>CM034147.1:966387579-968787579 GCA_019776745.2 Taxus chinensis
TACTTGTAAATGTGATGAGATAATATCTTAATGCAATACATTTTGTGTTTTTTCCTTCAATTCTTTTGTATTTTTATGTGGATGCTTACCCTCGTGTTTTCATTAAGTGTTATTCATTCACCTCCTTCATAACTCTTGTTTCCCTTTAAATGTCTGTGAATGCAATTGGTTCTGTCGTGTCGGTCCAAATTTGAAACCTATCTTAATGTTGGCAGGTCATCATTATTTCATTTTACAGCTTTTTTCCCTTTCCCCCTCAACCTAGGATCCTGGTAAGTTTTAGATTTAGCTTTAATTTAGTTGCAATTTGAGTAAACTTAGGTTAGTTTGCATTGAGTTAGGAGAAAAGGAACTAACCTTCTCTGGAGATTTTTCTTAAGGAACAAAGTCCCACACTTTGAAGACAATGCCATGTTAGCCAAAGTATTTGATCTTCCATGATCAATCCAAGGGTGCTACTTCTGGTATCTGACAGTTCTAGCACACCCGCCGCTCAGTGGGACTAAAAGTATTTCTAGTCATTTCACTTATATTTTGGTGTCTATCTTGGTGTTATTCAACCTTTGGAGGCTCTACAAAACACATATGGCAACTCCAAATAGTGCATCTATTGTTTCAAATCTCACTCATTCATGATGTTGTGAAAAAAATCTGCATGATGATGGCATTTGGCAAATGTTCTTTGATGGATCAAGAAAGAAACAAGGAGTAGGAGGATGCGTAGTGCTTGTATCTCCCACAAGTGTGAAATATTTTTCTACACTTAGGTTCCAGTTTATTTTTTCTAACAACTTGACAGAGTATGAATCCTTTATTCATGGCCTACAATGGGCAAGAAAGAATAATATCAAGCAATTGCAGACTTTCAGGGATAGTGAGTTGATAGTTAATCAAGTGAGAGGGATGAATGTAGGTAATAATGAATTATTAAGGGCCTACAAGTATAGAGTATGGGACCTTCTGAAATATTGTGAAGATTTCAACATCCATTCCGTTCCAAGGAAAGAAAACGAACCTGTGGACATGTTAGCCACAATGGGAGAAAAGTTTGACAGTGCTAAAAATGTCAAGAATAGTGGACTACAACCGCATGTAAGAATGGTGGTGAGACCTGTTGTCCCAGACAATGACACACATTGGAATTTTTTTGAAAGTGATCAATAAATTTTCAACTTAATCCAAGAAGAGACCGAGTTTTCATCAAGGAAGTGGACAAATTAGAACAACAATATAGAGACCAAATTGTCTAAGTCAGATTAAATAAGTTACCCAAGGGAATAGTGACTTTGGATTTCATCTTCAATTCTGGTGATAAAATCTAAAGAGAAAAGGAAAACATGATAGTCAAAGGTGAGGATTCAAAACTTATTTTAGTTGGTGAAGACAAGCTACTTAAGATTGGAAAAGCATGTACTCCGCAAGAGAAGCTTGCATTTGTAGAGCTTTACTAAGAATTTACTAATGTTTTTGCATGGCTCTATGAAGACCTTAGAGGTTTTTGATCCCGATTTAGCTCAGTATACCATTGAGCTAGATCCAATAGTGAATCCCATTAGGTTAAAACAGAGGCCTGATAATCCATGGATTGAGCCTCTAATGAAGAAATAATTGGACAAATTGATTGACGAAAACGTCATCTTCCCCAACAAGCATTCATCATGGGTTTTTAGCTTGGTTCCAATGCAGAAAAGAAATGCATAAATTAGATTATGTGTTGATTTCATGGATCTAAACAAGGAATCTTTGAAAGATCATTATCCATTACCTTCCATGGACAGATTTTACGAATGGTAGCAGGGTCAGAGAGGTTTTCTCAATTAGATTGCTACTCATGATACAATCAGATTTTGGTAAAGGGAACTTATGCTTACAAGAAAATTCCATTTTGTTTGTCCAATACAAGAGAAATTTTTCAAAGAGCCATAGATATGGCATTTGAAAGACTGATTAGAAACATTGTTTTTATCTACCTGGATGATATCACAGTGTTCTCCAAGGATGCAAATAATCATATTCCCCATCTCAAGCAAGTCATTGAGAGATGCAGGAAGTTTGGAGTTTACCTTAATCCCAAAAAATGTATCTTCCTAGCACATGAGGGTAAACTCCTTAGCCACATTTTCTTTGAGGGGATAATAATTGATCTAGAAAGAGTGTCATCCTTGCATTGTCATTTCCCAGTCACAAGAAGGCATTGTAAACCTTCTTATAAAAGATCAACTCTATCATGTATTTTATTCCAATTTTTTCCAATCTTGTCAATCCATTTACATCTATGTTGAGGAAAAGCATGTCATTCAAGTGGAATGTTTAAGATAAGGATAGATTTGAAGCTATCAAGCAAGAAATTACAGACCCTCAACTCCAATCAATCTGAATTTTTCCATATATTTCATGTTGTATGCCTTTGAGGCCACAGAAACATTATCTACCATGCTAATGCAACTAAATGAAAAAGGTTTGGAGCAACCAATTGCGTTCTTTAGTTGAATCCTAGAGGATTATGAAGTAAGGTATTCATTTGTGGAGAAGCATGCCTTAGCGGTGATGAGGAGCTTAAAGAAATTCGGATACCTTCTATCCAATAAAAAGATCCATCTTATGGTGTCACACTTAGGTGTGAAAGATTTTATTTGAATAGGGATCTAAATGAGAAAAGATCTGGTTGGATTACCAAAGTAATGAAATATGATGTTGACATCAAAGTGAATAAGCTAGTCAGACGCAAAGGTTTGTGTAAGCAGCTAGTTTTAGGGCCACATAATGAAGAGGAGTCTATCTTAAAGATCCAACATGATCGAGAAGAATCTGCAGATGCTCCACCTAGCCATTGCTAGACCCACCACATAATGTTGGTGTGAGTTATTTTCCACATCACGTGGTGAGTCATCTCATTTAGGTGAGGTCATGGGTCTTAGGTGTCATAGGGTTCATCAATGTGCGGCAGTGCATCGTATGGGAGTTCCATTTTCAAAATGTAACTCCCCTTCTCCATTTCTCCATTTGTGGAGATATGGTTACTTGCGATGGGGGTTATACAACACCCCCTATTTGTACCCTTTCCCTTTTTTAGGTTTATGTGAAATGAGAGAGAGATAATGAATAGGATTTTTCCCTTTCCTTTCTTTGCATGAACATTTCATGGTTGATGCTCACTCCCCCATGGAACCTCATCACATTGTCGAAGTACAACTCGGTTTATGATCGTGTTATCGTGAAGATCCTCTTGTTGTCACATTTTCACTTTCTTCGTCATGGTATCAGAGTGCAATGTTGAGATCCATACTACTCACCGTTTACCATTTCCCTATTGCTCTCAATTTTGTGTTTTTCAAGTTTCATGTGCAAATGTCGTAGTGGATATTACATTTGTGCTTCATATGCATTGATCTGGTCTCATTACCGGTTTTAAATCTTGTTTGGGTTTTTTTCGAGGTTATTGTTCATGTTTTCTAGGGTTTTCATCCTTGCATGCATGTTCTAGAGGTGTTTTACAGTTTTAGGTTGTATGTCTGAGTTTTTTTGTGTTGTTTTTACTAAGTTTGCAGTGGTGGAAAGGGCTTCTTTTGACCAAAGTCAGCCCCAACCCACCAAGCTAGGAATCGAGCTAGCCCCCTTTGCTCACCGCTCTCACTCTAACCATTTGGCTCAATTTGTTATCTTCCTACGACTCCAGAAGCATTGAATTGTGGGTTGCTTGTTTACACATCTGAGGTTTTTCTTGGGCTTATTTACTGTTTCACCCCTGTATCGTTCATCCTAGGCTCGCTACTCGCTGAAACCTGTATTTTCTTCACCGCTCGTGTTACCCTCTGCTCTCACCTTGTCTGGTTTATTGTTACGTTGACTCAGTGTTTGGTTGGCTTTAACCCAGCCCTGCATTTTTTGTTCCCTTTGTTGGCTGCAACCCAACTCATCATGTTATGTTTAGACCATGCTTTTCCTTTCACAGACTTTCCACTCCACACCTTTAGCTTCCACATTTGGCCCCCTTGTATGCTTGTATTGGCATCTGGGTTCGACCCTCTGTGTGCTTTCTTTTGCTTCCGTGTTGATTCCCTACATCGATCTATTTCCCACGTTATCTGTCGTCTCTGACACGCACTGCTCGTCAGGAATCTCGTGTACCTCCCCTCAACTGCAACTCATCCTAACAGTCAACTCCAACTCAGACATGTGGCTCATTCCTCTGGCATTGCCGTTACCACGTAGACCTTCCCTCGATGCACAAGCTCTATTCCCTCCAACTCACTGCAGCACCCGAAGACCGTCCCCCGTCAACTCATAGAACTCTCCATCGACATATCTCTAGCACGCCGCGACGGCTTCCAACCCGATATCGTCGAGCTCATCAGCTAACTCTCCCTCTCTGCATTATCGACCAGCTCGCCGACCCATCTAAATAGCTCTTCAAGTCAACTCAGGTCGTCCTTTGCCAACTCACCCACCGAGCTCCCTCTACAGCTCACTAAGTTGTCTTTAGCTCACCCTCTGAGTCACCCTCTGAGCCCAGTGTCCCTTCACCCCCTTTTTGAGTTTTTTCGTATTTTTCTCTTTTTTCAAATTAATATTTTGTCAGGAACAAGTTATGCAAAACTGGGTCTTTTAGGCAAGGTATTGAGAAATACATGTTCTAAAAAAAATTAGTCACCTTGTCCGAAAGGTTTCAGGAGCTTCATAAAGTGTTGGAAGCCCATCTCCCATGAAACAGAAAGTTAATAGAGCCTACTTCATGGTGGAATGACCAAGGAAAGATTTTGGGAACATTAAAATATGAAAAAATGTGCGGCAGTGCAGCTCAAGATTCCTCTTACAGAGTGAAACTTGATCAAAAGGTTCCGGACACTCCAGGAAGAGTTGGAAGCCTAACAAAAGCTCAAATGAGGGTATTTTTAATGCTCTTCATAATCCATAAGATGGTTTAGTTTGTGGTGTTTGCAACTCTTCCTACCACTCAGCTCACCAGTGTACATCTCAAGGCCAAATTGGTGGTATGGGTAAAACTTGTTGAAGAATTCATTTTCAAGGCTTTTAATTAGTCTCATTGGATTCATTGGCGTGTTTCCATGAAGATTCATATAGTGGTTACCGATTGTTGATTGGATGTATGTTGTTGAGATTTATCACTACTTCATCAAGAAATAAAAGTTACATTTCCTTTGTTTTTTTTGTCTATATTCCTCCACACTCTCTAATTTACAACTTTGTAAACATAATGATCTTGCATAACCAAGAAGGAATTGTGTGTCCTTGATTGATGAATATGATTTGTTAGTCTTATCATTGTTAGCATTGTTGTGTTCTTCTAATTGAATGTGGACATACTCTAGTTATTGTTGATGAGAATCTAATAGTACCTACTCACAACATTTACCCCCTCTTTCTTTATTCTCCTAACTCCCCTTCACCTCTCCTCACAACAATTTCCTCCCTTGTACCCCGTACAAACACTTTGCCACATGTTTAGTGGAGTATTCATGTGTGATCCCCGGTCTAAAGACCACCCTACAGCTTTTAGTTAGTTTACATTCAATAATGGAAGCATCCCCGTACTCAAGAATGAGGAGCTTAGCCCCGTGACCCTTGGTGGAAACTCATAATTTGCACACGACAAATTATTTTACCAACACATGTGAAAGACGATACAAAATTTGGGAATCCAAGACAATGCATCCCAAGATAAGAGGAAAGACTGCAGAAACTGCAGTAGATGGTACCCCTGTAGTTTTTAAATAATCATTTAGATGAATTTCAACTTTTTGTCCAGGCCAAATCTTGCTGCATATAGATATATTTTGTTATTTACTCGAAATAATATTTCTAGTCTTTTCAGAATAAATCAGGTCCTTTCCACACATTTTGAAAGAGTTTGTTGCAAGAATTTGAGGCAGGGGTTTGTTCTTTTTAAGTTTTCTTTTGCTTATTTTATTTTGTGTTTTGCCCTGTTAAGAATTAATTAATGTGTGTGTAAAATAGTAGTGAGTTATAACAACTCATGTAGTAAGGAGTTTGTTGAGGAATCTTAGGGATTTATTCTTTATGGTTAATTGCTATTTTATAGCTTGAACTAAAAACTATATATGTAATGCAATCCCGCATAAATATATTGAGTGTTTATTAGTATTTCTGCTGAGCAAAGCTCTGCCAAACTTACATGCTCATGTCCTATTTACAGTTAGGGATTGGTTGACTTTGCTCTTTTTTTTTCTTTAATTGTTGAATCTACATGAAAACGCTTCTTTCCTTTATAATATATATTGAAGGAAAGTTGTCTCCATTTTCCTATAAGAGGAAAGAGTTTGGAAGAAGTTTACGACTGAAAGGAGAGAGATTCTTTCTGTGAGATGTTCTTTGATTTTCAAATGACCTTATTCTGTTTTGGGTCATCAAAATTCTTCTCGTTTGAAACAACCATGTTAGATTTGCCATATGACTACTGAATATGAATTAACAAGGTGTCCCTGTTCAGAATACATTTCAATTTGAGAGTTATATTTTTCTGGTGTAGTTGTTCCCATGCCATAACTTCCCCCTTGGTAGTATTTAAAGGAGGCAAGGTCATTCCAAGTTGATATTTAGTTTTACGCAAATTCTTTCATAATTGAAAGTGGTAAAACTTCGATGTAGTATTAGAATGCCTTAAATAAATTCCCACACCTTTTTAAATTTGTTGGACCATTTTTTTCAAGGGCTAGAGATGGTAATCTTACCTGAATTGGAGCTGAACTTTGTAGTACCAAGTGATTGAACTTCGTAGCCCGCAGACCTCAATAGATATCCGAGTTCTGCCAATAAACAAAACCTTCATAAAAAACTGTGTACCTGTCTCTCAGACCAGAGAAGGTCACCAGAAATATTATCATGCTAATTATCTAATGTGTACATTACCTTGAAACTTTTGGTTCAAAATAATCTATATGTAGATAGTTGCTGCACATGGATGCGCTCCAATAAAGCCTCAGGTTTTGATGTTATCGCTGGAGAGTCGGAATTCTGGAGAAACCTGTGCTCCTTGTAGGAGGGGTTCAGTTTATTTTTGCCTTTGATTTATATCAGTCCTTTTAGATATTGGAAGGAAACTACGGGGAAAGATCCCTCTCCTCTTTCCCAAGCAACTATTAATATTATCCAGATGTAGATGCATTCAGATGTAGATTTGCATTACCCGAGACTCGAGAGTGAACCCTTAGTTTAAAATTAAACTATAATCAATTGCTCATTTTTTCCCTAAAAAACAAACCAAAGTTGAGGTGCTTAAAAAATTAAATTCTCAACTTTGTCATCCTTCGCAGTTTTGACATAAAGACAAGTGCCAGAGGTACATTGCTACCACAGATCCCTGACTAAGCCCTAGAAAGCTTCTACGAAAAACCTAAGAGAAAAATCCAAAAATGAGATTGTAAAATCACAACTGAAACACACACCATGACTTTTACTTTCCAAGTCCCTCTATATTTGTACTCTTAAGAATCAGTCCCACACTTTTAAAATATTAGAAATTATAGTGAGAATTTGCTAATCGAGTGGCCTCTAACAACGATGGCCACTGGTGCTTGCATTGCAAATATGGTTGAATCATTAAAGGCAGGTTTGAGACAAGGCGGCTTAGGCTGGGCTTGAGATTAACACTGTAAATCCCATCCTTTGTAGAATACTCTTCATTGAACTCATTGAACTTTTGAAGCATACATATTTTCAAGCATACTTATTTTCATTGAAGCATACTGTAAGTGGTTCATGTTCGTAGGCAAGAATTTTATTTTCAATATTATTTAATGTTATCTCGAAACAGTGTAAACTCCAACAAAAACTGGTGCCCAGCAAAGTCCTTGTCATAAAGAAAGGATCTTTAGCATTTTAAAAATAAACATAGTAACATATCTCTTTCGAATGCCTCTAAAGGACCTGTACCAAGTGTATCAAACATCACATTGCTAGATCTTTGACATATGCTAGAAATTAGAATGGAGACTTCAAGGGGCAAAAATGCACCAAATTAATGGTAACTTCAGTTGTAGTTTAACAGATCAAATCAGTTAGAAGGTTAGCATGATTGTAGAAACTTGAATCAGATATATATTCAGGCCTGTACAACTCATTTTTATCAGGTGATCAAGAAAAATAATTTATCTTTAGCATTTTCGAGCTATTACAGTCTTATCTCTGAAGTGTTTGAGGTTAACTTCAGTCCGTTCGGTGAAAAATTTATATATGGTATCAGACTAGTTTTTGATGCCATGCCTAGAAATAGTAGCTGGTTATGCAGAACTAGCTGCCAGATCTCATTGAATCTTGAAGTCATACCCTAGCACTTTTTTGGTGTTCTGTCACTGTCAGATACTTGAGGGAAGACTGAAGCCTGTGCTGACTAATAATGAAGAAAACATGGATATTGGTTTTAAACTTGGAAGTGGATGAAGAATGGAGGTGTTGCTGTCACGAATTGCAGAAAATATTTTGTATGCAAGTGTGAAATATGCATGTGGAAAAGGTGAATTTGTAATGAAATTACTTAGATAGATCTGAATATCAGCAACAATGTAACTCCAAAGAACACTAAAATATAGAGAAATGATCACGATATGCAAGTATAATGACTTAGCCACTTCGAGGGGGCAACCTCCAAACCATTCAAAGACTCAAGTGCTCAAAATGATGATCATATACTAGTTACTAACTCCAATATGTACCCTACTAATGCAGTACCAAGGACGACCTAGTACCAAGGACGACCTACTAAGCATATGAAAGCGTAAATAAAGGTGATATGGCATGATAAGAAATAATGTTAGCGACAAGTTGGCTATACATATCCGATATATTACCTAGGATTAAGGGCGTAACAGAATTCCACCCCTGCTTGAGATGACTTCCGTGAATCCCCACACAACTGAAGTCTGTTGGGAGAGCTGGTTCCAGGTCAAAAAGGAATGCAGATATGCCCTTCTGAGTGCCCTTAGGAGGTAGAGTTTTTTGTAGGTATGCTGCTTCTGTTGTTTAGATATTCTTCTGTTTAAATTCCCTGAGAAGTGGTTCAATGTGATTTTGTCCTGCAAAGAAAAGCCCTCCCAGGGCTGAGAATGCTGTTCAAATTTGAAGAAAACAAGTGGTTGAAAAAATACCTACTTTTGGGCAGAAGAATTTGCCAAAAAAGTCTCTGCTTCTATTGAAGGACGAAAATAAAAGTTGAAATTTTTGTGGAGAGTAAGATGATCTGGTTTTTGATCCGTTTTTGGAAATTTTGAGACTTGGGATGATCCGTTTTTTTGGAAATTTTGAAATCTGTTGCAGCAGGTATGCCATCAAAATTCTTAGATTCAATTTAGATCTTAGAGTAAGTCTAGAGTTGTCTTAGATTCAATGTGGCTTTAAATCTTTTTGTTTTTTTCAGAGAAAAATTTCCTTTTTTTTTTTCTAGCTCTTTCTAGCCACATGATATTTCAGTTATTTTTGTTTAGTTGGATTTTGAAATCCCATCCCATTTATCCAAATAAGAGTATAATTTGCAACTTATAATGCGAATATTATTTGATATTTGAGATGATTAAGCGTACCATAAGTCAATCTTAGTCAGCTCCAGTAAAACCCTTCCCCTTACAAGATGCAAAAAACACAAAGTGACACGCATAAAAGAAAAATCAAGAACAAGCTTTTCCAAAAAAAAGGACATTCAACTCTGGATGAGGGATGAACAACTGAAAACAAAAATTGGGAGTTGACACAAAGTTTACACACATGGACCTGGAAACCAAATTCAAGGAAGTTGACACAAAGTTTACACACATGGAGGCTCCTTACAAGAGTGCAAAAGGCACAAAGTTCCTGCAAATAAAAAAAGAATCATTCTACATTGGATGAGGGATGAACAACTGGAAACAAAAATTGGGAAAACATGGAAACCAAAATCAAGGAAGTTGACACAAAGTTTGCACACATGGAGGTGAAATTTAAGTGGAAAAACATCATTAAATAGAAGTTGTGAAGAAACAAACCCAATTAATTGAAGAAAATATAACCAAACCAACAAACACGAAGAATACTTGAGGGAATAGTATATTTGACTTAATTTTCACATTCATTATAGTGTTCTTAATGTTTGAAGGGAAGAAATATCTATGGACTTTGCTACATGATTTTCTATAATATATTTGTCGTAGTAGACCTTGTAACAAAATATGCTCATTTCATACCAACCACTACAAACAATGATGCATTCCAGTCAGCAAACATTTTATTTCACGGGCTACTTAAATGAATTATATGTGATTTGAGTTAAATGAATTATAAGAAATTTGCTAGTCATTTTTGGCAAGAATTATTCTGTCTGTTAGGTAGATCTTTCAACATGAGCACTGCATATCATCTCTAAATAGACAACCAAACTGAAGCAGTATAAAGTGATAAACAAGCACATTTTTGGCACAGCACAAGAAGCTTTTAAGAGTGCGTAACATAGTAGGACTTAATAAATTTTCACACAGTTCTCTAAATATAATCTACAGTATGTCATACTGTGGAAATCTCAGAAAATCAAATAGTAGTTGTTTGCCTTCAGTACATAACATATTTTGTTTTAAAAGAAGCGAACAACATATAAAGAAAGGGAAGCTGAAGCTCTGGCCAAAATTTAACGTCCCTTATCGAATCGGGGCTAAAATGGGAGAAGTAGCTTATTCCCCAGATCCGCTGAACAAAAGAAGAATACATAATGTCTTCTGTGTTTAATGCCTTAAGAAGCCTTTTGGGCAAAATAATAATTGTTCAAGAAAATAATTGCTAATATCTGATGAAGAGAGGTGTTAGAATATGCAAAGAGAAGAAAGAAGACAGAAGGCAAACTGCACTGTCTAAATGACGAACAGGCAGAGTGTATTTATTGAAGAGAGAGGTGGTTATACAGTTACCAACCGAGCAACTACATAACTGTTTTACATGCTATATAATGTGCTATATTTTAACACCCCCTCTTAATGACTAAACCGGAAACAACAAAGTTTGTCCCGAAATTTTACAAATATCCTAAAGCCCATATGTTTAGTCATTACATCTACAGACTGTGCCATAAGTTGTACTTTAAAATCAGCAGTCCTTAACTGTGATGCAGTTGTCGAATGAAGACGAACCGCAAAACAAAAATCTGGTCCCATGAACAAAAGATATGGCAAGTGGTCCACTGGTTCTCTGTTTCGTGATTCATTGACCAGTGATGAATCGCCAATGGCTGAGAGTGTCAGCCCCATCTCCAGAGTGCTGAAATCAGAACCTCGAAGATGTGGATTGAAAAATCTATTCCAGGCTTGTGTAGCCTGCTGGAGTCTGTAAAAAAACTCAATTATTCTGTGATCAACGTCACCTCGATCACGTCCTTGCACCACCATGTAGTGCTCATCCAACTTTTTCAAGAAGAGGAATGTGACCATCTGTGCAGGAGTTAGAACCAACTCCTCAATAGTAGGAGAAATAACCATCTCTGTCTCAGCAGTGGTCTCCGTCTGAACAGGAGAAATAACCATCTCCGTCTCATCTATTTGCTCATCTATCCCCCTCTGTTGGGAAAGATCCTTCACAACACAATGAGCAAACTGTTCATGCTCTATTGTCCTTCGAGCAAGAACCTCTGAGTGAATGGCTGGGCATGCCATCTCACCATGCACCATCAATGCATCTGGGATAGTGGAGTCTCCGTCCACAACAAATTGTTCTTCTGAATGAGGAAATCCATCCTCCTAAGGCATGTCCTCCTCCCGTATAGTGGATATTCCCTCCACAATCGGTGCATGTAGGTTGACACATCCTGAATGGTGGAGCTGTCCTCCACACGTGCATTCATGTTGATCGCAACCAGATCAACAAGCTGATATTGACCACCCACCCCAATACCAAGGGCAATTATCCGTCTCTGTTTCACATCAGAGACAACACACTTCTTTCCCACAGAAATCCACAGAAATATTGGGATTTTCAGTCAATTGACGAATAGATAGAAGATTCTTTTGTAAAGAAGGTACATATCTAACATTCCGTACCAACAATTTATGAGCATTATTCAATACAATGCATATATCTCCTATCCCTTCTACTGCAAGCGATTCTCCATCAGCTAGTACTACTGATTCAAAACAAATATTTGCAGTAAATGAAACATACCAGTCCCTACTACATGAAAAGTGTGCAGACGCACCAGAGTCAATAATCCAGCAACTGGTACCACTATCATTTGAGCATGATGTCGTAAGACAATAAAGAGCATACTCGTTATCCGAATCCCGTTCTTCTGCAACTGCTGCCACATGTTCCTCTTTACATGGCTTTTTGTTCTGCTTCGAAAGATCATACATCTGCTTCCGACAATCCCTCTTGAGGTGCCCAACCTTGTGACAGTAATAACATGTGACCTGATACTGAGTGGAAGATTCACCAGAGTGACGTTTCCACTTTCCCTTTGACTGAGTGACAAAAGCACTCTCTGAATGGTCACAATTAGATTCTGCCTGAAGTTGTCTCTGTTCCTTTTGCAACAGGTAGGAACTCACCTTGTCAAACGTGAGTGTTTGACTTTCAACCATTAAATGGAGTGCCTCCACAAATGACTCATACGAAGAATAATGAACAAGAAAGACAAATTTAACTTCAGAAGTAAAAAAGGTCATCATCTATTACACAATTTCAATTTTTATAAACCAGTCCTATATGCAAGCATGATTCGCGGGTCCAACAAAATTTTAAAAAATAATCTTTGTTTATATTTAAAATCCTTTGTCAAGCATTCTTATAGTACAAGAAACAAATACAATTAAAGCAAACAAAGAATAAATACCAAAATGAAAAAACACGGGAGCAGAACTAAACATTACCTGCATCAGTATAAGAGCGAGTGCTTCTCCGGCAGGTGCAAGAGAACCAATTTGTGATGGAAATAATGTTGCCAAAACTACCACCAATGCTGTTATGCAAGTAATGCCCCCACCTTGAAAGCTAAAAATTTTGGCCAAATACATGCCTGCAGTGCAAATGACACAAGATAATGCCAGAGCAGTTGCACTTTCCAATACAGGCAGTCCCTTACCATGTCCTGATTCAGGTTCCATCTGATTGTCTGTCACATCTCAAACGAGACCAAATTATCTGAATAGTTTTCTGCACAGACCATTTTGTGACCTTCAATCTTGCTATTTACTTGTAAATGTGGCAAGCATAAAAAATGCATCCAGGCATGTTTCTTAATGGTCATTACAAGCATACTATAAAATTTTGAAATTTCATATTTGACAAAATTGGAAATTCAGGACAAGTGAATAAGATTATCACTACCAAAAGAAAATTATCCAAACGGTTTTCTGCGCAAACTGTTTTAAGACCTTCAATCTTGCTATTTACTTGTAAATATGCCAAGCATTAAAAAGCATCCAGACATGTTTTCTAGCAGTCATGGCAAGCTTAATACATAATTGAGATATTGCATATTTGACAAAATTCAAGGACAAGTACAATGTAATTATTGGCACCAAAAGAAACCTCCAGTCTTAAGAGGATTATTCTATTCTTGACTGCCTCTGAAGTGCCTCAAATTTCAACTGATCAAAAACATTTACATATTACATATATTTGATTAGATAAAATTGAGCCTGAAAAGTGAAATATCAATTAATGCATGATGAGAGGCAGTCAATATCTATATATTAATTTACACCAAAGGTGTTTCATTCTGAGGAGATCCTGCCAGAAAGTGTCAAGCCTTTCCGACGCCTCCTTTTCAGGCATTATTCTGTGTCAATTTTTTTGTCGGTTCTGACTTTCTTCGCCAACTTGTTTCCACTGACTTATTACAGGGCAATAAACACAACCATGCCTTATTCAGAACAGCTGAAAGGGTTTTCCACAGAATTTTGACACCTTTTTTTCTTTTTTTGCAGGTTTTGCTGGCAATTGTTCCCGGCAATTTTTTACAATAAATAACAATTCGATTTGGTTCATGTTGCAATGGAGTTGAGTTGAACTACAAGTCTGGTAAATTGAAAGTTGCAGCATCGTGTCCACGCAAGCACAAGACTGTACTTCTACAAGCTCAAGCAGCAGACTGCCAACATCCCTGTACTCATCCCAGTCACAATATAACTTATATTCACACTCAATACAGGAGCGCTCAAAACCGACAAAATACTGGAGTTTTTCTGTTTTTCGCACATCCTTCTTTCAACAGATCGGGACTTTGACTTCAGTTGTCTCCATGAAAGTTATTAAATCCAGTGGAAAAAACCAGAGGAAGAGAAGACAATGGCAGCAAGAGATGAAACAGCAGCTAGCCTGAGCACAATAACTGAGTACAGAAAAAATCCATTGCAGCTCAAGCAGCTCGACACCAAAGTTTGCAGAGGTATGTGATGAAAAAAAATGACCCTAAAAATATTTAGGGTTTGCACTAGGGTTTCAAACCTCAGGTCATTTGATAATTTTTCTTATTTGGTATTTTGTTCCTTGTAGGGATGGGGGTAATCTTCAGCTTGGATGCCACAACTTGGGATGTATCTTCCATCGAAATCACTGAACTTGCCCCCATCCTCCATTGGGGTACAAGTCAGGATCCCATTAGAATCCCGTGACTCCACTAGAAAAGTTGATGATTTTCTTCTTGGATATTTTGCAGTGATGCCTTCCACCATATAAAAGAATATAAAACAAACATTTGCCCTCTGTTGGGCAGTTAACACTCCATTTTAGCAGTAAATTCTTTTCAAATTTTAGATCTGAACTGAACCAAGGTACTATTTTTCTTCGTTATGGCCAAACTGAGCACCACATGTTTATTTATTTTTTAACAATATTTTTTTGGTTTGTAAATTGTAACCTCTTCTCATGGAATATCATATTGTCAGCTTACAGAAGACATGGGCATCCTGAAGAAGCATTGACACGGTTTTACCAAATGTAACCAGCAGATGTCCAACCTGATCAGTTCACCTTCACTAGCATACTTCTAACCAATGCCAAGATAGGAACTTTGGAACAGGGTAAGGACATTGATTATAGCATAATGGAGAAGGGAATTTTGTCAGATGTTGTAGTTGCAAGTGCCTGGTAGCATAGTTACCATGTTCGTATAAATAAGATCCAAATTCAAGTTGCAGCGAACTTATAGGGAAAACCAAACTTGTTCAGTTATGTTCAAACCCTGTTTGCATTCTTAGATGTTAAAAAAAAAATGGAATATGGGTCAGAGAAATAAGGTTTCAGAACCCATCCTGAAAGCCCTCTAGCAGCAGTCAAGTACCAGACAGTTTTGGCGTTATCTTGCTATCATGTGGTCTGCATGTTATGGTCCAGTTTCTGCATTTCATTAACTTTTTCTGCCTTTTACAGGTTTTCTTTTAGGGCTTCCAACTGCATCAGATCTAAGAAATGTGCTTGAATTAAAACCTAGGTTACCGGAAACGCCTTAGAAGGCCTCGGGAGCGGGTACGGGAGCGGCAGGGAGTGGGAGTGGCGACGGGAGCGGCGTGGGAGTGGCCAGATGCCTGCAAATTCGTTTTTTTCCTTTTTTGGCATTTTTTTCCGTTTTTGGATTTTCGGTGAAAAAAATGCAAGGAAAAAAATTTGCCATTTTTGGAAAGGGTCCGGGAAGACGTAGCAGCAAAAACTTGGATGAGCCATAACTTTCATTCTGTGGCTCCGTTTCAGGTGTCGTTTTCGCTAAAAGTGTATATTTTCTCGAGCTCTACGCATTGATGGCAATATTTTTCTTATTTTCATAAAATCCATTTTTGCACCTTTTTGGACCAAGCAACTTCTTGCAATCTTCTGAAAGAATCTTCTGAATTTAATTTTATTCGTTTTGCATATACTGTACATTATTATAAATTTATAGTTAATAGTATAACTTGTCTTTTATCGTGTTTTTCATATACATAATATGTGGTTTATAATTAAATTCCTATTTAGAAGGTTGAGATTTTTATATTTTTTAATTTTTATATAGTTTTTGTACTGCCGTATCCGGGGTCAAAAAAATTTGCCGTTTCTGCGTATCGGATACCCCGCTCCCGCTCCCGTATCCAAAACGTTTCGGTAACTTAGATTAAAACCCATTCAAGCTGCGGCCGTCATTAATCCCTGCAAGTTTGCAATGTTTGAGGCTTGAGCTAGGGCTGGGAGTTGGGATTGATAATGATACTATATATATCATATTATAAATATTAAATTACATCAGTTAAATGTAATATTATTCAAGGCCTATTATTTATCCGATGTATTATTTTATTTTTACTGATGTATAAATTTATACCATTTCTTAGGTGGACCTAAAGTAATACATCCTTAAGTACCTAAGATATTAATTTTTTTTTAACGTTGTATTTATTATCTAGAATATTATTATTTTATAATTTATATTATTATCTATAATTTGTATTTAATAATTTATTATTTAGTGTTTAGTAATAGTTAATTATAATTTTATTTTGTATTTTAATAATAGTTAATTATTCTATTCACTATTTGAGTTACTATTCGATTACTATTTAGTTTAAGATTTTTTAGTTTGTATTTACTTAGTAATTCCTTAATTGTATTTAGTTTATTGTTATGTTAATTGAAAATTTAGTCTTTGGTATACTCTATATATATATATTTGTAAATTTTCTGAACTGAAACCTAACCGAACCAAATCTTTTACAAAATCTTGAACTTCCAAACTTTTTTCCCGTCCGAACTATCCGAACTGTTTTAACATGGTACCTATGCCTGGTAGATAAGCATGCAAAACGTGGAAGCGTGCACAAGGCATGTGAACTGTTGAACAAATCCCTGAAAGAAATGTGGTCTCATGGACTGCAATGATTGCAGGATATACACATAATGGGTTTGTTGAAAAGGCCTTGGAAACGTTCAAGCAAATGTGATTGACAGGTGTAAAGCTGGCATCCACAACCTTAGCCAGCATCCTCCCAACCTGTGTCAAAATGGGAGCTTTAGAACAGGCCATGGACATCCATCAAAGCATAAAGAAAAGATAAATTTTGTTGGATGTAGTTGCAAGTGCCCTAGTAGACATGTATGCGAACTGTGGAAGCATACACAAGGCACGCAAACTGTTCGACAAAACACCTCAAAGAGATGCGGTATCATGGACTGCAATGATTGCAGGATATGCACAATATGGGTTTGTTGAAAAGGCATTCAAAACTTTCAAGCAATTGCATTTGGCAGTTGTAAAGCCAGACTCCACAATCTTTGTCAGCAGACTCCTAGCCTGTCCAAATGGGAACTTTAAAATGGAATCCATCAAAGCATAATGGAAGTGGATTTTTGTCAAATTTCGTAGTTGCAAATGTCCTAGTAGACATGTAAACAAAATGTGGAAGCATACACAAGGCATGTGGACCGTGTAAGCTTCATTTTTGTTTTATTAGCATGCAACAATGCAGGTTTAGTGGATGAGGGCCGTAAATACTTCAATGGCATTATGCCTATGATTGATCATTATGTCTACATGGCTAAAAATTTTGGCCGTGTTTGTAATGTCCCTCTTTCTTGAATAGTTCAATTGAAGACCTTTGGCCCATTTTTGTCTACCCGACGGCCAAAGAGTGAAACCAGGGTGACTTAAGTTTTATTTATTTATTGTATTGTGCAAAATATTAAAATATAACATTATAATGCACATATAATAAAATAATAAGATTTAATAAAAATTGTAAATTGGCTAAGTCAAAAAGCAATTAAAAATAAATGTATTTCTCTAGTGCAAATTGCGACTTGCCCATGTGAAGGAAAAATTAGAAAGGTGTGCCAAAACATTTTTAGAGAATGTCGATTTCGCCTAGGGATGATCATGAAATATTATTGGCTGTTCTGGAGGTCATTTTGTGACCATTTTCCTTTATAAGGAAGGTCGACCTGCCTCTTTGATATCCAGAAATATTATCTGTCATTTTCTCTTGCATTGAGCTTCAACTTTTGCAGAAAATTCCAAGGATGAAACCCCTTAGGAATTTAATCTCTTGTCGACGAAAACCCCAAGAGTTGTGAGGGTTTTTCACTCAGAAACTCCCATTGATTGTAATCTGATTTTCAGTCATTTCCAGCAGTGCATTTTGGAGGCATTTTGAAGAATAAATTGCAGCAGCATTTCCTCTTGTGGATCAACTTATCTTGGGACAGATTTGGAATTATTATTGAGGTAATTAGATCTAAAAATTATTGTCAAACATCTCCTAATTTTTGTGAATGAAAGCACCCAAGTTTCATAAATTTTCAGAGGGTATTTAGAGGGTTTTCAATCAGTTTATTATTCAGATTTCAGATCTGATTTTTGAGTGTTTGTGTCATCAATAAATTCTAATTTTTGTATGTTTGAGTTCCTAAAAATAGTGGCAAAGATTTGTGGTAGAGAAATAAATTTTTGGACGCCATTTGTGTGTTTTTCTATCAAACCCTAGTCGACCTGCCCTAAATTAATTCTAAATTGCCCTAGGATTATCGCCATATATTCTCTAAGGTTGTTTCAAGGGTTGGGAAGTGAGAAATAATTATTGTGGGCTAATTTGGGTGTGATTGCATGTAAAACCCTAGTCGACTTGCAAAAAATAATCCAGTTTGCCCTAGTTTATTTGCCCTAGCTGTCAAAAATTGTATTTAGCTATTTTGTGAAGTGAAAAAAATTAATATTTGTGCAAAAGATCTATTGCGGATCTTTCAGTGGTATCAGAGCAATGTTCCTCCCACTTGGAGGGTTTTGATTTGATGCAGCCACCAGAGTTTGGGCCACACAGGTAGTATATTAGGAGACGGGCACGACTTGGAGTTGGCAATATGGGTGACAGAAGAGAAGGGTCTCGTAGTCCTCCCCGGGATAAGCGAGCAGATCCAGATCGAGAACTACTGAGAGCCATGGTAGCTTTCCGACAGTAGTTGATTCGGTCCATGGAGCGTATGGGCTCTACTCTTGACAGATTAGCCTTATAAGGGCCAAGAGATATACATGACAAGAGGGATAGATCCGTATCTATCAGGAGGCACAGCTGATCTCCTTCTGAGATTGGCAACGTGAGGGGATCACCTCACCGTGAGAGGAGGTACACTCATATAGCGAAGAGAAGGCTTACCAGGACGGCAGATAGGCCTATGCAGCCTAGCTTTTTACCCAGAGACGACCCATCGGCAGTTGAGGACCCACTTGAGGGAGTGGACTTCCAGGATAGTGTGATGGCAGCTACTGAGGAGTGGAGGAATTTACCGCAGCAGGAGAGGGATGCCTTTCCCCTCCCACAATATTGTGCTCAGAGGAGAGACAGTTTGATGACCAAGTATGATCGGAGGCCTAGAGTACATCAGAACTGAGAGTTGAAGCAGGCCACCAACAAGGTGACCCTATCCACCTTTGACGGTAGTGGGAAGATTAGTGCTAGAGCTTGGATTCATAAGGTCGACACATATCTTACCCTCAGGCCCATGCAGGAGCAGGAGGCCATTCAGTTTTCCTCTCTCCATCTGGAAGGAATAGCATATGATTGGTGGCATCATGGGCTAGTCATACACGGCCATGGTCTTATACGGTCATACAGGGAGTTCAGCAAGAGGTTGATTGCGAGATTTGATCGCAAGGATGTGGAGCTTTAGAGATTTAGCGCAGCTTCACCAAATTGGACATGTTGATGCCTACATCAACGAATTTTTGTGGATAGCGGTGATGGTTCCGGAGATGCCCGAGAGGAGGGTAATGATGCTTTTCATAGAGGGTCTTCATGACAAGATGAGAGGACTAGTCAAGGCTTTTAAGCCTAGGACACTGCACGATGCCATTCAGACAACAGTGGATTTTGATACCACACTCGCTTCTTATTAGTCCAGTAAGAAGCCTTCCATGAACTCCAAGCCTTTTCAGCGCTCTACTGCTCAACAAAAGAGTGCACCGCCTCCCAAGATGGATCAAGAGTCACGGAATGAGTTAAGGAGGAATTAGCTTTGTTTCCATTATAATGATCATTGGGAGCCTGGACATCGTTGCCTTAGCAAAGGCAAAGTGTGCCTCATTAAGGTGGTTTCTAATGGAGAGGATACAGATTCAGAGGGCAGCGATAGCGGTCACGATGAGGAGCAGCCCCAGGAAAAGCTTGGAGAGGAAGAGGCATTGGATTCATCCAATGTTACCATTGCTACACTTTTAGGAGTCCTTAGGTATCATCCCTTTCAGCTGAAAGAAGTACTTAAGGGGCACCGGGTTGTTTAGCTGTTAGACAGTGGAGCCACACATAATTTCATCGATGAGGGATTTGTGACGAAGCGTGGAGTACAGGTAGAGGATTTTGAGGGCTTCAGTGTACAAGTTGCAGATGGCTTCACCATGAGTTGCACTAGGAGGATTCCACAGCTTAGCATCCAGTTGGGAGACTACACATTGACCGACAATTTCTATGTGGTTGGTCTTGAGAGATTGATACAGTATTGGGTATTCAGTGGCTACAGTCCCTTGGCAGGACTGTGCAAGACTTCAGGCAGATGGAGTTGGAGTTCATGGCAGACGAGAAGAAGATTGTGGTTAGGGCTCTTTCAAATGGTGGGCCTAGAGTTGTTTTAGCACACAGAATGGAGTCCTTTGTCAGGCATGGGGAGGTTGCATGGGCAGCCCAATGCTTTATTTCATCCAAGTCTTCTTCAGAGAGCGGGCAGCCATTTCATGTGGATACCCAGGCAATACTTGATAAGCACGGTCCAGTTTTTGGTGACATTTCTCTAAGCAGGCCACCAGACAGAGGATTTGAGCATTGTCATCGAGCTAGAGGAGGGTGCCAAGCCCATGATCACTACACCTTATTGTCATCCTAAGAAATCCAAGGATGAGATTGAGAAGGCTATCAGAGAGCTCTTTGATATAGGGCATATCCGCCCTAGTTCAAGTCCCTTCACTTCTCTGGTTGTTTTGGTGAAGAAGGATGCGACCATGAGGATGTGTATTGACTATCAGGCACTCAATAAGAAGACCATCAAGAACAGGTACCCCATTCCCCACATAGATGAGTTGTTGGATTAGTTGCATGGAGCCATCTACTTTTTGAAGATTGATCTTCGTTCGGGATATCATCAGATTTGTGTTCGGGAGGACATCCACAAGACAACATTTCAATGTCACTATGGGCACTATGAGTTCTTGGTGATGCCATTTGGTCTCACCAATGCACCTGTTACCTTCCAGTCATGCATGAACCACCTCTTCAACAGGCAGTTGAGGAAGTTCGTGCTTGTGTTTTTTGACGACATTTTGATCTACAGCAGGACCTGGGAGGATCATTTGAGACATCTTGATGAGGTTCTTAGCATCATGGAGTTTGAGTCTCTATTTGCTAAGATGTCCAAATGCGAGTTTGGACTTATGGAGATTATGTATCTTGGACATATCATTGGGGCCAATGGGGTCAAGGTTCACCAGGTGAAGATACAAGCTATGCAGAATTGGCCACTACCTAGGAACATTTCAGGTTTGCGGGGATTCCTAGTACTATGTGGCTACTACAGAAGGTTTGTTCGAGGATACTCCAATCTTCCAGCTCCTTTGACAGATCTCACACGGAAAGGAGATTTCAGATGGTCAAACAAGGCACAGGTAGCATTTGACAGAATCAAGGAGGCTATGAGCACTTGTCCAGTATTGGCTCTTCCATATTTCTCGCAGCCCTTCATTTTGGAGTGTGATGCTTCGGGTTCAGGTGTCGACACAGTTTTGATGCAAGATCGACATCCCGTTGCCTACGAGAGTAGAAAGTTGAGGGAGAACGAGAGGTTGTACTCCACCTACGATAAGGAGATGTTCGCCATTATGCATGCTTTGGCGAAGTTCAGGGCAGTGCCTAGTAGGAGGGAAGTTCATGGTGAGGACTGACCACAACGGCTTGAGGTACTTTTTGGAACAAAAGGAGCTCAGTGAGAGGCAACAAAAGTGTTGGAAGTGTGTGTCACTTGTGTTGTCATTGATGTCAAGCCCATTGATGTCACAGTGGTCCTAAGTGATCTAGGCATGTTTCCTAGGTGATCTAGGCATGTTGACTAGGTGATTTAGGCATGTTTTCAGAACTATGAGGTGGAACAGGAGGTGCAAAAAGAGATACAAGAGACAAACCAGGTTCATGAGACTGAAACGGGTTAGTATGGAGCTCTCTTAAGCCAATCCACAAGCAAACGAGATGTGAAATGTTGACCCAAAGTGTGATAATGCAAACCAAACATGGTGTGAGCATAGGATAATGATATATGGTGTGTACAAGTCTTCTCAGGTAGCTTTTGAAGTGTTTTAGGCACTTCTGCAGGTCAGCATAGTTCAACAGCTGGGAATCAAAGATCAAATGGCACCGAAATGAGATGAGATGGAAAGATGCAGGACTGATCCAGATCAAACCATCACTTGGAGGTGTTAGAGGGAGTGTGTCCTTAAGGTGTGAGCAAAAATTGAAGAAGCTGAGGATGAATATTTAGCAAGTTATGCAAGTATTTCCAAAACCGGGTTTTTCAAAGTATGCAGATTGAGCACCAAACTTCTTAGCAGTCAAGCAAAATTACAGAGCCTCCTTCGGATAAGTCATAAGAGACAAAAATGGAGCAAATTGGGATAAAATTATGGTGCAAAAAGTATTTTTGTGATTGGGGGGGGGGGGCTGAGTAATTTAGAATTTCTATCCATTTTTGTGAGCATGTTTGCAGCCCTCCAACCCCAGTTTGGACCAGTTTTGGAAAATTGAGTTGGTTAGGTGTCCTAACTCAACTGTTTTTGCTTGAAAACCTATTTGAACATAAAGAGGTCTCCTCGAGCACATTTCCATGTTATTTTGAGTTCTTAACACTTGGTGGGCCCCACTAAAAAATAGATTTTTTAAGAAAATTTCAGTGTACAAGTAAAACTTACAAAGGAACATATGCTCAAATCTGAGGTGGATGATGTTAGGGATGTCTACATCAGCTTCATGAAGTTACCTAAGCAATTGATTTGGAGAAAATTGGAGTATTGGGTGCATTTTTTGAGCTTACCCGGCAAAAGGTGCTTGTTTTGAGAAGCTAGTGAAGGAGAATGAAGGTAACCATGTTGAAGTGCATTGTATGAATGTTATTTCTTACCTTGATCATTTTTGTTATGTGTAATATAATGTGTGGATGTACATATTTCAGTTTGGAAAGGTCATTTCTTGCTTAAAGGGATTTGAGCCAAAATTGTCCTATGAGGCCTATTGAGAAGCATGACTGAATGGCAACGAAGGTGAATGCTTCTCCATTTGACTCATGGTTCTAAATGCTTGGACATGATAAAATACATCTCATTTGAAGTGTCAAAAGTGATAGGAATCCATGAAAAGTGTTTTGGAGGTGCTTGATCATGTTGCATTGAAGACTAGTTTTTGAACTCTCAAGATCAGCTAGACCAATCTCTAAGTTTCAAGTTTTTGAAGGCTTTATGAGATGAATTGGAGCATGAAAATGATTTGGTAAGTTAGTAGACTTCAAGAGCTTTCCATTGATAGGTTACTGGCCTTATGATGAAGAGATTTGAGGTATGTATCAGCTCAATTTTTGAAGACCAAATTCAGAGATGCTGAAACCATCCCAGGCAAGTCTTACAAAGTGGTGTTTCTTGGTGTGTTAAGCCTTGAGTTGGCTCTTGCTGGTAAAGTTTAATGAAAGGAGACATCATAAGCTTCATTTTGATATATTACTTGGGTCATGAGGATAAGTGGAAGTGGTCTAGTTAGATGGTTTTTCAGGACTTGTTTTTTTTGTAGAAACTGATTTAGGTACACCTATGAGCCTAAATAAATATCTTGGCTAATGTGGCGAGTTTCTAAGCATACAAGAACATTTTTTGACTTGGTGGGACCATGTACTAATGTGAATACAAAGCTGGAATACTTGTGGACAAGTTTGAAGAGCTAGAAGACAAAAGAATGAGTGATTTGAAGAGCCATGGCAAGAGGAAGGTCAAAGGTCATGTCTAAGGGGTATATCTATTCATGTAAGCTCATTTCTGAGAAGTTGATAACCCCCATTATCTTCTGTTGAAGAAAACTTTGCTGGAAAGGAAGACCCCTTGGGCATAGCCCAAAACCCCTAGAAGTTGCTTCTAGGCTTGTAGTTGATTGATGTGGATCATAGAAGATGAAGTATTCATAATGACAAATTGATGAATGAGAATAGTTTTACTGTTTTGTAGTTGTTTGCTTTCGAGTTTGTGTTTGCATCTTGTAAAACTCTGATAAGGATCAAGGTTTTGTACTCGTTCTGACTATCAATGAAGAAGAGATTTGAATTTGTTCTATGTTCTTGTCGTGAATGCATGCCATGATAAACTATATCAAATTGTGATCAAGCACTAGCATAGGTGTTTCATGAAGTTGTAAATTCAGTGTTTGAAGTAGACGAGTAAAATATTTATTACAGGACCGATTCACCCCCTCTCAGTCCCTTGTCAATTCTAACAAGAAGTGGGTCAACAGGATCCCGGCATATGATTTTGACATCAAGTATGTCAAGGGGAAGAAGAATGTAGTAGCTGATGCACTTTCCAGGAGGCCACATTTTGTTGCCCTATGTTCCTTGAGTGAGATTTCGGCGGATTGGAAATCTCAACTATTAGTTGAGTATTCCAAAAACTCATTGGCATGTAAAATTTTGGATGGTAAGATTCAGGACAAGCAATACCAGGTAATCGTTGATTGATTTACTATAAGGGCATAATTTATATAGTTCCTGAATCTAAGCTCAAGGAGAAGATTCTACGTGCCTTCCACGATGCACCACTTGCAAGACATCCCAGGTACTTCAAGACATACAGACAGGTTAGGGAGAGATTCTCTTGGAAGGGTCTCAAGGAGGATGTTCTTTACCATGTTCATGAGTGTGTGACTTGTCAATAGAACAAGTCAGAGCATACATTTCCCGTATGTTTATTGCAGCCTTTGCCCATTCC
Organism: Taxus chinensis; assembly: GCA_019776745.2. Lineage (NCBI taxonomy): Eukaryota > Viridiplantae > Streptophyta > Pinopsida > Cupressales > Taxaceae > Taxus > Taxus chinensis. Next base: position 966,412,520 of record CM034147.1, read on the forward strand.
AGAGCAGAAATGAGAGAGTATTTTGATGGATTTCATTACAGGTCTTCTAGTAGTACAGGGGAATGATCGCATATATGCAGTGGTTGACACACTTGACAAAGTATGCACACTTCTTTGTTATTCCTACCAGCTTCAAAGCACCACATGTGGCGGATTTGTTCTTTCGGGAAGTATTCAAGTTGCATGGACTTCCGAAGAACATAGTGAGTGATCAGGATATCAGGTTTTTGAGCACCTTTTGATAGGAGCTCTTTCGATTGACAGGTATCGAGTTGACCCCAAGTACGAGCTATCACCCTCAGACAGATGGACAGACGGAGATTGTGAACAAGTGGATAGAGGGGTATCTTAGCAACTATGTTTCGGGGCAGCAGAAGGCAGGGGTAAGATGGTTGTACTCATGTGAGTATTGTTATAATACCACTTACCACATGTCTATTGGTATGACTCCCTTTAGGGCATTGTATCGATATGATGCAACGTTCTTTGTTGATTTGGCCTTTGGGCATAGTAGAGCTCCTAAGGCTCAGGAGCGTTTGTAAGATAGTCAGAATATCCTTAGAGCTCTTAAGGATAACATTCAACATGCCCAAAATCAGCAGAAGGAGAGTTCTTTGTTGATTTAGCCTTTGGGATCATTTGAGGTAGGAGACATGGTATTCTTGTGTTTGCAGCCCTATAGATAGAGTACTCTCAAGAAGAGTGGTGTAGAGAAGCTCAAACCTCGGCTTTATGGTCCATACAGGGTATTGAGGAGAGTTGGAGAGGTGGCTTATGAGCTGGAGTTACCTTCTGAAAGTAAGATGCACAATGTTTTTCATGTGTCTTGCTTGAAGAAGGCATTGAGGCAGCACGTGGTGTATTCTACAAATTTTCCACCCTTGGATGAGGAGGGAGATTGGATCTGGTTCCTAAGGAGATCATGGACAGGAGGGAGAGGAGATTGAGGAGCAGAGTGATTCGGAAGTACCTGGTTAGATGGAGGGACTTGCCATTGGAGGATGCTACATGGGAAGGAGAGGCTATACTTCAGCATCCAACTTTGCAGTTGCTTGGGAACAAGCAATCTCAGTAAGGGAGGACTGTAATGTCCCTCTTTCTCGAATAGTTCAATTGAAGACCTTTGGCCCATTTTTCTCTACCTGACGACCAAAGGGTGAAACCAGGGTGACTAAGTTTTATTTATTTTATTGTATTGTGCAAAATATTAAAATATAACATTATAATGCACATATAATAAAATAATAATACTTAATAAAAATTGTAAATGGGGCTAAGTCAAAAAGCAATTAAAAATAAATGTATTTCTCCAGTGAAAATTGTGATGCCCATGTGAAGGAAAAATTAGAAAGTTTTGGACCACAATTGACGTTAGACCAAAACACATAGGTGTTAGTCTACGCTACAATCGTTAGAGTTAGGATATGAGAGGCGGTTAGTCCATGTCACAAAACTCACAAGGAAAGCGCTAGACACACATGCCAACAATCTCCCCCTCAGCGTTACCCGAGTGAGTTTTGAACTCCGAGACCTGTCGCTCTGATACCATTTTTTGGACCACGATTGACATTAGACCAAAACCCGTAGGTGTTAGTCTTCGCTAGTATTGTCAGAGTTAGGATCTACGAAAGGCGGTTAGTCCATGTCACGAAACTCACGGGGAGTGTTGGACACATGCCAAGAGAAAGGTGTGCCAAAACATTTTTAGAAATTGTCGATTTGGCCTAGGGATGATCATGAAATATTATTGGCTGGTTTGGAGGTCATTTTGTGACCATTTTCCTTTATAAGGAAGGTTGACCTGCGTCTTTGGTATTCAGAAATATTATGTGTCATTTTCTCTTGCATTGAGCTTCAGCTTTTGCAGAAAATTCCAAGGACAAAACCCCTTAGGAATTTAATCTCTTGTGGACAAAAACCCCAAGAGTTGTGAGGGTTTTTCACTCAGAAATTCCCATTGATTGTAATCTGATTTTCAGTCATTTCCAACAGTGCATTTTGGAGGCATTTTGAAGAATAAATTGCAGCAGCATCTCCTCTTGTGGATCGACTTATCTTGGGACAGATTTGGCATTATTATTGAGGTAATTAGATCTAAAAATTATTGTCAAACATCTCCTAATTTTTGTGAATGAAAGCACCCAAGTTTCATAAATTTTCAGAGGGTATTTAGAGGGTTTTCAATCAGTTTATTACTCAGATTTCAGATCTGATTTCTGAGTGTTTGTGTCATCAATAAATTCTAATTTTTGTATGTTTGAGTTCCTAAAAATAGTGGCAAATATCTGTGATAGAGAAATAAATTTTTGGAAGCCATTTGTGTGTGTTTTTCTATCAAACCCTAGTCGACCTTCCCTAAATTAATTCTAAATTGCTCTAGGATTATCGCCATATATTCTCTGAGATATTTTCAAGGGTTGGCAAGTGAAAAATAATTATCGTGGGCTAATTTGGGTGTCATTGCATGTAAAACCCTAGTCGACTTGCAGAAATTAATCCAGTTTGCCCTAGTTTATTTGCCTTAGCTGTCAAAAATTGTATTTAGCTATTTTGTGAAGGGAAAAAAATTCATATTTGTGCAAAAGATCTATTGGGGATCTTTCAGTGTTGGTTATTTCAAAGAAACTCTAAACATTATTATCAGAAAGCCAATTAAACATGTGGTGGTTGTGAGGAGGTGTTTGCTTGATGCATGGAGAAGGGCTTACAATCAATCCAATGCTCGGAGACGATTGATAGAGCATATCTTGATGATTCTTTAGACCAACCTTTGTCATTCTGTATGGTCCTTTCTCTAAAGTAATTGTATAATATTGTGGCTATGTTAGGTTTTTCATTTGGGATTGGATACAAATACAAGATTATGTATGCAAATGTATATATGCTCATGCGTTGTCTCATTTATGGTTAGAGATTTCTGATGTTGCTTCACATACTTTTCTTGGAGAGCTATATGTTTCTAAACTCGGTCTGTTTTTCAATATAATTTAATTTTAATTTGTATGTTCTAAATAAAAATAAATTATAAACATTTATATATGCATAAGTTATCATTTTTATTATATTCTAATTGGCATACATGTATGTTACCTGAAAAATTTGCATAATAAGGTCCACAAATTGATGTCAGAGAGGAGAAGAGAATCTATGTGTAGAAGTAAAATCACAATTAAATACTACATTGTAATTACATATCAGGCTAATGCCCTGTCCTCTTTCTTGCACTTCAAATTACCCAAATCAGTGCATGTAGTCCAATGAAACAATAAAGTGGTCTTGATTCTCTTTGGACTGAGAAAACAAATGATATCTTCCTGTATAAGGGATCTATATACTTGATTCACCTTTTTAAGCATGATATCCTGAGCATATGGAATACATTTAATTTATTTCACAAAGCTCTCCTTTGTCTTTCTAACGTCCTGCCCAGTCAAGCCTATTAGGTTTGTCTTTAGGTAAATTTTGTCTTTGATTCCTCTTACACCACCTCTGAATTCTAATTTCATTTTCAAATACCCTTTTCAAAGTTATAGAAGCTTACACAATTCCAACGACTATTCCTTTAAGGATCTTATCCAATTTACAAAGCAAATTGAATAAATTAGGTCTTTGTACCGTGCACAATCTTCTTGAGTTGACTATCAAAGATATCTTGCATAAATCAACAAGAAACCTTCTGTAACTTCTACAATTCTTTAATATATGCTTTAGAGATGATTTCTTGTAAATTTGAGCTTTGGAGATTGCTTGGAAACAGAGTTATGAAGATTTTAAAGATAAAACCCTAAAACAGGGTTTTAAAAAATCCAATAGGGAAAATTCCTCTTTCTCACACTATATAACCTTCCAAAGCCTAAAACCAATTGCATAAGCTTCGTGGAGACTTGTTTCAACTTTTTACTTTTATAATCGCGACCTGTAGATGTTCCATGTATTCACAACAATAAGCTTTTGGTAAAAAATGTAAGCTTCTTACCTAAACCAGAGCAATCTTATCTGTCTTGAGCAATAATTTCAAATTTATCAACAAAAACAAGTTCATCTATCTTCATAGACCTTACATGGTGCTACCTCAAATTGCACCTCTCTCCTTTTCAGATTTGCTCTTTGATTATACTTTAACTTATTTCTAGTCCCCTTTTTACCACTTCTTGGAGTTCCTACATAGTTATTGCGAATTCTTCACCCTCTGCACTCCTTTCTTGTTGACCCGAATTTCTCAATTCATATATACCTCTAGGATTCATACTTTACAAAATCTGAAATGGACTCATACCTGTGCTCTTGTTTGGTGAGTCATTGTATGCAAATTCAGCTTGTGCTAGTACTTGATCCCACTGTTTGGAATGTTTGCTTATTAAACTTCTAAGGATATTCCCAAGACTCCTGTTGACCACTTTTGTTTGTTCATCTATTTAAGGATGATATGCAGAGCTAAAATACAGATTAGTACCCAATTTCTTCCAAAGAGTTCTCCAAAAATGACCAATAAACTTAGCATCTCTATCTGACACAATACTACTAGGTAATCCATGCAACCTCACTATTTCTTTGAAAAAACAAATTTGCTATGTGAGTTGCATCACTTGTCTTAAAACATGGAATGAAAATGGGCCACTTTGGAGTATCTATCCACTACCACAAATATAGAATCATTTTGCCTCAAAGTTTTTGGTAGACCAAGAACAAAATCCATACTAAATCCCAAAGTCTATTTGGAGTAGGCAATGGCCGATACAAACCTATATTCTGACTTCTCCCCTTTTTTTTTAATTATTGGTAAATAGTTTTTTGAAAGGGACTATACCCTTTTACAACAGCTCAAAAGCAAAATTTAACCCCAGAAAGCCCAACAAAAGAAAACAGCCAAGTACCAGCAAAAACAAAGCAGTATGCTTCAAAAACTTGCTAAAAAACAACTTAACAGCATTACAGCTGCCCAGCAACTGTGCAGTTGGCCATTTGCCCAGATGTAACAATAATGAGCACTAACAACGACCAGAATCAAACCTTGTCCGGAGTGGTGGGGGGTTTAGATTTGACATTTCCCTTCTTCTTGATCTACCACTGTCCATTCAAGATTTCCTGCATCCAATGCAAATGAAGCATCTGCAAACTTGATGTGTATGTGACCCATAGGAAGGGGGGCCGAAACTTCCTTAAACACTGAATCAACAATCTGCGGAGCATAGTCTGTAGGTAGTTTCGCTATGTTGGCCTGTGAATCAGCTATTACGGGTGAGTCAACATGCAAGGGGGGCACTAGAATCCTCAGCCGGATCTGAGTCAATTGTGAGATGTTCAGGAAGTGAATCCTTCCACCAAGCAGTTTTGGTCTTTCGTTTGGAATGTTCACAATCATTTGTAACATGACCAATTTGGAAGCAACGCCGACATCTGAAGGCAAGTCTCTCATAGTCAATCCTTTGTACCCAGAGCCTTTCTCCAATCTGAAGATTGATTTCTGCTGGTAAGGGTTTGGAGGTATCAATATCAACCAGGATATGAGCAAACGTAGTATGTGTTTGAATGGAGGTCTTACCATCAACTGCCACACATGATCCAAGAGTATCGCCTATAGCAATGAGACAAGATCTGTTCCAAAGTTGTAACGGAAGTCCTGGTAAACGAACCCAAATCGGGTAGGTATCAAAAGACTTCTTTAACGGGTCGAAGGACGGATACCATGGTTTGGACATCAGCCCATGTTCCCCCCAAACCCAATGCTGGCTCAATATTAAATCCCTATCAGCAGGGGTTTCAAAGACTGCAATGAAGTAAGCTTTAGCACAGGGATAAAGCTCAATCTTACCATGTATTTTTTCTCTCCATCTCTGGGCTATCCATTCATGGAGCTAAGAAAGCTTAGGCCAAAATTTATGGAATCTGCATATGAGACCCAGCTGAGAGAGATTTTCCTCTTCCTTAAGGAATTTTATAAGTAGATCCTCCCCGATTTTCAGCGTCGGGACCTCCTGAGAGGGTTTCAAGAGCTCATTTCTGGTACTCTCCTTTTGTTTGGAGACCACTGAAGCATAAGAAGTGGACTTATCTCCACCAGAGGTTCCTGTGCGACCGCTTTTCTAAAGCGAGTTGGATCTATCCATGCTCTTAAAAGAAGATCCGTCATTTTTAAATGATTCATTGTCATTGTTGAGATTTGTAGGGGAGACCGAGCCACATTTACTTGTCTCAATGGAGAGACCCTCTGCTTTTTGACAGGTCGGAGAAACTCTATCCCGGATTTTCTTTTAAGGGGGGTCTTGATTTGCATCAAAAGCCATGTCAATCCAAGAGATTGGTGCTGTATTTTCCATGCCAATTTTACAGGCGCCGCCATCAGTTTTGCACTCAAGGGACGGATTCCCAAAGCCGCCGCCAAGGAGAAGGGCATCCTGTTTAGATTTGTTGTTCGTGTCTCCAATCCCGTGTTCAGGCCGATCCAAGCACGGTAGAGAGCTCGCAGACCTGCACCATGGCTGCGCAGCTAGGGCAGGCACGGCAGGCGCGGCTAGGGCACGGGCAAATTCTACAATTCTCAACAAATTTCACATCTCTTGACATACTTGACCAAAATAGAATGCATTCACCTGTGCAAGTGTCTTATCTTGTCCAAAATGGCCTGCAAGGCTGCCACGATGTTTTTCTTTAATCAAATTCTCTCTCATAGATCCTCTTGGAATACACAATTGCTTACCCTTGAAATCGCAGATGCAAACCCTTCCAAAATAGGTTCAGAAATCCCAGATCAAGTCGCTAACCCACAAAATGAAATTACTAGTATAATTCAGATTATGAGCAGCAATAGAACACCAAATAACACAATATTTTCAGAATAATGATCTCAATATGCAATTATAATAGCTTCGCCACTTCGAGGGGGCAACCTCCAAACCATATAATAAGACTCAAATGCTCAAATGATAATGAACTACTACCTACAATCCCCTATATATACTATTCATATGCTATGGCCATCACCAAGGCCGACCTATTAAGCATGAGAAAGTATAAATGATATAATAAAATGATATGGTAAGCCACAAGTCGGCTACTCATATCCTAATACAAGCAATAGGTTAAGGGCGTAGCATGCCCTTCCCCTTCAAACCAACGTTGTCCTCAACGTTGAATAATCCTGGATGTTGCTGCAGAAAACCTTCATCCTCCCAGGTTGCATCTTCTATGCTCAGATTCTTCCACTTGATCAGATATTCCTTAATGTCTCTGGTTCTCAGCCTCTTAGTACGTGTTTGCAGAATCTTCTCTGGCTCCAAAATGATTCTTCCTTCCTCGTCAAGTTCTGGTAACTCTGTCTGGGCTTCAAATTTCTGTCCAATAACCTTCTTCAGGCATGAAACATGGAATACTGGGTGTATGTGTGAAGATGGAGGCAACTCTAGTTTATAAGCAACACTGCCAATTTTCTGTAGAACCTGATAAGGGCCATAATATTTAGGAGCAAGTTTGTTGTCCTTTTTCTGTTGCTTTAGGGACATCTGTTTGTAAGGCTGGAGACGTACAAAAACCCAGTCACCAATTTCAAAATGTCTTTCACTACGGTGTTGATCTGCTTGTTGTTTCATCCTGTTTTGTGCTAATGCTAAATTCTCCTTCAAACTAGCCAAAACCTGTTGTTGATGTTGAATGTGTTCCTCAACATCTCTGACCTTAGTTTGCACCCTCAAGGAGGAAGTGATAGAAGGTGGATGGTAACCATATAATGCTAAAAATGGGGTCATTTGAGAAGAGGTATGAAAAGATGTGTTATACCACCATTCTGCAAGTGGTAGCCATTTAATCCACCTTTCCTGCTTATCTGATACAAAACAACGTAGATACCCCTCTAAGCATTTGTTGACCACTTCCATTTTGCCCATCAGTTTGAGGATGATAAGATGAACTGTGAGCTAGCTGAGTACCCAAACATGAAAATAATTCCGTCCAAAAATTACTTGTGAAAATAGGATCACGATCACTTACAATTATCTTTGGGGTTCCATGTAGCCTTTGAACTGTCTCCAAAAAAATAGTTGCGACTGTACTAGCTGCAAATGGATGTGATAGGGCACAAAAATGGGCATATTTTGTGAGCCTATCCACAATCACGAAAATAACATTCTTACCCTCTGAACAAGGCAATCCGGTGATGAAATCCATGGAGACCTCCTCCCATCTCTGGCTAGGAATTGGTAAGGGTTGCAACAGACCTGGTGTCTTAATTGTTTCCCCTTTGTTCTGTTGGCACACTAAACACTCTGATACAAACTTTTGTACATCCCCCTTGAGTCCTTCCCAAAAGAATTCTCTTTTTATTCTATGATATGTCTTCAAAAACCCAGAGTGTCCTCCAACAGGTGAGGCATGTAGCTCTGCAAGAATCTTATGCTTCAACTCAGAATCTTTACTCAAGTATAACCTGTCCTTGTACCATAGGGCATTACCTTTCCACTCAAATTTGTTAGATGTCATAGATCCTTGCTTGATATTCTGTATTAGAGATTGTGTATCCTTGTCTTGATCCCATTCCAATCTTGCTTCATCCACCCAATCGGCCGTCAACATGGACATTCCACATAGTAAGGCATCTGCGGATGTATCCCTTCTGGACAACGCATCAGCTACTACATTTTCTTTACCCTTTTTGTATATGATTTCAAAATCATAACCCAACATTTTTGTTACCCACTTTTGTTGTTCCTCAGATGATAACCTTTGCTCCAAAAAGTATTTGAGACTATCATGATCAGTTTTTACCTTGAAGTGTCTACCCATGAGATAGGGCCTCCATTGCTTGACCGCATGAAGAATAGCCATCATTTCTTTCTCATAGACAGGTTTGAGCAGATCTTTTCCTTTGAATTGGTGACTCTCAAATGCAATTGGTCTTCCTTCTTGCATTAGAACTGCTCCCAATCCTGATCCTGAAGCGTCACATTCAACAATGAAGGTTTTTGAGAAGTTGGGAGTAGCCAAAACTGGGGTGCTGCACAAGGCTTCCTTCAGCTGCTCAAAGGATTTAGTGGCTAAGTCTGTCCAATGGAAGGCATCCTTCTTTAGCAATGCAGTGAGTGGGGTTGCTATTCTACCATATCCCCGCACAAATCTTCTGTAGTACCCTGTTAGTCCTAGGAACCCACGAAGATTTTTGAGAGTTTTGGGCCTTGGCCATTCCACCATAGCTTTGATCTTCTGAGGATCAACTTTGACGCCTTCATGGGATACAATGTGACCCAAGTACTCTACCTCTTGTACACCAAAAGAACATTTGGATGGCTTTGCATAGAGAGTATGTTTCTCCAAAACTTCCAACACTTTATTTACATGTTGTAAGTGTTCTTCCCATGTCTTACTGTAAATCAATATGTCATCAAAGAAAACTAATACAAATTTCCTTAAAAATGGCCTAAAAACAGTGTTCATCAAGCTTTGAAAGGTTGAAGGTGCATTTGTAAGACCAAAAGGCATTACCAAAAACTCATAATGGCCCTCATGAGTCCTGAAAGCCATTTTATGAACATCTTCCTCTTTTATTCTAATTTGATGGTACCCCGAACGAAGATCTAATTTTGTGAAATAAATAGCACCATGCAATTCATCAAGTAAATCATCAATTACTGGAATAGGAAACTTATCTTTGATGGTGTACTTGTTGAGTTCTCGGTAATCTGGACACATCCTCCATGTTTCATCCTTCTTACGTACCATGACCACTGGTGAAGAATATGCACTCTGGCTAGGCCTGATGATACCTGCCTTCAACATTTCCTGAACCATTTTCTCGATCTCACTTTTCTGGGAATATGGGTATCTGTATGGTCTGATGTTAGGTGTTTGGCTCCCTGGAATCAACTGAATGGCATGATCATGATCCCTAACTGGTGGTAGTCCCTTTGGAATTGCATCAAAAATAGATGAGTGAGCATCAACAATCTTCTGAAGATCGGGTGGCATTGAAGACTCTGTATTTTGTACTTCTATGGAAAATAACTTTGCTATAAATCCATCTACTCCTTTTCTGAGAACCTTCTGCATCTGATGAGAGCTAATAATCTGTGGAGACTTAGCTACCATCCCATTCAATTGTATTGTCCTTCCATCTGAATGAAATCGCATGAACAATTCTTGGAAATTCATCTCTATAGTACCTAAGGTTGTGAGCCATTGGACACCCAAAACAATATCTGCCCCTCCCATAGAAATAGCAAACATAGGTGAGTCTAACATGTAGTCTCCCATGGAAAGCTTGATACTATGGCACTTTCCTGTGCACTTGACTGTCCCACCATCCGCAATCATAACTTGCATTTCTGGAGCTGGGTAAATAAAACAATTGAGGCGGGCAGCTAACTTACTATTTATGAAGTTATGAGTACTCCCCGAGTCAATCAACACTGTCACCTTCTATTTTTTGAGATAGCCAATAACCTTGAGTGTTTGAGGAGTACTAATACCTGACAATGCATGGCAAGAAATTGTAGGTTGGTGATCCTCTACTTCATCTTCTACTGGTTCCTCAGCCTCTCCTATAATTTCAGCATCCTCATCATCCTCATTACCTCGTCAATATAGAACAACTTCTTCTCAGCACATTTGTGTCCCGGTCCATATTTTCTATCACAGTTAAAACATAATCCTTTTGCTCTCTTTTCTTCCATTTGTTGAGGAGTCAGTCTAATTGGCCTAGAAAATGAAGGGGAAGAGATACTACGGTCTCTGGTGTTAATGAAAGGTGGCCTCCTACTACAAAGAACTTTTTCCTCTGCTCGACGTGCCATGATAATAGAATCAGAAAGCTTGAGTGGATTAAACATACGTACCTCATGCTCGATGTGGTCCTTAAGACCCCCAAGAAATAGGTCATTCAGATTCTCTTCTGGTATATTCTCCACCCTTAAGGATAGGTTCTGGAATTGATGCACATAATCTTTGACTGATCCTGTTTGTCGTAACTTTGCTAATTGACTAAAGTAGTTCTCTGAAACACTGGAACTATAGTGCAATTGCAACTCCTCGGTAAAAACTGTCCAAGTGACACCGAGACCATTCTTCTGCCTCTGAGCACATAACCATCGATACCAAACGAATTGGTCTGGTTCAAGATATAGGGATGCCAATGTCACCTTTTGTCCTGATGGTGTTTGATGTAGCTCAAAGAAGTTCTCCATTTGATTTATCCAATTCAGGGGATCTTTACCATCAAATTTGTGCATATCCACTTTCGGCATCATGTTCCGTGGTTGCGAATAAGTTGGATTCTGATTGGGCTGGAAAAGTGATCCAACATGGTTATTTTGTCCATGATTTTGAACTGAAGATCCTCCTTGGTTGATATGGCTGGATTTGGGCCATACTGTTTACCCTTTACATGTTGCATGATATCATCCAACCGATGATTGATTTGGGCTATGTCTCCTTTAGAGGCCATCTCAGATTGTACATTTCGCAGCTCATACTCAAGTTGGCTCACCTTATGATCAACTGAGGTAAACCCTAGTGCTGAGGAATCTGTATTTACCCCTTCTGACTCCATCTCTTCAATCACTATCCCATCTTTATCTGGGGTTTTACCCGGAGTAACCGGATTCTTTTTTGCTCTTGTGGAAGGCCCCGCCATGATATCAAACCTTAGGGTTTAGGGTTTCGATACAAATTCGGCCGAACAGGAAAAAACACAGAGAAGATACTAATACTATTTTTTTGAGAGCTTTCCGAAAATGTAAAGAACTTGAAAAAATTCCACAATTTGCACCCTAGGGAGTGATTTTATGAAAAACCCTAAATTTGTAATAACTTGTGCAAAATAAATCAAAAAAGTCTGAAATTTTCAGGGAACCTTACTTGAAATGTTTCACAACTCTGGTAAAAATATCTCCCACCAATTCACTCTGGTTCGAAATATATTGTGGAAACAAAAAATTAGGGTTTTTGCCCTAATTTTGGCCCAGATCGCAGCTCTGATACCACTTGTAATGAAATTACTAGTATAATTCAGATTATGAGCAGCAATAGAACACCAAATAACACAATATTTCAGAATAATGATCTCAATATGCAATTATAATAGCTTCGCCACTTCGAGGGGGCAACCTCCAAACCATATAATAAGACTCAAATGCTCAAATGATAATGAACTACTACCTACAATCCCCTATATATACTATTCATATGCTATGGCCATCACCAAGGCCGACCTATTAAGAAGCCACAAGTCGGCTACTCATATCCTAATACAAGCAATAGGTTAAGGGCGTAGCAACCAACCTCTAAACCAAGTCACCAAGCTTAGGAGGATTTATCATGCATAAACACACTCAACAACACAAGAAAGTTTCACATTCTAATGGATCCTTATCAAAATCAGATTTACTTCAACTCCAAATTGAATGAGAGAGAGAGAGCACAATGAAGAGCTAGGGCATACATCCCTTGGGCATACATCTCATTTCTCCAAGCATGGAGAGACATAAATGATCAAATCCAACATGCCCAATGATGGCCACACAACCTCCTTTTATAACATAAGGGGTGCAACATTCAAATGGCCAACCTCTTCTTTTTTTGAAGGGAAAACATAAAACTTAATTAAAATACTTAAAAGACTCACTTAAAGTGCACTTTATTATTTTCTAATTAAATAATAAAGAGTAACTAACCTATGTGCACATTTTTAAATTAACTAAAGACTCCTTGTAGCACGAGGCATACCAAGGGCTACAATGTAGATAGCAGACACCTGAGGACCATCTTCAAGATCCATTCTCGATCCCATGAAGAGAGAAAATGGGCTGAGGGACTTCAGTTCTTCCATTTTAAAAATATCCTAAGAAGGGGGCATTACAGTCCTCTCTTCCCAAGATTGTTTGTTCTCAAGCAATAGCAAGCTCATGTATTCAAAAGCAATGATGTAGCACTCCCAAAGCCGTGATCCCATGCCAATCAAGTGTTGAAGCCTTTGCAAAAACTTGTGATGCTTCTTTTTTTCTGAAAGTTAGGAGTGTCTTCAGCTGCAACATTTTTTCAAATCTACACATGAAGAAAACGAATTAGAAGAAAAAAATAGGGGCCTTCATTAGCCCTTCAATAGGCCTCCTGTGGATGGGGTTGTTCTCCCCTTCTTTGGTGTACCCATATGACCATGCACAGCTGCGTACAAGTGTGACCAGCAACTCTTCATTATTGGGAACAATGCTCCCAAGTCTCAACACCTCAAAACAATCCTCAAATGTGTTAGTAACTTGAAGACCCTTCCACATATCTATCCTTATTTGGGGGGCAGCTAGCAATGAAAAAATCAGACTGGAAATGAATATTAGAGCAGTTTATATTGCATACTTATTATCATTAGGATCTTCAAAACATGTGCCAACATATATTCCATCATGATCCAAACCAAAAATTGAATCCTCTTGCTTGGGGCAGCAAGATACCTCCTTGTACGGCCCATCCATTAGGAAAGAGCAAGAACATCTTTTACCTTTGTGAGGAGCCCATTTCTAGGATCATATGAAGTCATGCCAAACTGAAAATGAACACCTTTTGGGGCTGCCTTCTTGCTTATAAGAGCAAGCATAATGTGGGAATAACTGAAACATGTGATAGTAGTCCCTTCATAATACATTGTCCTCCCTTTCCATACTTCTTTTAAGGCTTCCAAAGAGATAAGAATTAGCATCAATTGGAAAAGGAAAGGAAATGATATTATTGCATCCAAATAAAGCTTGTAATGTTCCTCAAACCCATTTTCCTTTACCTCCTTATCCCATGAAGCAATATGTGCATGAAGACACTCCAAAGTTTCTCTTCTCTTATGCTTACAAGGAAAGGAGAAAACTGAAATATAGTTCATGCATTTATGAACATGAATCATGCAATGAGGGATAACCAATTTGAAACACAACTTGTTCTTGCCCATGCCAAGTGCGCCATCAAAGCATTGAATGACAAAATCCATAGTGGTTGTCCTAACAAGTTTTTTAAACTGAAAATCCTCATTATCACTTAGAAAAGTACCTTTCCCATTAATTTCCGGATCTTCCAAGGTTGAGACATGCTTGCCAACATTTTTGTTTGTCATAATCAATTCTGGAATCTTACTTAGCCACATGAAATCAGATGTAAAAATCAGAAAATCAGATCTAATCATTTTTGCACAAACACTTGGTTCCCATACCTTTGTGTGCCCAACATGATGGTGTTAAACCCTTCACTTATTTTGCTTGAAGATCTCTCAAAATGATGTCCCAACTTCATACTTAGAGGATGCATGTATGAGATATCCTCATGATCCTCTTCAAGGCCTTGCATGTCACTTGCTTGCTTCTCTACCTTGGCTGTTCCGGAATGGACAGCAGGCTTGTCATTAATCTCATCACCCGGAATAGTGACCTCCATCACCAAATTCTCTTCCTTTGCTTGTAGATCTGATTTTTCTTCGTCCTCAAGCTCAATCCTTGATCCCTTCTTCCAAATCTGATTTTTCCTTGCAACCAATCAACTCTATGCAATCATTAGATGTCAACAATTCATCATAAAAAACAAAAGAGCTCATACCTTGGATACATGTTTTCACTTTGCTTGAACATTGATCCAAGACTCTTTTGCTAAGGTGTGAGCAATACATGGCTTTTCTTGTCCCAAACCTTCCACAAGTATGGTTAGTAATTGTTGTGGAGAATCCTCATACTCATTCAACATTAGGGACATGATGGTTTGCTATTGTTGTCACCTCACTAATGCAAGTGATAACCATGAGCCTCACATCCACCTCATCATGCCTCAACAATTCGGATCTAGCCAAATGATTCACCAAAGAGTCCATCGCTGAAAATATGGAGCCATAATTCGATTGCTTTACCATGGACAAACAATTTGCAGCTTCCTCCAAAATGCTAAGCAACACATCTCTCGAAAGATGTGGAGGATCAAGCCATCTCCCCAATATGTAAAACTGCATTCTCATTTCTTCTTCACTTGTTAACCTCATGATTCACACACTATGTATCCAAATCTGCAAACAAAAACCCTACAAAAGTAGAGGAAAGATGCTCTAATACCACTGTTAATCCCCTTTAGAGACAAATAGAAATCTGCAGCACTCTTAACCCAAATCGAAGTAAGAAAGATGAGATCCTTTTAGATCTACCTCAAATAACCCAATGTCAGCGTAATTACAACCCAAAATGGGGTTGGAATTACCCAAGGTGGTGGGTTAGATGGGAGAATCAATAGGAATCACAATCCTTTCCGCATCTTATTTTTATAAACCCTCAACAAAAGCACTAAAATTTGGAACTTACTATTTATAATAAGTTCGTCAAAACCCTAGGCTGAAATATTCAAAATTCCATAACTTTTGGTTTACAACTCCGAAATGCATGAAATGAAAGGGAAATGATACATATTAATTAGGAGCAACTTTCTATGCAAGAAAACCACGAAAATACAGAAAACCTGATTTTTAAATCCCGAAAAACAGTTGCAGCATCAAACCCTCATAACTTGCAAAATACTTATCTGAAAATTATCAACCCTAGCTCAAAACGAAGCATAAATTATAAGGAAAATTATGTGATCAATTGTAGAATTTTCCATCCACAAATGTCATGCTAAAAAGTCACCTGAAACTCCAAAACAAGTCGCTGCCCTAATTCTGGGAAATCAGAAATCTTCAAAATTTCATATCTTGAGCAATACTTGAAATTTTGACATGAAATTACCCTTGTTGGAAAGCTTAGACAGAGCTTTCCAATGAACATAAATTCGTCAAATTCCAACCAACAGAATTTTCCAGAAATGCAACTGAAGTTTCCAGCCAAGTCGCCACTTTCCAAAATGGCAAAAAATAAATATCAAGTCTTCAAATCTTCAATAATGGATCCAAAGGAAGTTTACAATGAGAGCAAGAGTGCACAATGAAAATCTAGGGCATACATCCCATTTCTCCAAGCATGGACTGATATCAAATCATCAAATCTGCATGACGTGAAATGACCCCCCTACATCCCTTAAATAGACTTTCCCAAAGGGATCGACCCTCTTGGAGGGAAAATACATTTAAATTTTGTAATCACAAGTTGGATAGCCAAGTGGCCCCTTTTCATAAGTTTCCCTCCCAAAACGTAATTAAAACATTTAATATGCTAAGACTATGTGCATTTTATTTATTTTCTAATTAAATAATAAAAGGTAACTAACCTATGTGCACATTTTAAACTAACCAGAGACTCCCAATTGTAGCGCTAGGCATGCCAAGGGGTTACAATGCAAATAAAAGAGATGAACCGATATATTAGAAATGCCCCGGAAAAGGGGACATTACAGTTACTCTATAAGTTGCCTTGTTTGAAAGACTTGCTCCTGGTATGAGATCAATATTATGGCTAATGCTTCTCTTAGGAGGTAACTCATTTGGCAAAACATCTACAACAATAACAACAAACTCACTTAACAAATTCTGAATTTCAGTAGGTAATTCATTCAATTTTGTAGTAGTGATGACAGTTTTTGGCTTACCATGGATTGCACAGCTGACCTCCTCTTTCTTGATTTGTTGTAGGAACTCTTTACCATCAATTATCAGCACCTTAGAGCCATCTTCTACAGCTGCACATTCTTCTTTCAATGGAGTTAGAACATGTTTGTTACCATCCTTTTCAACAATATAGGTGTTTTGTTTACCATCGTGTATTGCTCGCCTGTCATACTACCAAGGTTTGCCTAGGAGACCATGACACACATCCATAGGCATCACATCACATACAACTTCATCCTTATAACTTCCTATCTGAAATTCAACTTTACATTGCTCATTAACAAGGATTTAATGACCCTTTTGTAACCAAGATACTTTGCAAGGAGTTGGATGACTTACCTTTTGCAAATTCAGTTTATTAACCATTTCTGTAGACACCAAATTGTCAATGCATCCACTATCAATAATCACTTGACAACATTTACCTTTTGCCTTGCATATTGTTTTGAAAAGTGTCTTCCTCTAAGGTGGTGCTTGGATCTCTTTGTTTAGCTTGAGCAAGATCCTCTTCATCAACAATGCTTCTCCAAGTTCTAAAACATCTTCTTGGATAGGCAGATACTTTCTTCTTCAGCTTGAGCCAAATAAACATTTGCTTGGCTTGCGGATGGATTCACAGGACATTCATATGATCTATGTCCAAACTTTCGACATTTAAGACATCTACCAATGAATCCTCTACCTCCACCTCTAAAAGAATACCTACCTCTTGAAGATTGTTCTGGTCTTTGTGAGTTGTTGCTTTCTTCTTGTTGGATCTACATCTGCATTTTTCCTCCTTGTTGTCCTTTTCCTCTATAAGAGAAAAGATCTACAATTTGAAGCCATCAAATGTGGAATTTCGGATATTTTGCACATCCGAAAATGAGAAACAATGAATAGTGACAAGGGTAGGTAAAGGAGCATTAATGGGGTATGGGCACCCAATTTTTCAACATGGAGGCAGAGTACCAAGGGCATGGGCTGCACCAAGGGATGATGCAAGCAGAGATGGTCACCTACAACCCTTGGAATTCGAATTTCTCCCTCCTCTCTCAAAACTTCTTCTATAAATTGTGAGGGGGTCATTAAAAAAGGTTGGACACCTTGTATTTGCCCCTCCATTCTTCCTTGTCTGTAAGAGATTTATGGAGTTCAAGCCTCCCATTTTTAATACTGTAATGCAAATTTGTGCCTTTGGCCCCCATGCGATGTATTGTATCAACTTACTAGAGCAATCAAATTCAGATTTGTGGATGTTTCAAACCCTCTTTTGTGTTCTATTGCATCTTTCCGGTCTTTCATTGCATGTATGGTTATTGTGCATTATCGTTATGGTTATTGCAGGATTTAAATGGATTGTGTTTATTGGTAAGTGGATTTGTGGCAGTGATTTGAATTTGTGATGCTTGTTTTCATTCCCATGCAATGCAGGTTATCCAACACTCCTTGGTGTATCACCTCCCTTAGAGTAGATTTCATTTTCTTGCAAACTTCTAACTTTGTCTCCTTGGGAAAACATTAGTCTAGGATTAGATTAGTTGATCTTTGCAGCTTGGAGTAGTTTACACTAGGGTTAGGAAAGGAAGCCGGCCTTCTCCGGAGAGTTATCCCATTGTTAAAGTCCCACACTTTGGGATAGCTACATGTTGCACAAATCACATCGGATGCCCCAATTTAGCAAACCAATCATCCGGCGGGTGCTGTGATTTTGTCACAACAAGCCTCTCACCTTTGATTGCAATGCTAAGCAACACGACATTCTTACTGAGCTCCTTAGTCATCAATTGATCTCTTTACCACCTACTCATTACTATCCTCCTTATCGGTTACAAAATATCTAGGTCGTCCATATTGCAATTATCATCGAATCAATGGACATAATGACAAAGATTGCTACGCTTAACAACGAAGAATCAAACATCTTGAGCGTCAAGGTTGTATCTCATTCACTACACACCATTTTGTTGCATGCCCGTCTACAAATGCTACACCCCAATGGGTTCCTAAATCTGATTCATCTATATCTAATAAGCATCACACCATCACTTCTAATGATCAAGCACCGCCTAAGTAACCACCTCTCAAAATTAGTCCACCTCCAATCAAGTCTTCTGCAGCATCATCAATACCACCAAAGCTACCACCATTCAAGATTGCTCCCCATTCTACTCCACTTTCATTTCCAATTCTTTTTGTCAAAGCAACTACTCCTTCATTTGATAGTCACGACACATTTCAAACTCCTCGACTGTCACGTGCTCCTAATGTTGCTTCCATTGCTCCACGACCGCTTAATCTCTAGTAGGTGACTTTTTCTCACCTCATTACCCGATGACGCACTCTTGTGCTTCGTCTCACACTTGACTGTGGAGGGCATCCTATACACATGAACCTCACACACTGCACATTAGACAATATACATCACGCATCCTACACTCTTCTACATACACATCACCCTACATCTTACATAGTACATCTTACATCCTACATACTACATCTACTCTACATCAGTCATACTTTCACCTTTGCATATTCTATATACTATTCTATTATTCATCACATGCACGTCATACTTCTATCATCTCCTTGCATACTACCAAGGTAGCAACTTTCGTGTGAAGAGTATTAAACGATGGTTTTTAAATATAAAAAAAGACGGTGGATCAGATAAATACGATAAATACAGAAAAAAATATGGTCTCACTAAGCTTCCCAATACTGAAAAATGAAAATCCTTTTAGCTGTTGAATATAAAATCTTGGAAGTATTCATAATTTAAATATTTATAGTATAAAATATTAATAAATAACAGAATTTTTTTAGATACTGCATTTTAATATTTTATCACTGAAAATATGAAATTTTATACGGTTGAATGGAAAATGTGGAAAAAAACGGAAACTCTTTAAGATTTTACCGTATTTGGTAACTATGCATACTGCCTTTATGCTACATCATTCGTACTTTGACCTTTACACATTTACACCTCATATACATTCTACACATTATCTACACATCTTGCATTGCATACTATACATTGCACATTCTATACATCACATAGCATTTTCTCATCATTGCATATACTACACACTGAATATTCTATTCATCTCCTCTTAAACGTTACACTAACTACCCTATGACGCACTCTAGTCTCACGGTCCATATTGGAATGTTGAGGGCATACATCACAAATGGACGTCATCACATTCACACATTCATCACTCAACTCCCTCTATTATGCGACATTCCTAGATTAGTGATATACGTCATAGGCCACATCATCACTTCTTCCAGCATCCTTTCATGACATGCATTGTATGCTAAATCGTCACCACTTCTATCATCTTGTAGTCATATACGCCGTAGGCTACATCATCACTTCTTTCGATCATATTGTCGTGACATACGCTATAGGTTAAATCATCACCTCTTCTATCATCTTGTAGTGATATATGGCGTAGGCTACATCATCACTTCTGCTATCATCTTGTCCTGATATACACTTTAGGCTAAATCATCATGTGTTTTTATACATCATCTTTATGTCGCATATCATCCCTACACATTCACCACATCGCGCTACATACGATACATAGTTCGACCATTTCCCGATGATGCACTCTCGTTTACAGTTCATTCTTGACTGCAAGGGGCCATAAACAAATGAACCTCATTGCATACAATTACATTCACTTAGGGGGAACGTGGCTCCTATCATTCACACTGCATTCCATTCTGCCTCATCCACAACATACTACATATTTTGGTTGCATGCACTCTTGCTTACACTTACTTGTACATGTTCATCTTATTACACATGTTTGATAGATATCTTGTATGCCATTATCTTTATCATACATACATGCGCGTTCACTTGCCTTTCTAGTTGTGATCACAGATATAGATCTATATACGCAGCATGGATACTCGACCAATCCCACAACGGCTCCTGGGGGCATCCACTTTCTTACACTATAGGTGCTATCGTTTCATTTTGTTTCATAGCACACAACTTTATCAGATTATACACGCATTGACATACATTTTATTTTTCTAATGTGCTAACGGGTGCTTCATGTGCCGCATTTGTTTTGCAGGACTATTTTCTACCATGGTTATCTGTTACATTCTTTGTACTTGTTTGTCATTGTTTGCCATTGTATGCGGGCCTTGCCCTTTGTTTTGTGTGCACACTTGCTTGTTTGTATGCGGCCTTGAGTGTCTTGCGACATCGTGAGTGATATCCCATGTTTGTAACCCGATTGTTGCAATCCACATTGTCTTCTTATGTGTTCTAGCTTACACTTTGTTGTATACATGCATGTATCTCTTTGCTTGTACTAACACTTGTCTCCCAGCCACTTGTTTGCATGTGCCTTGGAATCTACCAAGCACATCCCCTCCCCCCCACAGGGCACAGTTTCAGCGGTTGGTCCTCTTTTGGGCCGCACACTCCTATAGCGACGTCGCATGCGCCCCCAAAGATGGGGGCATCATTTGGGTGAATCAATCACCCCATACAGGGTATACACAACAAAATACTAGTACAATTTAGCACAATTCAAGGCTTAGAATTAGACTTGGGTCTTTAGTACAACGATGCCTTACCTGGAGTGCCTATAACCATGGGGCAGTTGCACAGGGAGTGGGTTCAACACAGTCTACAAAACTCCATACACGGCGACTTTTACAGGGCAAATTGTCCTTAGCACAGTTCCAAGGAGCAGTTAAAGGTTAGAGGATAACACCAGACCTTCCTCTCTACAATACTTCTATCGTGGCATCGAATCGCCCAAAAAACAAGACAGTACAGAGATCTCTTCGGTATTGGGAAGCAGTTAAAGGTTAGAGGATAAATCAAACTTTCCTCCCTATACTTCTTCGGCCAGTGGCGTGAGATCGCCCAAAAAACTTGCACAACGTCGACAAGATCCTTAATACACCCTCTTTTCTCATCACGGATCAAGTGCACATGTTCCTTTTCACATTTTCGTATTTTTCTTTATACACTTTTTAAATACATGTGTCTTTTACATGCTTTCATACATATACATGTGTATTTGACTACTCGATCGTCTTCTCTTTTGCAGGTCTGTCTGAATGGGAAGGAAGCAATCAAAGTCGACAACAACATCACACACATCGATACAAACATGTAGGTACATCACATACATTGGCATCTACACACACGTTTCACTTTCTGCCCTAGGTTCACTTTCATCACCTTTTTACACTTTTGCATCTTTAGTTTCCACGCTCCATATTTTTATCACCACGCGCTTTGTTTAGTCCTTCGGCACGCCTTCTACATCACTCTACATGGATATCAGGTATGCATCTCTATCTACTTTATGTTACCGAGCATTCTGCTCACCAACATAAAGTGGGGGAAAATGTAGACACAAAATCACGCACTTTGGGTAATTATCTAGTCCCGATTACAAACTACTATTCATATGATTCCTAAGTACGAAAAGTAATAATTAACCCATGTCTTCGGCCATTTTGCTTTGCTTTATGCTTATGCTTTCGATCTTGCACATATACTTAATCAATCTATATTTTCACCTATCGTTATTTATCATTCTATACTGGAGCGCTCAACCAAGACAGCAGCGCCTAGGCGCTTCTATCCGCTCTCGGCGCCCTTGTCCTATCTTTACTTGCACTTTTTGGGTCCTTTCTAATCGGCCTTTTCGATGTTAATTACGAAATTCAAGCAAGGGAATCATATAAATATAAAGTTATGTGATCATAATGAGGGATTAAGCACTAAGCATTACTATCTCCACCTAAGGTTGCATCCATCAAAGGCATCTAGAGCTCCATTTGCATCCATCTAGCTCCATCACAAGGGACACATGGCTGGTTTTCTACATACACTTCATAGGAGGGGAGTCTATTCTATTCCATGCACAATTTATTTACATTCTACATCTAGCTATTGCTCACTGCTCACAAAGTGCGACACACACAAGAGCACCTCGGGCACAATTCCGCACAAACACACACATAGAACTACATTGGATCTGAGATGTAGTGCAGCGCTCAATTAGTAAGTCCACCATTGTGGCAGTTGAGGACAGTCCAACCCTTTCATTTGCATCTTTCTTTTTTAGGGTTTGATGCTTTGTCTGGGGTTTTGCAGGTGATTCTTTATTACAACTTTACCAATGCTTCAACGGTCACACAGCGATATTCACGCGACAAAAAGCAAATACAGACGAATATCTCGTGACACCTCAGAGGAGGTTCTCTGGTCATTTCCACAGACTAGGGCACCCCAGTCTGTCCAAGAAGTCCGGATCTGTATTTTCTCAGGCTCCTATGCGACGATTTCCTCCTGTTCAACCGATCTCCACTGCGACACACTCCAGCAACCTCTTCGAATCAGCTAAAGGCTCTTCTAACCCTCTTTGCACTCAGGGTTTCATACTTTTATTGCTTAGTTGCTTCAGCATTACATTTATTTATTTATTTACTGCTCCTATAACATTCAGATTAGGCTAGAATATTTTCATTTTCGCATAATCAATTACGGGTGTTACTTCTTTATTACTCTTGTTCCTATCTTCACAATGTCTACAAAGATAGCCATATGCATGTAGTGTCCTTCAATAAGTTTTTTCAAGTAGGCAAAAGATGTATTTCTTTCATTTATTTTATTGCTCTAGCGGTAACCACAAGATGTATTTTTTTCATTTATTTTATTTCTCTGGCATGGTTATTTGTTGTATGTTTTTTGTTGTTTATGTAACTATTGGCTTAGATACGAGGATCAAGGAACATCTTCGATATTACAAGTGGGATGTGAGAATTATTGAATTTTGACTATGAAGCTTTGTTGCAGTCTACAATCGTTGGTAGACTTGTATGTCACACCAATATTTACATTCGGCCATTATGCAAGAAAAAAGATAATATGTACATTCTAGAAAAAAAGAGGAGACTGGAGTTACTTCCAATCAACTTCCTCTCCATTTCCAAAACATGTAAAAATTAAAAATAATTCCAATATTCACTTTTATAGACATTTTTGTCCTTTACATTCTTCTCAATATGTCAACCTTCAATCATCTCCATTATAACATAAAAAACAAAATAACACTAACAAATAAATTACAAAACTATCAAATCAACGTGGAATTACAAACTAACTTTAAATTGTCATCCTTCCCAATGTACTTTGCAATTCATGTGCAACTGCTAGTAATACACACATATGCACTAATGTGCACATTCCAAATGGTCAAACTTGATGTACAAAATAAGTCTCTCTGACTCTCCCATAGAGAAATAAATCAACCTCGAAGCCTTGTTGGAAAAGGTGTTATGTTTTTATCAGCCTTAAAGCATTGTGAGAATCTCTACAGCATGTGCTTTAGATTAGTTAGGAAGTTTAAAAAATATTTGTATTGAACATGGAATCTTCCACTAAAAACTTGTAATATCCCCTTTTGGGATATTATTTAAATCTGAAAATTAACCCAACCAAATTGATTCTAAAAGGATCAAACCCTCCTAGCTCGACCTCAAATAACCGAATGTCGGTTTCAATGCAACCCAAATGGGGTTGGAGTGAGCCAAGATGTTGGGTTAGAGGGGAGAACTAATTAGGAGATTAATCTTTTCCAAATTTGAAATTAATTGCAGCAGTGAGTTAAATTAAAATGCACCAAAACAACTGAAACTTAGAAAATTCATAACTTGCTCAATATTCCATATTTTGTCCTCAAATAAAATGCAAAATATTCTAGGAATCAAGACCTTTCCATTGAACCAACAAACTGAATTTCTAATCATTGTAACCACCTCAAAACAGACCCCAAAATTTAAATACAAGTCATTAGGGTTAGGATTATTTGCATAAAATATTTTCAGCACTTAATAACCCTCCAAAACCCTCAAAACATCAGCCCAAATATCTGTAAAAAATATTAAATTGCAGCAGCTTGCAGATCTATCAAAAACACCTTAAAATATGATGTAAAATACCTCAAACCCATTCGATTATTCCTAGATAATTTGCAGCAGTAAATATGAGCACAATAACCTTCAAAACATGAGCCCCACACTTGGAAAAATATGTCAAAATAGATCAGATTGTAAATCTAACTTGAAATCCACCTATGCAAGTCGACTTGGCATGAATAAATGCAACAATAGCAGCAGATCATAAAACACTATTAAATCCTCCAAAACTCATCAATAACATGCAAATATCCTTCTCAAATAAATGCACCACACATAGAATGAATATATGATGCAACATTCACTCAATGCAAGCTTTAAAAGGTCTCACACTCTCCACAATAATGGTGGTGTTTAAGAACAACTTTTATATGATCACATATGGGCACACATCCCTCTTCAAGCATGGAGATATTTTTATAAAAACCTCAACATGCCTCCAAGGGGACGGCTCTTCTCCTTTTATAGATTTTGCAAGTTCAAATCTAAGTTGCCGCATTCGCCCAACTACAAGGAAAAAAATCGAAATTCGCCCGATTTTAACAGGCTCATTAAATGCATTGAAAATCGCGATTTAATTCGTGCTTATTCTCAAACGTCAATTTTTTCTGTAATACGTTGAAAATCGTGCTTGAAAAGCATTGAAAATACTCTAAAAAATTTGAAATTTGATTTTAGGGTTTTCCGTCCCTGCGTTTTAGGGTTTCTGCATCGTTGTTGTCCTATAAAATTTCCTGCACAAGATAATAATCTTCGCACCTCTAGAGCCTGTTGAACTCGAGTCTGCATTTGTGTTCGCCATTGTTCGAGGTTGGAAGCCTACATTTGAACTCGAGCCTGCATTTGCATCTGCATTTGCATCCATTTGCGTTTGCGTCCTGCATTGGAAGCCTGCATTTGAGGAGGTTGACGTTGTGTTGCTGCAACCGTTGTCCATTGCTGGAGAGACTCGAGCATTTGCGTCCGCCGTCCACCATTGTCCATTCGTGCATCGTTGCCCGAGAGATTCACAGGTAGGTTGCTTTATAACTTATTTTTATTTGATTTGTTTTTATAAACAAACGTAGGTCCAAAGTTTAAAAAAAAATAGGTTCCACATAAATTAAATTAATTTAATAGTGTCGGTTAGGTTAAAGATAGATTAGTATATTAATTTAGGTTAAAAAACTAATGTCTTAAGTTTTAAAAGTTTAATGTTTTAATACATTAAACTTTTTTATGAATAACAAAATATATTAAATTTGATTATTTGAATGGTTACACTTACGAGTTTTCTATAAAGTTTAAAGTTATAATAATTTTAAACTATACTAAACTTAAATACTTATCTATTTATTAATTTCTAATATATATATATATAAAATTTCATAAAATATAGTAACATCTAAAATTATATAATAAAAAATATATTAATATAATGTATTTTATTATATAAATTATCATTAAATATATAATTTATTTTATAAAAAATTATATATTAGATCGATAAAAAAATATATAATATATTTTATAAAAAATTTAATATTTTATATCATTATGTTATAGAATGTATTTTATAAAAAAATGATATATAATATCCTTAAATTGAAGGTATTTATATATATTTTAAATTAAAGATTGAAATGTATGATAATAATAATTATCCGATAATTATTATTATCATACATTTGAATTAAATACATGATAATAATTTTTGTATGATTTGATTTTTTAAATTTATTTTTTTCTAATTCTTTGTTTATTTTTTTCAAAAAATGCAGGTTGTTATATTGGTATGGTGCCTCCAAAATCAAATGTAGCGGGATGGAAATACATGAGCCGTGAGGGTCAGACAAACAATCTCACGTGCACTTTATGTCAGCATTCTTTTAGTGGGACATTGACAAGAGTAATGGACCACCTTCTTGGCATACCGGGTGGTCAAGGAGGCGGTGTTGAAGAATGTCGGAATGTCACTCCTGAAATAAAAGCAGAGTTGGAGAAAGACTACAAGCATTCATTAGTTGTAAATCAGCAAAGGGCGCAAAAAAAACAACGAATTCAAGGCGAGCTTTCTAGGCCCAGAGTGTCAAATACTTCTTTCTCCTCCACCATGTCCACAAGCTCCGTAATGCCAACATCTAGTACTGGGGCAGCGACACTGAATAGCTTTTGGAAACCTGTTGAAAAAGAGCAAGTTGATGATGCACGGGCTGATTTCTTTTATGAATCTGCCATTCCATTTTATGTTGCCAGGAGTCCTTATTTCAGAAATGCAGTTCAACAATCCATTAAATTTGGAAAAGGTTATACAACTCCAGGGTCAGAGGCTTTGAGGACTACACTTTTGAAGAGGTCAAAAAATAGGGTCACTAAAAAATTGGCAGATATTAAAGACTCTTAGAAGTTAACAGGTTGCACCATTTTGAGTGATGGTTGGTCAGACATGTGTCAAAGACCTCTCATCAATGTGCTTGTTTATTGCCCTAAAGGTGTTGTATTTCTAAAAGTTATTGACACCATGGAACACAAGAAAACTTCAGAGTATGTCTTCAACATTTTGGATGAAGCAATTCTCGAAGTGGGTGTAGAAAGTGTAGTTCAAGTTGTGACTGATAATGCTAGCAATTGTGTGGGAGCTGGGAAATTGATAGAAGAGAAGCACCCACATATATATTGGAGTCCTTGTGCAGCCCACTGTATTGATTTACTACTCCATGACTTAGCCAAATTCCCTTGGGTAGATGAAGCAGTTCAAAGAGAAAGAACAATTGCTAATTTTATTAGAAACCATCGCCTCACATTGAGTATCTATAGGAGGCATGCATCTAAGGAGTTGCTGAAGCCATGTGACACAAGATTTGCCTCCTTCTATATCACTTTGAAAAGAGTTGTTGAGCAGAAAGGAGCCCTTCGAACTGTTGTTTGTAGCAAAGAGTGGGAAGATTCAGTTCTTGCAAAAGAATCTAAAGGTAAACAGGTGGAGCAAATCATTTTAAGCTCTAACTTTTGGGAAAATGCAGCTAAGGTCTTAAAAATGTGTGCACCCATTGTTCGTATGCTCCGCATGGTTGATGGCGATACCCCTTGTATGGGCATGGTTTATGAGGGCATGGACCGTTGCAAAGAAGACATCCAGAAGGCATTCAATAATGTGGAAGCAAAATATAGTGAGATATGGGATATTTGTGATGGAAGATGGAGGATGATGCATACTCATTTGCATGCAGCAACATGCTATTTGGAGCCGACACTTTATCACATTGAAAGAGAAAGTGACCGTGAAGTGATGAGCGAGATTTATGCAGCCATTGAAAAGCTTGTTCCAGATCGAGATGTTGCAAAGAAAACTAGAGAGCAACTTAGAGCATACAGGAGAGGGGATGGGTTGTTTGGAACCCAATTAGCAATAGATGACAGGGAAGACATGGATGGTGGAGATTCTATGGAGCAGATAACCCCTGAACTACAACATTTTGCAATTCGAGTCTTGAGTCTATGGGTAAGTGCATCAGCATGTGAGAGGAATTGGAGCAGCTTTGACCATGTTCAATAAATAAAAGGAATAGGTTGTTATCAGGAAAACTGGGTGACCTTGTTTATGTTCGCAGTAATTTGCGATTGACCATGAAAAAAGTGGCAAAACATGCATGCACTTCAAAGAAAAAAAAGCTTCAGGATGTCCTACAAGATGATGAAGATGATCTTGATTTTGTTGGTGATGCCGATAGACATGAGGGTGAATCTAGTCATGTTGGTAATGATGATGTTTCTAGTGATGATGAGATTGAGCCAAGTGCTCTAGATGATTTAGAGCTTTTTGATGTAATAAGTAGAACTTAGCCCATACTAGATAGGGAAGTTTGAGACTTTGATCCATCACTTTTTGACAACATTTCGAATATTAGTATGCAACTGCAAGCGCATGTTTTTTGAAGTTTTTGCTTTCAATCACATTATTGTAATATCTACTTATGAAATCAATGAAATGTGATATTATCTCTCTCTTTTGAAATGTGAATTTATCTTTTGTTTTTATATATTTAATAAAAATGTATATTTCTCATAGTCGAATTTAATCACGCATTTAATCGCTGATTTTTTTACCAGCGAATTTTTCACGAATTTAATCATCGGTTGAAATCAAACACGAATTCGAATGCAGCAACTTAAGTTCAAATCTCTAGGTCTTCCCTCCAATTTGGCACCAATCTCTAGATGGGAGAGATCATTTAAAATAGTCTTCTTTTGCTTGTAAAAGTCAAACTCCAAATAGAATAGTAATTTCCCTCTAATTAATATTTAAATAAAATACATGAGGGGAAGTAAGTATTAATTTTAAAGCATAAGGAATAGTCAACTTGCCCCAATTAAATTAAATATTAATTTAAAAACACATGGGATAGTCGATTTTCCCCAAATAATTCCTTTAATACAGGGGGAGTGGATTAAAGGTCTTCTTTAATTATTTTTAATTAATGTCCAAAGGTGGGGACTTTACAGTCCTCCCTTCCCAATATTGCTTATCCTCAAGCAATTGAATATATGGTTGATCCACTTCTTTCTTCAACTCATATGGCCTTCTAGAAAGTGCATTCGCTGCCATATTATTCTTTCCCTTCACAAATCCAATGTCAAAATCAAAGGCTTGTACCCTACCCATTTTTGTTGCCTGTCATTCAACCCCCTTTGATTAAGAAAATATCTCAAACTGTTATGATCAGATTTTACAATGAATTTGCCACATACCAAGTATTGCCTAAACTTGCTCAAAGCATGCATGATTGCCAATATTTCCTTATCATACACACTATACCCTTTCTCATGATCTTTCAATTTTCTACTCTCAAAAGCAATAGGGTCTTTATTTTGCATTAGGACAGCCCCTATACCTTCCCTTGAAGCATCACATTCAACCACAAATGGCATAGAAAAAATTGGTACTGCAAGAACTGGGCAAGAACGCATTACCTCTTTCATTTTTTCAAAGGCTTCTTGGGTTGATGTGGTCCATTTGAAAGCCCCCTTCTTAGTCAAATCTATCAAAAGAGCTGCAAATCGTAAGAAACCCTTCACAAATCTTTTATAGTAACTACAAAGACCACAAAATCCTCTCAATTGTGTGAGAGAGGTGGGCGTAGGCCAATCCATGATCGCTGCAATTTTCTGTTTATCAACTTGCACACCAATAGCACTAATAACATGTCCCAAATACCAAATCCCTTTAAGCCCAAATTCACACTTAGATTTCTTAGCAAAAAAAGAGTGCTGCCCCAAAGTAGATAAAACCAAATCTAAATGATGTAAATGTTCTTCCCAAGTTTTGTTATACACAAGGATGTCATCAAAGAATACTCGCACAAACTTCCTTAGATATTTTCTAAACACATGATTCATGCAAGATTGGAAAGTAGCCGGTGCATTAGTTAATCCAAAAGGCATAACCAAGAACTCAAAGTGCCCAAAATGACATCTAAAAGTTATTTTGTGCACATCTTCTTCCCTTTCCCTAATTTGATGATACCCGGATTTGAGATCGATTTCGGAGAAATATGTAGCACCATGCAATTCGTGAATCAACTCATCAATCCTTGGTATTGGGTATCTATTTTTTATGGTCTTTTTATTCAACATACAATAATAAATACACATTCTCATAGTGCCAATCTTTTTCTTAACCAAAACTACGGAAGATGCAAATGGGCTAGAGTTAGGCCTTATGTGTCCTATATCAAGTAACTCCTTAATGTTTTTTTCAATATCTTCCTTGTAAATTCTTGGGTGGTGGTAAGGGATAATCATAATGGGCTTAATATCCTTTTCTAACTCAATAATATGCTCAAAACCTCGATGGGGAAGTAACCCATGTGGCAAATCATTAAATACATAAGAATGTTTGTCCAAAATAACTTGTAACTCACCTTGTAAAGACTGTTCTGATTTTTTTGATTTTATTGTGATAAAGCAGCTAGCTGCCTATGCAATTTTCCCTCTCCTAAAGGCCCTTTCCATCCTCTTCATTAACACTTCTTGAGGTGCACCATTTGCTATACCTTTTAGGATGATATCCTTTCCATCGTAAGTGAATTTCAGCTCCATGGTTTTGTAATTTTGAGTGAAGTCACTTAAAGAATGCAACCATTGCACACCCAACACAAGATCGATATCAACAACACAGAAATCATCAATTACCTTATGTTTCCCCAGCATGAGAGGAAGTTGTGCAATCTTTGTGGAACATGGAATAGATGATCCATCTGCAATAGTTACTTTGAAATCTTTGCATTTTTTGGTCTCCAAGCCCATCTTCCTTACCAAGCTTCCATCAATGAAGTTATGCGTGGCTCCACTATCAACCAAAGTGATGACTCTTTGTCCATGGATAGTAACCTTCACCCAGAAAGTATGATACTTGGGGATACCAGGAAGAGAGATAAGATTACTTTCCATTTCTTTTTCTTCCTTCTCTTGCACATGCTCAACCAAATCCTCGTTAGTTTCATTGTCCAAATTTGAATCAATAACCTCAATGTAATGAATTTGACCTTAACCCTTACAATTATGGCCTCTTGTCCATGTGGCCTTGCAATCAAAACACAAACCTTTCTTTCTCAACTCATCCCTTATGTCCTTTTGCACACTGTTTTGGGGCTGACTTCTATGTGGTTGTACATAGGGCTGACTTGGCCTTTTGGGGCCTCTTTTGATGACCCAAGGGGCTTCCCCCCTTGCACTTTTATGGGTTGCTGCAAATCAGACCTTGGCTGCCCTCTAAATCCACTTTTGGACAGCGAATGTGGGACATTAGTATGCTGCCCTTTAGGCTCAAAATTACCTCTATAAGCTCCACATTCCAAATCTAGAGCTTTAGTAATAGAATCTTGCAAATTAAAAGCTCTTACCAAACCTTTTAAAGACTCCATTACTCCTTCCGTGAAGAGGACTACCAATCTCTTCTCACTAACATCCGTAACCATGACTGCAATTCTCTGAAAATCTGCCACATACTCTTCAACACTATGCATTTGTTTGAGTTGTGCTAACTCACGAAAGTGCAACTCCAGATCTTTTCGATCAAATTTCTCCATAATTCTTTGGCTAAACACTTCCATAGTGAGGATTGAATCATTCCCTTGTGTGTGCATACCATGGAACTACCATTCATGTGCCATACCCTCCAAATGAAGCATAACAAACTTGAGGGCTTCTTCTTCGTGCATGGGGTTAAGGGAGAAATAAGTCTCCATCTTTTGCAACCATGCCCTTACCAGAATATTACTAGATCCATCAAAGTTTGGGAGTGTGACTTTTCCCAACCTTTGTTGAAGGTTCTTATGAGGTTGCCTATTAACCTTCTTTGACTTGTTGCCCAACTTAAGGTCACAAAACTCATCAAATCCCAACATATCCCTTGTAGCTTGGCTCAGGGAACCATACTCGAGCCTTTGGGCATCAATCAACTTTGCCAATGTGGGCTCTTCTTCTTCTCTACTATTGGTCTCCTTGGGCAAGAAGACACCTTTGAAAAATTTGGGAGTGGGTTGGGTAGCAACCATTTCACCACTATGTGAGCTCTCTTCTCCATTGGAGCTCGTGGATTTTCTTGTGCTCAAAGCATCCTTAATGAGCTTGGACATTTGCTCACTCCTGGACTTTTGAAGCTCTTTACCACACTCTTGTATTAACTCTTGTCGAAACTTCACTTGGTCCGAAGTGAAAGCTCTGTCCTCCATTGTTCCCTTATTCCTCCTTTTGTAATACAAAAACTCTTTGTTGCCCTGCATTCACAAATAACCCCACAAGAATAGAGGAAAGAAGCTCTGATACCACTATAATATCCCCTTTTGGGATATTATTTAAATCTGAAAATTAACTCAACCGAATCGATTCTAGAATGATCAAACCCTCCTAGCTCGACCTCAAATAACCCAATGTCAGCTTCAATACAACCCAAATGGGGTTGAAGTGAGCCAAGGTGGTGGGTTAGATGGGAGAACTAGTTAGGAGATTAATCTTTTCCAAATTTGAAATTAATTACCGCATTGAGTTAAATTAAAATGCACCAAAATAGTTGAAACTTAGAAAATTCATAACTTGTTCAATATTCCATATTTTGTCCTCAAATAAAATACACAATATTCTAGGAATCAAGACCTTTTCATTAAACCAACAAACTGAATTTTCTGATCACTGTAACCACCTCAAAACAGACCCCAAAATCTGAATACAAAACACTAGGGTTAGGATTATTTGCATAAAATATTTCCAGCACTTAATAACCCTCCAAAACCCTCAAAACATCAGCCCAAATATCTGTAATAATTATTAAATTGCAGCAGCTTGCAGATCTATCAAAAACACCTTAAAATATGATGCAAAATACCTCAAACCCAGACAATTTGCCCTAGATAATTTGCAGCAATAAATATGAGCACAATAACCTTCAAAACATGAGCCCCACACTTGGAAAAATATGTCAAAATAGATCAGATTGTAGATCTAACTTGAAAGCTACCAAATCATACCAAAATAACCTCCTATGCAAGTCGACTTGGCATGAATAAATGCAGCAATAGCAGCAGATCATAAAGCACTATTAAATCCTCAAAAACTCATCAATAACATGCAAATATCCTTCTCAAATAAATGCACCACACATAGAATGAATATATGATGCAACATTCACTCAATGCAAGTTTTAAAAGGTCTCACACTCTCCACAATAATGGTGGTGTTTAAGAACAACTTTTATATGATCACATATGGGCACACATCCCTCTTCAAGCATGGAGATATTTTTATAAAAACCTCAACATGCCTCCAAGGGGACGGCTCTTCTCCTTTTATAGATTTTGCAAGTTCAAATCTCTAAGTCTTCCCTCCAATTTTGGTGCCAATCTCTATATGGGAGAGATATCATTTAAAATAGTCTTCATTTGCCTGTAAAAGTCAAACTCCAAATAGAATATTAATTCCCTCCAATTAATATTTAAATAAAATATAAGAGGGGAATTAAATATTAATTTTAAAGCATATGGAGTAGTCGACTTGCCCCAATTAAATTACATATTAATTTAAAAGCACATGGGATAGTCAATTTTCCCCAAATAATTCCTTTAATCCAAGGGGAGTGGATCAAAGGTCTTCTTTAATTATTTTTAATTAATGTCCAAAGGTGGGAACATTACAAAACTCGACAATATTTATGGTGTTAAGGTAGCAGTATTATAATTATTGTTACAATAGCTTTTTATCTTGAACATGTTGGCATATAATAATTAGACTTAATATGGGATTATAAAGGTTTATGAATAAACCATAAGGAATTGAGTTAAACATGGAGTTACATTTACTTAATGAGACTACAAATACTTTCAAATTTTCATTTTTTGGAAGCAATCCATTGACTGTAGATGAGATTTTTGAATGGTTGTCGCATACCCAACATTGGCATTGTCTATATGTTCATCTTCTAAAAATCACTGAGAGAGCTCTCTCATAATTCAATGTGTCGTGTTGTCCACATGTATATTTGTGATTCTATCATGCTAAGGTGAATAGATGGTGTGTTCTCTTAGAATAGTTTTTGGTTTTTTTCCACCTCTGCATAAGAATTTGGGCTGTTTGTTCATAACTAAAGGAGGCAAATGGTGCCAATGTATCTTTCACATACAAGGGGAAAATTAATTTGGATTTCTAAATCAGCAATATTACATGAGACACCTAGTATTGTCACCTATTTCTTAAGTGATAAGAACTAAGACACCTCAAGTCTCACAATTTTTTTCAATTGGCAATACTAAGATACCATCATCTCTTAGCTCTTAATTCTCTTTTAATTGGTTAACAAGGGCTGATGGGTCCCTTTCTCGATGGTTCGCTTTGCAAATACCATAGCGATAACCGATCTGGGACACAACCGGGGGGTTCCAAATCCCCCACGCCTGAGCAGGAGTCAAACCTTGGTAGGCTAGGAAACAATCAAATAACCCAACCATTGCACCCCCATCTCATCGGCAATTCTCTTTTATTTTAACTCCATCAATTTATAGTTGATTTTTAGGGGAACACTACTACTGAAGATGATTCTATTCTCTTTATCATGTTTTTGAACCAGTTTTATTATTATCGCCCTCGATATCTTTCATGAGTTGTTGCCAAGTTTCTTCTCTAATAATAAATAATCTATTGTTGATTAGTTTCAATGGTTCTATTTTTTTCATATTTTTGGGACTCTGTTATTTCTCTTTAGTATTATTTCCAACTGCAGAATTTAGTCTTTTGCATTTTGATTTTAGAATCACAACTCTTTTGCTGAAGAATTTAATCACTTATCATTGTTATCTGCTCATTTTTCCTTATCTACAAAGTTTCCCAAATTTTATTTCTTCTTTTTTCCAAAAATTTGCATGTATCAATTTAGGCAAGAATCATGTTTCAATATAAGATAAAGTATAAGAGTTGATATGCTGTCAAAAAGAAATCGTTTTGAATATTATAGTCATCCTAATCTTCTTTCAAGTTTTCATTTAAGTTCTCATCACATTCCAATTACAAGCAGGTAATATGCATTTAGCATGTATTGAAGACATTTTTAAGTGCATATTGTTAAGATTGTCTTGAACTTTTTGTTGTAAGTTTCCAATAATACTTCAATATTTTTACCACCATCAATTAACGTTGGTTACACTCATTATGCCACACTTATGGCCACCTTATGACTTTAGTTCTAGCATGGTACCTAGAAAGATCTAACCATGGGCATTTTTTAAAATAATTGAAAAAAAAGATTGTTTAAAAAACTGTTCATGGAGATAGGTCACTATTAGTAGTGACATGGTAACAAATGTTTTGTTGTGATTAGAGTCATGAAGTGACTAAATTGAGACATTCAGAAAAAAATAGGGAGATTAAGGAGTTTTTTTCTAAAACAATAAAATGTTTCTGTTCAATAGTATCGCATAAAAATTAGAGAGGAGTTTGGCTGTAATGTACCTAGGGATAATGATATTATGATATATATGGGGTTATAAAGTACGCATGTTCAGGTTATGTTTAAATAGGATTAACCAATGGGTAACATTTTTATCAGGTAAAATGGCTAAACTGTGGAATAAATTATAGTTAACTTGGTATTTAATGAGCCTAATATGTATTAAGGCGGCAAAAATGTTTACATAACCCTAGAGTGCTATATACAAAGGCATCTATCATTGCAGATGAGCATGGAAAGATATTGCATTCCGTTTGGGCTCTCAGTGCATGGATATTTGGAGTGATTACTTCCTCAAGTATAATTTGGACTTCCCCTATCTTTAGGGCATTCTTCTATATTGAATATTAAGATACACCACTACGTGTACCTTATCTAGTGTTGTGTAATCTATTCCATTTGCTTATATTTCTACACATTTTCTCTTACCATATATTTAATCTTTACATGTGGTAGAGAACAGGAAATTTTGGAAAAGTGGGAGAAGGTTATTTGGCAGATTTAGGATTATTTTGATAAAAAAATCAGAAAATTGCAATAACTTGCAGAAGTTTGTTCTCTTAGCATAAGTAACATATTGAAGTGTTCTTGCTCCATCAGAAGTATGCCTCAGAAGCTTTCCTGCAAGTGGTTAAAATCAAAATTCTGGGTAGCATTGAGGAAACGGTGATCTCACAAAGTTGACCTCTAGAACATTCAAATAGTTGTTTTTTGCAATTGCAACCTAACAATGAAAAACTTGAATGTATTCATGTTTTGTGATCCAGGTTAGAAATTCAAGCGTCAATTTTTGCATTGTAAAGTTCTCAGACCTACAAGCCTATATTTTTTGCATATTCATGTGTAGGTGTATAATCACGTGGTGTTTTGAGGAGAGAAGTAAGTTTTCTTAGGAAAAAAGAACAATTTTACTTATTAGATAGATGGGTGAATAAACCAGAAGTAGCAAAAGACTGATAAATTAAAAAGAAAACTTGAGGAAGAGGAGGAAACCCTGCCCTTGGATGAAGAAGAGAAGGAAAGAGGATGAATGATGTATTGCTGGGAATTTATAGATTCATGTGTCACTGTTTTTTTTGGATGATATTATGTTTTTTAGCACGCCACATGGGAGGAACATCTAACACATTTGCAACAAGTCTTGCAAGGTCTGTAATGTCCCCTTTTCCCAATCGAAGACCTTTGGCCCATTTTTGTCAACCCGACAGCCAAAGGAAAAAATATAAGAGTGACTTAAATTATAATAAATTATTATAAAGTGCTATAAAAAAATAAAATAAAATAATTAATGCAATTATATTAATTTATTTAGCTTAGTAAAAATAAATTGTAATCCCTATGGAAAATATGATTTGCCTTAAGGGGTAAAAGTCATTGTAAAGGGATTTATTATATTTGATTCCTCCTAGAAAGGATAATGGCGACTTGGCCCAAGGGGAGTAATGAAGCCTAGGAAAGATAAAAACATAATTAATTTATGTATTCCCCCTAGAGAAATACGACTTGTACTAGGAGGGAAATGTTGTTGGGAAAAATATTTAATATGGGAAAATATTAAATGTTTGCATAGGAAAAATCATGTGAGCTCATTGGCTGGTTTGGAGGTTGGTTGTTGGCCCTTTTCTTTTAAAAGGGAAGTCAACTTGCCTCTTCCATAACGCATATTTTTATACGATATTTTCTCTTGCATAGAACTTCAGCTTTTTCATTAAAAATTCTAAGGACGAAACCCCTTATGAATTCTACCTCTTGTGGATGAAAACCCTAAGAGTTTGAGAGGGTCTTTCACTCAGAAATTCCCATTGATTGTAATCAGATTTTCAGAATTATTTTCAGTTATTTCCAGCGGTGTATTTCGAGAGTATTTTGGAAAATAAATTGCAGCAGTTCTATTGGATCGACCCAGTTTAGGACTGATTTGGCATGTTCTTTGAGGTATTTAAATCTGATTTCTATTGTCAAATCATCTACAGATTTTTGTGAAGTGAAGCAAAACAATTTTTTTAATTTTTAGAGGGTTTTCATAGTGGTTTTCAAGCAATTTTATAATCAGATTTCAGATCTGATTTCTGATCATTTTTGGCTTCTAAAAATTCTGATTTTAGTATATTTGGGCTTCATAAAATATGGCAATCAATTTGTGAAAAGAATATAATTTTTTGAAAGTGATTTGCATTGGTTTCTCATCCAAACCCTAGTCGCATTTCCTCTATTTAAATCAGATTTGCCCTAGCTTTATTGTCATAGCTATCAAAAAGTATGTTTTTATATTTGTGATTGGAGACAAATTCATTTTGGGCAAAGAGATATATTGGGGATCTTTCAATGGTATCAGAGCAATGTTCCTCCCACCTGGAGGGTTTTTTATTTGATGTAGCCACGAGAGTTTGGTGATAGAACTGAAATCATGGGAGGTAGACAGAAAAACTTTCCATGGGATCTGGATAGAGATCTTCTTAGGGAAATGGTAGACACCCATCAGCAAATGATACAGTCCATGCAACAGATAATGCAGAGGATGGCTTTGGATAGGCCAAGAGATAGGAGAGACAGTTTGAGAGCCAAACAAGATCGGAGGCCTAGATCATCATCATCATTTTCTATTCACAAAGGTCCAACACCACAAGACAAAGAAATAGAATTGTTTATGCATGGAAGGAATAGAGAATCTTCACATATGGTTGATACAACTCTTCATGAGAGTGCTTTGGTGTCTTCAAGTTCCAATGAGGTATGTCAAAATTTATATGATGAGTTTGATAGTGTTGATTTGAATTTGGTCATATCATCTACACATGGAGAAAAATCAGATTATAACAGCCATGGATGTTTTGAACAAAGGCCTATGATTTGGGAAGAGGTTGATGCTTGCAATGAAAGCGTGGAGGATCCCAAGAGTCTTATTTGGTACAGCGTTAATTTATCTCCCCACTCTCATGAGATGGCAGCCCTTACACATGGAGAAAAGAATGAAGAAGAGTCTACAAGTGTTGGCATTCAAAGTACATGTGTTGGATATGAAAATTCCACGGAAGATGCACTTGTGAAGCTTGAAGACATGCAAAAGAGTATGACAGGTATTCTGATTTTTATGACAGCAGTCATGTTTCTTTACCCCATCATGAGAGGATGCTCATTTTACATGAGGATGACAATGCCATGGGGTCTTCCATAGGTGGCATCCAAGAATTGGGTGTTAAAACTAGGTTTTGTGTGATGAATTCAAGTCATAAGAACTTTGATCTTTTATATCAGACTTGGGAGGATGTGACAAAGACACAACTTTTGTGTGATATGTGGTCACAAAAAAACCAAAGAGGCTAGATTAGTGGCTGCCAATGCAAGGCAACATCCTCAAGAAGTCAAAGAAAAGATCAATCTCATCTACATAGCAAGGCAAAAAAGGATTGATGAATATGTGGAAGAAGATATGACGTCTCATTTATCGCAGCAGCTGGTTCACAACAATATTCATCCCATTCCAGACAAGAATGAAGCGGAATTGGTGCAACAAAGTCAAGCCATGGTGAAGTCCAAGATTGACGTGGATGTTGGCAATACTCCAAGGTATGATAAACATAATAATGCATCTTATTTATTGCTGCCTAGCCCAATCTATTTTCATCATCAGATGCATGATATGGTAGAAGATGAAATCTTCATTTTGGAGTTTGTTGAACCATTGCTCCAAATATATGAGCAACTTGTTGATGGAATATGGTGGCAAGTTCTAGCTCACTTGACAGGTACAGGGGCCAAGCTGGTAGAACATTTCAGCATGTTTTGTCTCTTGTGCATGACACTTGGACAAAACAAGATCAGAATCGCTCAAGGGCAAGCAATTTTGGGAAGGGAGGACTGTAATGTCCTCTTTTCCCAATCTAAGACCTTTGGCCCATTTTTATCAAGCCGACGGCCAAAGGAAAATATAAGGGTGACTTAAGTTATAATAAATTATTATAAAGTGCTATAAAAAATAAAATAAAATAATTAAAGCACTTATATTAATTTATTTACCTTAGTAAAAATAAATTGCAATCCCTATGGAAAATACGATTTGTCTCAAGGGGCAAAAGTCATTGTAAAAGGATTTATTATATTTGATTCCTCCTAGAAAGGATAATGGCAACTTGGGCCAAAAGGGAGTAATAAAGCCTAGGAAAGATAAAAACATAATTAATTTATGTATTCCCCCTAGAGAAATGCGACTTGTACTAGGAGGGAAATGTTGTTGGAAAAAATATTTAATATGGGAAAATATTATATGTTTGCATAGGGAAAATCATGTGAGCTCATTGGCTGGTTTGGAGGTTGGTTGTTGGCCCTTTTCTTTTAAAAGAGAAGTAGACTTGCCTCTTTCATAACGCAGATTTTTATACGATATTTTCTCTTGCATAGAGCTTCAGCTTTTTCATTAAAAATTCTAAGGACGAAACCCCTTATGAATTCTACCTCTTGTGGATGAAAACCCTAAGAGTTTGAGAGGGTCTTTCACTCAGAAATTCCCATTGATTGTAATCAGATTTTCAGAATTATTTTCAGTTATTTCCAGCGGTGTATTTTGAGGGTATTTTGAAAAATAAATTGCAGCAGTTCTTCTATTGGATCGACCCAGTTTAGGACTGATTTGGCATGTTCTTTGAGGTATTTAAATCTAATTTCTATTGTCAAATCATCTACAGATTTTTGTGAAGTGAAGCAAAACAATTTTTTAATTTTTGGAGGGTTCTCATTGTGGTTTTCAAGCAATTTTATAATCAGATTTCAGATCTGATTTCTGATCATTTGTGGCTTCTAAAAATTCTGATTTTAGTATATTTGGGCTTCATAAAATATGGCAATCAATTTGTGAAAAGAACATAATTTTTTGAGAGTGATTTGCATTGGTTTCTCATCCAAACCCTAGTCGCATTTCCTCTATTTAAATCAAATTTGCCCTAGCTTTATTGTCATAGCTATCAAAAAGTATGTTTTTATATTTGTGATTGGAGACAAATTCATTTTGGGCAAAGAGATCTATTGGGGATCTTTCAAGGTCTCAAGGAGAAACAACTGCTATGCAATATGAAAAAGTGT
The DNA here is from genome assembly GCA_019776745.2 of Taxus chinensis. Classification (NCBI taxonomy): domain Eukaryota; kingdom Viridiplantae; phylum Streptophyta; class Pinopsida; order Cupressales; family Taxaceae; genus Taxus; species Taxus chinensis. The sequence goes on from CM034147.1 coordinate 966,453,055, forward strand.
GAATTTGTCAAACAGTCACTTATCTACATTGGGCACGTGGTTGGAGGAGGAGATAAGGAGATAAGATAATATTATTAATGTCCAACAAATGACCACAAAAGTAGGTCAATGGGACTGCAGAGTACAAAGCATACAAACCCAGCAAGAGGACCCAAACCGGTCGCCCGAAATACAATGAGAGAAGAAGATGAAGAGAAGGAAACAACAAAGACCAAGAAACCAAAAACGAAAAAGAAAGAGATGACGGTGTGGGGGGCAGCGGAAGAGGGAGCAACACCCCCAACAACATCACTTAACACTCAAGGCCGGATGGGAGTAACTCGCAATGCGCCAATGACCAGAAGCTGAAACTGTAGAATGCCTGGGGGCCGGCATCCGAGAGGAAGACTGTGCCTCTTAGTAAGCCTGGTGGGTCGTTGTCTATGCGGAGAGGAACTGGGACATGTGTGAGATAGGGAGCCTCTGGTGGAAGAAACGGAGTTTCGAGACCTAACGGATTTGGACTGGGGGTCCAGACACTTGACCAAGTGCCGCTTGGCCCCCTTCACTGAGGAGAGCACCGGGAAGAAAGAAGTGATCAGCCTAGTAGCCATCAGTCTAGGGGGAGGATGGAGGAGCCTGTCCTGAAGCCTGAGGGCCTCCAGAAGGTAGAGAGCAAGACATCTCTGATCATAGTATCTGAAGAAAGTTGCGAAGGAAGGAAGCTCATGAAACATGCAATGGAATGCCCACGAATCTCATAGTAAAAAGGACACCTGAAAATGAAGTGTTCTTCGATTTCAACCTCCTGAAGTGAGCAAAGTAGGCAAGTCCGCTTTGAGTGGTCTAAGTGATGATCATTCTCAACACGAAGTCGATGTGAGCCCACTCTAAACTGACCCAAAGAGATACGAAGGGCTTGTACCCAATGCCGAGAAATGTACATGGGTCTGAAAATGGCCCCATCACGGATCTCAAGAAAGTGTGCCGCATAGAGTGACATTCGAAAAAGGTGGAAGCCATCACCAACTGACCAACACCAACGGGAGCTACAAAGACTAGAAGTTTTGTGGGAGCAGTACAATATATGCGGAAGTTCATTCTAGGCTTCTCCGTTATTGTAGCACCTCTACACACAGTGACCACAAAGAGTAAGGGTTTTAACTGGGGTAAGAAACAAGATAAAGCCTTTGAATTATTAAAATACAAGATTAGTCATGCTCCAGTACTTGCTCTTCCTAATTAGCAGCAGCTCTTTGAAGTAGAGACGGATGCGAGTGATTATGCTATGGGAGCAATGTTGCTACAAGGAGATAAGTCAGTCTGTTATCATTTTAAGACCTTTACTTCAACAGTTAGAGGATATTCAGTATATGATAAGGAAATGTATGCACTAGTTCAGGCCATTAAGAATTGGAAGCATTATTTATTGGGTAAAGAAACTATTGTGCACACTGACCACAAACCTCTCGAGTATTTGCAAGCACATTCAGAACTGCAGCAGGCAAGGCACTACAAATGGATGGGATTCCTCCAGCGATTCCATCTGGTGATCAAATACAAGAAGGGTAGTACAAACTTGGTGGCAAACATGTTGTCTAAGCCGCCCACACATGAGAAAATCTCCTGCTTGGCCACTATCTCTCAAATTGAGCCCTTCACGAAGAAAGCTTACGGAGAGGCATATGCTCGAGACAAAGACTTTGGGGTGACATATCAACAGTTGCAGTCCCAAGGGGCTGAAAGGACGGGGATTAAAGATTATTATCTCAAGGACGAGCTACTCTACCGATGGGGGAAGCTTTGTGTGCCGAAAGAGGAAAGGCTTCTATTGATGAGGGAAGCACATACCTCGAAAGCAGCGGGACATTTCGGTGTTGGTAAGACCTTAGCCCACTTGCAAAGGTGCGTGTATTGGCCCAACATGCAAGAAGAAGTTTCTAAATTTATACGTGGATGCAAACTTTGTTGTACTGGCAAGCCTAAGACTAGAAAGGAGGGTTTGTATATGCCACTACCAGTCCCTACTCGTCCGTGGGAAGACATTTGTATGGATTTTGTTGGAGGACTACCTATGTCTAAACACGGCCATGACTATCTCTATGTTGTTGATAGATTCAGTAAGATGTGTATTCTTATGGCATGTAAGAAGACAATAAAAGCACATGAGGCAGCAGGTCTTTTCTTTTCTAATGTATGGGTGCATTTTGGATTGCCGAAGTCTATTGTTTCCGACAGGGATTCCAGGTTCTTGGGGAAGTTTTGGTCTACTTTTTGGGACGAGATGGATACCAAGTTACAGAGGAGCACAACGTTCCATCCACAAATTGATGGACAAACAGAGGTGGTGAACAGGACTTTAGTGTAGCTGATCGGCGGGTATAATAGCAAATATCCAAGGACTTGGGATGAGTCCTTAGCCTACATTCAACATTCCTACAACCGGACAGTACACACATCCGCCATGAAGCAACCATTTGAAGCATGCTTGGGATATCTACCTACAAATCCACTAGATATAGCAGTTGGGCAGCAGCATGAGGAGGAGATACGAGACTCAAAGGTGACTAGAGCAGCCAAATTCAGAGCATCCAACAAATCCATCTCAAGGTGAAAGAATAGTTGGAAAAATCCCAAGCCAAGTATAAGGCTAGACACGATCAGCATAGGAAGGAGCATAAGCTTCATGTTGGAGAAGAGGTTTGGCTTTACTTGAGCAAGGAGAGACTACAATATCAAGCACAAAAGCTCAAGCCACTACGATATGGACCCTTCACCATATTGGAGTAGGTTGAAGAAAATTGTGAGAATTTGCACCAATATGAGCCATCCATGCTTGATGAAGATGAAGCATTGCAGTTGCTACCTTCCATAGAAGATTGTGTCTTGGACTCACAAGGCGAATTGGGGGAGGACGTAGTGCTGCAACAGAAGGTCAGAGAGACCAGGAGAGGTCCACAGGAGTCTTGGCAGGTTGGACTAAAAGGGAAGACACCAAGGCAGGCTTGATGGTACTCGAAGGAGTAAGTGAGGGAATTATTTCCTCATCTACTCCCCCACTAAGCTTTTGTGGGACCAAAAGCCTCCTAAGCAGGGGAGGTGTGAACCATAGGGATTCAAAACAACTCCACTTCATCAAATCATCTAGTACCAGAAGAATAAAATGAAGAAAACAAGGTTTTGTCCGTATTTTTACAGAACCGTCGCCCTGTGCAAAACGACAGTTGCATAACCACCCCCTAGCAAAACGGCGGTCCTGTAACCACTCCCCTACCAGACCGGCGGTCCAGTAACCGCCCATCTGCAAACAACGACGGTCCTATCACTTTTGGTAGAAATATACAAATGAGGCACGAAGGGTCACAGATTTGAAGCGTCCGACTGTGTCTCTTCCCTTCCATGACCTTTCTCATTCTCCAGTGCACGAGAGGACATGAGAGAGGCTATACATACATGGAGGAACAAGAGAATTGGATCATCGAAGGAAAATTGGATTCATGAGGGTAAGTGAACAAGAGATCTTTAGTGCTAGAATTGAATTTGTAGAAGCAAGGGGTTTAAAGCAAAGCAAGCAAGCATTTGGGAGGAAGGTTTACATTGTTGTTTCCTTTCAAACTTATTGTAATTTGTATCCTTGAATTATTGGTGAATACATAAGTGGGAAGAAAGTGCAATTACCCTTCCCGGCTGGTTTTCCCTCACACTGGGGGTTTCCAAAATAAAAATCATTGTGTTGTGTGCTTAAATTCATTTTCTCTCTCTGCAATTTTAGTTCTAAAGCATACAAGAATCAATCACTAGCTCAAATATGTCATTTTCTAATTAAAAGTAGAACAACATTAATTTGTGATTTGTGAAATTCCAAAGCCGAAGCTTTACAGATCATCAAGCTTAGATGTGTAGGAGTAGAGACTGAATAAAGCGAAAGAGGCTTCAATGTTCGATGAATCCACAACACTCTTACATGAATAAATCCCCAAAGAGATGGGGAAAGACACGCCCTTCTTTTTGTTGTTTCTACGCCGGGCATGGACATGAGCTAGTTCCCTACATAATTCAAACATTATGATTTTGTCACTCGAGTTCCTAGGTAGCCTGCAAGGGGCAAGAACATAGCCTGAGATCCTGATGTAGGTTAAGGTAGAGAACTGGATGAAATGGCTCCCATACTTTTCGATCAGCACAACTGCTTGAGAAGAGATTCGGCTTTGGATTGCCCTCAAGGAGTCTGATGATGAACATAGTGCATCATTCACCTTGGTAAAATGATAGTTGTTTTCTTTGCAAGTGAGCTACAGATACTTCTCATAGGCAACTAATTTTTGAAATACATTGAGGGCAGCAGACAGGCCCCTTGTTGGTTGGAAATTTGGTTGTTTGACACAAGCAACAGTTCAGGGAATAGCAGTCCCTCCTCTTTATGGGAGAGGTTCCCTTATTCACCAAAAATTTGGAACTCTAGTTATTTACAAATATACAAACTAACCACTTATATTGAGGATTTTGGTGTGAATAATGCCTCCATATTCAAATAATTCTCAATACAGAAGATGAGAAAAGAGGAAAGTTTCCAAGGAAGAAACAATGGCTTGAATGAGTGAGAGGAATGAATTAAAGGCAGACAGTCTAGATTAATCCACCAGTCAAGGCTATGAATATCCTTCCCAGTTGTGCCAGATCACTCGCCATTGTAATGAATAGAAGGGAAGAAGGCAGCACTTTCAGACATACAGATTGCAGAATAGTATCTTATTAATGCACGCATGAAACTTCAGGAATACATGAATCCATATATTTAAAAAAAACTCACAAGATATAAATGCAGCAGACACAAAGTTCTTTGCACAATAACAAATGAATTGAACACAGTTTCACATTCAAATATACTAAATTCACATTTGCACTATTGAAGGACAGAAATAGAAAGAACACAGAGAATGGGAGAGACAAACTTCTTCTGTATTGATTTCAGCTGCTCTATATCTTTACATTCAAAACACCAAAATCCAACAACCCCTTTACAATGAGAGAAAAGCCTTATATAGGTAGAGGGATGGTTGTAACCGATTCTCCTAGCTTAACTAATTGTTATTAAATTAAGTGTTAACACTTAATTTCAGGAATTACATGAGTTAGCTTTATTTACAATTTTATATCTTCGAATGATAAAGCTAACTTGAAAACATAACAATTAGAAAGGAAGACTTAAGAACTAGGAGCTATAGCACTTGTGAATGATGCAGTTGGAGTCTTTATCTTGAATACACAGGACCTGAATTTAGCCAAGGCACTAGTGATTTCCATGACTTTCGGAATAGCAGTGTTTGTTATAGCATTCAGCCAACTGCCCAGGGAGTATTCCAATTCTTTTGCAATGTCTCCATTTTGTAACAAGCTCTTGGTAGCCTCAATAACAACATTGTGTAGCTCAGCCATCTCTTCCATCTTCTCGTGGGGTAATAGTTTCAGACTTGAATAAGTCTTCTTTGATGAGTGCGTTGAATCTTGCTTTGATCTCATCTACCGGGTATTTTTCTGCAGAATCTTCTTTATACATTGGGCATCTAAGAGCTTGTAGATCAGCCACTATTTCAGACCTGAAAGCTTCTCCTTTTTGAATCATGCTTTTGAGCTATGTGATTGCTTCTTCAAGCACCTTAATCTTCCACTCAACATTGTACACCCATTTATTAGAAAGATTGCTCTTGGAATCATCAAAAATTTTGTGAGATAGTGGGATTTTTTCATCTGTAGTACTCATGATCCTCAAATCTTGAATGCAATCTAGCCATAGTTTGAGCTCCTTCTCTAATCCTGAATAGCTGTATCAAATTGGTTCCGAGCCCCTGTAAGGTTGTCATACATTTTGTAAGATTCACTTCTGAAACTCAAACCAGACAGTAGTGTTCTTTCCACCCAGGCTTCAGTGGCTTTTCCATATGCAGCATGCCTATGAATCTCCTTGATAGACTTAACATCTTCTTCAGATAGGACTATGGGGGGAGGCATTGATGAAAGAGGAGCTGGGTCAAGAACCTTTTCACTTGAGATGAAGGACTTGATGAAGTTAGAAAGAACCTAAACTTGCTCTTCTAACTGCTCCTGAGTTTGTTTCCCCTTTTCAACTCTCTCAATCACTTTAGCAACAGTTTCTTTCAAATTATGAACCTCTCCTTCAGGAGTGGATTCACCAAGTGGAACTCTGGTTAATTCTAGATCTGCAATAGTGATCTCACTTTCATCATTTTCTTCCCTTGGTTTTGTTATCTCCAAAAACTGTTGACCCCTTGAATCTAAAACCAACCTAGAAGTAGTCTTGGACTTTTTAGCAGGAAAAGAAGGATTTGTACCAAAAAGAGCAGCTACAACATCAAAACTTGGAGCAACAACTTGAGAAGATGCCTTCCTCTTCCTATTATCAATCATGGGTTGGACCCATGTGAAGGATGGGAAGGTGGAGTAGAAAGTGGGCCCAATGCAAGTGTGTTGAGAGAACCAAGAGCTTGGCCAGCAGATACTTCAAGAGTGGGTGTCTCAACACTAGAAGAAGACACTTCCTTGGTTGGTGACTTGAGCTTGGGAATGCTCACCTTCCCAGAGTCTGGTTCAACAATCTTTACCTCATCTTCATCATCTTCTTCTTTCTCAGTGCTTCCACCCTCATAGTAATTTTCTTCTTGTTCCTCTGTTTCCTTCCCTTCTTTTTCTGGGAGGTGAATTATCTGTTCACTTTCCTGAGCCCCTTCTGTTATTTCATGAGTTGTTGCATGTTCTACTTCCTTTTCAGCTATCTCTTCAATCCCCTCAATCTTTTTACCCTTGTCCTTCTTGGAGTACACCTTAGTTGCAGATTCCACTTGTAAAGGAGAAGGGGTTGATTGAGTTTGTACCTATGGAAGTGAAACAGAAACCTCCTTATGTGATGATGAAGCCTCATGAGGGAAAGATTGTGTCACACCTGCCCTGTATGCTTTCATCTTCTTGTCAATCCAAACTTTTGTCCTTACCAAGACTGGGTTAATTATTTCCCCAAGATCATCTTTCTCTTTTGAACCAATTAATGGTAAGAAGAGGAGTGTGTTAATAGTTTTAATATACTCAAGAGAATACAAATCTTCATTGTCATCAGGCAAATCCTCTAGAACTTTATATATTTTGAAATCCTTAATCTGTTGTAGAGAAAGTCTGTCAAAATACCTCATACTCATCAGAGCAATCCTCCCAATAGTCTTCAAGAGCAAACAGATGGTAGTAAGCACTGTCAACTGGTTATAGATGAAACCCTTTGAATCAAAAGAAGATCTCTTATGGAATGTGTATAATTTGAAGTCAACAATCGTTCTTTCCACATTATGAGCATCCAAAGTTGTTCTACAAGTATAATTTCCCAAAGAGATTGGGAATTGGATGCCTGTGATCTTTTTATCCCTGCAAGTTTTGTGCAACATGTCTAGTTGCCTACAACCTCTACAAGAACTAATTTGTCATTGAAATACATGATAAGTTTGTTTGGTGCTCCTTCAAATCCAACTAACCTAATATAGGTGAATCTCCTGAACTGGATGAACAGGCTGCCATATATTGAAATCAGTTGTTTTGCAGACACCCTCTCAGTTGTATTTCCCTCCAAGAGTCTAACTATATACATGGTAAAAGCATCAATGAATCTTCTATGATGATGTTTGTTGTTTTCAAAGGTTAGTTATGGGTAATACTCATAAATGGGTTCATTCTTCTTATCATCCTTTCAAGACAAACCCAACCATTCCCTGTAGGCTTCAATTGAGCATATGAGATAAGATGACATGTGGAATGTCTTGTTTTGTTGTACCTTAACCAACTGTTCACTGAGAGTTTCACAGATTATTTCTCCCCATCTTATGTTTCGCTTTCCCTCACAAATAATATTGATGAAGACACCCATCCAGAATTGAAACTCATTGGAAGAGGGGAGGCCCATCAATCTGGACAACAGAGTGATCTTATCAGATAGTTCTTCTTTGAAATCAGATATGTGCATGACCTTTGGCAATTTGGAGGCTCCTCTCTTTGGGGTTTTAAGCCATGATTTGGGTACCATTGCTTTGTATCTCTCCTTATCTTGTTCAAAGAGATTTTGGTCCTGGGCATTAGATAGGAAGACAGGGTTTTCCATGACTGAGATTCTAAGGGCTGCAATAATAACATTAACTTCTAACTTTGCAATAACTTGACCAGGAGGGTCTTTTATTTCTTTGGTGTTGGGATTAAATTGAGGACAAGCCAAGACAATATCTGAGCACTGAACAGAGAGGGGGAAAGCAATAGCATAAGCAAGTTCGATGTCCATAATACACTAGGCTATGGGGGTAGGGGCATCTCCATAGACACAGTTCCAGAAATCATCTAGATCCACATGTCTAACATCATTGTCCCCAATGTTGGGCACAAAAGTCTCAAGTGAAGAAATGTGCTCATACCCTCCGTATTGAAACTTCATGATGACAGGGATCGGAAGGCTCACAGGATCAAAGTTTCACAAGGGTCTTCAAGAAGGACTAAACAGGGGAACGCAAAACACAAGACAACACCAAACTGAACTAATGGGGCCTAGAATGACTCACCTTAGAGATAGGAAGAACGGCGCTCTGAAGGTGAACCCACTGCACTTTGAATTTTTGAAAATGTACTGAAAATGACCCAAACACGGCTAGAAAACGCTTTCAAGGGCACAGGAAAACGGGGGCACAGAGCTTGGTTAAAATTCACAACTGAAATGGTGAAAAATGAATTACCTCGATCCCCTTATATAACTTTCCCATTCAAAAATAACTCGACGGATGATCAATTTTAGAGCTTCTAGTGTAATGCAGAGAACAGGAAAGCATTTGGAATAATTTACTCATTTTCCCTTTGTACTACAGATACGGCGGGGATGCAGGGAAATGGGGGCCCGAGAGAATAAGGGACGTGGGGGGCTTATACCTCCGAATTCTCCGCAATGTACAAAAAGGCTTCAATATGAGGCAAAAGCGGGTTTGCAGGGAACAACAGGACGGAAGGAACACAGGTCACGAAAACATCAAATGTCCACAAACCCCGCAATACAAAGGGGTCAAGCAAGTGTGAGTAAATTGGGCTTGCAGAGAACACAAGTCCCATGGGAACAAAAGTGTCACAGGGTCATCAAATTTCCGCATCTCCGCAACACAAGGGAATACTTGGTCAAAAGCTTGTAGGTTGAAAGTCGATGCGGGGAACAAGAGGATGCCAGGGAACAAGGGTCATGGGTTCCCTAAACACACGAAATCTCCGCAATATAAGGAACTACTTAGTAATGCAGGTAAGTCAGGCATTCGGGGAACATAAGGCCCGCAGGAACATGTCCCACTTGTTCCACAAAAAGCTGAAATAGCCACAAAACAAAGGACTAAGACCCGGAAACATAAAAAGAAAGACTAACTGTTGGAACATTTTCACTCTTGAATACTTCACAAAGGCAAACAAATTGATGAAAGAAGTCTCTTAATCAAAAAATTTGAAAAGTTTCAAAAAATGCACATTTTTTGGGTAAGTGACAACACCCTGAAGGATCTTACGAAGGCAAACGCATATACTAGGTAAGAAGTCATGATGAACTTCTTGATGGAAGACAACTAAAGCAATTATCGATGGATGTTGTCACTGATAATCTGCCCCCAATCTACCACTTGATTCCCTTTAGTAGCAACAAGGATGAACTGAGCCATCCAATCCTGGAATTCTTGTCTTTTCATCTCCCATCACCCTGTTCAGCAGAATAATGGCATCTGAATAACCTTCATGGAATTCACTCCTAGACAAGTTCTTGAGAACACAAGAAGGTTTTCTTCCTTGCCTGAGCCATGAACTAGGCCTTGCAAATATGAATCAGTCTTCGCCCACTCTCGATGCAAATTCCTTGGTTATGATGACCATGTTACTGCTATTGGGAATCTGTTAATACTGAGAGATGCATTTGGGAGTGAGGACTACAAGGATTGAGTTATGATTTGCCCGAACTATCCTAAAATCAACTTCAAAATGGTGTGCACAGGCCAGGACTAATTCAATGCTTTGAACGGACAATGGGTGACCTCCTGCTGAGAATAGCCCACTTGAGAAGATTTTCTCCTCCACTGGGTCACGAGGTCTGCCAAGCATCCTGTTTTTCAAGTCTTCCAGATCCATGTGAGTGACATCATTGTCTCCCACACTAGGATATTTGGTGATCAGGGTTGAAATGGATTCCAAACCTGAATATTTGAACTTCATAGTGCCGAAAAACACTGAGATAGACAGAATGGGAGTTTCCACAAGCTTTCTAAACTCAATAACAAAACTTTCTATTTTCAGCAGGTCCTATGTAGGACTACTACTTTTAGTAAGTTTTCACCATTTTCTCTTTCTGATGTTTCTTGCTCGTTTGGAGTGTTGCAAATGTTGAAGATTCGTTATTTTTGGAAACTAGCTTTTTTTAGAAAGGGGAGTTACAAGTGTCAGTTTGCAGCAAAAAAACTTTCAAAAGTTTTTGTTTTGCTCTAGGACTCTCTACTCAAATTTTCAAGATTTTCATCCCTTGGATCTCCATAAATCTGAAAAGGCAACTTTAGGGTTTGAAATTTTCATGTTGTTGTAAATAATACGGAGCATCAATGGGGTTGCATTTACAACCAACTTAAGGCGTTTTAGAGAGGAATACACAGGAAAGATTTCGTTGGAAATAGGCACACAATTGAGGAGTTATGAGCAATTCTTCGTTTTTTTGAGATGGAGGTCTTATGAAATTCGAGCAGCATGCTTCGTTAAAAATGGAGGTTGAGAGAATAGTTCAACAGCACTTTTCAAAAAATGACCAAGTGTTTTGGGGAGATGGAGAGTCAGTTTAATTTCCTTGTGATTTTTAACTCACCTGTGACCATAGTTTCCTGACTGGGGTTGGAGTGAGGTTGAAGTGAGGTTGCACCAGTCCAATGGGGACAAAGGGGACACAAGCGACACCAAAGTGTGACTACCACCAAATGGTGACAACTGGCAGCCTCTAGTGCCTTGTGAGTGAGATGCAGAGGCTGGGAATGAGCACCTGAGGGTTGAGAGGTGGTTCTGTGGTAACCAGGGGCTTCATGGAGAAGGGGGATCACACTTTTGTGTCCCCCTTGTCCCCTTTGCTCCTTAGGGGACAGAGGGGACAGCTGAGTGCAAAAAGTGTGACTTGGGGTCAGCCATCATGAGGGGGACAAGTGACAGAGGTAAGTTGTGCAACCTAGGGGCAGAAGTGGTGAGGAGTAACAAAAGTTTGGCATGATGGGGGGTGGCACTTTTGTGTCTCACTTGTCCCCTTTTCACCTTGGGGGACAGAGGGGACAGATGATTGCAAAAAGTGCTACTTGGCCACTTTTGGAAAGCTGATATTACCCACTGTGTCCAAATCAGGACAATGGGAGTGAAATTTCCACCCTGAGAGCATAGGAAAGTGTTTCGAGGTCAAACCTTATATGATTTTGACTCCAAAACACTTGCTAAGATCATTGGAACCATTATTAGGATCCAATTATGCCTGCAACTTCAATTTTAGGGCATATTTCATCTTTGACCGAAAGGAGCAGCTGTTGTGTTCTGAATTACCTTAGGAAATCTTTGATTCTTGGAACAAAGTTCGTGTTTCTATCTTGTAGAGGATTCCAAGAGCTTTCCGATGACTATTTGTTTTCCTTCTAATTCCCTACGGAACTCCCTCAATCATCAGGAGAAGTCAACTTTCACCGTTGGAGCTTTCATTCCTTACACCCAGAATTACCCGATGTGGCACAAGTTGTTACTGAATCAAATTTCCACCAAATTTTCCTAAATTGCCTTGGACACCTTCAATGTTCTCCAACATCACCCTCAGATGCTTTAGATTTTCCCTGTAGGCTTCCGAAAGGTGTTTGCTTAACTGCAGAATGGCCAAAAATGACCTTTTAGGCCTCAGAGGGAAGTTGTCTTTCATCGAAGCTCAATGAGTTCATGAATCACATTAGGCACTCTTCCCTGCACACTGAAACACACTTAAAAAATCTTGTTAGCACTTTCCTCTAAAGCCTAAATGAGGGTGGAACTGAGGGCATCCTGGCCAAAGGAAGGGTTCACAGTGACCGCGAAACGGAATTTTCAATAATGGGCTTAGTTGTCATGATCAAAAGTTTCAATTTTTCATGCTAGACATTTTGCATGACAATGGGACTGTAAAGTCCCCTTTTTCGAAATAATATCCTTGTTCATCTTCCTTTCCGTGGGCAAGAAGAAGTTGAACAAGGGAAGAACTTGAGCTATATTTCAATTTTCTTTATTCACATTTAAGTTTTTATTTTGTGTTTTCCCCTCTAAGGCAGGTCGGCTGGGTTGGAGAGCTCCCAAAAGTGAAATTAGAAATTAAGGCAAGCTTTTAAAGAGGTCGGTCTTGGGGGGAATTCTCCCTTAAGGCTTTTGGCGCCACCACTAAGCTATAAAAGGGGTCACATACGCTTTATTTGTGCATCTTTTGGGCATATATACTTTTATCTATTGTGGTTCTAGAGCAGTACTCTAATCCAATTCCACTAAAGGGCGACAATCCATCAGTGTGGCAAGCAAGGGAGACGGAAATCTTCCTTGTTGAAGATTGGAGGACGCAAACCCTCCAATTTGGTGTTGTTGAAAACATTCTTTGAAGACTATCTTGTTGGTTTGCAACTAGGGCATCAAGAAAAAGATATATCAAGGGTTTTGGCTTTGTTTGGAGCCCTTCTCTTAAGGAGCAACTTGTATAGGAGTGTCATTGGGTGTCTTCAAGGGCGTGAATTAACATTCCAAGATGATATTTGGACTTCTCATATTTTATAAGGCTGATATATTGCATATTTGTTAATTGTTAGGGTTTGGAGACCTCATTTCCGGCCACTTCTATTTGTTGTACTTTTGTTATTCATTATTTAAATTCCAGCTAGGTTTGTGGTTGAGTTTCATGGTGGAAATTGCCCTAGAATATTGCTTAAGTGTTTGTATATCTTGTAGATGATTTCTATGGTGATTTTGGGTTGAAATGCTAATCTTTGCAAGTTGTTGTCAATAAAAATCAGATTGTTGTACATTGTCGGTTTATTTTCAGGTTGCTGGTATAAAAATCTGAGTTTACTTCACTTGGGGTTTGTGTGGATTCCTTGTTTGTGTAGTTCAGCCCTACAAAGAGACATTATGGTCATCTAGGTACAATCATAAACTTCCACAAAAATGGCCTCAAAACCTCATAAAAGTTCTTGGTGCATTGTTCAACCCGAACAACATCATAAGCCATTCATACAATCCTTCCTACGTCTTGAATGCAATCTTTCGTTTATCCCCTCCCCTTATGTGAATCTGATAATAACCACTCTTCAAATCAATCTTTGTGAATTATCTAGCTCCATTAAAGCAATCCTTGAGGTCATCCATGCGTGGCAATGGAAACCTATACTTGTGATCTTATTGATTGCTCTCGAATCTATGCACATGCGCCATTCTCCATCCTTCTTAAGCACCAGAAATGCAAGAACTACACACGAACTTAGTCTTTTTCATATCAATCCCCTATCCAACAGCTCTTGAACCTATTTGTGTAACTCCATGTTCTCTTGTGGAGCCATTCTACAAGCCGCCTTGTTCGGCAAGCTCAATCCCAAAATTAAATCCATGCGGTGATTTATGTCTCTCATGGGCAGTAATCCTCCTAGTTGATCATCAGATACTACCTCTGAGAATTCTTCTTATATCCCCTTCACTTACATGGAAGTAAATCAACTCTTTCTGCAGCGGTGCCAACAATCTCTCTTTGCGCGGGTCTCATCATCAATGCAAACCACACATCATTTTACTTTATCTCAATCAAAAACTATTTTCATGACATCGTCAAAGCCTTCAGAACCTATTCTACCTCTTCACTAAGTTCCCGTAAGGGATTCAAGACATACTCCCATTCATCCTTCACCACCTTATATGTGTTTGTGCGAGCATCATGGAGCACCTTCCAATCAAACTACCAGGACCTTCCAAGCAACACATGGCAAACGTTCATGGCCATTACGTCAAACATGACTTTCTCTTCATATTTTCCCATATGGAACTTAACCAAACTCTATTCAGTTACCAAGGGTTAGTGTCCCTTTTGTAACCACGGAGCTTTTTACGGATTAGAATGTGCAATCCTCTTCAACCCTAATGTATCCACCATCTCCTATGCTACCATGTTGTCAGTGCTACCACTATACACGATCAACTTAAAAAATCTGCCTCTTGACTTGCACGCGGTCCTAAAAGATTCTTCCTTTGTGCTAGGCAAGCTTCCTCTTTGTTGGCTCCAACAAAATGCGCTTCATCATCAATGATTCTCCCATCTCTAATCTTTGTAATCCACTGACGTGTCGCTCTCTTTTGTTTGTGTTATATGGGCACTCACATTACCGCTGCTTCTACCATCATTTTGTCCATGTGGGCATTCAAAATCCCTATGCACCGACTCTACACACTTGAAACAAGTGTTGCTAAATCCACAACCGCCTCCGTGTCCAAAGGATACTCCTCCCTTAGACAAATTTCCTCTTCCTCCCTGTGTGTCTTCACTACGCAGCAAAGTACTAGCCTCGCCTTCTTGCGCAAAACTTCCTTTACCGCTGCCTTGTTTGCAGCCTTGCACAAATTTTTCCTACCTCACATTGCACCTTTGTTGTTTGCACGACAACTTCTCCTTTGGCCTTGGTGTGTGCTGTGTGCTTATAGGCCTCTTCTACAAATCACGCTTGGATCATCCCAAACTCATCTTGAATCAAGAGACGCAACCTGTTCATGTATTGTGACACTCTCTCCACATCATTATCTACAAAAGTCCTCAATGGATTCCTTCACATTGAACTCCATTTACTGTAGATTTGTAACTTTTTGAACCAATTGAGTTGATAATCTCCGGGCAAGAATTTCAACTTCAGCTTTTCCACTAGACTCTCCCACATCTTGATCTTCGGTTTTCCTCTACCCACTCTTTCCGTCTATACCTGCTCCCACCAAAGAGATGCATGACCCTTCAGATCGGTGCAGAAAAACTTGAACCTTTTGGGATCTTCTATATCTTCATACTCGAAGTACTTTTGGAGTTTCGTTATCCAATCATTGAGTTCTTCCGGTTCCAGACTTTTGGAATAATTTGGGAGTATCCAATCTAGGCTTATTTCCCATTCTACCAATAGCAGGTATGAGCCTTTCCTCTAGCCCTTCAGGTTTCCTCCGCAACTTTTTCCCTTAGCTCTACAAGTGTTGCATCATTGTCACAGGCATTGTCCACCACAACATCTTTGCATTGTGCAATCTCCATAGCCTCCAAATAAGCATACATTGTCTTCATCAACTCAGCCAAGTCATCAAGTCATGCAGCTAGGTCTGTTTGACCGAGCCTGGCATTTCTTCTCATGTTTTCCATTAATGCTTCCTCAAAAGAAAAGAGCTACAACCTTCACACTTTCTTCCCAACAACTACCATGTTGGAAGATGTCGGCAACAATTTTCTACCCACTCGCAAATGTGGAAAACCACCAATGTTTGTTCTCCATGCTCACACGTATTCAGCAACTGCCTGCTAGAAGATGTTTGCAACGATTTTCTACCCATACCAGCAAATGTGGAAAACCGCAATACCCATCACACCTCATTCGCAAGGAAAAAAAATCTTGCTTTGACATCAAATGATGCAAACACGGTCAAGGAGCCCAATTAAGAACAGCCTTCAAACATGCAGCCCTCAAAGTTACACACGGAACAACACCAAATATATAACAAAACATAGCATCGCAACAACTTTATTATCAATTTATAAATGATCACATAAACATAGAATGGTTGCCAACAATACAGACTAGCAATCTCCTAAAAGACACATACAATCACCATTGAGCAGTCTCAATCAAAGACCCTGCACCATTACTAAATATCCAATAACCCACAAATTCCAAATCTATCTCTTATCACTGGCTCTACTACACTACTTCGAGTTTCATGGGTTTGTTTTTATAGGCATGCAAGCCACCCAAAGGCATTCTCAAGATTAACTATACACTACCCGTCAAGACCCCTAAAACTACGGAATATTACAAAAACATGGCCCAACGGACCCATACAAAGTAGTCAGCTTGATCCCAAACTTTTGCGGACCACAAACTTCCATCTGCGGCTTTGCACGGCTTCATCAGACCATCATGGTTCTGGTAGACCTTTGTGGCTTCAGTAAACCTTCATGGCTTCGGAAGGCTTATGTGGCATCAATAGAGCCTCGCGGCATGACTTAGACTTTGGCAGCAACCATAAAACACAAAATCTACTCTAACTATTTTGGTTGATATAAGATAACTTGTGGACCTGGATGCTCCTACATCAAATTGGGACCCCTAGCTCTTTCATTCTACTCCGAAGTTTTTCCCTCAGGACTGTGTCAAACACCTTCTTGAAATCTACAAAGCAGCAAAACAAGTCACCTTTTTTATCCCAAACCTTTTCAAGAAGGTGTCTTAGCCTAACATAGTGATCTATCATTGAATGTTTGGATCTGAAACCTACTTGTCCCTTTGCTCTCTTTCTTTTTTTTTTGAACCCATCTTTTGATCATGTACTCAATCATACTCCCGAACAGCTTTGCAATAGGAGAACCCATGGGTCCCATGGTTTCAACATACTGGAATCCACCTCATCATGAGAGCCACACTTATGGAGACATGACAATGAGCGTCATAAGAGCAAGTGCAACAATTTTGGCTACACATGGAATCAACGACACAACAACTACATACATGCACAATATAAAGATCAACAATGAAAGCCACACTAGGAATCAGAGTAGCACAAAGGAAACCTTGAACCATCTAAGATCAGCACCTATCAAGTTTCCATACTAACGGATGACTGATCAAGCTTGGTAGCACTATCATATTTTTTGATTTCGTATAATGTTCTGGCAACGGAACATGTTGAGAGATGGCGTGTAATGTACTTAGCACATGATAGTATGATGTATATGGGGTTATGGATTAGTAGAGTTGCAGTGTACATAATTCGTGTTTAGATAGGATGGACACAATGGGTAACTCTTGCATTGGGTCAAATGGATAAATTGCAGAATAAGATATAATTGGTATTTAGTTGGACTAATGTGTTTTGGATGGGTAAGGGTTTAACTTAACCCCAAGGTTATTAGATGAGAGGTTATATACAGAGGTATATATCATTGTAAATAACTATGGTTTGGGCTCTCATAACAGGGATAGTTTGAGTCATTCATTTTCTATGGAGTATTGTTTGTTGTTGCCCCACCTCAAGCATATTTTCAATATTAGAATAAATGAATTATTAGGATACATAGGTACCCACCATATTTCGTGTCATATGCTATAATTATATTTGACTATATTCATGCATACTTTCTATTATCAGATATTTTGATGTTGGCCTCTTCCTCTTTGTTGGAAAGAAGTGTACCCAAACATATCTTATTACATCTTAAGACTTACATTTCGACCATGGGCTTAGGGAGAAAATAGCTGATAAACATGATGCCAATAAGATGTGTATGTATACAAATCAGAGTGTATGGCAGGAAATACAGATTACTGCAAATGAGGACAAGTGATGTCAGGAGATTTCAGAAGTTTGCGGTTAGCAAGAATGGCAAAGGAAAGGAATTTTACAAGCAAAGCAGGAACTGTTGTATAAAATTTCTATACACAAACAAACAGAATTTGTATGGCATTTTCTGGCATGCCTGTCCAAGCCAATTATTTGTGTTCTTGTAGTTGGTCCGATAACCATGACTTAAACTATAAGCTCAAAACATCTGCTTGGAAAATATTTTAAAATAAACAAACCAAAAGGTTACATTTAATTTAATAGTGCATAGTGAAAAAATAAAGATCAACAAAGAGCCTCACAAATAGACTTTTCCAAGAGACCAGAAGGAGGAAATGTTAAACACAAAAGAAGATTAAAAACAACACGGATCTAAGATGTCAGAGATATTTGGAACAGAAAAGTACCTTCATTTGCTGTTGAAATTTCTGGAGGTATGCTAGAAGCCAATGCAAAGATTGTTGTGAAATAAATAGCACAGATCAAATTATCTGCAGCCAGTCCTGCTGTCAACGCTGATGGAGACACATTGAGAGCCTCTGAAACTGCAACATAATTAACAGCTGCAGAAAAGTTGGAAGATCCAATTCAGAACTTCAAGGTACAAATAGAAAAAATCAGAAACAGAACATGATATGCACATGTAAAAGACTAATGTAATTGGACAAATAACTAACCAAAACTAGTAATCCAGGAAAACAAATATTTCAAACTAATAATTTTAAGCCAACTCAAATGTCTAGATGGTACAGGTTTATCAATATCTTCTTACCAAAAAGAATAAAAGAGCAATTGAAATAAGAAAAATGTACAAAATATCAAACACAAGACAAGACCCTAATTTTTGAAAGGCAAAATATCACAATAAAATAGCTTCCCTCACATGTGGGAAACAACCAACAGGCATTTCCTTGTTAGTAGATCACTACTTTGAAAAATATGCATATGACCAATTCTTATTTGCATTGCAGCCATATTAACAAAGCTTGATCAGCCCTAACGGATTTTTATAAAACCACATGCTTTGAAAACCGTGATGAACATAGTGAATATTGTCGTTGTAGTGCAGATACAATGGATCAAAGGATGTTGTCACTAATTGTATTAATGATCATGAAGTAGATTATGTTGCAAGTTTTTATCTTATTGAAGTTTAAATTGCCATTTTCGAGCCTTGTGGTCCAAGGGCCTAGACTATGGAGACTTGCTCTAAATATTATATGATGTGTGATACATCAAACTTTGAAATATCGTGAACATTGGCCGTTGAAATGTTTAATTTACATTATTTTTATAATTTATGTATATGATTATCCATAATTTTGTATGTTATTAAGCTTTGAACCTTTGTAAACCTTTCTGAAATTCCTTTGATGAACCTTTTACTTATCTAACCTACAGAACTTTTTGAACCTTGTTATTGTGATTGCAGCCAAACGACGGTTGCATTGTTTTGAGTTTCAAGTTTTTGTAATGTACCCCACTTTAAGCATGAATGATTACTCGCAGAAAGTAGATGCTAACATAAAAGCGAAATGGAAACAATTACAGAGACTCGAATTTATTACTCATCTTGTGATCCCCAAAGCTGCACAAAGACCTTGGAAAACTGTTGGCGAGAAAATTTGTCGGGGGACAAATTTGTGGGTTTCTTGCTAACGCTCTGAGAATCTAAGTCCCTCTACTTAAACGGTGCAGCTTCCATTTATGCATGATCGAGAAAAGGTGGATTTTTGTGGTGGCCTTTCGACCAAGGATCCAACAAGGGCACTCCACTGACCCTACAGCAAAGCTAGCAATTTCTGGCTAGAGAGGACTTTGTCAAGAGAGCGGGAAAGGGGATGAGAATATGAGGTAGGGGGAAACTAATGTTGCAAGAAAGAAATCAAATGGTCACAAACACTACTTAAAAGTTTCATCACATGCATTAAAATTAAGAGGAAACAACTCTGCAAGTAGCAACAAGACCAAATAGATTTTATGATCACAAAGTATCAAGAAATCCCTTAGTCAAAGAAAGCTAGAAACTCCTTGTATTGATTGCTTCAAACAAAAGTTGTACATAGTGGAGAAGTGAAGAAATTTGAAAGGAAAAATGGGTAACTCTTTTCACTCGCAAGTAAGCAAAAGCTCTGTTGGCTAGATTTTCTGCATAGCTGAAAACTTAGGTAGTCATGAGATAAATCTCCCTCATTTACCGGTGAGGCTCCCGTGTAAGATTTGTCAGTTAAATATGTTGGTATCTATTTGTGGGTATTACTTTAACCATACAACGCATGAACCATAGTTGTATAGTTTTGCAACAAGTAAGCAGCTGTTAAAGAAAGGAAATATCTAATGAAGAAGAAAATAGCAGAAAACAGGAAAGAAAGAGGGAGGATGTGCAACCCAATCAATAGATTATAGAGTTGATTGCATGCACATAGATAGATCAGATAGATATTAACATACAAAATTATAAGCAAAGGGATCTTTCAGATCTAGATCTAGAATAACGCAAAGTTTATGAATATATCTAAGACAGAAAATTAGAAACAAAATGCACCGTCGACACAAAGT
Source organism: Taxus chinensis (assembly GCA_019776745.2). Lineage (NCBI taxonomy): Eukaryota > Viridiplantae > Streptophyta > Pinopsida > Cupressales > Taxaceae > Taxus > Taxus chinensis. Next base: position 966,473,245 of record CM034147.1, read on the forward strand.
TCTCCGGAAATATGTTCTTTTTTATTCCTCTACTTCAAATAGCTATCTGGGGTTTCAGCACAGAGTCTGGAACACAAGAATGTTGCTGACAAATTTCGATCCTTTAACCCGTAGGTTCTTCCTCTACTTATAGCATGTAGAGGGGAAATTACAAATAGGAAGCTTTTAGTGAACTGACACATGTGGAATTTGTAAAAGAAACAACTGGCAATCTCCCTCCTAGAATTCCTCTTTGCATGACATGCATGATTTATAACTGAAAACAAAACCTTATATTTTGCATGTATGCCACCTATTTCCAAGTAATTGACTTCTTCAAGTAATGGCTTTTAAACCGATCACTTAAGTTTTATAATTTAATTGATCGCTCAATTACTTTGTCGGAGGAAATAAGAGAAAGAAGTAGAAAGAGGAAAAGAGATTAGAAGAAAGCTGCAACACTTCCAGTCTTGTTCCTTTTTCCATATTCTGCATGCAGTTGATTCTTTTGCCTTTGATTCTCACCGAATTGGATCTGGAAGCGGTTGACTGTGATTTTGCTTACGGGTGTTGCCTTTGACTTTATCCTTGAAGCTTCTGCATTTATTCTCCAGTACATGCATCAGTGCAATGTTTGCGGTAAATTCAATGGAGGCTTCAACTAGAAGATTAGGAGCACATGCACAAGATCCTGGAAGGAATTCTCCATACACTGACTTCTACACGGGCTGCGTCAGAAACAAGAGGAATTTTTTTCCAGAAGCCTTTGCAATTGGATCGATTTGTGCAGATCTAACAATTAAATCGGTGATAGGTGCATGGCCTGTGTCTATATCATTGACTTCAACAAATCTGGAAGCTATGCATGATTCCGCAGAGCCTCCCCTTTCATCCCGCTTTGCCATGGCTAGAGCAATCTTTGTCTGAGCAACTCTTTTTCTTTTTATTCGGCCGGAATTCTTTACAATTGGTGCAGATCTGGAGATTTCTTCAGATTCGAAAGATATATTCAATGTATCTGACATTGATTTAAACTCCCTTTCTCTTATATAAGCACCTATAATGAATACCTGCAATTAATTTAGACAAAGATGGCAACCGGAACATAAACACTTGATTTTTATCATAAAAATTTGCATATAAAGCCTGCTGCCCTAAAATTTGAGGCTTTGCTTGCATGCAAAGCAAGCATTAATATTTTCAACTTCACCTGGGCACTTGTACCAATATGCAGATAATTACACAGGCATAAAACAAGCTCCTCCAATCCTAGGCACCAAACTTTGAAGCTTTTCGGCAGTGAAAAACACTTTTTTGAGCAAAAATCCTCCTCCTTTGGGCGCCAAATTTGTCTGGGATGCAATCCTTTGCGAAAAGAATTAATTACATCGTCACTATGGCAGCCCATGCTTATATAACTCTCAATATTCTATTTTTAATAATTTCCCCTCCTATTCCTTGCAATTAATTAATAAACAATGATGTTTATTCACTCAAATTGGGCGCCTATTTTTGCATGTTGTTGGCTGCCATTAAATAAATTAAATTTATTTATTTTTAGCATGCTACCTTCAGTTCACTTGGACTTAACATCATGCATTGACCTTATATTTATCCATGGCGCCAAAATTAGGAATAAAAGCAATTACTAAATGCCATTAAAAGTATTATTTAATGCCCAACGGGGTCGCACTTTTTGAATAAGGGTGTTTTCTATATTTAAAAGTCGTCTTTGATGGGATTATTCACCCTGCATGGCAGCTCCAAAAATCCCTTCATCCACTTAAGCTATTTGACTTCCATAATGGAAATTTTTACCCTGCAAGGCAGGTAAGAAATTCCCATCAATGTCTTATGTGGTTTTTCTTTATTTTATAATGAAAATTTTCACCCTGCAAGGTAGGTAAGAAATTCCCGCTTGCCTGCTGCCTCTAATTTTCCCATCGTAACTTAAGTGATTTTGCCTTCATGGGAAAAAGTACCCAGCAAGGTAGGTACAAAAATCCCATCTGCCTGTTGTGACCAAAAAACCCACTGCAGCTTAAATCCATCTATTCCCAAAAATGCGACCTGTCCAGAAGAAGCTTTTTTGTGCACGACTTCATCTTTTTAAAGAGAATCTGACTTCCAGAGGTTGATTCCTTCTGTCATGACGGTCATAGATGATTTCCAGATAATCAAGGCAAGAAAACAGACTATACTGGCGAAGGAATTGACCTAGGGGAGTTTCACAAAGAAAAATAACAAAAACGCAAAACGTTGCCAAAAATCACAGATAATGCCCAAGATCCATTCCTGATGAAAATCCTACTAGTATATGTGAATATTGACATGCAAAATTTCAACAGGGCTAAACCGGAGCACAATTTACTTCAAACGGGGCTCAAAATAATTAAATAAAATTTTCCCGCAGACAACCCGATGAAGGGATAAAACAATTTTCGGTATCTGGGTATTTGTCGAAATTGGCTCCTATGATTCATTGGGAATATCTAAGTGCAATACAGGCATCTTCTGGCAATAAAAACACAGAACGACCTATTATTTTAAAAGTACAAAAAACATTATATGGGGTAGTCTCATATTTCAGGGTGAAATCTGGGGACACCAAGCTCTCTCATGAACTTACAAGAATACAACCAGCTGGAAGAATCTCAAAATTAGAACCCCTTTGAATGAGGAGGTCATTACAATTTATAGCATTTTGGAAGTCTCTTCACCTATCCCCCACTGACCCTTCATATGCGTTAAAACTTTTCACCTTCTTAGGAAAACATTAAGCCCCTTTTATAACTTAAGGGTGACTTATTGAAAATAAAGACATTTTTATTTAATTAAGGCATTATAAAAAAGAACAACCCTAATGAAGAATTAGAACGCGGAGGAGAGAGAAAGTAGGGAAGAGAGAAGAGAGAAGAGAGAGAGGGAAAAGAGAGAGAGACAATGTTGATGAAGAAAATGCCTCACAGATCCACTCTACTACTTGACCGATCTGATGTAATGCTCCAATGTAGTGAAACCTGGATCCTCGAATATCTTATACCACAAGAGCCTTCCTTTGGATGACACACGAACACCACGAGCTAAGTGTTTAAAAACATTGTTGAATGATTCCATTGGTGACTGTGAGCATCACTCATGGAGATCCCTTCTAAAAAGACTAAAGCTTTGGAACAAACCCTATCCTGATTACCTGCAAAATTTGTCACACTGCTCAATTGATTTGGACATGATCCTGATGAAACATACTATGAACAGTTTGACGGTGCTGACTGTGCATTCCACCTCGCGCATACTGATTGAAGCATGAAATGAGTGTCGAAAGAAATTGTTGAGATCCACGTAAGTGACCTCACTGTCACCTACTCACACATACTCCGATGATAGAGATTGCATTGTTTTCCCCTTGTGAGTATGAACTTCATTACTTCTTGACACTTACTATATTTGGAAAGGGCAACTATTTTTGGTAAGTGTCAAGAGTTTTCCTCTTTCGTCCCCAAATGGTGATGTCAACTTGAATGTTCAACTCCTGGTACGCTCATTTCGTGAAATTCACTCTCTGGAATGACTTACTATTTTTAGAAAGTGCCTATGAGATAACTTACTATTTTTAGTAAGTGTGAAAATCCAACTCTTTTGAAACTTGACTGGATGTGGTAACTCAAATCCTTTCTTCTCCCTGTGCTCCCCTCACCTTTTGGACTGGGTTGCTATTTTTAGCAAGTGCTCGTGAGATCACTTACTATTTTTAGTAAGTGTCAATTCGGGACTGAGATGACCATTTCGATGGTTTTCGCCTGCAATACCTCTTCTGTATTCACCACCTCTTTCGCAACTTCTTCAATTGGTGACTTACCCGAAATAGCAGTCCCCCATGTAGAACACCTACTATTTTTAGAAAATGGGCTTCTGATGGTCGGATCATGGCGGAACGAAGTTTTCTAATATGGGTTTTTGCCCAATATCACCCCTCTGAAATCTTAGACTTACCCGATCACCAATTTGTGAGATATTAAAATTTCAAAATTTTGACCTGGCGGCAGTTCTAGACACGGCAGAGTCATTAACGGAGCTTGAAATCACAGGTCTAGTTTTCTTCTCCGTTTGCGACAAAAATCATATTTTCGATGTGGGTTTTTGTTTCTTGTTCAACCGGTGAAATTTCTCTTCGAACTAGCTGCTAGTTTATCGAGAAATCTAGTTTTTGTCTTCGTTGAGCCGAGAGGGAGATTTCTTCGCTGCGAGTGATTCGTGCTACAAATAGGGAATTTGAAGGTGAGGTTTTTATGGCCTCTAAAAAAGAAAAAAGTAGCAAAAAACAACTCTTCATTTCATGCACTGGTTTGCAAGATATCTTCGAATCTTCATCTTACAGCAATGGAGGTTTTCAAATGGATTTCTTTGCTTGTCTCCTTCGTTCTTTGTTTCTCTAGCTCTTTCGATCAATCTCTTCTTTGAAACCTGTGCATTTTCATGGAGTGGAGGTTTTGGTTACAATGGCGGAGCTAGTTCGGAGCAGCAATGGTGAACTGGGTGTGAGCATGAACAGAGCTACGGCAGGATGAAGCTGGAAAGAAGAAGCAGACGGTAAAAACGGCTAAGCGTCAAATTTAAATAAATTCAAAAAGAATGCACAGCAAGGGTGGGGCGCATTTTTGTGTCCCCTGATGTCCCTTAAGCATTAGGGCAAAAGGGACATCAAATTGCACGACGAGCCTCACAGTGACACTTGGCGAAAATCCAACGGCTAAGTGCTTTGGCTAAAAAGCTTGCTGGAAGCACGTGGGGGCTGGAAAATGGTCGTATGAGGAACTAGGAGGTATTCCTTGGGCTGGGCGCATTTTCATGTCCCCTATTTCCCTTTAGCATTGAGGGACATGAGGGGCATCAATTTGCACGGTGCGCCTAGTGCTGACACTTGGCGGAGATCTGACGGCTGTCCATTTGGCTTCACTAGCTCCTGAGGGCTGAGAAATTGCACTGGAGGGGGTCACATAGATGACCTGAAGGCTTCTTAGGGCTGGGCGCATTTTTATGTCGCTCATGTCCCTCAGCACAAAGGGACATGAGGGCCATCAATTTGCATGACGCGCCTGGTGTTGACACTTGCCAAGATCTGAGCGAGTGAAGGGAATGAGCTCCAACAAGCACCTAGGAACTGAACTGGCATTCCGAGAGGTTCCATGAGTGACCAAAGGGCTTATTGGGGTTGGGTGCATTTTCTTGTCCCTCATGTCCCTTAGCTTGAGGGACGAAAGGGACACAAAATTGCGCCAAGCTCCTGAAGCTGACACGTGTCCTCACTCAAAATTGACTAACTCCCAAACTCGTTCCTTGAGGGCAACTTGAAACAGTGATATCTTGAGCTCCCGATGGAATCTTTTGGCAAAATTTTATATGATCTTGACTACAAATGGCCTTTTGAATCCAATGGTGGGGGTTTGAGATCTTGATTCCTCCATTTAAGCCCTGAAAAAGTGGATTATTGATCTAGCTCCCTAGTTGTGCATGGAAAAAACCAGTTATAAACTTATTACGCCAAAGTGTTGTGAAAAAACTGATTTCACCATCTTGTAGAGCTCTGAATTCCCTTTCCAACGATGTCTTGTTTGGCTCTTAACTTCATCCAGAGCTCCCGGAATCACCTCTTAAAGCTCAGTAGCTCTTTTGATCATGTGCACTGCCTAGGCCTGTGAACCCTATTTTTGGTAAAATTGTCCCAACTCCTCCAAATCTCTCTTGAACCTTCCAAAATCTTCCATGATGTTTCTTGACCTTTAATTCACCTTTGTGTTGGATTTGGCTTCTCTGTTCCGCTCCAGGGGATTGCATCAGTCCTAGGAAGGCTAGTGGTAGCCCTTCCCAACACTACCTAGAGATGGCATTTTTTAAGAACTCCTAAAATCACCTACTAGAGGGGTTGAATTGACTTTCCTAAATCACCTAGGGGACTGAGTTAACATCAACTGGGAGGTCATTGGACTGACTGGGTAGACTTGGGGTGCATCGGAAGGGTAAAACTTGAAAATTTCGACACGGGGATATTGTTGTCATGCTCGAAAATTGTCAATTTCCCTTTTGCAGATTTGCATGACAACATAAACCAATTGCATGTGCGCACTAAATCCATCCACCTGTGTAGGATATGATGCAGCAAGAGTACATTACATGCATGATGTCCATGCAAATTCTCTCTATTGAAGCCTATCAATTATCCTAGATTTTTGGCGTGGACCTTTAGCCAATATATATAATTAATTGCAAGAAAGGGAGAACGTGGTAGATGGCCTGCATTTCATTAATCATCCTCCCTTCCCCCTACACAATGAGCAATTATAAGCATGGATCTCTACATATTGGTCACTTATCACACACGCACACGAGGGGGATTCTCAACACTTGACCTATTTAAGTCATAACTAGATTCACAAATCAAGATCACCTCCATAGGAAGAAAATACCTCTAATCTCCTAAACACTACCACTCATCACTATATCATAGTGCACACCCCAAATCTTGCCTTGAGGCACTTCCTTGATCTTCTTCCTTGCATAGGTTCCAATTCACATGGAGAATGCAAATCAAGTGAATATCGTTAGATAATAATTACTACTACATTATAGTAGCTAGAATAATCTACATACATAGGGCGTTACAATGTGCTTTGCTATTTTAAATATTATTGTTAGGTATTGTTACAACACCCATAGAATACTTTATTATGTCAACTTGGTGAAACATATGGTTATCTGTAACCATATTTGTTACACCCTGACTTCACTATTTTGTTTATTAAATCATTGAAATCAATTCATATCAGAGCATGGATAGCCTGGAAGAGCAGGGAGAAAATAAAGAAGATCTCCAAAGCATTTCTACCTCTGCATTTTTATTGTGGAGGCTTAGCAGCACAATTCAGCTCATTTCCCAATAATTTGTCTTAAATCTTCTGCTCATTCTGAAGTATTATTTTGTCGAAATTGCTATTTGATTCTTTGCTGTAAACAATTCATACAGAGGCACTTGGAAAGCAATTTGGTGAAGTGTTTTGCAAAAACAGCAGCAAATGAGGCACCATTCAAAATAGATCTTGATTTTTGATTTTTTGTTGCTGAACATTGAAGCACCAAGTTTATGCAAAGACCAGGTTTATTTTATGAAGTTGTTTTTGCTTTATCTTAAAGCTTTAAAAACTACAAAAATCTAGGGCGGCCCTTACATGAATGTTTTTTCTTTATAAAGTTTTAAACAATTCATAAAAAAAAATTAACCGTCATAAACTTTTCCGATATTTTCTTCAAACAGCCTAGAAATTAGAACCAAAGTAATTCGATATCTTGAGCTCCAGGTCAAATCTTTCCATGAGATATGTTTGATATGATTTAAAAGTTTCTAGTTTTGAGCTAGATAATATAATAACCCACATCTTACACCCTTCCCATTTAACAGTCAAAACAGATATTAAAGGCACAATGTCAGGAGAGTGATTGATCATTGTATAACCTTCTCAAGAGGGAATAAAATTGAATTTCAATGATGATTCGTGAATACATAAACAGATAGGACAGTTAATAAATAACCTCCAACTCTACACTTCCAGATATTGGAGTTTGAAACAAAGTTTCAACACCCCATGTCTCTTTCTCAAAGAAAAAGTGTGCATTCCAAAGGCAATTTTCTTTGACACTATTTCATATGTTGTTTGTATGCCACATGTTAAAATTCTTTACCAAGCATATCTAACAAGACTGCACGATATAGCTAAGCAGTAGAGACAAATTCTTATGACAAAACTACATAGATCATTACTACATGTCCTTTTTCCAACTATGAAATTATGTATCTGTTACACTATTAATTGATGTTCCCAACTATGCAATTATATGCATCTATTATGCTAGTTATTGATTGAAGAAAACAAAAGCACAATTGCCAGGTTAGCAGCTCTAATCTCTAACCAAAAATTACAATGGCTGCAGGGTTCATCTGGAGTTCAAAACATATACATGAAATTTATCTCATCAAGTGGAAGCTTGAATTAAACAAATAATGTTGTACTCAGAATCTTCCCTTTCAATTCAGAACTCTCCACCTGCTTGAATCTATGAAGTTGTGATTACCTCCACCAATATGCCTGCTCATCAGGGCGGCTGCTATCTTCCAGCTATCTTGACCTAAGGATCGCATGGGTACCACCAGAAAAGCAACGAATGTCCCTATCACTGTTGCAACTGTTATTTACAAACAAGAATGAAGAATGAGAAACAGAATCCAATAAAAATCAACCAGGCTTGCAAAGAAATACTGAGAAAATCTAATTTAAGACACTTTTAAATAAAAGAAGCAAACACTCACAGCATTGATCGTGCCCCTTAATAAAGTAATTGCTTTGAATACACAACTAAATATTGTGCATAGCCTAATCGAGTTACAGAAAAACATCACAACCAATAATGAGATTCTATTCCTAAAAATGCCACATGGAATATTTTTACCACTATGTAGCGAATTTGTGCATGAGCACTCATTCTAAAACTATATGTAAATTGACAGGTGCAAATCCTATAGACAGAACCTGAAGACTGATCCAAATATTATAGAGTCAACTCTTCATTCATGAAAGCAGCAATCTCAGGTGACCTACAATTGTGAATTATTTCAAATAGTCCATTAGAATCACCCATGTGCAAGAAGATAACCATCCATATCATATCCTTGATTCCAACAGGTTCTACTCCCAACACCTACATGGGAAGTTGGAACAATTCTAGAGACAATGTAACAATCTGAATAACCAAGAATACCCTTCCTTATACCTCAATCATCTCCAAGCATCAAAAAAGTGGAAGTTGGAAACAATATTTGTTGCCTTGTCCGAAGACAATCACCTAAGACTGCTTTAAGTTAATAGGTGGGGAAAAAGAAAAATGAAAACACATTGGCATGGTGCATGATAAGTATGTGAAACCAAAGGCGTAAAATATCTACATACATTTCTAACTGTAATTTGTTGTTACCAGTACATAGACTGTTAATCAATTGTAATATTGGAAAACAACCACAAATTTAGACATCCTTTGGTTTTGTCATGTCACAACGAAAGTTAACATGACATTTGTATGCAAATAAAGAATGGCCTAATAAAATGTCCTCTTTGTCTATGGGTAATCTAGACTAGGATAATGAAAAGAGTCACACTAAAGATGCACACCTTAGATTGTGGGTTGCAAAAGACATGGATCTAGGAAGACAATAGTCCACTCTATGAAAGATATAGGGTTCCAAAGCCTAGGTCTAGGATAGAGGAGTAGCATCTAACTAGGCACTGATAGTAGATTGATAATAACAAAGTTGTAATCGAATTGTAATAAGATGGAGATTCTTAAGCTAGGGTTGTAAACATGGATTGTAAGGATCAATAGGTTATAAAGGCTTCTAAAGCCCAAAGGGAAGATTGTAAGAAAGGGGCAATAGATAAATAATGCAATAGATCAAGAATATGCTGCTCTACTCTAACCTATACATGACCAATTAAACAATCATTCAAATCAGAAATAACATAAAGAAAATGAGAAGTTCGAGATAACTACCTGATAGCAAACACCATTGACACATTAACTTCCCCCCACTGTTAGCAACACCTTATAAGGGAGTTGATATGGGGGATCACAAGCAAATAGAAGTATTGGAGTTGATGTGTTCACACTTGCAGGTGGTTTGAGTATTTTCAAAACTTTCCTTTCAAATGTCCTTGTTCACACAACTCGTGAGGTAAGCTTAAATTAGGGAGTTAGTTTGTTATTGTTATGATTTAACATTATATTGTGCATGTATATTTTGGGTGCTCAATATTGTTAAATCCCTAAGGCCTATTTAATAAGCACTCCCACCTAGTAATCATAGTCCGGATTGTACATGTTGCTGAATAACATGGAGACCATTATTTTGATCCATTTTTGTGTTCAATAATTTTGTTGTGTGTAAAGCTTTCATGGTTGTGGCAATGGTAGTTCTGTTGGAGAGATTCTTGGGTCGAGCACCCAAAATATACATGCACAATATAATGTTAAATCAAAACTAACTCCCTAATTTAAGTTTACCTCATGAGTTGTGTGAACAAGGATATTTGTAAAGAAAATTTGGAAAAAACTCAAACCACCTGCAAGTGTGACCACGTCAACTCCAATACCCTCCCATAAGCGCAAAATTGGGAGTGAGAAATGAGAAAAGCTAGGAGACATCCAAATATGAGTCTCGGCAACAAGGCCTAATAAGGTACTCGTTTACAATAATTGGGAAAAAAGAGTTACCATGGATAAAAAAGAGTCGCCGCAAGGTGCCCAAAAACCAGTAAAAGAAAGAACAAAGTAGAGAGAGAAAAACCCTTTTGCAAGGCATCCCAAGAAACACGGCTCAAAACCTCGTACTTTGTTGAAGAAGAAGTTTGGCCTGCACTGTGGTCTGAATCCACTGTTTGATCACAAAACTCAAAATCAACTGACATTGTGATACAACAGAATAGCTCCATGTAAGGAGACTGTCAATGGAGTCTCTGACACTGTAACTCAATAGAATAGCTACATTTTAGAAGGAGAACAAATTCAAAATCTAACTGAAGGAGTTTGTCAAAGGTGATGTCGAAAGTGCAAGAAAATTACCAAACATAGTTTGATCTACTACTAGAAAAAGGTGTGCCACAAACCAAGAACAACAACCAAGACAAGGACACGAGACCCGAAGAAGTAGGATCAGCACCACAAGAAGACCTAGGAAAACCTCTTCTTGAAAACTCCAAACATTGGGTAAACAATAATAGGTGTAACTCCTCTGCTTGAGAATCCTAAGTACCCAATGCTCAAAGTATGAAGTATAGACTTCAAAAGGTAAGCAAGACTATCCTCAACACCTTTAGGACCTTAAGGGCAGATTGGCGAGCACAAACAAACTGAATGACTAATGATGATGTGTTGGAAAGAGCACTCAAATCCCGTGTATATATAGGGGTCATGATTAAGCATTGCAGCTTTTGTAGTTAACAATATCAACCATGGTCGATGTCATTAGTTGTTATAAACTCTAAGCTAGAGGGCATCGATACCATCAGTTGTGGGCAATGCTTTATCAAGGGGTCCTAACAAAGGTCTTGGTTGATGGAGGAAGACTTGTAGTTGAAAAAAGATGACTTGACGAAGGTATGTGTGTGTTGAAAGTAGAGATGGAGGTGACTATAAGAGGATGGTAGAGTGATGTCGTAGGGAGATTGCAAAAAAGAAATGTAAAAGTGTAAAAAGCATTTTAGGTGTTGTAACATTAACTGTACATCAAGGCCCTGTCATGAGTACCAATCCTAACCAACCCGATACAACCGTTGGTTGCATGTAAACCATTTTTAGTTATCCTCGCTCCTCGTAATGTCCCCTAAGGACACTAGTCCCAAGAATCCAATGTGTCAATAGTGTCTACGAAGAACCAAAGTCGGTAAAAGTGAAAAATTAGGCGTATACATGTCCCACCCAAAGATCATCGCGCGTCACAAAAAATTAACATAAGATGGTTTTCAGGAAAAAGAAACATGCAACACTGAAATCAAAATGACTGAAATGAATGAGTAATACATAAGTGATAAAAGGCATGAACTCAAATAAGGCTTACCTAGCTTCATACTTACCTTCCTACAAGTGTGTTTGCATAGTGAGTCACGATAGTGTAGAAAGAGCTGCTATGAGAACCCAAGTAATACATAACTAAAAAAGAGACACTAGATGATAGATTAGATAAATAAGCAACAAGCATTACGCTAAAAGGGAGCTCATGGAAGGATGATAGGGATAGTGTCAGAAAAGAAGGAGAAATAGGTCATAATTGGGTTGTAAATAGGTTGTAAGCAGGTCATAAGGTGATAAAAGACTAAATTGTAAGTAGGGTAAAAAGATGATGTTTTGAAGGTGTAACCAGGAACCAAATAGGTAAGAATCACAAGACTTAAAAATAGCTGATTGTTGAAATAAAATGGAAAAATACACACAACATATAGATTAATTTTGAGAATACTTTCGGAATTGAAATCAAAAGTTCGTCATTACAAAGACATCGCAATTTGCAGAAATTTGGGGTATCAAGGGCAAGGGTTTGAAATTCTATAAATAGAAAATCACCCTACTCGTTTGTCACTTTGTGCTTACTGTTTTTAAGAATTTGGAGCCCTGGTTAGTCCAAATTAGATGAAACAAGAGATCATGACCCAAAATGTGAGGTGGGTGTAGGTGGGACAAGGCGGCGATCGAGGAGGGCGTGCCGTGGTGAATCCACAGGTAGGTTTTGTTTTAAATTTGGGAAATGGTAGCTACTACAAAAGTGTAAAAGTCTAGGGCAAATTCGGCTAGCAAATTTGCCCCAAGATGAGTCAAAATGTAGATCAGGTCTAATTGTAGGTGGGTTTGGGAGCATTTTGATTTTTGAGTCATTAAGGTTGTTTTTTATTTTAAATGAGAAAAAGGTGTGCAGCTTCTTGGCATACGATATCAACCACAATAGCGAGAGCATGTCGCAGGATGGCCGATGGCATCAAATTATCTCTACATACAGATATCGTCTGGTAGTGTGGCCAGTGTTGTAAGGGACCTCCATGATGACCAATGCAACCTGTTATGTGTGGCCAATACCGTAGGATTGGGAAATATTTTTGTCAAGGGTTTGCATGGCTGATACCGTATAGTTTGTTAGTAGTGCTGAATTTTGTGATTTTAATTGATGATTTATGATTTTTTCTCTGACCGAAACTAAGGGGTGCTTGTTGTTTGATATTTGCAGATCTCGTGGATGATCCAATTTTGGAGGATGGTAAATAGAGCATGGTTGCTAGATTTGCTGGAGGGTTTGACAGATGCAAATAGGGCCTAGTTGAAGCTTTTGGGCTTTGGTGGCATCATGCAGATGGTGTGGATCCCGATTTGGTACTTATTGGAGCATGGGAGTATTGCGCCAACACTTTAAGATGGCAGACTGGCTGCAATGTTATAGAGATGACATTCACACTGGAGGATATCCATGTTATTTTGGGACTAACCATCCAAGGGGCACATCTGTTTTGCAATTTTCCCAAATTGACAAAGGAGAGGAGAGAGCTAGCACAGTGGGTGACAAGCTTAGATGAGAATCACTAGAGGTCACCAATTATCCATCTCAACATTGTATATGCTTCACATGCTCTAAATATCCGGAAGGTCATTATAGGAATGGTTGTGACACACATCTTGTGTCACAAATTAGATGGAGCAACGCTTTTCGCATTGGTGGCCTATAAATAGGCTTTAGAGTAGGGTACACAGTTCAGTTGGGGCACAGTTGTATTTGTGCATTTGGCACATGACTTATACAAGTTGCGCGTGAGACAAGAGCGGACTATTGGACCTCTCATCCTGTTTTCATTAATATACGAATGTTTTCCAATGTATAAACCATAAGGGACGTCAATATTGATAGCATTGGATGCCTCTAAAATGTTATGTTGGGAGAGAAGGGGCACAGTTAGAGCCAGAATGGGATATCTAGCTCTTCATACAGTCCACCAAGATGAACTTGTATGGACACCATATCTCGGACCAGAGGATGCATGGCCTTTGATGGCACACAACAGAGGAGGCACATGATGTAATTGAGATCACAGGTCACTATCTTTGGTGGGTAAAGACCTCTATTTCAAAAATCGCGATTTATCGGCGATAAATCATTTGCAAGCATGAAAACAATTAATCTTTTGAAAAATCGCGATTTTTGTTATACTGATAAATCGGCAATTACTGGCAATAAAATACCCTCGAAAATCGTGGAAAATCGTAGCTAAACTCCTGGAAAATCGCAAGTGAAATCGTGGCTTAGGTTTAAATGCAAAAAAAGACCAAATCGATTTGTTTTTTCACTTGTTTTCTCTTGCCTGACTCGGTTTTGCTCCTACGACTCACATTTACTCCATTCGTGGCCATTCGACGTGGGTAGAAGGGCACGCAAGTGCAGAGTTCGTGGCTAGTTTTTCCAACAATTCGTGGCCAATTCGTGGCCCTAACGGGAGCAGGTAAAGAATACTATATTTTTTTTCCTTTTTTTTCAATACAGTGAATACACTAACTTTTCAATACTGTAAGTGTAAATACTAAATATTATAATTTATATTACAAATTTACATTACAGTATTACAATGAATACTCGACTTTACAAATAAATATTTAACAATGAAAATATTTACTGCCTGTAACCTATTAATAGTTAATACTAATAGTATTTATTTAAAAATTTAATATATTAATTCGTTTTGATTCTTTATATATATATAATATATTACACTTTGTTAATAGTTAACTGTTATACAACTTATACATTATACTGGACAGTGTATATATTTATATAAAATAACAGTCATATTGTATTTTATTTTATTTTATACGTTTTGTATATCCTGTACAATGTACATTACTATAAATTTATACTTATAGTTAATACTTAAGTTCTTGACTGTACAATATACACTATAAAATTATAATTGTATATTTAATATTGTATAACAATTTTAAAAATATTATCTATGAAGTTTTCATAATATACTAACATCTTCAATATAGTTTTTTTCTTAATTTTTTCTTCATGCAATAGCAATATTATTTTTAATTTCGTCATACAATTTAATTTCTCTAAGGCTTGTAAATCTAAGACAATTGTTTTTTGTTTTGTTTTGTAGAATGGCATCGGGATCCAGTTCAGGTTCAGTTGCTCGTAGTAAGCCTAAATCAAATGACCCCTCTTGGAAGCATTGTGAACCGGCAGAGGGCAATTGTGTTATATGCAATTATTGTGGCATGAAGATGAGTGGAGGTGTTTATTGCCTTAAGTTCCACATTTCACGGATACCAGGGAATGAAGTGACAGTGTGCAATCAAGCAACGCCTGAGGCTCAACGAGAGTTGTCTTCTTACCTTGCAACTTATGCAGAGAAAAAAGAAGAAAAGAAGAGGAAAGCTGATGCAGTTGTAGCCCTAGCAAATAGGAGGGAAGCGAGGGAAGGTTTTGACATTGGGGCATCTTCAAATGCTGCAACTCCACGAGGTCAAACACTGGGACGAGGTTCATCCACTGATAGTAGTTCAACGATGTTTTTTGTTCCTTGAAGTATTCTTGGTTCACAACCTTCACTTGAAGGTACTACTTGGAATAAAGAAATGCACAATGAAGCAAAAATAGTTGCGGCAAACTTTTGGTACTGCAACAACATTCCTTTCAATGTGGCAAAAAGTCCATATTGGGAGAATTTAGTCATTCCATTGACTGTTGCTGGGAAGAGGTTCAAGGCTCCTACTCCCCATGATTTGAGTGGCCCATTGTTGGAGGCTTTCGTCACACATACCAAAACTCTTGTAGAAGAGCAAAAAAAGGTGTGGATAAAAAAAGGATGCACCATTTTGTCTGATGGGTGGACAGATGGGAAAAACCGCACATTGATTAACTTCCTAGTGGCATCAAGTGGGCAGTTGGTCTTCTTGAAATCAATTGATGCCTCCCACCAAATGAAAACTGCAATCACTTTGTGTGATATGTTAGATGAGGTGGTGAAAGAGGTGGGTGTGGAGAATGTCGTTCAAGTTGTGACTGACAATGCGGCGGCATATGTAGCAGCAAGGAGACTTCTTGAGGAGAGACACCCTACACTTTTTTGGACCCCTTGTGCAGCCCACTGTTTGGATCTCTTATTAGAGGACATAGGAAAACTCTCATGGGTGAAAAATGTGGTTGAAGACGCAAGAAAAATTACAAAATTCATCTACAATCACACTTAGGTGCTAAACTTGATGAGAGAGCACACCAATGGAAAGGAGCTTGTGCGATCATGGGTCACACGATTTACCACAAACTTCATTACATTACAGAGCATTACAACCTCATTAACATCCCTTAAGCAGATGTTTGTGAGCACGCGATGGTTGGAGTCTCCCTATGCTAGGAAGACCAAAGGAGAAAGGGTCGTGAAGACTGTTTTTGATGATATGTTTGCAAAGCAAATGGAAGAAATCATGAAGGTAATCTAAACTTGAATATTTGTTTATTTATCATTTGTTATATAATTTTTTATTAATTTTGATTTTAAATATATATGTTATTTTGTTTTTAGGTGTCAGATCTTTTGGTTCGAGTTCTACGGATGGTGAATGGGGAGAAAAAACCCAATGGGTTATTTGTATGAGGCTATGGATGTGGCCAAGGAGGCCATAGCTAAATATTATGGGCACAATCAGCGAAAATATGAACCCATTTGGCGCATAATGGATCGGAGATGGAACAAGACACTTCATCGACATATACATGCAGTGGCGTACTACCTAAACCCGAAGTTTTTCTATTCCCCATCATTTAAGGCTGATGAAGAGGCTATGGATGGCCTTAATACATGCATAGAGAGGTTGGTATCTGACGAAGATATTAGAGATGCAATTCTTAACGAGCTGCAAATTTACAAGACTACACAAGGGAAGCTCTTTTCTTCAACTCTATGTGTGAAAATAAGAAACACTTCTCAGCCAGGTAAAAACAAATTGAATCATTTGTATTTAGTCTCATTACACGTAGCACTAGAAACTAGAAGTCTAGAATTCTTTTATTTATTCAAGCTTAGTTAACTTACAAATTTATAAATGTTTTATTTGCAGATTTGTGGTGGGAAGATTATGGTGCAAAAACACCAAATCTTCAAAAGCTAGCCATCCGCATTTTGTGTCAAGCCATGCAGTGCTTCTGGATGCGAACGTACTTGGAGCATGTTCAAAGTTGTTCACACAAAGAAGCGCAACAGATTGACAACACAACGCCTCGGTGACCTTGTCTTCGTGCGATACAATCTTTGTCTTCATGTGAGACGATTGGAGAGGGCACAGAGTTATGATGCAATCGACTTAGCTGACATTGATCCATATGATGACTGGATTGTTGAGCCTGATGATGTGGAGCTTATGTTTACTACAGAGGAGATAGCAGTTTTGGAGAGGGAGACTAAAGAATCAATTCCATCAGGGACATTAGAAGTTGGTGATGATCCAGATGATTTATTTGTAGATGATAATGTTGGTGTTACAGAGGAGGAATATTTACCTTCCACTTCCACGAGGCAGCCACAAGTGCGACAGACTTATTTTAGGCATGCTTAATGAAATAGAATATTATTGATATTTGATAGTGATACTTCAAAAGTCACATGTGACATGACTCTATGAGCATTTTTGTTTGCAAACTTTGTACTCTCTTTTTTGGTCAAAACTTAATCAAAAATATGCATATGGGCCTATGGCATTCTATGAAGAGTCACTTCTCGCATCATTTAACATTGTTTTTACATTTAATTTAAGTATATTTTATGAATTTAAATGTTTTTAAAAGTAGCGATAAAGTTGCCGATAAATTGTCGATTCTCGATTTCCGATTCAAAATTTGCCCTATCGATTAATCACCGATAACGATTTTTTGAACTATGGTAAAGACACATTTAGTGGACCAAGTGCCGAGATAATTTGGGAGACCGCACCCCATTATACCATTATCAATCCCACCATGCATGCCTAGGCATGCTAGGGAGCCACAACACAAAGCATGTGACGTTCCAAAGACTATTGTCCTGCCATTGAGGCCACACCAAGAGAGGTGAGCTTAGAGGAGACAACATTGGAGGAAGCAAAGTGACTTGTAGGGAAGGTGTAGATTATAGAGGTAGAAGGCAGCCCCAATAGGTACACCCCAGATTAGGAGGAGCAAGTGTAGAGGCCCTGAAGCTAGGACCAGAAGTGGAGATTGTGGTGGCCATGAGGAGGCTATTTTTCTCCTCAGGGTGCTAAGATTAGTGTTATTCTTGTCAGGAAGGTCCAGCGAGAGCAGCTTGGAGCATAGAGACAAGTGTCAATGATGTTGGTGCGGAGAGAGAGATGTCAGTAGTTAGTTGCTGCAAGACCTCGATATGACGATGATGATGATGTCGTGCTACGTAGACTAGTTGATGGGACGGTTATAGAGGACCAACCAGATCATTGAGGTATGATTATGTAAAGACTGTTAAGTGATTTTCTTTCCTAGAGTAGAGATGTATGAAAGAAGTATGGTGATGATATAAATTGTACATTGTTCTAATGTGTGTTATGTGTTGTGATTACAAACGAGCCTCTAATTGATTGGCAAGCCTTGATAAAGGGCTCTCATCATGATATTTTGGACCCGGTCCTCCAAGGGAGGGATACGGCAATAATGTTGAATTCAATGTCTCCCTCGATGGGAGAGTATTTAGGTGCATTTTGGCTTATAGGAGAGGCAGCCCGAGAACCATAGCACTAAATAGAGGCACTTAAAGTTGCAGAGCATGGCGGCATGGGGACCCTTTTGCAGATGTTGGGGCAGACTCAAGCAACCCTAATTGTAGAGCAAGTTGGGAAACTAATTGTTGCTTGTACTATTGCGGATACCACAAGTAGATTGGAGATTAGGGTTGTTTGGCCAGAGGGTGAGACCTCCAAAGCTAGATCTAGAGCATCGTCCTTGGCTCGCTCTACTCAAATGGACAGTCATTCTGCTCATAATGCAACACCTCCTCCAAGGGGCAAAGGAGGTGTGTGAGAGACAAAGGATTGTATCTGATTGTATTAAAAACTCATTTTAAGACATTGGATATAGATATATATGACAGCATTTTAGCTTCTTGTTGTAGTCTTATAAGTTAACACCTCATAGTCAGGCGTGCTAGCACATCACTCATACTGATGTCCAAGTGCTCACCCGAAGCACGCACAACTTGTCCGGTCCCTCTTTGTTAGATCATGCAAGATGTGTAGTCGGACTATAACACCATAGTGTAGAAAACATAATAGAAATCATGACAAAGATAATAACAGTAAGGAGTTTTGATCAATCATTCCATAACATATACATTAATATCAAAATTTGAATGCCCATAACACCTCGTTCATCTCTCCTAACCTTGGCAATCCATATCAGATCATCCATTACATAACAGAATCTCACAAATCATGACAAACATAGCATAACCCTCATACCAACTCCCACACACACTATTTTTTCTATGTCGCTCTACATACCATCGCATCTCTCTTTGTTATGCACCACTCTTTACACAGACATGACAACTATATATAGCTTGTGGGAACTTGTCTTTCACCGCTTTACAATGCCTTAATCTATCAATAGACTCTTTTATACTTAGCTTGCATGTACCTTTGAATCTATGCTTTAGTCTTCAACTAGTTATTCTTTCTCCATGAGTGTTATTAATAGATTACTTGACCTTCATGCCATGTTATATTTAGTTGCATTTGCCCATGTGTACTCTTCCTTTATCTAGCTCTCCACATGTGCTTTATCCTCCTTTAGAGCTTCTTTATCCATGCATTTTATCATTTAATAGCTCTTCCTTGCTTATCACGCCAGCCCGTGTTTTTCTTATTTTTAGCCGCTCTCTGCTTTTCTAACTATTTGTTGTTCTGACCAGATCCTACGTGCAACCCTTCATGCATCCTTAAGCTTAAGCTTAGAATCCACAATTGCAGGAAAGGAAAGAAGTTAAGCTCATAAACACCAACCAATTTTATCCTGGAAACCTCCAGAGGAGGAAAAACCAGTCAGGAAGGGCAATTGCTCTTTCTTCCCACTTTTATTGGCCAATTCAAAATAATAAGTACAGAATTCACAATAAGTATGAAAAAGAAGTAGATAATATCTCACACTTCCTCCCAAGTACTTGCTTGCTCTGTCTCAACACTCCTTTCTTCTACAAAACACAATTCCAGCACTAAGAACTTCTTGCTCACTTGCTTTTATGCTTCGAAGATCTATTCTCTTCTACAAACATGTATTTATAGCCTCTCCCATGTCCTCCCATGCACTGGAGAATGGGAAAGGTCATGGAGGAGAAGAGACACGAACAACCCGTCCAAATTCTAGGTTGTTCGTTTCATATTTTTGTTTTCTGTCCGAAAGTGCCAGGACCGTCGCCTAATGCAGAACGGCGGTCCCAGGATCGCCGCCCTGGTTGGGCGGTGGTTCTGTAACCGCCGCTCTGCACAGAGCAAAGCGGCGGTCCTGTTACTAAAAAGACGGAACCTCCGTGTATCATTTTTCCCTTCTTCGTGCTGACTATTTTGATGTAGATTCATTTTGGATCCCTATGGATCACACCTCTCCTGCTTAGGAGGCTTTTGGTCCCACAAAAGCTTAGTGGGGGAGTAGATGAGGAAATAATTCCCTCACTTGCTCCTTTGAGTACCACCGGGCCTGCCTTGGTGTCTTCCCTTTCAGTCCAATCTGTCAAGACTCCTGCGGACCTCTCCTAGTCTCTCTGACCTTTTGTTGCAGCACTACATCCTCCTCCAATTCACCTCGTGAGTCCAAGACGCAATCCTCAATGGAAGGTAGCAACTGTAGACCATCTTCATCTAGCATGGATGGCTCATATAGGTGCAGGTTCTCACAGTTTACTATAGAGTACATCCTCATAAATGGTGGCAAGTCAAGCCGAAAAGCATTTTCTCCAACCTGCTCCAATATGGTGAAGGGCCCATATCGTAGTGGCTTGAGTTTCCGTGCTTGGCCTTGTAATCTCTCCTTGCTCAAGTAAAGCCAAACTCTATCTCCAACATGTAGCTTATGTTCTCTCCTATGTTGATCGTGCCTAGCTTTGTACTTGGCTTGAGATTTCTCTAGTTGTTCTTTGACTTTGAGATGGATTTGCCGGATCCTCTCAATGAATTTGTTTGCTCTAGTCACCTTTGTGTCTCATGTCTCCTCCTCATCCTGCTGCCCAACTGCTATGTCCAGCAGATTTGTAGATAGATATCCCAAGCATGCCTCAAATGGTGACTTCATAATGGATGTGTGTACTGCTCGGTTATAGGAATGTTGAATGTAGGCTAAGGACTCATCCCAAGTCCTTGGATATTTACTGTTATACCCTTGATCAGCTGTACCAAAGTCCTGTTTACCACCTATGTCTGTCCATCTGTCTGTGGATGGAAAGTTGTGCTCCTCTGTAACCTGGTATCCATCTTGTCCCACAAAGTAGTCCAAAACTTCCCCAAGAACCTAGAATCCCTGTCAGAAACAATAGACTTTGGCAAACCAAAATGCACCCATACATTAGCAAAGAAAAGATTTGTTGCCTCATGTGCTTTTACTGTCTTTTTACATGCCATAAGAATACACATCAAACTAAATCTATCTAAAACAACATATAGATAGTCATGGCCATGTTTAGACATAGGTAATCCTCCTACAAAATCCATAGAAATGTCCTCCCACGGGCGAGTAGGTACTGGAAAAGGCATATACAAACCCTCCTTCCTAGTCTTAGGCTTGCTAGTACAACAAAGTTTACCATCCACGTATAAATTTTGATACTTCTTCTTGCATATTGGGCCAATACACATACCTTTGCAAGTGGGTTAGGGTCTTACCAACACCGAAATGTCCCACTACTTTCGAGGTATGTGCTTCCCTCATCAATAGAATTCTTTCTTCTTTTGGCACGCAAAGCTTCCCCCATCGGTAGAGCAGCCCGTCTTTGAGATAACAATCTTCAATCCCTATCCTTTCAGCCCCTTGGGACTACAACTGCTGAAATGTCACCCCAAAGTCTTTGTCCTGGGCATATGCCTCTCCGTAAGCTTCCTTCGTGAAGGACTCGATCTGAGAGATAGTGGCCAAACAGGAAAATTTCCCCTGTGTGGGTGGCCTAGACAACATGTCTGCCACCAAGTTTGTACTACCCTTCTTGTATTTGATCACCAGATGGAACTGCTGAAGGAACCCCATCCATTTGTAGTGCCTTGCCTGCTGCAATTTAGACTGTGCTTGCAAATACTGGAGAGGTTTGTGGTCAGTGTGCACAATAGTTTCTTTACCCAACAAATAATGCTTTCATTTTTTAATTGCCTGAACTAGTGCATACATTTCCTTATCATATATTGAATATCCTTTACCTGCTGAGGTGAAAGTTTCAGAATGATAACATACGGGTTTACCTCCTTGAAGCAACACTGCGCCCATGGCGTAATCACTGGCATTTGTCTCTACTTCCAAAAGGCTGCTGCAAATTAGGAAGAGCAAGTACTGGAGCATGACTAATCTTGTATTTCAATAACTCAAAGGATTTGTCTTGTTCCTTACCCAAGTCAAAACCCTTACTCTTTGTGGCCACTGTGTGTAGAGGTGTTGCAATCGCGGAGAAGCCCAGAATGAACTTCTGCATGTATTGTACTGCTCCCACAAAACTCCTAGTCTCTGTGGCTCCTGTAGGTGTTGGTCAGTTGGTGATGGCTTCCACCTTCTTTGGATCCACTCGTAGCTCTCCTCCTCCAACCACATGCCCAAGATAGACAAGTGATTGTTTGGCAAACTCACATTTCTTCATATTACAAAACAGTTGTTTCTCCTTGAGAACTTGCAAGACTTGCTATAAATGGGTTAGATGTTCTTCCCATGTGGCACTAAAAATCATAATATCATCTAGATATACAATGACACATGAATCTATGAAATCCCGCAATACATCATTCATCAATCTCATAAATGTAGCGGGTGCATTGCATAACCCAAAAGGAAGTACTAACCATTCATACAAACCCTATTTTGTTTTGAAGGCAGTCTTCCATATATCCTCCTCCTTCATTCTAACTTGGTGATAACCAGACTTGAGATCCAACTTCGTGAAGAATTTGGCATGTTGAAGCCGGTCCAAGAGATCATCTATGCGGGGAAGTGGATATATGTTCTTTATGGTGATCTTGTTCAAAGTGCGGTAATCAATGCACATTCTCCAAGAACCATCCTTCTTTGGCACTATCACAAGAGGTGTTCTGGACGTATTACCCCTTGGTCTAGTAGTTCCTAGAGTTGTTTCTTTACTTTAGTACTCTCGAGCAAGGATTGCCTATACAACCCGATGTTTGGTAGAGGGGACTCTGGAAATAGCTGAATCTCATGCTCTACTTCCCGTTTTGGTGGTAACCCACTGGGAGCCTAAAAAACTTCCTGAAAGGACTGAATAATACTATCCAAATCATGCTTTCCCTAGTTAGAAATCTCTGAAACTTCTACCCCATCTTGTTTATTCTTTAACAAAAGTAAACAAAATTGATTATGATTTGCTTGAATAAGTCGTTTTTCTTGGTTAGCACTCACCATAGTAACCCGTGTCTTACGTTGGTGTGCCCGGATGTTGTAGCCGATCCCTTCCTTGAGCCATCTGTACCAGTTTTCCCTTCTCATGAATATAGCATCCCTGATAAACAAAAGACTCCCGAATACAACATCAAAAGCATCAAGTGGAATAACGTCAGCTTCCAAAACATCAATATACTGGGAATTTATCCCAAACTTGACCTTACATCTTCTTGTTACCTGAATTTCAACACCCTTCTTCACCCAACCCAAAGGATAAGGGTGTGGATGCTCGTAAGTCTCAAGACCAAGCTTCTTTACAACTGCTCAAGAAATCAAGTTAGACTGAGAACCAGTATCAACCAAAGCATTTACCTTAGTTCTCTTGATCTGGATTTTGATCTAGAATAGTCTACTCATCTCCTCTTCCTGGCTGTCCATGTTGGTGGCCGTGCATCCAAGCCTTTTGTCTACATCAGAGTCATCTTCGATTTCCACCTCCCCTTTTGTTCTTACAGCCGTCATGGACTTCTTCGAGTCCTTGGTTCGGTTCTTCAAATGTAACTTCCAACATGTAGCGTCAGTATGACCATTAATATCACAGTTCTTGCAAAAATTCTTGGGATCTTTACAAGTATTTAAAGTAGTGGCAACTTGTTTACCTTTCCCTTTCCACTTACCCTTGTTACTTGTTTACCCATACTCTTTTTTCTGTTGATTTGTCGACGGCTTTGCCCTCGGCTCTGCTTCCCCTTGCTTCTTTTCATCATCTATGCAGTATGCTTGCACACACACCTCATTGAGATCTTTGGGCTTGGGTGGAGATGACTTTCTTCGAAGGTGAGTGTGAAGTCCTCCCAAGTACTTAGTCAGAATATCCTCATCCTCCAAGTCCATGTTTAGCAACATGGCCTGCCTCCGAAACTCCGTAGTATAGTCCTGCACACTTTGACCACTGCCTTGTCTAAAATACTGCCATTTAATCATTTGGTCAATCTTGTGGCCAATAGGATAGAAGTTAGCTCTAAGCAATTATTTAAATTCTTGCCAAGATTTCACAATAGGACGCTTCTTCTTTTCACAAGTGGTTAGATGGGTTTCCCACCAAACCAGAGCATGTCCCTCCATTTTGAGACGTGCAAAGGTGATCCTCTGTGTCTCAGTGACATTATGGACGCAAAAGTAGACTTCTAACTATTTTAACCATTTATCAAGCAACTCCGCATCTACTTGTCCTTCAAAACTTTTAATATCAACTTTCGTCTCAACTTTAAAAGGAGTATGATCGGATTTTACCTTTTCTCTTGTGTTTGAAGTCTCTTCTTCATGCTCTTCCCCATAACTTTCCTCATGGTGGCTCCTTCCTATGCCAAACTTTTCAGCTAAGCCCCGAACCACTGAGTCCATGGAGTCTTGTTTGACAGAAGCTATCTTCTGTAAATCAGCAAGCTCTTCTTGCCTTCTAAACATCCTATCCATCATGATCTCCAGCATCTCGATTCTACGAACCAAGTTCTCTTCCTCCATTTGTCCCCGAATTCTCTGTTTCCACTTCTTTGTAGAAATTTCGGGATCATAAGGTAAAGCCTCTTCGCCTTTAGATCTCGTCACTGTCATACAAATCCAAGAAAGAATACCACAGTCCTGGATAATTGTTAGCTCTGATACCAAAATGATCTGTAAACTCTTCAACTTTGGAATTATCCACAGAAACACAATTAACATTGTTGTTCTACTTTCTATAGAAAATGACAGAGATAGCTAGTGGATGAATTATGCTTAAGCTTAGAATCCACAATTGCAGGAAAGGAAAGAAGTTAAGCTCATAAACACCAACCAATTTTATCCTGGAAACCTCCAAAGGAGGAAAAACTAGTCAGGAAGGGCAATTGCTCTTTCTTCCCACTTTTAGGTGGCCAATTCAAAATAATAAGTACAGAATTTACAATAAGTATGAAAGAGAAGTAGATAATATCTCACACTTCCTCCCAAGTATTTGCTTGCTCTGTCTCAACACTCCTACAAAACACAGTTCCAGCACTAAGAACTTCTTGCTCACTTGCTTTCATGCTTCGAAGATCTATTCTCTTCTACAAACATGTATTTATAGCCTCTCCCATGTCCTCCCGTGCACTGGAGAATGGGAAAGGTCATGGAGGAGAAGACACAAACACGTCCAAATCATTTCATATTTTTGTTTTTTGTTCGAAAGAGCAAGGACTGCCACCCAATGCAAACCGGCGGTCCCAGGACCGCTGCCCTAGTTGGGCGACGGTTCTGTAACCGCCGCTCTGCACAGAGCGGCGGTCCTATTACTAAAAAGACATAACCTCCATGTATCATTTTCCCTTCTTCGTGTTGATTGTTTTGATGAAGTAGATTCATTTTGGATCCCTATGGATCACTTAGGTACTAACATGAAAAGGCAGGGGCGCTAAATGATGGATATGAAACCTCCTACCTCAGTTTAAAAAATGTATTACACCCTAGAGGATCTCAACCTCTATAAAGAGGCCAACTATGGAGTTTGAGCTTTCAATTAGGATAGGAGATGTGTCAAATATGATTATATCACTTTTTTTTTTGTTTGTAATTGACTTTTATATCAAAAATGGGGAGTGAGAAAAGAGGAAGCAAAGAGACTAATGGGCCCCGACAACTAGTTTGATCAGGTACCCATGTACAAAAACACAGTGAAATCTAAGTGCCCCTATGGTAACCAATCCATCTTACTAGAACACATGGATGTCGAGTCACTATAACCACCAAGTCAAATAGGAAATGGTACTCTGTACGAGACTCACTCAAAAAAACACTAATCATAGAACTGGCAAAAAAAATCATCATGGGTGAAGTGTATCATTGTAAGTTACCCAAAAACTAGTAAAATAACTAATGTGGAGAGAACCATAATTGTGTTGTAAGGCCTCTCAAGAAGCATGACTCAAAAACTCAACACAATTGAAGTAGGTGCACTATCAAACATAAGTGTATATGTGGACTCAAAAGTCACAAGGGATCCTATGAGAACACTTGGTCTAAAACTACTGAAAAGTTGACAAGTGCTGGGGATGTCATTCTTCTGAACACTACCAAGTCCAAATCCATTGCTCTTCCTGACAGCTAAACTTCAGCTAAACAGAAGAAATGCTTGGTAGACATACCTTCGCTTAAAATCATCATGCACTTGTAGTCTAGATCCACTACAGTGCGAGTGCGAGAGTTCACCAAACTCAATTCGATCTACTACCAAAAGATGTGGTGCACCAAATACTAGAACCAATCGATAAGATAATGGGCACAACGCGTGAAGCAGGATCAACACCATTTGTATGAGTGGAAAAAACGATCTACTCGAACACTGACAAGTTAACATTGGGCTTCAATAGACTAGCTATACTTCAAAAGGAGAACTAGCTCCAATACAATACTTAAGGAGACTGTCAACATGCCTGAAAAAGTGCTGAAAATAGTAGATAAAATATGTCTCTCAAGAAGATATCCCTGGTGGCTGTAATGTCCCTCTTTCTCGAATAGTTCGGTCGAAGACCTTTGGCCTGTTTTGTCTACCCGACGGCCAAAGGGTGTTTTCAAGGGTGACTTCGGTTTATTAATTTTATTATATTGTGCTCAAAATAAAGTAAAATATCATTAAAGCACATATAATTAATTAATAGACTGTTTAAGTGACTTTGACTTAGGAAAGTGCATTTAAATAAATTAATAAATTATTTAATGTGCCTTCCTAGGCAAAAAATGCGACTTGCCTTGGTGAAGGGTAAAATAAGCCAAAAATGTGACTTGGTTGGAAAAAGGAAATAATTAATTAAAAATTAATTATGAGGATTTGGAAAAAAGTGCGACTTGTTCCTTTGGAAGGTTTTTTGGCTATAAGGGAAAAATGCGACTTGGGGAAAGGGCATTCAGATTATTATTATTTTCTCCCGGCAGTTAGCTCTGAGCTTTTGTAGACAAAATCCAAGGACGGAAACCCTCTGGATTATTCCTCTTGCGGACGGAAACCCCAGGAGCAGTGAGAGAAGTTTCCATTCAGGGATCTTCATGGTATTCACAGGTTTTTATTATTTCAGCAATTAGAAAGAGAAATAAATTGCAGCAGTGGGCACACAGACTTCTTCTAGAGTGGGGCGACTTCTTCTACAGTTGTTTTATGCAGTATCTGAGGTATTTTTCATGATAGATAATTATTGTAATTTCCAGCATCAGATATATATCAAATCGATTTGGTTTGAATCATTTACAGTGGGTTTTTGGACAATCTTTATTATTAATCTATCTGCAGATTTATAATTGTATTGCCGTAATATTTAGCATCAGAAATCATTATTAAATACACGGCTGAATTGTTTATGAAGAAATCTGCCTGTTAAACCCTAGGCGCCTTTTCTGTATTCACCCGGTTTGCAGGGTTTGTTTTATTTAATTTATCTATGCAGTTTTAGTATGGTGTTCTATGGATTCTTTTGATGTTATCAGTTCAGATTTGAGCCAGAGCAATATATATTAAATAAAAAAAAGTATTCAGGCAAAAAGGGGTTTGGGATCTTTCAGTGGTATCAGAGCAGTGTATCCTCCCAGCCTGTGTGGGAAGGAAGCAGAGAGTGTATTAAAACAGAAATCAGCTTTGAATGCAGCACAGAGAGGACGGTCCACACAGATACTACACCCGCAGACGAGCACGACTCGAAGCTGGTATTGCAGGAGGTGACAGAATGGAATATTTGGGTGAGAGACTTGAGAGTCCTCCTCGAGAGGAACATACAGATCCAGATAGGGATTTCATTCGGGATATGGCAGCCACGCAGAGGCAGTTGTTACAGACCATGGAGCGCATGGGCACTACCTTGGACAGGTTGGCACTAGATAGGCCGCGGGACAGGCACGGCAGGAGGGATAGATCCGTATCAGTTGCCAGTGGTTACAGGGATCATAGCAGATCACCTTCAGAGCTTGGGAGTGTTAGGGGATCGCCATGCCGTGAGCGGAGGCACACTCATACAGATGAGCGGAGACACACTCATACAGAGGAGAGGAGACCTACGCGGACTGCAGATAGGCCTATGCAGCCTAACTTCCTGCCTAGAGATGACCCACCAGAGATTGAGGGACGACTGGAAGAAGTAGCTTTTCCGGATACTATTATGGCAGTCAGTGATGAGTGGAGGAGTTTGCCGCAGCATGTGAGGGATGTATTTCCCCTCCCACAGTATTGTGCTCAGAGGAGAGATAGCATGAGGGCTGGACAGGACAGGAGGCCTAGAGCGCAGCAGAACAGGGATTTGCAGCAGGTTACCAATAAGGTAACCCTCTCCACTTTTGATGGTAGTGGAAAGATCAGTGCCAGGGCTTGGATTCACAAGCTCGACACCTATCTTACCCTCAAACCCATGAGGGAGCAGGAGGCCATACAGTTCGCTACATTACACCTTGAGGGGGTGGCTTATGATTGGTGGCACCATGGGTTAGTTACACAGGGTCATGAGCTTCTACGGTCATACAGGGATTTCAGCGAGAGGTTGATTGCGAGATTTGATCGCAAGGATGTGGAGTTGTATTACAGGGACTTGGCACAACTCTGACAGAGTGGACACGTTGATTCATACATCAACGAATTTCAGCGTATAGCAGTTATGGTTCCAGAGATGCCTGAGAAGAGGGTGGTGATGTTATTTATAGAGGGCCTTCATGACAGGATGAGAGGATTGGTCAAGGCTCTTAAGCCTAGGACATTGCATGATGCCATCCAG
The DNA here is from genome assembly GCA_019776745.2 of Taxus chinensis. Lineage (NCBI taxonomy): Eukaryota > Viridiplantae > Streptophyta > Pinopsida > Cupressales > Taxaceae > Taxus > Taxus chinensis. The sequence goes on from CM034147.1 coordinate 966,502,186, forward strand.
ACGGCATTGAACTTGGACACATCCCCCACTTCCTATCAGCCCACTTCTTATCAGCCCAATAAGAAGTTTCCCACGAGCTCCAGGCCATTTCAGCGCTCTACCGCTCCGCAGAAGAGTGCACCACCTCCTAAGGTGGATCAGGAGACTCGTAATGAGTTAAGGAGGAGGAAGCTTTGCTTTCATTGCAAAGATCATTGGGAGCCTGGACATCGTTGCCTTGGTAAAGGCAAGGTGCATCTCATTGAGGTGATTTCAGACGGGGAGGATGATCACTCGCCAGATACAGATGCAGAGGATGAGGGCGGTGACCATGATGCACGGGGGGAGCAGCCCCAAATAGAGCTTGGCGAGAGTGAGGCATTGGATTCATCCGATGTCACTATTGCTACACTCTCAGGAGTTCCTAGGTACCATCCCTTTCGGCTGAAGGGAGTGCTTAAGGGACAGCGGATTGTTTGTTTGGTTGACAGTGGAGCTACGCACAACTTCATTGATGAGGGGTTGGCTGCGAAGCGAGGATTACAGGTTGAGGAATTTGAGGGGTTTAGTGTACGGGTAGCAGATGGATTTGCTATTAGTTGCACTAAGAGGATTCCACGGCTTAGTATTCAGATGGGGGACTACACATTGACCGATGACTTCTATGTTATTGGACTTGGTGAGATTGATACAGTATTGGGTATTCAGTGGTTACAGTCCCTTGGCAGATATGTGCAGGATTTCCGGAGGATGGAGTTGGAGTTTATGGTGGATAAGAAGAAGATTGTGCTTCGGGCTCTTTCTGACGGTGGGCCTAGAGTTGTTTCAGCACGCAGGATGGAGTCTATAGTCAGACATGGAGAGGTTGCATGGGCAGCCCAGTGTTTCATTTCATCCAAATCTTCTTCAGACAGTGAGCAGCCTTTTCATATTGACATCCAGTCCATACTGGATAAGCACGGCCCAGTGTTTGGTGACATTCCTCCAGGTAGACCACCAGATAGAGGGTTTGAGCATGTTATAGAGCTTGAGGAGGGTGCTAAACCCGTGATGACTACGCCTTATCGCCATCCTAAGACATATAAGGATGAGATAGAGAAGGCCATTAGAGAGCTCTTGGAGATGGGACACATCCGTCCTAGTTCTAGTCCCTTTGCTTCTTCAGTTGTTTTGGTGAAGAAGAAGGATGGGACCATGAGGATGTGCATTGACTATCGTGCACTGAACAAGAAAACCATCAAGAACAGGTATCCCATTCCTCGCATTGATGAGCTGTTAGATGAGTTGCATGGATCTATTTACTTTTCGAAGATTGATCTTCGATCGGGCTACCACCAGATTCGAGTTCGGGATGAGGATATTCACAAGACAGCCTTCAGGTGTCACTACGGGCACTATGAGTTCTTGGTGATGCCATTTGGACTCACTAATGCCCCTGCTACATTTCAGTCATGTATGAACCATCTCTTCAACAGGCAGTTGAGGCAGTTTGTGTTGGTATTTTTTGATGATATTCTGATATATAGCAGGACATGGGATGATCATTTGAGGCATCTTGATGAGGTACTTAGCATAATGGAGACTCAGTCTTTATTTGCTAAGATGTCCAAGTGTGAATTTGGACTTATGGAGATATTGTATCTTGGGCATGTCATTGGGGCCAATGGGGTCAAGGTCCATCAGGAGAAGATACAGGCAATGCAGGATTGGCCACCACCCAGGAATATCTCTGACTTGCGAGGATTCTTGGGGTTATGTGGTTACTACAGGAGGTTTGTGAAGGGTTATTCTCAGCTGGTAGCTCCATTGACAGATCTTACACGGAAGGGTGCATTCAGTTGGTCAGATGAGGCACAGGTAGTATTTGAGAGGCTCAAGGTAATTATGAGCACCTGTCCAGTTTTGGCTCTTCCAGATTTCTCACGGCCCTTCATTTTAGAGTGTGATGCTTCGGGATTGGGGATTGGTGCAGTTCTTATGCAGGATCGCCATCCTATTGCCTTCGAGAGCCGGAAGTTGAGAGATAATGAGAGATTGTATTCCACCTATGATAAGGAGATGCTTGCCATTATGCATGCTTTGGCAAAGTTCAGACAGTATTTGGTGGGTGGAAAATTTGTGGTGAGAACCGACCACAACAACTTGAAATATTTCCTGGAACAAAAGGAACTCAATGAGAGGCAACAAAAATGGGTCAGCAGAATCCAGGCATATGATTTTGACATTGAGTATGTCAAGGGGACGAAGAATGTAGTGGCTGATGCACTTTCCAGGAAACCCCATCTCGCTGCCCTATGTTCTTTGAGCGAGATTTCAGCAGATTGGAAATCTCAACTGTTAGTTGAGTATTCCAAAAACACTTGGACATGTGACATTATGGATGGAAAAATTCAGGATGGCCGGTATAAGGTAATAGCTGATTTGATTTTGTATAAGGGCAGAATTTACCTAGTTCCTGAATCTGAGCTTAAGGAGAAGATTATGCATGCTTTCCATGATGCACCACTTGCAGGACATCCAGGGTATTTTAAAACATACAGGCAAATTAGAGAGAGATTCTCCTGGAAGGGTCTCAAGGATGATGTCTTGCGCCATGTCCGTGAGTGTATGACTTGTCAGCAGAACAAGTCAGAGCATACTTTCCCAGCAGGTTTGCTACAGCCATTGCCAATTCCGGAGCAGAAGTGGGAAAGTATTTCGATGGATTTCATTACAGGTCTTCCCGTGGTGCAAGGGAATGATCGCATTTATGCAGTAGTTGATCGGTTGACAAAATATGCACACTTTTTCGCTGTCCCTACCAGCTTTAAGGCACCTCATGTGGCTGATTTGTTCTTCCGTCAGATATTCAGGTTGCATGGACTTCCGAAGAACATAGTTAGTGACCGGGATAGCAGGTTTATGAGCATATTTTGGCAGGAGTTTTTCCGTTTGGTTCACACTGAGTTGACTCCTAGCACTAGTTATCACCCTCAGACGGATGGGCAGACAGAGATTGTGAACAAATGGATAGAGGGTTATCTTCGTAACTATGTTGCAGGACAGCAGAAGGCATGGGTAAAGTTGCTATATTTATGTGAGTATTGCTATAACACCACTTACCATATGTCTATTGGTATGACTCCATTCCGAGCACTGTATGGGTATGATGCGAGATCTTTTGTTGATTTGGCGTTTGGGGACAGTAGAGCTCCCAAGGCTCAGGAGAGTTTACAGGATAGTCAGGACATCCTTAAGGTACTTAAGGAAAATATTCAGCGGGCCCAGAATCAGCAGAAGATGTATGCAGATAGGCACAGAGTGGAGAGATCATTTGAGGTAGGAGACATGGTTTTTCTACGTCTTCAGCCTTACAGACAGAGTACTCTCAAGAAGAGTGGGGCTGAAAAGCTCAAGCCGCGATTCTATGGGCCATACAGGGTGTTGAGGAGAGTTGGTGAAGTGGCATATGAGCTAGAGTTGCCTTCTGAGAGTAAGATACACAATGTCTTTCATGTATCTTGCTTGAAAAAGGCCTTGGGGCAGCACATTATTTCTTCTACAGAGTTACCACCCCTGGATGAGGAAGGGAGATTGGACTTAGTGCCAGAGGAGATCTTGGATAGCCGAGAGAGGAGACTGAGGAATAGAGTTATTCGGGAGTTCCTGGTGAGGTGGAAAGAGTTACCAGTGGAGGATGCTACATGGGAGGGCGAGTCTATATTACAACATCCAACTCTACAGTTGCTTGGGGACAAGCAATCTCGGGAAGGGAGGACTGTAATGTCCCTCTTTCTCGAATAGTTCGGTCGAAGACCTTTGGCCTGTTTTGTCTACCCGACGGCCAAAGGGTGTTTTCAAGGGTGACTTCGGTTTATTAATTTTATTATATTGTGCTCAAAATAAAGTAAAATATCATTAAAGCACATATAATTAATTAATAGACTGTTTAAGTGACTTTGACTTAGGAAAGTGCATTTAAATAAATTAATAAATTATTTAATGTGCCTTCCTAGGCAAAAAATGCGACTTGCCTTGGGGAAGGGTCAAATAAGCCAAAAATGCGACTTGGTTGGAAAAAGGAAATAATTAATTAAAAATTAATTATGAGGATTTGGAAAAAGTGCGACTTGTTCCTTTGGAAGGTTTTTTGGCTATAAGGGAAAAATGCGACTTGGGGAAAGGGCATTCAGATTATTATTATTTTCTCCCGGCAGTTAGCTCTGAGCTTTTGCAGACAAAATCCAAGGACGGAAACCCTCTGGATTATTCCTCTTGCGGACGGAAACCCCAGGAGCAGTGAGAGAAGTTTCCATTCAGGGATCTTCATGGTATTCACAGGTTTTTATTATTCCAGCAGTTAGAAAGAGAAATAAATTGCAGCAGTGGGCATACAAACTTCTTCTAGAGTGGGGCGACTTCTTCTACAGTTGTTTTATGCAGTATCTGAGGTATTTTTCATGATAGATAATTATTGTAATTCCCAGCATCAGATATATATCAAATCGATTTGGTTTGAATCATTTACAGTGGGTTTTTGGACAATCTTTATTATTAATCTATCTGCAGATTTATAATTGTATTGCCATAATATTTAGCATCAGAAATCATTATTAAATACACGGCTGAATTGTTTATGAAGAAATTTGCCTGTTAAACCCTAGGCGCCTTTTCTGTATTCACCCAGTTTGTGGGGTTTGTTTTATTTAATTTATCTATGCAGTTTTAGTATGGTGTTCTATGGATTCTTTTGATGTTATCAGTTCAGATTTGAGCCAGAGCAATATATATATATAAATAAAAAAGTATTCAGGCAAAAAGGGGTTTGGGATCTGTGGACTAAGAAGCTGAAAAGTGGAGCCATGTCTATAGCGCCCTCTCAAAGAATGTTTACTCTTCTCCCACAAGTGATCCAGAATTCATCCTAGATGAATACGGATGGTTGAAGAAGATGTTTGCATATGATTTGGTGCAAATATGATGACCGGTGCTTACGAAGAAACATCTACTATTATGCCAAGTTGACAACCGGTGCTTGCAAGGAAACATATACTGGTGTGCCAAGTTAATCAGAGCTGACATCAAGAAATCAAGTTGCTCATGCCTGAGTGTAGGTGTAACAAAACTCTAGTGTAGCTCAATATCCTCAAAAAGAGTGGAGAAAACAAAAATAGGAGCTTTGTCATCAAGTGACCCCATGGAAGATTTATTATCTGTTTTATAGCCTATGTCGTGGCGTTAAGTCCAATTGATAGGTTGGATGAAAGCAACAATGCCTTGAAGATGTCTACCAACACGTCTGCCTAGATAAACCAAGGAATGATGTGTGCCAGATCTAAAGGCAATAGTGTGCTTCTCAAAAGAGCCAAGCAAATAAGCCGGAGGAGCAAAAATGGGATTAGTTGAATATGCAGCAATAGGAGCAACAATAGGAGCATCAAGAACAGGGGGGTTTTCCAGGATTTGGAAGGTCAAAATCTAAAAGCACATCAATTGGACGCATATCAGAATTAGGAATAGGAGTAACATAAGCAATAGGAAGCTCAAGTATTGCAAGTGGACTAGGAGCAAGGGTGTTTAGGTCTACTCGGTTAGGATGTTGTAAACTAGCAATTTTTCATTGCAAGAAGTGAATTAGATCATCCTTGCCATGTGTAAATGAGGAGCTCACTTATTACCATAAACAACTCGCCAAGCAAAACAGAGCTTGCCTAACTCGTCAGGGGGCTGAGTTGCATTGAGAGAGCTTGGGAATTGACCACAAGTTTGCCAAAGAGCTCTTCACAAAGAATTTCTTCTTTTGCAATTTTTTTCAATGTAATAATTTTACTGCAATATTTGTCTGCAGATCAAGCAACTCCTCAATACAGGAGAATGCAAATCAATGTAAATACTCCTCGTGAATAGAATTTTTCAATGGAAATTTCTATAGCTACAGAACGGTTTGTAATGTAAATGCAGAATTGTTGTGCAATTTCTGCAAACTCTTTCAATAATGGCTGCACACTGGTCCTAAGTAATGGTTGCATGGAGAGGCTTTGATACCGTGTCGGAGAAAAGAGAACTTCTTATTCACCAGGATCTGTAACAGCAGTTCATTACCACAGCCACATCCATTTACAGTCCATTACTTAATCATGTACATACACAAAACAAATATCACATGAGTCTCTCATCTATTCAAATCATCTGTGTTATAATTTTACGATGGAAGTCCCAAATTTATAGTTGGGAAAGGTTTGTTTCATGCAACAAGAATTTGTTGCATGGACAACCATAATGATAGGAGGATCTCCTAATTATGTGCACAAGTTCAAATGTACATGCACTATTAGGTATTCAACTCAAACAAACTAAACCACTCCCAAATCAAGTTTATCCGATTTGTGAGGGTGAACACAGCTCAACACCAAGTTGGTTCAGAAATAACCGGAACCCGCCAATTGATGTGAAACACGCACACTAACATTAGGTACTTGTAGACCTATCCTAAATAAAGTGCAATCTCATCTCCAACCTAAGTGTGCCTCTCAGCGAGACAAGTAAGATAAGTGAAAATGCAAGGATGTAGAAGTGATACAATGATGGATAAAGTTGATAGCCAGTCATAAGGTGCTATAAAGGGGGTGCAGGGGTGCTTCATAGAGGATAAGGCTAAGAGAGATGAACTAGGCAGTATAGAAATTGTAGATTGCTAGAGATGGCAAGAGATATAAGTATAAACCCACAATTAGGTCCAGCACAAGCATAAAAGGTGATAATATCCAGGTAAAACATAAGAATCGTAAAATGGATATATAGCATACCAAAGATCAAGTAAGAATTAAATGGCAGAAATAAACCCAAAGGATGTCACAAGGAGTCTGTAAATCATGAATGTAAAAGATCGTAAAAGGGTAAACAATATACTAATAGATCAAGAAAGATGCACATAGTAAGAGTGAATCCAAAGGATGTTGTAAGGAGTCTATAAATCATGGATAAATAATATACTAAAATATCAAGAAAGATGCCAATGGCACAGGTGAGTCCAAAGAATGTCACAAGGAACCTGAAAGTAGTGACTAGGATGTAAAAGTGTAGTTAGCATATGTAGACTAACCAACATGTGTAATAAGTAGATTAAATAGGATTTTAAGCGGTAGCTAAGATCATAGAACTAGTTGCTATGTTCAAACTATGGATTTAAGGGGTAACTGAAACATCAGACTAATCGACATCTCTAAACTAAGGATTTAAATGGTAGCCGAAACATCAAACTAACCAGCCTATCTAAACTAAGGATTTATGGGGTAGCCAAAACATCAAACAAACCAACTTGTCTAAACTATGGATGTAAGGGGTATCCAAAACATTGGACTAGCCTCCCTATTTAAACTAAGGATGTAACTGAGTAGTGCGAAAAGTAATACAGGAAAATAAAACACAAAAAAATAATGGTAGTATGGGATAGGTAAACAGAGTCAAAAAGGACATGCAAGGTAGTAGAAAGCATTATAGATAACCTCGTGAACCTATCGTTCAATGTCATAACGTGTAGGAATCATGATGTCCTCGATGTCTTCAAGGACACGAGACCTTTTGACAAATCTCATGACACGCAACCACCATAGATTCGTCCTCTGATGAAAATCCAAAATAGGATCTCCTAGCGCATGTCCATCATAGAGGGAGGGAGGGAACAGATGAAAGAAAGGATCTCCACCTAAGGGGGATATACATGACACTATGGTACCTCAGCGAGTCGAAAGGATGTGCGTCTAGATGGGTGGTCCATAGGAGGAAGAACTAGAGTAGGTAATATAGGTAAAGTAAGGGAAACTAGACTAGTGGCTCAAGGTGGAGAGGATAATCGTTTTTTTTGTTGCCGAAGTACTCAATAGTCAACAAATGAATGAGAACCAACACCATGATGGGAACAAAAGTGCTAAGGAGAGGGAGCAGGATGGGAAGGTCGTGTTGTTGTTGCTCACAAACTTCAACTTCCAATTTTTTGATTGTACAACTAAAAGGGGTTCATAGTGCCAATAGTGTTTGCAAAGTCGCCATAGTTGTTGGGGCATCAGGGTCATATGTTCCTTATATTATGTACAAAATTATCATCAAGACAAGGATCAATGTGGTTGAATATTCCCAAGATGATGCTCATCTACAATACCGGTACGGAGGATCAGAGGAGATGAGTATGCCCAAGATGATGCTCACCTTTGTTTTAGGTCTGACTCGGAGAAGCGATAGGAAGCAGTAGGCATAGGGCACAGGAGGTCAGGCTACGGAGAAGTAGTAGACATGGTGTCGACGCAAGTTGATCAATACTCAAAGATACAGAGGGCCAAGTGACAAGTTGCGGCAATTGTTGTTAGATGGCTTTGCAGTCATTTACTCTAGTCTCTAAATCATCTTTTAGTACCCTTTGGATGAAGGGGGGGTTTTGTTGGGTCTAGTGATCTAAATAGTTGTCAGTAATTAAGTTAGAAGTTAGTTAATATGTGTGTGGCATGCTTCTCCTTGTCAGACACCCCCTTAATTAAAACGTTATACTATATATGCATGTTAATGTCATATTAATCAGGTAAAATAAAGTTAGGTAGTAGTTTTAGGCAATTGGCCCATTTGGAAGTTGAGTCCCATAAAGTCATCTTGCTATTTAACCTACAAGTGAATACTAAGAAAGTGCCTAAGTGTATGTTATTTGGAATAATGTAATATTTTTCTTATATCAATAAAATATATGGCATTGGACCATTTGTAAACAAGAACATTCCTCTTCATAACAAACAGGTAGAAATTGCTTCTTGATGAGCTTCCTAAATTCATCGCATTTAGTGATCAGTGGTAATTTCTTGAAAGCCAAAGAATAAGCGTAACTCTCATACCAAGAGCATGCATGACAAGCAAGTTTCAAAACATGTCGAGGAAATTTGTTGCTCCTTGCTAAGGTTATGCAAACTGAGATATACCTCAAGTTGTGCAAGCAAGTGGTCAAGCTTATTTGCATCTACCTCACCTTCATAGAGCTAAATTTCCACTTTTGCCTCTAGTTGAATTGTGGAGTTGGGGGTGTTTGGATGACATAGGACTGCTACTCCTCTTGGTCTTTGGGCTTATCTTTGCTTGCCTTGGGAATTTCCATGGAAACACATAGCTTGGCAAGAAGGGCCTCCACAATCTTCTCAATTCTATCGCTATTTTCCATTGAATGGGAGATGCTTGAAACATTTGCTTCCAACTTCATATGAACTCTCTTCTTGAAATTCTCGTATTCTTGAGGTATTCTTAATTTCTTTTCTCTTCTTGGGCCATGCTTCTTCTCACTTCTTTGTTCTGACTTCTTGTGGATATCTCTTGCTGTAAATAAAACAAATCACCTTGTTCTTTTGCCCTAACTAATCCAGTCAAGGGCATATGTCTGCACCACAGATCATACCACACAAACAAAAAATCAGAACTGCACCAGTGCCAATCTAAACAGTAATTAGGATATATATTTGATTCTCACCAATACAAATCTCAAACATTCTGACATCTGAAATGTCTGATTTATATTGCTGTTCCTTTAGATCTTTGCTTAAAAACAGAACTTATTAGAATTGTGATGCTTAGAGTGCTGACAGTTAATAAAGAGTTGCATCAACTGAAATAGACAAAAACAGAGAGAATCAACGCAAAAATTTAGCCTATAGAAACCCAATGTGACAAACCTCCAGAAAATTGGGGTTGTGCCTCCTCATCTCCACTATCATCATGCAACATTTACAAGCCTATTGCTCCAATGAAACCTCCAAGAACATTGTGGGGCTTTTGCAGCACTACTACAATGCTCTACAAGTTTGCTTGCTCTGAGAACTTGCTCAAACAACATGCTTCACTATTCTACTCAGCCATACACATCCTACAACTCTAAAATTGAGGAATACATGACGCCACGTCGCCAAGAGATATATGTATAAAAACATGTAAGTAATTGAATCAGACAGATACCTCAAACACCAAAATAACCAAAGAGAGAGAAGGAGAAATGCTTTGCCTTTTGTTTGAGACACTTGTGTTTGTAATTTTGTCTCAAATGAGGCAGATTTGGCTGTAGCCGAATCTGAAATGCAAATTCGGCTCAAGCCAATTTTGTACTCAAGCCATCCTTGAACTATCCTGCACCTTCTTCTACCTCTCATCCACTTTTGCATCTCTATTCGTCCAATTCTGTGTATCTTATATCTCTTCATTTAGTCATACAAACTATGGAGTTGGCCTAACTAAATCAATCTAACTGAAACTCCACATTCTTAGTGGTCCAATTTGGATCAATTCTAATTACTCCTTTCTCACTCTTGCAAAGGAGGAAGACTTTGTCTTAAATGTCATGGAATCCATAGGATTTTTTTCCCTTGCATCAGGCTCAAGTGTTCAATGGGGCAAGACTCAATTTTATAAATAATCATTTAATCCTATCTCTGCTTGGTTTGATAGATTAGGATGGAAATGGGTTCACAGTGGAGAAATGTCCAAATTATTTTGTATCTCTTTTGCCTTCCAAGCCTCTACCTCAAAACTGTGGAACTATGTAGCAATAGGGTAAGAAGGAAATATTTTACTATATCACCAAACCCCTTACCCTTGCAGATAAGTACAAGGTTTTCTCTAAATTGCTTTCTGCTGCCCATGTTTACTACTCATGTCGGCTTCCCTATATTGCAGCCTACAACAGGTTAGAGAAGCTTCTGAGAGATTTCCTATGGGCTGACTATTAAAGGAGGCAAGGGCTTCCATCGCGTGCCCCACGGAAAATTATCATTAGGCACTGCATTGCATCCGGATGCCATTACAGAAGAGAACCATAATTTGTTTTTTTTTTTCAATGATATGAGTTTATAGCTTTTTGTGCTGTCCCTTGGGAACTTGACAGTTTTCTTATGTTTTTTTATTATTGTTTAGCACACCATCTCAGGGGTGGGTGCCCAATATGATATTTTGTCTGATTTGACTAGATTTTCTCACGTGTAGGCTCGATAATTTCTATAGGATGTATTTCCTTTCCACCCAATTTATTTGAATCATAAGATGTAATTATTCATTTTGTTTTCAAGTGATATAACCCAGCTTTTCAATCAAAAAAATCTTAACAATAATGTGTTATAAATATATATGAAAATAGAAAAAATATACGACACAATAACCACCCCATACATTAAATTTAGGTGATATTGTCATGCATCCTTGCCTTGCCTCGTGTATTTGTTATTTGAGTAATGATCATACAATTATGTTACACACAACACAAAGTTAACATGAGAATAAATAAAAACTTTCATCAGAAATGCTCAGAATGTTACAATTACACGTATTTGTTTTAAATTGAATATGACTATTCAATATTTTTACATTCGATAAACCTGGTAGTTCTTATTCATAGAATAATGCAAAGGCACAGCATAATCACTTCCACAATTAAGACAAATTTATTCGCTACAAAATATGCAATTGCAACTCAAAAACATTATGTCGAATACTATTGAAACCAATGATAAGATCACCTGATCCAAGACAAAATGCTATCAATAAACGACCGGTGGAAGCCATGACTCGACGCAGGTCAGCACTGTACAGCAACAGTGGCACTGCCAACGGAAGTAAATATCGATTAACAACATGGTATGCAGGAGCCTCGTATGCCACTAGCCCCAAATTGCTGGCTGCCAGTGCCACCAGTATGCTCACCAATGCCCCGCTCAGAACACTTCCCACCTTCGTCTTCTCCGACCTTCCATTACAATCCAAGCAAGAATAAATTCTCTAAGTCAATAATGCTAGAGTTTAGAGTTCCAGCGATTAAGGTTTAGGGTTTGGAGCAGGTATTTTATGGGCTATTTTCACCAATTGACGAATTTTTCATAAAATTTTCAAAAATTAGATTCGCCGTTTGGCAGATTTAAAAATAAACATATTGACCAATTTTTCATATAATTAGAATTGCCAAAATATACATGAATTAACAGTAAATTCAATGCTTTCTCTATGCATTGATGATAAATTCTATGTATTAAAAAGGCAATAATACACTGGTTGTTTTGGCTGAGCTCCTTACACTCTGTTGGTATATGTCATGCTCAGAAGGAACGGGGGAATTTTCCTGGCGGGCACAGTGGAGGCCATAGTAAAAAGGTAAAATGGGACCTGGGTTCATCTACCTGCTGATAATTGTCAAAAGGAAATGAGCAGCCACGGTGAAAGGTGATGAAATGGCTCCTTTGTGAAGGAAAAGATCGGTAACCCCCAACTACGCATTTGGATCCACAACATGTTCACGTGATCCTGGGATTTCGAGAATCTGGGTGGAGCAGGCCAGGAAAAAATAACCAAACGCATGATGTTAGACCCTAAGAACACATTTGGGCGCAAAATTGCATTCGATGTAGCTACAAATTTGTTAGCTGCAGGTATACAACCTAATGCTAGAGGAAGCTATTTGCTCCATCGGAATCAACGATGGGTTTCTGAGGATATAGTTCAAGATGAAATCCCTCGAAGAAATAATTATAATGTTGGCAGATTATTTGGATTTGGTACTTAAGCAAATCTTTGACGAAATATATTACGCCACACTTTCCTAAACCATTTGAAGACCAGGACGTAATTGAAGTTGATCCCTGGTGAGGAAGGGAAAGAACACTGATGACTGTCATCAAACTGTTTAGACAATACTTAGATTGTAAGTTTGGAAGCCTGTAAACACTGAATTTCTACCTATGCATAAATGAAGCAGTGCATTTGTATGATGGCTTATGCAGACCTCTATATTTTAGACAGGAAAGATATGCCAAACAGCTACATATAAGATGCCCAAACATTGTAAACGTGTTAAATATTTATAATACCATTTAGGATGAGGATTTGTACCAGATTCCAAATGCCCCAACTGAGAGAAGGGCGGTCCATGTGCCCCAATGGTCAGTTGGCGGGATCAAAGGCGAATTCAGTTGCACTCTCGCTTCAATTCTTCTTCTTCTTTCAGAGTTTAACGCAGTTCTGAGTGACCAGCTGTTGGCACCTTTTAAATTTAGGGAGAGATCTGTTTTTAAGGGTATGTTGTAAGATAATCTGGCCTGGTGGAGCGTTGAGTTTGGTACTTTCTTGGGATGAAGGAGGGTACGGTCTGCTCTGGCTGAAGTGGCAGCAGAATGTCGAAAACAGGCGGACGCCTCCATTGCATTGGAGAGTGGAGAAACTCAACTCGGGAATCAAATGCCTATGGATTAGGTATATGAATAACCATGGAATGTGCGAGCTCTCCTAAGGGTACAATGAAAGATTTTAATAACGTTCAGAGACTAAATGGGACTATGAACTGAAACAAATTAGTTACAAATATTTTGAAAAACATGTGCAACAAATCACTCATAAATTTTTTGAAAAACATAATGTGTTTTTCAAATACATTGTCATGTGAAATTTCACTCTTGATTTAAACTTGTGACCTCCTTATTGTAACTGAAAAGCTTTAACAACTGAATTGCATGAACACATATGCTTTTGATCTATTTCTATAATAGATATTGAAAAGCAAATTATTTTTTTACTAATGCAATTGTTGGAGGTTAAAGCGTCTAATTTGTAAAATGAGTTCACTATCAATATAATTTTTAAGATTAATAGATTTGTTATAGAATACACAACTAAAAAGGAATGTAAGGTTCGTTAGAGGGGTTTATACTAATTAATTAACTTCCAACAATAATCATACAACATCGATAGACATCTAAAATGTCGACATCGTCAATTACAATTAATCCGTCCTGCAACATCATGTAAATCCATATAATAATTAATTGCAAGATTAATTATTATTAATTTTATCATTGATCCTTTTATTCTAATATTTCTTCATTTATCTAAATATTATGTTTTATCATTTATCCCATTAAAAATCTCTTTTATCACATTTACCCTTTTATCATTTATCATTTATCTCATTTCATCCTTAATCCTTTTTATTTCATTATTATATCTTATTATCCTATTATAATCCATATTAACATTTTCTAGGAATTTAATATTCCTACATACCACCTACCACCTACCCTACAGATCCTTACACCTAGCATTTCCATCAAAGCATATCCTTAATCATATTTATTTAACCTAATATGATCCTAATCTAATCACATCCTCACACCTTTAAATCTAGAGGCTTCTATTTCTAGAAGTCTCTCTATTCTTCCCTCTCATTTTCAAATATTCAAATAAATGTGCATTATTCCATTATTTTTTTAATTCAATAGAGATTTCTCCTAAAATCTAGAATTCTCTAATTCTAGAGATTTATCCTTATTGGTGTTCTTTTGATTTTCTTTTAACACCAAGTCCCCTACCTCAAATTGACGAGGTATGACTCTTTTATTGTAGCTTCATCGCACTCAATCCTGATACATTTTAAGGTGATTGAGAGTGTGAATCATTTTCTTGTCTAATAGCTCTAACTCTACCAGTCAAGCTACTCTGTGTTGGGGTTAGCACAAGGTTGTACAGATAATAAATCATATCTAAGCATACATGTAATAAAAATGGATATTCTACTGGAAGAAATATACAAAACAAGAGATATAAATCAACACCAGATTTAACGTGGTTCACCAAGTGTGGGCTACATCCACCAAGAAACAAGTCAATCTATTATCCAAAGCTTTCAAAAGATATACAAGGAAGATTTACAATCTTACACACCTCTCAGATGTACAATACTTTATTTCTCTCAAGCTTCTCTTTCTTCTCCAAGAATTCTCTCTCACACAATTATTCTCACAATAATTATCAATTCTTACAATCCTCTCTTCTAAACCCTAACTTTCATGCTTATATAGGCATATAGAAACTTAGGGCACTTAGTCATGCAATTATAATCAATAGATATGTTTTAATACTAAAAATAGATCTAATTCCCATGAGTTAAATAAAACACCCACGCAAAGGTAATTGATGTCAGTTAGCCCTAACTAATAGCAATTCCTCCTTGCTTGACCGATGTTGATCCCTCCATAACCGATATCGGTTACTGTGCTTTCCTGCAGGTTTAATATAACATGTTAATTTGAAGTAATTGAGCTCCACAACTCAACAATCTCTCACTTCGAGATGAATTACTGCACTATACCTGTACAACGTCATTCTTGGATCCTTTCCTTAGCTTTGTTTCTTCCTCTTCAAGTCTCAAACTCGAAGACCAACAGAAGTGGAGTGTAGCTCCAACTTCTCTTTTTCTGATCTGAAAACGTGAGATGTATTTTTTATCACTTCTAAAAGTTTCCAAAGATCGTGATTTTCTTAACCAATTTTTAAGTATTCTTAACTCCACAAATTGCAATTATAATCAATAGATATGTTTTAATACTAAAAATAGATCTAATTTCCATGACTTAAATAAAACACCCACGCAGAGGTAATTGACGAAAAACACCTACAACTGAAGATTTAAAAACACTATATGAAAAAAAATTATATTTCTGAGATCAGATCTGAATTCTGAACACTTTTCATGTTTACACCAAGTCACAATTCAGACCAGAAGTGCATTGAAATTCGTGTTTTCCAACTAGCTGTCTTGAAGATCCCTATTAAAATCTGCATTCAAAGCTTCCAAAAATAGGTTAAAACTCAACAAAAATATCAAATCTTACATCGTTGGAATCTTCTCATAATTTCCTTCATTTCATCTTTTTACTCCGAATGCCCAATCTAAGTGCAGAGCCTTCAAAAATGGCATTCTCTGTAAACTGGTCCTTAAGCTGCTTTACACAGCCCTGTACCTCCAGTATAAGATGAAGCACCCCGTTTTATAGTGCGCCCAAGCCCCTAAGCGAGTTGGTTGGAGGATTAGGCTTGGACCCATGAGGTCAGGGGATCAAATCCCAGCGGCCTCTATTTTTGGCTGATTTGCATTTTATAAGGGATAAAATCCCAATGGAGCGGCACATTTGTTAAGGGATAAAAATCCCATAAGGAGCGGCATAATTGAATAAGTTTCCACATTTTTAGGCGGTGGAAGTAATGTCTAAGGCTTTAAATAGCCTTCCATGCATATTTGAAGTGGTCAAAAGACCACGTTGGAGGATAACCTCCCCCATCTCAACCGCTTCATCCTCCTTCTTCCCTCCACGTGGAAGCTTCCACATATGGCTTTTGCCTCCCAAACAACCGCTTACCTCCTCCCACGTGCTAGCAATAACATGGTTAATTTGGTGGCTATGTAGGATTTAATACTAATGTATCAACATTAAATTTAATACTAATGTATACACATTAATATATAGATAGTGGTTTGGCATATATGCGTGCCATTTGGAAAGTAGACTTACCAATATAATTTCGACCCATACAATGTGGAATAGAAATAATTAACTCGGTAATCCTGTAGTCCACTTGTCGTCTCCCGATAGGCAAATCGAGCGAATTCGACGAGTGTTGGCAAGCCATGTGTCACAGTTGACTAGAGTTGACCTTCCTGTTGATTGAACTTTGACCGGACATAACTAGAGCTCCCGATGTCCGTTTGTCACGTTCTTACAGTCATTGGAAAGCTCTCGAGATGATCTTCTGCACTGAAACCATTTAGGGATGTTTAGGGAACATTTTAAAAAATGATCCCCTGATCATTTGCTAATGGCTTTGTTAGCATATCCGCAGGGCTTTCACTCATATGAATCTTCTCCAATTTCAATTGTTCATCCTCCAATACTTGCCATATGAAGTGATACCTCAATTGAATGTGTTTCGTTCTAGAATGAAACGCTGAGTTCTTTGCCAAATGAATTACACTATGACTGTCACTGAACAATTTGCAATCATCTTGCTCCCTTCCCAACTCTTCCATGAACCTGTTCATCAATATCATCTCTTTGTTAGCCTCTGTAGCTGCAACATACTTTGCCTTTATAGTAGACAAAGCCACCACCTTCTGCAATCTTGATATCCAACTAACTATCGTCCCACCTACTGTGAAAATATATCCAGTAGTGCTCCTTCTACCATCTAAATCTTCATCCATATCCGAATCAACATAGCCACAAAGTAATATGCGAACCTCCATAGCATAACTGCATGTTATATGTCCCTCTCAAATACCTGAGAATCCATTAGACTGCTTTCCAATGCTCTTTACCTGGATTAGACATAAATCTACTCACAATTCCCACTGCATGTGCAATGTTTGATCTGGTACAAACCATAACATACATGAGACTCCCAAGTGCTAAAGCATATGGTACTTGTGTCATTTATTTGACCTCCTCATGTGATGAAGGACACTAATCTTTGCTCAATTTGAAGTGTCCAGCCATAGGTGTACTCACAGGTTTTGAATCTTGCATGTTAAACCTTTCTAACACCTTATTGATATAAGCCTTCTGAGACAAATACAATTTCTTTTTCTTCATGTCTCTATGTATTTGCATGCCAAGGATTCTTTTTGTAGATCTTAAATCCTTCATAGCAAATGTGTGAGCTAGCTTTCCCTTAAGCTCACCAATGTTCTGCATACTAGATCCTATTATAAGCATATCATCCACATACAGTAACAAAATAATATACCTCCCATTTTCAAGCTTCTTGAAATAAACACAATGGATAGATTCACATCTCAAATAACCATGCTTGTGCATGAAACTATCAAACCTCATGTACCATTTCCTTGGAGCTTGCTTGAGCCCATATAGACTCTTTTTCAACCTGCACACTAATTTCTCCTTACCCTTGACTTCATACCCAAGTGGTTGTTGCATATAAATCTCTTCATCCAAATCACCATGAAGGAAAGATGTCTTCACATCTAGTTGCCCTAAATGCAAATCATGTACTGCAACTATAATCAATACAATACGTATGGAAGTCATTTTAATAATAGGATAAAATATTTCACCAAATTCAATACCTGTTTTCTGTGCAAATCCCTTTACTACAAGTCTTGCCTTGTATCTTTTTTGTCCACCCTCTTCTTCCTTGATCCTGTAAACCCATTTATTCTACAATGCCCTCTTACCTTCTGGAAACTTAATTAATTAAATCTCAAGTCTGGTTTCATTCCAAGGAGTTCATCTCCTCATCCATGTCATGATCCCACTGCACGTGGGTCTTATCATGCATTATTTCTTCAAAATTTTCTGGTTCACCATTATTAGTCAATAAATAAGATAGAAAAGGTGTACATCTTTATGGAGGTTTACTTACCCTTTATGACCTTCTCACAGAATTTTGCGGTATCGAAGGCTCATTCTAGACCTCCTAGACATTTGTTTTTAATTATGATAGTGACCGACACTCTGGTCACCTGTAACCGACGTCGATTATGTTAACCGATGTCAGTTTGAATCTTCTGTAACCAATATGGGTTAAGTTGACCGATGTCGGTTAGGGGTCAACCGACACCGGTTACTGTGTAACCCTGTAAGTATGACTTTTGAAATTAAGAGTTCATTTTCATTCACAAAATTCTCAACTAGTTTGTCCTTGGGTACCAAAATTTGATCCCTGTACATTCTCTTTTCATTTCATTCAATGTCACGACTCCTAATAATTTTAGAATTCTCTAAATCCCAAAAACAAAATCCAAAATCACCAGATCTATAACCAATGAAAGTGCATCTCTTGGATTTTACATCCAACTTTTTCCTATTTTCCTTATCAATATGCACAAAAGCTTCTGAACCAAAAAATTTAAGAAAAGAAAGATCTACCTCTTTTCCGGTCCAAGTTTCCTCTGGTATTCCCCCATCTAGTGAACTTGATGTTAAAGGCCCACAGTTAATTAGATAAAATATGTTGTATCAACTCCCTTACTGCCCAGTAGAAACTAAGGGTAATCCAGAATGTATCCTCATACTTCTAGCATGTTCAAATGAAAGTTCTGTTCATTCTTTCAGCAACACCATTCTCATGTGGTGTTCTTAGAACAATTATTTAACTCTATGTTATCGCATTCACTGAACAATCCAATAATTGAAATCACTTGCTCAGTATTCACCACTATTGTTATCTAAGCCTCCACTCTCTCAAACGTTGATCCATTTGGAGGTCATTCTCAATAAGGGTTTTCCATCTTTTACAGAAGTTTCAAAAACACCCGATTTATGTTTAATACACATCTGCATACCTTTACGTGTAGCATCTATCATATGCATAAGTAACATATTATTGGGGTCAACTCCATAAGAAGCTACATGAGCTGGTCCCCACACATGTGAGTGTGCAAGCTCCAATTTATACCATTAGTATGCCCCAACTTTGAGCAAATCTCACTCTCTTTTTATTTCCAAAAACACATATGCTCACAGACAATCCATATCGGTAAATCATTTCAAATTTGATAACTTACCCTTAGCCCTTTAAAATATGCATTCCTTTTTTACTCATGGCCCAACCGATTATGCCACATACATGCATTTGCTCTAAAGTAGAGTGGGTGCACCAAAAGAATCGATAACAGAGTGTAGATAAATATAAGGTGTTCCTACCTTCCTAACCTCTTGCTCCACAAACAAAAGCACCCTTGAAGTGACTTTCCAAGAGTTAATCATGTAAACTGTAACCATGCAACCAGCTTCTAGTTGCCCTGCAAAAATGCAAGATTCGATCTTAAGGCTTGGCACATGCCTCATACTATCTTCACATACCCATGATTGTCTTGTTCATTCTTTCTACAACAATTCTCTTAGATGAACTTAGAACCGTCCTTTACTCTATGTAATTGCAAGGTTCACCATCACCCAAATAAACATTGCCCAAGGTTCTTGCTACAGTATTCGCCACCATTGTCAGATCTAAGTACACTTTAAACTTTGAATTTGATTCATTATCAACAAGGGCTTTCCATCTTTTAAAAGTCTCAAAAACATCGTATTTATATTTAACACAATAAACTCATACCTTTCTTGTAGCATCATCAATAAAAAGTAACATAATAATGAGATCCTCCATGAGAAGCTACCTGCAGCTAGTCCCGACACAGTCTACAGTGTACAAGCTCTTTTTTTTTATCCTTCTTAGTTGCCCCAACTTTGAGAAATCTCACCTTCTTTTATTTTCCAAAGATACAATGATCACAGAAATCAAGATCTAAATCTTTCAAATATGATAAATTACCCTTAGCCTTTAAGATTTGCACTCATTTTTGACTCATATGGCCCAATCCTGATTATGTCCAACATGCATGCATTTGAATCTAAAGTAGATAACATAGAAAATGAAATCAATAACACAATGTAGATAAATATAACCTTCCTACCTTCTTAGTCTCTTGCCACAACAAAAGAACCATTTGGTGAATTTCCAAGAGTTCTGCCATGAATCTAACCATGCAACCAAATTCACTTAGTTGCCCTACAAAAATAAGATTCTTCTTTAGGCTTGGCACATGCCTCACATCTTTCAATACCCATGTATTTCCATTCTACAATTTTATATGAACTTCCCCTTTACCAATAATACTCAGCCAAGGTTCAAGGTTCATCATCACCCAAATAAACATGCCTAAAATTACCCTGGACATAATTTCTAAAATAACCCTTATTATGGGATGCATGAAAAGAAGCTCCTGAATATAAAACCTATGATTATATTCTATTATCCAAAGAAAGAATAAGAGCATCTTGCATTACCTCTGCTGTAATATTTGCTTCTTTATTTGACTCTTTACCTTTTTCTGGGTGTTGGTTCTCTTTATCATTTGACTAACAATCTTTCTTTGCATATCATTTATTTCCACATTTCCAACAGGTAATTCCCTTACCTCTGGATTTAGATATGCAATCCCTTAAATTTGATTTTTCATTATTCTTACTCTTGGATCTCTCCTTTTGGTTACCTCTGCTTTCTACATTCAAAGCATTCACAGATGATGATTCCTCTGTACTTTTCCTATGAATTTCTTCATTAAAGATTATACTAACCACATCATCAAACTTCAAAATATTATTAGCAGATGTTGTATTACTAATAGTCATTACCAAGTTATCCCAACTATCAGGAAAAGAACATAAGAATAAAAGTGTTTTCACTTCATCATCAAACGGAATATCAACTGATTTTAACTGATTTACAATAGATCGGGGATCATTCAAATAACTAGAGGCATATCCACCTTCATGCATCTTAGAACTAAATAATTTCTTCATCAAATAAACTTTATTTGAAGCACTAGGTTTTTCATATAAATTAGCAAGAGATTTAATTAACTCTATCGTAGAAGTCACTTCTGTAATATTGGAAGCCACAGATGGTGTCAGGCTCAATCTTATAGATCCCAAAACCTTTATGTCAAGAATCTTCCATTCTTCATCAGTCATCTTCGTAGGTCTAGACTTTTCATCCAACGGTAAGTACACATATCTTTGATATAGATAATCCTCAATCTACATCTTCCATGATTGATAATTTCGGTCGTCAACCTTCTCTACCTTGTATTTGTTTTCTTCTGTCATTGTTGTAGCTCCCACTCAATCAAAAAACCCTCTACGAGTAAATATTTCAACACAAAAAACCCTCAAACAAAGCTCTGATACTAGTTGGTAGGGTTAGCACAAGGTTGTACAGATAATAAATCATATCTAAGCATACATGTAATAAAAGTGAATATTCTATCAAAAGAAATATACAAAACAAGAGATATAAATCAACGCTAAATTTAATGGGGTTCACCCAGTGTGAGCTACATCCACCAAGAAACAAGCCAATCTATTATCCAAAGCTTTTAGAAGATATACAATGAAGATTTACAATCTTCCACACCTCTC
This sequence comes from Taxus chinensis, assembly GCA_019776745.2. Taxonomy (NCBI): domain Eukaryota; kingdom Viridiplantae; phylum Streptophyta; class Pinopsida; order Cupressales; family Taxaceae; genus Taxus; species Taxus chinensis. Next base: position 966,523,917 of record CM034147.1, read on the forward strand.
AGATGTACAATATTTTCTTTCTCTCGAGCTTTTCCTTCTTCTCCAAGAATTCTCTCTCTCACAATTATTCTCACAATAATAATCAATTCTTAGAATCCTCTCTTATAAACCCTAACTTTCATACTTATATAGGCATATACAAACTTAGGGCACTTAGCCATATAATTATAATCAATAGATTTGCTTTAATATTAAAAATAGATCTAATTCTCATGAGTTAAATAAAATACCCTCACATAGGTAACTGACGTCGGTTAGCCCTAACCGATGTCGGTTTCTCCTTTCCTAACTAACGCGGGTCATAGGTGACCGATGTTAGTCCCTCCATAATTGATGTCAGTTACTATGATTTCCTACAAGTTTAATATAACATGTTAATATGAAGTAATTGAGCTCCACAACTCAACACTATCTAGTCCTCATCTTTATTCAGGTAGTCCCTTAGCTCAATACACAAAGCAGGGATCTTGGTCTCTAAAGGTAGTACACCTTCTGTGCCGAATACTAAGGAGTATGGAGTGGCACCTATGGGGATACGGCTAGAAGTTTTGAATGCCCAGAGGGCAGGGTGAATTTGTAGATTCTATTCACGACCTATCTTGTTCACCATCTTCTCCATAATGTGAATTAGGGTTTTATTGGAACCCTCGGCTTACCCATTACCTTGAGGGTAATAGGGGGTCAAGAAATTAAGGGAGATTTGAAAACGTTTGTAGAGTGCTTTCATTGTCTTATTCTTAAATGGCTTACCATTATCAATTATAATAGTCAAAGGGATACCGTATCGACAAATGATGTGGTTCATGATAAATTTAGAGATTTGGGCACCTTCAACATAGGTGAGAGGTATAACCTCTACCCATTTCTTAAAGTATTTGGTTACAGTAATGATGAATTTATGACCATTTGAAGAGACAAGGTTAAGTTTCCTTATTAGATCAAGACCCCACTTTGAGAACGGCCAAGGGGTTGTGACATCCTGCAAAGATTACATCGGCGCATGTATCAAGTTGGCACACTTTTGAAAATCCACGCACTTCTTCACATGGTTACAACAGTCATGCTCCATGGTAGGCCAATAGTAGTCTACTCTGAGTATTTTCTTTGTAAATACGATCCCATGAGTATGAGCCCTGCAGATGCCTTTGTACACATCTTTAATTGCTTGGATAGATTCGTCCAAACTTAAACATCGCAACAAATTTGTCCCACCGAGCGTGCCAAATAAAAGCACCCTAAACTCTACAAAGTAAATTGCATGACTAACTAAGGAAGGCTAACACCATTGCCACCTCTAGTCAAGGTTCTAAGTCTAGGAATGTAACATTAAGATAGAAGCTTAAAGGAATGCTTAACTAACATGAATATAATTCAAAATCTAACTAAACATGCCTATTAATATGTTCAATTACCTAACATGGGCCTAAATAGACCTAAGAGGGAAATCAAATTGGTATGGTTGCTACTCCAAACAAGGTGAAATGGCCTCTCCAAATGACTACATGGTCATTTTGGATATCCATCTACTAACCCCATTGAAGACTTTAGGCAAGGATTGAGCTTGGCTATAAATCATATTTATTATATGAGATGCAAATCAAAGCATGGTGTAAAGTATTAAGGTAAGAAGGTGAACTCTTTTTATAGTTTTCCTTTTGGAGAAAAACTTGTATTTTGGTGCATGTGGGACTAAAAGCCCCAAATTAGATTAGAATTGCTAATCATGATTAAGTTTTACTAATCACAATTAGTGAATTATCAAGTGATTAAGATGTGTGGAGCCTTAATCAACCACTTAGGGTCAACTAGGAGGCTAGGATAAGCTTTTGAATCTTGCTGAGATGTTTTGGAAGAAAGTGGGGTGATTTTGAGTGGTTAGGAAGAGGGTTTTGAGCCAATAGTAGGGTATATTGACCAAAACAAGGGACAAAATAGGCTTAATTAGCTAATAAATGCTAATTGTCTGTTTTGAAGAGGATTTTGGCTTATAATTTGTCGTAAAGTGGCATCCTGAATGCGAAAGGGAATTGGTGATCAACAAAGCACTTGTTAATTGACCAAAGTGGCAAGAAACAGTTAGTTAATTAGCAGAAATCACTAATTATAATGGAATTAATAAGAATGAGAGTGATTTGTGTGCATTTTGGCAATAAGATTACAAAAGTGGAATTTAGGTGTCTACATTTGCCCCTGTTTGAGGTGAAGTAAGTGACTTCTCTTCAAATATAGTAGACAAGCATAAACAGGTAAATTTTTGAAGAAAAATTAGTAGAATGAAGGATGCCCCCTCGAGTGTCAATGGGGTGATAGAATAAGTCAATCGACGATCAAAAATATGATTGAAATGGATAGAAGAAATAGGATAGAACGGGGCGCAAAACCCTTGGTTATTTAGAAGGCATAAGAATAGGGATAAACATGGTTGTTTATTTCCCCAGGTGATTTAGAAGAAAAATTAGTAGTGGTAATAAATGATAATTGAGAAGAAATGATTAATGGAGGATATAGGACAAGCCCAATCTTTGCATCCAGCCTTTCAATAAGCAACTTTGTTATATCATTTTGCCCCTAGGTTCTACATCATCACTTTTATTGAAATAAACAAAAGTGTAAGATAACATGAAAAGCTAAATTACCAACATTTGTTCATTGCTACGTAACTCCATGCAACATACATAATGCAATGCAATATGAGAAAGTAAAATGATATTTAATGTAACATACTAACCTAATACAAGCAAATAAACCCTAACCTAGAAGAGAAACTGGTACAATCACATGTACTCAAACAAATAACGTTCAAGACAATTGCACTAATGTTTTTGTTATCAAGTTGCAGTTCCCAAATGTTTGTGTTGTAACGAAAAGGGTTAAAAATGGTGCCCCAAGCAAAGGATACATGCGAGGGGAATAACAGAGGACACAATTAGTCCCATGGAAAATCTTTCATGCACTATGACATAGTCTCTGACAACTCATTGTTGCACGGGAGTACCGACATAACATGCAACCTAGTTTTTGTTAATGGAGGTAGATCACGATGATTCACAAGTCGTTTAAGACTAAAACAAGTAAGAACCTAGAAATATGTTTTTGTAGGAAATATTTCGATGTTTAAGGATAATGCCAGTGATACAAGCTTCAACTATATGATCATTGTTTACCAATTTTTGCAAAATTTTAAATTTTTACAATTTTTTGGATTTTTAATGATTTTTACAAAAAAAATTGAAATTTTTTGGTTTTTTTAAAGAATTTTTTAATTTTTTTACAGAAGAAAATATTATAGAAGAAATAAAGAAGTCGTGAGACAATGTTAAAAGTGACCGTAAGGCAAAAATATGCCCTAGGTAGTAGAAAAGGCTGTCGGGAAGCAAAAATATGCCCCAACGTAGTGAAAACGTGCAAAAATAATTATTTATTAAAAATAATCACTACATCAAGTGTTAGAGGAATTTTAGAAGAAATATAGTGGTTTCAAGGCACTTTAGGGGTGAGAAACATGTCGCGGGTGCTACAAATGGGTATAAAATCCATCGTGGCAAGTTTATTTACCACATTCACCTACCATTTTTACCACCAGTTGGAGCTCTGACCTATGAGAGGAAATGACGAGGGTACCGAATCAGAGACATCATGTGGACCACATGAGGGACTACATGAGGCTCCCAATGGATGGACCATAGGTACACAAAGCCTCTCTTTTTACCCTGGTTATGTCAAATTATTTAATTTTTTGTTAAAATGTACGTTTTTAGGAAAAATTAGGGCAAAAAGGAGGGGGTGCACCTGTGCTGGTGGTTGCATGGGTGCATACACGCCTATGCACAACCCAGTGTGCCTATGCATTTGTTGTTTTTAGCATGTTAATTTTTTTAGTTATGTGGGAGCACTTATGCGCCGATGCAAAGAGAAGTGTGCCTACTTGCAAATGAAATGCATGGGCACATATGTGCACCTATGCCTTTAGAAATGCACCTATGTCATTTATTACCTCTTTAGCTTGTCTTTTTGGTTTTTTTGCTTTGGAGCATGAGCACGCATGTGCCAGTGCACAAGGGAATGTGCCTATGCAAAGAAGAATGCACCTACATTACCTAGGGAAATGAGGAGAAAGGAGGAAATGTGCCCATGCTGAGAAAAAGGTGTGCAGGAGAAATTGCACCCTTGCGGGGGAAAATGTGCCCATGCATGAGGGGGTGCGCTGGTGCAAGGGTGCACCCATGCACAAAAGTCAATTTTAAATTTCTTTTAGGAGAAAACTAAGGTTTTAGAAAACCCTAGGTGGAAGAAATAGATGAATATAGTGATTTAAGGATAGAATAGAATAATGTGATAGACTAGACTTAGAAAAATTAAATGGTAGAATAGAAGAATAAGATCATAATAAATGACCTGATTGGTTCCACAGGCAGACTTGGGCACGTGTTAGTGATGCGGGAGTGACAGGGGTGACTCCAGAGCCTACGAGGCAGACGTTTAGCCAATGCGACAAGATTTCTCTGGAGATTACCCTGGAGGTGACATGTTTATCTTATATAGCTCATATGCCATGAATTACCTTAGATCACAACCTACTCACAACCTTAGCTAAGAGATGGCAAAGTGAGAGTCAGACTTTCGACTGCCTACTGGTGAGATGAGTATTACATTGGAGGATGTTTGGCAAATCCTACGAGTTCCTATTCAGGGTCATCTTGGATTACATATGATGGTCGCCAGGACCGGATTGAGTGATATACAACCATGATATTTGGAGTGATAGATATACCCTGTCAGAGGTATGACATTTTTCATTGGGAGGTGCATGGCTGATCCACAACTAGGACAGGTCCATGTATATTTATTAGCTCTTGTCAGCGGCATATTTTTTTCCTGACAATATTAGTGCATGATTCCCTCTGGGTCTCATTGGAGTGATTCACGACCTGCTTCAGGGAGAGGTGTACTGTTGGGGTCAGTGTATACTGGCTCATTTATATTTTGATTTACACTTGATAGCTTATCATGGACAGAGGTTAGTGGGTCCTGCTACTTTGTTACAGATCTGGGTCTGGGATCACATTGTGATAGGCCCCCCTGTAGGAGCTTTGAGAGCTCGAGTTATTGGAGATCCTTCCATCATGGGATTGGGTTCCAGATGGAGATGATATTCGTAGCCACAGGGGGGACACAGACTATTATAGGTGAGATTTTGATGAGTTACAACCCCATATGATCACATGGTGGCCATACAAGTTATACATAGTGGCCTCAATATGTCGATTGAGTTGAGTTGACAACTAGCAGTGGACCATTTCATTATTGGGATCATGAGCTATATCCTAGAGTGGTACAGAGTGGATAGGGTCCAACATCAGTTTGGTCTCATCCAGGGGATTCCTGGTGATGAGATGTGGTAGGTGCGACGTAGGTATAGAGAGGTCCTTCCACATGGGGCCCCAGATCAGGTTGGGCCGAGATGCAAACGATATTTTCTTACAGGTGGTTCCAAAGCCTTGGGTACAACAGGCATCATATAATACCTAGATCTAGGGACTACCCCAGATTATGCAGCATGGTATGCGACATGTGCTACCATGTAGATTTACTATACCACAGGAGGTATTGGATGCAGCAGTAGCATAGGGGGACAGGGCCCAAATCCACAGGCACATGCCCATAGGCAGGTCCACATAGCAGGACCGACATATAGGGGTAGGGTGCATGAGGTGTTAATAAGTAGGTCTTAGTACAACAATATGTAGTGGTGTAACCATATGTGGTTCCATTACATGCACCATTGCAGGAACCTCCTCACCCCCTATCATCGAGTCCATGACACATAGTCCACCAGGAGGTGGAGGAGATGGTGGGGGTGGTGAGGACATGGAGGAGGATATTCCAGATATACATAATACACAAGATATAGGATACCCAAGCTGGTGGGCAGGTGGTTGCCTTACAACAATAGTTACAATAGGTGACAACTCTACAACTCCATATGGCATATTGAGAGGGATCAAGTTGTTACAGAGAGAGACCAGGCCATCGTAGATGGTGATTAGGTCATGATAGAGCAAGATCAGGCTAGGACAGAGAGAGTACAAGCCCTCACTGAGCAAGATCAGGTGATAGAAAATAGTGTATAGCTGCATATAGAGAGGGATAAAGCTATATCAAACATAGATCCCAGGCCATCACAGTGGGGAGAGCTCATGATAGAACGAGATCAAGCTAGGACATAGAGATTATAGGCCATGACAAAGCATTAAGAAATAACAAGCAAGATGTAGGCACGTCTTCAGTGGGTACAAGCTGATGATTGGGAACAATGCTACATGTAGCAGGTGAGGCCACATATTATAGGATGCAATACTGAAGCGATCGTTTTGAGCCTCTTCAAGATCTAAGTTTCTTGATAGTACTAGTAGATATGATGAGAGATAGTTGCCGCAGGATTATTATTGCAAATCATTATATCACCATAGGCCATTATAGAGAGATCAGAGGGCTAATCCTTTCGACTAGTTATATGTTAGCAGGTCTCAGGTATAGATCTGAGTGGACTTCATGAGTCAGCATAGATTAGATCAATAGCCTACAATGGCAGTGAAGTGGATTGGCCTCTGTAGGATTGCCCAACATCTGCAATTTTCCTCCACCTAGTGGTGGATCTAGGACTAGGTATTTTTGGAGAGGGTGAAAGTCACGGATAACTCTCTTATTGATGTACCAGATGTAATCACTTTTTTTTGTGTATCTGCCTTGATATGAAGGCATAATTTTGTACGGATGTATATGTATTGTTTTTATTCATTCCTCGTGATGAAGGCACTTTTTTGTATAGATGCGCCCATGATGGATCATTATATTAGATGTACTTTTGAGACATACAATTTTATACATAGACATTTAAATTTTTTATGATGTGTGATGATATATGGGTTATTGATGTACCACATGTTACTTATGAGATATCATGCTTAATTTGTTTCTTTATGTTTGTATCATATGTTAGATTTATGAGATATCCTTAGCTAATGTCATATTGCATGTTGATGAGATAATTTGGGTAAAACATGTTTTTATTTTTGATATTGGTGTGGGGGGGATAGATTTGTGATCATGCTGCAACCCCTCTTACCTCATTGGTGATACGATACTTTATGATTAGCTTAAGTACATACATGTGTGATGCAGACTTAGCATTTATTGATATATGATGTATAGATGTGATGAGTTATATGTGATATGATGACGAAGTGATAGCATAATGTAGAAATAAACAATTGAACAAGCGCGAAATTAAAAAAATCTAATCAAAACAACCCATTTATTTAAAAGTATGCTAAATAAAATGAACTTGATGCAATGCAACACAGACTAAAATAACCTTTAATCTAAGTAAGTAAGTGAATCCAATTTAAATTACACAATACGAAAAATTAATGCAACTAAAAATGATACAAACCAACAACTAAAAGTAAGCAAACTACTACTTTATTTTTGGGGGACATTTTTGGGACGTTTTTCATTGTTTTTGAGCTATTATCTCTAAAATAATTTTCTATTGTTTTGGAGTTTTCTACGAAACGTATTTGAATGTTTTTTATTTTTTCAACTAACATATCTGTATGTTTTGGAATTTTCAAAAATTTATACGAATGTTTTTGACATTTTCTAATACAGGTTTCCGAAGTAAACATGAAAGGAAATGAAGAAATGTTGATTCCCTCAGTGTTAGATGAGATATATAAGGGCAAAGGATGCCACGTGGTATACGTACCAGAAGTGACGCTGCAATTTTTTCTCTAGTGTGAGATGGGTTTATTCAAAGTTAAATTATCTACACTCCAAACGTTTGAATCAGCCGGATCTAGGGACAAAGAGGGGTAGGCTTACAAGGGACTCAAAAAAAGGTAAATAGCAACTTAGGACAAAATTTGTTGTAATCCTAAACCTGAAATTCGTGTGAACAACGAACCCTCCCTTGGAAATGGAAACTATGTTTTCAGCAAAGGACTTGTCTAAAGTGCCACCATTGCATGGTTTTCACCATTAGATGCACCTGTTTAGTTCTCTTTTTCTTTTTCTATCTTTGTATAATTTTTTGTCTTTTCTGATATTTTAAAGATCCCATACTTAAGTATAGAAGTCACTTAAGATGCAGTGCGTTCATAGGTTCTCAAAGATCTTGGCCATATAAATGGGTTAGCTCATAGGCACTTGAACCAAACTTGGTAACCAAAACATATGGTCCTAGCCAATTGAACGTTCAAATTTCCCTTTCTTTTCTCTATCTTTATTGGTGTTCTTTTGATCCTCTTTTAACACCAACTAACCTACCTAAAATTGATGAGGTATGAATCTTTTATTGTAGCTTCACCACACTCAATCCTAATACACTTTAAGGTGATTAAGAGCATGAATCCTTTTCTCATCTAATAGCTCCAACTCTCTCAGTCAGAAATACTTGGTATTCCTCATCTTTATTTAGGTAGTCCCTTAACTCGACATATGAAAAGAAGGGCTATCTTGATCTCTAAAGGAAGTAAGACCTTCATGCTGAATATTAAGAAATATGGAGTGGACACCTTTAGGGGTGCTGATAGAAGTTCTTGAATGCCCAGAGGGTAGGAGTAAATTTGTACATTCTATTCATAGACCTCTCATGTTCACCATCTTCTCCATAATGCGAATTAAGGTTTTTTTGGAAGCCTCATCTTTCTCATTACCTTGAGGGTAACAAGGGTCAAGAAATTAAGGGAGATTTGAAAGCATTTACAGAGTTCTTACACTATCTTATTCTTAAATGGCTGACCATTATCAGTGATAATAGCCGAAGAGATACCGTATTGACAAATGATATGGTTCATGATAAATTTAGAGAGTTGGGCACCTTCAACATAGGTGAGAAGAACAACCTCTATCCATTTTGTAAATTATTCAGTTGTAGTAATGATGAATTTATAACCATCTGAAGAGATAGGGTTAATTTTCCCTATTAGATTAAGACCCCACTTTGAGAATAGACCAAGCGGTTGTGACATGCTGCAAGGATTGTCTCCAGTGCATGTATCAAGTTGTCATACTTTTGAAAATCCATACATTTCTTCACATGGTTACATAGGAATCATGCTCCATGGTAGGCCAATAGTAACGTACTTTGAGTATTTTCTTTGCAAATATGATCCCATTAGTATGAGCTCCGCAGATGCCTTCGTGCACCTCTTTAATTGCTTGGATAGATTCGCCTAAATTAAACATCGTAATAGATTTGTCCCACTGGGCATGTCAAATGAAAGCACCCTAAACTCTACAAATTAAATTGCATGACTAACTAAGGAAGGATAACACCATTGCCACCTTTAGTCAAGGTTCTAAGTCTCAGAATATAACATTAAGATAGAAACTTAAAGGAATGCTTAACTAACATGAATATAATTCAAAATCTAACTAAACATGTCTACTAATATGTTCAATTACCTAACATGGGCCTAAATAGACCTAAGAGGGCAATCAAATTGGTATGGTTGCTACTCCAAACAAGGTGAAATGGCATCTCCAAATGATTACATGGTCATTTTAGATATCCATCTACTAACCCCATTGAAGACTTTAGGCAAGGATTGAGCTTGGCTATAAATCATATTTATTATATGAGATGAAAATCAAAGCATGGTGTAAAATATTAAGGTAAGAGGTGAACTCTTTTTATAGTTTTCCTTTTGGGAAAAACTTGTATTTTGGTGCATGTGGGACTAAAAGCCCCAAATTAGATTAGAACTACTAATCATGATTAAGCTTTGCTAATCACAATTAGTGAATTATTGAGTGATTAAGATGTGTGGAGCCTTAATCAACCACTTAGGGCCAACTAGGAGGCTAGGATAAGCTTTTGAATCTTGTTGAGACATTGTGGAAGAAAGTGGGGTGATTTTGAGTGGTTGGAAGAGGGGTTTGAGCCGATAGTAGGGTATATTGACCAAAACAAGGGAAAAATACGCTTACTTAGCTAATAAACGCTAATTGTTTATTTTGAAGAGGATTTTGGCTTACGATTTGTCATAAAGTGGCATCTTGAATACGAAAGGGATTTGGTGATAAAAAAAGTGCTTGTTAATTGACCAAAGTGGCAAGAAACGTTAGTTAATTAGTGGAAATCACTAATTATAACAAAATTAATAAGAATAAGAATGATTTGTGTGTGTTTTGGCAATAAGACTACAAAAGGTGAATTTAGGTGTCTACATCACTTATAGGTAAGTACAAATATATTATATTCTCTTTTCTTTCAATCTTGCTCTATCTGAGGTAGTGTATTAGATTTGTTAGTTAGGAATAAACTCACTTTGGTTTCTTGTTTGCATTTGCACTAACATATCTTTTTACATCTACATTTTCATGCCCACTATGGGGCTTACCCCCTAAATTTTATTGGAATTAGTAGCATTTAGCACTAAGAACAAACTGTCAAAATTTTAGAATTTTTTAGTGACATTGAAACTCAATTTTTTTGAATTTTCGTTGTTTTGTTTCGTTTCAGCGCTTACGACCTGAAATAACGCTTTCGTTACCTAAAACAACACTTTTATCCTAAAACAATGCTTTTGTCTCTCATTTCTGATTCTAAGTGTGTAGGGAAACCTTTCAGCGTGTATATGCATCTTGTGGCACGTTTGTAAATCTTTCAGTACGTTTTCTCCCTGTATTAGCACTTTTAGATACTGACACTTTATCTGTGTAGGATCAACGCTTCTGTGGAAAGCACCAACATGTTTGATAAATTTCTACGCTTTATCTCATGTATTAGTGCTTTTGTGGGTACTGACTCTATTTGTGCAAGAGTAGCGCTTCTGTCACAAAATCAACGTGTTTATTGAACATTTAGCGTGTTTTCCCTTGTAATAGCACTTTTATACTAACATTATGTTTAAATAGGTTTTAGCGCGTTTGTCTGAGTACCAACGCTTTTATCGGTCTTTTAGAATGTTTGACCCTTGTGATAGCACTTTTGTGTTACTAACTTTGTGCCTTACAGGATTAGTGCATTTGGTAGTATTTTAATGTTTGTGTCCTAAAACACCGTGTTTGATCCATGAAACAACACGTTTAACCTGTAACAACGTGTTTATATTATTAATATTTTTTTCTCTTTGTTTTGAACAATAACTAACATATTTTGGTTCTTGGAAGTCTTTTCTTGAGTCTAACATTCTATTTTTTGTGGGAACAAGGGGAAACTCTATCAATTTTAGTATTTTAATAGTAGTTGCCTAACACTTGTGGTTGCAAGATATTGATCAAATCAAGACTACTAACCTTTGTCTTACAGCCCGAATGATCCAAGAGCATCGGGGTTTGAAATAAACTACTAATCCTTATTTGGAAGGACCTCCTCTTGAAGACCCCATTACATAATTTTAATCATTTTATCTTGTATCCATTTTCTTGCATTTATCATCATTTTTGCTTGTTCATCCCGAAGGCAAAAATGTGTATGCTCTCCACCCACGTCCTAGGATGATGTTGAGGATCAAAAGTGGCTAGCCTTCCCATTTTTATTTTATAGGGGAAATGTGATGTGGAAGTGATATCCATGCACTTGTCATAGTCCTAGGGGTCTTGTGATCGTGGGCTTCACCTCCACACATGTAGACACACTCTGTGTTTCAGCGGGGTATATAAATTCTTGGACAAATGTTGTCATTAGCTAAGCGCTTGCTTGTTTTAAGAGTGACATGAAGTTAGGGGCTTCCACGTCCAAAAACCTAGGCCTTAGACAACATCCTTGCAACACAGAATTGGGCCCCACGTACCGTGAGGTATATTGGGGACGCCCCTAGTGAGCTCGTGCATCCTAGAATAGACAACCTTTTGGCTGCATATTAAGCTATAGTGCAAGGATGCTACATTCCCAAGATCACTTTCTAGCTGACCCCACATTGGCATATAGGTGGAGAGCCAATTTGTGGCACCACCATCGGTGTGTGGTATTAAAAGTGGGCTATAACTTGATTGTAAACCCACTTGACTAGTTAGGGTGTGTGTTGCATGTTTGTTGCTTGTTTATGAACACCCTTAACCATCCCATCACATAAAAATTTTAATTAAACAAACATTATCATAATCATCCATCCTTAATCACACAATCCAAATCCTAATCTCATCACCATCCTTAATAAACAATTCTAATTCAAGTTTAATCCCCCACACATCCTATCTAACCATTACCTTTGCTCCTCAATCCACATCCCCCCTAAACGAACATCCAAACCTTGCCTCTTTTCTAAATCCAACAACCAAGCTATCCACCATCCCCTACCCATCAAAGTCCACCATCTCCCTTTATCCCACACATTGTCCAACACCTTAATAAACAAATATCAAACTTAACGGCATACCTTAAGCAATTCTCTCCCTACCATCCAAATCAACCATCTCGTATCGATCCTAAAATTATAAAAACCATCCAACATCTTAATCTACAAATATCTAATCTTAAATCACGCATCAACCAATCCCCTTCTAAACCATCATCTCCTAACCAATCCCAACCACAATTTCCCCTTCCTAAGATCTCAAATTCTCACCACATTGACTTTCTCCTTAACGAAACCGAATCATCCCAATCCACACCACTACCTAATCAACAAAAATAACTATCCCCAAAATCCAATTACATCGACTTTGACCACCTCACTAAGTTTGACCTAGACCAAGAAGACCTCCTTTATGTCCTTGCTAATTTAGCCACCAATCCCAAACCTACGCAAACATCCCAAATTCGAACCTAAAAATCCCCTAACAATCATCATGACCTACACCTTCCTCCCATAAAAAATCATGCAAATAATCCACCACCATCCAAAATCTCAACTCCTAAATCCAATCATCATAAAACCTATCATCAAGTACCATTCACATATCCACAAAAATCACAACAACTTAATCCAAAACCATCATCCCCCACATCTCATCTTAGTCCTCCATCCTCATCATCTTCATCATCCCAATCCACTCCAATGGACTTTCTCCTAGATAGTCCCACATCCCATAAACCATCATCAAATTCATCCTCTAAGCCTATGTCATCCCCTCCATCACCTAAGCCCAATATTATATCATCCACCATGAATTCTAAGTCACCCTCCTCTCCTTCTACCACCAATCCCAAACCATCTAATGTGGCTCCTATGCCACCCTCATCATCTTCAACCACATCTAATCTTATCTTAACCACTTCATCACCTAAACCTCACACTATCCTATCCTCTAATTCTATTTCAAATCCATCATCCCCTAATCCTAAAACATCTAACATAAATCCTAAATCACCAATTCCCAAACCTTACAAATCCAATCCCAATCCTCTCCCCATCTCATCTCCTACCCAATCTAATGAGGCTCTTATGCCACCTTCGTCTCCTTCATCCCCAACATCACCCAAATCTCATGTGACCCCCATATCACAACCATCCCCTTCATCTAAATCTACCCCATCCCCTTCATCTTCACCTACTAATCCTAAATAGTATAATCCTAAGATAAATCCATCTACCTCAAAACCATCTACTCCAACCAATCCCAAATCAACCAAATCTACATCAGCCTCTAACACCAAACCATCCACTTCAGAGGCCCAGGCCTAATCCATCCCCTTCATATTACAAGTCGAAACAATATAGTCCAAATCATAAATCCAAATCAACCAAACCATCTCATAATCCACATAATCTTACACCTTTACTTCATACGCCTTCTAAATTGTTTAACCCAAGCCACTTCACTTCTTTAGGAAAATCCTTGACCACCATCTTCCATCGTTTAAAAAACTTCAACATGATCATTCATCCCCTAATCAAATCACACAATCACAACCTTCTCAAACCATCTTGGTACTAAGAACATTATTATTGTGATTTCCATCGCACCCATGGACATTCGACCAACCGTTGCATACAATTTAGGTGTTATGTCCAAACCCTCATTAACCAAGGAATTCTTATCATTGTAACTCTTTATCCACCACATTTCCATTCTAATCCTCTCCCTAACCATCATCCATCATCCAAACCCCACTCGATTTCCAAACATCATCATCCATCTAAATCTCATTGTACATCCAAACATCCCTCACTAACCAAAAATAAAAACACATCTCACCTCCCATCCTTTGTTAAGTCTGGCCTCTTAGCAGATGAAAAAATCACAACCCCCCAGTTTCATGATGACCACAAGACATCATCTTCCCCATCCACTTCATATCCTATAGCCAAAAATATGTTTATTAATATGAAACATTGAGGCAAAGGCTTAGGCATCCATGAAGAAGGCATTCACGAGCCCATATCCCTTCATAAAAATCCAAGACGTTTAGGCTTAGTAAATAAACCTAACACTAAAAATGTCCCTTCCACTACTCCAAAACTCACTTTGACCACTCCTCTTGTTGATCCTTCCACCCCATCCACTCAATCCAATCCTTCTACAAATACCCAACATCTAAAACTGTATTGCACACATAATTTGTCACCTACGCATGAATGTTCTTTCTTTCCCACTCATCCTCCTTTTATCCAACATCTACATCCCTTTGCATATCATCCATCCTTGTCATAACATCCATTTATGTCCTCTTCCAATCCATACATTTGAACACTAGATCAACTTTCTTGCATATGTTGTAAGCCAATAGTACCTATTACAACTGTGTGACCTTGGTCTATCATTATCTCCAACATACAAACATCGTTGTCCTCCTAGAGATCCATGCACTTTAACACACTTAATTAAATTGTGGTGAAGACCATTGGGTGTATCTTATGACACTATATCAAGTGTCATCACTACACTCATTTCCATCCCTCTATCAATCCACTAGTGATTCTTAACCCCTTGAGAGTTCTCAAGAGAGTAGAACCTCTTTATGCAAAAAAATTATATATATATATATATATATATATATATATATATATCAAATAACATCCACCTCAAGACTCTCTCTAGGGGTGTTTCCAGAAAATCTACCGAGGCTATAGATGTTTGGCTGGTAGTAGAGAAATGTTGTGACAAGAATCATATGTATCTCCATCGGGGCTATGGATGCCTAGTTGGTAGTGGAACAATGCATGTCTTAACCTTCCGTTCACCTTCCATCAACCTAATTGACTTAATCACTCCCTATACATTGGATAGTTTATCTTTGCATACTTCCCATTAAGTCTTCCCTTCAAGTGATAATTAACCATCACCATCACACACTCTTTGATCTCATAGAGACACAGGGCTCGCATGTTGCTAGGTGTTGTTTAGACCTTGGTCACACTTTTGTGTTTAGTCTGACTTTTTGTAGTCATTTCTTCATATACCTTCTTTCTACCCCAAGCGCACCGAGCTATCACCCAACATGCACTGGGAACTCACCCAAGGTGCACACAGGCACCGAGCCCCTCCTTTATGTGAGCTTCGTGAGAATGGTCCGCCATTGATGGAGAACGAGTTACAAAAATGGAAACATAGACATTCACTCAAAAACAGAAGATACAAACAACCGATCCATGCATAGATGCATCATAAATGGAAATGAACATTGTAAATAAACATAATGAAACTAGATATGACTCAGAATAATATGAAGAACATAAGGGTGTACACTTTTGAGCATGAATAACCAGAATCACACACCATATGTTGATTTATAAACATTTACAATGGCTTCATTACATTGTGAGGGTCATACAGACTAAATACATAAAGGAATATTATCTTAAACCCTTAAAAAATACTCTGCAGAGAGAGAGTTCTTAACTATTCTACCCATTACAACCCTTTTTCATACCCAAATCCATGCCTAATATGCTTAAAACCCTTATTGCAAGAATTTTTGTAGCACCTTGCCACTACTTACAACCCTCCTTCATTTCCCCAGCACTTCATTCACACCCTCTTCTCTCCTCATTTTGGACCCAAACACTCATTTAAATAGGATTTGGATGCACCGCCTTGATTTCCTTCATGAGCAGATCACATGCCAAGTGGACGTGTGCCTCTCTATGGTCAAATGCCTATGTCAGCTTGCAAATGCCTCCACTACCTATAATGACCATCTTGAGAATATCCCTTAAGTGGAATATTCTTTTCTTGACCTCCAAGGCTCCAGGCTAACACCTTATCCATTCAGCACGCCTACTCAGGATTTTCACGTGTTTATCATGTGAAAACTCCTTAAAAATATGGCTAAGTCCCTAAACCTTCCCACTCTTGCGCACACCAACCTCTTCTACCGCACGCCTTTCCCTTACACACTTTTTCCTGAGTGCCTTCCTTCTTTACTGCATGTAAGGATATTACTTGTATAAATCAGAACATATACAGTAGAATAACATGAGAGAACACCAAAATATAGATAAATGATGACAATATGCTTATATAATAGCCTTTCCACTTCGAGGGGGCAACCTCCAATACCACTTCAAGGGGGTAACCTCCAAACCATACAATAACACTCTAATACTCAATATGATGATGAACTACTACCTATAATCCCCTATATATACTATTCATATGTTATGGCCATCACCAAGGCCGACCTACTAAGCATAAGAAAGTATAAATAATGATATGGTAATCCACAAGTTGGCTACTCATATCCTAATACAAGCAATAGGTTAAGGGTGTAGCATGCCCTTCCCCTTCGAACCAACATTTTCCTCAACGTTGAATAATCCTGAATGTTGCTGCAGAAAACCTTCATCCTCCCAGGTCGCATCTTCTATGCTCAGATTCTTCCACTTGATCCGATATTCCTTAATGTCTCTAGTTCTCAGCCTCTTAATACGTGTTTGTAGAATCTTCTTTGGCTCCAAAATGATTCTTCCTTCCTCATCAAGATCTGGTAACTCTGTCTGGGCTTCAAATTTCTGTCCAATAACCTTGAGTGTTTGAGGATTACTAATACCTGACAATGCATGGCAAGAAATTGTAGGTTGGTGATCTTCTACTTCATCTTCTACTGGTTCCTCATCCTCTCCTATCATTTCAACTTCCTCGTCATCCTCATTTCCTCCTTCAATATCAAACAACTTCTTCTTAACACATTTGTGTTCCAGTCCATATTTGGTGTCACAATTAAAACATAATCCTTTTGCTCTCTTTTCTTCCATTTGTCAAGGAGTCAGTCTAATTGGACGAGCAAATGAAGGCGAAGAGATACTACAGTCTCTGGTGATAATGAAAGGCTTCCTCTTACTGCAAAGAAATTTTTCCTCTGCTCAACATGCCATGATAATAGAATCATAAATTTTGAGTGGATTAAGTACCTCATGCTTGATGTGGTCCTTAAGACCCCCAAGAAATAGGTCATTCGGATTCCCTTCTGGAATATTCTCCACCCTTAAGGAAAAGTTCTGGAATTGATGCACATAATCTTTGACTGATCCTATTTGTCGTAACTTTTCCAATTGACTAAATTAGTTCTCTGAAACACTGGAACTATAATGCAATTGTAACTCCTTGGTAAAAACTGTCCAAGTGACACTGAGACCATTCTTCTCCCTTTGAGCACATAACCATCAATACCAAATGAATTGGTCTAGTTCAAGATACATGGATGCCAAGGTCACCTTTTTTCTTGATGGTGTTTGATGTAACTCAAAGAAGTTCTCCATTTGATTTATCCAAATCAGTGGATCCTTCCCATTAAATTTGCGCATATCCACTTTCGGCCTCATGTTCTGTGGTTGTGAATAAGTTGGATTATGATTGGGCTAGAAAAGTGATCCAACATGGTTATTTTTTCCATTATTTTCAACTGAATATCCTCCTTGGTTGATATGGGGCTGATTTGGGACATACTATTTACCCTTTATATGTCGCATGATATCATCCAACCGCTGATTGATTTGGTGTATGTCTCCTTTAGAGGCCATCTCAGATTGTACATTTCATAGCTCATACTCAAGTTGGCTCACCTTATGATCAACTGAAGTAAACCCTAGTGCTGAGGAATCTTTATTTACCCCTTTTGACTCCAACTCTTCAATCACTACCCCATCATTATCTGGGGTTTTACCCAGAGTAACCGGATTCTTTTTTATTCTTGTGGAAGGCCTCGCCATGATGTCAAACCTTAGGGTTTAGGGTTTCGATACAAATTCGACTGAATAGGAAAAAACATAGAGAGTATACTAATACTATTTTTTTCAGAGCTTTCCGAAAATGTAAAGAACATGAAAAAATTCCACAATTTACACCCTAGGGAGCGATTTTATAAAAAACCATAAATTTGTAAGAACTTGTGCAAAATAAATCAAAAAAGTCTGAATTTTTTTAGGTAACCTTACTTGAAATGTTTCTCAACTCTGGTAAAAATATATCCTACCAATTCGCTTTGGTTCAAAATAAATGGCGGAAATAAAAAATTAGGGGTTTTGCCCTAATTTTGGCCCAAATCGCAGCTCTGATACCACTTGTAAGGATATTACTTGTATAAATTAGAACATATACAGTAGAATAACATGAGATAACACCAAAATATAGATAAATGATGACAATATGCTCATATAATAGCTTTGCCACTTTGAGGGGGCAACCTCCAATACCACTTCGAGGGGGTAACCTCCAAACCGTCCAATAACACTCCAATACTCAATATGATGATGAATTACTACCTATAATCCCCTATATATACTATTCATATTTTATGGCCATCACCAAGGCTAACCTACTAAGCATAAGAAATTATAAATGATGATATGGTAAGCCACAAGTCGGCTACTCATATCCTAATACAAGCAATAGGTTAAGGGCGTAGCACTGCCTCCCACATGCATTGATTTCTTCCTTGGGACTTAGTCAATTTCAAGGACCAACATTACCCCACACTACGCATGTTGTCCTTCCTTGGAAACATTCTACCATTCTACCAAAGAATAAAGAATAGGGAAAATGAAAGAATTGGTGATTGAATAAATAATGGAAGAATGGAAGCATCATGCTACTGTTGCACGAGAAGTGGAAAATCTTTATTCACGAGGGCTTCAATCTTAACCCAAGCAGCCACCTCAATCTACTCCTGCTAAAGTAAATCACCCACCATCATGCTAAATTTATGAATACTCATCTCATCCCCCTTAGCCTTTAACATATCTTCAATGCTTTCCATCTGCTTGCTAAGGTCTCCCAGCACGTCCATCCTGCGAGTGACTTGGGGGTACAACTCTTTCAGTTTAATTTTAATTGAAACCCTTAGTGTTTCGATTGTCTCTAATTTCTTCTCTACCTCGGCCAAGATCATGTCCCACTCCACCCTATTGCCCTTATTTATTTTTTGAAATTCTTTCAGATCCGCTTCATGGCTGACAACTAATATGCTTGTTACTTTTTCCCTGTCGCCACAGTTGTTATATACAACTTATGCCATTTGCATTGCAGTATTCACTAAGGCAAGGAGCTCGAAATACTGAGTTAGTAGCTCCCCAATCTTCAATTTCTCTTCCTTCTTCTAGCGTGCCATTCCTTCTTCCGCTGATTCTAATGCAAGTGGATGCCTCTCCATGGTGAGTATGCAAGCAAAGTCTTCCAAGCAATGCATGGTTGACTCGTACTTCTGCTCAGGAGGGGCTAGGTTTGGGTGCTTCAAGATAATGGCATCTGAAATGGCCTCTATCTTCTTGTGGAATTCATGCACCTTGGATTTTCATCCCTTAGTTCATGCCTTAACTACGCACTAATAAATGCCTTCTGTTTTATCTCCCTGGCCCTCTCAATGATATCCTCATTATTTTTCTCGAGTTCCTCCTCAAAGACCCTTATTCTCTCATTTCTGCTGAAGAGTATTGCTTCCACCTCCACCAATACCTTATTGAGCGCGTTACAAACTTTCTCATCGAACAATTTCTAGGCATTTATAAGAGGGTTTATTCCCTTGGCATCTGGTGTTTTCATCAATGCATCATGATTTACCTCGAACTCGAGCTCATCAATGTGGGACTCAAAAGCCCGGGATAACATTTTCCTTGTGTGCAGGTATGTACCCTCTTCATCAAAATAAGACCAAGTAAGGAGTTGGTCGGTGAAAACAATACTTTGGAATCACGCACGCAGTACCTTGCTTGGATCATTAATATAAGTCATAGCTTGTTCTTGCACCGCTACTGTGTCATTCCCACCTATGCGCGCTACCATCAAGAAGGTTACTACTAAGCTGGGGTCAATGCCCATGCTCCCATAATCCTTTCCTACACTTACACTCTCTTGAGTTTATTTCAGCACTTCTTCGGTGCTTCACTCTACTTCATGCTCCACCAATTGTTGGATAATACCCGCCACCTTCCTCTCTAGAGTGTTATCTATCTACTCCTCAATCGGGGTCTTTTGATCATGCATGTTTACCTCCTCACTTCCTCCTTTGGTATGAAAACCCTCCTCATACTCCCACTCCTCTTCATCCCCTTCTTCACTAGACTTGTGTACATTATACACAGAAGGATTATGAGCTTCTTCGTGCTCTTCATTGTCTCCTTCATTTTCCTCCTCAGAATCATCATCCTTGATGCTCTATGTCTTCTCCGAGTCTAATCCTTGCACCACCCCTTGTTTTTTCTTCATTGGTGACTCCAACACAGGGGACTCCTTCTCGGGTGACTCTTCTCTCCTAGGAGACTCTTCTTTCTCTTGTGACTCCTTCCTGACGGGAGACTTCTTCCGTCAAACGTAGGTGCTTGTACTTGTGCCTGACTCCTGCGCCCCTACGGTTTGCATAGTATACATGTTTGGCACCTTCTCTGCATGAGTATCTTCCCATTCTCTCGTCAATTACTACCTTATTCTTCCTCCTGGTGGGGTCCTCAGAGATTGAGACATCATCCTCAACATAAGCACCCTTCTCAAATTTGGGCCTTAACCGTACATACACCCTTGTCGTCATCCTTCCTATAATAGGAAATGTCACCGATTTCACCATGTGTATGTAATGAGATACATAATTTTCTACATAAGCACGCTTTTTTGGATACACCAAGGTCTGATGAATCTCATGGCGATCTTGATCTACAACACTTAGATCAAATCTCAGCTTCTTCACCTCCTTAAACATGTTTATCGTGCCTTGAAAATATTGTGCTGTGAAGGAGAAGGGTAACTTACACTAAGGACCCTTGGTGCCATCTATCAAGGTAAACCCGCTGATACAAAAGTTTTGGTATATGGTGAATTTAGCTTCTCCATCCACTAGTACAGGTATTTGTTCTGGTATCCTCCATTCAGCTCTGAATGCATCGCGCATCCATTTATACCATTTCTCTATGTGCGCCTTGTGAGCAGTCGTTATGGTGTCACAAGTGTAAGCTTCAATCCTTTTTGGAGGAGAGGGGTTCTCATCTGGGTACTCCTAAAAAAATTATCTAGCCCATTGGGCACTCCAATTTCTAAAAAGATAATGGTAAGGAGGACATTACTGAACATGATCTTCTCCTCGTCGTGATCATCATTAATAATCTCCTCAACAATGAAATATGAGAGGTTGTAAATGGTACCCTCTGAGATCTTGTGGCAGTTCAACCAACTTTTGTTTATCTGCGTCCATCTCTCCTACCCATTCAACTTTATCACCAAGTGTGTAGCCATCCTCATAATAGGGTCGGTGATTGTAGTGATGTCAAAGTACTGTGAACCCTTCTTGTAATCATATGCCTCAACCATTTTCTTGATGGCCTCCATGTCACACAAGTCCTCATCCAGTGGCTCTCCCTCGTAGATCAAGCCGGTGAACTTAGAAATCAACTGTGGGGTTATTTGCATCTGCCTTCCTATAAAATAGTAGTCCTCATGTACGCACAACATTAACCATTAGTATAGCCGTTTTGTTTTACCAAAATAGGACAACTCATAAAGTTGCAGAAGCCCAACCTTTTCTAACTTCACTTTTACTTCATCATCATAGATGGGCTTCCCATCTAGCATCCACTTTTTCATTGGGCAAACCAACTCTAGCATCATCTCCTTTTCTATGGTGCTCATACGATGATTGTAATCACTCACATCCATCTTCCTTGTATGTGACACCCACTCTTTCCCTAGTAGCACACCATCTTGGTACTGTATCTCTGCATACCATTCTTCGTTAAAACTATGGAAATGTTCAATTTTCATTTTCCCTTTCCCTTTCCCTTTTTCAGTGAAGTGTTCACTCCTTTCCTTGATGTCATTTTTCTCTTTCTCGGTCCTCTGTAGTTTCACCCTTGTGTCAAGTTTTATTACTGCTTAAACCCTTGGCTCTACTTTTGTGAAATTTCAACAAAAACATGTGCCCTAGCTTGTAAACCCTTACCTGGAGCACTTCCTTTCACAAGACAACGTATCCACACATGGGAATCCATAATAAATCTATTTCACGTATGCTCTTGCACTTTTCCTCCACACTGGTTCACAAGTCCTTTGATTTCTTCAACTCTACACACTACTCTTTGTAATTTCTTTGCAAGAATCATCTTAAATTGCAAGAACTTCTTCAATAACAAAACACAAGGAGAAAGAATAATTCTCCCTCGACCTTCTATTTATAGCTTTTTGCTTTTTCCACACAAACCTCGATGACACCTACCAATGTACAAACGCATTAAAGTCATATTTTTCCAATGCCATCCTTCCATGCATTCTATCCAACACTTTTCCTCGGCGCGCAAATCTATGTGAACACTTCCGCAACCTTCTGGTGCATAAATGCCTCGACCAGAGAACTCTTCGTGCTTTCTCTCATGACGAAGTCAATCTTCCTCTATGTCTTGGACCAAGTTCTCTTTACTACCTACCTCATGTTGCTCTTTCCTTTTTACCCTTGTATGTGGTTTCTCAAAGCCCTTTGACACCATACGCCTTTGTCTTCACAACTCGAGCCACCACATCAACATTGCTTCAAGAACTTCTTCTAACTCTTACCACGTCCTATCTATTTCCCCTTTATGTTCCACCCCATACTAAAAAGATGTGCGGTCCTCTGCGCATAACACCTTAACGATGTAATTAGCCACTGATGCACACATGCGCCCAAAATAAACCAAAAGGAAAAAAAAATGAGAAAGGGAAACACAAAGAAATGAGAATGCATTAAGGGAAATCCTAAGCTAACTAGAAATACTACCTTATTTACAACCACCCATAAGCCTTATTTACAGTAGGGCTTCAACTTACTTCCATTGAAAAAACTTGGGAAGTCACATTTCATCCAGTGCTTGAATCAAGTATATGGGTAATATCATATGGTCCTAACCAATGGACCTTGAGCTTCCCAGGATGGTGTAGGAACTTAGAATCATAAAGTAAAACCATCTACCCAACCTCAAATTGTTTACTCTTTATGTGACAATCATGTCAGGCTTTTTGTGTCGCCTTCTTAGTCTTCTGACTTCGTCTAGCAAGGGATCATCTTTCATCCAACTGCATTAACTTGTCAATGCGCTCTTGTAATGCCTATTCGTCAGCCAATCCTCTTGCGTGCATAATACGTAGAGATGGTAGCATGAATTCTACCGAAAAAATAGCTTCCATGTCAAACACCAATTGGAATGGTGTGGCTTTATTTAATCTCTTGTAAGTTGTTCTATATGCCCATAATATGGTTGAGACTTTATCATCCCAATCCTTCCTCCCAACATCACAAATCTTGGTAAGATTATGACTCAATATCTTGTTAAATGCCTCAACAATCCCATTATGCTAAGGGTGATAAGGATTAGTCTTGTGATGAGCCACCATGAACTCTACCAACAAAATCTTGATGGTTTCATTCAAAAAATGAGTACCCCAGTCTCTAGTCAAACTCATAGGGCACCCAAACCTATTGATTATATTTTCCCATAGGAATCTTGCTGCTATGGCCGCCGTTCAATCCCTCGTAGGCACTGCCTCTACCCACTGTGTTAGATAATCAGTGCAAGTAATGATGCATTGTGAACTTGTCCTTTGTGCGATAGGTGAAATAGGGCCTACAAAGTCAATTGCCCTTTTCTCAAATGGTTCAACACTAGCTATTGGTCTCAATGGCATTTCATCCCTTTTTCCTGGCTTACCAAGGCACTGGTAATGATCACAAGCCTTTCAATATTCAATACAATCCTTGTAAACCATCTCCCACCAAAGGCTAGCTAAGAGGATCTTGTGCGTAGTTGCATTCCCCACATAGTGTCCTTTAACAATTCCACCATGAGCCTCTTCCATGATTGTAGTGCGCTCATGCTCTAGCACGCACCAACGCAAAACCTCATCATGACCCAACTTGTATAAGTCTCTACTAATTAACATATAGGGCACAACGTGTATGGTTAACTGATTCCTTTATAATGCCTTCATCCCTTCTGGCGCCACATAGGTAAGTGCAGCAAGTTGGTGGACAAAAAAGGGGTCATAAGTGGACATCATATTGCAAAAAATAACGAAATCTCAACTTGTAATGGATTATTAGCAATACGCGCACTCAAAATTTAGAAAAAAATATATAAATAATGAATCATAGCATCCGGTAATCTAGTTTATAAACTATTAATGTTTTTTTAAAAATGGACAAGTTTAGCTATATTAAACACTTAAAATTATATGACTTGGGTTTTTTTTTTGAAAAAACCTATAAGATTGTAGTTCGTTTGCCCGCGATTTGGATGACCAAATCTTGTTTTTTTTTTCATTTGGTGAAAATTTAGATGTAGTTGTCTATCTTGGGATGGATTTTATTTTGTATTTTTTCGAGCAATTTTTTTTTTTATGATTTTTTCCGTGAAAGTGGTCTGAAAAGATTTAGAAAATGGAGTGCTTTCCATTTTCCCACCATAACTATATCAAAAAATATCGAAATCAAATATATATATATATGTGTGTACATATATGTAACATGTAGAATTTCTCCACACTTGGGATGGTATAAGTTTTATCACATTTTGATAAGCGAAACAAAAGTTGCAGTCTTAAACGTAGACATGAAAATTCACGGGAAAAAATGTCTTAAAGACCTATTGTTAGTAAAAAATTATAAAATGATATTTATCTTATTCTATTCACTTTAAAATCAATATTTCTACGAAGCTTAACAGTCTCCCCTACGCGATGACACCATTTTTGTGAAATGTTTTCAGTTTTTAGCATGGTTCAAGTCAATGTAGAAGAGAAAATTTGAAGTTTTTTGACCTTTTACACTTCATAATGACCTTCCATAGCTTTGGTTGGGGAAAAACAAAGATTTCCCAAGCCTTAGGGTTGGATTTGATGATATAGATAAAACTGCGATTCGCAGTTTATAAACTGTGATCACAGGTTTTATAACAAGAACCGTGATCGCATGCTTTATAAACCGTGAGTGTGGTTTGTAAAGAATGCGATAAAATGGTTCTTAAATTATATTTACACACATCCCAATGTTCTAATTACCATGTGATTTTTACTATTTGACTTTACCGTATGAATTACTACAAAAATTATGTCATTTTCTGCACGTTTTTCTTATCACTGGAAGCAAAACATCATGGGAGACAAGAAACGAAGTCAAAAAAGGAAGTCATTAAGTAAAAAAACACCAAACAAATTAGAGGCAAACATACCTTCAAAATGCTGAGCGAATACAAAATCTTTGTGAATCAAGAAGAGGTTCATCTTCAACCCCTACTATTGTAAGCAATGAGGAACCAGATAATGTTTCTACTATCAATGTTGAAGTTGAATTAAATACTCGTGATGAAGATATTTTTACTGTCAATGTTGAAGAATAATTAAATACTTGTGATGTAGCAAATGTTGAAATTGAAGGAGACAATGAAAATGTGAATAAGGAAATTCAGGTTGAAACTGTAGATAAGCAAAATTTGACAAAAACACCTCCTAGGATTTTCCGTAAGAAACCTAATTATTTTATTGAAATTGATGAAAACATTTTGAAACCAATGTCTGACAAACTTTTTGAACGGAAAATCATAAAGAAAAGCCACTGAAATTTGGGATAATCATTTTGAAATTTTAAATGATTTCCTAAAGATGTTAGTTGTTGGTTAGTTTGATGAAATTGATTAAAATGAGACCTACATTAAACACCTTAGGATTGACAACATCTAATATACGTGGTCAAACCTCTACAATTGTTGAAAACCTTCATGATGCATATCACACAGTTGGTGTCAAGAGACGCACTAGGGATAGTAATATTGTGCGTCGTGTACTTGCTTACTAGTGTTGTAAGTGAATCAATAAAAAAACAACGTTTGATTACGCAAACAAGTCTGAATGTTTTGCAAGTTAATCGAAAAACTCTAATGAAAGCAATTGAAAGACGTAATATCCTTCAATCACTCAATAACACTGATTTTTGAGTAATTTTTTGCTAGAGCACCGCGTAAGGACAAAGATAATTATGATGCTATAAGAGAAGTTGTTATTCAATTTTGTGCATGATAACACTAGAGTTTCACCTAATACAAGAGATGTTGTAAAACAGGAGAGTTGGTTCTACTAATCGTGAACCACATCCAAAGCATTTCTTAGATATGACTCAAACTCAATTTTTTCTGTAAATTTGAACAAGAACATCTAGAAATTAAAATTAGTCAATATTTTTTTGAAATGTTGAAACCATTCTATGTGAAAATCAACCACGCTTGCACCACTTGTTGTTGTAGGCAACATGTTGAATTTGTGATGCATTATGCTAAATTTTTACGTATTTGTTCTAATTTTCATTCTGAAACTATGTTATCGGAATGTGGTGTTCAAGTTCCACCAATATCTTCTAGGGATTTCATTCCTACGAAATTTTGTGAAAAAGAAGTTGGATAATTTTTTACATAGGTAGTCAGGATTGTTTAGATGGAAGTTGTGGTACATGCGGCGGATTACCTAAATTGGAAAGTTGCATCCATGAGAAAATTGAAGGTGCAATAGGACATAATTTAGTTGATTTTGATAAATATAAATCAGTTGCATACCAATTGAAAGATGGAAAAGAGTCTAAACGGTGTGAGTTAGTTACACCAAACATATGTCTGTTTTTCAATTTATGAGAAAATTTAAGGATGAAATTTTTTATGAGTATGCTAGGCATACACACAGAGCTCGATGGTTGGATGAACAATTCAAGATATGCAAGGACACATTTCCTATTGGTACTATTGTTTCAGTGGTCGAATTTGCAGAGAATTACACATTGCAACCACAAATGGAGGTTCAATCGCAATATTACAACTCAATACAAGTTGCCATTTTTGTGCATATAGCATTTATACATTCTCCTGATAGTACAGAGAATGATCAATTTTTTTAAAGAGAGTGTCCACTTTTATATCAGTGATGATCGTACTCATTCTACTGAATTTGTGCAAGGGTGTTTCCAGTTATTTTATGGAAACTTGTCTGATAGGGACATCCACTTCAAACAACATTATATATGGTCCAGATAATTACACGTCTCAGTTTAAGAATGCACGAATGTTTTATTGGATGAGTAAGATGCATGTCAAGATGGGTGTGTAACATATTTGGAGTTTCACTGAGGCTAGACATGGAAAAGGAGAGCATGATGGTGCAGGGGCATGTGTGAAAAAAGCTCTTGCAAGAGAAGAGTTGAAGTACAAAGATGGTGCTAAATTGAAAGATGCAAAGAGCATAGTGGAATGGTGTATTGACAACATGGCCCGAGGTTCTCAAGAAAATTCCACAGTTCACAGATATTTTTGGTTGATAGAGGAACAACAAATTGCTAACTACAAGGATTGTATGACACTCACTGGGTCCAGTGATATGCACTCATTTTGTAGCTCAGACGCTACTTCATGGGCCACATGGACAAGAAAGTTGACATGTTTTTGTGCATCTTGTATCGAATTTGTCACTACTGAGTGTGATTCACAAGAATGGGTGGATGGATGGATTTGTAGGCCTCTAACTCCACTTCCTAGTTATCAACCTCCACAAGCATTATGAGTTTATTTTTGTAGATGAAGTTGCAACATCCAAGGACTTTGACGAAATTTTGATTTTGGTGCGACAAGGTATTTATGGTTATTTACAATTTTTGTATTGAGTTATGTCCATTGAAATTTTAATATGTATAATTTAAATTTGAGTTAAAACCTTTGTTTTTTATAGGACATGTGTTTGCAGTTATTGCAATAGAAGAAAATGAAGAAGGAACAGACTATTTCTTATGTCGTTGCATCGAGGAAAGAAAGAAGTTGACTTCTCCTATTATAGATGGTGAAGATATTGAGTACCCTACAGGGTCAGTGGTAGTTACTGGGAACTTGGCTTTGATGGTATCCATTAAAAAACTCCTCTGTTTGGGTGTTTGAAGACTTTGAGACATACAGGAAAATACTCTTATATTCACATCTAGTTCTAGCGACAAATATTCAGCTATATAGATATCGAGGAAGGCCTAATAACAAGATTCTTTGGAAGGTTCGAGAGTCAGATCATGAAGCAATCATGTCCACTATTCAGAGTAGATCCGATCCTGATGGTTCATTGGAATGAATTTACAATGCTCATGTCTAGTATATATAATTTCTTTGGTATAATATCTTTTATATTAAATTTGTTATTTAGATAGATTTAAGTTCATATATTTTATTAAATTTGTGTATTTTGTATATATCTAGTATGGTTTTGATTTGAAACTTAAATTTCTTTGACTAACACTTTTATGTGTAGGTTAGTGGTGCCAGAAAAGCTTCCACCTTCACGTGGTTGGACAATGTTAGTAGAGAATTGTAAATTCTCGAAGTCTAAGAGAAGCTTTCATTGTTTTACAAGAAAAGAGAAGCAATTAACAACGATTTATGTACCTGTGGAGGGGGTTCTTGGCTCCGGAGGAGGTATCCCAGAAGCACCTGGAGCTTAGAGAACCGAAATGACACCTCCCCAAGTGTTTACAAGACCATCCCTACGTATGTGCACAGTCGGTTCGGTGCCATGACCCACCGTTTGCAAAATATAGTGTTTGACAGCCTTACACTGGCTCAAACTGCACTATTTTACGTGCATTTGCAAACAATAGGGCATTGAGAGCACCGATTGGAGAAGGAAAAAACTGAGACAGGATATTGTAGAGGGTCCCTATGCAAGGTGTAGGATCAGACGAGATGTCTCTAGGTGCCACGGAGTCTGCGTAGTCACCCGTCGAAGTTGAACAATTTTTTGGTCTTAGGGCTCTTAAGGGACTACGCCTGAACGAAGTAGCCTGGAAGCAACGACGTTGTTGCACACCAAAATGATACCTCTCTAGCATTCACCTAGCCACCTAGACATGTCAGTCATCGTAGTCGGTTTGGTGCCATGACCCACCGTTTGTAAAATATAGCATTTGACAGCCTTACACTAGCTCAAACTGCATTATTTCACGCGTTTGCAAACAATAGGGCATGAGAGCACCGATTGGAGAAGTAAAAAACCGAGACAGAATATTTTATAAGGCCCCCTATGCCAAGGTGTAGGATTAGATGAGACAGTCTCTAGGTGCCATGGAGTCTGCGTAGTCACCTGTCGAAGTTGAACGATTTTTTGGTCTCAGGGCTCTTAAGGGACTACGCCCGAACGAAGTAGCCCGGAAGCAACAACATTGTCAGCACTGAAAATAAACACCTCCTCTAGATTCACCTAGCCACTCAGACATTTCAACGCAGTCGATTTGGTGCCATGACCCACCGTTTGTAAAATATAGTGTTTGACAGCCTTACACTGGCTCAAACTACACTATTTCACGTGTTTACAAACAATAGGGGCAACAGAGAGCACTGATTGGAGAAGGAAAAAATGAGATAGTCTATTGTAGAGGGTCCCTACTGAGGTGTAGGATCCGAGACATCTTAGGTGCCATGGAGTTTGTGTAGTCACCCGTCGAAGTTGAACGATTTTTTGTGTCTCAGGGCTCTTAAGGGACTACACCCAAACGAAGTAGCCTAGAAGCAATGACGTTGTCGCACACCAAAATGATGCCTCCTCTAGCATTCACCTAGCCACCCAGATGTGTCAGCACGTAGTCATGGTTTGGTGCCACGATGTCTCGAGGCATGACTTCTCACTACTCACCTCTGTTCATTTCCTAGGACTGCCTAGAAAAGGTAGTTTGTAAACATTTATGCCACGAAGGCTCAAGGAATGCTAGGAAGGCTCCGGATTGGGTGGTCTGACTCCAATCTGGGCCTCCCTAGAGCCCTGCCATAGCACCTGAAGGCATATACCCCCCAATCAAATGCGTTGGCGGTGACAGTTTGCTGGACCACGACGTCCCGGGGCATGACTTCTCGTGCTACTCGGCTAGCATCAATGAGATTGCAACAAGGTTAACACATTACCATGTAAATACTCTAATGATTGTTAAATGATCTATTTTTAAGCATGTTAATACACAATAGAACTTGTTAAGAATATTTTTTGCATATCTTTTGCCAACTAAGTTAAGAACCTTCAATTTACCATTATATAACATATAACATCATATATGATATGTGTCGATTGTTATATCTTAGTTTCAAAATTAAATGTTAAACAAATAGATTTTTATTAGATGTTAGGGTTTCAAATAAATATGACAAGGATATCTGCTAGCATTTGAAATGCCTAAAAAATTGTCAGTGTATCATCTTTAAAATGCAAGGATGTGAATTATTTGACAATATACATTACATACATATTTATGTGTTCTTATCTAGATTGATATGTCGTAACATATGTACAAACATCCTAAATAAATATGTAAAAAATGTTCACAAATTCCTTGATATATCGTTTTAAAATTCATTGAAGAACCTTGAAATTTTTTCAAATACCTTGGAATGGTAAGGATGTGAATTATTTGACAAACCCCCTCACAAAAATGTGTATTTTGGACTAGAAGGATTGTAGGGTATACAAAAAATGGGGGTTTTTAAAGTGTGTGCTTAAATACAAAAACATATAGGACTTAATAGGGAAGTGAATCTACTTACGATAATCAAATCATGTGTAACTTCTTAGTTGATTGGCATAACACCAAATTATAAAGAGATATTAAGGTGTATCTATTGATCAATGGGATAAGCCCTATTAATGGGATAATCTCTAAAACAATACATAAATGCTTCCCTTAATTTCTTAACAATTGTACCATGCAATGTTGCACCATAGTAACATTATATTCATATAGTTCAAGATGAACTCTACCTCACTTATTTCTAACAATGTTTGCATTAGTTGATATGCAACAAATGAGTGTTAGCTTTAAAAGAAAAAATGTTAGTTATAGAAATTCCCTCACAACCATTCTTTCAAAGATGTGCACATTGTTAGGAGGTGGGAAAATAATTAGAGTTGCACATACACCCTACGTAATTATTGTGAAAAAAGTAATTACGTATTTCCCTTTTGTAGTTCACCTAGCATGGTTATCATAGGTTTTGCTTAATGGAATAGGTTTGCTTAACAATTGTACCATGTAGTGCTCCGGGACATGGTTTTTTAATTTTAAATCAAACATACATATAGAACTAATATACATAGAACATACATACATAGAAGGATATCATGTGCAATGAAATCGAATCAAACATAGAAGTAATATCGTTATGAAAACCAACACATGGATATATAATGTATCAAACTAAGTGTGCTGGATGCACATCTCTAAAAATATAAGTTCATAACATGTGTACATCTCAAACTAAGTGTGCTGGATGCACGTCTCTGAAAATATAAGTTCATAACATGTGTACATCTCGAACTAAGTGTGTCATACATATAGGACCACATGTGGTCGCATAAGGCTATATATACAATGGACTATATGAAGAATCATGAACTAGGACTAGATGGCCCATATATATATATATATATCTATGTACATCCAGGTCCTATGAATCTAATCATGAAACATCTTCCCTCTCTTTTCCTTGCTAGAAGTAGCATGTCCATGACCTGGGGATGTAGTGGAGGGAGATGCCACTATGGATTTCATCCGTGTGGTCCTAGGCATCTCTAAGCAGGCCTGCAACCTAACCTGCACATTCATAAACAACAAGTTTTTAACACCCAAATTTTTAAAATACATTCAAAATTTAGAAACTTAGAATTTAGTTAAAATGCATGTGAAATCTTACCGCAATGTCATGATCCCTATCAATTTTTGTTGATGTGTCGCAGGGACAACAATAGACTCACGAGGGGTAAGCTACATACAAATAATTAAATTTCAAATTAAATATTTCATGTACAAAATTTGATATTGTAGATTTAAGTAATAAGAAATAATTCCTCCAAAATTTAACAAATTTGAAAAATTGTACCTCAGTTAGTGGATCTGCAGATGCTATGGCAGTATCTACAGTAGCCTCCATAGTCTGCATATATGGAGGAGTCTCTCTGGCAGTCATAAGCTATACAAAAAAATGTACAAATCAATATTAATCTACATGACTGCCACATAACAGACCCAAAGCATAATCCACGTGAACTTCCACAATTAGAAACAAAGTGTAAAGAGAAACTAACTTGCGTAAAAGTCATGTGAGGCATGCCAGTAGCCTCAGTTCCCAAAGCAGATGATGACCTGCCAGGCTCCTGCGTATAAAAGACAAACATATATTAATATGTACATGTACACGTGAAACATTATAATAATAAAAGTGCACAATCAAATGAAATTTGAAATTTAAGTACAACTTGAAACTTACGTTTGTAACACGCCCAGCTGTAGTAGCTAGCATGTCGATGCCAGATGTTTCCTTCACTGGCTCTTGCTATTTAAAATAAAATAAAAAATTAGTTTTTACATGTATGTACATGACGTACAATCAAATACATATATATTAAAATCTCAAACATGAATTAAACTATTGATATATATATATATATATATATATATATATATATTTGACATTTACCTATGAAAGACCAAGATCCTTTGCACCAGTTCCAAAAACATCCACCATCATCTCATCTAGAGAAAATAAATCATGTGATCCAACAAATGATGTCTCATCCGCAGTGCATACGGCACCACATGATCCACAAGTGGTGTGGTGCGCTAGAACTGGCGCCTCCACCAACATCACTAGATGTAATCTGGTCACTATGTTGGGTCAGAGTGTTAGTGAGCTCCCTCAATGCATGTAGTGTGTCAATCTCCACAACCTCCTTCAATGTAGGAGGGATAACTGAAGGTAGTGGGGGTTTTGGGGCATGGGGGATCCTTGGTTGACCTACATGTGCACCAGGTCTACTCTGTGCAGAGCCACCTCCTCGCCCATAAAACTCAGAAAAGTCAAAATAATTTGGGACCTCATTAAACACAAACTCGTAATATAATTTCTTCAAAAAATAGAGAGGAACCTCATTGTTGTTGCATGGTGGATAATCAAAAACCATCCACCATCGGTCCCAAAAATTGTTCTTGATTCAGTCATCATGGCACCAATGGATTGGGAACCATTTGTAAGTAGCTGTGGGGGGGAGGGGGGTCATTGGTTCTTGGGTCAGTAAATAATGCACAAATGCAGGTCTTTTCCAAAAAAAAAATCTTTTACAGCCGCATGGGATAATTTATCTACATACCACCACCTACAATCACCTCTAAAGGTATTCCATCTGTCTATTTGGTTGGTTGCGGAGTTCGACTTCACCAATCAATGTTTGCAATGTGTTGGCTAAAGTCATGCGGGATGGATTTGTGGCATGATTTTGTCTTATAGTCTGAATAAGGTTCTCAATGACAATTTTATTTTGTCAGATTCTTCCAATGATATCATCTTGTGTTCCTGTTGGTTCCGTGGGGATAGAAGGAGCCACAGGAGGTGGATCTATGTTTGGAGGAGGGTTTTGAGGAAGGGTTTTCGAGGGTTTTGAGAAATATTTGATTACGATTACAAGCTTGCTGAGCAACTAACAAAACAAAAAAAAATGGTATACATAAACAAAAAATTGAAAAAACCCATGAAAATAGAAAAAAATACCCTAAAATGCAAAACAAATTGATCAAAATCGAGGGCTTACCCTCTTTGTGCTTGGCGACATGGTTAAAACTATTGCGATCCAGAAGTCCGAAGAGTAATTTTTAGGGGGTATTCAAAGCTCGAGTGCCAAAGGTCTAGGAGAAATCACGGTTTGAAAGGAAAAATGGGGGAAAATGAGGAGTCTCAGGTCTATTTTTTTTGGTCTCAGAGGACAATGATCACGGTTTTAGGTTGCCAGAAATCACCAAACCTATAAAAATAATTGCGCGAGCGCGGTGCCTAAATTTTAGGATTTTAAATGTCCACTTAATTTTCCACCAACTTGCTGCAATTACCCACACCTGTTCTTAAGAACATAATGATGTCTTCCAAATCCGAGGGCACACACTTAATTTAAAGAGTTGTGCATTTGACATTGTATCCTCAATTCTTACGCTTCCTCTCCTGAGTCAATCCTTGACAGTGGTCATGCCCCAAATTACTCTTACCCGGTTTTACAACAACGGTAAATTCAAACTCCTGAAACAATAGAACCCACCTGCATATGTGCCGTTGTAAGAGGAGCTTGTTCAACAAGTACTTTAATGTCATGTGGTCCATGTAAAAGATAAAAGGCGTCACTAGCAGATACTACTTGAATTTTTACAGCATGTAGATTATTGATAATCCCTCACCCTCCATGGTAGTATAATTTTGGTCTGTTGGGGCTAGCTTCCTACTAGCAAAGCACAAGGGATGGTTAACAATTCCCTCTTCAAGTTATGCTAAGATTGCTTCTATTGCCATCCCTAAAGCATCAACATGTACATGGAATGGCTTATCCCAAGAGGGAAAACGTAATATGGGTGAGATGATAAGCCTATTCTTTAATGTGTCAAACACCATCTACTACACCTCTCCCCAATGAAATGTACTTTTGTGCTTCAAAAAATCTTCTAATGGTGCAACAATCTTGGCATACCCCTTAATAAATTTCTGGTAATACCTCGTATACCCAAGGAATCCACGCACCACAGTTTGGCTAGTAGGCTCCCCCAATCCCACAATAACGACAACTTTGGCAGGATCCACCAACAAGCCTTCTTTACATATGATATGTCCCAATAGGGTGCCAAATGGAGTAGCGAAAACACATTTCTTAATGTTGAGAGATATAATCAACAACCTGCATCTCTTGAACATCAACCTTAGATTGTCACAATGGTCCTTCACTAATCCATACACTGTCTAATCATCCTGGTAGACTTGCAAAAACATGTGGACGAAGTCTTGAAACGCTTGAACCACAATGCGTGAAAACACAACAGGCACGTTCTTCAGTCCAAAAGGTATGACCGTATAGGAAAAACTTCTCCATTTAGTGGCAAAGGTTATTTTTTCTTGGTATTCCTTTGCAATTCTAACATGATGATATCTTGAGAATCCATTTGTGAAAGAATAGATCTCACACCCAGATACTCCTTCCAGGATCTCTTCAGTGAAGGGGTTGGAAAAGGTTCAATGACACACACTGCATTCAAATCCTTGTAATCAATGTAAATCATTATCCTCCCATCCTTCTTAATGCTAATGACCATCAGACTTATCCATTTTGATTCCTCAACAACCTTAATGATGCATGATGTGATCATCGTATCAATCTCCTCCTTGAATTTGACGCACAGATTTAGATTCATTCGATAAGGTATCTTCCAAATTAGGCGCACACCTTCCTTTAACTTGATCTTCATTTCTCCCAAGGAGTGGTGAAATCCTTTAAGCTCATGGTACCCACATGGGAATAAATCCTAGAATTCATGCAATAGATCAATAATCTTTGAAACCTCCCTTCCCATCCAGTAATCTCTAATAGTAGCTTTCTTAGGTTCCACCTTCATTCTTGGTTTTCATGGGTTCATGGTAGGCACACGCTTGCTTATCAACACTATCCATAACCTTATGCGTACCAATAATATGGTTAACATCCAAGTTTTTGTTAGGAAATAAGGGATAAAATATGCGGAATAATCCCTCATAGAATCACAACAGTAGAAACTAATATGTAGAAAATATTACAGATCTAAAATAAAGTGCAGAATAATAAAAGAACAACACAAGGAGACAATATTTAATGTGGTTCACCTAATTTGGGATATGTCCACCAAGAATCACTTGCTTAGATTTTATTATAAGCCACCGCTCTCTTAATATAATACCCAGATTTGTTTGGAGCTATGCTCAACAAACTCTACAGAATTCACACCTAAATTTAGACACATATGCAATGTTACATAATACCTACCATATGCACAAAATCACATAAGTAAACAATTGCTTAAGCAGTTTTACAAAACCGTGGGTATCAAAACCATGGGCCAAAACCTTCCCATAAACCTATGAGTCAAAAATCCCACCCATATGAGAAAAAGCATGTTTCCTGGTATATTAGGCACTTTTTGTTTCAAGGCCATTTTTTTTCGGCTGGCGAGACAACTGTGAAAAGTGTATAGTACTCTTAGTGTACAGTCTTTAACACTTTCACACATGAAAACAGGCTCGAGAACCTAACAGTTTTCCACCTCTTCACTATCTATCATGCAGACCAATTTTCCTTTCTCCTTTTCCATGTATGTGCGCTCAAGTTGTACCTCATCTAATTCGTTCTCATCGAAGCGCACTTCCAAGCCAAGTTCACCCAACAACTCCAATACCCTACCCTCTTTCATGGGACTATTTCCCATAGTTAGGCACTTAAAAACCTGTAATGCCTTATCCACCAATGGATTAGTACTCTGATACTTGAAATATTGAAGGAGATCAACTGTCAACTCCTTCCAGTTTCCTATATGATGGAACAACTCTAAATGAATGTACCATGCACGCGAACAACCTTGTAAGGTGGAGTAAAGCTTGTGCACTCCTAAATATGAAGGAAAGGCTTCCTCTCCTTCCATCTAGGCCTTCTTAGAGGCCTGAATGTGAAATGAGGTGGGTTCCTTCCCATGATAGTCTTGTATAGCAGTAGGTGCATTACTTCAGTGAAACCTAATAGAGAGCGTGATTCTCACCTCACGCCACTCTAGAAGGTTATCTCAATGGGTCACCCACCAATGTGCTACGGTCCTGAGCAAATTATAGCTAAGCATACTTCTCCTTTTGATCTCACATCTCCATTGGGTCTCCATTGCTCGTAGGAAAACATTAGGGTTGGCTCCCCCAGTGTAACTCGACAATTGTTTTCCTCCGAGGTGCATGACTGAGCATGCCTTTGTTACTCTTATCACAATGCCTCTTAATTGCCTTCCGACTAACTCATATTTCCTATTCACCCAATTTTCACATGCCACACTAGTTGTATCACTTATAGATTGAGCATATTCCCATTGAATAATTCCTTCTTTTGTTGGTTGGATAATCTTAGGGTCCTTGATAATGCACACATAGATTCTATCTAGGTCTTCTTCTCCCAAGAACTTAGTATAGGGCGTTGACTTTCCATCCGTCAAAGGAATGATAACACATTCCTTCTTGTTCTTAAAGCTTATATACCCCTTATTGAAACATAAGTCAACATTGTGCTTATAGCACCAGGGGAGCCTAAGTAACACTGAAAATTTGTCCACCTCAGCAAGTGCCAAGACTTCAAAGTCTCTTGTGAATTTTGCCCCTTGGATAGTTATAGTAACATCCTTTAAGACACTAATGGGCATTGCCTTTGTCTTGTTAGCCATATCTAACACATTTGAAGATGGATGTAACGGGGGCCTTCCCATTTGATTCCATGTGTCCAAGGTGAGAACAATAACTTTCACGCCCATGTCAATCAGAATATTAATTAGGATCCATCCATCAACAACTGCACTCAAGGTAATCTCCTTATCATAGTCAAGACTTTGAGGAGGTATATTAACATGCAAAACCCACCTCTCGCACTCTCCTCCAAAACTTTGTACTTTTCCCCTCAACCACTCTCCTAACAGAGGGATGATATTCTCCTATCTCAACATCTTATATACTTCCCTAACTTCATCTATATCCTTCTGTGGAGCCTTAACGCTCTTCATCTGCTCTAACTACTGAGACTTCTCCTTTAGGTACTAGATCTCCCCTTGTAGGCTTTGAATAACATCCATGGTTTCCTGATAAACTTCCTTTTGATGTGTAGGGTTCATATACTTCCCATGTACCACTTCTTCTCTTATAATCAATGGTATCTACTTTGGTATCTCCATGGCACGTGCAGCCTCAGCTCGCATCGTCACTAGTACAGGTTCTAATTTTTACTCATGCACCACCCTTGGTATCCAAATTCGATCAGAAATATTTATGCTCACCATCCCATCG
This sequence comes from Taxus chinensis, assembly GCA_019776745.2. Classification (NCBI taxonomy): domain Eukaryota; kingdom Viridiplantae; phylum Streptophyta; class Pinopsida; order Cupressales; family Taxaceae; genus Taxus; species Taxus chinensis. The sequence goes on from CM034147.1 coordinate 966,562,178, forward strand.
CCCTTATCCTTTCGTTGCTTCTAGATCATGTGTTCAAACATTTTTAGGCATTCCTCATACTTGTGTTTTTTCCCACACCAAGAGCACTGTAACAAATTAGGACACTTGTGCTTGTAATGTTCAATAGATCCATAAGTATAGTAGGCTCCCTGAGGGAATTCACTCCTTCCACCCCCGTGATTTCCATGCCCTCTAACTCATGCTCTAAATCCTTCACCTCAACCTCCTCCATCTGCACCCTTCATAATGATGACCCTCATCCTTTGAACTATTAGGATTGTGGAGATGAATTGCTTCATAGTTAGCATGCTTTATCAACTTGTTGGAAAACACAGTAACCAACATCGGTTTTGAAGGGACCGACATTGGTCACTATGACCCGCATTGGTCAGGCATGTATGAACCGGTATCGGTTAGGGCTAACTGGAATCAGTTACCTATGCGTGCATGTTTTATTTAACTCACGGGAATTAGATCTAAATTTAGTATTAAAGTGGATCTATTGATTGTAATTACATAGCTAAGTACCCTAAGTTTGTATATATAAGCATGAAAGTTAGGGTTAGAAGTAGAATTAAGAAAAGGATAGAGGAAGAATGTTAATTCTCCTTGGTTGAAGATGAAGAAGAAAAATAAGAAAAATAAGAAAAAGGTTGCATGAAGATAGAGATTAAATGGAGAGAAGTTGGAAAAAAGGAAATAACATGTACATCTGAATGGTGAGAAGGTGGTTATGTCTTATTTTTTATTTCCTTTGTATTGTCTTGTCTAAATGTAATGTCTTGCATAGTATGCAAAGCACGTAGAGTTTCTTCTTGTAGTTCCACATGTTGGTGAGATCATGTATTGTAGATCCACATGTTGGTGAGATATTATATTGTAGATCCATGAGATCATGATGTATTATTGATACATGTATATCTAGTCTTATATTGTTAGATCCAGAGGTTATTATGAGATCTTGTATTCATAGATCCATGAGATCATGTTATATTGATGATCCATGTAGATCTAGATATTGTAGAGGAGGTTTTATTCATGTTTACACATGTTGATGCGGTAATGGAGAGACATAATTACTTCTTGGTACACAATTATAGTTACACATATGGTAGACCCATGTGAGAGGTCTTGTTGCAGATCCATAAAGAACTTGGTAGCGGTTTAGAGATGCAGTAGTTCCTAGTTATGTGAGATTTGTTGGCGGTGTTTGGAGGCACAATTGTAGTGCACTCATAGAGATCCGTTTAGAGATTTGGAGGAGAGGAGATATGCTTGGAGAGATGCATTGTACTCTTGTCTTGAAGAGTTGGTTTGTACTCTTGTTATATTATATATATGAGATCTCTATCTTTGGTGGAAGTAGCCCACATTAAGTGAACCACGGTACATGTTGTGTTATGTGTGTGTACTTTGTTTTGATTTGGATTATTCTAGTTTATACTCCCACTGCTGTAGATTTTGGGGAATTGTTTAGATCTTGTGTGCATGATTGAGTTTGTTATTGAATCATAACACTATTCTGCAATCTTGAATTCCCAACAACTGGTATCAGAGCTTGGTTATTTCAGAGAAATTTTTTGCTTCAGTATATTGTTAGTGGTTTACTGACAGGTGTATGTGAGAAGGGTTTCTTTTGCTTGATGTAATAAATTTTAGGAAGACATTTAAATGTCAAGTGGAAGCTAGAAATGTGAGGTTGCTGGAGAATACAATGACCAACATCGGTTAGGTGGCAACCAACGTCGACAAGGTGACCGTGGTCAGTTACAGGGTAACCATGGTCAGTTATAGGGTGACCATGGTTGGATACTGGGTAACTTAGTTTTAAATAGAAAATCACATATCTGAAGATTTTTATAAGATACAGTGAATGTATCTTGTTTGCTGAGGTGTCCCTGGTTCTTGGAGGAACATGCATGATTGTCAGATTTTAGATCTAGTTTGTAGAGGTATGGTTTTGTTACCTTGGTATTGCAGTGATTGTATTATTTGTGTTGCACATGCATGTTTGGGATTGCAGATCTGAGTATGAGAAAGGGGATAAGTTATGCATCCTTTGGTTCAGTTGGATACATGGGATTAGTTAGAGAAGAAAAATATAGTAGCACAAAATGAAGATGGGGTTTCCATCAGAGAAGCATGTTCTTTCCTGCTCATTTTTGTGGCTAACTCCTTGTGTTCTTACCTCTCTTGTGCCTCAGTCTCCATTTTTGATTTTTAGGCACTCAAATATTTCTAAAAATGGCACCATTGGATAGAGCTCTCTCTCTCAGCTTTCCAGAAAGGTAAATTTTTCCTCCTAACTCCTCATATTTTTCAAGTTATGGCTCGACAGAGTTTTTGTGGGAAATTTTCCCTTAGGAGGCCCACAGCCAATAGGAAGCCGCCACGTGGCACCTGGAGAGTGGTGGAGCGCGGGGAAAATTTGAAATTTTTTTCCAAAGACCAAATGGGTAAAAATTCAAACTTTTGCCCGCCGATCCGATTTTGGCCTGTTTTTGCCCTAAATTTTCAAATCGCCATATCTTTCGATCCAGAGCTCGGATTTTCACGTTCTTTATATCAATGGAAATCTGGTGAAATTATCTACAAGATTCTGGGGTCAATTTTTCATTTTGGTTGAGTTTGGAGAGATAAAATCAAGAAACACCTCTGGCATGTGGTAATGGCCAGAAATGATGTTTCAACAACCAGTTTTAATGCAAAATGGGTCGCATTCTTCTTCAGCATGGCCAAAAATGTTAGGGCATGGGTCTGTAAGGATGCCCATGTTGTTTTAATGCATCTTCATTTAATGGGGAATGGCTTCCACATTTTTTACATGTTTTCTCTCTCCTGGGCTCGACCCATGCATTGTAAAAGCCAGATTTGGCTCATTTTTTGATGGTTGAACATTTTTTTGGGACAGCAAGCTTCTTCTTTCACCTTCAACAAGTGATTTTTGCAAGTATCAGACCTTCTTCATGATTGTAACAGGTTTCTTCCTCTTTGATGTTGCAAATGCAAGGATTTTGACAGTGAAAATGACAGTGCAGACTCTGTGATCAATTTTCAGTCCTTTGTTTGTATTGTCTTGTTTCATTTCAGACCTCTAATTACATCTTATCAGCCTGTGTATGATGTTTCATGTTGCATTTCATGAAATTGTGTCAATTTGCATGAACAAGAAGTGTTCACCACTCCTTTGGTGTATCACCTATTAGTTTAGTTTCAATTTTTGCACTTTCTATCTCTGTCTCCTTGGAATTTAGAGTAGGATTAGGATTCAAACCTCTGCAATTGTGCAAATAACAGATCTGATCAGAGGAGTTTGAGGAACTAGCCTCTAATCTAGAGATTCCTCTCTCATTTTACAAGTCCCACACTTGGAGAGAGGTTTCAATGTTGTGCAATCACACTGGATGCCTGAAACATCAACTTAGAAACCTGATTTGCATCCAGGGGTGCTGCTGATTTGCAACAACAGTTTTGGCACGCCCGGTGGGACCTTAGAGGTCTCATTTTCATTGCAACAAAGTTGATGTGCATCTGCTGCAATTTTCTTGCTTAAAAGAGCTATAAATTGCACATCTGGCGACTCCAAGGAAGAAGAATCAGCTGGTTTTAGCAGTGCAGACCTGAAAACTCATGAGAAGAATCACTACAAGGTCAAGAGCTGGAGAAGAAGAGGCGTTGTTTGAATATCTACAGTTATCTCCAAGAGTAAGGCAAAGTGGGAGGAGAATCCAAAGGTCTCCATCTCCACCAAACAGAACTCTCTCAACTCCTCCACCTGGTAGGCCTTTCATTCAATCAACAAGGGTTCTAAGGCCAATTAGAATGGCACAAAACAACCCCTATGTCAATTTCACTGGCAGCAGCCCACTTGCTCTCAATGCACAAAATCCAATTCCAATTGCAGCCTTGAAGAACATTCCATACTTCACTGGAGAGAATCAGACTACTCCTGGTGATCATGTTAAAGACATTGCCAACCTTTGTGCAATTCATGAAATCAATGAGATGCAAGTTGCTGTCAAATTGCTGGCATCTTCATTCAAGGGGAAGGCTTTGCAATGGTTTAGAAGCCTTGCCTCAGGTTCTATTCAAAATTGGAACCAGCTATGTGTAGCATTTCATGAGCAATTTGGAGAGAAGGGAGACAACTTGTCTCTTTTGGAGCAGCTAACAACTATCAAAAGAGCTCCCAATGAGCAGCTGACTGATTTCAACTTCAGATTTCAAAGGACTTGGGAGAGAATTCTAGTGGCAGTCAGGCCAACAGCAGAAGGTGCTTTTCTTTACTATCTCAAAGCTCTAAATTCTGATATTTCTATGTTAATTCAGTCCATGGGAGGCACAACTATCCCCATTGCTTATAGCATTGCCATTAGAGCTGAAAATTGTTTGATCCAAGCTGGCAAACTAGGCCCTAGACCTCCCATGCCATTGTTTCCAAGTTTAGAGAGCCCAAACACTAATCAAGCACCTAATTTGGCTCCTTCTCCCACTCCTAGAAATCAAAATTCAAGTGAAGCTTCCACTTCATCTTCTAGTGCCTCAAATGAACTTCAAGAAGTCATGAAGCAATTGCAAAATTTAGGTAATGAGCTGGTTACTCTCAAGAGGCAACAAGCCCAAAGTTTTAGACCTTCCTTCCAGCCTCAAGCTCAGCCTAACAGGCAGCCATATCAACCTCATAGACCACCCAATCCAGCTGCAAATCTAAATCAAGCAAGGCCTCCTGCCAACAGACCATTTCAGCCCTATAATCCAAATGCTATATCTGCCTCTAAGGCATTGGTGCCAACACAAAACAATGTTGCTCAGGAGTATGATTGGTGTTTTCCATGCAATGAACCTCATAACCAGTCCATGTGCTTCAACGGTGCCTTGAATCAAGCATTAATGGTGACAACTACTGGTGTGGAGGGTGAGGGCAGTCAAGGAAACAACCAACAACAAGAAACATTCCAGCAGCAATCAGCTCCAAATGACACCACACTTGTGAACTGGCAGGCAGAGGATTTTTGTGGCATAAATCAAACAGTCTCTCAAGGTGTTGCAGCCAACACAAGGTCAAAAAGAAGGAATTTGGGTGAAGAACAGCCATTAGCTCCAACCAATCCACAACCTTTTATGGCTCCACAAATGGTTGGCAAACAAAATCCAGTTGTAAATGCACAAGGGTAGCCAAGAACAACTCCTAGACCAACTCAAATACCAGTTGTTGTTGCCCACATGCAAGGGATGAATATGCAAACCAAGGGACAACAAAGAGATCCTTCATCACCATTTAGTATCATTGATCATATGAAGAAGACAAATGTAAATATATCAATGTGGGAATCCCTATCTATCCCAGGCCAGAGAGATTTACTACAAGCTTCCATGAAGGACTGGCCAACTTTGAATCAGCAAGTCCAAATGCAAGAGAAGGTGCTCACAAATGCTGCCCAGCCTGAAGGGAATCATGGAGGACAGCAAGGTAAAATGTTGAAGCCCCCTCCTTTTTATGTCTCATTAATCATTGGAAACCAATTGGTGCACAATTGCATGATTGATTCTGGGGCAAGTAGCTCAGTGATGCCCAAGCAAATAGCTGATCAGCTAGGACTTCAATATGAAACCATATCCAAAGGGGTAGTGCAGTTGGATGGGACAGCAGTAACAACAGTTGGGGTGATTAGAAACTTGAGTCTTACCTTGCATGCATGTCCAAATGTTGTTGTTTTACAAGATGTATCAGTTATAGACCTTCCACCACTCTTTGCCCTATGTTTGTCAAGAGATTTCATAGCCAAGATTGGAGGATATTTGTCTATTGATTGGTCACACATGCTGTTTAGAATGAGGTATGGAACCAAAGCTACAATCAGGTCTGAACCTATTGCAAACTTCCACATTGAGCCCTACACTCCAAGTCAGATCAATGCCAATTGTTCGGCATTTGATCAAGAAGATCACCCAAGCACTGATGAAGCTGACACCAAGGTTGGAAGCATCCCAGATCTAACTCTTGATGAATGGGAAAACAAGGTGCATGCTTTTGATCCTTATCAAGAAGTAGAAGAATCTGAGCTAGGGGTCTATTGCATACATCAAGAAGATCAGCCCATTCCTAGCATCACCAAGCCAAACCACAAGGATGACAATGAGGTATGGCAGCTGTTTTTTGATGGATCAAGGAGTAGACAAGGTGCAGGAGGTGGAGCTATGCTTATTTCACCTCAAGGAGTAAAGTACTATTCAACTTTTAGATTTCAGTTTGCATGCTCCAATAACACTGCTGAATATGAAGCCTTGGTGCAAGGGATGCATTGGGCAATAAAGAGAGGAATAAAGAACTTGCAAGTCTTTGGTGACAGTGAGTTGATTTTCAACCAGGTCAAGGGGCAGCATGCTGTCAAGAATGATCTACTCAAGTGCTACAAGAACAGGGTGTGGGACCTCATTGAATATTTTGAGGGTTTTGGCATCAAATCAATTCCTAGGAAAGAGAACCAAGCTGCTGACAGGCTTGCAGCAGTTGGGGCAGCCTTTGATATTGTGGAAAGCATTCAAAAGGACAAGGTACAGCCAAACATCCATGTGATTGTGAGGCCTTCAGTGCAAGATAACAATGTAAGTTGGCAAGTGTTTGAGAATGACCAGCAAATCATCCATTTCTTACAAGAAGAAGCTGAGTTCTCAGCTAAAAATCAGGAAAAATTGGAACAACAGTATGGTGACCAAGTGGTACAGCTGAGAACTAACAAGCTGCCCAAGGGACTTATCACTTTGGAGTCCATTTTCAATCCCAATGATAAGTTTAGGAAAGAGAAAGCAAACATTCAGGTCAAGAGAGAAGATTCAGTATCCATCTTGGTGGAAGAGAACAAACCATTGCAAATTGGAAAGATGACAACTGAACAAGAAAGGTATGAGTTCATACAGCTGTGTCAAGAGTTCCCTAATGTGTTTGCTTGGAGCTATAAAGATTTGAAAGGTTTCAATCCCAAGTTAGCTCAGCACACCATTGAGTTGGATCCAAATACTAAGCCCATCAGGCAGAAACAAAGGCCAGTCAATCCACACATGGAACCTCTCATGAGGAAGGAATTGAACAAGTTGATTGAGTCAAGAATCATATTCCCAATCAAGCATTCTAGTTGGGTTGCCAACTTAGTTCCAGTCAGAAAGAAGAGTGGAGAGATCATATTGTGCGTTGATTTCAGAGATTTGAATAGAGCATCTCTCAAGGACCATTACCCACTCCCTTCTATGGAGCAAATTTTGCAAGTTGTGGCTGGCTCCGAGAGGTTTTCACTACTTGATGGCTACTCGGGCTACAATCAGATTATGGTGAAGGAAGAAGATCAGTTCAAGACAGCCTTCACAACCAAATGGGGAACTTATGCATACAGGAAAATGCCATTTGGGCTGTCCAATGCTGGAGCTACCTTCCAAAGAGCAATGGACATGGCGTTCAAAGGTTTGATTAACAATGTGGTGCTGATATACCTTGATGATATCACTATTTTTTCAAAGAATGCAGCAGACCACCTCTCTCATTTGAGACAAGTCTTCCAAAGGTGCAGGAGATTTGGAGTGTCTTTGAATCCTAAGAAGTGTATCTTCCTAGCACATGAAGGAAAGCTCCTTGGCCATATTGTCTCCAAAGAAGGATTAGCAATTGATCTAGAGAGAGTTGAAGCCATAAGAGCACTACCATTGCCAAGCCACAAGAAGGCCCTTCAGAGTTTCTTGGGGAGAATAAACTTTGTTCAGAGGTTTGTCCCATATTTTGCAGCCCTTGTCAAACCTATCACCAAAATGTTAAAGAAAAGCATGGATTTCAAGTGGACAGCAGAAGGCAAGGAGAGTTTTAAAGCAATCAAAGAAGCCATCTCCCAAGCACCAACTCTCATCAACCCGGATTTCTCCAAGGATTTCATCCTCTATGCATTTGGAGGTAATGATACTATTTCTGCCATTTTGGTACAGTAGAACAAGGACAATGATGAGCAGCCAATTGCTTTCTTCAGCCAAAGCCTAGATGACTATGAGGTGAGATATTCTTTTATTGAGAAGCATGTACTTGCAGTAATCAGAAGCTTGAAGAAATTCAAGCATCTAGTCTCAAACAACAAGGTTCAGTTGTTGGTCTCTCATGCGGGAGTAAAGGACTTCCTCCTCAACAAGGATTTGAATGAGAAAAGGGTAGGTTGGATCACTCGTGTCATGGAGTATGACATTGAGATCAAGGTCACCAAGCTGGTAAGAGGAAAAGGATTGTGTGAGCAGCTGATTCTGGGCAAGCAAAAAGGAGTATGCAATAAAGAAGAGGTTGTTTTGACAGTTCAAGACAGCCATGTGCAAGGTAGCACTCAACAAGAGGATAATGTTGTCCCCACTCCTTGCTGGACCCAAGGTATAATGCATTTCCTAAGCACATGCCTATGCCCTCCAGAGATGAACAAAACCCAAAGAAGACACTTCAGATTGCAGGCTGTCCCATATGCCATAGTAGACGGTGTTTTGTTCAAGAAAGATGTGAATGGAGTGCTGCTGAGATGCATTAGCACAAATCAGATTCATAGGGTGTTGGAAGAGTTCCATGGTGGACCAGCTGGTGGTCATTTTGCACCAAGAGTGACAGCTCTAAAAATCATGAAGGCTGGTTATTATTGGCCCAAGATTTTTAGTGATTGCTTTGCGTGGATCAAAAGGTGCAAGAATTGTGCATTCTTCACAGGTAAAGAGAGGCTTGCTGCCCTTCCATTGCATCCAATTTCAGTTGACCAGCCATTCATGCAATGGGGTTTGGACTTCATTGGAGTCATTAATCCCAATTCAAGCCAAGGGCATAAGTGGATTTTGACAGCCACAGACTACTTCACCAAGTGGACTGAAGCAGTAGCACTCAAGGAAGCAAATGAGTCTAGCATCTTAGACTTCTATGAGGGGATAGTAACCAGATTTGGCATACCTACTACAATAATCTTAGATAATGCATTAGCATTCATTGGATCCAAGGTGACTGAGTGGGCTGTCAAGAATAGGATCTACCTAAGTACTTCATCAAACTACTACCCTCAGGGTAATGGCCAGGCTGAATCTACAAACAAGAACTTGTTGAGGATCATTAGGAGGACTCTTGATGAGAATCAGAGGTCTTGGCATACCAAACTGAAATCAGCCTTATGGGCTGATAGGATAACTCCCAAGAGATCCACAGGTAACTCTCCATCCAGGCTTGTTTATGGAAGAGAGGCAATCTTGCCCATGTCACTTGAGTTGCCAACATTGGAACTCATGAAGCAGTTAGAGTTGCTAGAGTTTGGGCCCATGGAGGTGAGATATGCAGAGTTGATGGAGCTCCAAGAGATCAGAGATCAGGCATCCCAAGCAATGGAGAAGGATCAAGCTTTGATCAAGAAGACCTTTGATAGGAAGGCCAAGAGTAGATCTTTCCAAGTTGGAGATCTAGTGTTAAAATGGGATGCAGATAGAGCAAAACCGGGAAGGCATTCAAAATTTGATGCCATTTGGAGTGGCCCATACATGGTCACAAAGTGTAAGGACAGCAATGCCTTCCAATTGTCTTCATTGGATGGCGAAGAACTGCAGATTCCAGTCAATGGAATCTATCTAAAGCATTGCTACTAGAGGGAAATTCTCCACCTTGTAAATATTAGCTTAGGTTTTCATTCCTCCAAGTGCTTGTGCACATTGTTTTGCTGTAGGTTGTTTTGCTTTCCCTAAGTGCTTTGGCACAACTTGTTGTTCCTGGGAATGTGTTTGCAGGCCTTGCTCCATCAGGTGATTTTCCATCTTCCTCCTTGCAACATTCTAAGTCAATTGGGGTTCCGAACAGAAAATTTTATGACTCCATGCCCAATGGGCTGCTTCAGGCAACTGGTATCTTCATCTAGCAGGCAGATGACCCCTCTGAGTCGCCAAAATTGTTATCCAAAATGTGCCCCTACTCATTTTTGTGGCTAACTCCTTGTGTTCTTACCTCTCTTGTGCCTCAGTCTCCATTTTTGATTTTTAGGCACTCAAATATTTCTAAAAATGGCACCATTGGATAGAGCTCTCTCTCAGCTTTCCAGAAAGGTAAAGTTTTCCTCCTAACTCATATTTTTCAAGTTATGGCTCGGCGGAGTTTTTATGGGAAATTTTCCCTTAGGAGGCTCGCAGCCAATAGGAAGCCGCCACGTGGCACCTAGAGTGGTGGAGTGTGGGGAAAATTTGAAAATTTTTCCAAAGACCAAACGGGTAAAAATTCAAACTTTTGCCCGCCGATCCGATTTTGGCCTGTTTTTACCCTAAATTTTCAAATCGCCATATCTTTTGATCCAGAGCTCAGATTTTCACGTTCTTTATATCAATGGAAATCTGGTGAAATTATCTACAAGATTATGGGGTCAATTTTGCATTTTGGTTGAGTTTGGAGAGAGAAAATCAAGAAACACCTCTGGCACGTGGTAATGGCCAGAAATGACGTTTCAACAACCAGTTTTAATGCAAAATGGGTCGCATTCTTCTTCAACATGGCCAAAAATGTCAGGGCATGGGTCTGTAAGGAAACCCATGCTGTTTTAATGCATCTTCATTCAATTGGGAATGGCTTCCACATTTTTTACACGTTTTCTCTCTCCTGGGCTCGACCCATGCATTGTAAAAGCCAGATTTGGCTCATTTTTTGAGGGTTGAACATTTTTTTTGGACAGCAAGCTTCTTCTTTCACCTTCAACAAGTGATTTTTGCAAGTATCAGACCTTCTTCATGATTGTAACAGGTTTCTGCCTCTTTGATGTTGCAAATGCAAGGATTTTGACAGTGAAAATGACAGTGCAGACTCTGTGATCAATTTTCAGTCCTTTGTTTGTATTGTCTTGTTTCATTTCAGACCTCTAATTACATCTTATCAGCCTGTGTATGATGTTTCATGTTGCATTTCATGAAATTGTGTCAATTTTCATGAACAAGAAGTGTTCACCACTCCTTTGGTGTATCACCTATTAGTTTAGTTTCAATTTTTACACTTTCTATCTCTGTCTCCTTGGAATTTAGAGTAGGATTAGGATTCAAACCTCTGCAATTGTGCAAATAACAGATCTGATCAGAGGAGTTTGAGGAACTAGCCTCTAATCTGGAGATTCCTCTCTCATTTTACAAGTCCCACACTTGGAGAGAGGTTTCAATGTTGTGCAATCACACTGGATGCCTGAAACATCAACTTAGAAACCTGATTTGCATCTAGGGTGTGTACAAGTAGAAAAAATGCATATCACTTCAATGTTTGGATTAGAAAGAGGACGGAGTTGGCTCGGTTAGTCCAGTGAGAATTTGAGTCAGGTATCTCTATATGATTCATGTTTTATTTATTTTATTTGGAGAAACTGATATTATGTTTGGATTATATGCACAAATAAAATTCGCACCATGGATATTTGGCGAGCTTGAATTTTATTTTCGGGATATGTTGGAATCTTGAGGACAAGGATATCTAGTCTAAGGATGGGATCCTCAATGAAAAGTCATGTTTCAGACATAGTTGCAGTAGTGAGAGATGTTGAGTACACATGGATGCAAAGAAGGTGATTCACCCACTTCACAAGAAGTCCAAACTTCTATGATGTAGAAGTATTCTTAGAGAAGAAAGGGAATCATTTTTATAGTTATTTCATCTGGTTTTATTTCTCACTGACATATTAGCTTTTGATCTTGGTATTAGAGGCAATGCAGGGGATTTTGTGTTTAGTGGGAGTAAGCCATGGTTTTTGGCATCGTAGGATTAGATACATGATGCACATGCAAAGTGAGAGGAGATTGCTACTATTCAGAGTGGCAGGAGGCACAAGTTCGTTTTGGAGGGGCAGTCGTGACTTTACAGGTATTTTAAGTTTATTACTTTGTGATGTCACTTTTGGTTTATTTTATGGTTCCTGGATGTTCCTTAGGGAAGGCAGTTGATGGTTGATTTCAACTAGTTCTAGATGATAGAGAAAGTTTCAGAGTTTGAAGGGTGAAAAAGGAGAAAATATGCTAGTTATAGAGACCGGTGTCAGTTAGGGTTAACCATGGTCGGTTGATTTGGTATCCATGGTCGGTTAGGTAGTGACTGAGGTCGGTTAGGAAACCATGGTCGGTTTAGTCACAGATTTGACAACAATGCTTATTTACCATTTTTAGATGATTCCCTTGTTTTTCTTTCATCTTGGTTGGTTTTGTGCAGTATGTTGATGACATTTTTTGTTGGTATTTGCACTAATTATTTATTAGCATGGTTAGAAGGGTTGTTGTTGTTGACATTTATGAGCACATGATTCATATATGGCTTTGGAGTTAATTGGTGAGAGACTTAGAGCTTCTGGAGAGTCTGGTGATATGGATGGATGTACATGGTGAGTTTGTACATGTGGATAGATCCAGTTTTGTAGAGTTTATGATGATGCAAATGTTTGATTTGTACATAAATGCCTTTAGCATGAGTAGGAGATGATTTTTTATTTCCTCTTGATTACTATGTTACTCCCATGGGAGATGTTATCTCTACATATTATTTTCTTGGACATGATAGTTGTTTATGCAGGGTTTTATTTGTAGATTGCAATGTTTTGGATTCTTTGAGTTATGCAGGTGGTTTTTGGATTGATCACCCAGTGGTTGCATGTAGAACTCATTTAGGTTGTCATACCTAGGATCTTGTTTATTGCTTATGCTTATTCTAGTTTGACTTGTCTTTGGTTAGTTGCATTAGTAGTAACATGGAGACATGGATAGATGGCTGGAAAACATGGTTGATTTTATAGGTATGGCTATGGTTATAGTTGAAACTCAGTATTTCAGTTTGAGTGGGAGATCTTGTAGGTGTGTTAGTCATGGTGGATTAGTTGTATGAGAGGCATGGAGTTATGATTTAGTGGGAGCTTGATGCATGGATATCTTGTGTATCATGAATTAGGAGTAGCTTTGTGCAGGTATATGGTAAGTCACATGTTTGTTATCTTCTTGGTTTTAGAAGATGGGTTAATCTTCCTGATTTATTTTGAGAGAATTGTTAAAGGAAAGAATAAATGGTCTTCACAATATGTAGAGGACGGTGATGTATAGGTACAGGTACAAATTCAACAATTTATCTCCAAGTGGGAGATTATTGTTAGGATTGTGGAGCTGAAATTGCTTCATAGGTAGCATGCTTTATCAACATGCTGGAAAACACAGTAACCGACATTGGTTATTATTGGCTTAGATTTTCTGTACAACTGAAAACCTAGGAAATCATGAGATAAATATCCCTCATTTACCAGTGAGGCTCCTGTGTAATATTTTATCAATTATATTTTCTAATATCTATATGTTGGTTTTACTTTAACCACGTAGCTCATGCACCATAATTAGACAATTTTGCAGCAAGTAAGCAACTATAAAGAAATTTGTGTCGAAGAGGGAAATAATTGATTACAGGAAGAAAGGAAAGAAGATGTGCAATCTAGCCAATAGTTCACATAGTTTATCTCATGTGTATAGATAAACAAACATATCTTGAAAATACAAAATTTAAAGAAAAGGAAAGTTTTCAAATTCATATATGAGATGACACAAATTTTATGCAAAGATCTAAAAAGAAATAAGAAACAAAATGCACTGTTGACGCAAATTTCTCTAGAAATCCGTCTCCTTTCAATTCCTTAGATTTCAAAAAGATATCAAGGGTTTTAGCTCAAATTTTGGAACACAAGAACGCTGATTACAAATTCTCCTAATTTAACTCCTAGGCTCTTCATCTACTTTATAGTGTATAGAGGGCAATTACAAATAGAAATTTTTTAATGAATTGCCACATGTGGAAGCTATGGAAAAGGGAAATAGCTGGTAATATTCCTCCTGGAATTCCTCTTTTCGCATGACATGCATGATTTATAACTGAAAATATAACCTTCTATTTTGCATCGTCTGCCACCTATTTCCAAGTAATTGACTTCTTCTAGTAACTTGAAGTAACAACTTTTAAACCAATCACTTAAGTTTTACAATTTAATTGATTACTTAATTACTTTGTCGAAGAAAAATAAGAGAAAGAAAGAAGAAAGAGGAGAAATTAGAAGAAAGCTGCAACCCTATCACTCTTGTTCTTCTTACATAATCTACATGCTGATCCAACATGTATTGCACTTCTGCCTCATGAATGATCTGGATGATATCTTTGCCTTGAATCTGATATGCTTTTTCTTTTTCATATGTTGGTGACTCATTTCCTTTGATTCTCACCAAAATGGATATGGAAGCAGTTGATTGTGATTTTTTTGCGGGTGTTGCCTCTGACTTTTTTTCCCCTCTTATCCTTGAAGCTTTTGCAGTTCTTCTCCAGTACGTGCACTGGTAAAATGCTTTCCGTAAACAATTCAGACAAAACTCATCATCTTTTATTTTTAATTGCATATGAGCAATTTTTAATTCTGGACAACTCTATGGATGAAGGAAAATACAAGTAAATTCATTGAAGGCTTCAACTAGAAGATTGAGAGCATATGCACACGCTCCTGAAAGGAATTTTCTATACAATGACTTCCACGTGGGTTATTTTAGAAACAAGAGAATGAATTTTTTCTAGAAACCTTTGCAATTATGAGATCTGGATTCTATTTCTTCCTCTGATTCTGAAGATATATTCAATGTACCAGACATTGAATTCTGATTTCTTCACCAATATGGGCATAAAATGAAGTATTTCTACAAATAATTGAGACAAGTATGTAGTCCATAGCTATGAATATCTAATTTCTTCACTAAGATCTGATTATAAAGCCTATTGCCTTCTATTTTTAGACTTTGCTTGCATGCCAAGCAAGATAAAAACATTATTTTATCCACCCAGGCACTCACATCAACACGCAGATGCTCTGAATAATAAAAAAAAACTTCTCCAACCCTGGGCACCAAAAATGGATGTTTCCCGACAATTAATTAGAAAAACTCATCTTTTAGGCATTCAACTATGCCAAAATGGGTCGCACTTTTTAGCTAGAAGTCATGTTAAAAATAAATAGTCAAAGCAATGGGAATTTTTACCTTGCAAGGCAGCTAAGAAATTCCTGCTTTTTCACTTAAGTGGCTTATCTTTCATAATGGGAAAAAGTAACCTGCAAGGCAGGCTAGAAATTCTTGTTGTTCACTTAAGTGACTTATCTTTCATAATGGGAATTTTTACCCTGCAAAGCAGGCAAGAAATTCTCACTTTTCACTTAAGTGAGTTATCTTTCATAATGGGAAATGGTAACCTATTAGGCATGCAAGAAATTTCCGCCTACATGCCACCTCTAAATTCCCATTAGCAATTTAAGTGATTTGATTTGATGGGAAAAAGTAACATGCAAGGCAGACAAGAAATTCCCACCTTCCTGCCACTACCAAAATTCCCATTGGTAGCTTAAGCGATTCCTTCCAAAAAAATATGACTTGTATGAAAGATAAATCTTTTACAAAACTGTGACTTGAATTATGACTTCTGCCTTTAAAATTGCGTGAAAATTTGTCACTTAAGGAAACGTGGAAATTGGACGTGGAAGGCAGCTTTGAAAATTGTGACTGGCATGAAGACTACATTTCTTTCCTTTTTTGGATTTTTGGTTAATAAAACACAAGCATAGAATACAATTTTCCATTTTTAGGAAGGGTCCAGGAAGATGTAGCAATAAAACTTATATGTGCCATAACTTTCATTCGGTTGGCTCCGTTTTCTCTAAAAGTGCACATTTTCTCGAGCTCTACGCATTAATGGCAATATTTTTCTTATTTTCATAGAATCCATTTTTGCACCCTTTTGCACCCAACAACTTCTTGTAATCTTTTGAAAGAATCTTGAGCTCTGATTTCCTTTAGACAGATTAGTAATTAAAAATACTGGATAGCTTTTCAAAACCCTAGGCCCAGGAAAAGATCTGGCAGAAAAAATGAATAGGCTACAGGAATTTCTGGAGAAAACAAATGAAAACAAAAGCAAAAATAAATAAAACAAAACAAAAGAAGTTGCAGGAAATTGCTCAAAAATTTCTCGAATTAGTTGATCTGCAAAAATTCTTCCCCTCGGGTGAATGTTCTATGGTAATAATGACGGGGTGAAGTGCTTTATATAACCTAAAATCCTCCAAATTTTAGCTCAATCTATCTTTAAAAGAAATTTATTTATTTAATAAATAAATAAATAGAATTCTCTCAGACAAAACTTGGCAAAGGGATAGAGTGAGTTTTAACATGTGGGTACTTGGGGAATTTGGCTTTTATGACTCTCTGGGGATACCTTAGAGCAATGCAAATAAATGTAGGAAAAACAAACACAAAACGACCCGTTACATTGAAAAGAACAATTTTTTTAAAAAGGGGTAGTCCTAGATTTCAGGTGTGAAATCTCGGGGACACCAGTTATGAAGGGACCAACATCGGTCACTATGACTGGCATTGATCAGGAAAGTAGGAACCAACATCAATTAAAGATAACCGACATCAGGTACCTGTGTGCGAATGTTTTATTTAACTCACGTGAATTAGATCTAAATTTAGTGTTAAAAGTGGATCTATTGATTGTAATTGCATGGCTAAGTACCCTAAGTTTGTATATGCCTATATAAGCATGAAAGCTAGGGTTAGAATTATAATTAAGAAAAAGATAAAGGAAGAATGTTAAATTCTCCTTGGTTGAAGATGAAGAAGAACAAAAAGAAGAAAAATGTTGCATGAAGATAGAACTTCAATGGAGAGAAGCTGAACAAAAGGAAATAATAGGTACATTTGAATGGTGAGAAGGTGGTTATGTCTTCTTCTATATTTCCTTTGTATTGTCTTGTCTAAATGTAATGGCTTGCATACTATGCAAAGCACATAGAGTTTCTTCTTGTAGATCCACATGTTGGTGAGATCTTGTATTGTAGATCCATGAGATCATGATGTATTATTGATCCATGTAGTTCTAGTCTTATATTGTTAGAACCTCAGGTTATTGTGAGATCTTGTATTCATAGATCCATGTGATCATGTTGTATTGATGATCCATGTAGATGTAGATATTGTAGAGGAGGTTATCTTCATGTTTGCACAGGTTGATACAGTAATGGAGAGACAAATTTACTTCTTGGTGCATAGTTATAGTTGCACATATGGTAGACCCATGTGAGAGGTCTTGTTGCAGATCCATAAAGAACTTGGTAGTAGTTTAGAGATGCACTAGTTCCTAGTTATGTGAGATCTGCTGGTGGTTTTTGGAGGCACGGTTTTAGTGCACTCATGGAGATTTGTTTAGAGATCTGGAGGACAGGAGATACTCTTGGAGAGATGCATTGTGCTCTTGTCTTAAAGAGTTGGTTTGTACTCTTGTTATATTATATATATGAGATCTCTATCTTTGGTGGATGTAGCCCACATTGGGTGAACCATGGTACATGCTGTGTTATGTGTGTGTACTTTGTTTTGATTTGGATTATTCTAGTTTATACTTCCACTGCTATAGATATTGGGAAAATTATTTAGATCTTGTGTGCATTATTGGGTTTGTTATTGAATCAGAAAACTATCCCGTAGTCCCAAATTCCCAACATGAACTGTTGACAATGATGGCCTAGAACACACCCGTAGGAATAACATCATGTATTTGGTCAATCAATCTATAATCCTTTCTATCATGAGTAGTAGAGGTGTAAATCTTGCAATAGCAAGATACATTCTTCTGGATTGTGCACTGCCATTAGCAGACACCTACTTGCATCATGATCTCTGTGGCAAATCTCACAGACCACCGATATGGGTGTGAACTAACCTTGGCAGGAAATTATCCTTTGTGTGACCCTCTACTTCACAATCTGTACACCATAACCCACTGCGAGTCTCATGAGCCGAGTTTGTAGACAATTTCTCCAGTTGCTTTGCCATTGCAGCAATTTGGGCCTTCTAGGAATGGAATAACTCTTGTATCAATGCTATCTTACTGCCTCAACGCGTAATGTAGCCTCTAAGGCCTTACACGGATATGTGAAAGTACCATCCTGAATGGTTTGATCAGTCCTCTGATGAACCACTATGCTACAAAGGGTGAATGTCATAAGAAAACTTAAATATGATGGTGTCTTGAAACATATGTCATACTATCGCACACTCTTCCGTCATTCCTTGTTGAATCTTCTTCAATGCACTGATGATTTTCTATTCAAATTCTGGTATGTGGAACTCTACCTAAAAGGAATTACGTAGCACAATGTAATCCACCACTATTTTGTGTGGTTCATACTTCCTGTACTAGCTATGTGCGTGCCCTTGCAACATGGTTGTAAATTGACTTACTTTCCGCTCTAGGGCAGTGATTCCCTTCGCATGCCATAACAACTCACACTTGTGTACATGTTCTATAGAATCCCAATGCCCCTTGTAATCAGGTAAGTGGAGTGACATCTCATAAAACACATGTTGATGGTGTTGTGGACCTTTTTCACCAGATCTAGGGCCTTGATTCCCTTCGGTGTTTCCTCTACCACCAGAGCCACTAGATCCACTAGTGCAAACTCCTCCAGATCCACCAGGTCCTCCTCCTATTGTAGGTAAGGGGCCTAATGTAGTTGTGCCTTATGATCCCACCGTCATGCTAAACTACACGTCGACAGTCTGTGATACCAAACCACTCCCAAATGTGTTTCCCACACCACTTCCAGATGTGATACTCAAACCTTATTAACCCACACCTTGCCCAGATGTCATACCAAACATGATACTTATGAATAAAGGAAATGACTATGTAACAATAGATGTACCAAATGAAAAATTATACCTCCTAGGTGTTGCTCGACTACCAATATCGATACCAACTAGATTATCAAAACTTATCTTAGGAACTAGAAAACTAAGCGTAAGGGTCTGGTCACCGCATGGGTTAAGATGTATGCCTATGAATCTCCTCCTTTATTTATATGATGAGATCTCTCTAGAAGCCAATGGGGATTCTCTTCTGCACTTTCCAAGATGGGGTAGCTCAGAATGCTCAGGTTCCACATCCTTCGTGTGAACCTCAAATCCTTCCCACATGTCTGCCTCCATAAATCCATCACTCTTGTAGCTTCATGTTGTCTTGCCAAATCCCTCTCTCAAGCTTCATTATACTTGAGCCACCTCTCCTCTCTCTCCATTTCCACAGCAAGGTCCACCATCCTCTAACACACTAGCTTCCACACCTCACACTTAGCAGGAGTTTAGCCAGCCATGGGAAAGGCTCCAAAATCAAAGTAATGACCAAGATCTTGATATCCAGTGGAATAACACATAAGAATAATCCTCTAAGCTCCCTCAAGAATTCAAACTCAGCAATCTACGAGAAAGAATACATAGAAATAGCGTATTCCAAGGTATAACTAGTCAACACTCTACTCCACCAGTGATCAATAACATGGGTCCAGGTCAGATCGACGTCATGCAACCACTAATATTCCTCTTGAGTCCAAACAAAAGGTCTATAGTATTAACTTGTCTTTGATGCACATGTTGAGAGTCATTCATACAACTCTACTGGGAAACAATAGAATAATGTCTCATAGAGTTCATGATAGGTTCTCCTCCACCCATTTTCGTGCATCAAACTTAGATCTCGTACTGAACCTTTGAGTAAACTCATCCCCCGTGATGTTAAGCCAATCTTCGGCACTGTCCAAGGTCAAGCGCTCCATCATCACACATAATTCTCACAACATTTTCAAAAATGTAGTCATTTCTTCATATACCTTCTTTCTACCCCAAGCGCGCTAGCCTATCACCCAGCATGCACTAGGAGCTCACCTGAGGTGCACGCTAGCACTGATCCCCTTGTTTATGTGAGCTTTGCGAGAATGGTCTGCCATTTATGGAGAACAAGTTGCAAAAATGGAAACATAGACATTCACTCAAAAATAGAAGATACATACAATAGATCTATGCACAGATGCATCATAAATGGAAATGAACATTATAAATAATTATGATGAAACAAAATCTGACTCAAAATAATATGAAGAACACAAGGGTATAAAAGTTTGAACATGAATAACTAGAATCACACACCATAAATTGATTTATAAACATTTACAATGACTCCATTACATCATGAGGGTCATAAAAACTGATTACATCAAGGAATATTATCCTAAACCCTTCAAAAATAATTTTGAGAGAGAGAGTTATTAACTATTCTACCCATTACAACCATTTTTCATACGCAAATCCATGCCTAATATGCTTAAAACCCTTCTTGCAAGCATTTCTGCAGCACCTTGCCACTACTTACAACCCTCCTTCATTTCCCCAACACTTCGTTCTCACCCTCTTCTCTCCTCATTTTGGACCCAAACACTCCTTTAAATAGGATCTGGATGCACTGCCTTGGTTTCCTTCATAAGTAGATCACATGCCAAGTGGAAGTGTGGTCCTCCATGGTTGAATGCCTATGCTAGCTTACAAATGCCTCCACTACTTGTAATGATCATCCTGGGAATATCCCTTATGTGGAATATTCTTTTCTTGACCTCCAAGTCTCTAGGATGGCACCTTATCTATTCAGCATGCCTACTCGGGCTTTTCAAGTGTTTCTCCTGCGACAAATCCTTCAAAATATGGCTAAGTACCTAAATCTTTCTGCTCCCATGTGCGCCAACCTCTTCTACCACGTGCCTTTCCCTTCCACACTTTTTCCTGAGTGCCTTCCTTCTTTACTTCCTCCTACATGCTCTGACTTCTTCCATGGGACTTAGTCAATTTCAAGGCCCAACACTCTTTCTTACAACATGTGCCATCAGACTCATCTTTTCTTTTTCATCAATGATGTTATTTCTCTTTCATCCATCACATCCACATCCTTTTTCACTTAGGATTGAACATTCGTGGGCATACGACGATCCTTTCCTTTTCATCCAATCCTCCTCATGTCCCTTTTCACATGTCATCATTATGAATAGGGGTAGTCTTACTATTATCCGCTAGGGGCGTCATCCATTTTAGATACTACTCACTTCCCATTCTACCCTACACCTGGGGGAAAATCAAACCCATCCATCCATCCACACATGCCACCCTACTTTACACTTGGGGGCACACCACATCTATCCCTTAACCCATCTCTCGGCTACTTAGGGGCACAGATTCTCATCTTCCATATCCCCCATATTATCCTATATCCATCATCCTATCTATTTATCTCCCATCCCACATCTCATCTAATCCTAACCTATCAAACAATCCCTATCCTATCCAACCTATCCAATTTCCCTCAATCCTTAACTTTTATCCTACCCAAACATGCTTTGTGACTTATGGGAGAAAGTCATACCCCCCCCATCCCAAATCCACAATCCCAACATCCAACATCCAATAATCTAAACATCCCAAATGCAAAATCTCAACATCCAACATCAAATAATCTAAACATCCCACATCTAATAATCTCAACATCAAAAATCTAAAAATCTAAAAATAAAAAAATCAACACATTCACCAAAAAATAAAAATACAATGTGTGCCTTTTGCTTGTGTGTTTATTTTTTTGTCTGCATTTTCATTTTGGCTGATGATATGAGGATGTTTTTATTTATTTTTCTTGTGCACGGTCTAATGATATGAGGACCATCTTTAATATTAATTTGTTCAATGATATGAGGACAAGGGCATTTGGAAATTCGGTCATCATGGTCTGTATACCTTGGTGCATCTTAATTTATGCCACATCAATCATAATTGCTAATGAAGATAACAATGGGAACTTTAAGGTAGCACACCCCCTTCTATCATCATCTTTTAGCCCTATCATCATCCACACCTAATCTTCATCATCATCTAGTCCTCCCATCTAATCAATCCTTTATCAATCAATCAATATCCACATCCAAATATTATCATCCATCATCTAAAATAATCACCCCCTAGCTGAGACATCTTCTCACATCCCCTCATCAGTCAAACCTGCTCATTAAACCCATCCACATACCCTCAATCTTCTAATCCTTTAAAATCCTTAAATGTCACATCATCAAATCTAACATCCTCAAATTTTCAAATCCTTACCCCCTGGTTGGGGCATCTTCGATCCAAAAACCATTCCTCATTCTCTCATCCAAACATCCTCCATCATCTAATCCTCCAAATAAAATCAATCCTCAAATGTCCCATCATCGCATCCAACATCTCCAAATCTTCAAATCCCACATCTTAAAAATATAAAATTCAAATCTAACATCCTATAATCCAAAATCCTCAACATATCAACCCCTTGACCGTGACATTCTCAAATCTAAATCCAAAATCCAAAATCTTCACCCTTTTCACACATCATTGACTGGGGCATCCAATATCTCTCAAATCTTCTGTCCTCTCCTCTAATATTCTACTTCTTATAATCTTCTCTCCTCTCCTCTAATCTTATACTTCTTCTAATTCTCTCTCCTCTTCTCTGAATCTCCTACTTCTAATCCTCTCTCCTCTTCTAATCTCCTAATCATGTAATCCTCATACCTGAAATCCTTAAATGTCCTAATCCTCTAATCCTCATCCCCTAAATCCTTAAATATTATAATCCTCTAATCCACATCCTCTATATACTCAACCTTCTTATCATATAATCCTCTCTCATCTACTAACTTGGGCCTCTCCTCTTTTCAAGCGGTTACTCGACTCATTCCTTCCCTACTTAACCCCTCGAGGGGGCATCATGTCACCATCATAACATTTTATCTTCTTTTCTTTGAACTGTCATTTCTCTATAATAACACTTCAAAGAGGGGGAAAATGTAGACATCTAAAATTTCGACATGATCAATTACGATTAATTTGTCCTGCAACATCATCTAAATCCATATAATAATTAATCGCAAGATTAATTATTATCAATTTCATCATTAATCCCTTTATTCTAATATTTCATCATTTATATAAATATTCCATTTTATCATTTATCCCATTAAAATCCCATTTTATCACATTTACCCTTTTATCATTTATCATTTATCATTGATCTAATTTCATCCTTAATCCTTTTTATTTCATTATTATATCCTATTATCCTATTATAATCCCTATTAACATTTTCTAGGAATTTAATATTCATACATATCACCTACCACCTACCCTACACATCCATATACCTAGCCTTTCCATCAAATCACATCCCTAATCATATTTATTTAACCTAATCTAATCCTAATCTAATCACATCCTCACACCTTTAAATCTAGAGGCTTCTATTTCTAGAAGCCTCTCTATTCTTCCCTCTCATTTTTGAATATTCAAATAAATGTGCACTATTCCATTGATTTTTAATTCAATAGAGAGTTCTCCTAAAATCTAGAATTTTGTAATTCTATATAATTCTCCATTCTCTTGGAATTTCAACCATTGATCTAATCATACTTGGATCAATATTGACCCTCCAATCCTCCACCCACAAGCTATAAATTTAGCTCTCCTCCTCCATGAGAACACAACTTGGAAATCCATATCAAACCTATGTCATTTTATCCAATCAATCAATCCATTCCTTCAATCTATCTATCAACCATCCAATTGATCTTCAATCAAGCAATTATCAAGCTATCAAGGGGAGGTGTTGCCCAAGTGCATCCACAACAAAATCTGAAGCAAGCAATCAAGTTCAATCAACAATCCATCCATTTGAGCACATCCAACCAATCAAAGAAGGAGAATTTCACTTGTAGGTAAGTACAAGTATATTATATTCTCCTTTATTTCCATCTTGCTCTACCTGAGGTAGCGTATTAGATTTGTTAGTTAGGAATCAACTCACTTTGGTTTCTTGTTTACATTTGCACTAACATATCTTTTTACATATACAATATCATAATAATGTATTGGCACTTGCAACTAGTATTTACAATATGCTATAAGCTCAAATATACCATAGGAGAGATATACTTAGCTATAAAGAGTGATGCAAAAGAGATCTAGGTGCACAAACTAGAAAAACTGGGGGTAATGAGCCTATCAGAAATATCAGGATTGGATATATGGTCTTGGACCTATTGTACGGTCTTAGATCTACTTAGAATGAGGTTCAACAACTTGTTGCACCCTTATATGGTTTGAAAATATGTGTCGTTGTCAAACCGTAAGTGTCGCACAATCTTAAAACCATCTAGAATTGGTTGAATGGAACTCAAACCCTGGGAAAAGACCATATAATAAGGTTAACTTATTTGGGTTGAAGTGCAATTCATGCACCGCATACATCAACATTACTCCAAAGAGGCCTCAAATCACACATAGTTCTCCACCTATCATGTAATATCTATATGAATGTAGCTAGATGACAACTTGAATCACTTTGAACATACTTGAGATAATTGTGCTTTTATTAAGACATTGAGTAGGGCTCTTAGAGTGCTTAAAATGAGGTAATTTGAACTCCTTGACCTAGTAGTGTGGTTCATAATTGTAGGTGTGGTTTCCCTAGTGAATGTGCATTAGTTTTGGGAAGATTTACGAAGTGTTGGGTGCCTTTTTTTTGTATTTGTAATGAGTGTGCCAAGTGATATTATATATTCTTGTCAAGTTTGTAAAGGAGGTGATGTTAAATTTCTTATATAGGGATTGGAAGCTTAATTTGTTATGTAAATGTCGACCCAGGAAGATGAAAAGACACAACAAAGATAATGTATTGAAAATAGAGTTGGAAGATGTGTCGGTCTAAGACCGTACTAGTCGTCCAAGATAAAAAATTGAGGCATAAAAGGTCTTAAATTACATGTTTCGACTAGTGTGAAGATCAAATCATGGGCATTCATTTTAAGCACCGATAATTCTATCATTATTTTCATCTCAGAATATGGTTTTGGATACATTACATGGGTTTGACCCCTCTTCAAAGTGAATATTCATGTAGATAACTAAAATTTGGTAACTTTTCTTTTGTCAATGAAAAGTTTGACTATGATCCCTTATCTAAGATGCATATTCTCAACCATTTCAAGTTCAATAATTATATTGCTTTCATGACTTTCTCAGTGTCAACACTATACTCCATCATAAGAATGAAATGAAAATTACATGTTTAAAGGAAAATTATACCTGATTCTGTAGACACGCTTTGTCTTTTCTCAGAGTTCTTGTTGTACAAATATGTTTGTGTTGGCATGTTCCATGATGAAACTTGCAATAGAGAGTGTAGTCAATGTCATAGTAGAAATTGAATTATAGCTCAAATGTAAATATATAATTTGAACTTTGTATAAAGTGAAATAAAGAGATGCAAAACATGGAAGGGATACACCTTTTTTTATAGAGGGAAGAGCTCCCACTCCTTGCTTACAGTTGGAGATTTGGATTGTTTTGTTGAACTGCCAATAAGGATTGGAAGTGATTAGTTCTCAATTATGCCAAAGGATAAACTGGAGTATTGGGTGCGTATAACCCAACACAAAATAAAAGGTAGAGAGAGAATAAGAGAGAGGTATTGCAACACCTCATGAAGGAAGAATATTGCCTACGAAGAACTTAACTACTTCGATATTTTCTATAGCCCCCACAAACCACACTATTACAGATGAATCTAGGCCCCAATTTTTTTGTATAAAGACACAAAGTATAAAAGAGGATGGGTGCCCCATTCTCTCCTCGTGTTTCATAGAACTAAGTAGAACTATGTAAGATGTTGAAATGATAATGGAGAAGGAGGTTCATGCCCCAAAAAACCATTTATTTTGTAGTTGAATCTTGGTACTAAAGTGGAGGAGTGAAATATTCATGCCCCCTATAAATTGCTTTGAACTATGTCAAATGAATATGAGATTATTCTAAAAACCTGTATCCATAAGTGGGATTTTGAAACTCTAAAGAAATTCAGTACAACTTCCCCCAAGGTAATGTAGCCAAAATTTAAACACACACTCAATACACTGCAAAATACCTTGAACTCAAAGAAAATAACTTCTCTTCTTCATTATTGAATTCATGAATTACAATGCGTCTTAAAAGGAAAACAAATCCCAACTCGATTTCCAAGAAAACTCTAACTTCAATTAAATCTACTCTAGGTGGGCGAAATTTACTATTTTTAGCAGTTTACTAGAAACTGCTATTCTTAGTAAGTTCGCATGCTTATTTGCATGGCCACAAAAATTTCCACACATTTTCTACATGCCTAAATTATAGGAATTTCCAACTTTCTAACCTACTATGCATGCAAGAGACTAAAAATAACTAATGCCCTAAAATAGGAAAAAATGAATTGAAACTTAAATCCTAATTTTGGCCCCCAGATGGTGAATTTCGGGCCCGAAAATTCACCAAAAATGGCTCCAACTGGTAGGGCAGGTTGACCGGTGCATTCATCTTCTCATGAAAACAAGTGGTTTAAAAAAAATATGGACTCAAACGGACACTCAGATCAAAAGTTATGACCATTTTAAGTTTTTGCTAAAAAATAGTGCATCATTCTCCCCTGCTTGAAAAAAATGCAGCTCCTGCAAGTTGTCTTCTTCAAATTTATCCATTTATCTTTATCCAACTTCTTAATCTCCCACTCTATGACCCATGTGTTGTCCTCTTGTTCCAATCCTTTCCAATGTACCAAATATTTACTGTATTGTCCATGTCACGTGTTCACAGTTTTCTTGTCTAAAATATGATCTACTTCTTCTTTCTTTTTCACTGGAACCTGTTGCCTCCAATCTACTACTTCTTCAATAACATCCCCTTCTTCACTACCTCCATGAAAATAATATAAATTTGAAACATTAAATACTGGAGAAATATCAAAATTTCCTAGCAATTCTACCTCATAAGCATTATCATTTATCTTTTTCATGATCTTGCAGGGACCAATCTTCTTGTACTTCAACTTGTTATAGGTTCCTTTTGGAAACCTTTCCTTCTGAAGGTATACCATAACCAATTCACCCACTGTAAACACCTTTCTCCTTCTGTGCACATCTGTTATTTCCTTATACTTATCATTACTATTCTGCAGCTTCTTTTGCACTTCTTCCTGCAATTTTGTATATGTTCTGCAAATGCTTCTGCATCATCACTAACTCTGCCATCAATTGGTAGCTGCACCAAATCTAACACCCCTTTTGGATTACTCCCATACACAATATAAAATGGATACTTTCCTGTGGATCTGTTTACTAAGCTATTATAAGCAAACTCAGCTTGTGGTAATGCTAAGTCCCATTGTTTTGGTTTTTTCCCCAACTATGCACCTTAGCAGGTTTCCCAAACTCCTATTTACCACCTCTGTTTTCCCATCAGTATGAGGATGATAGGCACTGCTGAACTATAGTTTAGTTCCCAAATTCTTCCATAAAGTCCTCTAGAAATGACTTAAGAATCTTGTATCCCTATTTGAAGTAATGGTTTTTGGAACACCATGCAACCTAACAACTTCTCTGAAAAACAAATTTGCTACTCTTGTTGCATCACTATTTTTCTTACATAGGAAATAAAATGAACCATCTTAGAGAACCTATCAAAAACCACAAAAATTGAGTCATTACCTCGTTGTGTGTTTGGTAATCCCAAAACAAAATCCATACTCAAATCTGTCCATGCTCCTTTGGGAACAGGAAATGGCATATACAACCCTGTATTCTGTGCATGGCCTTTCGAGACTTGGCAAATTCTACACCTCTCCACATATCTTACCACATCTCTTTTCATCTTTGGCCAATAGTATTTCTCTTCTACCAAAGCTATAGTCTTATCCTTACCAAAGTGCCCAGCCAATCCTCTGATATGTAACTCTTTCACTATATTGTCTCTCATAGACCCAACTGGAATACATAGTTGTTCGTCCCTTAAATAGATAGCCATCCTGCAAAAGGTACTCATCCTGGACATCACCTGCATTTCCTGACAATGGAATACTTAACCTTTCAACAATATCCTTGAAATCAGAATCATAAAAATACAAATCCTTTATTGCTTCAAAACCAACCACCTCATTCTCCATAGTTGTAAATAGAGTCACATGCCTACTCAATGCATCCACAACTTGGTTCTGTTTTCCTGATTTATGCTTTAGAGAAAAGGTATAACCCTGCAAAAATGATACCCACTTTGCA
This sequence comes from Taxus chinensis, assembly GCA_019776745.2. Classification (NCBI taxonomy): domain Eukaryota; kingdom Viridiplantae; phylum Streptophyta; class Pinopsida; order Cupressales; family Taxaceae; genus Taxus; species Taxus chinensis. Next base: position 966,590,224 of record CM034147.1, read on the forward strand.
TGCCTACTATTCAACTTCTTTTGTGTATTCACATACTTCAGGGCTATGTGGTCTGTAAATAACACAAACTCCTTAGGCACTAAGTAATGCCTCCAATGCCTTAATGCTTGTACAATTGCATAAAATTCCACATCATAAGTAGATTAGTTATTTCTTACCTCATTTAATTTCATCACTAAAGAAAGCTATTGGCTTCCCACCTTGACTTAGGATAACACCAATACCCACATGTGAGGCGTCACAATCAACCTTGAACACTTTATCAAAATCTGGTAGTGCCAAAATAGGTGCTTCTGTCACCTTCTTCTTCAAGAACTTAAAGCTATCCTCAGCTTCCTTTGTCCACAAAAACTCCCTTCCTTTTGTGCAATCTGTTATAGGTGCTACAATACTGCTAAATTTTTAATAAAATTTCTTGTAAAATGTTGCTAAACCATGAAAGCTTCTTACCTCTGTTATACTCCGTGGAGTAGGCCATTCAATAATTGCCTTTATCTTTTTGAGTCCATATGTACCCCATCTGCTGAAATAATAAAACCCAAAAATACCAAACTCTCTTGCATAAACGTGCACTTCTTCAAATTTGCATAGAGCTTCTCTTTCCTTAACACTTCAAATATCACCCTCAGATGCCTCAAATGTTCTTCTTTAGTTTTACTGAAAATCAAGATATCATCAAAATAAACCACAACAAACTTACCATTGTACTCCCGCAACATAGTGTTCATCAACCTCATAAAAGTGCTAGGTGCATTAGATAACCCGAATGGCATCACCAACCACTCATATAATCCATCCCCTATCTTGAATGTTGTTTTCCACTCATCTCCTTCTCTGATCTGAATCTGATGGTAACCACTTCGAAGATCAATCTTGGTGAAATACCTAGATCCAACAAGCACATCCATCATATCATCAAGGCGAGGTATTGGGAACCTATACTTGATTGTAATTTTATTGATTTCTCTGCTATCCACACACATTCTCCATGTTCCATCCTTCTTTGGAGTTAATAAAGCTGGAGTTGCACACAGACTCATGCTCTCCCTTACTACACCCTTCCTCACGAGCTCTGTCACTTGCTTATTCAATTTTGCATGCAATGTCGGGCTCATCCTATAAGCTGCTTGATTTGGGAGTGAAGACCCTGGGATCAAATCAATATGGTGTTGAATATCTCTTTTGGGTGGTAACCCATCTGGTAGCTCATCAGGAATAACATCAGAAAATTCTTCTATTAATTTTCTGTCTCTACTGGTATTTGTGCACTTGCAGATTCATCTTTATTTGCGACCAGTACATAAAAAACCTGTTTCCTTTTCCTCCTTCACAAATTATTTTGCAGAAAGCATATTTTCAGCCTTCCCCTCTTCCTTAAGAGGTAACAAAACTATTTTTGTGCCATCCTTCCAAAAAGTATAAGTATTCTTTCCCCCATCATGAATTACTTTTCTATCAAATTGTCATGGTCTACCTAGCAACATATGACATGCATCCATAGGAATAACATCACACCAAATCTCATCCTTATAAATTTTACCAATAGAAAAATTTATTAAACATCTCTTATCAACAAGTAACTTCATTACCCTTCTTAAACCATGCAATACGGTAAGGGTTAGGATTCTTCTCACAATGCAGGCCTAGTTTCTCAACCATCTCATTTGAAACCATGTTCTCACAACTACCACCATCAATAATAACATTACATACCTTTCCTCTGAAGTGCATCTTGTCCTAAAAATATTTGTACGTAGCCATGCATCCCCCTTGATCTCCTTTCTTGGAGAAATCATCATCCTTTTGATCATCATATTTTCTCCCACATCTGGTGGAATTTCTAGGTCCTATTCTTCTTCTTCTTGTTCAGCTTCAACAAGATTTACTCTTGGAGGATCTTCTTGCCTCTTGTCATGTGTATAATAATGCGGGAATTCAAATTCCCTATGCCCCTCTTCACCACATATGTAGAAAACAAATGGTCTTGTGGAGACTCCCATCCTCTACCGCCAACATATCCTCTTCCCCTAGGAAATCCTCTACCTCTTTGCTGATTTGGGAGATCTTGTCTTGTATCTTCTTTCTTTTCCACTCCACGAGGTTGTTCTCCTCTACCTTGACTGAAACCAGCTCATCCCTGAAATGAGGATGATGCCCCTTATTCATCCCAGGTGATCTCCTAAAACTTTTTGGTTCTATTTTTCTTCGGCCTTTAAAGCTAGTTGATAGGCATCCTCCATGCTCTTGATCATGTGCATGCTTAGCTCATCTTGAATAGAAAATTTTAATCCATTTACATACCTTGCAGCCATTTGTTCCTCAGTTTCTTCATGCTCTACATGAATGGACAACTTGTAAAACTCATATGTGTATTCTTGCATGGTTTGTAAGTTCTATCTGAGATTTTGAAACCTCCTGTAAAGGGTTTGTGCATAATCCACATGGAGAAATTTGTCTTTTAGCTTCTTCTCCATCTTACTCCAGGTCCTAATCCTTTCTTTCCCCTTTCTTGACCTACTCTTTTTGTAGGTGATCCCACCATAACATAGCATGACCTTTTAATTTCGTGCATGAAAATTTTACCTTCTTTTCCTCTGACATAGCCTTCCACTCAAAAAAAATTCCCATGCTATTCAACCAGTCTATCAGCTCCTTTGGTTTTAGGCTACCTCCATATTCTGAAACATCAACTCTTATCCCATCATTCTTTCCTTCTAATGCTTGAAGCATCCTTTCTTCAAAAGCTAAGGGTGGTCCTTGTGCTTCCTCCTCTTCACAAACTTCTTCTTCATATGTCATCTCCACCTTGATTTTATCTCTGGGCTATAATTACAAGCGCAAAAACTTGCCTCTGCAGATCCTACATGTTTCTATTCATCTAGGAAATACTGCACCTTCTCTTCCTCTTCCTCTTCCTGCCATTGTTTTTTTTTCCACCAAGACTCAAACTTGCTCTAATACCAGATAATGTAGCCAAACTTTAACACACACTCAATACACTGCAAATACCTTGAACTCAAAGAAAATAACTTCTCTTTTTGTTATTGAATGATGAATTACAATGCGTCTTAAAAAGAAAACAACTCCCAACTCAAGTTTCCAAAAAACTCTAACTAACTTCAATTAAATCTACTCTAGGTGGTGAAATTTACTATTTTTAGTAGTTTACTAGAACATACTATTCTTAGTAAGTTCACATGCTTATTTCCAACCACAAAAAATTGCCACACATTTTCTACATGCCTAAATTAGAGGAATTTCCAACTTTCTAACCTATTATGCATGCAAGAGACTAAAAATAACTAATGCCCTAAAATAGGAAAAAACCGAATTGAAACTTAAATCCTAATTTTCGATCCTCAGATGGTGGATTTTGGGCCTGAAAATTCATCGAAAATGAGCTTCCAACGGGCAGGGGTGGGTTGACCAATGCGTTCATCTCATCGATAACAAGTGGTTTAAAAAAAAGGGCTCAAACGGACACCCGAATCAAAAGTTATGACCATTTAAATAATAGAAAACAAACACATGTTCAATAGAAAAATCAGAGAGAGAAAGTAGAAGCAATAACATTCGGATAATATTTACATCAAGGCATAAATCCATGAATATGGGACATCCACGGTGTCACAAGACAATGAAGGTGCATAGGCCGCGTACAAGATGAAACAATGTCATAGAAGAAGGCATAGAGCCACAAACATAGGACACCCACAGTGTCACAAGACAAGTGAGGCACATAGGCCACATAAAATGAAACAAACATGTAGTAACACAAGCAAGTAGCAAGCATCTATAACAAACAATGATGTCAAATAATGATACAAATAATATAGCAATTAGTAAGAAAACACATGAAGTTGTTAGGAAATATAAAATATTAGTGTTCCATTAGTTTATTCGTGAGAACTATTATGGGTAGAAAATAATATTTTTATGAGTTGTTTTAACATATAGGAGAATAGTTAGAACTACCTCCTTCTTTATAGGAGAAGCTTAAACTATAAAATGTAACTAACATTCTGTATGAGAAATAAAGAAGAAGATGTTGTTTATTGTGTTCATATTTTAATTATTTGCTCTGCTTAAATCTAAACCAAATATTTCATTTGGTATCAGAGAAATTTAAGATCGTGCATGTTATGGAAGCACAATGAATTTTTTAAGGGACATTTGTAATTTACTTCGCCCTTGCAGATGAGGAAAAAATAATTGTTAGAAAATTTTAAATTAGGTTTGTTTGTTTCAATTATGCGTAGTTGGATTATGTGCATTGAGTTGCCTACCCATTTTCAATTCCAAGCTTATTTGCATTCTAAATCAAATATCTATTTTGAAGCGGCACATCAAGTGGGGTTTGATCTCACGAGGAGTAAACAACGTGTCTGATTATATTCTCTCTTTTATTGCATGTTTTGCTACGAGTCTCTGGTAGATTTAAACAGTGCCACCTTGGTTTCAATTTTGCATCCAGTTTTGTTCTGCATTCTACACCAGTTTTGGGTTGATTTTTCCTTGAACACCATTTATTGGTAGGAAATTCCATTGTCAACACCCATTTGTATCTCGAGGTCGACATTTCATTTGTTGACCATATTTCTATGCACTATCATTTTGTCTATCGACCTGCTTGTATCGACTCTCATGTTTGTTCCTGCATTTGTCTGGAAAAGTGGAAGAGATAAACGTGTATAGTTAAGGGCATAAATCACAAAATTCTCGGTGTTAAAAGTGAAGTCTATATTGTCGGTCAAAATCATGTGTGTTGTTAATGTTTATCATTACATTTTTAAATCGTCATTACAAATATCGTATAGTCTAAACTTAAAATTGGTCCATTCGTGTCATAAAAAGTTAGGAATAATTTTATCATCAAAAGTATAGTCATTTGTTTATTAAAATCCAATCTTTAATTGGATTTTTTTGTCAGAAATTTTTGAATTCAAAGACGGTTGTCAAGTGTCAAAATTTGTCATTTGAAGTTAATTGTATTCATCAATTATGTCAGTAGTCACAGTTGTATCGTCAAAATTAAAGTATGAGCCATTTTCAAAAGTGTACACAACTAAAAAAAATTACCTCACTTTTTTTTTGGAAATAGGTAAATGTGAGGGTTTTGAAAGGACCCGCATCCTTTTACAAAAGGCCCTTAAGGCTAGATATATCCATGAAGCATACAAAGAGAAAGACCTAAGTCAAGCAAAAAGAGGAAGCCCTTTTTTTTGCTTAAGATCCTTAGGGAGAAGGCCCTAGCCTACAAAAAAACTTTCCAAACCAGTCCATGATATTTCCAATCATCACTGGACTCTCAGAAAAAGTGTAAGGCACTTTATCGTGCTTCCATTTATTAAAAATTTAGATTCATACATATGTATTTAACTACAATATACATCATTTCCCATAAAACAAACAAAAATTGGGAAGCCACCAGACTGAGACAACCAAAGCAAGAAAACAACCCTGGCACCTAAAAAACTCCATCCACGCTCATGACTCCATGTCAGCACCAGACAACATCTTGGTGAGAATTTCCACCTCAGAATCACTATGGGGTGGTGAGGAGGAGGGAAAGCGAGATACACAACACTAAGGCATCTCCACTTTGGCCTTTTGCAGGAAGCTCCAGACCCTAGTTTTCCGCAACGACCTCAAGCCCATATGAGAGATCCTGAATTCCACGCGCCATATCATGAATATGGAATTGTAAATTGATTAACCCCTCCTCCAAATTCTTAAGTTCTTTATGCAAAATGAACTGGCCTGACGAGTTTGACAATATATTAGCGGTGCTCAACCCCTGCGCTACATCAAATACAAAGTGATGCCCCAATCGACTGCCTAGGATCTAGCATGAGCTTTAGCATCATAGTACTAATGTTACCCTCTTCATCTTCTACTTCAAAAATCTCTGCTAATATCTAGAATTTCTCTAACTAGCAGTGCATCGCCGCATTCTTAATTCTCCCACTCATCCAATCTACAAAATAATCTCCCATAGATTTCCCAGTTTGAGCCCGACGCTTCTTCCAGCTTAGCCCCCGTAGCCAGACCATCCTTAGACGCCATGCAAAAAGAATAGGAAGCTGCGCCGAACCATAGGGGAAGGAAAGCAAGCAGGAAGGGAAAGAAAAGGACGCCGTGGGATAAACATCACCTCACCCCGTTTGACATTTAATACGTAAACCTCCACCAAAAACAATAAATATTTTATGCGTGCCAAAGCCCTAAATCTCTGCCAAAATCTTTCAACCTCAACTGACATCATACCAAGAGGAGAGGAAATAATCAGAAGGCATCCTTCCCAATCATAAACTCCCTTCCATTAACGCCATAGGTGCATCCCCTACCAGAAGTGCCCTGAATTGGTAATATCCACTCCCAAGATTGGTAACTTACATGAAGATTGGCCCATAAACCAACCCCTCTATTCACTAAACCATCTGCCACCTTATTACCTTCCCTCAATGTGTGCGAAAATTTAACCTCTGAAAAGGAAGGAAAATTGTTCCTTAATACTTCGACCATATAGTCTTCAAACGTCAGGCCTTAAGAGAACTCCATTGGGCCATATAACTGATAGCCTTGGAATCATCTTTAATCCATATGCGATTCCAATTCCTTTTCTTATCCTCCCGCAAGCCAAATAGAAGAGCCATACCTTCCGCATAGTTATTAGAAGAAAATTCGTAATCAAAGGCCAGGGCCACAATAGGCTGGCCAACAAAGTTCCTAAAGATACATCCATACCCAAAATTACCTGGATCTCCTTTTTCTGCTCCATCAAAATTGAATTTAATCCATCCATCAGAGGGTGGAATCCATCTTACCATCTTATCCCCTTTACTCCCCTTATCAGAAGAAAACGAGGAAGCCCATTAAGGGTTACATATTTAGCATATTTTTCAGAGAGGATGCTGCCTCTTTAGTATTAGCGGTGGGAAACTTGTTAGCCATAACATCCACCAATTGAATAAGCTCCAGACAATCAGCCTTAATGTGATTCCAGGTACTAGTAGTGTGTTCTTCCCAATATTTAATGAAAGCAAAATCTCTATTAAGCTTCCCGAACATGTTGAGAGCAATAACAGCAATGTCAGCTTCCTGAGCAGTCGAAGGGGCCATTTCATGGTGGACGTCAGATTCTTCAGCCATATACTTGTCCATACCTTCAATGATAGGTCACCCCGCAGCATTAGCAGGAGGAGAATCAGGATAAACAATAGATAACCCAATTAACACCTCAGGAATAGACTGTTCAAACCTAGAAGTACGATACTCAACGCCACATCCCGAAGAAAAAAATCGAGAAGGGTTGGGAGAAACCTCAACACGAGCAGTCGCCACCGGGGTAGTGGAAAAGGGGCGGGGAGAAGATGGTGGAGGCGAAGTGGCGGGAGGACGGGAAGTGGCAACACGGTGGCCAGTGATAATGACGTCAGTGTCCAAATCAACAGGGAGAATGATACAACGATGAAGGCGATGGGAAGGGGCAGGAGACAGGCGGCTTAGGACCATGACGAGGTAAACCTGACTTTAGAGGAAAGCATGCCACTTTAACACGAATGACCACGCTAGAGAAAAATAGAAAGAGGAGAGCTTGATGAAGGAGGGCCCCCTCATATTCACGAGCTTGTTTGATGGACAAGTCCAAGGATTGAAACAAGAAATTATCCAAATTAACCTTCCTACCATGGCGAAAAATGAGACAAAAGGAATAATTGAGGCACGTAAAATAATTTATATCTTCCTTCTAATGTGAAATACCACATTACCTAATCTGCCACTCTGTCTTAAGGAGGAGGCAGAGAGGCCCACTCGTACCCAGACTGGTATTTTCTGCAGTCGTTCTCCATGTTTTAGAAAATATTCCATTTTAGCTTTGAGCAACCTCTTGAAGTAGATGTCTTTGTTGGCATGAAGGACCGTGGCAATGGTAATGGTGTTTGTCGTGATTTCAAACTTAGTCCGACCCACCTTAACTTTCCCCTTCTTCCAAATAGCGAGGATAATGCTAGAAACACGAATGAAATGTCAAGAAAAACACTCAATGAAAGGGGCAACCCCTTTCTTCTGCAATATCTTCAAAACATCAGCATCATTTCTTAATTCCTCACAACTTGCCAGTTTAACTTTGAAGAGATCCCCCCATATCAACAAAACAGTAAGAAAATGGTGAATTACAATGATCCCCCTACGAGAATGGATTAAGTTTATAAGCTTTTCTTGTCCCCTTGTTCACACGTGTCAGAGGCCAGTTGGACAAGACAATGTCATAATTAGAAAATCCTTCCGAATGAATAATAATTGATAAAACCCTTTCCCATGCGCAAATAACATCACAACCAAAAATGGTAATTAGTGAGTAATAAATGTTTACATCGGTCGGGGGAGGACAAGGGGGATTGCTTTACTGACACCAAATAAAGCATTATTAGTGGGCATGGAGAGTAAAAAATTCTTCCTATGGACACTGATTTTGTGGGCGAGAATCATTTGTCAACACGGAGAGCAAGTTTTCTGGGAATGGACACTTTCTGTGGGCGCAATCAGTTTCAACACGGATGAAGTTTTCTGGGAAGTTTCCAATCCATGATCTGATGATCTTCAGATATCACTACCAAATTAGCCATATAATCAACAACATTGTTTCCTTCTCTATAAATTTGTTGATAGATAATATTTTGCAAGCTAGACTACAGGCTGCAGATGTCTTCAATAATATTTCTTATAGTCCAGCTTGTAGGTGCCTTTGAATTGAGAATGCAGACCAAATTTAGAGATTCACTTTCCACAAGGAGTTCACCAATTCCAATTCTTCTCGCCCACTCCATTCCTTTTAGGATAACAAGGGCTTCCGCTCTGTGATTTGTCCCATTTCCGAAATTGACTGCAACAGCAGCCATAAGTTGACCAAGATCATCCCTGAGGATAGCCCCACCTCTAGAAACACCCAAGTTTCCTTTGTTTATACCATCTGTGTTAACTATAAGCTAGCTGACTGAAGGGGGAGACTAAAAGGTATTAGCTCTGGCAGCAATAGAAGAAGGCAGATTCAAGGAAATTTGGAGTTGCTTATGCTAGGAGCCAAATAGATTAAGGGATATTTTTTGTTTGTGTTGTTTCTAGATGTAGAAATTCAAATTTTCTTGAAATCCAGAAACCACTCCTGAGAATATTTTCTTCAACTCTTGAGTTTGTTCCTTGAAAATTATTTTGTTTCTCTCTTTCAAAATTCTCCACTAAGTACGTGGCAGGAGAAGTTTCCAAGGAAGGATGCAAACATGATGTCTAAAAGGTGACTTCCATTGAAGAATATCGTCTAAAAGTGAGGATGGAAACACCTAAGAGACTCCAAAGTTGTCTAAAAGAAGACTCCAAAGAGAGTAAGCAAAGGGGAAATCGAAAAGAAGATGGGCTGAAGTTTCCAAGACACTAAGACAAAGGATGCAATGGCTAGGGAGAGAAAATCCTCTACATTTTAGATTTTCCTCAGAAAGGAAAGAGTCATGAAAGGCCAACCAAGAAAAAAAAATCCAATTTTGGGGATAACTTGTGGAATCCAAAGATGCTTCAAAGGAGGGCCAATAGGGGGTGTTGAATGGAAATATAAGAATCTTTAACAGAGAATCCCCCAGATGGGGAGAAAGGCCAGATACGAGAGTCTTTAGCCTGAGTGAACGGAATTTATTATGAAGAAATCAAAATTTTGAGACTATCGAGGTGGTGCATCTGGGTTGAGCTACAACCTTCCCAGGATGGTAAGTGCCAACAAAGAAAATAATTTGACTTGTCAATGTAGCCACTTACCGCTCTACCAAAACATCTATTGAGGTGATCATGTCTCATAGGATCCCAAAAGGAATCTCAGATTAAGGGTTTTTCACCTATCCACCAGTCCCTCAAAAAATCAATTTGTCTGCCATTATCCAACCACCATTTGGTACCTGACAGCAGCAGAGATTGAGTACTAACTATAGAATTCCAAATAGCATATCCATTTGGAATTTCCTTAGAGAGAAAATTCTCTTGCAAAGGAAGGTATTTGGAGGCCAACAACTTGGCCCAACGAGATTTTTCATTTGACAGAACAATCCAACCAAGCTTTTCTAATAGAGCCTCATTCATTTCCGCAACTTTCTGAAGACCAAGACCCCCAAAGGAAGTAGGTTTGCATATCACATTCCAAGAAAATAAATGATTCTGTTGACGCTCTTCTACTCCAGACCATAGGAACTGCTTTTGGATTTTCTCTATGTGGGAAGCAACCAAGGAGGGAATTTTTAGTAGATACATGAAGTAGATAGGGAGGTTCTACAAAGTTGTTTTAACTAGTTGAAGCTTACCTGCTTGATTGAGAAGAGAACCTTTCCAAGAAACTAGTTTCTTTTGGAATTGTTCAATAACAGGGTTCTATAGTGCTTGCAGTTGTCTACCCTTAACGAGAGCAAGTCCTAAATAGGAAGATGGAAGGTCCATAATGTTACACCCAAAGATGGTCGTAATCTTCCTTTTCCTACTAAGAGGAGTGTTAACCAAATCTATGATGCTTTTAGAAACATTTATAAGTTGTTTGGAGGTAGATTAATAGCAATTCATGATCCTTTTTAAAATACTTTCCTCCACTACAGATGTTGCACCCAAAAGAAGAGAGTATCATCCACAAATTGGTTGTAAGTAGCTACAGAAACTTTTGACATGATGGTAATACCTGATATAAGCTTAGAATGTTTATCCACAACCAATGCTCTACTAAGCATATAAGCCATAAGGATAAACAAGAAAGGTGATAAAGGATCACATTGCCTAATACCCCTGCTATTGGTGAAATAACAGTGGGAATTCCATTCATTATCATAAAGAAGCTTGCAGAAGAGATACAAGAGTGAATCCAAGCGCACCATTTATCGCAGAAACCAAACTTTTTAAGGACTTTTAGAAGAAAATTCCAACTCACGCGGTCAAAGGCCTTTTGCATATCAAGTTTAATGATCATACCTACCATTTTAGTGTGAAGGGATGTGTGAATGGCTTCATGAACAATAATCACCCCCCTTGAATCAACCTTCCTCCAATGAATCCATTTTGTTGATATGAGATTAAACTATCCATTAAAGGTTTTATTCTTTTAGTTAACAATTTAGTTTTAATCTTATAAGAGGTATTGCAAAGACTGATAGGTCAAAATTTTGAGACCGATTTGGATCCCAAGGCCTTTGGAGCTAAGGCCAGGAAGGTATTATTCCATTCCTTCAAGAGTTAATAATTTTTTTTTGAAATTCAGAAACAACATTAAAAAGACCTGACCTAATAATATGCCAATAAGTTTGGAAAAAAGCAGCAAGAAATTCGTTTGGACCCGAAGATTTATCTCCCTTCATGTCAAAAACTGCTCCTTGAACTTCTTCCATAGAGAAAGGTTGTATGAGTCTGGAATTAATATCATCAGAGATCAAAAGAGGAATATGCTGCAGCATTTCTAAGAAATCTTCCTCACAAGGAGGATCATTTTCTTGGAGTAGACTAGAAAAGTAATAAACCATCTCAGACCCTATAGCATCTTCAGTATTCAAATATCTACCATCAGTCATTAGAAGTTCCTTTATCTTGTCCCTGCTTTTATGCTTTGTAGCTGTAGCATGAAATAACTTTGGGTTACGATCTCCCTACTGTAACTAGATTGATCTTGATCTTTGCCTCCAATAAATCGCTTCCTCAACAATGGTGTTGTGAAATTCAATAAGAAGGGAGAGATCTTGTTGATGCAACGTAGGAGATCTGCCATTTGTTTCAATGCTAGCAGTAATATCCAAGATCTTTTGGGTAAGAAGCTCCTTTCTTTTACAAATGTCCCAAAAGATATTAACTTTCCAAGCTTTGAGTTGCTTCTTGACATAGCTGAGCTTTTTTGAGAATATATACATGGCGGTGCCCCTAAAGTCAGTATTCATTCATTCCTCAATTAGTGAATCCAAATTGTGATTCTGAAGCCAAGCTAACTCAAATCTAAAAGGATGGTTTTTAGATTTTTTAAATTGAGTTGCATTTAATAGTAAAGGACAATGATCAAAACCAACCTTTGTAAGGGCCATCAGGTAAAAATCATTGAAATGGGAAATCCAATCCATAGAGGAAAACATTCTATTAAGTCGTATTTGAATATGATTTTCCCCAAGTCTTCTATTTGACCAAGTGAAAGAAGCAACATGAAGATCAAAGTCAAAGAACTCACCTTGTCTAATGAAATCAGCCAAGGAGTTCATGTTGTTGATATTTACATCAGACCCTCCTCTTTTCTCAGAAGAATAAAGGGGAGTATTAAAATATCTAGTTAGGATCCAAGGAAGATGCCTACAGGTGTCACCAAATTCCAACAATTCCTTCTAGATGTTTTCCCTGTGGATTTCTAAGATAGGAGCATAGAGATTCACCACAATCCAGCCAAGACTTGATCCAATCTCTTGAAAGAACATCTCCAGAAAGTGGGCAGTTTTGATGATGCATTCCCCAAAAAGGATTTTGGGATTCCAAAAGGTACATATGCCACCCGAGTTGCTTGAAGAAACTTGAGAAGCAAAGGAAGCTGAGGGCCAAATTCTAGGCAAAAAATCATCATCTTTCATCTTAGTTTCATGTAACATCATGATATCGAGAGAATGTTTAAGTCTAAATTCTTTAAGGACCCATTTCTTTTGGGGAGCGTTAATTCCCCTGATATTCCATGAGAAAATCTTCATCTACAGTATTTGGTTTTTCCCCCACCCTACATGGTGAGAGTACTCTGATTTCCTTGTGCAATGTTTATTGAAGCTTCGTGTTAAATCTTAGCTTGATTGGTAAGCCTTCCAGTTGTTCTTTTGTTACTCATGTCTGGATTTTTTGCAACTGCTTCTAGTTTTTCTAGCTAGACTGGAATCTTCGGAAATAGAGGTTGAGGGGGAGGGTAATGAAGATTTTTCTATTGAAAAGGGGGAAACAACAAAGAAAATAGGGATTGAAGAGATGCCCTCCTCATAGACATGAAGGTGGGGGATTTCAGTAGTGACAGGGGGATCAAGAAGCATCCTAAGCGAAGGGGAGGAAGACAGGGTAGCGAATGTAGCAGACTGATCAAGTGAAGGTAAAGAATAGGATTCAGTGAAGAGGGTGATGGGCCTCTAGCTGAAGATAGTTCCAAGAGAGGAATGGATTCAGAGAGAAAAGACGATGAGGGAGGAATAGTCTGCTACATTGATGACAAATCTAAAGGGAACTCAAAGGAAAGAGAAGGCAGGGGATTCCATAATTTCTAAAGGAATTTTGCCATCCTCAAGCAAGACATCAAATGGGTTTGAGGTGTTGATCTCATAAGAGGGCTTGGGGATGAATTTTCCTTTGAGCTTGGATGTCTTCATTTGTTCCTTGGGTTTCGGAGCTGGTTTTGAAGGGCAAGCCGCATCCCTATGACCAATGCTTTTGTACACTGAACAGACTTGATGAATGTATTCATATTCAATCGGCTGAACCCAAGTGCTCAGGTCTAAGCGGAGGTCAATAGAGTTGGGCAAGGGGTTGCTAATATCCGAATTAACAGAGAATCTTGCATAAATAAATCTAGTACCAGCTCTAGTAGCTTGATCTATAGCAATAAGAGTGCCCATGGATAAAACAATACCTTAAATGATAGCAGAATGCCAAAACTTCAATGGAAGCCCAAGAAGACGAACCCAAATCGGAGCCTAGGTCATTTTTTTAGTATGCGGATTAAATCTTGAAGTCCACTTCCTACGATAAAATCCTCTACTCCCAAAGAACCATGGACCACCCAGAAGCACCCGCGTGAAATCTTCCTTATGGATGAAGGTGAATAGAATGAAACCATTTGGAAGCGGTGTAATTTCCAAAGGACCACACGGGGCCCATTTAATACGCACCCATTTTCTTATCTCCTCCAGAGGGGGCCGGAGCCCCATAATATTTCCAATCATTGACAGTTTCCTTGAGGCTAGGGTAACATCAATAATATCAGCAGGAATATGCAACTGAAGCGTCCCATCAAGAATATTTGGTTGCAGCTTCACAGAATGAGATGATTTTGAGAACTTAGAAGTCATATCCCATTAGGAAATAGAAGGAGAACATGGGAGAGAACTCCCTGAAACACCAGGAGGTGGGTCAGGGGACAGTCCCAATGGATCCAACATCACCACAGCTCACCACAATTCAAATTTTTTCCAAAACTATAATGTATCTTTTTTATTTATTTATTAATGGGAAATAGTTTTGAAGGGACTATACCCTGATACCAAAAAGGCTCAATAGCCAGATAAACATGATAAAGTAGAAAAATAGGATATGAATCCATATATTACAATAATCCAGATAGTAGTAAAAAAATAAACTACTAAGAAAAGCAAGACATGGATAAAACTGCAAAGAAACAACATAAAAACAACATACTATCAGCAATAAAACATAAACTTGTTCGCAACCAGCCTGCTCTGAAGAAGTTATTTCTTCGAAGCCTTGTCGATTCTTGATTTAACCATCTGCAAAGAGGTAAATAACGCTATAGTGGTGACATGCATGGGGTCATTTTCTTCCAACTGTGAGATGATCTAGTTCCTTTCATTTCCTGTGCCCCAAATGTCCTCAGAGACTCCACTAAGCATTGTAATTCTTCTGACCCGTTGTTCAAGAAAATCACATATAGCCTTGAAAATGACAATATTGTGATCATGTCTATCCTTAGATTTCCCAAGTCTATTGTCAAGGGAAATCAATTTCTTGTAAATTTCATTTGTCTGGCCTGTCCCAATATTAGCATCCTCATTCAAATTTATTTTCCCCTTTTACATAGTTAGCTGATGCATTTATTTTTTGAGATTTTCCACCTCTTTTTCCAATATTTCCACTATGTGAAGAAGATTCTCCTTCTCTTATTGAGTAACACTGTCTTGTCCTGCATTACTGATATGTAACAAATTGTGGGCAATTTCAATATCCTTACTGCTCCTGAGGACTTGGCTAGAGGAAGAGGGGATCACTTTGGAGAATGAAGGGTTTTTTTTCTTGACATTTCTATGGTTGGAAATGGTGATCGGGTTGACAGTGGGAATAGGGTGAATGGGAATGGGTGGGGCGACGAGGATAATGACAGGGTATTTGCTGAGACAATTTCTATGGAGGAGGAAGATAGGCCCCTGATGAAGGGGAATGGCCTTGGTGTGTTTTTGAAATTCAAGAATGGATCACTCAATTGAATTCAGAAGATAGTATGGGAAGCATACAAAAAGATTTCTCCTAAAACGATTTAGAAAAAGCAAGTGTTTTGTGGTGACAGTGATGTAACTACCTTCAAGAGAATTAAATCGAACCATCATTTTGGCAATTTCATCAAAGGGTTCCGGTATGGAACTTACCTTAATGTCAGTCATTACAAAGAGGAGTTCCTCCTCTGTTTCAACAAACTTCTTCGCTTCTGCATTTTTTTCCAACCTTTTCCTGAAAAACCTAGTTCCATCTAATGCTAGACCTGTGACCTCGACAATAATCTCCTCGTTCACCAACATTTTTTTCCCACCATACTTTACCTTCCGGTCTTTCCAATTTATAGCAAAATGAACCGAGATGTTCTAGTCGCAGCCTTGTATTTTCTCAATAAAACTAGTGACTCCCCTAATCTAAAGATAATTCCACATCTCAACGTTATCTTTCCATTTGTGATCATAGTTGGGTTCTATCTGACATGGAGCTCCCTCCATTTTCCTTCCTCTGCAATTATCCAGCTTGAAACTACTCATAAAGAAGATATTTTTATCTTTCCTAAACCATTTTAAACCATATATTTGCAAATCCATGGAGCATGCAAATTTAGATGATTATAAATATAGGTACTCCTCTCACATGTGATAACTTTCATTTCTAATAAATCCCATGAAATCCCATTAGTGTTCTTATATGAGATGTAAATGCTCATATTTATCTTTGGTAATAGATTTATGTACTTCAATAGGGGTGTTATTCTCATTAAATTCCAAGTGATGAAGTTATTACTAGTACCATAATTAGCTAAGGTGGCTGCCACCCTGTTGCCCTCTCTATATGTGTGGACAATTTTAATATTATTGAAGGTATGACAAATATTAATAGATTCCTGAATGAAATCCTTAATTGTCCAACTTGGAGGATGTATCTGATTCAGATGATTTATTACATTCAAGGAATCTCCTTCAACAATAATGTTCTGTATGCTGCAATCTTAAGCAAGTCTTAGGCCCCATAAATCTGATAAAGCTTCAACATAGTTATTGGTCTGATTCCCCATTCTGCCAGTATAAGCAAAAATGAAGCAAACTTTGTGATCCCGAATTATTCCTCCACCAGAAGCTGCACTGGTGTTTCCCTTAGAGGATCCATCAAAATTTAGTTTATACCAAGAATTAGGAGGGGGGATCCAATGTATTGAAGACTTGTGAATGGTTGGAGTTCTCCATTTCTCAACATTTTCAATGTTGATCTTCCAATTTGAAAGTATAATCTCTTTACTATAGGAAATTTCTTATTCTTGGGTGGTTTAAATCTTTCTATATTATCTTTAACTACATTACCAATTTTATTAAAGCTTATCTTGCAAGTCTGCTTGATGTTTCTGAATATTATATCATTTCCAAATTTTGAAATTCTTCATATTATATGGGGCATAGCCAGTTTCCATAATCTCCTAACAATACAATGATTGTATGGGGGATCCCATTGTATCCAAGTTTGAGAAAATTCCTTTGGCACTATCCAACAAAAATTGAACTTTGAGAAATCATAACTCTAGATCTTTGAAGCAAAATCACAATGTAATAGAAGATGCTTGATGTCCTTAACCTCTTTTTTACATAATCAACACATGTTTGGCATTATGAATTCTCTCTTGATTAAGTTGTCATTTGTGAGAATTCTTCCTCTGAGAATAAGCGATAAAAAGAAATTTACTTTAGGAGTTAGTTCATGCATCCAAATCCCGCTCCATTTGAAATCACAATGAATATTTTCAAAAAAGTAATTTGATCCAGGCAGCAATTATAGTGGCGCAACTTCTAGAGACCATAACTTTTGCACCGTAACTTCGATTGACTCCGTTCAACTTGGAATGCGTAGAATGTGATGAAAAGGTGAAAAATTAGTTGGGAAATATTTGACCCCTGAAATCCATGTTTAAGGGGCCCAAATTGTGATTTTTGTAGTGCTATCTAAAAATAGTATGTTTCACAAAATTAGTGCACATGTAAGTCTTGGAAGATGAAACACCTTGTATCATTCAAGACCGGTGACCTTCCACATTCCTCTAGGTGCCATTTCATATTTCTAAAATTATTATAAACGCATATGTAACCTGAAAAGGGATAAACATCTCCTGGAAGAGATAACTGATGTATTTGAAGTCTTTGAGTAATTTACATCTCTTTTCAAAGATGGTTGTTTTTCAATTCATCTGGCACAATTGTTAATCTGTTCCTTAAGTCTGAAACCATCCAGTTTTGGATCAGTGGTATTAGAGCTAAGTCATCTTGAGAGTGTATGATCCCCAAAATGAGGTCAGAATACAAAAATCTTGGGTGGTCCACACACGATCCTTCATAATAATTGCCTGTTTGCTGTAGGTGACCTCCAATGGCGGACAACACCAGGATGGATGATCCTCTCAAAAATATGGTGGATGAAGTTCTTAGGGAGAAAAAGGATTAGATGCTATAATAATTCACCCAGATTCTACAATAACTACAAGTAGGAAATCATGCCTCCTCATCTGCAAATCGGTCCTTTGGTGCCCCGACTCCATTCAAGGTGCAAGTAAATTTCAAACTTCCTATTTTTGACGGTAAGATCAATTCTAATGTAGTAGAGACCTGGTTTGACCAATTGACCTCATATTTTTTTGTCAATCAATTTACTGATAAGGAAAAGATAACATTTTCTCTATTGAAATCGTCTCTTGCTGTTAAAAATTGGTGGGGCGTGTATAAGAATGGGCTCAAAAGGGATGATTTAGGAATCGCAGAGGAACCCACATGGAATGATTTCATGGATGCCATAAAGGAAGAATATTACCATGTTGGGGCCTATGATGATTTGTACATACAGTGGCAGCAACTCCGCCAAGGTAAGGACCAGTCGGTTCAAGATTATACTGAAAAATTTCATTCTCTGTCTGCAAGATTGGGCATTCAAGACACATAACAACACAGGATTCTAAAATATCGCAGTGGCCTACAATGGAGCATCTGAGAGGACATGGAATTCTTTCAGTTTAAAACCCTTGGCGAGGCATACAAGTTTTCAGTCAAGATTGAACAAAATCATAAAAGGAGGATTGCCAAGAACCAACCCGCGAGGGGGAAAAATGATAAAGAAGGCCAGACCCGAGGCCAAGGTTGGAAAGAGGAGTCACAAGTAAATAAGATGCAGAAGGAGAAGATAGGGAAGTGGTGCAACCTCCACAAAACAAATCGCCACTCCAAGGAAGAATGTCGAGCCATCAAGTCCTTACTCACCAATTCATCTTCTTCAACACTCTCTGCGCTAGTAGTTACAGACCCCGAGGTAGAGGATGAAATTATAGATGTTGAGCCAGATGTGATCATTGCCACCTCAAAAGTCAAGAATATAGATGAGAAGGAAAGGCTCTTCCACTCCAAGATCTCGGTAAAAGGTAAGCCACTACATTTTATCCTTAATAGTGAAAGTCAGAAGAATTTAATTTTTGTTGATGTTGTAAAGAGCCTGAACCTCCCTATGAAGCCACATCCCCAGCCATATGGTATCAGGTGGTTAAACCCAGGAAGAGACCTCCAAATAATACAACAATGCCTCCTTCCGTATGCCATCAAGCCCTTCCATGATGAAGTCATGTGTGATGTTTCTCCATTAGATGTTTGTGATGTGCTCCTAGGCCAACCATTTATGTGGGATAGACATGGCATCTATGAGTCACGACCTAGAAGGGTCACCATTACCATTGGGAGTCGACATTATCAGATACCTAAGGTCATTCCCCCAAAATCTGTCTCCCTCATCAACGCCAAATGATGTAAGAAGTTAGTGGAGAAAACCAAACATTTTTTCATCTTGATGATCAGGCCAAAACCTACAAAAAAAATTGTTGCAGCCTCCATGAACATGCACTCAATGCAACAACATAAACAACTCAACCAAATCATAACCGAGTATGATGATCTATTCCAAACACCTAAAGGAGTGCCATTTTAGTGTTAGCTAAAACATGTTATTGATTTGGTCCCGAGGTATCCTTTACCTAACAACCCTGTGTACCGCAGGTCAGTCCTTGACAATGAGGAGATCAAGAGGCAGCTCCTGGAATTGATTTAAAAGGGACATATTAGGCCAAGCTCTTCACCTTGTGGAAGTCCAGTTGTCTTGGCGCCAAAGAAGGATGGAACATGGAGACTTTGCATAGACTATCAGGATTTGAACAAAATCATTGTGAAGACTTGCTACCCCCTCCCAAGGATTGATGATTTTCTAGACCAGCTCCGCAATGCAAAATTTTTCACCAAAATTGATCTCAAATTTGGCTATCACTAGATCCCTATCGAGCCCACCGATGTTTGGAAAATTGCATTTAAGTCTCGTGAAGGCCTATTCGAATGGTTGGTCATGCATTTCGGACTAACTAATGCACCTGAAACATTCATGCGGATGATGGATGACATCCTGCGGCCCTACACCAATTCCTTCATGGTGGTCTACCTAGATGATATACTCATTTATAGCAAGACCTAGGAGAGGCATCTACAACATGTTCGAGAAGTACTTAAGACCCTCAGGAAGCACAAACTGTATGTAAATCTGGATAAGTGCACATTTGGGATGACAAAGGTCCAATACTTGGGTTACGTCATGGATGAGGAAGGAGTCCATGTCGACCCAGAGAAAATTTAGGTTATTCAAAGGTGGCCTACCCTAAAGAATCTTATAGAGCTTCGTAGCTTCCTGGGCCTTGCCAATTTCTATCACCGGTTTGTCTTGGGTTTCTCACATATTTCCTGGGCACTCAATCAGGTGACTAAAGGAGGGAATAAGGCTAAATTCCAATGGGGGGAAGCACAACAGAAAGCATTTGAAGGGTCGAAAGAAATGTTATGCTCGGCCCCTATCCTTTCCCTTCCTGATCTACATCATCCATTTGAACTAATGAAAGACGCATTTGAGTATGCCTTGGGAGTTGTTATCATGCAACATGGCCACCCTATTGCATACCATAGTGAAACATTCAATGACACAGTCAGGAAGTACCCAACATGTGACAAGGAGCTTTATGCCATCGTCTAAGCATGTAAGCAGTGGAAACACTACATTCTAGGGAAGGAGACAACAATCCATACTGACCATAGGCCTTTGGAGTTCCTTCAGACACAGAGCAAGTTGAGGAATGAGAGACACTAGAAATGGGCCACATACCTACAATAGTTTCAATTGATATTAAAGCATAAGAAGGGAAGTTCCAATTCAGCAACAAATTGCCTAAGCCTCCCTCCAATTAAAACCCTCACAACTATTCTTGATCTCTGTGGACATGAGACTTCAAGTTGGTGCAGTTTGTATGAGAAGGACCCCGAGTTTTCAGATACATATTAGGCCCTCTGTTCTATCTATAGGATAATGTCCTCTACCATATGGGACACATATATGTTCTAGCAAGTGAACAACATAAGATGATCTGGGAAGCACACTTCAGCAAGACCACAGGGCACTTTGGCGTGGACAAGACATTGGCAGTACTTCAAAATAATTTCTACTAGCCTAATCTAAGGACTGATGTGGTGAAGTATATTAAGTCGTGCACTCCTTGTACAATTGCTAAGCCAACTAACAAGAAACAGGGATTGTACACACCATTTCCATAACCAACCAAGCCTTGGGCATCTGTCTCGATGGACTTCCTCTCAGGTTTGTAAACTTCGAAACATGGGAATGATGGTGTTTTTGTTGTAGTTTTTAGATTTTCTAAAATGGCTATAATGGTTTCCTGTAAGAAAAATTATTCTGCTAAAGATACTACTAAAATTTATTTTAGTCATGTATGAATCAACTTTGGGCTCCCGAAGTCTATTTTTTCTGATAGGGATTACAGGCTCCTGAGCATCTTCTGGTCCACCTTATGGGGAATGCTAGATACAAAGTTGATGAAGTCCACATCCTTTCACCCACAGAATGATGGAAAAATAGAAGTGGTGAATCACCTAATTGTTCACATGCTTCGTATGTACCACTCCAAGCACTCTCGCACATGGGACAAGGCCCTGCCATACATAAAACATGGATATAATCGAGCCCTGCACAACTCCACTAAACACAGTCCATTTCAAGCTTATTACGGATTCCAACCTATGGCTCCCATTGATGTATGCATCCCAATTCCTACCATGGAATTCACACCTCATGTAAAAAGTGAAGCAGAAAAGGTGACAAGGTTTGTTGAACAGATCCAACACATTAAGCACCAGGTCCATGACATTTTACAGAAAATGAATAAAAAGTATAAGAATCGCCATGATAAACACAGGGTTCCACATCATTTCCAAGTTGGTGATAAGGTTTGGTTGCGGCTTCAAAAGGAACGGCTTGTAGGTCCACATAGAAAGATTCGACCTCTCTGGTATGGTCCTTACACTCTCATTAAGCAAGTAGGGGAAAATGCTTTCGAGTTGAATCTTCCACCCTACCTTGGTTTGCACCCCATCTTCAATGTGGACCTCCTCAAGCCATACAATCCACATTTTTTGGATACTTCAGTCATAACGGAACAATTGGACATCTCCGAGCTCAATCCAGTAAGTGTTTCCCTAGCTGAGGAAGATTAGATTGTGGACAATTTGACTAAGACCACCAGAGGACAACCTATTCAACTCTATCGTGTGATAAAGAAAAGAAATCTTAGTCATCAAGGTGAGTGGCTCACTGCATACCAGGAAAAGAAGCAATTTCCACATTTGATGGGGCATCTTAATGCAATGGGGACCATTTCTTCTTAAGGAGGGAGGAATGATCTAGGCAACAATTATAGTGGTGCACCTTCCAGAGACCATAACTTTTGCACCGTACCTCCGATTGACTTCATTCAAAAGGAAATGGAAAGCTTGGAATGCGTAGAATGTGATGAAAAGGTGTGAAATTTTTTCATCAACATTTGTCCCCCGAAATCCATGTTTAAGGGGCCTAAATTGTAATTTTTGTAGTGCTGTCTAAAAATAGTAAATTCTAAAAATAGTATGTTTCGCAAAATTAGTGCACATGTAAGTCTTGGAAGATGAAACACCTTATCTCCCTCGAGACCGGTGACCTTCCACATTCCTCTAGGTGTCATTTCGTATTTCTAAAACTATTATAAATTCATATGTAACCTGAAAAGGGATAGACATCTCCTGGCAGAGATAACTGATGTATTTGAAGTCTTTGACTAATTTACATCTCTTTTCAGAGATAGTTGTTTTTCAATTCATCTAGCACAATTGTTAATCTATTCCTTAAGTCTGAAACCCCTTGGTTTTGGATCAATGGTATCAGATCTAAGTCTTGTTGAGAGTGTATGATCCCCAGAACGAGGTCGGAATACAAAAAGCTTGGGTGATCCACACACGATCCTTTAGAATACTTACCTGTTCATTGCAGGTGACCTCCAATGGCTGACAACACCAGGATGGATGATCCTCTCAAAAATATGGTGGATGAAATTCTTAGGGAGAAAAAGGATCAGATGCTACAATAATTCACCCAGATTCTTAAACAACTACAAGTAGGAAATCATGCCTCCTCATCTGTAAATCAGTCCTTTGGTGCCTCGACTCCATTCAAGGTGCAAGTAAATTTTGACATTCCTATTTTTGAGGGTAAGATAAATTCTGATGCAGTAGAGAACTGGTTGGACCAATTGACCTCATATTTTTTTGTCAATCAATTTACTGATAAGGAAAAGATAACATTTTCTCTATTGAAATCATCTCTTGCTGTTAAAAATTGGTGGGGTGTGTATAAGAATGGGCTCGAAAGGGATGAGATAGGAATCGTAGAGGAACCCACATGGAATGATTTTGTGCATGTCATAAAGGAAGAATATTACCATGTTGGGGCCTATGATGATTTTTACATATAGTGGTAGAAACTCTGTCAAGGTAAGGACTAGTCGGTTCAAGATTATATTGACAAATTTCATTCTCTGTCTGCAAGATTGGGCATTCAAGACACATAACAACACAAGATTCTAAAATATTGCAGTGGCCTACAATGGAGCATCCGAGAGGACATGGGCTTCTTTTAGTTTTAAACCCTTGGTGAAGCATATAAGTTCTCAGTCAATATTGAACAAAAGCATAAAAGGAGGATTGCCAAGAACCAACCCATGAGGGGGCAAAATGATAAAGAAGGCCAGACCTGAGGCCAAGGTTGGAAACAGAAGGAGTCGCAAGGAAATAAGATGTAGAAGGAGAAGACAGGGAAGTGGTGTGACCTCCACAAAATAAATCGCCACTCCAAGGAAGAATGTCGAGCCATCAAGTCCTTACTCGCCGAGTCATCTTCTTTAACACTCTTTGCACCAACAGTTACAGACCCCGAGGTCAAGGATGAAGAGGATGAAATTATAGATGCTGAGTTAGATGTGATCATTGCCACCTCAAAAGTCAAGAATATGGATGAGAAGGAAAGGCTCTTCCACTCCAAGCTCTGGGTAAACGGTAAGCCACTGCATTTTATCCTTAATAGTGGAAGTAAGAAGAATTTAATTTCTGTTGATGTTGTAAAGAGGTTGAACCTCCCTGTGAATCCACATCCCCAGCCATATAGTATCAGGTGGTTAAACCCAAGAAGAGACCTCCAAGTCACACAAAAATGCCTCCTTCCGTATGCCATCAAGCCCTTCCACGATGAAGTCATGTGTGATGTTGCTCCATTAGATGTCTGTGATGTGCTCCTAGGCCAGCCATTTATGTGGGATAGACATAGCATCTATGAGTCACGACCTAGAATGGTCACCATTACCATTGGGAGTTGATGTTATCGGATACCTTAGGTCATTCCCCCAAAATCTGTCTCCCTCATTAGCACCAAACAATGTAAGAAGTTAGTGGAGAAAACTAAACAGTTTGTCGTGTTGATGATCAGGCCAAAACCTACAAAAAAAATTGTTGCAGCCTCTATGAACATACACTCAATGTAGCAACAGAAGCAGCTCAACCAAATCATAACTGAATATGATGATCTATTCTAAACACCTAAAGGAGTTCCATTTTAGTGTCAGGTAAAACATGTTATTAATTTGGTCCAGGGGTCTCCTTTACCCAACAACCCCGTGTACCATAGGTCAGTCCTTGAAAATGAGGAGATCAAGAGGAAGCTCTAGGAATTGATTCGAAAGGGACATATTAGGCCAAGCTCTTCACCCTGTGGAAGTCCAGTTGTCTTGGCGCCAAAGAAGGATGGAACATGGAGACTTTGCATAGACTATCGGGATTTGAACAAAATCACTGTGAAGAATTGCTACCCCCTCCCAAGGATTGATGATTTGCTGGACTAGCTCCGCGGTGTAAAATTTTTCACCAAAATTGATCTCAAATCTGGCTATCACTAGATCCCTATCGAGCCCACCGATGTTTGGAAAACTGCATTTAAGTCTCGTGAAGGCCTATTCGAATGGTTGGTCATGCCTTTCAGACTAACTAATGCACCTGCAACATTCATGCGGATGATGGATGACATCCTGCGGCCCTACACCAATTCCTTCGTGGTGGTCTACCTAGATGATATACTCATTTATAGCAAGACCTAGGAGAGGCATCTACAACATGTTCGAGAAGTACTTAAGACCCTCAGGAAGCACAAACTATATGCAAATCTAGATAAGTGCACATTTGGGATGACAAAGGTCCAGTACTTGGGTTACGTCATGGATGAGGAAGGAGTCCATGTCGACCCAGAGAAAATTTAGGTTATTCAAAGGTGGCCTACCCTAAAGAATCTTATAGAGCTTTGTAGCTTCTTGGGCCTTGCCAATTTCTATCGCCGGTTTGTCTTGGGTTTCTCACATATTTCCTGGGCACTCAATCAGGTGACTAAAGGAGGGAATAAGTCTAAATTCCAATGGGGGGAAGCACAACAAAAAGCATTTGAAGGGCTGAAAGAAATGTTATGCTCAGCCCCTATCCTTTCCCTTCCTGATCTACATCATCCATTTAAACTAATGAAAGATGCATTTGAGTATGCCTTGGGAGCTGTTATCATGCAACATGGCCACCCTATTGCATACCATAGTGAAGCATTCAATGACACAGTCAGGAAGTACCCAACATATGACAAGGAGCTTTATGCCATCATCCAGGCATGTAAGCAGTGGAAACACTACATTCTGGGGAAGGAGACAGTAATCCATACTAACCATAGGCCTTTGGAGTTCCTTCAGACACAAAGCAAGTTGAAGAATGAGAGACACCAAAAATGGGCCACATATCTACAACAGTTTCACCTGATAATAAATCATAATAAGGGAACTTTGATTTCAGTATCAAATTGCCTAAGCCTCCCTCCAATTAAAGCCCTCACAACTATTGTTGATCTCTGTGGACATGAGACTTCAAGTTGGTGTAGTTTGTATGAGAAGGACCCTGAGTTTTAAGACACATATCATGCCCTCCGTGAAGGAAAACATGTCTATGATTTCTATCTATAGGATAATCTCCTCTGCCATATGGGACACATCTATGTTCCAACAAGTGAACAACAGAAGATGATCTCGGAAGCACACTTTAGTAGGACCGCAGGGCACTTTGGCATGGACAATACATTGGCAGTACTTCAGAAGCATTTCTACTGGCCTAATCTAAGGATTGATGTGGTGAAGTATATTAAGTCATGCTCTCCTTGTGTAATTTCTAAGCCAACTAACAAGAAACAAGGATTGTACACACCATTTCCATAACCAACCAAGCCTTGGGAATCTGTCTCGATGGAATTCCTCTCAGGTTTGCCAACTTTGAAACATGGGAATGATGGTGTTTTTTTTATAGTTGATCAATTTTATAAAATGGCTGTAATGGTTTCCTGTAAGAAAAATATTTCTGTTGAAGATACTGCTAAAATTTATTTCAGTCATGTATGGATCAAATTTGGGCTCCCCAAGTCTATTGTTTCTGATAGGGATAGCAGGTTCCTGAGCATCTTCTAGTCCACCTTATGGGGAATGCTAGATAAAAAGTTGATGAAGTCCACATACTTTCACCCAAAAAATGATGGGAAAATAGAAGTCGTGAATCACCTAATTGTTCACATGCTTCATATGTACCACTCCAAGCACTCCCGCATATGGGACGAGGCCCTGCCATACATATAACATGGATATAATCGAGCCCTGCACAACTCCACTAAACACAGTCCATTTCAAGCTTATTACGGATTCCAACCTATGGCTCCCATCGATGTATGCATCCCAATTCCTACCATGGAATTCACACCTCATGGAAAAAGTGAAGCATAAAAGGTGACAAGGTTTTTTGAACAGATCCAACACATTTAGCACTAGGTCCATGACATTTTACAGAAAATGAATAAAAAGTATAAGAATCACCATGATAGACATAAGGTTCCACATCATTTCCGGGTTGGTGATAAGGTTTGGTTGTGGCTTCAAAAGGAATGGCTTGCAGGTCCACATAGAAAGATTCGACCTCTTTGGTATGGTCCTTACACTCTCACTAAGCAAGTAGGGGAAAATGCTTTCGAGTTGAATCTTCCACCCTACCTTGGTTTGCACCCCATCTTCAATGTGGACCTCCTTAAGCCATACCATCCACCTTTGTTGGATACTTCAGTCATAGCAGAACAATTGGACATCTCCGAGCTCAATCCAGTAAGTCTTTCCCCAGCTAAAGGAGATCAAATTGTGGACAATTTGACTAAGACCACCAGAGGACAACCTATTCAACTCTATCATGTGATAAAGAAAGGAAATCTTAGTCACCAAGGTGAGTGGCTCACTGCATACCAGGTAAAGAAGAAATTTCCACATTTGATGGGGCATCTTAATGTAATGGGGACCATTGCTTCTGAAGGAGGGAGGAATGATCCAGGCAGCAATTATAGTGGCGCAACTTCCAGAGACCATAACTTTTGCACCGTACCTCCGATTGACTTCGTTCAAAAGGAAATAAAAAGCTTGGAATGTGTAGAATGTGATGAAAAGGTTGTGAAATCTATTTGACAATGTTTGATCCCAGAAATCCATGTTTAAGGGGCCTAAATTGTGATTTTTGTAGTGCTATCTAAAAATAGTAAATTCTAAAAATAGTATGTTTCACAAAATTAGTGCACATGTAAGTCTTGGAAGATGAAATACCTCATCTCCCTCGAGACCGGTGACTTTCCACATTCCTCTAGGTGCCCTTTCGTATTTATAAAATTATTAGAAATGTGTATGTAACCTGAAAATGGATAGACATCTCCTGGTAGAGATAACTGATGTATTTGAAGTCTTTGAGTAATTTACATCTCTTTTCAGAGATAGTTGTTTTTCAATTCATCTGGCACAATTGTTAATCTGTTCCTTAAGTATGAAACCCTTCGGTTTTGGATCATAATTTTATCTTGATTTGATAGTGTATCCTCCATCACATGAGTTATTTCAAACAAGCTCATCCTTGAAATCAATTTGATTCAGTGGGATGTTATCTAGCTACTCTTGAAGTGAGGAAATTATGGAATTTAGTTCATTCATCTCCACCTTAAGTTGCTTCCATATTTTTCTGTTTCCCTCCATTTTAATGTAGTATTTGACTTTAGTTCCATACTTTTGGGCTAAAATATCTTTGACAAAGCCAAATTTATCATTTAAACTGAAACTAGTCCAATTATCACTCCAAAATTGAATATCCCTGCCATTTCCCACTTTCCATTTACATCCTTGTTTGATGAAATTCCTTGTTTGGATCAAATTCTTCCAAAAAATAGATCCTTGAGGTAGTTGATCATCATAAAGGAAAGAATTCACTTTTTGCTGAGCTAGATATTTGGCCTTAATTAAATCAATCCAAGGTTTCTCCTCTGTAAGCATTTTCCAACCCATTTTTTCAATTAAATCCATATTCATTTTTTTGATATCCTTTATGCCTAGCCCACCTATTCTTTTAGGTGTACATACTTGATCCCATGCCACCAAGTGATATCTGAATCTTTTCTCCGTTCCTTGCAATAAAAAGTTCTTCTATATCCTTTCAATGTTTTCCCTAAAAACAACAAGAATGCTGTAAAGATACATAATGTAAATAGCTAAATTTTGCAGAGTGCTTTTGATTAGGAGACACTTTCCAACACTGGAGAGAGTGGCCCCTTTCCATCCAGACATTTTCTTTTTAAATATTTCAATTAAATCATTCCAAACTGTAGTAGAAATTTTTTTAGTTCCAAGAGGAAGACCCAAATATGTTGTGGGTAGAGAACTGATTTTACACCCCAAAATTTGAGCAATTATTTTTTTTGTCTTTCCAATGGAGTATTAAAGAATAAGATGGAACTCTTATCAAAATTTATCTCTTATCCTGAGGAAACCTCATAAAATTTCAGAATAGACTTGATAGCCTTAGCTTCAAGGATAGAGGCCATCAAAAGTAAAATTGTATCATCCAAAAAACTATATTATATCTTAACTTAATCTTGTTTGATGATTAAATATCATCAAAGAGTTGTATTGTGGCATATAATTCGTTGATAATACTATTGTTTAGTCTTAAAATTACCTCACTTTTAGTCAAACGCATTATCGGTAGAATCCGATGTCTGAGTTCAAATCGAGGGGGGGAATTGTATGAATGAGCTTCATGATGAAATTTGGATGAGCTAACAACATGATACTAGAGGATGGAGGCATCAAAGGTTTTAGGTCGATCAATAACCTCTCATCATCCGCCAACAACATGGCCACATAGATGGTTTTGTGGCATTTTTCAGAGTGTTTCATTTTCTTTGTTTTAGATTGTTTGGTTTGTTGAATAAGTGGATATTTCACATCATGGGGGGTAACATGACACTAATTTTCCATTTTCATTCAATTTATTTTTTTAGTTTGTAATGTGTGATCACAATTCATGTATAATCTTGTGATAAGAGCTGATGATATTATTGTAACATCATGATATTATGATTATTGGTTATCCATTTTGAAAATCATCTTGAAGGTTTGTTGGTTATCCTTAAAAGAAAACCACCTTTTGTGGTTGTTGGTTTACCACTTGAAAAAACCATCCCAAAGGTTTTTGGCTATCCTAAAAACAAAACCATCCAGATCATGATTAAGAATCAAAGCAAAACATTGTAGTACAAGGCAAGTTTTACCCATGTTTGCACTAGGAGGAATGTTAGGAAATATAAAATATTAGCACTCCATTAGTTTATTCATGAGAAGTATTATGGGTAAAAAAAATGTTATGAATTATTTTAACAACTTCCGTATATATGAGAATAATTAGAGCTACCTCTGTCATCACCAATCTGGCACTATGATAATTCTTCACCGGAACTCCTCGTGCTATGATTATTTACTAATGCACAACCTTTAGTTTGGTGGATGTAATATGGAAACAAAGCAAAAAACGTAACACAAGAATACCATCGACTATGATAAGATGGAATGATGACAATTCTGAAATATCAAAGTAAATTATAATATTAACATGAAATTGTTACAATCTCACCCATGAGGTACTTCAAGTGTTATTGACTTCACTTGCCTTCCACCAATATTATGGAAGAAAACTTTACAATTACACCTCTTAATGGCTTCTTCAACACACCTGTAAACTGATGGCTTCCATTACACACTTCATACAATATTTCTCACTACTTCTTTCTATGCTAAATGAGGGGGGTGGCCTCTTTATTTATAGAACTTCTAGGCTTATCCATCTTATCTCTAAGATAGGATAAGAAATCCACTCTGACGAATCATATTCCATACCTTAACTCTTATCTGCACATGTAAGCTTATCTTTTAAGATAAGATAAACCTTATCATTTCACATGGGTTCCACATTTTTAGACTTTTTACAAATAAAATACACAAAATATTTATGACCTCACTCCTTGTCCTTATTACCAATATAATATTTCTAATTCCTAATCATGTAGACCCTACTTTTCTACTTATCCCAACTTTGACATTTTAACATTACCAGACCACTTACGACAAATATTTACTTTTTACAACATTCCTATTGTACTTTGACTGTTACCGTACTCTACATTATTGGCGGCACTGTACTGACGGTGCCGTTATCTTCTATTAGATGCTACTACTAATTATACTTAACAACATCCTATTCCTAATACATACATTAATGAAATAGAAATTATGGAGGAAATTTTATGTGTCGACACCTCCTCAAGTTTATAGGAGAAGCTTAAACTATAAAATGTAACCAACATTCCGTATAAGAAATAGAGAAGAAGCTATTGTTTATTGTGTTCATATTTTAATTTTTTTTCTCTACTTAAATCTAAACCAAATATTTTAAAAGAAATATATGTCAGCACTAAACAAGCCACATGTGTTAGTCTTGTTAGCTCAAAAAATAACATGTACACAATAAATGTAATCAAGCATAATGAGCAAGTAGAAATGAAATATAATGAAACAATAACACTTGTATAGTGTAGATAAATTCCCCCAAGAGAAGAATATAAGGAACCAAGCTAGCCCCTATTATCATGTAACAATCTATGTGTCCTACATCAAACTCAATATACCTCGTGAATACACGTGTGTAAAGAGTAGAAAAAACATGTTATCGATAAAACCACAGGGACAAACCACTTAGACAATATTTAGATTGTAAATTTGGAAGCTTATAAAAACTAAATTTCTACCTATGCATAAATGAAGCAGTGAATTTGTATGATGGCTTATGCAGACATCTATATTTTGGACAGGAAAGATAAGCCAACAACTACATATAATAAGCCCAAAACATTGTAAACACGTTAAATGTCTATAATTCCATTTAGGATAAGGATCAGCTTCCAAATGCCCAAACTGAAAATAGGGTGGTCCATGTGCCAAAATGGTCAGTTGGTCGGGATGAAAGGTGATCACCGTCGCTTCATTTATTCTTCTTTCATAGTTTAAACACAGTTTTGAGTGCCCAACTGTCGACACCTTTTAAATTTAGGAAGAGGTCTATTTTTAAGGGTATGTTGTAAGATAATATTCCCTGGAGGAGCATTGAGTTTGGTACTTTATTAGTATGAAGGAGGGTATGATCCATTTTGGTTGAAGTGGTGGTAGAATGTCAAAAACAAACGGATCCCTCCTTTGCATTGGAGACTGGAGAAACTCATTCTGGAATAAAACATTGTCAATTAGGTATATGAATAACCATGGAATGGGGTATAATAAGAGATTACAAAGGTACTTTTGTGATGGCCTAATTTTTCAATATGGGTACTCAAACTAATCACATTTCTGAAGTTGCTATTATTTACTCAGGAATCAAATTTCCTGCTAATAATTTTTTTAAAAGGTTCATTATTGAAGGAGATTCTCTAAACTGTAGTCTTCAAAAAATAAATGTATGTATTCAACTATCAAAGAATTTATTGAAGGAATACATATCCTCAAATCCTCCTTTGAAGATATATCTTTTTAGGATGTGTATAGAGAGGGCAATGAAGTGGATGATTGGTTTGTTAATAAGGAGGTTAAGGCCTTTGCAATGTCTAGAATGGAAGAAGATTACCTTTTAGAGGAGGAGTTCAAATTTTTTATAAAAGATGAATCAAATCTTAATGATCCTAAGGAAGATTAGTGTGTTATGCAATATTAATTTGGATTAGACATCTATCATTATCTATACTTCCAAGAATTTGTATGATAATGATGATATGGCGACTTTAATTTATGAACACGTCAGGTTGGATGTCAATTCTTCTATCTATAAGTGTGATACCTTTAACTATCATAATTAGAGGCACAATATTTCCAAGAAAGGTCATATGATTATGCATGCCACAAATTTACTTATTAAAAATATTAATAAGAGTGCTCTGTGTCCTTTGAATTTTTTGCAAACTCTACAGGTACTTCTCTCCTTCGATGCAAAAACCTTCCTTCTATTGGTATGGGTGGATATCTAGTTAGAATAGAGCCGGACATAGCCGAGGACGTTTGATACAAATGCATGGAACTTGCTTAAGAGTGCTGGCATGGAAATTTTTTTCAAAGGCTTTAGTGGTCATGATGAAAAGCTTAGTATGGAATTTGGTTGGGCTTGAAACAATGGAAAGATCAGTGTGAGGGTAATTTCCCTTCATATTACTGTAGATTTCATTGCAATGGTTATTGGTCTCAAAAATCATGGCAGAGAGATATTCAAACCTAAAAAGAATAGTGCTGATGAAATTGATCAATTATTGGAGGGGAATGAGTTTTTAAAATCTCAATTTACTGGTTATGAAAGGGCCTCTTTTCCTAATCCTTTCGATGAAATAGCCCTCCATTTTATGAAATTTCTTTCTCTTGAAGGGAGATACAAGGAAGTTTACGCCTATCATTTTCCTATGCTCAACCATGTGAGGCATGGAATTTTTTATTACTTTCCCTTTTATATTCTTAGATCACTCAAAAATTCTATGGAATAGGTGAAGAAAGGGAAAGCTAAAACCCGCATCCATCAAGGGATTATCCTCACTTTGTTTAAAGTAGGATATGCAGACATTACATGGTCAGAGAAATAAAAGGGTCTTTTGAGTGACGAGGGTCTAGTGTTTCAAAGGGAAAGAGTTTCTTCTGAAGATATCAGTTTGGATAGTGTGTCCCAGTCTGTGTCAGATTCTGATAAAAGCGTCCAACCTTCTTATATTGTACCCACACAAAATATAGTTGAAGTAATTAATAGCCTACAAAAACTTAATAGGAAGCTGGAATTTCAAGAGGAAAAAAATATTGAGGGTGGGAAAAACAAGACTAAGGTCAAGGAAAAATCCTGTTTGGTAACATCGATCCTGAGTTGGCATAGATGATGGATGATGTAGCCTTGAAAAAAAAAATGTTGAACATGGTCCTCAAAGATTGGAATACTATGAAAGGGAAAATTGAAAACATTACTTTAAATGTGGAAAATAACAAAGTAGATTTTCTCCAGGGGAGGTGCTCATATTTGGAGAAAGAAGTCAAGAATTTGAATGAGACTATCCTTCAAATTAGCAAATGGATTTTGGTAAATATCAAAATTACTATCGATCACTTAAAAGTGTTGGCTCAGTTGGTAAACACATGTAGGGAGGAAATTCAAAATGTTAATTCAAAGAAAATGAAGCATGCTGATGGTAATATCAACAATGAGAACCTGAGGACCTCCATTAATAAGCTCGTAGCTGAATGGACTCAAATGCTTCGGAGTTTGGAGAGTAAGTGAGAGGTCTTC
The DNA here is from genome assembly GCA_019776745.2 of Taxus chinensis. Classification (NCBI taxonomy): domain Eukaryota; kingdom Viridiplantae; phylum Streptophyta; class Pinopsida; order Cupressales; family Taxaceae; genus Taxus; species Taxus chinensis. The sequence goes on from CM034147.1 coordinate 966,623,670, forward strand.
CTCCACTACCTTCTCTAAGTTTATCTTGTTTTTCCTTCTCTTTTGGGGTGGTTTTTATTGTTGTTAGTTTCTAGTTGGTAGTTTTATTCATATATGTTGTTAGTTTTTTTTATTTCACTCTTGTGGGATGCTTTCAAGCTGATATGTTTCCTTAGTAAGGGGTAGGATCCCTGCAACATTTTTTTCAACTAACATAAAAAAACCACGGAATGTACGATCTCTCCAATGGGTACAATGAAATATTTTAATAATGTTTGTGAGACCAAATAGGACTATGAGCAGAAATAAAGGGGCCTACTCTGTTATTACTTGCGATCTTAAATGTTTTTGGAAGGTTGTTAAAGATAAACAATCAAATCTCATATTTTATAAATCACGGCTCGGGAGGCCCCTTATCGAGGTAACATTGTTTTACATTTTTGAAGGGTAATTTTAAAAAATAATCGTTACCTAATAAGTGTTTGACAGGAATATGTTGTTATCAAATTTAATTAGACTCATGGTGCATCTTTTTATGTGGCCCCACATTTGCATGATACAAATCAATTTTTCATAAAAGTACACCTATGTATATCTAGTTGACATCAATTCATTATCAAGCATCTTTCAATGTCACCCCCCATATTTGCATGAAACAAATCCCTTAAGACTTAAAAAATGCCCCTATACATTAAGTACCATTGTGCATCCTCCTATGTGGCCCCCACATTTTCGTGAAACAAATTACTTAGATTTTTTTTGAAAAAAAATGTGCAAAAAATCACTCATATTTTTTTTGAAAAACATAGAGTGCTTTTTGAACACTTGTTGAAAAAAACATTGTCATGTGAAATTTCAATCCTAATTTGAACTTGTGACCTCCCTTTTGTAACTAAAAAATATTTGCCAACCGAGTTGCATGAACACATATGCATTTAATCTATTTGTATAGTAGATATAAAAAAACAAATTACTTTTTACTAATGTAATTATTATTGGATTATAGAAATTACTTAAGTGTTGACATGGTGCATGAAAGGCGGCGCATAGGTGCACGAGTTTCAGTTGAAGAAGGGTGTGCCAAGAAAGACAAGTTTGGGACTTATTCATTTTTGTAGGGCATGGGCTAAAAAATAGGCTGGAGTGCGGATCACACAAAGATAAGAGTAAGAAGACTTCTCAGTGAAGGAAGAGCTATTTTGGGAACAAGTGGAAGACCAAGAGACATGCATAGTTTGTGTTAATAATAGGATTAAGATAGATTCCAACTATAGATTAATCTATTATTAGTCACCATATAGGAGCATGCAGTTGTTGGCACATGGATATTCTAAGCATGCAACCTATTTTGAGAATGTATGGGTGGTGAAGGGCAAGTCCCCACACCTATAAGTATGTGATGTATTTCACTTTTTTAGGAGACCATGTGATAGTTTTGAGTTGTAATAGAATTATGCTGGAATGAATTTACGTACATGATATTATGACAATATTTTGATGTATTCAACTTCTGTTTTGTGACGAGTTAATAAAATGGATCGTTCTGGATGGATATTGGTTGTTGATGTTTCTGTTCATGGTACTTATATGGTAAATTCGGTATTAATTCTTATGAGATCTCTATGTTTATTTATTACATGTGTTTCTAATATGAGCTCATAGATATGATACTTATAATGGGATATGAGCTTTGATAATGGTTAAATTGGAAATTCATGTTAACTTCTTGGCTAGCTTTCACAAAAGAGGGACATGGTAGGCTTCGTATGCTTTGGGCGAGTGCCTAGATTTCTCTGGATGAAGTTCCAAAGCACCTAGGTAATTATGTGGGAAAATAATTCTACATTTTGATTCCGTTTCCAGAACCTCTTTTCAAGATATCTACCAAGATGTTACATGATGATGGTGTATCGATTGACTCTTGAGTTCAGTAAAAGTTGGGTAGATGACAAACAAGATCAGTTTGTGTGAAGATATGGTTTTGGACCTAATTTTCAATATGCACAAGTGGGTTGAAGAAAATCTATATCATGAACTCTATGAGACATTCTTTTGTTGCTTCCCAATAGAATTGTATGAGTGGTTATCATCATATGCATCGAAGAAATGCTGGAGTTACAAAATAAGGGTTTGGATGCAGGTAGATTACTAGAATTTTTTTGATGCGGATGAACCTTGGATGCGTGTTGTAGATTACATGTGTTTCCAATCTGAGCTCATAGATATGATACTTATAATGGGATATGTGCTTTAATAATGGTTAAATTGGACATTCATGCTAACATCTTTGCTAGATTTCACAAAAGAGGGGCAATGGTAGGATTTGCATGCTTTGGGTGAGTGTCTAGATCTCTCTGGATGAAGTTCCATCACACCTACGTAATTATGTGGGAAAATAAGACTAAATTTTGGTTCCATTTCCGGAACCTCTTTTCAAGCTATCTACCAAGATGTTGCATGATGATGGTGTATCGATTGACTCTTGCGTCCATTGAAAGTTGGGTAGACGACCGATAAGATCAGTTTGCGCAAAGATATGGTTTTAGACCTAATTTCAATACATGCAAGTGGGTTGAAGAAAATCTATATCATAAACTCTATGAGACATTCTTTGGTTTCTTCTCAATAGAATTCTACAAGTGGTTATCATCATATGCATCAAAGAAATGCTGGAGTTATAGACTAAGGGTTTGGATGCAGGAAGATTACTAGAATTTTTTTTTATGCGGATGAACCTTGGATGCGTGCTGTAGATTACATGTGTTTCCAATCTGAGCTCATAGATCTGATAATTATAGTGGGATATGTGCTTTGATAATGGTTAAATTGGACATTCAGGCTAACATCTATGCTAGCTTTCACAAAAGAGGGACATGGTAGGCTTTACATGCTTCGGGTGAGTGTCCAGATCTCTCTAGATGAAGTTCCAGTGCACCTAGGTAATTATGTGGGAAAATAAGACTAAATTTGGTTCCATTTCCAGAACCTCTTTTCAAGCTATCTAATAAGACATTTCATGATGATGGCATATTGATTAACTCTTGCGTCCATTGAAAGCTGGGTAGATGACATACAAGATTAGTTTGCGCAAAGATATGGTTTTGGACCTGATTTCAATATGCGTAAGTGGGTTGAGGAAAATATATATCATGAACTCTATGAGACATTATTTTGCTGCTTCCTAATAGAATTGTAAAAGTGGGTATCATCATATGCATCAAAAGAAATGCTGAAGTTATAAACCAAGGGTTTAGATGCAGGAAGGTTACTAGACTTTGTTTGATGCGGATGAACCTTGGACGTGTGCTGTAGATCATTAGTAGGATGGTATTGTGCACATTTATACTTTGGAGTAAATTTTTTCTACATATTCTTATCTAGAGGTTGTTGAGTTTGAGTTCTCGTGCAAGCTCCGAGAATCTTACATATGCACTATTCCTTTGGAAATTAAGATCTTGATGGTAGTGTTGACTTTGGAGACATTACCTATGGCTAGCTAAACCCACCACCCGCGTGCAAGGGCAAGAGAAGGTGTGGTGACAGATGGTAGACCTAGTAGCAAAAAGGAAGAGAGAGGAAAGGTGGCTCAAGTATAATGAAGTGTGGGAGAGGGAATTAACGAAACAACATGATGTTGAGGAGTCTATGGAGTTTTAGAGGTAGATGTCTCGTGAAGGATTTGAAGTTCACATGGAAGATGTGGAGATGGAGCATTCTGGTTCTCGCAAACTTAGGAAATCATGGTAGAGAATCCCCTTTGGATTCTGATGAGATCATGTTAGAGGAGGAAATATTGAGAACCACAAGCATGCATATGATCCAACATGATCGACCTAGCCTTGCACTTGGTGTTCCAATTCCAAAAGTAATCATTGATCAATAGATGAGTATAGGTAGTCCAGTGAGTGAAAGTAGGTATCATTTCCTTTTGAATACAAAATTACATTAGAAAACACATACATCTATGGAAGCACACACATCATATTTGTTTGGAGGATCGATTGAAGGAATATTTTCTGGTGCATCATCTAGACAGAGTGTGGGTGCGCAGAACATTAGGAGTATGTCTGTAAGTAGCACAACTTTATAGACTATGGGAGTTCAGTTTAGTACCACTATCAAGACACAAGGAAGTACATCCAATTGTCTATTTCCCGCTATAGGAGGAGGATCAAGTGGATTAGGAGGCTTCAGATCAAGTGGATTAGGTGGTTCTGGTGGTGGAGGAAATACTGGTGGGGCTTCTAGGTTTTGGATCTAGTGGAAAAGGTCTGCACCCTCATCAGCCATACAAAATTTTATTACGATATGTCCCTTCACTTACCAGAATACAAGAGGTATTGAAGATGCTATAGATCATGTGCACAAGTGTGAGCTACTATGGCGCGTTAAAAGAATTACGACCTCAGATAGGAAGGCAAGTAAGTTTTCTACTACTCTTCAAGGGCGTACACATAGTTGGTACATGAAATATGACACGCATCAGACTGCGGTGAATTAAAATGCTTTGTGCTATGCATTTCTAGTAGAATTCCATATTCCTGAGTTTGAGCATAAAAGTATCAACATGCTTAAGGAAATCAAACAAGGATTATTTGAAAACATTTGGGAACACGACGTGTATTTTAAAAATTTGTTGTTAAATTTTTTTTATGACATACACCATAGTCAACATGCATAGTAGTTTGTTGGTGGGCTATTGAATCCTTTTTGAAGGGAACTATCTCATAAGACCTTTATAGACCCACATGATGCTTTGGAAGTAGCTTTGTGTGCTGAGGAAGATAGAAGTGTGGATACTAGAGTAAGTCCATTTTAGAGGCACACATTACAACTATGGTGAAACCATTGGAGAAGCTCTCTGATAATTCAACTCATGAGATGCATAGTCGAATAAAGTGTACAAATTGTGAGGTTGAAGGACACATAAAGGATAAATTCCCTTGCAAGTCGATGTGTGCCATGTTGTTGGATTGTGTGATTTTTAATTTGAACCATGATGTGAGTCGATGTCCCCTCTTATAGCGTGTGATCCGAAAGAATGTCTCTATGTATTGTAAGATTTATAAGTCCCATACCCATGATACCTATGACTGTAGGTTAATTGATCAAATTCATGAGGCTATTGAGATTGGTGTGCATCAGACTAGTGTAGTAAGTAGATCGAAGGAAAAAGGAGAATAACATAATGAAGGAGGAAATAATGGGGACAAAAGGAATAGAGGCTTTCATGGAGGATATAGAGGCTGAGGTTGCGGCAGTGGTAGAGGAGTATTTTCTAGAGGAACTTGTTATAATTGTGAATCTCTTGATCATTATCAGTGCGAGTGCCCTCAGAATGTGGTTTTCTCATGGTGTGGAAAACAACACAAGTTTGAAGAATGCCCTTATTTATATGAGCACATGACCAAGCAACAAAAATAAGACACGGGTGCAGAAATGATTAAGGTATGATGCACACAGTTTAAGATTAATGGATGTTGAAGGTATCACCTACTCAAGAGTTACCTGTTTTAGTTATTACACATGCTAAGGATGTGCGCACATGTGAGCCTCCGAAGTATACACCAACTATAAAAATATAGGAAGCGATAAATGTTAAGTACCCTGATGATGCACATCAGAAGGAGGTTTACCAAGAGACTATGGATGTTAACAGGGATCTGCAAGGAGAGATTCAAACTTGAAGGAGTATGTGCGCATAATGGAATGATAAAATAAGGTTGAACTCTTGTACAAGGATGTAGATGATTTGAAGGAAGTATATCAAAGGTTGCGCTAGGAGAATATAATACCTCTGTTAGGTGAATGGTTGAGAGAGAAGATACCACACACAGGTAATGAGCGCGAGAGGTAGATACTTCATGAAAATTTGACCCCACATAATCACAAGTATGACAAGGATATTACACTGAATAAAGTTATAGATGGATGGCTTATGAGTAACATTATGATAGATACATGTGCAAAAGTTAATGGACTCACATTGGATGCTTGGAATCAGATGGGAAGACCATTATTTCAGCCTTCTTTGAATTTTTTTACATGAAAAATAGAACTAGCTCTAATCCTATTAAAATATTAAAGGATGTAACTATTAAAATTTAGGGAGTCAAGTTTACTGGGGATTTCAAAGTATTAGAGATTGTTGAAGCGGATAACTTCCCAGTGTTACCAGGGCACCCCTGGTTCTATGTGAATAATGCAAATTTTCACTTCAATAAGGGGTACATTATCTTTGAGAACAAGGAAGAGTGAGGGATGCCCCATATGTTGATCCTTTGAGTGACGAGGACTTGAAAAAGATATATGCGCACACAATTAGAGACCCTAGGGTAACTAAGCCATCTAAGGAAGGGGTGATACAATGGGATTATGCTCAGTCAGTTAGTGATACCACAACTATTACCTGTGACAACTAGGCACATGGAACGTATGAAGTAGCTGGGTCTGAGTGTTTCACCTGATTCTTAGACGTTTCTTTGAAGTATTGACGAAAGAGATAGGGTAACAGGCATAGGAGGAATACCTATTCAAATGTTGGTTGATGGGTTGTTGTGTACATATGACTTTTGAATCCACAGTTGATTGTGAGAGCTTCCTTTTGGCTAGGAGGAACTACTTGTAATAAAAAGCAAGACCACCAGAAAAAGTTAAACAATATGTGCAGTGAACTGCCTAGTGTGTGCTAGATCCGGGAAGTGTGATACTTCCTAGATGGTTGTCAGTCCACTGTTTAAAACAATTTAATGCAGGAAATAAAGTAAATCCTATCATAGTTTGAAATGATTTAGGTATCTCACTTAAAACACAATAAGAAAGATCTAATCTAATAGGCTAGGTTAAAATAAGATCCAAAGGTCAAGTAACTGGTTCTGGGTCTCTGCAGGTCTGACAGAGGTCTCAGGAAGATCACAAGCGCACGAGGGTGATGTAGAATTAGGTGGATAGGTCACTGTTCTGGGTTGTATGGGAAAATACAGAAACTGATGCCGGTTAAGGGTGACCGACGATGGTTGGGTGTAACCGGCACCGGTTACTGTGGAAAACTGGGAATGCCATAGAATGAGTTTTGGGTATCCTTTGTGATTGCACAAAGGACTTTGGTTGGTCTAAATGAGGTATCTGGTAGCTTGGGTGGGATTTAGCAAGGTTTTAATGGGTATATGGAGGGGGAGTGTTGAAGGAGGTCAATGGGTGGCTAGGTAAACAATAGGTGATAATATAATAATGAAATGAAATGAACCAGAGAAGTATAACGTTTTACTTACTTAGATTCTGGTCCTGGACACCTGTGAATGAGGGATGGAGGTGTTGGTAAGAGGTTAAAGGCTGCAGGTGATCACCAATCATAGGAAAGCTTCTGCATGGGCTGCATGGGCATTCCTTTTGCTTGGTAAGATCAAATCATTAGTAGGGTGAGTGCTTGGATGGCTGTGCAAAAGAAAATGCTTGATCTCCTTCCTTACATGCGTGTTCTCAATGAAATTTGCTCTCAGAAGATGTGATATCTCTCTAGAATGTGCTAATGTTTTCCAATTTCTCCAATCTTTACCAACCTTGAAAGTAAGATTGTTTTGGGGGTTAAAAGGGTAACTGACGGTGGTTCTGGCCTAACCGGCGATGGTTAGGGGTAACCGACGTCGGTCAAGGTGGGATTTCCTAGGTTTACTGAACTAAGGAGATCCTCTTGATTTTCTCGGATCTCTTGTTGTTAACCCACAGATTAAACTGGAAGCTTCTTGTAAGCATGTGGGAATGTGGTTAGAGGGAATGTAGGCATTGATTTTTAGGGTTTTGGTAAGTCTTAGTTAGTTATGGCAACTTACTAAGAATAGGTCTTAGGGTGAGTTAGCCTGATGAGGTGTCTAGGTGAGGTGTATATGTGGATATTATCTAAATTAAGATATTTAAATAATAGATATGGTGAGGATAATGAATTAATTAAATTAAATTAATTAAATTAATATTTGTGAGGTGAAGAGGGCCATGGCTAGATGAATGTGATGAAGGGTGCTTATTTGTTGAAGGACCAAAGGGGAGTGTGACCTAATTTTAGTGTCTACATTTTTCCCCTTTTTGTTGCATAGCTTGTATTGGTAAGCGATGCTAATAAAAATAAGATGTGGTTTCCCCATGTGTGGGTGAAGGTGATCCCCCTCAAACCAGGAACTGACGAGGACAAAGGCAGAATCAGTGAGTAGTTTGATAAAAGGAAAATGTGAGGAAAAGGCAGGTGGGAATGGGGGAAAAAGGGTTAAAGGTCTACTCGGGAAATTGAGGTAATGGGTCAGGGTCAAAGGTAGCAACAGTCAAATGCACACACACACATAAACTACAGCACACAACCAAGTTGAAGACTAGGAAAACTCTACATCATCTACGGTTGATAGGTTTATCCAAATGAGGTTGAAGTGATTCCGGTATCCAAGGTATATGATATGGTCAGGAAACACGATGTAGGTTAGGTGTAGGAACATTTAGGTATGTTCTGGTACACCAAAGGTAGGGTTAGGATAAACGGTCATGGTAATAGGCTAGGTAAGGTCATTAGGTCAACAACACAGGTAACAGTGCCACAAGGTATAACGAACACATGAGGTCAAAGGTCACTAGCGATGGTCTAGGTCTAAATATCTAGGTCATAGCACAGGTAAGACCAAGGTAGGGGTAAAATAACGAGTCCCCAAAGGAGGAAAAAGGGAGGTAGGAAATGATGAGGTCAGGAAGGGGAGGTAAATGGTGTGGGTAAAGGTGGGGTTGGTTAAATGATTGGGGTGAAGGTTTGGTGGGAAAAAAAAAGGAGGTAGGGGTAGGGTAAACGGGTAAAATATAGGGCAATGTGTAAGTGAGGGTGACCGATTCTGGTCAAGGATAACCGATGGCGGTATAGGTCAATCGACGATGGTTAGGTAGGGAACGCAACCGATGCTGGTCAAGGGAAACTGATGTCGGTTAGGTCGGGTTTGTTATAAAAACAAAAAATCCACGTTTTGTGTTATTCATTTATCTTTTAGCTAATCGAGAAAATGAAAAGAGAGAGAGAGAAAAGAGAGAAAAGTGCTCAGACGGAACGAAACATTGAGTTGGTAGTGTGAATGAAGGGTAATCGGTTGGTGAGAAGCGGATCCACAGGATCAGTGCGAGGAATTTGATTGGGTAGAGGTTACGGGTAGCGATTTAGTTATGGCGGAGGATAGAGAGAGATCAGGTGGGCCACCGATGTAGCAGCCAGACGTGCCACCGAGACGACAGCAGCGTGATGAGGTAAGCGCCCTACTCTATGTGTATGTGATTTGATAGATTAAGGGATAAGTAAATTGTTTGTTGTAGGTTTTGTTTGTTTTTTATTTTTGTCGGTGGGAATGGGTTAAATTTTGAAATGATGGGAATAGTAGGTTAAAATATGAATGGGGAGGGGAATAAATGGTATAGGGGGGTTGAGGTCCAAGGGTAGTTTAGGTCATTGTAGGTGGAGAAAAGGGGCAAGGGGGAGGTGTTTTTAGAAAATGGGGGTTTTGAGAAATCACGGGTTTTACCAATTGGGGGTAAAGTAGATGTGGGCAACATGGAGCTAGATGAGGCCGATGCAGGATTGGGAGCGAGAGTCAGGGGGATAGATACGGTCATTCCGTATATCAACTGACCCGAGGCATCTTGAGTGGACGAATGGGAAAGGTAAAACTACAAAGTGGCAGGGTTTTGGTCAAGGAGTCGTGTGAACTCCTCATCTCCAGTGGTGATAGTGATAGGCTGGATGGGATCCATGGCTGGTGATAAAATGGAAGGTGGTGAAGGACTAGGTGGGAGTGGCTGACAACTGGCATGAAATATAAGTGCGCTTGCTTGTTTTCAGGTCAACACCATGTGAACCAGTACTGATCAGATAAGGCTGTTTCTCTGTAAATGACACAAAAACAATATGAACAGGTGAACCTGATGGTAAAAAGTGTATTTGATACCAAATGTGGGTTGGAAAGTGACACAGGCTAACCGATGCTGGTTAGGGCAAAGCGACGCTGGTCAAGGGTAACCACTAACGGTTAGGGGTAACCACTGCCGGTCACTGTGAAAAATGGACAGTGAGTGAAAAACTAGGTATAAAGTCAAATTTGATAGGTATGCCAAATCTAATGGTGTTTTACAACATCACTGTGAATGATGGCAGTGACAAGGACTATGAAACATGGAAGAAGATGAATGAAAATGTCCTTTTGGGTAGGTTAACAAAAGGACCTGGAACCGACACCGGTTGGGTATAATCGACGACGGTCAGAGGGTAATCGACGATGGTTACTATGAAATTGAAATAGTGATGAAAGAATAGTGGTTATGAATTAAAATTTGATGTGGAATCAGACCCAAAATTATGAGAATGATGATAATATGGTCCAGGCACACTCAGGTGAAGTTGGCATACACCAATTGTGATGAGGAGTGTGCAAGGATGAATAAGAAAAATGAAGAACGTGATCTCTCACCTCAAAATGCAAGCCAAACAGAAACACTAAGAAAAATGTGATCCTAGGAGTGCCTTTTCTATTATGTTTGTTTAGCTTATGCTATTTAAGGATTGACACATGAACTGTGAAATAGAGTTTTTTGGTGAGGATGGATTCCTACGAAGAAGGAGATCTAAAAGGCAAGGTTTTAGGTATGTTATGGTGGGGGCAGGCTTCACTTTGAAGTATGACTCGATAGAGCAGTGAGCTGGGTGCCCACTGTGCCGTGATTGTGCGATCACCTAAAGCTTCTTCTAGGTAAGATGTTGTTTAATAATGTGTGTATTTTCAATTTTTGTGAGGTTTGGTAAGACTTAGAGAGAGAGAGAAAGAGAAAGAAAGTTCTTTCTACGGCTCATTTGTCAACCATCAACTGGTCATGACTTCCAGCGTATAGGTTACCCATAATTAATGTGAGCTAATGTGACAAATCAGAATGCAATGCACTTATTTTTAAGCCCAAATCGAAGTGTGAAGTTAGATGACACAAAAAGATGAAGAGGAAGAGGGATGCTATTTCACTACAATGCAGAAAACACGAAGAAATGGTTCTTTTTAATTACACCAAAAGAAAGGTTTCCTTTAGAGCAAATAGAAAGAAAAGGTCGGATTACCAAGGAAGAAAATTAATGTGTATGCTTTTCAAAAGGGAAACAAACACACAACTTTTCCTAGGAATGAATAAAATGCAAGGAACCCCGGATGGGTCCCACCGGGTGTGCCAAAATGTTTCACCTGATTCTTAAACATTTCTTTGAAGTATTGACAAAACAGATAAGGTAACAGGCGTAGGAGGAATACCTGTTCAAATGTTGGTTGATGGGTTGTTGTGCGCATTTGACTTCTGAATCCACAATTGATTGTGAGAGCTTCGTTTTGGCTAGGAGGAACTACCTGTAATAAAAAGCAAGACCACCAGAAAAATTTAAACAATATGTGCAGTGAACTGCCTAGTGTGTGTTAGATCCAGGAAGTGTGATACTTCCTAGACAACTGTTAGTCCACTGTTTAAGACAATTTAATGCAGGAAATAAAGTAAATCCTATCGTAGTTTGAAATGATTTAGGTATCTCACTTAAAATACAATAAGAAAGATCTAATCTAATAGGCTAGGTTAAAATAAGATCCAAAGGTCAAGTAACTGGTTCTGGGTCTCTGTAGGTCTGACAGAGGTCTCAGGAAGATCACAAGCGCATGAGGGTGATGTAGAATTAGGTGGATAGGTCACTGTTCTGGGTTGTATGGGAAAATATAGAAACCGATGCCGGTTAAGGGTGACCGACGACGGTTGGGTGTAACCAGCGCCGGTTACTATGGAAAACTGGGAATGCCATAGAATGAGTTTTGGGTATCCTTTGTGAGTGCACAAAGGACTTTGGTTGGTCGAAATGAGGTATCTGGTAGCTTGGGTGGGATTTAGCGAGGTTTTAATGGGTATATGGAGGGGGAGTGTTGAAGGAGGTCAATGGGTGGATAGGTAAACAATAGGTGATAATATAATAACGAAATGAAATGAACCAAAGAAGTATAACATTTTACTTAGATTCTGGTCCTAAATGCCTGTGAATGAGGGATGGAGGTGTTGGTTAGAGGTTAAAGGCTGCAGGTGATCACCAATCATAGGAGAGATTTTGCATGGGCTACATGGGAATTCCTTTTGCTTGGTAAGATCAAATCATTACTAGGGTGAGTGCTGGATGGTTGTGCAGAAGAAAATGCTTGATCTCCTTCCTTGCATGCATGTTCTCACTGAAATTCGCTCTTAGAAGATGCGATATCTCTCTAGAATGTGCTAATGTTTTCCAACTTTCTCCAATCTTTTCCAACCTTGAAAATAAGGTTGTTTTGGGGGTTAAAAGGGTAACCAATGGCGGTTTTGGCCTAACCGGCGACGGTTAGGGGTAACCGATGTCGGTCAATGCGGGATTTCCTAAGTTTACTGAACTAAGGAGATCCTCTTGATTTTCTCAGATCTCATGTCGTTAACCCACGGATTAAACTGGAAGCTTCTTGTAAGCATGTGGGAATGTGGTTAGAGGGAATGTAGGCATTGATTTTTAGGGTTTTGGTAAGTCTTAGTTAATTATGACAACTTACTAAGAATAGGTCTTAGGTTGAGTTGGCCTGATGAGGTGTCTAGGTGAGGTGTATATGTGGATATTATCTAAATTAAGATATTTAAATAATAAATATGGTGAGGATAATGAATTAATTTAATTTAATTAATTAAATTAATATTTGTGAGGTGAAGAGGGCCATGACTAGATGAATGTGATGAAGGGTGCTTATTTTTCAAAGGACCAAAGGGGAATGTGACTTAATTTTAGTGTGTACAGTGAGATTAAGAACACAGTTACTCACGTGATCAGGCCGCGCACTGTGAGGTGATTGAGTTATAACTAGGTGCCCAGGTACACTAGCGAAGGGAACCTTGATGTATTTATACGCACCATGGAATCCCAATGGAAGAATGAAGGAGATAGGAGGAATATGTTGGTATATGCTCTGCGTGGGACAACAACACATTGGTGGAAAACACATAGAGAAAACCAATTGGAATGGGAAGAAGTAAGAATTTCCCATTCTACTAGGTTTCTTAGAAGTAATGCACCTTCTCATATATGTGAATTTCATGGGAAATCCCCTGCTTCACACCAAGTCTAGGAATGTGAGAGACTCTGGACGGAGGTGTAGGAGGCTTTTCCACCATCACTCTAGGTACATAAGTTCTACGCCACCCTAAGTGGTTGCGAGTGCACGTGGCATGTTCATGTTGAGCTAACAAGAGAAATAGTTAATTGGCAGGAGATGACCTCAGGTATGATTCATAATTTTGATTACTTTTCTACTAAACCTCTTGTCAATGAAGCACTACAGATTATGAAGCACCTTACTTTGGGAGATAGCACAAAGGCTAAGGCACTTCTGCTAGATATGTTTGGGGAGTTGGATTTGGAAGCATGCCTTGACCTAGAATATATCGAGGAAGAAGAAATGGTCCGTGCCTGGGAAGAAAAGGAAAAGGGTAAATTGGTATGCATTATAAATGATGATGATGATGAGGATACTAATATGGATGTTAACCGTATTGAAGGTATGCACGAGGTGATGGATATAACAAATGAAAAGGTGCACACATATTATGGGTGTATGAAAATAAAGAAGGTTAACATTGGAACATTTGCAGAGGCTAAAGAGGCTATTATCAATGATTACTATTCAAAGTAGAAAGTTTTAAGATTATTGGAGATCTTGCGTGCCTTTCAGGATCTATTTCCATGGGGCTATTATGAATTAAAATGAGTACACCCTTCTTTAGGAGAGATGAGAATCAAACTTAAAGAATGTGTGCACCCGATCAGGAAGATGCCTTACAAGATGAATCCTAATCCATGCGTCAAGGTAAAAGAAGAAATTGATAATATGCTCAAGTCTGGTATAATTGAGCCCTTCGAGGAATCTGAATGGGTCAGCCCCATGGTAATCAACATTAATAAGGATGGGAGGATAAGGATTTGTGTGGATTATAGGGAACTAAATGTTTCTTGTGTTATCGATCCTTTTTCCACCCCATTCACAAAGGAGATCCTTGAGGGAGTTGTAGGGCATGAGATATATTCTTTTACTAGTGGATTTTCAGGTTATCATTGAGTGTGCACAATGAAGGAAGATCAATAAAAGACAACTTTCAACATTGAGTTGGGAATTCTTACATACACAGTGATGCCCTTTGGATTGAAGAATGCTCCAGTTGTGTTCTCGCGTATTGTTATACATGATTTTAAGGAGTTCATTCATAAGTTTTTATAGGTATATCTGGATGATTGGAAATTATATGGCTTGGTCAAGGATCATTGTGAGAATTTAAGGCTGATGTTTGAGAGGTGTAGTCAGTTGATAATCTCTCTAAATATTAAGAAGTACATCTTTGCAACACCTTTTGGCACTTTACTTGGGTATATTATTTGTAAAGAAGGCTTGCTGGTAGATATAGCCAAGATAGCTATGATATTGGGCTTGAAACAACCTAATAATCAGAGTGAAGTGTGTGGGTTTCTTGGACATAAAGGGTATTATAGAAAATTCATTAAAGGATATGCAAAAATTGTTGCGCCTTTAAAGGAATTGTTGAAAGCAAAGGGAAAATTCTACTGGGGTGACATGCAGTAGTAGGAATTTGAAACCTTGAAGGAGAAGTTGACTACTACACCTATTTTGTACTTTCCTTCTTGGGATAAGCCATTTCAAGTTCATGTTGATGCTTCTGGCATAACAATTGGCACAATTTTGGTGCAACTAGGAGAAGGAATTGTAGACTACCCTATTTGTTTTGCAAACAGGAAGTTGACCTTGAAAGAATAGAATTACACAACTACTGAGCACGAGGCTTTTTCCATGATCAATGTGCTACACAAATTCAGATAATACTTATTGGCAACATCATTTATCTTCTTTACAAATCATATGAAACTTAATTATTTGGTCAACAAACTTATTTTGCAAGGGCACATTTGTAGGTGGATACTACTATTTCATGAATTTTAGTTTATAGTGGTTGTTAAGCCAGGGAAAAGTAATTTAGGGTATGACCATTTTTCAAGAATTAATTCTGGTGATGACATACAGAGTATTGAGGACACAATTCTTGATGCGTATATTTTTAGATTAAACCATGTGGCCCTAAATTTAGAGGATATTGTAGTATTTTTGCACACTGGTCAGGCGCCTGAGGGAATGAAGACATTAGAAAAGAATCAACTTGCAATATGCATGACACCCTATCAGTTGATAGGTGGAGATTTGTATATGCTAGGCCATGATGAAGTTTTGTGCCAACGTGTTCTGGAGCATGAGTGTGAAGCCATTATGGAAAAATCTCATGGTGGAATTACAGGAGGTCATTATGGTGGAGATGTCACTGTGTGTAAGATTCTGATGGATAGCCTTTGGTGGGAAACTTTTTACAAGGATATTAAGGAATATGTCAAGGCGTGTGACCATAATCAATGCCTTCGGAATCTTAGAACTAGATATGAGATGCCTTTGAGGCCTATTGCAAGTGTTGAACCTTTTGAGAAATGAGGTATTGAATTTGTAGGTCCTATTTCCCCCACCCATGTATAGGATTGGTGTGCACTATATTATAACTTATACTAATTATCTGACAAGGAGGGTAGAAGCAAAACCTACTAAGGATTGCACAACAACTACAACAACGATATTTCTATGGGAGAACATTATTAGCATGTATGGATGTCCATTGATTTTAATAAGTGATAGGGGTACTCATTTCTTAAATAAGACCATAAGAATTTTATTATCAGCGTTTGTGGTGGCACATCACAAGAAAACACCCTATCACCCACATGCCAATGGTATTACTAAATATTTTAACAAGATTCTAGGACAAAAATTGAAAAAAATATGTGATGTTGGAAGGAAATACTGGGATGATAAATTCTCTATTGTACTTTGGGCATACAGGACTACTTATAAGAGGTTGAATAAAGCCACACCATTTTAGTTCATGTTTTACGCATAGGCTCTATTGCTTGTAAATTTCATGTTTCCATCCCTACGTATTACATGTGTAAGAGGACTATATGATGAACAATTTGTGGAAGAGTGCATAGACAAACTGATGCAGTTAGATGAGAGGTGTGTTATTGCTCGGTGCAACCAGAAGACAAAAAGCAAGACAAAAGGCATGAAATGATAGGCATATCAAGAACAAAAAAATTGAAGTGGGGAATATGTTCTTCTGTATGATTCAAAGTTTTTGCGCCACCCAAGGAAATTGAAAGATCATTGGTTAGGACCCTTTGTAGTAACAAAGATACTTGATTTAGGTGCTTGACGGTTGTAGGTGCTGGATGACACTTTAATTCCATGTTACTTCAATGGGAGTAGGATAAAGCACTACTATAAATACTTATTCTTAGTGTTTGTAATAATGCAATATTCCCACTTAGATTATATTTCCCTTTTATATGTGTTTCCTTTCATCATTGCTATGCTTTGTCAATTTAGTTCAATGTTTTGTGGTAATAAGTGCACTTACGCACCAAAAGCTTAATACTATATTTTGAGTTCATGTGCAGAGGAATGCATATAATTTTAGTGTGCGGTGAATTAGATACACAGGGTATATAGGTACATGTATGGATTGAAACTTGGACCTCCCTTGAAATATTAGTGCGTAAAGAAGAAAGAAGTTATAGGTGCTCGGATTGAAGGTATTTTTAAGGAATTTTTTCTCAAAATGAATACCATGGATAGAAGGATGATCTCACATTGTAACGTAAGGTAGGAAACAACATGGGAAAGTACTTAGGATGAGGCAAAACAGTTAATGTACTTTGATGCATGAAGGCGTGCATAAGGAGGTATGTGGCCAAGAAGTAGTAGACACTCCAGAAGGTTACGACTGGAGCACAAAAAAAGTAGTGAAAAGTGTGAAAAAAGATAAAAAGTGTAATTAATACTAAATATGGTGGTAGGTCAAGAGAAATCAATGTGAAAATTTTGGAAGAATCTATAAAAATAGGTGTTTGCGATTTTATTTTTACCTTACATGTTGAAGAGTTTGAGCTATGAAGTGCATTCCGAAGAGCGTTTGTGTACAAAGTGTGAGGGTGATTGAATACGAGAAATAAACCAATGAATATTTGATACAACCATTACAAAGTTCTATTGGAAGGGTGTTTGAGTAAGTAGGGGGAACACAAGAGAAAGGAGAAAGGTTCACAAAGCTAGGGTTTGCAAAGAACAAAATTACAGCTAGGGCATACAGATTCAGAGTTGTAGAGGTTGAACGAAATAAAGGAGGTATTTTTATAAATTCTATGGCACCCAAGAGAGCACATGGAGAAACTACACCAGGTAAGAAGCAAAAGGAAGTGGAAGTTTAAGGATGTGCCTGAGACTAGGTTTTCTGAGATAAAATACTTTGAAGGTGTAATCATGGGGTTAGATTGGCTCACATCAGGAGAAGTAAGGTGAGTGACTATAATCATCGCACCAAGTAAAACAAATATGAGATGGACAAGGCACTTGTAACAAAGACAGATTTGTAAATAGAAGATGATAAACCCATTTATGATGATGTGGGGCAGAAGATGTTGGAGAGTGTTGGAGATTTGCAAGTCTATGAGTTTCCATACTTTGGCAAGCTAGAAAAATTATACCAATGGTTGATGTCCAGAGTCCACGAGGAAATTTTCTATTGCACCTACAGCCCTTGATTGGAAAGTTGACAGGTTTGAGGAGTTCAGGCACTGAGATTGACAATGACCTTAATGATGATGAGGGCATGGACACAACTTTTGCTGAGTTGGGATATGTAAAAGGAGGGCACACGATGGACATTGAGAAGTTGGAAGATCACCCTGTGATCTAGATTGCTATACACCTCCTCACTAAGCTCAATAACTAGGAGCGCTGGAGCTAGGTAAATAGAATGTGGCTCCATCTTGCCAAAAATATGTCAGAGGAAGTTGTATACAATATGTCTTCTTTCATTACTGAAACTATAATTGAAGAAGCACACCAAGGAGATAATATAAGCTTTGGTGCTATTATGTTGTATATTGTGTTTTTGGAAATTGGGGTGCCCGATGTGCCAAAGGAAAATATATGGAAGTTTCCTGAAGAGAAGAAATCATTTGCAGTTAGATTTACTAAGTAAACTTGTGATGGGTTTATGAGTGGTCCTTATAAACAGAGGATGGAACTTTGATATAGGCGCATGCGTGAGGATTTTGAGCATGAATGGAGAATACAAAAGTACCTCCCTGTTGTGTTGGATAAGAAGACACAATTTGTAGTTTTCTAACATTACTACATTGTCCATTTCAGAATGAAGGATGGCACTTGGAGCCCTTGGTGTAAGCTTCCATATGCTTTCACCACAAGCTACTTTCAAGCCTTGCTGAACAAATGTTTTAACGTGTGTAGGCTGAAATTCGATGTAGACAAGGTAGAATTTGAATATCATTCACTCCAGAAAATGTATGTATATCCGGATAGGTCTACTTATATAGAGAAGTTGATATTTGATGATTTAAATATCAAATCCATGATTTTGGTAGTTGGGACCCTTGGTGTGGTTAAGGTATACATTTACCTTAAGCCCAAGTTGGTTGAAGGAAAATATATTGAGAATGAGTTCAAGGTTCCTGAATTTCCTAGGGGAAAGCATACTATTGGTACTTTGTAAGATGATGAGCCCGATCCGTCCCATACAGATGAAGAAGAGGAGGAGTTGAAGGAAGAAAGTGGAGAATTGGATCATGGCATGTGGAGGCAACCAAAAATAGGTCAGAAAAGGGAACTAGTGATAGTAATTCTCCTCCTAAGAAATAAGTGAGAGATGAAGAGGATGTTTAGGAGACAGAGAGAGATGAGAGTGCCAAAGACCAGGGTTTTGAGAGAGTGCTGAGGAGAACCAAAAAAACAAGACACTAGTGCATGAATCTCACAACCACTGAGGAGATCACCCAGAGTATCTCATGTGAAGCCAAGTCTATTAAAGAAAACAAAGAAGAGGTGCAAGTATGTTCCCACAAAAGATAGCAAGGAGGACCTATTAGGTGAGACTTCACACATTATATAAGATACATATGTTTTTGATATAAAAAATGAAAAAGAGCATATAAATTAAGAAATTCATCTTGATACAGAGGCACATGGTGAATGCGAGCAAGAGAGAGGGCCCACAGGTGAAGAGAAGGAGAAAGAGAAGAGTATAGGTGAACCATTAGGTGAGCCTACTAGTAAATAGGTGGGCACGATGGGGAAGGCCCAGTTCATGATGTAAAAATGCATATTCCTAGAGGGCGTCAGTATGGGAAAAATAAGGGTGAGGAGATGTATAAGACGTTGGATTTGGGGTATGTTAATGACCCCTCTAAAATCATTCGTGTCAGGTTCTAAAGCACACTTGATCCTATAAATATTTATGGATGGGAATTGATGGACCCACAGGGTGCGAACATGCACACAAGGAAGATGTTATCTTGGAACATGTAGACTCACATGGATGAGCCTGATTTTGATTTAAATGAGGAAGCATACATTCAAAGAAAAATGAAGAATGGGGCACAAGATGCGCACATGATTGTGAAGCCAACATAATTCAGTTGAAGAGTAGGAAATTAATGCCTTAACTAAGTTAGCAACAGAAGTGGCATGCAAGAACATAGAATAAGCGGCTGCACTCAGGTCATTGTTGGAAGATGACAAGAAATTTGAAGGAACAAGTTGAGCAATTGACTGAGGCGCATAAGAAGGACAAGGAAAGGAATTTTATTTTTTTTGGATTTTGTAGCGGATCTTGGGAAAGAAATTTTGGACGGTATCTAGATATTGATGAGAAGACCGAGTAGAAATATCAATCATCCTTGCAATTTTTTTATAAGATTGTGTCCACCTTTTGATTAAGAAGCAAGCAATTGTGCTGGTAGTGACAAAGGAGGATGCTGCGGCTAAGACGGAGAGGACAAATAAATTAATTACACACATGATAGTGGAGTATGACTCCATACTTTAGATGATAAAGGATGAGTTGAAGAAAGCAGAATGGGAATTGCAGATTTGTGAAGATCTAGATCAGATAATAAAGACAAGGACACTATAAGAAGAAAATGAAGTTCTAATAGTGAGGAAGGATAAGACACTAGGCCGAGAGAAGAAGTTAACCGCAACTACACAAAAGTGCGATGCACTTAAAGTGGTCAGGGAATCTCATGAAGATAAGTTAAAGGAGATGGGTACGCTGATTGTAAGGAAATTAGATTACATGGATGGCATGCTTTCAGGGTTAGATGGAGTGATAAGGGAGTTAAAGCATAATGGTGAAGATATGACCTTGGAGGAAATGGAGAAATTACTGGGTGATGTTCCTATGCAGGCTAATAAGGGGCTAAGTTATTGGAATGAGTTTAAGGATGACATCAAGAAAGATTACCCTAAAATCATTTTTCTAGAAAAAACAGTAAACGCAATGAACATCCTTCTATTATTTTCATTGATCATTCTTTTATTCTTTCATATCATTATTTATTCTTTTATTGTTTGGAGAGATAAGTGAAAAACCCTATTGGCGAGGGCAGAAATATATTTAGTGTGGGGTAATGTTGGGCTAGAGAAATTACTTAAATGTTGACAGGGCACACAAAGAGGTAGCATGTAGGCATGCGTGGGTGTCGGTTGAAGAAGGGGGCACCAAGAAAGAAAAGTTTGGGACTTAGCTATTTTTGTAGGGAAATGGGCTAAAAATAGGTTGGAGTGTGGAGAACACAAAGATACGAGTAAGAAGACTTCTCAGTGAAGGGAAGAGCTATTTTGGGAACAAGTGGAAGACTATGAGACATGCATAGTTTGCGCTAATAATAGGATTATTATATAATCCAATTATAGATTAATCTATTATTAGCTACCATGTAGGAGCATGTAGTTTTTGGCGCATGTCTATTTTGAGCATGCAACCTATTTTGAGAATGTATGGGCGGTGAAGGGAAAGTCCCCACCCCTATAAGTATGTGATATATCTCACTATTTTAGGAGACCATGTGATAGTTTTGAGTTGTAATAGAGTTATGCTAGAATGAATTTGCCGCACACGACTTTATGAAAATATTATGATATAATCAGCTTCTGTTTTGTGACGAGTTAAGACAATAGATCATTGTGGATGGATATTGATTGTTGATGTTTTTGTTCATGGTACTTATATGGTAAATATGGTATTACTTCTTATGTGATCTCTATGTTTCTTTATTACATGTGTTTCTAATCTGAGCACATAGATCTAATACTTATAACATGATATATGCTTTGACAATGGTTAAATTGGAAATTCATTGTAACACCTTGGATAGCTTTCACAAAAGAGGGGACATGGTAGGATTCGCGTGCTTCAGGTGACCATCCATATCTCTTTGGATGAAGTGTCAATGCGCCTAGGCAATTATGTGGGAAAAAAAGACTACAATATATCGGAGGTTGAAAGTGTCTAATTTGTGAATGGGATTCACTATCAATATAATCTTCAAGATAAATAGAGATTTTATAGAATGCACAACAACTAAATAAAGGAATGTAATGTTCATTATAGGGTTTTTATTCTAATTAATTAACTTCCAGCATTATTCATACAATATCGTAATAATGTATCGATACTTGTAACTAGTTTTTACAATATGCTATAAAGATAAAATATACTATAGGAGAGATGTACTTAGCTATAAAGAGTGATGTAAAAGAGATATAGGTGTATAGACTGGGAAAACTAGGGGTAATGAGCTTGTAGATGCTTTGTTTTGGAAATTATGACTGGGAAACTGGTTTGGTATGGAACCATACAAAACTATCAGGATTAGATGTATGGTCTTAGACATGTTGTATGGTATTGGATCTACTTAGAATGAGGTTTTGCATCTTGTTCCACCCTTTGTTGGTTTGGAAATATGTGTCATTGTCAAATCCTATGTGTCGCACAATCTTGAAACCATATAGAATTGGCTGAATGAAACTCAAACCCTGGGAGAAATACCTTATAAGATGGTTAGTGTTTGGGTTGAAATGCAATTCATGCACCACATACATTAGCATTACTCTAAAGAGGCATCAAATCACACATAATTTTCCACCTAACATGTAATATTTATATGAATGCAACTAGATGGCAACTTTAATCACTTTGAACATGCTTGAGATAATTTTGCTCTTGTTAAGACATTAAGTAGGGCTCTTAGAGTGATTAGAAATGAGGGAAGTTTAATTCCTTGACCTAGTAGAGTGGTTCAGAACTATAGTAGCTTCCCTAGTGAATGTGCATCAGATTTGGGAAGATTTACGAAGCGTTGGGTTCCTTTGTATGATTTGTAATTAGTGTGCCAAGTAATATGATATATTCTTGTCAGGTTTGTAAACAAGGTGATGTTGACTTGATTATATAAGGCCTCAAAAGGTAATTTATCATGTAAAGTCCAACCCAAGAAGATGAGAATACCCAAAAAATATAATGCAATTAAAAATAGAGTTGGAAGATGTATCGGTCGAAGACTGTACCGGTTAGCCATGATCGAAAATTACATCCTAACCATATTGTATAGTTTTGGTTCATGATGGGCATAGGTTAAGCATCAATTTTATGCATTTAAATATAGAATTTAGTGACACATAAGTGTGTAAGAATAAACAAGTTAGGATAGAGATATCAAGATGTAGTGAGTGTGGATAGGATGAGAGTGTTTGTCTTATTCAAGAAGCACAGTCACAACCAACAACGTCAAATGGATCAATAACCAAATTTGAGTGTCTACATTTCCCCCCTTTTAAGTATGAAATGAAAATTACATGCTTAAAGGGAAATGATACCTGAGTCTGTAGACACATTTTTTTTACTCGGAGTTTTTGTTGTCCAGATGTGGTTGTGTTAGCATGTTCCATGATGAAACTTACAACATAGAGCGTAGTCAATGTCCATAGTAGAAATTGAACTATAAATCAAATGTAAATATAGAATTTGAACTTTGTATAAAGTGAAATAAAGAGATGCAAAACATGGAAGGAATATACCTATTTTTTTTGCGAAGGGAGGATATCTCATTCCTTGCTTGTAGTTGGAGATTTGGATTTTTTTGTTGAACATGCCGAAGGATTGGGGGTGATCAATTCTCAATTGTGCCAAAGGATAAACCAGATGGTTGGATGTATATAACCCAACACTAAATATAATGTAAAGAGAGAATAAGAGAGAGGTACTGTTATCCATATTTCACCCCCTGAAAAAATATTGGATCGGCCATGAGCCTGCATGGAAAGAATAAGAGAAAACATGTTTAAATATTGCAAATTGGTTTGCAGAGGGACTCTACAAATGGAATGGCGGGGCCTACGAAAGTTTAAACGACCCTGTGTAAGAAGAAAGAGAAGAAATGGCTCTGTCACACAATTCCATGTCTTAAATCTATTTAACAGACTCGAGAAGGCTCTAAAATAAGAAAGAAGGGTTGGGGAAGGAGGCCAAGTAGTGTTAGGAGAACCAGAGGCTCGAGGAGAAGAAGCGGTGAAGATTCGAAGTCTTCAGACTCAAAACAGTTTAGGAAAGAGTCCAAAAATTGACTAAGTATGGAGGAGGCAGCGGAAAGAACCACGTGTCCTAATGATGTTTCTCAAAGATGAATCCAAAAGGAGAGGCTCGAGCAAGCACCAAAGTGCCATGCATCCAAGTGGAGCTTTGGGGCCGCGGGTTTTTTACGTTTTGTGTTTTGTGGAAAAGGGAAAAAGATAAATTACGGACCCACAAACCTAATTTTTCCCTAATCTGGCTGTCACATGTCCCATTTTAAAGGGGACCCAATTTTTCAAATTGTTTTCCCGCCCATTTTTATGGACTCGATACAAACTTCGGAGGGGTATATCTTTCGACTCAGGGCTCAAAATATTACAAATCTGACACCATTGGAAGCGTCTTGACGTCTTTTACGCCATGGAAAGATAAAAAATCATTTTTCTCAGGACATGGTAGGTGAACCATGGAGAAAAATCTTTAGGCCTTTAATACAGAATCCAATTTTCTCAGTTACCAGATCTAATTCAATTCGATCTACCATTCTTCTTCAACACGCCAGACAGACAGACGGAGCCAGAATTGATAGATTTGGGGTGGATTTGAAAGGGGGCATTGATTGATGGTGTTTGAATCTTCAAGAGGGATTCGATGCATATCTTGGGGTGGTTGAAATAGGATTCAAATTTTCCCTCTTCTCTCTCTTTTCTTTCTATATATACTGTAACACTTCTTGTTTGAGAAGGAGAGACATTCTGGGCATAGAGAAACTCTGTCAAATTTGTTTCTTGATGCCATTTTTGAGTAGTGAACCTTCTCCCATGCTTAGAAAATGTATTTGTGCCTCTATTCTAGAAATGTAATGGTCTGTGCACCTTTTAGAGCAATAAAAAACATATTTTTGTGGTGTTCTTCAACCCTTTGCATCGTTTTGTTGTTTCTCCGTGCCTCTCCCTTCCAGATTTGTTTTTTCTGTGCATGTATTTCACATTTTCAAGTGCAGGATGTTGTGTTTCATGGAGTTTAATGGAAAATTTGAGGAATCCAAGCCTTGTTAGATCTATCTAACCTCCCTCATCTCCATTTTTTTTCTGTTTCTTTCTCCCTCAACAGAATATCTCGCTTCCTTTTCTAGTGTATCCCCACTTTAGTGTAGGCTCTGTTTTTCCCTCTTTCTCTCTCCTTGGTTCCTTGGAATGGTAAGATTATGTTAGATTTAGTTTGCATGCACTAGAGTAGCTCGTGGCAGGTAGTTTAGGAACAAGAAGCAACTTTCTCTAGAGGATCATCTCAGGTTTATAAGTCCCACATCTTGAGAGATGAGATCCCATGTTATGCAAATCACACCAAATGAACCTGTCTTAGAAAAGTAGATCTGACCAATCATTTGGGGTGTTGTGATTTTGCACTAACAGTTTTGGCACACACGGTGGGAGTAGAAGTCTTCACCTTATTTCATCAAGTTGATGTTGGTCAACGTTTTAAAAGTTTCAAAATGTGTAATTTTTTTTCTTACGAAAGCAATTTTTGGGTGTATTTTAGACATCCTATAAAATAAAGTGTTTCACATTGCGAGGGGTAGTTATAAAATAAACACGATGTGGAAACCAATGAGATTTAAGTTACAATCATCTGATTAAGAAACAATATCAATCAGAGGATAGAGGCAATAAAGGCAGGAGGGTGATCAATGTCCTCTAATTTTTCATTATTTTAGAGGCCACATTTTACTTTAGTGACATATTTTGGTTTGCTACGTGTGCACGATACAAATTATTGTTAATGTGGCTATATGGCATCTATTTTTCTCCTATTGGTACGAAGATGCATATATCTAGACCACAAACACTAAAGTAGGGAAGTGTTCTTAATACGATTTTTTGGGTTGGTTGATGTAAATTGATCGATGGGTACCAATTCATGTACTCACTAGAATATGTTGATGGGTCCCTACTCATGGTAGATGTAGTTACCAATGTCAAGGTGTTAATTGAGACTATGTGCAAATTACAAAGTGACATGTTTCTTACTTGTAGGTGGTGATTTCTCCCATGTTCGTACTAAGGGGGGAATGTTAGAAATAATATAATTATTACTCACATTGGTGAGTTATAAATTTTGGTAATTTGGTTTGTGTATAGTTATGTGAGTTATGACAAATCACATAATAATAGTTATGGTTCTACCATTGTAGTGTTTAGAATCCTATTATTAAGGAGATATAGGAGATTCAAAACCAAACACTTCATAGATTTACACTATTACCAATATATGAAATCATTTCAAAAACTCCTTTTTAACAACTATCCCCAATACAAGATTGCAACAATAAATTTTCCCATTCATTTTTCATCTCTTAAAAAATTTGAGAGAGAGAGAGAGAAAGAGAAAAGGAAGGAGATATTTGAATTCTTAATCCAAGTTAAATTTCTCCACAATAGGGTACGGAGGTAGGAAGAGAAATGAGTTTAAGTATTTACTTTACAAAATTAAAACTTAAGCGACATTCATTCACCATTTTCAAAGATCTATAACATAATATATATTTGATTGACTCTTAATAAGATATCAAGAACATGTTTATGAAAATGACACACTAATACTAAGAGGAGGGGGTGAATTAGTATAAAACAATTATTTAATTCTTTTCAAACTAAATAACAAAAAAATAGCAACTTGTAAAACCATATAACACAAGATATATGTGGAAACCCTTTCGGGAGGAAAACCATAGAGAAAAGACTGCTTGGATCTATTATCCAAATCTAGTCACAAAATTAATTTCTTTACAAATGGTTGTAGGCACCAACCTACTGGAAACACCAATCCCAAATGCCAAACACCAACTCAGCCAATTTGTGAGAACCAACTCACTGGAAACACCAATCTCCAATTCCAAACACCTACTCATACAATTTGTGAGAAACAACTCATTGGAGATACCAATCCTCACAACTGAGCAAGAGACACCAATCTCTTAATTTAAGAAGCACCAACTTCTAAGTAAAACCTTTTCAATAG
Source organism: Taxus chinensis (assembly GCA_019776745.2). Lineage (NCBI taxonomy): Eukaryota > Viridiplantae > Streptophyta > Pinopsida > Cupressales > Taxaceae > Taxus > Taxus chinensis. Next base: position 966,650,247 of record CM034147.1, read on the forward strand.
ATGGTCATGAATTAAATCTTCTTCATAACTCTGCTTGAGCCTTAATATGATATCTTTTATAAAGTTTCTCTCTCTCTATTTACTCACTAAAAATTCATGCACATGCACATGCATTTACTTACTCTATTTTTGTGATAGATTATGCTTTGTTAATTGATATCTCTTTGTTATCCAGCTCTACAAGCTCATTTTCTTGCCTTACTCTTGTTAATGTTTTTTCCTTTTCTCAGAGATCTTTAATTCACACTTTCTACTTTTTTAAGTTTTCCATCATTCACACTTCCACAATTATTGCTTTGTTGATGATTTATGCTAAGCATACTTTCTCGTTCTTACATGCATTTCTATTTTTTCAATACTATTCCAAATGCTTATTCACTCGTCTCACATTCAAGAATTTCTCTTATTGATTTCTCGATTTTCTTACCTTCTGAGTTCTGTAATTACCACTTCCTTCTTCCTTGTCAAAATCACAATCTTTTCCATCACATCTTTTCCTTAGCTTCAAAAATTCACCATTGCTTACATTTTCTCACATTCATGCATATCGCTCTTCCTTCCTTTTAGCAATTTTCATATTTCTTTCACCCACAAATTCTACTATTATTTCAATTTCATCTTATTTTATACATGATTATGTCTCTTAAACATTAGGTACCAAGACTAGATGAAGATCAACCCATGAACTAAATGTAAATGTAAAACAAAATCGTCAATAGTTTGAATTAAAACATGAAAATAAGGGATTCAAATGGTAACACCAAAACTAAGCATGAGTTGGCTCCATAGAATTCATGTGGCTAGCTCTAGACCAACATACATTACCGGATCCAGACCATTCATGTAGCTAGCTCAGGACCAACATACATTACCGAGATTTAAACTAAACACACGAGATCTAAATGAGCAATGTTATAAGCGAGCTCTAGAATTAACATACTAATAACTCTAGACTAACTCTACTATGAAATCCAAAATTATATCTCTAGACCATTTTATAATTCTAGATCAGGATGCCCGAATACTACTTGCGAGGCTATGCCTAGCTCCAGATGACCAACATTGCAATAAGTTATGCCTAGCTATGGATGACTAACACTACAAGAGAGCTCAACTATGAACAAAAAATATTGAACCAAATTCCTTTCACATCAATGACGATAAATCCAACAATATCCCCATTTGTCATTGATAGAAAACCTACCACCTTGCATAGAAATAATATGTGAATGTAGTTTTTCCCCCCTTTCTATAATACTCTCCCCCTTTGACATCAATGGAAAATAAACTAACCGTTAAAAATCTCCCTCTTGGAGTATGCATAAGTTGATCTCTTTTTGACTTGTCCAAAATATGGAGCTAAAATGATAATGAAAAGATTATCTCCCCCTGATTTTATGCTTCCCTTTAATGACTGGATGAAAACTATACCACTCCCCAAATTTTGTCTAAGATATTCAAACATTTCTTTTGGAAGAGGCTTAGTGAAAATATCAACAATTTGTTCTTTTGTGGTAATATGTTCCAACTTAACCTATTGTTATGCAGATTTTTATCTCAAGAAATGATACTTGATGGGAATATGCTTGTTCTAGAGTGTATAAATGGATTCTTTGATATATTTATTCCATTAGTGTTATCAAAAAGTATGGAAATTGGAAGATTAAAGTCTACCTTGACGTCCTTCAAATGTTTTCTTCATCCATAAAAATTGTGTGCAATATGATACTCCTGCAATGTACTATGCTTTAGTTATAGATAAAGAAACAAAATATTACTTCTTTCTTAATCAATATACCAAGCTATTTCCCCAAAAAAATTCTCATTTACTTTTACTCTTTCTATCATCAACACAACTAGCCCAATCTAATTTTTAGATATGATTTTAGAGTGAAATCTTTACCTCTAGGATACCACAAGCCATAATTTGTTATACCTTTAAGATATTTGAATATTGTTTTGACAATTGCACATGAATTTATTTTCGATCATCTTGAAAAGGTGCTACCATACATATTTCATACATCACATATGGTCTTGATTTCGTCACATACAATAAACCTCCAATCATTTATCTATAAAGAGTCTGATTTTCTTCAGGAGACTCATCATCCTTGCGTAACTTACAACATGTGACCATGGGATTACTCAATGGTTTGCAATATTCCATTTTTAAAATTATTCAACATCTCTTTAACATACTTAGTTTGTGAAAAAATAATTCCTTTGTTTGATTGAAAAATTTGTAAACCTAGAAAGAACGATAACTCACCAAGCATGGCAATTTAAAACTCCCTTTTCATTTCAACAACAAACCATTGACACGTCTTGTCACTACTTCCACTAAAAAATGATAATCGTCAATATAAAAAACAATCAACTAATTCTCACCTTTAGTTTTGATGTAAATATTGTTATCAACAATTCCCTTCTTAAAACCTTGCTTCTGTAGATACTTGTCCATTCTTGAATACTAGGGGTCTGCAGGCTTGTTTCAGTCCATAAAGATATTTCTTAAAATTTCACAGATAATCCTTATTATCTGATAAGAGAAATATTTATGGCTATTCAATATAAAATTATTCATCTAAATTTCCATTGATAAATATTGATTTAACATCTATTTGATAAACTTTAAAGTTTTTAAAACAAGGGAATGCCAAAAACATCCTTATAGCTTGTTGTCTTATAATAGAAGTTTTTTTTTTCATATTCAATACCTTCTAACTTGTGCATACCCCTTACAGACTAAAATTTCTTTATTTCTTACAAATTTTCCATATTCATTCAACTTGTTCTTGAAAACCCACTTGGTGTGAATCACATTTTTATCTTTTGGTCTTGAGGACAAGTTCCCATGTTTCATTCTTGTCAATCTGATCTAGATATTCTTCCATTGCTCCAATCCAATTCTTGTCTTCACTTACTTCATAAAAATTATTAGATTCTATCTTGGATAGTAAATATTGATTTGCATGTTTAGATGTAATTGAAAATCCTCTTCTAGTCTGTACTCCAATATTTTTTTCACATATAATATGCTTTTCTGAATGGTTCCTTTGGACTGATCTATATGGTGTTTTGTATTATTTCTTTCAACTTTTTCCTTTTCATCTACCTCTTCATCTCGTTGTTTGATTCCTTTAGATAATCAGTTTCTTGTGCCTTATTCCCATTTATACTTGATATCATCCACTTTCACATTTTCACTTTCAAAAATCTTATGTGTTTCTTATATTATAACATCTATAAGCCTTGATTCTTGAAGAGTAACTAAGAAAATATATCTTCATCAAATATGGAATCAAATTTACCCAAGTTTTCATCATCTCTTTTGACATAGCATTTGCTTCCAAACACTCTAAAATATTTGCCTATTGTTGGTTTTTCCCTTCCAAAATTCATAAGGTGTCTTGTTGTTTACTCTTATTTTCCCCTCTATTCAAAATGTAAACTGATGTGTTGACCGCTTCTCTCTAGGATATATTAGAGAACTTAGATTCATTCAACATTGTTCTAACCATCTTCTGTACTATTCTATGCTTTCCTTCAACAACACCATTCTACTGAGGAGTCCTTACAACTGAGAAATGTATCCTTATTCCATGATTCTCACAAAATTCTTCAAACTCATTTGAATTAAATTATCCTCCATGGTCATATCTTAGACACTTGATTCTCCTACTAGTTTCTTTTTCAACCAAGAATTTGAATGTTTTATACTTCTCAAATGCTTCATATTTCTCTTTTAGAAAAGTCACCTAAGTAATTATAGAATAATCATCAATAAATAACAAGAAGTAGCTCTCTCACCTTGTATGATTTGAGTTCTTGTAGGCCAATAAACGCTTGTATGAACCAACTTCAATGGCTTTGTTGTTGAGTACTTTTTTGTCCTTGAAACTAATGTAGACACCTAAAATTCGGTATTTCTACGCTTGTCTACCTACGTGTGCATAATTCACCATGGTCCTTGCTAGACCCCCTTAATTTAATTAAAATTCCCACTTGCATGCCTGTCACCTTTAATATTTATTACTTCACATTAATTAATTAATTAATATCCATATCCTACCTTGCCCCAATGGACTTGCTATTTAGGATGCTTTTATCCTTAATATAAACCCCTATGATTTTTTGTACCCATTCCTATCTTCTAACTACCCATGATTTATCCTTAAAAAACCAAATCCCACACATAAGATTTAAAGCACTTTTCATCCCTTAAATTCCTAAAATCCCGACCAAAAACACAAAAATCCACCCTTTTGGGGAAACTTTCCCTATAGTCGGCGGCGACCCAGCCCAGTTGCCGTCGACCCTATAAAACTCAGTGATTTATTTCCATAATCGTCAGATGCATACAAACATCTAATTTTTCTTGTGACTTGCGAATTCTTCCTTGTGCCTGAGCATTCCTACAACAGTTACAAACTTCCTAGACCTTCTTGGAATGTGTTTGCATCACTCGTGATCATCCTTCATGAGATTATTATTGTCTTTGTGTTGCTTTACTTCATTATTAGTATATTATCATTGCTTTTCTCATGTCTAATGTTTTGTAGGATAAGATAATCTCCAACAGTCCTTAGGGCTCCATTTTTATCCTTCTTTTCCAAATTATTTTCTTGTAGGTTACCTTTTCCATCTATCTACCTTTGACCTTGTCCAGCTCTGCTAATAGTCATCATTGACCCACCTTGGTCGTCGTCGACCAGGGTCCTATTTATCATACATCCAGCCAAATCATTATTTTCTGTCCTTTTTCTGCCTTTCTACCCCTAAGGTCATTCTACAAGTCACTTACAGTACCCACACACCTATGTTACCTTCCAATTTGCACTCAGACCTTTACAGGCCTACATATTTATCTTACTTTACATATCCACTCTCCCAGGTTGTTGTCGAATTGCTTCTGCACAGTCCGAGTCATCGTAAACCCAGACAAGGTATTATTTAATTTACATTTATTCAGATCAGATTAGTGTCTAGATCCATCTTATTTATTTTCAGATTTTTTATTCCCTCAGTTTACATATGTTGTCAATTTATCTTTCATTTATATTGCTTTCTTTTATCAAAACATGAGGGTTGACATCTGTGAAAGGAAGGTAATAGTTCTTGGAGCCAACTTGTTCAGGCAACCCCCCATCTATTATATAATCAATCTCCTTTCTAGTGATTATTATTTACAGGTTTATCAAGTTTGCAGCGACGATCAGTCATTTTGTACCCATTCATCTGCATCACACATTTGAGGTACCATAAACCCTCCATTTCGCAAGTTTTTTAGCTTTCTTTAATAGTTAACATCATTAATTTGGATCGAATGAGAAAACTACAACAACATTCCCAGAACGCCTGGTGGGACTGTTGGTACCCAAATTTGTTCTCCTTTTTAGTCTGAGTAGCATCAGAGATATGGCATGAAGCTTGAAGTTAGATAGATCATGATGTATGCCATTTTGTAGCCGGGGATGTGATCTAATTGGCACTCAGATTTGTGGAGAGATGGATATCACTCAAAACAGGACTTGATCTTGTCCTAACTATTTTAGTTTGTGCCTTTCAACCAAGGTAAGAGGACCTATTTTGTAACCCTCAAATGGTGAAGGAGATGAAGATAAACCTCAATTTATGCAAATAGTACGAAGGGGCCTTGGGAAAATATGATCAAAACTCCAAATTTGACTTTCACAAGTTGTCACTTCTAGATTATGGAGATATTTTCAATGTAAGGCAAGGGTTACTGAAGACATTTTGAAATCCTGATCTGTTCTGCATACTTTAGCAAATGGATTTTGATCTTCTGTGGGTATACATGTCAAAACAGGGGTAGTATGGGGTAGGATTAGTTGTTTAGAATGATTTTTGGTGGGGTATTGAAAAGAAAAACTTGACTATGCTAGATCTTTGACAACCTCTACAACATTTGAACAACTATCAGATAAAATATTTCAAAACAGTCAGGATGTTCTTTCAAATAGAAGAGACACAAAAATGGAGGCCAAGGTTTGCAATCTTCACACAATATTTGAGACCTCAACACAAAATCTTGAGTTAAAGGACCCAATTAAACATCGAAATCTTTGATCAAATCACGCCTAAGGTACCCCCAAAGGCTTACAAACAATCTTTGTCAACAAATGAAGGTGAAGTGATTTTGAACTGCTTATTTTCAATGCCAGATGAAAGATATTATGACAAATGAAATTGTAAATGCCACTAAACTATCAATAAGGATGAGATCTGTGTGATTCCTAAATATTTCAATGCAAGATTGCAACAAGAACAAGGAAAACTATCTGCAAAGATTTAAAAACGATAACAAACATCATATTGCCCAAAATAACATAGATTAATTCAAAAGCTTGTTAGATTCATAAGCAGGGGAGAGTTTCAGGAACAATCTCAGAGTTGTGTGATGGCTATACACTTGTAACCAACTCAACATGAATGAATATCTAACACAGAAGACATTAACCAGGTTTTTTGGAGGGTTTCTTAGAAAATGAGCTTCTCTCAAAATTTACTCGTGATTTTCAATTTTCCCGACCCTTTGCATGTCAAAAAACATGCATTATACATCATTTTTTACATTTTATCCTTCTTTCATAAGAAAACAATATCCTATGGCATCTTAGTTTGTTACAAATTCATCATGATTTGCAGAAAGGGACATCTAATAGAAAAACGTTCAAAAAGTTGCCAGGTGCCTTAAAAAGGTGAATCATTGCAAAATTCACATCATAGTTTCAACTAGGAGAACGTTTTTCCTCCTTAAAGCATGCAGACCCCCTTCCTTTCATTACTTCATCCGTATCCCTCCAAAATTTGATTCTACAACTTTTGGATATGATATTTCACGTTTTTGCTCAACCCGAACAAAATTTCATTTCGAAATTACCTCAAATCCAAAAATTGAATTTTCAAATTGATTCCATTGATCCTTGAAGGCAAAAATAACATGGATTCACCAAAATTTTTGATCAAAATTGATGCAAAAAATGCATTTCCACGCTTCCTGGAGCAAAAATGGCGGCCAAATTGAAAAATGCATAGTTATCATTGATTTTCCTTTCTCCCTTCAATATGAGCCCTCCACGTGTCAAAATGCGATTCGAAATGGGTTTGGGATCACTTTTTGATTATAACATTTTTGGAAAAATATAAAAAAATGAAATTTTTCTCTGCCCCTCCGAGCTTGACACATGTCCCAATGTGGGCCCCCACTAGAATCGCAGATTGGTTTCACACATTTCCACCTTTTTTTGAAAAAAATACAATTTTCCAAAAAATCTCTGCCACTCTGCCCTTGAGATTTGGTGTTGACACGTGGCACAATATGCTTGAATCCAAGGTCATGGCTCAGTTTTATACATTTTGCCTCTTTTGGGAAACAGGATTTTTTTTTCAATTTTCCTCCACCGCTCCGCCCTCCCGCAAGACACGTGCCCTCATATGATTAGCTGAGGGGAAGCACTCTAACTTCATACTTTAATTACTTTTCACCAAAGGAAATTTTTAAACATTTCCTCCACACTCCCGCACCTCTGATTCTGTCCCTGTCACGTGTCTCCCTTTGACTTGTTGCGGAGCCACGCTTCAACTTATCACTTTAACTCATTTTTCCAAAATGGGAAAAATTCTCAAGTTTCCCCCGAGGCTCAAAGTTCCGCCTCTTACCCTGCTTCTACCATGTGTCCTCTCCTGAGTAGCCCGATGGACCCCCGACCTTTTTCATAACTTTTGTCCCCTTCACAAAATAGCAAATTTTTTCTAAGTCCTCTGCTAGCCTTCCATCCCACTTTTGATGAAAACATGACACGTGTCCACCTCTGATTCACTGAAGGCCTGTGCTCTAAAGCTACCACATGTTCCATTCTATTTTCATTGCGGGCCTGCATTCTGAATCCACCACGTGTCCACTCCTGATTCGTTGCGGGCCCTAGGCATTTTATTTGTAGCTTAACTCTTACTTCCGAATTTCCTTAAGGCACAAAATGACCTGCCCATCCACCTTCACTTTGCTTGCGACACGTGTACCTCCTTTGGGGCCTGCGGAGCTGGGGGGCAACTTGTAAATTTTTCCAAAACACAAAAATGTTAAGTTTTTTGAGCAGACCCATTGAATCTTGTCCAATCACAAACAACCACGTATGTGAAGATGTTGAGCTAAATTTTGACAGGAAAAGGACACCCGTATGACTGTCAAAAGACACAAAAGTTTCTAGCGATGCCCTAGGATGCTGAAGATGAATTTGACAGGCAAATGATGCCTGTCTGATCGTAAAAAAACATCAAAAATGCTAGGGATGCGCAAAATTGATTTTTTCTTCATGGGTGAAGGATTTTTGGAGCAAAGGATAGATGAAACATGTTTTCAAACATTTTACGACAATGGAAAAGGATTGTTGAATGCATACAAGTAAAAATTGATTAATTTTGAGCCTCCATGGTAAGGAAAAATAGCAGAGACAATAACTTGAAACATTTAGGACAAAAAAAAGCAAACTTAGGATTTCTTTTAGAAAGGGGCGAGGAAAATGAGTTTGTGAACAATTCAAGGCATAACAATGGAGACAAAACATTATATCATCCATCTCAAAAGGGAAAAAATGTTTCAGGGCATGCAGAGCAAAGGATAAAACATTGCAAAATGATGGAGGGTCAAAATGGTCACCAACAGGGACCACCCTTTAGGTGATCCTTTTGTATTTCTTTCCATGTTCTACTTCTTTTGTCTTTTACTAACACTACAACACAAGGATTTAACTTTTACTTGCTCTTGTTGGTTCGGCTACTTGGATCGCTCTTCACTTAAAGTTCATATAAAAAGGAAAAGATCTATCCAAGTATTCTTCATTTCCCCCTATTTTCTCCTTTCTACATCGTATTTCCCTTTTCGTGTGTGTGTCCTCATTGAAAGATTACATCTAGATTTGGTTTTAAAAAGAACCTTTCTTTTATACATTCTGCTTGATCACATAGTTTAAGTAGGGGTTAACTTGTTGCATCTCACATTCTATCACACACAACCTAAACCTCACGTATCTAAATCAAACATTTAAACATCTTCCTACCCGGTTGACTGGTTGGGATTTCATCACCCAACAAGAAACCACTTGAAACCTTCCTAGCCATAAAAAATCTGAAACCAAACATAGATTGCCTTATCCTAGGTACTTTATTATCCATTCCATTTTCTTATTTCGCACTTCCTTAATAATCAAAAACATAAAAAGAATTATTAGTTTGAATTTCTTAGGTAAAACTTGTTTTTGTTTCATGCTCATAGTTACTCATTCAGCAACCAAGAAAATGGAATAGAACCTTGCTACAAATAGTTCTTCATCTCAAAAGACATCTACCATGACAGTTACCTCATCCAAGCCCTTGATTACTTCTTTCATTGACACTCAACCTCTCATTATTGTCTCTCACCAAGGACCCCTTATTCACACTACAACCTTAGGTGAGACCAACAAATTCTTATATCATCAATCTATCCCATCTAGGTCAGCCACTCGACCATCCATTAGAACAGAATATTTTGGACCTCCTCTTATCCCTCATGGTGATGTGCATTTCTAGGAGATTTTTGATGTCAATATGGTGGCTCTCCAAGACTATCTCCTTAGGAAATCAGCTCAGTTTCCCCTAGATGGCCCACTACTTCAACATATTTATTTTTATCAGACTAATCCTGGAACCACTCAATTTGCAATAAACAAAATTTCTACAGCCAAACGTGATCTCACTTCATCTTCTATCAATCCCCCATCTCATCAAAATACCCAGATTGTCATGCCCATTCCTCATAATCTCTATCTAATCAACATGAAAGTTAACACTACTCTCCCTATTACTTCATCCACTATCATCACTAGTGTCCCTAGCCAACATGCCCAAACATCACATCCCCTATCCTAATAGCATGATCCTCTCACATCTCACATGTATGTCATTACTTCCCAACCCCCTTTTATAGGTGATTTACATTATGTAGCGTCTAATCCATTCCATCAACCCATTCACACACACATTCTCACTCAACACTTTCTCCAAAAACCAAGCCAATCCCAACTATCATATCATGTTCACATATCTCAACAACAATTCTTTCAACAACCAACCCTTTAATCACAACCCATGACTTACACTCACCCCCATCAAATTCCTCAAACACCCACACATCCACAAATTCACCAACAAACTCATATGGACATTTCTTACATGCAACCACCACCTCTCATCCCCCAACATATTTCTTCAAATGATCCCATGCATGCCATCATGAATAGGTTGACCAAACTTGAGGCCGCTAATTTAGAGTCCAAATTTTCATTATCATATGAGAAAACATGTAATGATCCTATTCTCTCATCCGTACTAATTAAACTATATCCTCCATATTGGGAATTACCAAAATTCACCAAGTTTAATAGCAAAGAGGATCCACAACAACACCATCATGCATTCTGACATTCATTTTACCTTATTACACATGATCAATACTTAATGCTTCACACCTTCCCCATGTCCTTGGTCAGTCCTGCATTAGACTGGTACAATAGTATTACTCAATATTCGATATTATCCTTCACCCAACTCACGTAATTGTTCTTAGAGCACTTTTCAATCAACATTGCATACAAAATAACTATCAATGATCTATACTCCATCTGATAGTTTGAAGATGAGTCACACAATGGCATTATAAGTTAATTATTCTTCCCTCTCCCACAAACTGATCTTATTAAGCTCTTCTCGCGTTAGTAAGTGAAGCATATATCATCTACCTTGACAATTCAATAGTTTCGAACCTTCGATGAAGTTTTCACCTTGGATCAAAAACTTGAAAAACATGCCCTCGAGAAAGGCTATTTAAAACTAAAATTGAAAAAACCTAAACATGAATTTAATAAATTATCCACACAAAATGAAAAATAAAAGGGGGCATCCAATGTTGTGGAAATGAAATCATCTTCCACACCTGCATCTAACACGTGGACTCAACAACGAGCCCTTCGACCAATGCCTAACTACACTCCCCTTGGGGAATCATATAGTACAATATTTGATAAGTTGATGGCAATAAACCTTATCACACTTCCTCCTATCTGACCAATTGATGAGTAAATACTGAAACTAATGTGGTATCATGAAGAACATTATTGCAAGTACCACCAAGTCTGAGGGCACGACATAGAGAAATGTCAAACTTTCAAATATTTTTTCCAGAGATTCATCGATCAAGGAGATCTTCAAGTGGATAATCCTAATGCCTCACCCAATCAACCACTTGACATCTTCAAACAAACATTTCCAAATCATACACCAACAAGTCAAGCTACCCCTTCTACTACAACCCAAGCACCCAATGCTCACACTATAAATGCTCTTCACAATGCTAATAAGGAACCTATCTCATCTACAACTTTCTCTCCCTCATCATCAATCACATCAATCCAATTTTATATTATTCCTATATCCACAAGCCCATTAAGACTTATCCTCACATCCACATCAATCATACCTACATATATCTCGACATTCACTCCTATAACTACTAGAGCCCCATTCACAAATATATCATTCATGCCCCTTGAGACATTCATGAAAGAACCATTTCCACCTAATTCCACATTTGACATTGGTCATCCATAAATGTCCTTACCTATCACATCTACTCCATCACTTGCCACACACACTTTATTATATTTGGCCACCTCATCAATATCCATTCCAACTTTTCCTGTCATACCATCCTTAGAATCAATAACAGTTCCTCCTCTTGTTCTTTTACCCACATAAATTAATGTAACCACATCCATACCACCATCTTCCTCCACACCATTTTCATCATCTGAGGAATTCTCAAAAGTACTTCAGCTTGCAATGATTTCAAATGTTCCTCCCATCTCATCAACAAAATAAAATCAATCTCCACCCTCCTTAGATTACATCAAGAAAATATTAATTCATACACCTATACAAACTGTGACACCACCATACGATCCTCTTGTCTAAATTGTCATCATTCCTCCTAAGGGTGCATCTTCACAAATGAAATATATAACCACTCCTAAAGTTATACAATCTGATGCAACATCGTCTATTTTATGACCACAAGCATTTCAACCCACCAATCCAAAAGCATTCAACACTAAGGCACCAACCAACACCAGAACTAAATTCAAGCCACCAAAAAATCAATATACTTAGACTTTATCTCAAACATCCACATCTTATTTAAAGACCAAGATGTCTCACAAGGCATTCTCTAATACTTTAGTCGGCTCATGTATAGAGGTCTTCCAATAGTTATTACAAACCTCTGCCATCACGCTTCCACCTATCAAGGCCTTTGACCCAAATAATAAAAATCCATCATGGTTTAATTCCAACCTTATTTGTAAAAGGAAATGGAAAAGCAAAGTCCAACAATAAAAATCTATTAAAGATCATTAGGAGAACGTTGGAGCTAAACAAAAGGAAATGGGGTGAGCAGTTGAAGTTTGTTGTTTGGGATGATAGAATTACTGTTAAAAGAGCTACTAGAAAAAGTACGTTTGAGTTGGTGTATGGAACTCAAGCTCTGCTGCCCCTACATATGCAATTATCCTCATATCAGTTCATTTAAAAACTGGAAGATCAAGAAGTTAGTCCATATGATGCTCACATTAACCAAATTGTTGAACTTGATGAAGAAAGGAGGGCATCTCACCAAAGGCATGTGAAGTTCAGAAAAAAAATTGAAGAAGTTATTTGATAAGAAGGTCACTCCAAGAGCTTTCAGCATTGGGGATCTTGTGCTATTATGGGATAGCAGGAATGAAGATAAAGGCAAGCATGGTAAATTTGATGTATTATGGATTTTCCCTTACTCCATGGACATTCGAATTGGTGAACATACCTTCTTCTTGAAAGACTTAGATGGGGAATTTCTCAAATTTCCTGTTAATGGTAGGAATTTGAAACATTTCCTTGATTGATTCCCCAGAATCAAGGTGAGCATCATTTGTATAGTGTATGGTTCATTGGTTGCTTTCTGTCTTTTGTGTTTTTGCTCATTTTGGTCCTTGGTGACCTGGTTTTGCTAGTTTCTTGGTTTGTTTTTAGGAGATGGTTAGGGTTTTCTACTCTGCAAGCTGACTCCTTTTCCCAATGGATGTTTTTTGGCACTTGGTATGTTATTTGGTTCTTATGGGATTCACAGGGAGTGCCCATCCCTAATTTGGATATGATGTTGGTGCTCAAATTAGTCTCGCCCCGTTTGCTATTAAAATCCCTTAGTTTTTAGCCTCTGTCACATTTTTTGTCTCCCTGTGTTACTGCTTGAAGAATCTGTCCTCCATTTGGTCACCATGATTAGTCCCTTCTTTGGTCGAAGGTCACTTAAAGATCCAGAATTTGTTTTTTTGTTTCTCTGTCCATCTGAAGGTGTCTGTAAATTGGGCTTAAAACTCAAGTTGTTCCTTTCCTTCCATTTTTTACAGTTGTGTGTTGTTGTCCCTATCATTTTTTGTCCCAAATACATGCGGAAACATGATTGAATGTATCTTGGAGGATCATTTTTGAACCTTACAACCCTTCCAAATTCTTTGTCCTTGAAGAAAGTTTCATCTCTGGGCCCAAATGTTGGTTTCCCTACATTTTTACGGTTTGATGGGTATGTTTTTCCTGTCAAATTTATATCTCTGCGTCATATGGAATCGTAGCCCTTTTTGGTTGGACGTGGCTCGACGGGGCACTCTAAAAACTCTGTGGATTGTTTCAAATCAAAACTTGTCCACATGGTGGAACGATGCTTGTTTGAAGACTCACCTTTTTGGTTTGGCCTTAGAGTTGTGCCGAGGGGACATGTGGAGGATTCCACTGCTTTGCCCAGACTTAGACAAATCTTTCATGCAAATGGTATAGTTTTGGGAGGCCATGGGAATTTAATGGGATGGCTCTCATTTGATTATCTACCTTAGGGTCCCACCTTAAAAAATGTGGTAGAGGGACAGGTGGAGGCTTCCACTGGCTCTGCTCTATAAATTTTTAAAGAAATTTTCTAAGGCCTAGGACACGTGGTGATCCCATGCTCATTCAGGGTCTCCGCTCTTGGGACCATCTTGAAGTTGCACCATGAAGACACATGGAGGTTTCCACTGGGCCTTCCTTTACTTAGACTTTTCAAGAAACTTCCTAAAAGGCCTATGACACGTGTAGGGACCGCGCATGTTTGGGGATTGGCCCCTGAGTTTTATTTTGAAGAAGCACTAGGAGGACACTTGGAGGCTTCCGCTCACTCAGCCTTTTGCTCAAACTTTTCAATGGATGAAGGAGACTGTCTCAAACCTCAGACACATGGCGCCTTCCACTGAACCTTCAACTTTTTAACAGACTCTATCGGATTGAGACACGTGTTGAGCCCGCACTTGTTTGGGGTCTCTACTTCTCAGGACCATCTCAAAATGCACCATTGAGATGCGTGGTAGTTTGAAAATTTAAAAGGCGAGGAGGTGAGCCATTGGAGGTAACTAGGATTTTTTGCCCCTTATTGTCAAAAATATTAAAGTCATCAAAATGACCCGCAATCTTGACAGAGAATAGTCAAAATTTTCTTCAGTCAACGACGGAGGTGTGGAATTTCGAGGGAAATTTGGAAAAATTTCCTTTTGTGAAAAAGGGGGTTCAAGTGTAAAAAGGAAGTGTGGTTCCGCTGGGACCCACATCAGAAACTTAGGGTGGAGCTACGGTGAAAATTTGGAAAATTTTCCTTTTTTCCAAAAATAAGGTAAAATAGTAGAATTGAGTCGCGATTCCTCTGGGACCCACATTGGGACACGTGTCAAGACCATTTTTCAAAGGCAGAGGGGTAGAGAAAAATGAGAAATTTTGCAAAAGTTGTAAAAGGTAAAAAGGAACCCCCAGGTCTTTCTTAACTTGGATCTCCCATGTGGACGGTCCAAATTCAAAAGGGAAATCGACGACAACTGTGCATCTGTATCTAATTTTCCGCTATTTTTGCTCCAAAGCTCTTGGGGATGCAAATTTTTATGGTTTTTTTAATCATTTCTTGGTGTCTCCTACATGCTAAATGAAGAGAAAAATTAATTTGATATCTTGATTTGATGAGGAAGATCTGAAAACGTCTTTTACCATTAAAATGTAATCTGACTGTCGGATTCGATCTGATTTTCTAATCTTTCTTTCCTGGACACGCAAGAAACCAGTTGATATCTTGATTTGGTGGGGAAGATCTAAAAATGTCTTTTACCATTAAGATGTGATTTGAATATTGGAATCGATCTGATTTTCCAATCTTTCGTTCCTTAGCACGCAAGAAACCAAATTCAACAGATTAGAGGAGAAAGTAGTTGGTGCGTGAAGTGAAGAGTGATCTACCAGGTGAAGAATTGAATGCTGGAAATATTTGAAGAGATTTTCCCTCTGAGAACTTGACAACTTTTTTGCAAATATGATTCTGGGAATCATGATCAAAATCATAACAAGCAATGGTGCTTTGAATGTTTTTGGTTTTGGGGGGAAAAATCTGTCATAGATTAAATGTTATAAATTGCATAAATTTGTCATGCAAATTGTTGGAGTGTTGGAGGTCAGGAGCTAATTCCTAAGAGAAAAGTTTGACAAAGCCCATCTTTCTGGGAAATCATTTGAGGAACTTGTTTATTTTTTTGTGTGTTAAATTTGATCATGTCAAGGTGGTTGCAAGTGTACAACCATTGACAAGCTTCGAGATTGTTATAGAAACTTTCCCCTGCTGATGCATTTAATCAAATTTGAGTTAATTTGTGTTTGATTTTGAGAAAAATTGTGTCTACTTCATTTTTGAATGTCTGAAAATAGTCTTTCTTGTTCCCATTGCAATATTACATCGAAATATTTGTGAATCACACAAGATCTTATCCTTGTGATAGTTTGGTGGCATTTACAATTTAATTTATCAAAAGATCTTTCATTTGATAGTGAAATAAACAAATTTAAAATCACTTTACTCCTAACATGATGATAAGATTGTTTGTTAGCCTTTGAGGGTATCTTAGGCATGATAAAACATAGGTTGATAATGTTCAATTAAGTTTTTCAATTTGAGCCTTCATTTTGGATTCTTAAAGTTTGTGTGAAAACGTACTGATCTAGGCCTCTGTTGAAGCACACCTTCTGGTTAAAGGAACATTTTAGCTATTCTTAAGCATTCTATTGATCAAGCCTTCCATTTTTTGTAAAATATCTCAAAGATCTGGTGAATCAAAGTCCACTCTACCTCACAATCCCACGAAAATTCATTTAAAAACAACCAATCCCACCCATACTACCCCTGTTTGTTCATGTGTGTTACAAATGCATAATTTCTATTACTAAAACATGCAAAAGAAATCAGGTTTTCATTTTCTTTAGTAGCCTAAACCTTGCTTAGAAAATATGTCCTTTATCTAGGGTGACAACTCATGAGAGTTATATTTTTGTTGTATTGATCATGTTTACTTCAAGGTCTTCTTAATAATTTTGCAAATAAGGACATCTCCATCTCCTCCATAAACAATAGGCAAAAAAAGGGTCCTCTCACCTTGGTTGAAAGGCACAACCATAAAGTAGTGAGGATAGATCAAATCCTCTTAAGGGTGCTACCCATTTCTCCACATCTGAGTGATAAAGAGCAAGTTGCATTTCTTCCTCGGCTATAAAATGACACACAACTTGATTTGCTTGTCTCTAAGCTTCCTGTCAAAACTGTGATGCTGCTCAGCTTTTGAGGGAGAATTGATTTGGGTACCAACACAACTTAAGATCCTAAAGGAATGTGTTTCCCAGACACACACGATCCTTCGCACTTTAAACGATGTTGTCACTCCTACCTTGGGAACGGTCATTCTTCCTATCCGTGTCGATGAGAAGCTCATCCATGAGTTCTTCTACATAATAGAGGGAGAATTTTAGTACAATGTTCTCCTTGGATGATCATGGATCCGTGTCATGCTCTGCGTCCCCTCTACACTCCATCATTCCCTTAAGTATGAGCATGAGGAGAAGATCTTGATTCTTCTTGGGGATGCTACTCCTTTCCAAATGTGAAACATTACCTATATATCAAATGATATACTCATTCCCAAGAATGATTCATCTACATCATCCACTAGCTCATCCATTCCCTCATCTAAACTTCCCAAGAATGACTCCCTAGATAAAGTAATGGAAAAACTCACACTATGGGAGTATTGTCTTCTCACACTCAACACCCTTCCCACTCCTCACTGTATTGGTAGGCGCGATAAAGAACCTATGTACCAACCAAATGTTAGGGATGTTGTTCCTTTTTCTCCACCACATCTTTGCACCAATCTCATTTATGGTGGTTTCGATACCCCCTCTTCTCATATAAATGATCTTCCACATGTCAAACCTTATACTCATGGTTTTGGCTCCCTCAAAAAACCATCCTTTTCCCACATCTACCTTAACCATTGCACATGGAAGGGATTCAGCATGGGACATTATGAACATGGGCCATATGACATTATTTATCAATGCCACAAGCCTTACGAGAAATTTAGGTTAGGATATTGGGAGCAATCCTATGACCCCATGTAATTATCTGAGATGTGCATGGAAATACCTTCTCCATCGCATGAGTCCATGGATACGAATGACACCATTTATATTACCTCTAAATTTTTTTATTCTGCACTATCACTTTAGGACTAATCACTTATCAGTGTGAAAATCATACTAGGTCCCTTCCCCTCCGCCATCTAGAGATGATAGAAGAAGACTCTTCTACAATTGACGTCCTTTAGTGTGCTAAAAATGATGTCATTCTTTCCTGCATGGGGGCACATGATTCTTATCTTCATAAGACCTTACCATCTGACATGTCCACTCTTATCAATGAAGCTACCATCGACATTAATATCATGACTCCCTAGGCATCTCGTATCCTCAAAGTGGGATAATATCTTGATCCACACTAGCTTGAATATTTCACCGCATTCCTCTCTCATCATAGCTAGGCATTCACATGGTCATACTCAGACATATTAGGTCTTGACCCTTCTATCATCATCCACAATATAGTCACTTTCCCCAATGCAAAATTGGTAAAGCAAAAGCTTTGCCATATGCACGCTCGAATTTCCCTCCTTGTCAAAGAGGAGTTGCAGTGCCTTCTTTCGGCCAATTTCATCATTCCCATTGACTATCCCCAATGGGTTTATGATATCTTACCCATCACTAAAGCATATGGAAAGCTTTGTATATGCATCGATTTCTGAAATCTCAATCTCGCTTTCCCTAAGGATGATTTTCCTCTTCCAAACATCAATCAACTTGTGGATCTTACTACAGGTCATGAGATGCTTTATCTCATGGACGGGTTTTCTAGTTATAATCAAATTCTTATCACCCCAGAGAACCAACATAAGATCTCCTTCATCACTCCTTAGGGGACCTTTTGCTATCGCGTCATGCTCTTTGGTATGAAGAATGTTGGTGCTACTTATCAATGGGACATGACCTATACATTTCATGATCTTGTCCACAAAACCATAGAAGATTATGTTGATGATATTTTATGAAAATATAAAAAATTGACACGATCATATTTCCATTCTTGAAGTCCTTTTTGAGTGCCTTATTCACTTCTACCTTCATCTCAATCTAGCCACGTGTGTGTTTGGAGTACTAACTGGTAAAATCCTTGAATTTATCGTATCTATGAGGGGCATTGAAGTTGACCCAATGAAAATCAAAGCAATCATTGAAATGTATCCCCCTTTCTCATTTATCGTTCCTTATCTTCTTCCTCATCCATACACCCTATCCCCCTTGGCTCACTTGACACTAGGGGGACTTCATTCTAGCATCAATCAATTCATGGATTAGTTCCTCTCCACACTCCACATCATCTTATCTTATCTAGATTAGCTCATCTGATCTTATCAGCTAACATGTCTATCATCTCCTCCTCTTAGGATGACTTTCATGGCCAAATTTGTGCTTCCCTTGGGAGCACCATGGATTTACCTAAAAACCACAATTGTGGCCATATTTGTGATTATCTTAGAGGTGTCGTACCCTCACTCTAAGCCCACTTTTTTGGCTATTATTCTCACTTCCAAGGTGTTGCACATATCTCATCCAATCTAAATTTATATTTGCCTAATCTGAAGTCCACATTTGTTGCCATACTTGTCCCTCCCTTAGGGGACCTTTTACTCTCATTCTAAGTCCACTTTCATGTCCATATTTGTGCTCCCCTTGGGGCACCATATTTTCGTTCCAAGTGACCATATCTTCATCTTGTTAGGGATGCATATTTTCTTCACTTACTTAGTATAGCACATAGTATTTATCTCCACTCATCTACAAGTTCTAATTCTATCCTATCCTAACACAACTTTAATGTCGGTGACTGCGTCCTAAAAGAAAATCATAATGTTACCACTCTAGAAAGGAGCCAATGTGGAAATTTTTCCCATAATTGGATTGGACCATACATTATCACACATAAATATGTTCGAGAGCCTATCGTTTTGCCTCCATTGATGGTAAAACGGAAGTGGAACCTCTTAACACATTGTACTTGTGACCATTATATTGTTAGCACATATACCAATGATCTCTTAGTCATATCCTTAGATAATTCCTCCATTTTAGCCTCTTCAATATTCTATTGTGATGATTTGGAATTATGTGGTATACTACCACTTCCTAGATGTGACCTTAAATGCAGGCACTATGGCTCTATCCATAACATTTTCCTTATGGATAGGTTCTCCCCTTTGTTCAAAACTCTATGATCATTACATCCATCACCTTGTTATTCACCTATTGGAACCATGCAAAGGGTCCAGGGGTGTTTCTTGTACTATCTTTATCCCCTTCTAGGTGTTCTACCAGGCTATTCCCATATCTTCCCCATGTAAATTCAAAATTCATGGATGTTCTTCTCAAAAATATAAATTATTAAAAATATACTGCTCCCTCGAAGGACAGTTGTTCATGCAAAAAAATTAGAAAAGAAAGAAAAATAGAAGTATACAAATCAAATTCAAATAAAAAATCAAAAGAAATAGACTGATCCCTCGAAGGACGGCTATCATATATCATTATTGCCACATATATTATGTATAAAATAGACCATACCCTCAAAGGATGCCTACTCTTTCATCACATTGAAGGCTTCCTATATTGATCAACCTTCCATTTTACTAGCATCCTAAGAAATATTTCCACATTGATCAGTTTTCTCTTTCCCCTTCCCAGAGCTGGGGCATAGATTTAGGGAACACCACTCATGGAGAACCCTCTTCCCGTGTATAAGTTATATCTCTAACCCCTTTGTCATGTTGACACTAGGTTTATGAGTTCATTTCATCCATTCTTCTTTATGATCTTTTGAATTACTAACTATTGTCGATTATCTGCTAGCATTTGTTTGGTTGCATGTGCCTTACATTCCTTGGATTCCCCTCTTGTTTACCTCCAATGCGATTGGAGACATATTTTTCTCACGTGTTCCTTGATATGATTTAGTGTCATTTGTGCATATAGGTCACTATTGTTAAGTTTCGTCTTATCCAATCTCTCTCATTTCAAGTCCACCTTTGCGGCTATATATTTTATCCCTTTAGGGAATTTTGTTTAAATATTTCACATCTTCAACGTATCATCTAAAAGTCCACATTTGTGGCCCTACTTATTTTACCTCTAGGTATTTAAAACTATTCCTTCATACACTCTAAGTCCACCTTTATGGCCATATTTATTCCTCGTTCAGACATTTTATTTCATAATCATATCCAATCCACACACAAAGTCCACTCTTGTGACCATATTTGTTCCCTTCTTTGGGGCACCATATTCTCATTCAAAGTCCACCTTATGGTCATACTTTTCCCCCTTTGGGGCATTTTTTTATTTCACCATTTTATCTCCCTATTTTCCTTTGCAGCCATAGTTACTTCCCCCCTTGGGGCATATTACTTCACCACCACTTTTCTAATCTGCCATTTGGGCATTTTTTCATGTCATATAATGGGCCACCATTATTTTCATCCTCGTCCTTTGCGAACGGATACCTTTTCACTCAATTCCTCATGTACGAAGGATTTCACGTATTTTTTACATTTAGTTACGCATACTTTGATGACTTGTCTATGACCCATTGGTCATCCCGGATTGCATCCATAATGTAGTGATTTACTCCCACTCATTGGCCCATAGAACATTATCACTTGTCTCCGTTGAGACCGCAATCGTCCCCTACCGAAGTGATATTGGAGTCACCACCATAGTTTTTATTGTTATTGTGATCCTTTTTGCTTGGGGCATCTTGCCTTGGTTATCTTTTTACCTATTTTTGTTCACCCACCCACCCTTCATCATCTAATTTTTTCAAACGTGTCATCAATTTCCTGTGGTGTCATCGATCCCCTGTTTAAGGGGGAGATCATCATCAATATTTTGTTATCCTCATTATACTCTTCATCTCTCACCATTTTTGTCTCATGGATTTCTAACACAAACCACTTAACACAAAGGGGCAAATGTAGACACATAAATTCGGTATCTCTACCCTTGTCTGTCCACATGCGCATAATTCATCATGGTCTTAGCTAGACCCCCTTAATTTAATTAAAATGCCCACATACATGCCCATCACCTTTAATATTTATTACTTCACATTAATTAATTAATTAATTAATATCCATATCCTACCTTTCCCTAATGGACTTGCTATTTAGGACACTTTTATCCTAAATATAAATCCCTGTGATTTTTCTACCCATTCCTATCTTCTAACTACCCATGATTTATCCCTAAAAAACCTAATCCTGTACATAAGATTCAAAGTGATTTTCATCCCTTAAATGCCCAAAATTCTGACCAAAAATAAAAAAATCCACCCTTTTGGGGAAATTTCCCCGTTGTCAACGGCGACCCAACCCAGGCACTATCGACCCTATAAAACTGAGTGATTTCTTTCCATAATCATCAGATGCATACGAACATCCAATTTTTTTTGTGACATGCGAATTCTTCCTCATGCATAAGCATTCCTGCAACAATTACAGACATTCTAGACCTATTTGGAACATTCTTGCATCGCTCGTGATCATCCTTTATGAGATTATTATCATCTTTGTGTTGCTTGAATTCATTATTAACATATTATCGTTGCTTTTTGTAACATCCTCGACAACTGATATATTCCTCTTTTGCATTCAAGTGTTGACATGTGATTTTTTGGATAAAGATGTGTTCTTTTGACTGTTGAAGATCATGCTTGATAAGGATAAATATTTTATGTTCTTAAAAATCATTAGACTAAAATTGTATGTTATCAAGAATTCATTTTCACTTTGGAAAGATGAGATGTAATCTAGCTTTAGGAGTTGTAGACTTATTCCTTCTTTTGACTCATCCTTGGATCAATTTCAGTGATCCAAGGAATGTTTCAAATCTTCTTCATAGACTGAATGGTAAATTGACATTCAATAGTTTAAGGTACATATAAGACTGAACTTTGTATGATACAAATTCTGTGGTCTTATGTGAATATGTTTTCGTTCAGCTGTATGTTGTGCTCAGGTCTTTGGTGATTGATCTTGGCAGGACATAAAGGATGTAAGAAAAAATTCAATTCTATGAGGAGGAGTTCAGATTCCTAAAACCTAAGGATTATCCTAACAGTATCCTAAGCTAGGTAAGAACACCTATGTTCTAGCTACGTTTACTTATTTTTATTTTACTCTAACCTAAGCCTCTTATTCTAATTTGTGGGGTTGGCATCCTAACCTAAGCATTGTGCTAAATGAATAAGGAAAGGGTTACTAAAGTAATGTTAGGCTATTTTTAACTAATACCTAATACTAAAGGGTTATGAATTGAATCTAACCTAAGGTGGAAATACTATTGGTAAATATTTTTAATACCTAAGTTGGTTATTGCTAGACTAACCTAAGTTCTATTAGGATTCATCCTAAACTATTAAAGGGAACTAAGGGGTTGCATGTCACAAGGGTGATGGTTCCAATAACATTAAATGAGTTGAAAGGGTTTAAATGATGGAAGTACTGCCATATTTGGTAGGGGCTAGTAGACTTGGTCGAGGCATATGTGGAAGCCCCACTAAAAGATGGAATTGTATTTTTGTGTGGAATTGGCATTCGCTAGATTTAGGAGGTGGTGGCAAGGAAAGATAAGTGGGAATTTTTGATTGAATGACATTTATGGAATTAATGAGCCTCAGTCTTTGTGTGTAAACCGTCTTGGAAACTTAGAAGGCACGTTTGTAGGAGGTTATTTAGTTTTGCATGCATGGCAGATTTTACTCTGCATGGAGCTAATTGGTTCTTCGAACCAATAGTTTGACCTTCACTTCAAAGCTATTTTTGGTTTCTTTGGCCTATTTGTGATCAAAGGAAAGTATATGAGGTGTAGGAGGAAAATATGTTTGATTGTTGATATTTTGTGTAGGAGAAAAAGAGTTGGAAGCTTGGCTGGAAGTCTCCTTCGATTTGGTGGAAGCACTATCAGGCATGATAGGCTCTAACTATTAAGACTCTTTGCTTTCTTCTAAATGATTCATTAGAACAACTCTACTCTCATGAGATTCGTGTTTTCATGTCTATCTGGTTATTTTTCTTGCTGGGTTTTACGAATCCTTGTGGTGTTTGATATGAAACCATGTCTAAAATAGTGTTGTTTCAGAAACTGTCTTTCTGTGCAAGTTTTATGACAACATGCAAGTGAAAATGGTATGCAAAACTTGTTTCTGTATCTCTGTTTCTGCACCCTAGATCTTGTATTTGAAGTTACTGTGCTTTGAACTGACCTTCGTGGCAGTATAGAGATCTGAGCTTAGGGGAACCTTGAGTTCCGTTTGATGTTGCTTTTGGTTGCATTTTTGGATGTAGACTTGTGTTGGAGCTTCATATTGATTGAAACCAATGTTTGGAAAACTTATGCATTGCTGACCTATTTCTTGGAGTTTGTATTTGGCACTGTATTCACATTATTTTACTTGTGAAGTTCTGAACGTTTGTGTGTGAATCTCGGATTTGACACTGTACTCTTAATTAAAACTTGAGTATTATGAGCTTGTATTTGGGTCAATGTATTCGATTATGTTCTAGTATTTTATTGTTGGGTTTCTCTTGTAATAAAAGTATTAAGCTTATAATTCTTTTATTGAGTGACCACTCACCAGAAAACTGGGTGGTAGTGTAGACACTAAAATTAGGTCACACTCCCCTTTGGTCCCTCGACAAATAAATACCCTTCATCACATTAAACTAGCCATGGCCCCCTTCACTCCACTAATATTAATTAATTAATTAAATTAAATTAATTCATTATCCTCACCATATTTATTATTTAAATATCTTAATTAGGAATAATGTCCACATACATCTCAACTAGACACCTCATCAAGCCAACTCACCCTAAGACCTATTCTTAGTAAGTTATCATAACTAAGACTTACCCAAACCCTAAAAAATCAATGCCTACATTCTCTCTAACCACATTCCCGCATGCGTACAAGATGCTTCCAGTCTAATCTATGGGTTAATGACATGAGATCCCATAAAATCAAGAGGATCTCCCTAGTTTAGTAAACCTAGGAAATCCCACCTTGACTGATGCCAGTTACCCCTAACTGTCGCTGGAACCGCCATCAGTCACCTTTTAATCCCAAAAACAACCTTATTTTGGAGGTTGGAAAACATTTGGGAACATTCTTGAGAGATATTGCATCTTATGAGAATGAATTTCAGTGAGAACAAACATGCAAGGAAGGAGATCAAGCATTTCCTCTTGCATAGGCATCTAGAAATCATCTAACAACCATCCAACATTCACCCCAGCACATATTTGATCTAACCAAACAAAAGAGAATGCACATGCATCCCATGTAGGAGCTTTCCAACGTTTGGTAATCCTCAGCAACATTCAACCCCTTCCCAGTACCTTCATTCATCACTCACAGACACCCAGGACCAGAATCCAAGTAAGTGGAACATTATATTCCTCAGGTTCATTTCATTTCATCATTATATTGTCACCCTTTTGTTATCTTGGGCACCCACAGACCTTCTGTTAATACTCATCCCTCTATATACCCATTAAAAACTCATTAAATCACACGTGAACCACTTAGTACCTCATTCCAACCAACCAAAGTCCTTTGTGCAATCACAAAGGAGACCCAAAAACTCATTCTGTGGCATTCCTAGAATTCCACAGTAACTGACACTGATTACACCCAATCACTGTCAGTTACCCTTAACCGACATCGGTCTCTATATATGCCCATACAACCTAGAATAGTGACCTATCCACCTAATTCCACATCACCCTTATTCACTTATGATTTGCTTGAGACCTCTGTCAAACCTGCAGAGACCCAAAACCAGTTATTTGACCTTCGGATCTTATTTTAACCTAGCCTGTTAGATTAGATATTTCTTATTGTGTTTCAAGTGAGATACCTAAATCATTTCAAAATTACAATAGGATTTATTTTACTACTCGCATTTAAATTGTTTTAAACAATGGACTGAAAACCATCTAGGAAGTATCACACTTCTCGGATCTAGCACACGCTAGGCAGTTCATTACACATATTGTTTAACTCTTTTTGGTGGTCTTTCTTTCCATTACAGGTAGTTCCTCCTAGCCAAAAGGAATATCTCACGATCAATCGTGGATCAAGGAGTCAACATGCACGCAACAACCAACCAACCAACATTTCAACAGGTATTCCTCATACGCCCATTACCCTATCTGTTTCATCAATATTTCAAAGAAACATCTAAGAAATAGGTGAAACATTTTGACACACCTAGTGGGACCCATCTAGGGTTCCTTGCATTTGATTCATTCCTAGGAAAAGTTGTGTGTTTATTTACCTTCTGAAAAGCATACACATTAATTTTCTTCCTTGGTAACCTACCTTTCCTTTCTATTTTTCTCTAAAAGAAATCTTTCTTTTGGTGTACTTAAAAAAGAATCATTTCTTCTTGTTTTTTGCATTTTGGTGAAAGAAAATCCCTATTCCTCTTCATCCATTTGTGTCATCGAACTTCATATTTTGATTTGGGCTTAAAATAACTACATTGCATTCTGATTTACTGTATTAGCTCACATTAATTGAGGGAAACCTATATGTTGGAAGTCATTCCCAACTGATGGTTGACAAATGAATTGTAGAAAGCACATCTCTCTCTCTCTCTCTCTCTGAGTCTTGCCACATTACACAAAATTCAAAATATATACATATTCTTAAACAACATCTTTCCTCGGAATGCCTGTCAATGATCACACTGATATGAGGATTGGCAGGTAATCGCCAGCTCGCTACTCTGTCGAGTCATACTTCAGAGCGAAGCCCCGCCCCCACCATAACATACCTGAAACCTCACCTTTTAGATCTCCTTCTTTATAGGAAGCCATCCTCACCAAAATTCTATTCTACACTTCATGAGTCATTCCTTAAATAGCATAAGCTAAACAAACATAATAGAAAAGGCACTCCTAGGATCACATTTTTCTTAGTGTTTCTGCTTGGCTTGCATTTTGAGGTGAGAGGTCACATTCTTCATTTATTTTTTGTTTTTCCTCGCATGCTCCTCATCATAGTTGGTGTATTTCGACTCTTCCTGAGTGTGCCTGGACCATATTCTCATCATTCTCAGAATTTTGGGTTTGATTCCCCATCATATTTTAATTCACAACCACTTTTCTTTCATCACTATTTTAATTCCATAGTGACTGGTGTCGGTCCAGTGACCATCATCGGTTACCCTCTGACCGTCATCGGTTATACCCAACCGACGTCGGTTCTAGGTCCTTTTGTTAACCCTACCTAAGAGGGACATTTTATTCATCTTCTTCTTCTACTTTTTATAGTCCCTGTCATTGCTATCACTCCTATTGACATTATAAAACTCATTAGATTTGGCATACCTGTCAAATATAGCCTTATACCCTTGTTCTTGACTCACCGTCCATTTTCTACAGTGATCGGAAATGGTTACCTGTGACCGGTGTCAGTTTACCCTAACCGACATCAGTTAGCCTATGTCACTTTCCAGTAAAAATTTTTGTACCTAATCCACTTTTTACCACCTATTTCACCTGTCCCTATGGTTTTTCTGTGTCATTTACAGAGAACCGGCCCAGCTTGATCAGTACTGGTTCACATGGTGCTGACTTGAAGACAAGCAATGTGCACTCATATTCCACGCTAGTTGTTCAACCACTCCCATCTAGTCCTTCACCACCTTCCATTTTATCACCAGCCATGGATCCTATTCAACCTATCACTATCGCTACTGGAGATAAGGAGTTTGCACGACTCCTTGATCAAAACCCAGTCACCTTGCAATTTTACCTTTCCCACTCATCCACTCGAGATGCCTCGGGTCAATTTATATACAGCATGCCCATATCTATCCCCCCGACTCTCGCTCCCACTCTTGCGTCAGCCTCATCTGGCTCCCTGCTACTTGCCTCCACCTTACCCCCAGTCATTTCGCAGCTAGGTTCTATACCCGCTATGACTGCCACGTCTGTTACCTCTGTTACACCTACCACATCCACCATACCTTCAAAAACTACCCAAAACGTAACCTCATCCATCCCTAATGTCTCGCATATACCCGTAGCTACATTTCCACCTCTGGTATCAGTGACCCCTACCCCTTTTCAGAATGTGGTCCTTTCCATTCCACAATTGTTATCCCTCATTACCACTAGGTTTACCATGACCCTTCCACCTCTATATACATACTATCAACAGCCTGCCGTTTCATCTATTATTCACTCTGGGTACGTATTCCCTATCTCACTACCTTCTTCTCAATCAACCTACATGAAAACACCATTTACTAGAGTGCCACCCCCATTATATGCCCAAAACCAACCCTCGCACGCTATAGGAGGCACCCAATCATTGCAACCTACCAACGACCTAATCAAATTGATGTTGGAAAAGATGTAAACGTTAGAGGAATCAGTTTTTGGATGCCGTAACACTCTCACCTATGATGAAATTTACAACGAGCCCATCCACCCATCCATTCCTATTCATCCATATCCTATGCATTGAGAGATACCTAAATTCAACCACTTCAATAGTAAGGAATACTCGCAACAAAATTTGCATTCATTCAAACATGGGTGCTACCTAATCGCTCACGATGAGATTTACTCCTAAGAACCTTTCCCTTGTCTCTGACTAGACCCTGCATTAGATTGGTATAGTGGGTTACCTAGACACTCCATATTTTCATTTAATCAGGTAGCCCAAGCATTCTAGGATCATTTCTCCATCAAAATCATCATGAAGATTACCATGGCCAACCTATACTCCATGCATCAGTATGAGGACGAATCTATCACATATTTTTGTCACTCGTTGGTGTAGCCTGATTAATCATCTCACCTTCCAATTGCCACAAACAGAACTCATCGAACTCTTTATGTGAGCTTGTGCTAGACATATCTCACCGACCCTATAGGTTAAAACCTTCCAAACATTCGACAAAGCATTCACCATGGCATGAAAGTTAGAGATTCGTGCCATCGAAGAGAAGAAAATACAATTATGCAATAAGAATTCAACATTCAAGTCGAAGGATACCTCTTCTTCTTCCAAACCATAGAACAATTATTTAAAGGCCAAGGGCACTGCTAATGTAGTGGTACTAAAGGCCGGCCCAACTCATCCGTTAAATCAGGCTACCCCCTTATCTAATCTCTCACTCATCCAGACTTTTCAATTCAAATGAGAACAATGGAAATGCACCCCAATTGTAGAGCCTTACTCTTATGTCTTAGAAAATCTTATCAAATGTGGGGCCATCACCCTTCCGCTTATAAAACCAAACACTAGTTTTGACCCTGCTCGCCCCATGCCCGCATGGTATAAAGAACATGACTTCTGTAACTATCATCGTGTGAAGGGTCATAGTGATGGAAATTGCATCACTTTCAAAAACATCATCTAAGAAAATGCTCGAGAAAGGAGAGTTAACCATGGATGATCCTAATGCACCTACCAACCAAAATCTACACATCTTAAAGAAACCGTTTCCTAATCATGCCCCTTCATCTGATCAAACTGGTGAGACCTCAATTCATGATACCCATACCCGTGAGGTCCACGCTATTTTTAGTGACACACCTATTGCTTCCCATATTCCGTCCATAGAAGAGATTCTAGCCCACAATCCTCCTTCCACATCGGAACCAACTGTTTCACCCAATTTCTTAGTTTTCTGAGAAGTACTTGACGAAACAGATAAGGTAAAGGGTGGTAAGAGGAATACCTATTTTAGGATGGTTGAAGGTTATATGCATGTGTATCTGAATTCTAAATCGAAGTGATTGTGAGACCTTCCTTTTGGCTAGGAGGAACTACCTGTATAAGAACCAAAACAAGACCACCAAAGAGAGTTAAATAATATATGCAGTGGACTGCCTAGCATGTGTTAGATCCTGGAAGTGTGATACTTCCTAGATGGCTGTCAATCCGCTGTTTAAAACAATTCATTGCTGAAATAAAGTAAATATTTTCCTACTGTAGTTTAATATGATTTAGGCATCTCATACAAAATGCAATAGGCTAGATCTAATCTAACAGGCTAGGCTAGAAGGAGATCCAAAGGTCAAGTAGGTTGGTTATAGGTGAATCTGAGCTAACATGCTAGGTTAGATACAAATCTAAAGGTCAAATAGGTGTTCAAGTAGATGTATGTTAGAAGCAGGATGTTATTCTAGTAGAGATCAGGTGACACAGAGACCGACCATGGTTTTATGAAACCGATGATGATTTTACTGTAACCAGCGACGGTTAGAGATGACCGACGATGGTTAAGTCAAGGTAGGTGGAATCACATAGTCTAGGTTTTTGGAGTTTTGGGGAAAAAGTGGAGTGGATAGAAGACAGGGATTGATCACAGAGGGGGTGTAGATATGTTGCGAAGGTTTGAGACCACTGAGGAGGTCAAAATGGGAAATTGGGCCAAGTATTAAGATGATTGGGTATAGAAGGTGGCTGCAATTGGAGAGAGGGAATGGACAGAGAGTAAAAGACTAGGTTCCTTTACCACAAAGACTATAGCTGATGATAAGAAAATGAAACAGATGGAAGGAGGATACTTACTCTTCTGTGAGGTACAAGACTAAAGAATAATGAAGAAGTTGTTGCATTGGAGGATGCTGGGAAGAAAGTCTCATTGTTGTGCCAGTGTATTTGGTTTCCTTTGGTGATCACAAATCAATCTTTGTTCTATTGTCACGTCTAAGGAAATCGAATCCGAGATCAAAATCTTTTCAACCAACAACCAACCCGTATTACAAAGATGTAAATGGGTCTAAATAGGCCATTTGGTTCATTCTGGTATAACCGACATCGGTTTAGGGTGAACGACATCAGTTTAGGGTGAACTGACATCAGTTTGGGTGAGATATCTCAGGTTGTTCAACAAGTTGCCTGAGAAGTTGTTCCGCCATTTGATAAGGGTCTCTTCTTTTCTTCAGGGTGAAAACTGACCTTAGGAGGCTTTTAAATGTGAGGTGAGGGGATGGGTGTAATGTTAGGTTTTATTTAGGACATTGGTTTAGGGTTTAGGTTAATGGGTCAAATGATGGAGGTGGATAGGTGAGGTAATTTTAATAAAAGGAAATTATAATAAATAGGTGTGTGAGGGTAGTGAATTAATTTAATGTGAATAATTAAATTAATGTGTGTGTGGGAAAAAGGTCATTAACTTAATTAAAATAATTAAATTAATATGTATGGAGGTAAATGGCATTAATTTAATTGAATTAATTAAATTATAATGTGTGGGGTGTAGGAGGTAGGTGATAAGGTGCTGAGGATGAGGAAGTGATTATAGGGCCGCGCTAGGGGACCGAGGTGATTACGACATGATTTCAGTGTCTACATTTTGCCCCTTTTTTGTTGCGTAACTTGTATTGGTAAGCGACGTGAACAAAAATAGAGTGTGGTTTCCCCAAGTGGGAATGAGGGTGATCCCCCTCAAACCAGGAATTGATGAGGTGACAAAGCACATCGGCGAGTGGTTTGATAAAAGTGGATGCAAAGCATAATGATGAGAAATGAGCAATGGGGAAAGGGAAAATCAGGCATATAGGTAAATGGGTACATGGGCCAAGGTCAAAGGTAGGGGCAGTGGAATGAACACACACGTATAAAGTATGACACGGTACTAGGTTGAAGAGATTGCAAACTCTACATCATCTAAGGTCAATAGGTTTATCCAAACAAGTTTGAAGTGATTCCGGTATCCAAGGTATAGGATATGGTCAGGAAACACAACGTAGGTTAGGTGTAGGAACGGTTAGGTATGTTCTAGTACACCAAAGGTAGGGTCAGGATAAACGGTCATGGCAATAGGCAAGGTAAGGTCATTAGGTCAATCAACACAGGTAACAGTGTCATAAGGTATAGCAAGCACATCAGTTCAAAGGTCACAAATAGTTTTACGGGTCTCGGTAGATAGGTCACAGACGGGTAAGGCTGAGGTGGGGGGTGAGATAATGAGGTTCATTTGATTAGATGTTGTGATGTGTATTTTATTTACTTTATGCTGATATGGATGGAGTAGGTGAGTTAGGCATGATGGAGTCAAATCGGTTTAGGCATGGATCGAGTCAGGTCGATGTAGGCATGGATCGAGTTAGGTCGATGTAGGCATGGATTGAATCAGGTTAATGTTAGGCATGGATTGAGTTAGGTTAGTTTAGGCATGGCACAAGTCAGGTTAATTTTAGGCATGGATTGAGTCAGGTTGGTTTAGGCATGGTGGGGTCAGGTTGGTTTAGGCTAGGTGGAGTTAGGTTGGTTTAGGCATGGATTTGAGTCAGGTTGGTTTAGGCATGGTGGAGTCAGGTCAGTTTAGGCATGGTGGAGTTAGGTTGGTTTAGGCATGGATTGAGTCAGGTTGGTTTAGGCATGGTGGAGTTAGGTTGGTTTATGCAATGTGGAGTCAGGTTGGTTTAGGCATGGTGGAGTTAGGTTGGTTTAGGCATGGATGCATATTTCGATATTTTGGTAATACATGTTAATGCAAATGAATGTAATGGTGTACAATGTTTAAATATGGGTTATAGATGAATAGGGGAAAGAATGGTAGTGGTAAAAGAATATGTGAGAGGTGAGGAGTGTATGTAGGTCGAATGATGTGGATATGGGATAGATTTATGGGTTTGTGATATGAATAGGAAATCAGGGTAAAGGTGGGGAAAATGATGAGGGTAAAGAGTGGCCAAGCTAAACTTCTAGGGCCCCTATGCCCTGGAAGTGTTGCCTACATAGTCCCGGTGAAAAGGGACCTCAGACCAATGTAGTTCTCCCATAAGCTAGGGAAGAATATGAGAAGATAGAAGAAGAGGTAGGTAGGTTGGATAGGTAGGGTTGAGTCCAAGTCGTGGGGATGATTAGGTCAAGGTCAATTAAGTTTGGGTAGGGTTTATGTAGATAGGTGAAGGTGATTTTAGGTCGATAGGTAGTGTAGATTCCAGGTCATAGGTATAATCAGGTTGATGTCATTGATGGTTGGGTTGAGAATGGGTAGATATGTAAAGGTGATTTTAGGTTGATTGAGGTGGGAGAAGAAAATCCCAAAAGACAAGCGTCGAGGTTCTATTCCTATATAGGAGAATGAAAAGGTAATGAAGAAGAGAAAAAGATAAGAGGGGGCAAGAAATCCACCCGATTGGTAAGGATCAAAACGTATGAAAACACATCTACAGATAGGCTAGTGAACGTAATATCCTAAAGAAATTGCATGATTGATTACTCTAAAGGTGAAGAATAGTCACAAAATCACCAAATGTCGTAGGTTCAGCAGGGTCCCTCGAGGTAGTATGAGGTGAAGAGACAACGGGTAAGGAGGTGAAGGTAATCAGGTCATATGTTATGAAGTTAAAATGCCTTGGGGTAAGGAATCCAAGATCACACTAGATAAGTCCATGACGAAAAAGTGTACTTTTTTTCTGTTATAGATAGACTAATTGATGTGGGGAGTCGAGTATACGGGATGAATATATGTCTCATTGAGGTCTTCGCGAAGCTGATCGATGCAGGAAGCTTCTAAATTTTGATTTTTGAGAAAATAGTCCTCTTTTTGGATAGATTATGTAGAGAATTACAAGATTTTTATAATTGTCCTTCAAGGGGAGAATTCTACTTATAGTGATAATTGAAGGCAGAAGATGTCCTCTTAAGGGATTCATTTTTCATATTGGAAGTTTGACTCAAGGAGTTAATCCCTTATTTTTGGAAATAATTTTTTTGGCCTTTTAAGTCATGGACCATGCTCATAACGAAGCATTTGGTTCTTGTTGAGAAGGAAAGGGTGAATGACCATGGGATCTCATCTAAAAGAAGAAGAAAAGTATCCATGAGAATCATGCCATGTGCAGAGCCTTAGTGCACATGTTTGAGATAAGGAAAAAGAGTGACGGGTAATCACATGATTTTTGTTGAGTCGTTGGAGATGAGGTGTGGAAAAGAAAAAGGTAAATGGCGCTCAAGGGACAAGCATGAACTATATAAATAGTGATGTAGGACTAGAAGTCAATAGTATAACGGTCGAAGATGCAAGGCATTGAGGGGTTCAAATTTGGGCTTATCATCTAGTGAAGACAAGCGATAAGCACCTGATGTATGGTCATGGGTCACGATGTATGGTCTAAGCCAATTAGGAGCAAATTTTCCCCATTTGATTTTTTCTTCTTTGGTTACATGTTGATTTTCCTTGAGGACGAGATCACTGACCTTAAGGTACGTTCATGGACACGTTTTTCATAGGCATGCTTGATGCATTTTTGGTAGACTTGGAGATGGTTGAGGGCATGAAGACGACGTTCATCTAATAACTCAAGTTTTGCTAAACGGTCTTGGTGAAGTCATCGTCAGTGAGCATATATTGAAGGGAGATACAGAAAGACGAGATCTGGACTTCAAGAGGCAAAACAGCCTCAGTACCGTAGACAAGAGAAAAGGGATTGGCAGTGGTGGAGGTGAAAGTACTAGTACGGTATGCCCAAAGAGGGAAAGGAATGTGTGTATGCCAATCCTTCCCAGTATCGTTAACCACTTTCATGAAAATTTTGTTTCGGGTTTTTTTGGTGGATTCAGTTTGGCCATTGGTTTGGGGGTAATATGGGGAGGAGAAGCTAAGCTAGATGCTGAAGGCGTCACAAAGTTTTTGTAGAGTTTTGTTTTTGAATTGTTTGAAATTATCAGTGATAAGGCGATGTGGAACATCGAAGCGAAAAATAATGTGATGATTGATGAACTCACATATTTTCTCAGCTTTAGTAGAGATGAGGGGTACGACTTCAACCCATTTGGTATAGTATTCGGTACCAGTGATGATCCATTGATGTTGTAGGGAAGAGTGAGGATTTATCTCTCTGATAAGATCCAAACCCCACTGAGAGAAGGGCCAAAGGTCACAAGCAACCTATAAGGCATGACTAGGTGTATGATGAAGATTGGCATGTTGTTGGAATTTTACACAACGCTTAACGTAGTCACAAAAATCATGATTGAGGATCGGCCAGTAATAGCCTAGGCAAAGAATGCGTTTAGCAATAACAAGGCCACTGAAGGGACCTCTGCATATGCCATCGTGAACTTCTTTAATGGTATAGGGGATTTCAGAGCTGGTAAGGCAACGTAAGAAGATACTGTCAAAGCCACATTTATAGAGAAGGCCACCCATGACGACATAATGAGAGGCCTTATTTAGAAAGGCGCGCTGTCCATTACGTGTGAGATTAGGAGGCAATATAGAAAGGGAAAGGTAGTATGCAAGTTGCTTATACCAAAGGTCTTGTGTGTTTAGTGAGGCAGTTCGGACGAGGTGAAAACAACAAGATTTATAAGAAGGTCTCGGTATGCATTTTATGTTAACAAATATGTCTGATTCGGCAGGTGAAGTAGGTATCTAAGAAGCGAGGTAGGCCATGGTATCCATGAATTTATTGGTGGATCACGGAGCAATTTAAATTTTATAGCGGTCAAAGGTAGTTAACATGATGCCAACGTAACATTTGTATTCTTGAAGGATTTCATTATGACACTGATAAACACCATTGAATTGGTTTACTACCAGTTGAGAATCATCAAATATTTTAATGGATATGACATCTAAGGCATAGGCAGTCATAGACCCAATATGAGCGCTTTGTATTTGGTGATATTGTTGGTGCATTCGAAGTCGAGTTTGAATGATAAGGGCATGGATTCACCATCAAAAGGAATGAGGCTAATTCCTGCACCACCCCCACGCTGACATTTAGAACTGTCGAAGAATAAATTCATTTGGTAAGGGTCATCATCCAGAGAGAGGTTAGCAATGGATTCATCAGGGAAATCAAAGTTTGAAGATTGATTCCCAGAAAGAGGCACATCAACGAGCTGGTCAACAATGGCCTGGCCCTTGATAGATTTTTGGTGGATGAATTCGAGGTCTATGTCAGCAAGAAGCATGAGCCAACGTGCAACACGTTGATTTTGGTAAGGTTTAGCATGCATGAAGTGTAAGGGGTCAGTGTTGGTCACAACATAGGTTTTATGGTTGAGTAGGTAATGGAGAAGTTTGGTGGCAACAAAAACTAAGGCTAAGCAAAGTTTTTCAGGGTGAGTGCATCGGGTTTCGTAGTCCAGAATGGTACGGATTATATAATAAACTCCCTTTTCCCTATGTTTTTCGTCATGATGAGTGAGCATAGCCCCTAAGGAGTGATCGGTAGTAGACATGTATAGGTAGAAGGGTTGGTCGTCTTTAGGTGGAATGAGTACAGGTGGTTGGAGAAGGTATTGTTTTAGGGCCTTGAAAGTGTTGTGGCAGTCGTCATCCCATTTGAAAGAGACATCCTTTTTGAGAAGGTGATGAAATGGTTGACAATGGTTAGATAATTGTGAAATGAAATGATGAATGGATTGCAATTTACCTTGTAGGCTATGGAGTTGTTTAAGGTTAGTAGGCGTAGGCATTTCCAGAATCGCCTTGACTTTAGCAGGGTCAACTTCTATACCACGGAGGGAAACAATAAATCCCAGGAGTTTTCCTTAGAGAACTGCGAAGACGCACTTTTTAGGTTGAAGGTGAACGCAATACTTAATGAGGTGGTCAAAGATGGTTCTAAGGATAGAGAGGTGCTCGGCGCGACGTTTAGATTTGGCCAAGAGATCATCCACATAATCTTCCAATATGTGATGCATGATATCATGGAAGATGTAGGTCATAGCCCACTAATAGGTGGCACCAACGTTTTTAAGGCTGAAAGGCATGACTCGATAGTAGAAGGTCCCCAAGGGGTAATGAATGTGATTTTGTGTTGATCCTCTGGAGTGAGCAATATTTGGTTATAACCCGAGAAACCATCCATAAGTGATAGAATCTCATGGCCAGAGGTAAGGTCAACCAACTGGTCAATACTAGGCAGAGGAAAATCATCTTTTGGGCAAGCAAGGTTGAGATCACAGAAATCAGTGCAAATGTGAAGTCCCCTTGTTGCCTTAGTGACAAGGATTATGTTAGAAATCCATTAGGGGTAATTGATGGGTAAGATGAAGGAAACTGAGAGAAGGTGTTGAAGTTCTTCTTTGACAAGAAGAGCAATGTGATGGTGCATTTTCCTCAACTTTTGTTTTATGGGTTTGGCATCGGGAATGGTTACAATATTGTGGACCATGATAGTGGGATCAATGCCAGGCATGTCAGCATAGGACCAAGTGAAAGCATGGCTATGATTTTTAAGAAAAGAAGTGAGGGCTTCCTATTCAGTAGTATCCAGAGATTGACCAATCTTGAGAATGTGGGGGTTGTCCTGAGTGTGGATGTTGACTTCAATAGTTGATTCATTCAACATTGTTTGTGTCTCAGAAGGTAACGACTGGTGAATATAAGAGTCTTCAGTACCAAGGTAGGTAAGTATGGACTCATCATCCTGACATTAAACGACATTAATAGAAGGAGTATCATCCCCTATCATATCAGGATACAAGAAAGGAAGAGAGGAAGGAGCCTCGCCATCATGGTGATAGGTCAGAGGCCCCAAGGAAATGGTATTTATGAAAAAAAGGTAGGAGGGATAGATTCAGGATCCATTGAATCCGCTGGTGAAGGTGGGGTAGGTGAAGAAGGTGGAGAGGGGTCAATGTCTTCGATGAGTTCAATACAGGGATTTTTTGCAGGGAGTTTGGTAAAACCGATTCCACTACAATCATTATGTTTACGTGTGGTACATGAAATAATGGTGTGATGACCTTGCTCATAAAGGCCAAAGCTAAAACCCGTCCAGGCACAACGGTGTAGGAAAGTGTGAGCAAAGCGGTGGTTGGTAAGCAACTGAAGGTTAGCCAAAAAAGGTTAGGTTTGTGATGGTGGCTCGAGTGTGTAAGTGGAAATATCAAGTCCCCCATAGGTAATATGGTTACGGAGGTGGGGAGGACCATAAAAGAGATGCTCGCCTTTGTGGTGATCATAGTGAGGATGCTAATGAAGGTTTCCATACTCTTGTGGAGTAAGGAATGTATTGACATTGTACAGGTGATACTCCCCCATAGTGAGGCATTGAAAAACACCTTCCAAGGGATCAGTGGTTGACATATTGGTGGCTGGAATGGAGGAAGCGTTAGAAGTTAGATCGATAGAGGTGTCAGTTAGTTGGGAAGCTGATGTGTGACTGGTAGAAGCGACAACAACGGTGGGAATAGAAGATTTGGGTGAAGGTGAGGTTGCAACAACACTGGTGGATGGGGTCATATGTGAAGAAGATGTAGGTAGGGAGGTAGATGCCTTAACAGGTACAAGGACATCATTGGGCCAGTAAAGCATGTTGTAGGTTTTGAAAGGTGATGGGTCAGTTGGAATGGTATAGGAACGTCCTTCATGTTCAAACTTTACACATCGGTGCAAAGTAGAAGGCACACAACCCATGTCACAAATCTAGTGTTTGCCGAGCAAAAAATTGTATTGAAACTCCCCTTCCAAAACGTAGAACAAATCGGGAACAGTATGGGGACCCACACGAATGTGGAGGATGATAGTGCCGAGTGTAGAGGTGATAGTGTTAATGAATGAACGCAACATGACTGGATGTTTATGCATGCAGTTGTTAGGTATGTGCATTTGTTCGAATGCATGAGAGGAGATGATGTTAATGCTAGCACCCCCATTGATCATAACACGTCGGATAATTATATTATTGATATGGATGGAGATGAAAAGTGTAGGATATGGGTCATTGGTTTGGTGGGGGACAATTTCGTCATCCGAGAAACTAAGGATAGAAACTTGGTGAACAGGTGGAGGTGCTGAGGTAGATGGAAATTTGGTGAGAGAAGTGACATGATGAGGTGTGATAATAGATGCTACAGGTGTGGGGTCATTAGGTAAAACATCAATAGATTGAAGGACCTCCATGAGAGCTTGACGACATGACTCCGAGGTTTGGATGAGGTTGTATAAGGACATTTTGAGGGGAGATTGGTGTAGTTGTTTGAGCATGGTGTGATGTGTGACGCCATTATAAATGGGGTATGCGCGGCCACAAATAGTTATCTTAGGTATGGGTGTAGATGGTATGTTGGGTATAGGATTGGTTGGTGGGTCAGCTACCTTTTCTTTTCCCCTCTGTGTACGTGTAGTGACATTTACCATGTTGATTTGAGGGGAGTTGGAAAATGGAGAAGGTGTAGGGTAAGTGGTATAACAACATGAAGGGAAAAAACCTACTGGAGGAGAAAATCCTTGTGAGGTTAATTGGGTGCAATGACATTTGGGTGGTAGCGTGGAAATTTCTCTGATGCAAACCATGTTAATTTCAAATTTCAGAGATGGAAAGGAAGGTTGTGGCAGTGAAAATGGAGGTTGTGGTATAGGTGTAGGAGGAAGATGTGAAGAAGGTGGTGGGGGTGAAATATGTTCATCATCTAGGAGGTCATCATCATCAAAATTGGGGTCAGAAGGACATAATTAAATGAGGGCAGCCTTTAGACCCTTATAGTTATCAACATCATGTCCTGGAACACGATGGTAGGTGCAAATTTTAGTATCATCAAACCCTTCTGGCTTAGGTTTAAGAGGATTATAAGGTCTAAGAGGAGGAAGGGTGATAACAAAACTTTCTAGGAGGTTAGCCAAGATGGTGGCATATGATCCTACTAGGGGATCACAATGTGAAATGAAAGTAGGTTTGGTTGGAAGATTAGGTAGTTGTGGTGGTAGTTGGAGGTGATGTATTCTTGGATTTGGGTTGTACTTTCTTTGGTGTAGGTGTAGCAACAGAAAGAGGGGTAGGTTTAACCACGTCTTTGGAAATTAATGGTTTTGTCGATTTTTGGTGTTATTTCTTAGGTAGAGGTGTAGGGGGAACACGTGATGTAGATGGAAAGGTAGATGGTGGGAGAGGACAAGTGACCCAAGGGGAAAACTGAGGTGTAGCAGTAGGTGTTGGTCGAGGTCAAGAGGGAGGTACAGGTGAGGTGGAAGAAAATGTCATGGGTAGTGAAGGAGGTATAAAAAGTAATGGTGGTATAGGAGGCAAAGAAGTTATAGATGGTGATGAAGGACGTAAGGTTCGCCTAGGTAGAGCTGTAGGATATGGTAAAGGGGTCAAGTGAATTTTAGGTTTACCCCTGGAGAGAGTATATTTTGTTAAGGTAGAGGGGTGAGGTCCCAAGATGGATGGTAAGGGTGAAGGTGATAAAGGTGTAGTTGGTGAGGTCGGTGCGTGTGGATTAGAAGGTTGGGTTTTCGTTTAGGTTGAGGGATTGTTTCAATAGGTATATGGGAAGATGTGGTCAAGTGTATCATGATAGGAGGATGTGCAAGGTTTGATGTGGTTGTGACCCCTAGAACAATAGTGGGTTTAGATATAAGAGATGATGTTGGAACATGTCGGCTAGCAAGTAGAGGGGCGGGTATAGATGAGGATAATGCAATAGAAGATGTATCGAGAGTTATGTTCATGTGCGGTTTGGGTTGTTGAAACATCTTTGAATAAATGGTATAAGTGGCAGTGGAAGATGATTGCATTTGGGTCGAGACCGGGAGTAAGAGATGCCCCCAAAGTGAAGACCTATCAACATAGTCTAGGCGGTCAGCCAAACATGAGAACGACACTGTGGTAGATGAGGTAGATGTGGAGCGAGTGGTGATTCCCATAAAATGTGTATGAGAAATAGGGAATTCACTGGCTTCGGCATCTATAGGTAAGAGAGCCAAAAGTAGGTCCGCAGGATCTTGGGTAGCTGATGGAGAATGGTCACCGAGCGGTAACGGAAAATCTATTAGATCCTGAATAGGTGGAGAAGATGATGGGTACTCCTCTGTGGGTGGAGGAGGTATAATTGGTAGTGGCTCACTGGGTAGGGAAGCTGAAGGGGGAATGATATCAGTGCTAATGAGAGACTCCTCCGCAGGTGTACGGGGAGGTGAAAGGCTTTCCTCTATGGGTAGAGGAACAAATAAAGTAGGTTCCTGTGTGGGTAGAGGATTTCGGGCTAGGATTTTCTCGATGGAGGGGATAGAAGATATTTGGGAATCAAGTGGTAAGTCAATAAAGATAACATGTACCTCTCGTGTATTACTTTCATTGTGTGAGGCATCACCAGTTTGATCGTTAGATGGGGAATGGTTAGGGAATGGTTTCTTAAATATATGAAGGTCTTGATTGGCAGGTGCATTAGGGTTATCCAGGACTAACTCGCCACTCTCGATCATTCCCTGAAACAATGTTTTTAAAGGTGATACAATTTTTGTCACTGTGACCATTTACATGGTGATAGTTACAGTAGTCATTTTCCTTGTACCAACTTGGTATGGGGCAAGAGGGGTCAAAACTAGTATGTGGTTTGATAGGAGGAAGGGTGATGGCATTAGCTTTAATAAGCTTTTCTAAAACAAATGAATATGGTTCCCCAATTGAGGTGTATTTCTTTTGTTCTCATTTGAATTCAAAGGCTTGGACCGGTGACAGATTGGGTGAAGGTTTAGCATGATTGGATGGATGGGCAAGGCCAGCCTTAAGTACCACTACGTTGGCAATTCCCTTGGCTTTGGAATAACTTGTTTGAGGTTTTGAGGAAGAGGAAGTATCGTGTGATTTAAATGAGGAGTTTTTGTTTAGTAATTGTATCTTCTTCTCTTCAATGGCATGAATTTCGAGCTTACGTGCCATGGTGAAAGCCTCATCGAATGTCTGGAAGGTTTGCATCTGTAAGGTAGGTGAGATATGTCTAGCACAAGCTCATGTGAAGAGCTCTATGAGTTTAGTTTGTGGTAATTGGAAAGTGAGTTGGTTGATTAGGCTACGCCAATGAGCAACAAAATTTGTGATAGATTCATCGTCATATTGACGCGTGGAGTAAAGATCAGTCATGGTAACCTTCTTGACGACGTTAATTGAAAAATGATCCAAGAAGGCTTGGGCTATTTGGTTGAATGAGAAGATGGAATGTCTAGGTAATCCACTATACCAGTCCAATGCTGGACCAGTTAGGGACATGGGAAAGGTTCACAAAAGCAAAGCATCATCATGGGCAATTAAGTAACACCCATGTTTGAAAGATCACAAATGCTGCTGCGGGTCTTCCTTACTGTTAAAGCAGTTAAACTTAGGCATCTCCCAGTGTACAGGATATGGGTGAATGGGAATGGATGGGTGAATAGGCTCATTACAAATCTCGTCATAGGTGAGAGAATTGCGGGCGTCGGAAACAGATGCTTCTAATGTCTGCATCTTGTCCATGATTAACTTGATAAAGTCATTGTTAGGTTGTGAAGATTAGGTACCCCTCGGAGTGAAAGGAGGTTGTTGTGGGACATATGAAGAATATGACATTCTAGAATATGGTGGTGTCGAATAAGGAGGTGGGAATTGAGAGACAGACATAGAGGGTATATATCCTGGACTGAATGATAGATGAAACAAGAGGCAGCTGGTAGTAGGTATGTGAGGGTGGGACACTCGTAGTGACCCTAGTAGAGATGGGAGGTAGAGATTGGGGAATAGAAAGGACAACGTTTTG
This sequence comes from Taxus chinensis, assembly GCA_019776745.2. Classification (NCBI taxonomy): domain Eukaryota; kingdom Viridiplantae; phylum Streptophyta; class Pinopsida; order Cupressales; family Taxaceae; genus Taxus; species Taxus chinensis. The sequence goes on from CM034147.1 coordinate 966,692,347, forward strand.
AAATGGGGTAGAGGTTACCGACACCACGGGTGGTAGTGTTGCGACTGGTATATATGAGACAACGGGTGCGGATGATGCTATGTTTTGGGTGGTGGATGAAGGTATGGTGGAGACTAAGGGTGCAATAGAGGTGGCGGATGCGGCAGTCAAAGCTGGCGTGGGTCCTAGCTGTGACACAACTGGGGATAAAATAGGTGAGGTCACCGTGGTAGGAGGTGGAGCCGAGGTAGAAGCGATCATTAGGGATGGAGATAAGGATACAGAGCATGCCATAGATCAATTGACCTGAGGCATCTCGAGTGGAGGCATGGGTGAGGTAGTGGCTCAAAGCAGCGGGATTATGATCCAGGAGTCGTGCAAACTCTGTGTCACCCATAGGAATGGTGATAGGTTGATTAGGATCCATGGATGATGAGATGGAAGGTGGTGAAGGACTAGGTGATGAAGGGCTAGGTGGGAGTGGTAGTTGACTAGCATCAAATACGAGGGCACTCGCCTGACTACGGGTCAGCACCATGTGGGTAGGAACTGATTTGGCGAGACTGTATTATGTCTGAATGACACAAAACACAATAGAACTGAGGAAAATAATCAATGGTGAGTGAATTAGGTTGGATGGTGAGCTGTAAAACAACACAGGGTGACCTAACCGGTTCAGGTAAAACTGATGCCGGTTAGGCTTAACCGGTGCCGGTTACTGTGAAAAACCAACAGTTTAATAAATGATGGTCCCAGACTGAACAATTTTCACACAGGATGAGACGTAAGGTGACTGTGATTGAAGTAATGACAATATGAAAGGTGATAGGAGCCTTTTACAACTCAGAAAGTGAAATAGGTGTCTTTTGGATAGGTATCCAAGAAGACTTCATACCGATGCCGGTTGGGTTAAACTGATGCCGGTTAAAGATAACCGTAGCCGGTTATTGTGAAATTGAAATAGAGAATAAGAAAAATGGTTGTGATTTAAAAATATGGTGTTGAATCAAACCCAGAAGTCTAAGAATGATGTAGATGTGGTTTAGGCACACTCAGACGAAGTCAGAATACACCGACTATGATTGGGAGTGTGCAAGGAAAGACAAAAATAATGATCGAAATCTCTCACCTCAAAATGCAAATCAAGCAGAACACAAAGAAAGAACGTTCCTAGAGTGCCTATTCTATTACGTTTGTTCAGCTTATGCTATTTGTATGGACTGACTGTTATGAATAGAACAATATAATTTCTTGGTGAGGAAGGCTTCCTACGAAGAAAGAATTCTAAAGGGTGAGGTTTCAGGAATGTTATGGCGGGGGGGGGGGCGGCTTCGCTCTGAAGTATGACTCAACAGAGCAGCGAGCTGGGTGCCCACTGTACTGTGATCATGTGATCACCTACAGCTTCTTCCAGGTAGGATGTTGTTTAAGAATGTATGTATTTTGAATTTTTTGTGGTTTGGTAAGACTTGGAGAAAGAGAAAAGGATAGAAGTTATTTTCTACGATTCGTTTGTTAACCATCAGCTGGTCATGACTTCCAGCGTATAGGTTGCCCTCAATTAATGTGAGCTAATGAGTTAAATCAGAATGCAATGCACTTGTTTTAAACCCAAATCGAAAGTATGATATTCGATGACAACAATAGATGAATAGGAAGAGGGATGCTCTTTCACTAAAATGTAGAAAACAAGAATAAGAAGGTTCTTTTTAAATATACCAATTGAAATGTGTCTTTTGGAGCAAGTAGAAAGAGGAGAATATTACCAAGGAGAAAGTTTTAATGTGAATGCTACTAGAATGGAAACAAACACACACAATTCTTCACCTAGGAATGAAGAAAGATGCAAGGAACACTGAATGGGTCCCACCGGGTGTGCCAAAATGTTTCACCTGATTTCTTAGTTTTCTGAGAAGTACTTGATGAAACAGATAAGGTAAAGGGTGGTAAGAGGAATACTTGTTTTAGGATGGTTGAAGGTTATATGCATGCGTATCTAAATTCTGAATCAAAGTGATTATGAGACCTTCCTTTTGGCTAGGAGGAACTACCTGTATAAGAACCAAAACAAGACCACCAAAGAGAGTTAAACAATATATGCAGTGGACTGCCTAGCATGTGCTAGATCCTGGAAGTGTGATACTTCCTAGATGGCTGTCAATCCACTGTTTAAAACAATTCAATGCTGAAATAAAGTAAATATTGTCCTACTGTAGTTTAATATGATTTAGGCATCTCATACAAAATGTAATAGGCTAGATATAATCTAACAAGCTAGGCTAGAAGGAGATCCAGAGGTCAAGTAGGTTGGTTATAGGTGAATCTGAGCTAACATGCTAGGTTAGATATAGATTTGAAGGTCAAATAGGTGTTCAAGTAGATGTATGTCAGAAGCAGGATGTTATTCTGGCAGAGATCAGGAAACAAAGAGGCTGACCATGGTTTTATGAAACCGATGACAGTTTTACTGTAACCAGCGACGGTTAGAGATGACCGACGACGGTTAAGTCGGGGCTGGTGGAATCACATAGTCTAGGTTTTTGGAGTTTTGGGGAAAAAGTGGAGTGGATAGAAGATGAGGATTGATCACAGAGGGGGTGTAGATATGTTGTGAAGGTCTGAGACTACTGAGGAGGTCAAAATGGGAAATTGGGCCAAGTATTAAGATGATTGGGTATGGAAGGTGGCTGCAACTGGAGAGAGGGAATGAACAGAGAGTAAAAGACTAGGTTCCTTTACCACAAAGACTACAGCTGATGATAAGAAAATGAAATAGATGGAAGGAGGATACTTACTCTTCTGTGAGGTACAGTTCTAAAGAATAATGAAGAAGTTGCTGCGTTGGAGGATGCTGGGAAGAAAGTCTCACTGTTGTGCCAGTGTATTTGGTTGCCTTTGGTGATCACAAATCAATCTTCATTCTGCTATCACATCTAAGGAGATTGAATCTGAGATCAAAAGTTTTTCAACCAACAACCAACCCGTATTACAAAGCTGTAGATGGGTCTAAATAGGCCATTTGGTCCATTCTGGTATAATCGGTGTCAGTTTAGGGTGAACTGACATCGGTTTAGGGTGAACCAACATCGGTTTGGGTGAGATATCTCGGGTGATTCAACAAGTTGCCTGGGAAGTTGTTCCGCCATTTGATAAGGGTCTCTTCTTTTCCTCAGGGTGAAAACCAACCTTAGGAGGCTTTTACATGTGAGGTGAGGGGATGGGTGTAATGTTAGGTTTTATTTAGGACATTGGTTTAGGGTTTAGGTTAATGGGTCAAATGATGGAGGTGGTTAGGTGAGGTGCATTTAATAAAAGGAAATTATATTAAATAGGTGTGTGAGGGTAGTGAATTAATTTAATGTGAATAATTAAATTAATGTATGTGTGGGAAAAAGGTCATTAACTTAATTAAAATAATTAAATTAATATGTATGGAGGTAAATGGCATTAATTTAATTGAAGTAATTAAATTAAAATGTGTGGGGTGTAGGAGGTAGGTGATAAGGTGTTGAGGATGAGGAAGTGATTATAGGGCTGCACTAGGGGATCGAGGTGATTACGACACGATTTCGACATCTACGTTTTGCCCCTTTTTGTTGCGTAGCTTGTATTGGTAAGCAACGCGAACAAAAATAGAGTGTGGTTGCCCAAAGTGGGAATGAGGGTGATCCCCCTCAAACCAGGAAATGATGAGGTGGCAAAGCACATCGGTGAGTGGTTTGATAAAAGTGGATGCAAAGCAAAATGATGAGAAATGAGGAATGGGGAAAGGGTAAATCGGGCATATAGGTAAATGGGTAAACGGGCCAAGGTCAAAGGTAGGGGCAGTGAAACACACACACATGTATAAACTGCGACACGGTACTATGTTGAAGAGCTTGCAAACTCTACATCGTCTAAGGTCGATAGGTTTATCCAAACAAGGTTGAAGTGATTCCGGTATCCAAGGTATAGGATATGGTCAGGAAACACAATGTAGGTTAAGTGCAGGAATGGTTAGGTATGTTTCGGTACACCAAAGGTAGGGTAAGGATAAACGGTCGCAAAAATAGGCAAGGTAAGGTCATTAGGTCAATCAACACAGGTAACAGTGCCCAAGGTATAACGAGCACATCGGTTCAAAGGTCACAAACAGTTTTCCGGGTCTAGGTAGATAGGTCACAACATGGGTAATGCCGAGGTGGGGATGAGATAATGAGGTTCATTTGATTATGTGTTGTGATGTGTATTTTATTTACTTTATGATGATATGGATGGATTAGGTGAGTTAGGCATGACGGAGTTAGGTCAGTTTAGGCATGGATTGAGTCAGGTCGATGTAGGCAAGGATCGAGTTAGGTTAATTTTAGGCATGGATCGAGTCAGGTTAATGTTAGGCATGGATTGAGTCAGGTTGGTTTAGGCATGGTATGAGTCAGGTTAATTTTAGGCATGGATTGAGTCAGGTTGGTTTAGGCATGGTGAAGTCAGGACGGTTTAAGCATGGTGGAGTTAGGTTGGTTTAGGCATGGATTGAGTCAGGTTGGTTTAGGCATGGTGGAGTTAGGTTGGTTTAGGCATGGTGGAGTCAGGTTGGTTTAGGCATGGATGCATATTTCAATATTTTGGTAATACATGTTAATGCAAAAGAATGTAATGGTGTATAATGTTTAAATATGGGTTATAGATGAATTGGGGAAAGAATGGTAGTGGTAAAAGAATATGTGAGAGGTGAGGAGTGTATGTAGGTTGAATGATGTGGATATTGGATAGATTTCTGGGTTTGTGATATGAACAAGAAATCAGGTAAAGGTGAGAAAAATGGTGAGGGTAAAGAGTGGCCAAGCTAACCTTCCAGGGCCCCATGCCTTGGAAGTACTGCCTATATAATCCCGACAAAAAGGGACCTCAGACTAATGTAGTTCTCCCATAAGCTAGGGAATAATATGAGAAGATAGAAGAAGAGGTAGGTAGGTTGATAGGTAGGGTTGAGTCCAGGTCATGGGGATGATTAGGTTAAGGTCAATTAAGTTTGGGTAGGGTATAGGTAGATAGGTGAAGGTGATTTTAGGTCTATAGGTAGTGTTGATTCTAGGTCATAGGTATAATCAGGTTGAGGTCATTAATGGTTGGGTTGAGAATGGGTAGATAGGTAAAGGTGATTTTAGGTCTATAGGTAGTGTTGATTCTAGGTCTATAGGTAGTGTTGATTCTAGGTCATAGGTATAATCAGGTTGAGGTCATTAATGGTTGGGTTGAGAATGGGTAGATAGGTAAAGGTGATTTTAGGTCGATTGAGGTGGGAGAAGAAAATCCCAAAAGACAGGCGTCAAGGGTCTAGTACTATATAGGAGAATGAAAAGGTAATGAAGAAGAGAAAAGATAAGAGGGGGCAAGAAAGCCACTTGATTGAAAAGGATCAAAACATATGAAAAACATCTACAGATAGGCTAGTGAACATAAGACCCTAAAGACATTGCATGATTGATTATTCTAAAGGTGAAGAATAGTCACATAATCACCAAATGTCATAGGTTCAGCAGGTCTCTTGAGGCAGTATGAGGTGAAGAGACAATGTGTAAGGAGGTGAAGGTAATCAGGTCATATGTTATGAAGCAAAATGCCTTAGGCAAGGAATCCAAGATCACAATAGACAATTCCGTGACGAAAAAATGTACTTTTTTTTTGTTATAGATAGACTGATCAATGCGGGATGAATATATGTCTCCTTGAGGTCTTCACGAAGTTGATTAATGCGGAAAGCTTCTGAATTTTGATTTTTGAGAAAATAGTCCTCTTTTTGGATAGACTATGTAGAGAATTGCAAGCTTTTTATAGCTGTCCTTCGAGGGAGTAGTCTACTTATAGAAAAAATTGAAGGCGGAATATGTCCTTTTAAGGGATTCATCTTTCATATTGGAAGTTTGACTCAAGGGGTTAATCCCTTATTTTTGGAAATAAATTTTTTGGCTTTTAAGTCATGGACTAGACTATAATGAAGAATTTGGTTCTTGTTGAGAGGGTAAGTGTGAACAACCATGGGATCTCATCTAAAAGAAGATGAAAAGTATCCATGAGAATCATGCCATGTGTAGAGCCATGGTGCACATATTTAAGATAAGGCAAAAGGGTGAAGGGTAATGACATGATTTTTGTTAAGTCGTTGGAGATGAGGTGTGGAAAGGAAAAAGGTAAATGGCACTCAAGGGACGAGCATGAACTAGATAAATAGTTATGTAGGACTAGAAGTCAACAGTAGAATGGTCAAAGATGCAAGGCATTGAGGGGCTCAGGTTTCAGCTTACCGTCTTGTGAAGACAAGTGATAAGCACCTGATCCATAGTCATGGGTCACGATGTATGGTCCAAGCCAATTAGGAGAAAATTTTCCCTGTTTGATTTTTTCTGCTTTGGTTACGTGTTGGTTTTCCTTGAGGATGAGATCACCAACCTTGAAGGTGCGTCCATGGACACGTTTTTCATAGGAACGCTTGATGCATTTTTGGTAGAATTGGAGATGGTCGAGGGCATGAAGATGATGTTCGTCTAATAACTCAAGTTGTGCTTAACGGTCTTAGAAAAAGTCATTGTCAGTGAGCATATCTTGAAGGGAGATACAGAGAGACAGGATCTGGAATTTGAGAGGCAAAACAGCCTCGGTATCATAGACCAGAGAAAAGGGAGTGGTAGCGGTGGAGGTGTGAATACTAATATGGTATGCCCAAAGAGGGAAAGGAATGTGCGTATGCAAATCCTTCCCAGTATCGTTAACCACTTTCATGAGAATTTTGTTTAGGGTTTTGTTGGTGGATTTGGCTTGGCCATTAGTTTGGGGGTAATATGGGGAGGAGAAGCTAAGCTAGATGCCGAAGGTGTCGCAAAGTTTCTGTAGAGTTTTTTTTTTGAATTGTTTGCCATTATCAATGATAAGGTGATGTGGAACACCGAAGCGACAAATAACGTGATGATTGATGAACTCACATATTTTCTCAACTTTAGTAGAGATGAGGGGTACAGTTTCAACCCATTTGGTATAGTATTCAGTAGCGGTGATGATCCATTGATGTCTTAGGGAAGAGTGAGGATTGATCTCTCCGATAAGATCCAAACCCCACTGAGAGAATGGCTAAAGGTCACGAGCAACCTGTAAGGCATGACTAGGTGTATGATGAAGATTTGCATGTTGTTGGAATTTTACACAATGCTTAATGTAGTCACAACAATCATGATTGAGGGTTGACCAGTAATAGCCTAGGCGAAGAATGCGTTTAGCAATAACAAGGCTATTGAATTGACCTCCGCATATGCCATCGTGAAATTCTTTAATGGTATAAGGGATTTAAGAGCTGGTAAGGCAGCATAAGAGGATACTGTCAAATCCATGTTTATAGATAAGGCCACCCATGATGACATACCGAGAGGCCTTCTTGAGAAAGGCGTGTTGTCCATTAAGTGTGAGATCAGGAGGTAATATAGAAAGGGAAAGATAGTCCGCAAGCTGTTTATACCAAAAATATTTTGACTATCTACCCAAAAATATTTCGACCAATTGAACTGAACACAACCACCTCTATCACAACTTCTTCCACAACACCCATCATATCTCAACATACACCTTTACCCATAACCCAAACTACATCTAAATTCAAACTCACACATACATCATCTCCCTTGACTAAACCTATTACCACCTTAGGGGTCACCCTAACCACCAACTTCACTCATCCACCTATCAAACTAGATTTAGCTACATCCTCCAAAGTCAACGCCACACCTACTCTAGCACCCAAACAGTAGAACCAAACCCTTAGACCTTGTGGCCCAGCTACCACGATCACACCTACACATGTCACATCCATCTTAGGACCTCAACCCCCAACACGGTTAAGAAACTTCCACCCATCAATAAACCAAAAATTCACAACAGCCCACTCCTTTCTCATAGACCTCTAATCTACCTAAGCAACCAGCACGACTTACACCTACACCTGCAACACCTTTACCACCCATACCCCCAATACTCTCTGCAACTTCTTCACTACCCATTACACTTTAGTCTTTGTCTCTCACACCCCCTGCTCGACCTGCATCATCTATATTCACAACACCTCTGTTATCCCCATGGGTAACTCACTCTCTTCCCCCATCTACTTTTCCCTTTAGACCTCATACACCCATATCACCTTTACCCAAGAAGGTGCAACCCAAAAAAAAAAAACCGCTACCCTCCAATAAGATAGTCAAAACAACCACACACTCTCCTGCCCGTTCATCTACCATACCAGCACCCAAAACCATAGCTCTACCTATCCCCCCTCTTGTGAGGACTGTTCCTCAACAATCAGTCATACCTACACCCAAACCCACTTTCACCTGTTATTGCGACCCACTAGCGGGGTCATATGCAAAAATATTAACCACCCTCCTTGATACTTCTGTTATCACATTACTGCCACTCAAACCTTATGACCCTCTCAAACCCAAGCCAAAAGGGTTTGATGACACTAAAATTTGTGCCTACCATCATGTGCCAGGGCACGATGTGGAGAATTGCAAGGCCTTGAAAACCATCCTTATCTAGTTGTGTCCTACGGAAGCCAACTTTGATGATGATGACCTTGTTGATGATTACCCTACCTCACCGAAACCCATTCCCACACTGTCCACTCGAAAACCAAAACCTCCACCCCCACAGCTCCTAGAATTACCTCCAAGATTCAAAATTAACATGGTTCACATCCGAGAACTTGCCACGCCACCACCCAAATGTCGTTGCGCCCAGCTCACCTCACAAGGTTTTTCTCCGCTCGCAGGTTTCTTCCTATCATGTCGTTATACCACTCATCCTACACCTTCTCCATTTACCAAGTCCCCCCAAATCAACATGATACATGTCACTACACCTGCTCATAAGGATAAAGGTAAAGAAAAGGTGACTGACCAACCAACCAATCCTATACCCAACATACCATCTGCACCCATACCTAAAATCACTATTCACGGCCCCACATACCCCATTTTTAATGGAGTCACACATCACACCATGCTCAAAAAACTACACCAGTATCCCCTCAAAATGTCCTTATATGACCTCATCCAAACATAGGAATCTCATCCTCAAGCTCTTATGGAGGTTCTTCAATATATTTAGGTTTTTCCCAATGACCCTACACCCGTAGCCTCCATCATCACAACCCATCATGTAGCCTCTCTCACCAAATTACCACCTTCATCTTCACCCCACCCTATTCACCAAGTAGCCTCCCTTAGCTTCTTAGAGGAAGAGATCACACCACACCAAAACGATGACCCAGACCCAACTCTCTTTATCTCTGTCCACATCGATGACATATGGGTACAATGTTTGATGATTGATGGGGGCACTATCATTAACATCATTTCATCCCATGCACTCACTCAAATGCGCATACCTAAAAATGGCATGTATAAACATCCTGTCATGTTGCGTTCATTCAATGACGATATCACCTCCACATTGGGAACTGTCATCCTCCACATTCACGTGGGCCCCCGCACTATTCTAGAATTATTCTACATCTTAGAGGGGGAATTCCAATATAACTTGTTGCTTGGCAGACCCTAGATTCGTGTCATGAGTTGCGTTCCTTCCACTTTGCATCATTATGTAAAGTTTGAGCATGAAGAGCACACCTACACTATCCCAGCTGATCCATCACCTTTTAAAAAATGCAACATGCTCTACCGACCCAATGACATGCTCATACCCATTAAAGCATTTACCTATGCAACCACCACCACTTTGTCTACACCTCCGCTTACCAGTAGAGTCGCTACCTCAACCAATCATACCTCCTCCATTCCTACTACTGCCACAACCTCCATGGCTGACCCATCAGCCTCCAGTTCCATTAACTCCACCTCCACATCGACCTCTGACATCCATTATAGCTACCTACATACCAACCAACGATCCCTTAGAAGGTGTTTTTCAATGCCTCACTCTGGGGGAGTATAGCCTATATAGTGTCAACACATTTATTACTCAAAAAGAGTACGAAAGTCTTCACCAACACCCCCCTCTATGATCACCACATAGGAGAACGCCTCCTTTATGGTCCTCCTCACCTTCGTACCAGTCTCACATATGGAGGACTTGATACTACCACTTACACACCTAAACCACCGTCACAAACCCACCCATTTTCCGTTGACTTCCAGTCTCTCATCAATTGCCATTTTTCCCACACCTTCCTGCACCGATGTGTGTGGAAGGGCTTTAGTTTTTTATTTTACGAGAAAGGACGCCATACCGTTATCCCATGTACCACCTATAAACATAATGACCGTAGTGGTATCGGATTTTCTTGAACTACCTACTAAACAAGCCCGCATTGAACCCATTGAGGACATCAACTCTTCTCCGCCTTCTTCACCCACCCTACCTTCATCACCACCTTCACCAACGGAGTCGATGGATCCTGAATCTATCCCTCCTAACTTTTTTTTTATAAACACTATTTCCTTGGGGCCTTTGACTTATCAATGCGAGAGCGAGGCCCCTTCCTCTCTTCCCTTCCTGTATCCTGAAATGATCGATGATGATACACCTTCAATTAACGTTGTTCAATGTCAGGATGATGAATCTATACTCACCTACCTTGGTGTAGAAGACTCATATATTCATCAGTCATTACCCTCTGAGACACAAACCATGTTGAATGAATCGACCATCGAGATCAACATTCACACTCAGGATGGCCCGCACATCCTAAAGATCGGCCAATAGTTAGATGCTGCTGAACAGGGAGCCATCACTTCTTTTCTCAAAGATCATAACCACGCTTTTACTTGGTCTTATGCAAACATTCCCGGTATTGACCCCACCACAGGGTTCCAAAATATCGTCACTATTCCCGATGCCAAACCCATCAAACAAAAGCTAAGGAAAATGCACCCTCGCATTTCCCTTCTCGTCAAGGAAGAGATTCAACACATTCTTTCTATTTCCTTCATATTACCCATTGATTATCCTTGTTGGATTTCTAACATTTTCCCTGTCACTAAGGAGACAGGGGGACTCCACATTTGCACAGACTTCCGTGACCTCAACCTATCCTACCCAAAAAATGACTTTCCCTTACCCGGTATTGATCAAATGGTTGACCTTACCGCTGGTGACGAGATGCTATCACTCATGGATGGATTCTCAAGTTATAACCAAATCTTGCTTGCCCCAGAAGATCAACAATAAACCACGTTCATCACCCCTTGGGAGACCTTCTGCTACCGAGTCATGCCTTTTGGCCTTAAAAATGATAGTGCCACATATAAGTGGTCTATGACTTACATCTTCCATGATATCATGCATCGTATATTGGAAGATTATGTGGATGATCTCCTAGCCAAATCTAAATGCTGCTCCATGCACCTTGCCGTCCTCAAAACCATTTTTGACCGCCTCATTAAATATTACGTTTTCCTTCAGCCAAAGAAGTGTGTCTTTCCGGTTCTCTCAGGAAAGCTCCTAGGATTTATTGTTTCCTTATGTGGTATAGAAGTTGACCATGCTAAAGTCAAGGCCATTCTGGAAATACCTCTGCCCACTAACCTTAAACAACTCCATAGCCTGCAAGGTAAATTGCAGTCTATTTTCCATTTCATTTCACAATTATCTGATCGGTGCCAACCATTTCATCATCTGCTCAAGAAGGATGTCTCCTTTAAATGGGATGATGATTGTCACAAAGCTTTTGAGGGCCTCAAATAGTACCTTCTCCAACCACTCATACTCATTCCACCTAAGGATGATCAACCTTTCTACTTATACATCTCAGCTACTGAACACTCCTTGGGAGCCATGCTCACTCATCATGATGAACAACACAGGGAGCATGTGGTTTATTACATAAGCCCTACTCTTTTGGACTATGAAACCCGATACACCCATCTCAAAAAAATTTACTTAGCATTAGTTTTCATTGCCACTAAACTCCGCCATTACCTACTCAACCACAAAACCTATGTTATGACCAACACCGACCCCTTACACTTCATGTATGCCAAACCTTATCAAAATCACCATGCCGCTCAAAGGCTTATGCTTTTAGTGGACCTCGACCTCAAATTAATTCATCAAAAGTCCATTAAGGGTCAAGCTATCACTGACCAATTGGCCGATGCACCTATTTTCGGGGATCAACCCTCTAATTTTGACTTTTTAGACGAGTCAATTACTACCCTTTCCTTGGATGAACCCCCTTACCGAATGACACTCTTCTTTGATGGTTCCAAGTGTCAGCGTGGGGGTGGGGCTGGTGTTATCCTCATTTCACTTGATGGTGATCCCATGCCTTTGTCTTTCAAACTTAATTTTGAATGCAAAAACAATATCGTCGAATACGAAGCATTCGTATTAGGTCTCCAAGCTGCCTATGCCCTAGATGTCAAATCAATCAACATATTTGGTGATTCTCAATTGGTCATAAACCAAGTCAATGGTATATACCAATGTTGTAATGAGATGATTCAAAAGTATAAACATCATGTAGACATACTTTTGACCACCTTTGACTGTTACACCCTTCAAACCATCCCCATGTTCAACCAACAAATTTACAGATACCATGGCCTGCTTAGCTTCCCAAATACCCACTTCGCCCACTGATTCTAAAATCTTTATCACCATACAATGACTCCAATCACCTTCTTATTTAGCACATGAATTTTACTCTATCGAAACCGCTACCCTATACCCGAGTGACCTTTGGTACAAACAATACTCCGACTATCTTTCTCTCTCCATCTTACCTCCTAATCTCACCCATAACAGACAACGCACCTTCCTTAAAAAGGTATCTCATTACGTCATCTTGGGGTCCTCCTCTATAAGCATGGATTTGATGGTATTCTCTTACGATGCCTCATGAGTTTTGAAATTCCTTATACCATTAAGGAAGTTCATGATGGCATATGTGGAGGTCACTTCAGTGGCCTTGGTGTTGCTAAGCGTATTCTTCGCCTAGGATATTACTAGCCGACCCTTAACTATGATTGTTGTGACTACGTCAAATGTTGTGTAAAATTCCAACAACATGCCAATCTTCATCATACACCTAGTCATGCTTTACAGGTCACCCGTGACCTTTGGCCCTTCTCTCAATGGGGTTTGGATCTTGTTAGAGAGATCAACCCCCATTCTTCCCAACGACATCAATGGATCATAACCGCTACCGAATATTATACAAAATGGGTTAAATCTATACCACTCATCTCCACAAAAGATGAGAAATTATGTGAGTTCATCAATCATCACATCATTTTTCACTTTGGTGTTCCTCATTGCCTCATCACTGATAATGGAAAACAATTCAAAAACAAAACATTGGAAAAACTTTGCGACACCTTCGGCATTCAGCTCTTTCTCATCACCTTATTACCCACAAACTAACGGCCAAGCCGAATCCACAAATAAAACCCTAAAAAAATTCTTATGAAAGTGGTTAATGATACTGGGAAGGATTGGCATACACACATTCCTTTTTCCCTATGGGCATACCGCACTAGTATTTGCACTTCCACTGCTACCACACCATTTTTCTTCGGTCTACGGTATAGAGGCTATTATACCTCTCGAAGTCCAGATTCCCTCACTCCGCATTTCTCTCTCGAAGTCCAGATACTGGGAAGGATTGGCATACGCACATTCCTTTTTCCCTATGGGCATATCGCACTAGTATTTGCACTTCCACTACTGCCACACACCATTTTCTTCGGTCTACGGTATAGAGGCTATTATACCTCTCGAAGTCCAGATTCCCTCACTCCGCATTTCTCTCCATGACATGCTTAATGATGATGAATTTCATCAAGACCGTTTAGCACAACTGGAGTTATTAGATGAAATTCATCGTAAAACTCTTGACCACCTTCAAGTTTACCAAAAATGCATCAAATGTGCCTACGAAAAATGTGTCCATGAATGAACCTTCCAAGTTGGTGATCTCATCCTGAAAGAAAATCAACATGTAACCAAAGCAGAAAAAAAGTAAACGGGGAAAATTTTCTCCTAATTGGCTTGGACCATACATTGTGACTCATACTTACAGATCATGTGCTTATCATTTATCTTCACTTGATGGTAAACCCAACCTTGAGCCCCTTAACGCCTTGCATCTTCGACCATTCTCTTGTTGAATTTTAGTCCTACATAAGTTTTTGTCTCTTACCATGCTCGTACCTTGAGCACTATCCACTTCATACACCTCACCAATGATTTAAACAAGAATCATGTGAATACCCGTCACTTGTTATCTTCTCTTGAATATGTATACCACGACGCTGCACATAGCATGATTCTCATGGATACTTTTCGTCTACCTTTAGATGAGATCCCATAGTCGTTTCACCCTGCTTTTTGAACAAGCATCTTATTCTTCACCTTGGTCTTGTCCTTGACTTCAAAGCCCTCACATGGGACCCAACTCCTTGAGTCAAACTTCTAATATATAAGATGACTCCCTGAAAAGGAAATATTCCTCTCGATAACCACCGCTATAAATAGAATGCTCCCTTGAAGGACAACTATGTAAATCCATTTAAAAAAAAAGAACGAGAAAAGTGGAAGATTCCCACATCGATCAGCTTCACGAAGACCTCAAGGGGTTAAATTATTCATCTCATATAGACTTCTTGCATAGATCAGTCTATCTCACATACAAGTCAATACAAAAAAAAATTTAGTCTTGGACTTGCCCATTGTGACCTTAGATCTCTTGCCCGAAGAGCATGCTACCTCATATCATGTAAAATGAACCACCTTTCACCCTTCTCACCATTCGCACTCCCATTTCCTACCGCCTTAAGGGACCCCTTGGAAACCAAGACATTTGGTGATCATGTGACTACTTTTCACCATAGAAAAATCAATCATGCAGTGTCTTTAGGGTCTTACGTTCATCACCTCTTCCAAGGTATGATCTAATCGGTATGATCCTAACCAATCAAGTGGCTTTTATTGCCCCCTCTTATCTTTTAACCATCTTTTTTTATGTTTTGATTACCTTACACAAGACTTGGTCCTTGACGCTTACCTTTGGGGTCCTCTTCTTCTTTCACCACAATCGACATCACCTATACCAATTTTCCTATAACCCACCCACACCTAGCAGACCTAAACCCACCTACAACCTACTAACTCATTTTCATACCTCATCCTATTCTTCCCTAGCTCATGGGAGAACTACATCGGCCTGAGGTCCCTTTTCATCGGGACTATATAGGAAACACTCCGAGGGCATGGGGCCCTTGGAGGTTAGTTCGGCCACTCTCTACCCTAAACAATTCATCTTTCATCTTCCTCACATTACATCATACCCCACCTAGTTTCTTCTTTATATCAACAATTGAAAATTAAACCACATACATAACACATTGCTTCATATTTTAATCCTCATCACAACATACATTTATTATGCCTACCATTTCGCTATCATCATTATGCATATATTATACCACATCTCACATATGTCCCATATTATCATTCATTGCACAAAAATAATAAATCATAGCTTCACCTACTTTGAACACAACCATGCCTAAAACAAACCTGACTCAACCATGCCTAAAACTTGACTCAACCATGCCTAAGACTTGACTCGATCCATGCCTAAGACCTGACTCAATCCATGCCTAAACTAGACTTGACTCAATCCATGCCTGAGACCTAACTCAATCCATTCCTAAACTAGACCTAACTCGATCCATGCCTAAACCAACCTGACTCCATCATGCCTAACTCACCTAATTTCTCGGCTCATCAAAACATCAAGAAATTAAGAATCTCATGTTTCTCATCATATAAATAAATGTGTATCTCAATACAACATACATGGATGTCCCATCATGTCCATCATCTCAAAATCATTGGCACGTAGGCCGATACTCAATACAAAATTTCATCGGCACATAGGCCATTATCATATACAATAACACAATAAACCAATAAAAAATCTCTTCGGAATACAGGCCAGTATATGCTCAAAATATACAAAACACTCTCGTACATCCTCACTATCTTCAGCACGTAGGTTGGTATGTGATAAAAAAATATAACTATCTCTCGGTGCACAGGCCGGTATATATCACAAAAATGACTATCATACATAAAAAACCAAGCCCCATATCAGGCATCTCGGCATATGTCCTCCATCTATGTATCGCCTATACCCTCTGCCTCCTGGGTCCCTGCTGGCACCTCACCAGGAGCTAGTCTTCGTGCACTGGTAGCCTCTCCCTGCTCTGGCCTCGGAGCTCGCTGGCCCCCTGTGCTCTCCACACTGTGAGTGTGGGATCTCGTCCTCTCACTTGGTGCCTATTGTGCCTGGTAATCTCTATAGGATAGGAAGTGTATCTCGACCGCCATCAGCTGGTCTTAGTAGTATCTGGCCTTACCTAGGGCATCCCATAACCTAGAAATAGGCACATTCTGAGGTTGTCCCATAGGTCTCGGCCCGTGTACTTGCCTGTAGGACCATGTCCCACTCCTTCCTATGAACTGGGACCCAGTCCTGGTGCCTGTGGTGGTGCCCCCTACCCATGTCCCTGTATCTGGGCCTGTAAGGCCCCAATTTGTGCCTGGGCTATGGCCAACTGGCCTTGCAAACCTGTCACATGTGCCTATAAGGTCGCCACCTGACCATCATACACCTATCCATCTTAATCACCCAACCTGTGGTACCTTTGGCCCCTTATCCCCCAAAATCTGACTAGTTTTAGTTCCCTTTCATTGACCTCGGTCACCCCTTAACTGACATCGGTCACCTGTTTTGTGATCGATACCGGTTACACACTGCTGACACTGGCCACACTTGACCGACGCTAATCACTGTTGTGGCCAAAACCCATGATCCCCAAACCCCTCTTTCTCAAAAACTTCCCCCCTTGCCCCTTTTACCCACCTAAAATTACCTAAAACTCTCTTGCACCTCATCCCCTCCCCTCCTCTCCAATTTATTGCCCCCCGCATTCCTATTTTACCAAATTTTCTCCCCATTCCCAAATTTAATTTTTTCCCCCACCCAAAAGAACAACTACAACAAAAATCTAAGGATAATATAATCTATCTAACCAAATGCAACTAATGTTAGATGCTTACCTCATCATGTTGTCGTCTTCTCAGTGGCACATCTAGCCATTACATCGGTGGCCCGCCCGATCCCTCTCTGGCCTCTGCCATCACTCAATCTCCCCCCCGTGTCTCCAACCAATCAAATCACATGCAACGATCTTTTGGACTCTCCTATCACCAACCAATCACCCACCATTCACACTACTAACTCAATGCTCCGTTTCGTCTAGACACTTTTCTCTCTTTTCTCTCTCATTTGTCATTTTCTCAAATTGCAATATGACAAATGGATAAGACAAAACATGGATTTTTTGTTTTTATAACAAACCCGACCTAACCAACGCCGGTTCACCTTCACCGACATTGGTCTCATGCCCTACCTTACCATGGAGAGTTGCCCTATATCGATGTCAGTTACCCTTGACTGACATTGGTCACCCTATCTAGCACAAAACCCAACATTTCACCCTATTACCCTGCCTATCCCTCCTTTCCCCTGACCATTTACCCTTTACCCTTTACCCTGACCATTTACCTCACCTATCCTTTACCCTGACTATTTACCTCACCCTCTTGACCTCCTCATTTACTACCTCCCTTTTTCCTCCTTTGGGGACTCTTTATTTAAGTCATTCCTCGGCCTTACCCATGCCGTGACCTTGCTTTTCGGCCCTGGACCATCGCTAGTGACCTTTGACCTCATGTGTTTGCTATACCTTGTGGCACTGTTACCTGTGTTGTTGACCTAATGACCTTACCTAGCCTATTGTTGTGATCGTTTATCCTGACCTTACCTTTGGTGTACTAGAACATACCTAAATATTCCTGCACCTAACCTATGTCATGTTTCTTGACCATATCCTATACCTTGGATACGGGATTCACTTCAACCTTGTTTGGATGAACCTATCGACCTTAGACGATGTAGAGTTTGAATTCTCTTCAACCCAGTAGTGTGTTGTAGTTTATACACGTGCATGCATTTGACTGTTACTACCTTTGACCCTGACCCATAACCTATATTACCCGAGCAGACCTTTAACCCTTTTTCAACCATTCCCCACCTTCCCCTTTCTCACATTTACCTTTTATCAAACCACTCATCGATTTTGACTTTAACCTCATCAGTTCTTGGTTTGAGGGGGATCACCTTCACCCACACATGGGGCAACCACATCTTATTTTTTAGCGTCACTTACCAATACAAGTTATGCAACAAAAAGGGAAAAATGTAGACACTAAAATTAGGTCACACTCCCCTTTGGTCCCTCGACAAATAAACAACCTTCATCACATTAAACTATCTATGGCCCCCTTCACTCCACTAATATTAATTAAATTAAATTAATTCATTATCCTCACCATATTTATTATTTAATTATCTTAATTAGGAATAATGTCCACATACATCTCACCTAGACACCTCATCAAGCCAACTCACCCTAAGACCTATTCTTAGTAAGTTGCCATAACTAACTAAGACTTACCCAAACCCTAAAAAATCAATGCCTACATTCTCTCTAACCACATTCCTACATGCATATAAGACGCTTCCAGTCTAATCAGTGGGTTAATGACATGAGATCCTAAAAAATCAAGAGGATCTCCCTAGTTTAGTAAACCTAGGAAATCCCGCCTTGACCAACGCCAGTTACCCCTAACCGTCGCCAGTTAAGTCAGAACCACCGTTGGTCACCTTTTAATCTCCAAAACAACCTTATTTTGGAGGTTGGAAAACATTTGGGAACATTCCTGAGAGATATCACATCTTCTGAGAATGAATTTCAGTGAGAACACACATGCAAGGAAGGAGATCAAGCATTTCCTCTTACACAAGCATCTAACAATCATCCAGCAGCCATCCAGCATTCACCCCAGCATAGATTTGATCCAACCAAGCAAAAGAGAATGCACATGCAGCCCATGCAGGAGCTTTCCAATGTTTGGTAATCCTCAGCAACATTCAACCCCTTACCATTACCTTCATTCATCACTCACAGACACCTAGGACCAGAATCCAAGTAAGTAAAATGTTATATTCCTCTGGTTCATTTCATTTTGTCATTATATTGTCACCCTTTTGTTCTCTTGGCCACCCACATACCTCCTTTAATACTCATCCCTCCATATACCCATTAAAACCTCGTCAAATCACACATGAACCACCTAGTACCTCATTCCAACCAACCAAAGTCCTTTGTGTAATAAAAAAAGATACCCAATACCCATTCTGTGGTTTTCCCTATTTTTCCATACTAACCAGCACTAGTTACACCCAACCGACGTCAGTCACCCTTAACCGGCATTGGTCTCTGTATTTTCCCATACAACCCAGAACAGTGACCTATCTACCTAATTCTACATCACCCTTATTCACCTGTGATCTACCTGAGATTTCTGTCAGACCTGTAGAGACCCAGAACCAGTTACTTGACCTTCGAATCTTATTTTAACTTAGCCTATTAGATTGGATATTTATTATTGTGTTTTAAGTGAGATACCTAAGATCATTTCAAATTACAATAGGATTTATTTTACTACTCACATTAAATTGTTTTAAACAGTGGACTGATAGTCGTCTAGGAATTATCACACTTCTCGGATCTAGCACACGCTAGGCAGTTCACTGCACATATTATTATAACTCTTTTTGGTGGTCTTGCTTTCCATTACAGGTAGTTCCTCCTAGCCAAAAGGAAGATCTCATGATCAGCTATGGATCAAGGAGTCAACACGCACGTAACAACTAACTAACCAACATTTCAATAGGTATTCCTCCTACGTCCGTTACCCTATCTGTTTCATCAATATTTCAAAGAAACGTCTAAGAATAAGGTGAAACAGGTAGCTTGTTGGAGTTGTTTAAATCTCTTTGAGATTTAGGTTTGGAGACGTCTTGCTTAAAGGAACGTTGAACTTCTGTTTTATGGCTGTAACAACTTCTTTGAGATGGTATTGGCATGGGAATAGAAGGGAGTGTTCTTTCCCCTCTACTTTGAGGGAACCCGTGTTTTGGCTTGAATGTATTGTTTTGAATCAAGTCACCCTTGCCGTAATTTTGTGGTTGTGAAGTTTGGTAATTCCATTTCTTTTGCATTGGAATTGATTGGGTTATTAACCTTGGACATTGAAACTATTCGGGAAGGATACTTTCTCCGTTCTATTTTTTTATGCTTAGTTCTTTTGAATCACAAACTATTTACTCTTCATATTAAGAGTTGAAGCCTTTGTGAGTCTTCAGTCTTGGGTTCATGGGTAATTCTGAACTTGATAGTTTACTGTTTTTGGATGTTATTCTCAACTGATACAATGAATGAGTCCTTGGCTTCTTTTTGTGGAAGAAAATATATATGTATTCTCTTGGGATCAGTATGTTTTTTTGGGTCTGTAATAAGCTTTCAACCTGATTTGATTTGAAATTGGAACTTCTTTTGTTCAGTTGTATGAAATGATTTATTAAATGGACCTTTCCTTATTAGAGTTACCTTTTCTCTGTCTTTGGATAGGCTCATTGTTTGAACTTCTCTGTACTCAATTCCATTTCGAGATGGTGATTTCACATGACCTGTTGGTCTACTTGGTTCGAATCATTGGTTGAATGATAGTAGCTAAGTCAGTTCTACTGGTAAGAGAATTCATTCTTGTTTTATCGACTGTTGTTGAGTAGCCTTGCCTAGTTTAAATGGATAGGAGTAGCTTTGTCTCTTGTACTCTTTATCTTTTGGGATGAACTTGAGTAGATATTAACTCCTTTATGGAACTACTTTGTTGTGAACGTTGGTTTCAAATCTTTGATTGATAACTTCTAACATGCAGAATTGGAATTGGAATTACAGTTAGACTATTTTGATTTTCTATACCTTCTTGTATGTTATGAAATTCTACTTGGATGTATATCTTAATGTTGAATTTACAAGATTGTTATCCTGAAAAGGAATAGGGAATTCATGTTATGAACCTGGTCTATTTTTTCTTGGATGTTATAAGTTTGGGTGTGGTACGTACATTCGTTTCTTCTCATTCTTTGCTTAAGAATTAGGTGAATCATCCTAGAAAGAAACATGCCGTAAAAAACTATCTTCTATCTTATAGAAAAGATATATGTTGTATTCTATTATGACAATAGAATTATGAAATAATGGGATGGAAAAATATACTGTTTGTTTAAAATTTATTTATAGGATCAATTAGAACTTAAATTTCTATAGGCAGATATTGTGGATTGTATTCTGCACTTCTTTTAAAAGTTGATCTAGATTTATTAATGTACTTCCTTTCTGCTTGATATCACTTATGCTTATTGTATGATGTTTTAACTATCTCATTAAAGCAATGTTTCTTTAATGAAAAAATTAGCGGAATGTACTTCGTTTTAATGCTTAGTGCTTATCATGCTCAGTTCATTGAACTGACCCGTGCTAGCAATTTTTGCAGATGGAAGACGTAATTGATAGAAGAAGGAAAAAACTTATATGATGCATTGACAGATATATGTCTAATTCTTAGTAAAGAATTCCGATTCATTCTTTTGTTGTATTATTAAAAAAAAGTTGTATATTTTATAGAATGAAGGTTGTTGTTATGCAGTATGCCTAAAGTGCATAGTCTTGTAAATTTATAAATTGTAATGATGAATTGTGAGTTGTGATGTATTTCCATTGGTTGTGTAAATTGTCTTGTACTTTTATAAAGAAGATGAAAGTTCTATCTTGTTTATATTATTAATATTATACTATGCTTATCTTGTTATCTTTGGTAGGATGGATAAAGGAGTAATGGTTCAATTTCCCATATAATGATGTAACTTGTTGAGTTGTATAATATGATGTGTTTTACCTAAACAATTTAACATAGTAATGTGATGCGTAATGAACATGTAGTAGGAAATATGGGTATTGTGAATGATATACCCTAACACTTAATCATGTAGAGGGAGAGTCTTTCTCTCTCAATTGAATGTAAACCAAAAAGGTTTGGAGATATGATTATTAATTATTAGACTTCATTTTGTATAAAGTCCACTTTAGTTAGATTTATGCGGTTGTTAAACCTTCCTGAAAGTTAAAGTAAATTTTAATGAAACTTATGATATCGCTGTCCTGTTTTGGTTAACTGGTGGTTAAACTAAGAAAATGAACATTAAAAAATAATCATAAGTTAAGGAAGTTATTCATGGACTAAATGAAACAAATTTAGGAAAGAACTTATGGAGTGTTGTATTAAGGTTTAACAGGGTTGCTGTAATCAAGACATAATCCAAATTAACAATGTATTAATGATCTCCTTGGGGTATGTACATCTCGATGATAAAGTTTCTATAGGATGTTGGTACATGCCAACTATAGGGTTGTACTTTTGAGAAGACTTGGGTCTTCTCGAGGATACAACGTTGTAGTTGACATGTGGCAACACCCTTCAACATTGATCATCTAGACCTACACACAATAAGAACTTGAACTTAGTTTCTCTCTAGATCAGGTTAGTGGCATATTTAGGATAGGAAGTAGCTTCTAATGGCTTAGGGTACCTTGGCACACTCGGTTGACTTAGGTCAACCGAGAATGCCCATTTACCCTAAGTCATTGTGAGTGTCTTCCTATAATAATTTATGTTTCTAACCAGGGCTAGGGTTAAACCTGGGACAAGTGGACTGATGGTAGTCAGTAAAGACCAATCATGATAATAGAGGAGTGTGAAGGATGTATTCTAAAATGACGAGTATGTCGTTTAGGAATAGAGATATACACAGTATGTTATAAAACTTTGGCCAAAGTATCGCAAGTTGCTGGTTGCATTGTCCTATGTCACCAAGTTTAAAGCAACACGATATCAAATGAATATTGGTAACAAATATTTAGATATGTTCTTTAAACATATCACTCAGTACCCAATATAGGGTAGAAAAACCAAGTATACAAAGTATACAGTATGTATTCAATACTTAAAGATAACATAAATAGATCGGTAGATTACCGAGTTATAAAATGAATAGATCGATGGATCACCAAGTCATTTACAGCTGCATATGGTTATCTATTTGAAATCAATTGGCAGGGAATGTTTGTTCTAAATAATTCTTTCTTTAGAATAGAGAACATTATATTTAATTTTTTTTCCCCTTGTTTCTAAAGTCTTAAAATGGGAATGTTACATCTTGGTATCAGAGCTGAAGGTTGCAGCTCTTGGACCTATTGTGTCCATAATCTGATCAAACTTAAATTTTCTTGTAACAAAAAATGGTTAGAACAAGAGGAAATGTTGCAAATAATCCTCCACCTGAGGAAGGAGCAAGCAACTGCCCAGAAACTTGATGAGATCCTTGCTGCCCTGTTAGACATAAGAGATCATTGAGCTGTACTTAAACAACAAGTAATGGGAAATGAGGAGGAAGATGATGATGATAACAATAATCAACCATCTCCAGGGGATAACGCCAATGTGGGTGTTGATAATAACAATATGAACATACCTGTCCAACCTGAGAACAAAAAGGCTAGGCTGGCAGCTGAACTCACTAATGACATAAAAAGGATAAGTCCACCCAAGTTTGATGGCACCACATTAGGAGATATGGCTGAGAATTGGCTAAGCAAAATGAAGAAATACTTTGCAATAAGGAATTTCTTAGAAGAAACAAAGGCGATATGGGGAGCATATCAACTTTCTCACGAAGCATCTTCATGGTGGGACAACCGATAAGGCTGAGTTGAATATTGATTAAGCTAATATCACATGGGATCAATTTAAAGGTTACTTTAGGCAATGATGGCTGCCAAAACTTTACTATGATCAGAAAATGACTGAATTTCAGAACTTAGCTCAAGGAAAGCTAACTGTAATTGAGTACTGGGAACGATTTACAAAAATCCTTAAGTATGTAACTCAGTACCAAACTGATGATAAGTTTAGGATATATAAATTCATCATGGAATTGAATCCTATTATAGGGGGAGAGGTGGATGTTCACAGCCCAACCATGATGGAAGGGGTTATTGAAAAGGCCATAAGGTAGGAACATAAATTGAAAGCAATTTCTGCTCATAAGGAGGAAGTAGGGAAGAAAAATCCCAACTCCTCTTCATCATCTCTTACACCTAAGAAAGGACCATGAAATAAATTTGGAATGAAAAGTAAGTTTTCATCTGATACTAATAAGAAAGCAGTAACAAACAAGTTTTTTTGGTAATGCATGGAACAACTTTACTAAGAACAATAATAACAGATAGAAGTC
The DNA here is from genome assembly GCA_019776745.2 of Taxus chinensis. Taxonomy (NCBI): domain Eukaryota; kingdom Viridiplantae; phylum Streptophyta; class Pinopsida; order Cupressales; family Taxaceae; genus Taxus; species Taxus chinensis. The sequence goes on from CM034147.1 coordinate 966,716,642, forward strand.
GTATGGGGGTCAGGACGATAACTCTAAGGCTGGAAATAAACCCGAGCTTAGGAAGGGACCTGTAGGAGGCTATTATAACCGTGGCAAAGATCATTACGTGAATCAATGTCCTTTGAAGAAGGATGATCGTAATCAGCAGCACAAGATACACGCTGTAGTAGTTGACAAGCAGGATGAGAAACAGGCCACACCCATAGAAGTTTCGGGTAAGTTATTTGGATTACCTATAACTATTATTTTTTATACCGGAGCTATTGAATATTTTATTTCTAGTAAATTAGCATCAAAACTAAAAATAAAAGCTGGAAACATGGATAAAACATGGATTGTATAGTATGGGAACAATGTTGTTCATACGGTTAGTATGTGTCTTTTTGGAGCAGTCGTTGATTTACCTAACTTTTTCACTGAAGTTGATCTTTATATTGCACCTTTGGGGTCTTATAATGTAATCATAGGTGTTAATTGGTTAGAAGAACATAAGGATAAAGTGGACTATTTTGAAAAACACATTAGTTGTTTAGATGACCTGCAGAAAACAACAGAGATTTAGGGTGTGAAACATGAGATTTCTGTTAGAAAATTGTCAGCTATGCAACTTAAAAAGGCCAAAAATAAAGGTTGTACCTTATATGCAGTAAAAAATTACTGAATCAATAGAAGAGAGAAGTGATGTTATGGAACGATATCCGTTGTTACGAGACTTCAGTGACATATTTATGGAAGAATTGCCAGGTCTTCCACCCAAAAGGGAGTTTGATTTCATGATTGAGATCAAGCCTGGAACTGAACCTATTTCTAAAGCACCATATCGAATGACTACTACAGAATTAGTAGAGCTTAAGGCTCAGTTGCATGAACTTTTGTCTAAAGGTTTGATTAGACCAAGTGTTTCACCTTGGAAAGCACCTGTAATTTTTGTGAAAAAGAAGGATGGAACCCTTAGATTGTGCATTGATTACAGAATGTTAAACAAAGCAACAATCAAGAATAGATACCCACTCCCTAGGATTGGTGATTTATTTGATCAGATGCGTGGAGCATTGGTGTATTCTAAGATAGATCTTTGATGTGGATATCATCAATTATGAATTAAGGATGAGGATATTCATAAAACAACTTTCACAACAAGGTATGGACATTATGAATTCATGGTTTTACCTTTTGGATTAACTAATGCACCTACATCATTTATGAATTTAATGAATAATATATTTCAAGAATACTTGGAAAAATTTGTGCTCGTATTCTTGGATGACATTATCATATATTCAAAAAATATTGAGGAACATCATGAGCATTTGAAGATAGTTTTGGGAATATTAAGAAAGACGGTTATTTGGTAAGCTGTCTAAATGTTCTTTTTATGACACAAAAGTACACTATTTGGGACATGTAATAAGTAAGAATGGAATTGTTGTAGATCCTTCAAAAATTGCAGCTATAACAGAGTGGCCTACACCTAAGAATGTACATGAAGTTAGAAGCTTCATGGGACTTGTTGGCTATTATAGGAAATTTGTAAAAGATTTTTCTAAGATAGCTGCCCCAATAACTTCCTTACAGAAGAAAGATAAAAAGTTTGTTTGGAGTGAAAAATGTGAAACTACATTCAAAACCTTGAAAGAACAGTTAACTTCAGCACCTATTCTTGCAGTACCAGATCCTAATGGAGATTTTATGGTGGTAATTGATGCATCTGGTGAAGGTCTAGGAGGTATTTTGTTACAAAATGGTCATGTCATATCTTATGAAAGTAGAAAACTAAAGTTACATGAGTTGAATTATGCTCCACATGATTTAGAGCTTGTTGTCATTATTCATGCACTACAAGTTTGGAGACATTACCTACTTGGTAAACCTTTTGAATTGAAAACTGATCACCTTGGACTGAAGTATATTTTCACTCAGCCAAATCTTAATGCAAGACAACGAAGGTGGTTAGATTTTTTGTCTCAATATGATTTTGAAATCAGTTATATCAAGGGTAAATAAAATAGAGTGGCTGCTGCTCTAATTCGTAGGAAGCACATTTCTGCTCTTATAATGTTAAGAACTCAATTTAAGGGTGAAGTAAAAATTGTTATGGAATCTGACTCTTACTTTTAGCAAGTAAAGGTAACACTTGCTGCAGATTCGAATGATTTGAGGTATAAAGGTTTTTGCTTTGATAACGAAGGAATCTTACGATTTGAAAATAGATTCTATGTACCTTCGCTAAATGATTTGAGAAAGAAATTGTTAGCAGAATTTCACAATTCACCTTTTTCTAGACACCATGGCATTACAAAAATGCTTGCTGATATAAAACAACAATATTTCTGGAAAGGAATGAAAAAGTATGTTATAGAATTTGTGACACATTGTCTTGAGTGTCAATGTGTTAAAGTGGGACATATGCATCCAGCTGGAAGCATACCGTAGTACAAGTGGCAAGTAATAAGCATGGATTTTGTACAAGGGTTACCTATGTCAAGAAATAAACATTATGTTATTTTAGTAGTTATGGATAAACTAACAAAGGTAGCACATTTTATTGCTGGGAATCTGAAGGATGATTCCCCTATTTTAGCTAATAGATTTGTACACGAAATTTTCAGATTACATGGAGTACCTAAATTAATCATTTTAGATAGAGATCCTAGAATGACGTTAAGATTTTGGCAAACACTTAATGAAACTTTAGGAACTAAACTGAATTTTATTTTTGCGTATCATCCGGAAATGGATGGTTAGACTGAAAGAGTAAATCAAGTATTAGAAGATATGTTACGGATGTATTGTATAGATCAACAATATAAGTGGGAAGAGTATCTTCCATTAGTTGAATTTGCATATAATAATACATATCATGCTTATCTTAAAATGGCACCTTTCGAGGTGTTATATGGAAGAAAATGCGGAACCCTTGTTAGTTGGGATAGAATGGAGGATAGAGAGGTAATTAGACCTGAAATTCTCATTGAAATGGAACAACAAGTTAAATTGCTTCATGAATGCTTAAAAGAAGCAGCAGATAAGCAAAAGAGTTATGTTGACTTAAAAAGGGTTGATAGGAAATTTGAACTTGGTGAGAAATTTTTTCTTTGGGTTAAACTGAAAAAGAGTTCTATAACTTTTGGCAAAGCTGCCAAGTTATCACCTCGTTATGTGAGACCTTTTGAGATAGTTGAAGCAATCAACCCTGTAGCTTATTGTTTAGCATTACCTCCTGCTTTGTCACGAATGCATGATGTTTTCCATATTTATTTTCTTAAGAAATACATTTTAGATTTATCACATGTGTTAAATTTGAATTCCTTGTAGGTCTAGGACCTAGGAATAATCGTGGTTAAACCCATACGAGTGCTTGAAACTCGCCAGTAGCATTTGAGAAATCATGAGATAAGTCAATGCAAGGTCTAATGGGACCAGTTTAATGAAGAAAGTGCAACTTGGGAAAACCTTGAGGATATGAAAACTGCTTTTCCATATCTATTTGAACATGATTGATTCTGTTGACTGATAAATTTTTTTTGATATTTTATCTTTATAATACAATAAGTAAGCCAGTTTTGGGTAGATATTTATTTTGAATAAACAACTATGTAATGCTGATTTCTGGAACTTAATAATGCTGATATGTTTTTGACATATGGTAAGAAAAGTGAATAAGTTGATTTTCCTTGATGTAAACTGTTAAAAAATGAGATAATCATCGGGACGATGATTCTTTTTAGGAGGGAAGCATGTAACACCCTCGACAACTGATATATTCCTCTTTTGCATTCAAGTGTTGACATGTGATTTTCTAGATAAAGATGTGTTATTTTGACTGTTGAAGATCATGCTTGATAAGGATAAATATTTTCTGTTCTTAAAAATCATTAGACTAAAATTGTATGGTTATCAAGAATTCATTTTCACTTTGGAAAGATGAGCTGCAATATGGCTTTAGGAGTTGCAGACTTATTCCTTCTTTTGACTCATCCTTGGATCAATTTCAGTGATCCAAGGAATGTTTCAAATCTTCTTCATAGACTGAATGGTAAATTGACATTAAGTAGTTTAAGGGACATAGAAAACTAAGTTTTGTATGATACAAATTATGTGGCCTTATGTGAATATGTTTTCGTTCAGCTGTATGTTGTGCTAGGGTCTTTGGTGATTGATCTTGGCAGGACATAAAGGACGTAAGAAAAAATTCAATTCTTTGAGGAGGAGATCAGAGTCCTAAAACCTAAGGATTATCCTTATAGTAGCCTAAGCTAGGTAAGAACACCTATGTTCTAGCTACGTTTACTTATTTGGATTTTACTCTAACCTAAGCCTCTTATTCTAATTTGTGGGGTTGGCATCCTAACCTAATCATTGTGCTAAATGAATAAGGGAAGGGTTATTAAAGTAATTTTAGGCTATTTTTAACTAATACCTAATACTAAAGGGTTATGAATTGAATCTAACCTAAGGTGGAAATACTATTGGTAAATGTTTTTAATACCTAAGTTGGTTATTGCTAGACTAACCTAAGTTCTATTGGGATTCATCCTAAACTATTAAAGATAACCTAAGGGGTCGCATAGATAACACAACACAAGAGATATGGGTGGGCCAAGATGCCCAAATATGTAGAATAATACCCTTAAGGTAGTGCAACACCATACAATGCTCCTTAAGGAAGGAGTAACTCCATAATCTCCCAAGATGGGAATCCACTTCGAGGGGGACACCTCCAATATACTTCTACCAAGTAGAAGAATCAACTCATACCTACATGACCCTCATAATGATACTCACATCCTTTAAATAGGATGGGTAATGCCTAATCCCAATGTAGGCCGACCCATTACCCAATATAATTAATTCCTATGTGAGCCCATATAACTAACTAAGGGGACGTGTGCCACATGTTGGCATCTCCATCAACCCATATATATATATATATATATATTATCATATCCCAAGGTACATAGCATTGCCTCCCTCTTTGACATGTTTCATCCCCGAAACATAAGAAGAAGCCATATAATGAGTGCACTTTAAATTATTGCACACTTGTCGCCATGCTCGATCATCCAACCACCCATATGAAATCCTACGGGGTGATGCTACTCCAAAACTAATTCCATATTCCCTTGTGCTCATCTGATTCCATCCTGGTCCATGTGTGTTCCTCCCTGGCATCCATGTATATCCATAATTATTATTCCTATGATTCCATGTCATATAATTATTGTTCCATTGATTCCATGTATAGCCAAAAGTATTCATGTGATTCCCTGTCTATCCATATGGATTTTTATCCTCATGTGTCCTAACATGTATCCATGATTTTTTCTTCTCATGATGGTGTGGGTGTCGATATGGTGCCACCTTCGTATACTCAACCTTATTAACCTTTTCCTCAACTTTCTTGTCCTCTTCCACCTTGTTTGTTATTTATTTTTTCTCTTGAGTAGAGAAATTATTTGTGACTTTATGATCTTCATCCTCTCCTTCTGATTCATCCTTATTCCCTTCATCACCATCTTCAAATTCATCTTCATCATCTAATTTTACATTACTTTTTTCTTTGCTAAGTGTGATATCTTGCAATGTAATTTTATTTCTCTTGTACCATAATTTCATGAATTTATTTTGTACATTAAGATTAATTGTTCCCAAGCTCTCTAACCAAGGATATCCAAGAACAATATCCATATCATCCATATCTAAAGCATAAAAATCTGAATGTAAAACATATTTATTCATAGAGAGCTTTAAATCTTCAAAAACTTGAATATGCTTACCATCCACTTGAGCTTCCTTAATATGTTTTTCTTGTACATGTACATTTTGAGCTACATCCATATTGATGAAGTTATATTTGCTGCTAGGGTTTATAGAAACAATTACCTTTTTCCTTTGAATACATCCTTCAAACTGAAATATTGAAGCTTCCTTCCTTGGAGATGCACTATCGTGTGTAACAGCTTCATCATCAACATTTTATTCTTCTTCTTCTTCTTCTTCTTTTGTTTCCCATCTATCCATGAAAACTTGTTCCAGTTCCTCCAAAGACCATTGATTCTTTTTAGGAGGGAAGCATGTAACACCCTCGACAACTGATATATTCCTCTTTTGCATTCAAGTGTTGACATGTGATTTTGTAGATAAAGATGTGTTATTTTGACTGTTGAAGATCATGCTTGATAAGGATAAATCTTTTCTATTCTTAAAAATAATTAGACTAAAATTATATGGTTATCAAGAATTCATTTTCACTTTAGAAAGATGAGCTGCAATATGGCTTTAGGAGTTGTAGACTTATTCCTTCTTTTGACTCATCCTTGGATCAATTTCAGTGATCTAAGAAATGTTTCAAATCTTCTTTGAAAACTGAATGGTAAATTGACATTCAGTAGTTTAAGGGACATAGAAGACTAAACTTTGTATGATACAAATTTTGTGGTCTTACGTGAATATGTTTTCGTTCAGCTATATGTTGTGCTCGGGTCTTTAGTGATTGATCTTGGTAGGACATAAAGGACGTAAGAAAAAAATTCAATTCTCTGAGGAGGAGTTCGGAGTCCTAAAACCTAAGGATTATCCTAACAGTAGCCTAAGCTAGGTAAGAACACCTATGTTCTAGCTACGTTTACTTATTTGGATTTTACTCTAAACTAAGCCTCTTATTCTAATTTGTGGGGTTGGCATCCTAACCTAAGAATTGTGCTAAATGAATAAGGGAAGGGTTACTAAAGTAATGTTAGGCTTTTTTTGACTAATACCTAATACTAAAGGGTTATGAATTGAATCTAACCTAAGGTGGAAATACTATTGGTAAATGTTTTTAATGCCTAAGTTGGTTATTGCTAGACTAACCTAAGTTCTATTTGGATTCATCCTAAATTATTAAAGAGAACCTAAGGGGTCGCATGTATGATGTGGGATTAGGGTTTTAGATGATAAGGATGAGTTAGAGTTTCTTAGGGTGAGTAAATGGGTAGGTGGGAGATAAAAAAATAATTAAATAAAGGATAAGGGATGATGAAATTATTAAATGAAACGTGGTTGGGTGCTTAGGGATAATAAAAGGGATGTTTAGGAAGGATTAAAATATTGGACGATGATTAGGATTGATTAATGGAGATTAGGGATGATTAAGATAGATAAAAATAATGGGATTGGTAAAATGGGAAATACTAATAAAATGAATAAACTATGATTTTGGAGGGAAGGTAAATTCAAATGGGAAGAGAGATATGCATGTAGAAAAAATGACAGAGAGCGTACATGGGTTGAGGGGTAGCAATACCAAAAATTGGTGTCTATGTTTTCCCCTTTTGTCGAGTGGTTTACATTGAGAAAGCCATGAGACAAAAATGAGAAGAACTGAAAAGATGATTAATGAGGTGTTCCCCTTCAAACTAGGGGTTAACGTCATGAAAGGAAGTCGATCATAAATTTGAAAGAGATAAATGAAGAAAGGATGGAAATGATGAGAAAAGATGGGGATGAGATAAGCTATCCCAGATGAGGATAAACAAAAAATAAAAAGTAAATAAAAATATGGCAGTGATTTTGGAGTCACTTTAGTAGGGAACAAATTACAGCCTCAATGGAGATGATGGAAATGTCCTACGGACTTGTGAGTCGGAAAAAACCACTGCATGATGGAGGGAAACCAAAGGGAATCCTCTCAAATGGATGTGCAAGCTGTGGGACCAATGGGTCAAAGGAATACATCAAATATGTGCAAAAAAATGTGAAAATAGTCAAGATAAAGGTCTGATAAGGTGCGAGGGAAAAATATGTGATATCCTGAATATGTGTCTTGGTGGGACAAGAAAGATAAGATGGTAATAATAAAGAAAGGATGAAATAATGGTGCCCTAACATAGAACACAAATATTACCACTAAGTGGACTTAGGATGAGATATGGTGTCCCAAAAAGGAACACAAATATGGCCACAAAGGTGGGCTTGATATGTGATCAAGAATGCATTATTAGATAAGATGATAGGAAAGGATAGAAAGATGAGATACGTAAGGCAAAGATCAATGTGTTATGGGTGACACACAAACCTAAAGTGGAAGAGATAAAATGATTGGATGAAGAGAATTGGATAATATGAGATAAGAGATTGATGAGATAAGATAAAAAGATGGATGAGATAAGACAAGTGATTGGATAGATGAGATAATATATTGGGTGAGATGAGATAAACATATTGGATAATATATATTGGATGAGATGAGATAATATGGTGTGATTGGATTGGATCAGATGTGATAGATAAAATGAGACCCTATGAGGATGAACAAAATATAAGAAATACAATAGGAAGGAGGGAACATAGGTAGATGCTTTGAACTAGATTGGAGGTAAAAATTAAAAGGAAACAAACAATGCAATGAAATTGTATCTAATAATAGGTGTTAACACATAAAAAATGATACTTAGTTATTCCAAGGATCACAAGGGGAAATATAGAAAATGGGATCATAAACCTAATGTAAACATGACATAAGGGGTTTGGATGACACTCGTACGTGGGAATATAGTTTATCCTTATGTGGGTGTTCTTAGGACTATGCCTCAACTCTTAGCAATATGACACAAAATGATCAATGCGAGAAGTTTTCTTATAGATGAGAAAGTTTATCGATGCAGGAAGATTTCTTAGGATGTGTGCTTTTGAACTTGTATGCTTTTTCTTTAAGTAGATAGAAGGATGATCAATGCAGGAAGCCTTCGATGCCATGAAATGAGGTGGTAGCCATCCTTTGAGGGAGTGTTCTAAATTTTTCTTTGATATTTGATTTTATAAATGACAGGATAAGATATACATGATAATTATTCTTTGAGGGATCAATCTATTTTACTTTGATAATTTTTCTTTTATAAACAACTATCCTTCGAGGGAGCAGTCTTGTTTTTTAGACATGATAGCTTTTAGATGAGCATTTGGAAATTTTGATTTGATTTGATTTGATTTTAATTTTTTAATTTTTTAAAGAAGAGTTGGGGATATCTAGGTAGTCCACTGTAGGAGGGGAAAAAGAGTGTACAAGTGACACCTATGGACCCTTAGCATGGTTCCGATATGTAGATAAGAGGGTAGAAAATGTAATGATCATAGAGTTATCACCAGGAAAGAAGAACCTATCCATAAGGAATATTCTATAGGCAGAGCCATGGTGCCCATATTCAAGGTCATAGATAGGAAAGTGACGGTAGACCACATAGTTCCAAATCATTACGATGAAAGATAGAAATGGCTACTGATGGATGGATGGCCACTAGGATGAAAAATTTCTCATTGGTAGATGTGTTTACAATAGAAAGGCCATAAGTACAATGCATTAAGAGGTTTTGTTTCAAATTTACCATCAATGGAGACTAAACGGTAGGCTCAAGACCCATACTTATGCATGATAATGTACATTCCAATCCAGTTGGGAGCAAAATTTTCACATTGGATCCTTTCTAGAGAATCGATAGATATTAAAAGAGGTTAGGAGGCAAGGATGCAATGTCACATGTACCCATGGGTTGGTTGGATGAAGAAGAAGATGGATCAATGTGCATGGGAGATGTAGATGAAGAAGTAGATGTGAGAGGGTCAAGAGCAAGTAGTTGACACTCCCCCAATGAGAGATGTTGCATCACATTAAAAAACTTAGATGTAGATGTAGATGAGCTATTAGATGCCAAGAGAGATGGGGTAGGATTTTTAAAAGGAGTAGTGATGATGAATTTAGGTTTTAATTGGATATATTATTGAGGATCATGATTGTAAGAATGATTGGTAACAAAAACAACATCGATAAAAAGAGGACACTCTTTGAAAAAGGAAGTGCTAGGTGGAGGGATAACGATGAATGATGTAGGTGAAGAGCTAGATTTATATTCCTTACAAGGTGAGGATTTAATTTGACGATTGGATTTGAATTTGGATGAGATAGAAGGAAGATGGTGGTATTTTTTGATGATAAGGTCATCGTCTTCTATGAGATTATGGAGGGTTCAACAATTCTTAGTTTCATGTCTAGGGTTACGATGGTAGGCACAAATGACAGTAGAATCAAACCATGATGGTTTTTGTCCACGTGGATCAAAATAATTGATGGGGGGAAGTGTGGTTATTTATGTTTGTATTAGACATTGAAGGACCTCCGCGTAGGAACTAATGGAAGTTGTTAAAGAAGGGGCAATGCAGATTATAGATGCATTAGATTTAGGGGTAGATGAAGGTAAGAGGGACGGTTTGCTTTGATGAGGCTTCATATAATCCTTTGATTCAGATTTATATTTGGAAGGATAAGAGAGTTATGGTGACATTGTCTCAATTTTGATTATTGGGGATCTAGATGGTTTGGATTCTAATTTCACAATTTGGGATGTGGATGGTTTTAATTGGGGTGAGATTGTTTTGATTTAGATTGATTATTGATGGGTGCCTTAGATGAAGGGCCTAGACCTAAGATGTATGGAAGTGCTCCTAGGAGTGATGATGTGACACTAAATTTATTAGGAGAGTTGGTCTTGGGAGGAGGGAGCTCTAAAAATTTTCATGGATGTGTAAGGGATTTTTTAACGGGCATGCAAAGGTTCTTAAACTTTGGTTGTGAGGATTTTTGTTTAGCAAGAATAATGATGATTTTAACATGAGGGGTCTGTACAAGTAGAGCTAAATGAGGTGGATGAGGTTGTAGATGTGGATATGGAAGATGGAAGGGGTTCTTGGATGATGCAATTTAAAAGATCAAAAGGGGTTGTAGATTGTGTAGGTTTGGGATTAATTGGTATAGGGGTGATTGGTCTAGAAGATGGGGTGAGAATATCATTTTGTGGTTGTCTTAAGTGGGAGTGTTTGTGTAGTATATGTTTTGAGTGTGGATGTTTGCATGGTGGATGATTCAAGAGGTGGTATGGATACATATGTAGATTCATACATTGATGTAGGTATAGTCATAATTGTAGATGTGGAAGTGGGGATATTTGTAGGTGCGTGTGGTGAATATTTCAAGATAGGCGTTGGGGTAGTTGTAGGAGAAGTAATAGATGTGATAGGTTGGGACATAGTAGATATGGATGGGGTAGTAGGTAGGGTTGAAGTTGATGTGGGTGAGGTGGTTATAGATATGATTGATGTAGATATAATAGGTGTACAAATAGGTATAGATGTTAATGAATTTGTAGATGTGGGATAAATGTCTAAAATAGTCATGGATGCAATGGATGAAGAGATGATGGGTATAGGTGATGGTAATGGATCTTGATGTATAGTATTGATTGTGTGACCATTAGATACATAAGATGGGGGGGTTGGAATTCGATTCATTGGTGGATGATTGGGGAAATATTGTTTAAAGACATTAAGGGGTTGATTAGGTGGTGCATTAGGATTATCTACTTGGAGGAAACCACGATCTATAAATTTTTGGATGAGATCTTTGAAGGAACAACACTTCTCAATGTCATGACTTTAGAATTAGTGGTATTTGGAATAATTCCCCTTGGGATACCATATGGGTTTGGGTCCTGAGTCATCAACAGGTTGAATGGGAGGAAGTTTAATAAGATGAAGCACCATTAACTTGTCAACTATTGAACTATAAGATTCCCTGAGGGGGGTTTAGTAAGGAGACATTCTACGAGATCTTTATGGGGAATTTGTGTGAGAAGTGGACGTGGAAGAAGATTTGATCACAATGGTGTTAGTCGTGTTTTTAAATTTGCCACCATGCCTGGGAGATTTAGTAAATTCAAGTTTCAGTTTATTTAATCAAATTTTGAGATAGCCTTACTTAATGGCACAGAGTTCAAGTTTACGAGCCATAGTAAAACCCTCTTTAAAGGTTTGGATTGATTGTATTTGAAGAGTAGAGGATATATGCTTTGCTCAAAACCATGATTTTTTTTATTAATTCAGTTTTTGGAAGGGAGAATGATAGTTGGTTGATGATGTCACGACATCATGTGACAAAATATGTGATAAATTCATCATCATATTGTCAAATGGAATAGAGGTCTATGATAGTGATCTTACGCGCAATATTGATTGAGAAGTTTTTTAGGAATAATTGTGCTAGTTGGGTGAAGGAGAATAATGAATTTTGGGGGATGTCGTTGTACCATTCCAATGCGGGGCTGTCTAACGACATGGGGAATTTTCAAAGCATGAGGTCTTGATCATGGGTAGTAAGGTAGCATGGTATAAAATTGCAAAGGTGTTATTTTGGATCCTCTTTGTTATTGAACATAGAAAATTTTGGCATTTCCCAGTGAGGAGGATAAGGATTTATGGGGATGGATGGATTGATAGGTTCGTTACAAATTTTTCATATGAGAATGTGGTTTTGGATCCCAAGGTAGTGACTTCAAGGTTATCCATTCTACTCAATAATGCTTGCATGGGATCATTATATGGATGTGGTTGTGAAGTTGAAGGATGATATTGTGATGCATATGAAGTGGATGGGTTAGGTTTTTGATAATTTTGATATGTTTGAGGATGTGTGGGTGTTGGTGGAAGTGTTTGATAAGGGGAGATGTAATTAAAGGGTTGTGATAAAGGTTGTTGTTGAGACATGGGAATGTGATAAGATTAGTGAGATTGAGTTGGTTGTGGAGAAATGGGGACATTTGATTGGTTTTCTATGGGATGAGTTGGAATGTAAGTAATGGGTGGTTGGGCTACCTAAGTTGGTTGAGTGGGAATTATATAGTGATAAGCACCTTGAGGAGAAGGTTGATGGGTTTGAGTTGATTCAAATGGATGAGGTTGTGAAGTGATTACATTAGCATGGATATGGGAAGTGGAAATAAGGAGTAGAGTTGTGTTATGTTGTTTGGATATAGGAGGAAGTAAGTGAGATTATTGAGATGATTGGATAGGGGCACAAGTGACCATGGTAGATGATGAGGTGATTGAGATGGAAGAGGTAATAGTAGTGTTGACACGAGGAAAATTAGGAGGAATGGGTGTCACCATTTGAGTAGTTTTATGGGTTTGAGGGATTGTGGTGGATTTTTGAACTAGATAGTCATAAAGGGAAATAGGATTAGCTCCAAGGATTTCTTGAAAATATGAACATCCATGAGGGATGGTAGGATGTCTAAGAATATATAAAGGAGAAGGAGACAGAGGTCACACTTAGTACCTCTAAAGTGAAACAGATTCCAATGGGAAGGCTTTGAGAGTTTAGCTTCTGTTGGCTAGATTTTATGCATAGCTGAAAACCTAGGCAGTCATGAGATAAATATCCCTCATTTACCGGTGAGGATCCTGCATGTAAGATTTTTTAATTAAATATGCTAGTATCTATTTGGGGGTATTACTTCAACCATGCAGCTCATGAACCATAGTTGTATAGTTTTGTAGCAAGTAAGCAACTGTTTAAAGAAAGGAAATATCTGATGAAGAAGGAAATAATAAAAACACAGGAAAGAAAGAGGGAAGATGTGCAACCCAATCAATAGATTATAGAGTTGATTGCATGCACATAGACAAAACCAATAGATATTAACACACAGAATTATAAGAAAAGGGAAACTTTTAGATCTAGATCTAGAATAACACAAAGTTTATGAATAGATCTAAGACAAGAAAGTTAGAAACAAAATGCACTGCCGACACAAAGTTCTTCGGAAATCTGCTCCTTTCTATTCCTTTGCTTCAAATAGCTATGAGGGGTTTCAGCACAAAGTTTGGAACACAACAATGCTGCTTACAAATTCTGATCCTTCTTAACCTGATAGGTTCTTCCTCTATTTATAGCATGTAGAGGGGAAATTACAAATAGGAAGCCTTTAGTGAACTGGCACATGTGGAAGTTGTCAAGGAAACAACTGGTAATCTCCCTCATGAAATTCCTCTTTGCATGACATGCATGATTTGCAATTGAAAATAGAACCTTCTATTTTTCATGTTTGCCACCTATTTCCAAGTAGTTAACTTCTACAAGTAATGGATTTTAAATCAATCACTTAAGTTTTATAATTTAATTGATCACTCAATTACTTTGTCGGAGGAAATAAAAGAAGAAGAAAGAAGAAGAAAGAAAATGAGATTAGAAGAGAGTTGCAACACTTCCAGTCTTGTTCTTTTTCCATATTCTACATGCAGTTGATTCTTTTGCCCTTGATTCTCACCCAAACTGGATCTTAAAGCAGCTGGATCTGGAAGCCACTAGATCTAGAATTTTGCTTACGGGTGTTGCCTTTGCCTTTGAGTTGTCTTCCCTTTTATCTTTGAAGCTTTTGTAGTTCTTCTCCAATACATGCATCAGTGCAATGTTTGCCATAAATAATTCAGGAAAAACTCATCATTTTTATTTTTAATTGCATATGAGTAATTAAAAATTCTGGAAAGCACTCAGGGTCAAGAAAAGTACATGCAACTTCAATGAAGGATTCAAATGGAAGATTGGGAGCACATGCACAAGATTCTGGAAGGAATTTTCCACGTACTGACTTCTACACGGGTTGAGTCAGAAACAAGAGGATGAATTTTTTGCCAGAAGCCTTTGCAAAGATCAATTTGTGTAGATTATGACAATCTGGATCTGGATGATAGGTGCATGGCCTGTGCCTGCATCGATTGACTTCAGCAAATCTGGAAGTATATGCATGACTTCCGCTGAGCTTTCTCATTCATCCCACTCTAACATGGCTGGAGCAATCTTTGTCTGAGAAACTCTTTTTCTTTTTATTCTGGCAGGAATTCTTTACAATTGGTGTAGATCTGGGAACTTCTTCAGATTCAGAAGATATATTCAATGTATCTGGACATTGATTTAAGCTCCCTTTCAATTATATAAGCACATGGGCACCTGTACCATACTATGTAGACAATTAATCAAAGGCATTAAATCAAGCTCCTTCCAAACCTAGGCGCCAAACTTTGAAGCTTTCAAGCAGTGAAAACACACTTTTTCTGAGCAAAATTCCTCCTTCTTTGGGTGCCAAAACTTTCCGGGCTGCACTCCTTTGCTAAAAGAATTAATTAATCCATCATCATGGCAACGCCTTTGCTTATATAACCTTCAACATTCTATTTTTAATAATTGTCCCCTCCTATTCCTGGCAATTAATTAATAAATAATGATGTTTATTCACCCAAATTGGGCACCTATTTTTGCATGCTGCTGGCTGCCACTAAATAAATTAAATTTATTTTATTTTTAGCATGCTACCTTTAGTTCACTTTGGCTTGTCTTCATGCATTGACTTTCCTTCTATTTATGGTGCCAAAATTGGGTGAATAAACATTAATAAATATTATTAAATGCATTGTTATTTACCCGAGGTGGGTCGCACTTTTTGGCAAGGGTGAATTCTAAAAATAAGAATTGAACTTTTGATGGGAATTTTCACCCTGCATTGCAGCTCTAAAAATCCCTTCTTCCACTTAAGTGATTTGACTTTCATAATGGGATTTTTTACTCGGTTACCAAGCATGTAAGAAATTCTTGTTGGTGCTTTAAGTGATTTTTCTTTTATAATGGGAAATTTTACCCTGCAAAGCAGGTAAGAAATTCCTCGCCTGCCTGCCACCTCTAATATTCCCATTGCAGCTTAAGTGACTTTGACTTCATGGGAAAAATTACCCTGCAAGGTAGGTAATAAATTCCCGCCTGCCTGCCATTGCCAAAATTCCCACTGGCAGCTTAAAGTCTTCCTTCAAAAAAAGTGTGACTTGCGTGAAAGATAACTCTTTTCCAAAAGTGCGACTTGCATTGTGACTTCTGCCTTTAAAATTGTGTGAGAATTCGACACTTAGGGTAGCATGGAAATTGGACGCGAGGAGGTAGCCTTGAAAATTACGACTGGCATAAAAACAACATTTCTTTCCTTTTTTGGATTTTTGGTGAAGAAAATACAAGCATGGAATAAAATTTGCCATTTTTGGAAAGGGTCCGAGGAAGATGTAGCAACAAAAACTTGCATGTGCCATAACTTTTATCCCGTGGCTCCGTTTTAGGTGTCATTTTCTCTAAAAGTGCATATCTTCTCGAGCTCTACACATTGATGGCAATATTTTTCTTATTTTCATAAAATCCATTTATTCCAAAAAAAAAATGCGACTTGCCTAGTAGAGGACTTTTTGTGCATGACTTCATATTTTTTTACCAGAAGCTTGCTTTCTGAGGCTGATTCCTTCTGCCATGGCAGCCGTAGATGATCTCTAGATACTCCAGGCAAGCAAACAGACTATACTGGCGAAGGAATTGACATAGGGGAATTTTACAAAGAAAAATACGAGAAAAATAAAAAATGAACGTAAAACGTTGCCAGAAGTCACAGAAAAAGCCCAGGATCCATTCCTGGTGAAAACTCTTACTGGTATATGTGAATATTGACATGCAAAACTTCAATAGGGCTAAACCGGAGCACAATTTACTTCAAACGGGGCATTATTTATTTAATAAATAATTAAATAAAAATTTCTCGCAGACAGAACTTGGCAGAGTGTTAAAATGAGTTTTGGCATCTAGGTATTTGTCGAAATTGACTCATATAATTTACTGGGAATATCTTAACACAATAAAAAGCATCTTCTGGCAATAAAAACACAAAAGACCCCGTTATTTTAGAAGAACAAAAATTTTAATCATGGGGTAGTCTCAGATTTGAGGGTAAAATCTTTAGACACCAGATTCAAGATGGGGATCATTTTGGATGACGTGGGTCTCGTGAAGGGAAACCATAGAAATAAGGGGTTGAGGGACCAAAGTTGTGGTGATCATGGGTTTAGAAGTAGTGACAAGTGCAGAAGCTTGTTGGGAAAGCTCGTCAGAAGTGGAGATGTCATTGGATGTGGTAAATTTTTACGTTTTCTTGGCCTGAGAATGCGTAATAATAGGCATGAAACAAAAAAAACAACTTATACAGTTTATTAACAAACAATTCAAATATCCAATTTTTAATCATCTTGATTATTAGAGATGTGAAAAAGAAATGAAAAAGGGCTCAAAGGGAACCTAGGAAATGGAAATTATGGATGGTTTCAAGTTATTTTGGCTGGAGTCCTTGATATACCTTAAGGTACGTGAGACACAAATCTAAGATGAATACTAGTACGGGGCTTGGTATTGGGTTCTACCCCCTCACTTCATGTTCCTATAATGATAAGGGAGTTAGGTGCTTAGCCAATATACCAGGAGACAAAAAATTTGTAACGTGGCCAAAAAACCATGGCAGGCTTTCCTATTGGGTGATGAAATCCCTATAGGAGACGGGGAATAAAAAAAGGAATACCTAGATAATGCTTTTCCTTTTTATCTAAATTTTTAATGTAGGAAAAATCCAATCCAAGTAACGTAATACAATGCAAGAAAGCACAACAACACTCCTACCTGTGAGGTTAGTAGAAGATGAAAAAAGAGGATGAAAATGAAAGATAAATGAAAAGGACTCACCAAAAAAGGGTTTTTTTCCACTGGGCATGCCATAATGTTTGCCAAATTCCCTTGTTCCTGTTTCACTTTAATAAAGTGGAAAAAGGAAATAAGTAACTCCAAATATGTAAGGGTTTAAGGTACCTCGAGATGGGATGACGATGTGTTTGGGTGCAAATAAAAGATGCTCCTTTGCAGTAAGCTAAGGTGACCTATAAATCAAAAGAAGATCAATAGGGGATGGATTAGTACATAGATGGGAGAGTTTCCTAACAATTTCAGTCCCAAGAAGTGAAAAATTCCTAGGATGGATGTCAACCCTCATTTTGATAAAGATAAATAAAATCAGATATTGATAAATTAGATGTAGCAAAATCTGAAGTAAAACAAAAACTAAAATGCTAGATAGAAGATGGAAAATGTAGATTTGATTGAAAATGATGCAAAGTAAATCAAACCTAGGTGGGTCGCCGGTAACCCAAGACTGCAAAACATAGTCGTTTTCAACTAGGGCTGGATGAGAAGAAAATGCTAAGAAATATGCCTGCAAGATCTTTTGTAACTAGATCTGAAGCTTATCTGGATCTGGAAGTGATGTTAAGTTGATGAAAGAATACTGCAAGATGATGTGGATATGGATCTATTCAAAAGGATGTATGAAAATTATGAAAACTGATAATGAGGTAATAGTTGATGATCTGGTCGATGGTGACCAAGATGGATTTGCAGTGACCAAATGATGAGAAAGTAGATCTGGGGTTGTAGAAGGGCAAGATGGTGGGATCTAGAGATCTGGGAATTTGGGAACACAGAAATAAAAAAAATGACATGATGAATGAAAAAATAGAAAGTAACAATGAGGTGGGTCAACGAAGATCAGACAAGGTCGATGGAGACCAAGACAAATCTAGGATGAGGTGTATGTAAAATGAAGGATGAGAAGGATAAAATGAGGACTAAGGTTATGACAGAGCTCCAAGGTGGTTAATAAAGACCTGCAAGATGATTGACAAGCTACAAAGATGATGGAAAATGATGGTAAGGTGACAAGAGGTCTTCAAACAAACGCAAAGTGTTAAATTTTTCCACAATGATGAAAAATGTCTTCAAAAGGTAAATCCAAGATGAGAGTAGTTGTTTCTGAGAAGAGGAGAAACTTGTAAAAAAAAAAACCAAATCTGGAAGAGACCCCAAATACCATCCTTTGGAAAGGAAGGGGTGAAGTGGATTTATAGGGTCGACAAGGACCCAGATGAGTCGCTAGCGACTGCGAAGAGTCATCCATTTGGGCAGTGGAATGATTATTAGCTTGAGATAAGGATCTCATATGAGGCATGATTAGGGTTTTATATGATAACGGTGAGTTACAATTGCTTAGGGTGAGTAAATGGGTAGGTGGGAGATAAAAAAATATTAAATAAAGAAAAAGGGATGATGAAATTATTAAATGAAAGGTGGTTGGGTTCTTAGGGATATAAAAGGGATGTTTAGGAAGGATAAAAAGATTATAGGATGATTAGTATTGATTAATGGAGATTAGGGATGATTAAAATAGATAAAAATAATGGGATGGGTAAAATGGGAAATACTAATAAAATGAATAAAATATGATTTTGGAGGGAAGGAAATTTTGAATGGGAAGAGAGATATGCATGTAGAAAAGATGATGGAGAGTGAACGTGGGATGAGGGGTAGCGATACCAAAAATTGGTGTGTACTTATTTTCCCTCTATTCAAAATGTAAACTAATGTGTTGGCCATTTCTCTCCAAAACATATCAGAGAACTTAGATTCATTCAACATTGTTCTAGCCATCTTCTTTATCTTTCTATGCTTTCCTTCTATAACTCCATTCTGATGAGGAGTCCTTATAGTTGATTAATGTCTTCTTATTCCATGATTCTCACAAAATTCTTAAAACTCATTTGAATTGAATTCTCCTCCATGGTCAGATCTTAGACACTTGATTCTCCTACTAGTTTCATTTTTAACTAAGACTTTGAACGTTTTATACTTCTCAAATGCTTCAAATTTATATTTTAGAAAAGTCACCCAAGTCATTGTAGAATATTCATCAATAAATAACATGAAGTAACTCTCACCTTGCATGCTTTGAGTTTTTGTATGCCCACTAAGGTTTGTATGAACCAACTGTTAGGTTGTGGAGCCTTTTTTCATGTGTGAAAGTGTTGAAGACTGTACACCAAGAGTACTGTACACTTTCCACAGTTGTCTCACCGGGGTTTGGGGCTAAGGGCAGTAGCCCCCAAAAAAAAATTGGTCTCGAAACAAAACATGTCCGATATACTGGGAAATGTAATTTTTCTCATATGGGCGGAATTTTTGACCCATAGGAGGGTTTTGGCCCATGGTTTTGATACCCACGGTTTTGTAAAACTACTTAAGCAGTTGTCTACTTATGTGGTTTTGTGCTTATGTAGGGAAGTGGAAACATTACAGATGTTGTAGAATTCATGTGTAATTCTGTAGAGTTTGTTGAGCATAGCTCCAAATAAATCTGGGTATTGTATTGAGAGAGTGATGGCTTGTAATAAAATATGAGAAAGTGATTCTTGGTGGATGTAGCCCAAATTGGTGAACCATGTTAAACATTGTCTCTTTGTGTTGTGTTATTTTTATTCTGCACTTTTATTACTTCTACATATTAGTTTCTACTATTGTGATTTTGTGAGGGACTCATCTACATATTTTACCCCTTATTTCCTAACAATTGGTATCAGAGCTTGGTTTGGTCTGTTGAAGTGTTGAATCACAAGGGAAGTTTTAGCTTGAGTGGGAGCTATGGCAGATGATGGAAGATCAATGGTTGATAAATTCAATGGGCAGAATTTCAGTCTTTGGAAGATGCAGATGGAAGATTACCTTTATCAGAATGATATTTACATTCTGCTGTTTGAGAAGGTGAACAAGCCCTTAAGCATGACGGATGTGAAGTGGGATTTGTTGGATAGGAAGGCACTTGGGACAATCCGACTTTGTCTTGCATCTTTGGTATTATTTAATGTTTCGAAGGAAAAGACTAAAAAAGAAATGATGGATGCATTAGGGAAGTTGTATGAAAAACTATTTGCCTCTAATAAGATATTTTTAATGAAAAATTTATTTAATATGAAGATGTATGAGAATGGTTTAGTAGCATATCATTTAAATGATTTTAATACGGTTGTAAATATGCTAGCTTTGGTTACAATAGAATTTGATGAAGAAGTTAGGGCTTTATTAATTATGTGCTCTTTACCTGAGAGTTGAAATAGCCTGGTAATAGCGGTAAGCAACTTGGTTCTAGTTAACTCGAAGTTGAAGTTTAAGGATGTCGTAGGGGTGATTTTAAGCAAGGAATGTGAAGAAAAAAATCTCAAGAATCTTCTACTTCAGCGAATGCTTTGATAGTGGAAACTAAAGGGAGACAGAAGAATAAAGGAAGCTGTGGAAAATCGAAAGATCAGGCAAGGTAAAAATCCAAAAGCAAGATAGTATGATCGCACCGTGGAAAGTTTGGGGCATGCAAATAAGGACTGTTGGGAGCTTTGGGACAATAAGAAACAATAGGAAGAAAATAAGGAGGGAAATGTGGCAATGGGTAATGTATGTCAGATGATTTCATTCTTTCTTTACACAATATTGTTGAATCTTGGGTTTTAGATTAAGGGGCTTCTTTCCATGCTACTCCACATAGGCATTATTTTGTTGATTATGTTTAAGGGGATTTTGGGCATGTTTTTCTTGGTGATAATGATCCTTGCAGTATAGTTGGAAAATGATCTGTTTAGGTTAAGATGTAGAATGGGAATACATGGTTATTGAAGGATGTCATACATTTGCCTACTTTAAAACGAAATCTGATAGCGGCAGGCCAGTTGGGAAGTGATGGTTGTATTGTGATATTTCTAGTGGACTCTTGGAAGGTTACCAAGGGTGCTCTTGTGGTGGCAAGAGGTAATAAGGTTGGAACCTTGTATTTAACCACTTATAGCAATAATGTTTGTAATCTTGTGGCTTCATAAGTAGATACAACATTGTGGAACTATAGGATCAGTTATATGAGCCATAAGGGCTTGGAGATCATAAAGAAGGATTTTCTTGGATATAGAAAAATAGGTTTGGAGTTCTGTGAGGACTTCATATATGGGAAACATGAGTGAGTAAGGTTTCTCAAGGTTGGAAATAAAAATAAAGAGAGTAAGTTAGAGGTGGTGTATTCTGATGTGTGAGGGTCGGCTCAGGTATCATCTCTTGGGGGTTCAAGTCATTATGTTACTTTTATTGATGATGCAACAAGGAAAGTTTGGGTTTATTGTATTAGAAAAAATATGATGTATTTGATACTTTTGTTAAATGGAAAGCCTTGGTAGAGAATGAAACATGTCTTAAACTAAAATGTCTCAGGTTAGATAATAGAGGGGAGTATTACAACAATGAATTTGATTATTACTATGCTAAGAATGGAAACTGTAAGAAAAAGATGGTTCCAAGAACTCCACAGCAGAATGGGGTGTCAGAATGGATGAACATAACAATAATGGAACATGCTAGGAGCATGAGGTTACATGCAAGATTGCCTCTTTCTTTTTGGGAAGAAGCGGTGAGCACAACTATGTACTTGATAAACAGAGGACCCTCAAGTTCCTTAGATGGAGGCATACCTGAGGAGGCTTGGTATGGTAAGAAAGTTGATTATTCATTTCTTAGAGTCTTTGGATGTGAGGTGATTTTCCATATAGACAAGGATAATAGGACCAAGCTAGAGGCTAAATCAGATAAATGTACTTTCATTGGTTATGGTGATGATGAATTTGGATATAAATGTTGGAGTATTAAGGATAAGAAAATCGTTTGATTTAGGGATGTGGTATTTAATGAGAAAGTCATGTATAATCAAAAGTTACAAGAAAATAGGGAAGAATCCAAGAAAGAATATGCAACGGTAGAGGATCTTCTGGATGGGAAAGTGACACATGAATCAGTTCAGGAACCTCCTCAACAGGAACTCCAAACTCCTATATTGAGGAGGTCTTATAGGGTAAGAAGAGAACCTGAACATTTTTCTCCTTCTCTTTATTATTTATTACTCAGTGATAGTGAAGAGCCAGAGATATTTGATGAAGCAATACAAGTAGAAGTCAAAAAGGAGTGGGAGCAAGTCATGGATGAGGAGCATCAGGATCTCATAGAGAACCAGATATGGGATTTAGTGAAGCTACCCGAAGGCAAAAGAGAATTACACAACAAGTGGGTGTTCATATTCAAAGAGGAAGAAGGAGGAAAGAAAAGATACAAGGTCTGGTTGGTGGTCAAGGGGTTTACACAGAAAAAAGGTATAGATTTTGATGATATTTTTTCTCCTGTAGTAAAAATGACTTCTATTAGAAGTGTTCTAGGAATATTTACAGCAGAAGACTTGCACTTAGAACAACTTGATGTAAAAATTGCATTTCTCCATGGTGATTTGGAGGAGGAACTATATATGCAGCAACCAGAGGGTTATGAGGTCAAAGGTAAAGAGGAGATGGTGTGCAAACTGAAGAAGAACTTGTATGGCTTGAAACAAGCTCCACATCAATGGTATAAGAAATTTGATAGCTTCATGATGAAGCAAGGTTATATTAGATGTCATTCTAACCATTTTGTGTATACAAAGAATTTTGAGGATGACAGTCATATTATCTGATGTATGTATGTCGATGACATGTTGGTTACAGGTAAAAACATGCAGGAAATAAAAGTACTCAAGAAGCAACTAAGTGAATCCTTTGCTATGAAGGATTTGGGGGAAGCCAAAAAAATCCTGGGTATGAGGATATCTCGGGAAAGGAAGGAATGGAAGATGACTTTATCTTAAGAAGTGTACATTAAGAAGGTCTTGGAGAGGTTTAATATGCAAGATGCTAAACTGGTTGGGACTCCTTTGGAAGGCCATTTAAAGTTATCAAAGGAGCAGTGTCCCAAGACATAGTAGGAGAGAAACTAAATGTCCAAGGTACCTTACTCATCAGTGGTTGGAAGTTTGATGTATGCCATGGTGTGCACCAGGCCTGATATTTCCCATGCAGTGGGAGTGGTGAGTAGATTTTTGAGTGATCTAGGTAGAGATCACTGACAAGAAGTAAAGAGGATCCTTTGGTATTTGAGAGGGGACCATGGGGACAATTTTGTGCTATAGTGGATTAGACACCACTTTGTGTGGTTATGTAGATTTAGATATGGCTGGAGATGTAGACAGCAGGAGGAGCATGATAGGTTATGTTTACACTGTAGGTGGGACAACAGTAAGCTGGATTTCATGACTACAAAAATTGGTGTCTTTGTCAACCATGGAGGCTGAGTATGTTGCTTCCATAGAGGAAAGCAAAGAAATGATTTGGTTACAAAAATTTCTTGAGGAGTTGGGGCATAAGTAGGAGGAAGGAAAGCTTCATAGTGATAGTTAGAGTGTTATACACCTAGATAAGAACTCTGCTTTCCACTCTAGGACAAAGCATATACAGTTAAGGTACCATTTCATTAGGAAAACTTTGGAGGAAGAGAATTTGAAGCTGGAGAAGAGTCATACCAGTCAGAATCCTATAGACATAATTACCAAGGTGGTTACAAGGGAAAAAATGAAGTTGTGTTCAACTTTGGTTGGTCTTCATGGAAACTAGTGAAGAGTTGAGAAGCTTTCTCGGAGGAAAACTAGTCTCCAAGTGGGAGATTGTTAGGTTGTGGAGCCTATTTTCATGTGTGAAAGTGTTGAATACTGTACACTTTCCACAGTTGTCTCGTCGGGGTTCAGGGCTGGGCCAAGCCCCGAGCAGGGGTTGTCATCACCAATTTGGCACTATGATAATTCTTCACCGGGAACTCCTCGTGCTATGATTATTTTAGTAATGCACAACTTTTAGTTCGGTGGTAGTAATCTGGAAACACAATAACAAACATAACACAAGAATACTGCAGACTATGACAAAAAAAAGAATGATGACAAATTTGAAATACAACTGTAAAAAAAAATATTATTAACATGGAATTATTACAATCTCACCCATGAATTACTCCAAGTGTTACCAACTCCACTTGATTCCAACAATGGTTATGGGAGAAACTTCACAATTACTCCTCTTGATGACTTCCTTAACACACCTTCACAAAGAATATTTTATTCATAAAATAATTATTACAACTTTGCTCTATGATAAATGAGAGGGGATGGCCTCTCTATTTATAGGAATTCAGGCTTATCCACCCTATCTCTAAGATAGGATAGGAAATATCTTCTGGCCAATCATATTCTATGCCTAAACTCTTTCCTTTACATGTAGGCTTATCTTCTAAGATAAGATAAACCTTATCATCTCACATGGGTTCCACCTTTTTAAACTTTTCTACAAATAAAATACACAAAATATTTATGACATCACTCCTTGTCCTTATTACAAATAGAATATTTCTAATTCCTAATCATGTAGACCCTACTTCTCTACTTACCCCAACTTTGACATTTTAACATTACCAGACCACTTACGACAAATATTTACTTTTTACCACAACATTCCTTTTGTACTTTGACTGTTACCATACTCTACTTTATTGGCGGCACCGTACTGATGGCGCCGTTATGTTCTATTGGATGCCACTACTAATTATACTTAACAACATCTTATTCCTAATACATACATTAACAAAATAGAAATTACGGAGGAAAATTTTAATGTCGACAGGGTCTGGGGGTGATAGCCCCCGGTAGCAGGGGTTCAAGGGCGTAGACCCCCAAAAAAAATTGTCCTCAAAACAAAACATGCCTGATATACCGGGAAAATGAAAATGTGCTTTTTCTCATATGGTTAGCATTTTTGACCCATAGGTTTATGGGACAATTTTAGCCCATGGTTTTGATACCCACGGTTTTTTAAAACTGCTTAAATGGTTGTCTACTTATGTGGTTTTGTGCATATGGTAGGGATGATGTAACATTGTAGATGTGTATGAATTCAGGTGTGAATTCTATAGAGTTTGTTGAGCATAGCTCCAAACATATTTGGGGTATTGTATTGAGAGAGTAGTGGCTTGTAATAAAAATCTGAGCAAGTGATTCGTGGTGGACATAGTCCAAATTAGGTGAACCACGTTAAATACTGTCTCTTTGTGTTGTGTTATTTTTATTCTACACATTTATTTCAAACATGTAATATTTTCTGCATATTAGTTTCTACTGTTTGCGATTTTGTGAGGGACTTATCCGCATATTTTATCCCTTATTTCCTAACACCAACTCAATTGGATTTGTTGTTGAGTACTATTTTTTCTTGAAACTAACTCTTGTCTACTTCCCATGATGACATTGCTTGCAAAGAGTGTTTGTTGGTTTCGTGATCTTTGGCATATCTCTCACAACTTGGTTACAACTGATTTTCACTAGGTTATCAAAATTAATATGAACCATTTTTCTATGCCATAACTAGCTCTCATTTGCTTGCCCCATGTAGCATTTTTCTTCTTTAATATCAGTAAGAATGTAGAGATTATTAGTTGTTCTACACACATCAGCAACAACCTTTCATGTACTTGTTTTTTCTGATCTCATAACCTATAGCAAGAAATGTGAGAATGTATCCTTGATCACTCACTTGTATCACACTCATAATATTATGCTTTAGTCCTTTCAACATACAAAGACATTTTTAATTTTTGACTAACCATTTTTAAGGTTAATAGTTCCTTTACCTGATATTCTTGTTGTAGCATTGTCTCCAAACTTCACAGTACCTTCATTCACTTCTTTCAAGGTGAGAAACTCTCTCTTGTCTCCATTCATGTAGCTTGAGAAACCACTATCAATTATACCACTGAATTTCCTTTGCATGAAACACTATCTAAACAAGCATGGATTTTTCTTCTATTCTTTTTCTTGCTCCCACTTCTTATTCTTTTTGTTCATCTTTCTGATTGTACATGGTTTCTTCATTCTTATTTTGCTTAGGAGATTTCACAAAAATAATTCTACAAAAATGTGTTATATTCCCATAGTTGTGGAATTTATAACAATTCAACATTAAAATCCATTAAAGAATACAAATGAGTTGTAGTTTCTGTTTTGAGGATCCATAAGAATTTTTTTTGCAGTCTTCTTCCTACCAAATACTTCTTGCATGAGTTCTACAAGTCTACTACTTTGTGGCCAAACTGATTACATGAAAAAACAATAACCATAAAAAAGTGTTTTAAAACTAGTCATGTAATGCCATCTTGGAGGAAAAGACCTTCTAGATTTTACCCTTGTTGGATTTTGGAGGAATGTTGGTATTATGTGGAACATGCATTTCTTTTTCCTTGTTGCTTTCATTTACGATAGAAAATTTTAGGAGCATCTGCATAGCTTTTTGGCTTTGTCTACATTTGTCATCTTTGGTGGGTCTTTTAGATCTTCTTTGACATTATTCTAATATTCTTTATACCCAAGACCTATCTTGATAGACAAATATCTCTAGTTGTTGATAATAATCATCTAAGAATTTAGATTCTCTTCTCAAACTTGAGGCATATGATCAACTTAGTAGTTGTTTTCTCAAGTTTTGTTCTTAAGGAAATCAATCTCAAATTCTAGCTTCTTACAAACTTACTTTTCCTTTCAACTAGTTTTTTCACATCCTCACCTATCTATTTCATCTCTTCAATTTGAATCTTCAGGATAATGATGATATTTTCAGATTCTTCAAGATCTTGTGACATTTTTATATTTTAAGGCACCATACTCTCTCTTCAAATTTCTGAAACTGTTGTTTTTGTTTCAAATTATTCTTATTTTACTATCCATATCTCATCTAGGGGAACAAACGAGAGTTCTTTGATATCCCTTTACCTTTAACTTAAACATATTCTTAATCATTTGAAACTGTCTCTCATTCACTTTCTTTATCTCTATTTCCTATGAACAATAATTCTTCTTGATCATTAGTAGATTTACTTTCTTTAGATGAGTTGCTTTCCTCCTTGGTATAGATGTTTTTCTTTGTGCTTGTATAAGTTCTTCCTTTTCTCATATTTTCTTTCTTATAGATCTTTGTATACTGATAATACTTGTTACCTTTCCTTCATGTTGTGATATTATTCATTATCACTATTCTCATTTTCTCTATATGGACATTTAGCAGCATAATGTCCTATTTTTTCTAGAGTTGAAACATTTTGAAGGGTAACTTACCTTCGTATTTTCCATATCCTTTCCCCAGCTTCCTTAAAAAAATGAGCTTCTTCCTTGTCTGACTTATTGTTGGAGCATCATGTGACTTGGGATTCTTTCTCTTCATATTCTTTGACTGATTTGAAGGATGCCTCTTTCTTTGATGATTTCTTTTTCAGTTAATCATCTCATACGTTGTGAGGATTCCATACAACTCATCCATAGTTAGTATAATTTACATCCTATATTTATTCAATGGAAAACACTTTGGGCATCACATCTCAAAGGAATATATATTAATACTTTTTACAAAATTATTTCATCTTTAACTTCTTCTCCAATCCCCTTTGATGGTGTTGAAAACTTCATCCACATAAATAAGTTAGGTTTATAATGTCTTTCATCATCCTTCATCTTCAAAACTTTAAAAATTAAAATTCTATGCCATTTGAAGTTACTTTTCATCTCCTTCATAGACGTTCTTGAGTTAATCCTAGATTTCATTTCCTGAAACAAAATGCATCACCTTAACAAATTTTAATTCAGACAAACCACACAATATTGCATTCATAACCTTTGCATTGCTCTCACTTGCCTTCTTGAAAACTTGATTTGTTGGAGGAGTTGCTCAAGTTGTGCATGACCAATCACAAACTGATTGCAAAATGTCAAAACCAAGATCCAGTAGATAGGTTCTTATCCTTGAACTCCAAAAATCATAGTTAGTTTCCATCAAAACAATGGAGCTCTATTTGAGGAGAATCCTTCTTTAATCTGCAATGTGTGCATCTGAGGTATGCCTTCTAGCTGTTAAAAATATTTTTGAAGGAACTCACTCTGTTACCAATTGAAGAGCACACACTAATGCTGAGAAGGGGGTACCTACTCAGGTGCATTAGTATAATTAGACAATTTTTGAGCACCAACTCATTGGAGATACCAATCCCCACAACTGAGAAAGAAACACCAATCTCTTAATTTAGGAAGTGCCAAATTTCAAGTAAGCATTTTCAATATATGGTCATGAATTAGATCTTCTTCATAAATTTTCTTAAGCCTCAATACAATATATTTTATAACTTTTACTCTCTCTATTTACTCACTTAGACTTCACTTCATGCACTTGTATTTAATAACTCTATTTTTTTTTATAGATTATGCTTTGTTTACTGAGATATCTTTGTTATCCAGCTCTACAAGATCATTTTCTTACCTTACACTTGTTAACACTTTCTCCTTTTCTCAAAGATATTACATTCAGCACTTTCTACTTTCTTTAGTAGTTTGCCATCATTCACACTGCCACATTCTTGCTTAGTTGATGATTTATGCTAAAGATACTTTCTCGCCCATACCTACACTTCTAGTTTTGCAATGCTTCTCCAAATTCTTATCGAATTCTCCTTTTATTACCTTCTAAGTTTATGCCATTTCCTTTTCCTTCTTCCTTGTCAAAATTTCCACCTTTTCCATCACATCTCTACCTTAGCTTCAAAAATTCACCATTTCTTGCATTTTCTCACATTCGTGCCTATCTCTCTTCCTTCCTTTTAGAGATTTTCATATTTATTTCACCCATCAGCTCTACTATTATTTTAACTTCATCTTCTTTTATAGATGATTATGCCTCTTAAACATTGGGTTCTAAGACTATATGAAGGTCATCCCATGAACTTAATATAAAAACAAAGTAGAGTCATCTATAGTTTGAATTTAAAATATGAAAACATGGGATTTAAATGATAACACCAAAAACTGAGCATGAGTTGGCTCAAGACCATTCATGCGGGCTAGCTCCAGACTAAACACATGATCTCTGAATGAGAAAAATTATAAGAAATCTCCAAACTCAACATACTGTTAACTTTGGACTAACTCTACTACGAGCTCCAAACTTCTATCTCCGAACCATTTATACTTCTAGCTTAAAAAATACCAATACTACTATGAGCTCTACCTATCTCTGGATGACCAACATTTTAATGAGCTATTCCTAGCTCCTGACGACCAACACTACAAGTGAGCTCGTCCTCAGATGACGATCATTTGACCAAACCTTTGACATTAATGACGCTAAATCCAACAATTCATCCCTTTGATAATGAAAAAATAGGTGACAACCCAGGAATCTCCTTTATTTGGACCCACTGTATAAATACTAGAAGCTACTATAAATAATAAGCAATAATAGAAACATAATATTACCAATAATTTAGGTAAATTGACTTGATATAAACAAGCTTCTTTTAGTTTACAAATAGAAGTGGTCTATATGTAGAAAAAGAAAGAGTTGTAGTCTAAAATTTACTTTTTTACTTTATGATAGACATGTGTGTAATAACCTCCACATGAATGGGCACACACGAGACAAGTGTTCAAGCAATGGGTACAATTTATCCTAATCTAAGCCTAGGAGGTGTGGAAAGTAGAACTAAGTCAACAAAGCTTAAATAAAGCTAAGTAAATTTAAATTAAAAGGTCCACATATATATACATATTGCACCAATACCCTCTCTTAATTTATACTTAGGGAATTCAAAAGTAAAAAATAAATGGGTCCCCAAAAAACTAGGTCTGATAAGGTACCCATGTATAATAAGTACAACTTGAAAAAATAAGATATAAAATAAGGTCTCTCAAAAAATAGACTAAGTACTATGAAGATTGCACTAGATATGATGGAAACCATCACTAAAAAAGTACTAGATAGGATGAAATCCATCACTAAATAATATGAAAGAATTGAAAGTGAAAAGAATGGTGAAGAGCTTAAATTTGCATGTGTTTATGAATCCATTACTTGATCATTGAAGAAGACAAGATGACAAATGTATACAAAAGAATAGGTCTAAGGAAATTGTCAATCTGTTGAATGAGGTGAAGAAAGTATTAAAAAGTACACTAGGAATGCCATCAAATTCCTGAAAGTAGATGATTTGATGTGCCAAGGGTAAATAAGGGGAATGAAAAATTGAAGAAGTAATATGACTACACCCACCATAATGATGAATGGGAGGAGTGGACAAAATAATATATTTGTATGAGTGGTCTGAATCCACTACTCAAACAGACAAAAGCTCGATATGATAGAAAATTATCACTAAAAGGAGATGGGTTGACTATCACCATTGAATGATATGAAAAATGGTCTCTCGCAAATAACATGACACTAATAGTGATGAGAATACATAATCAAATAATAAGGTGTGCAAAACAAGACACTCCCGCATGAAGGTATACTAAGCTATGAAAACAAAAATCCCCATGGGACTTTATAACTTAGTACAAGTATACATTCCAAAACAACCAAATAAGATAACTAAGACATTGTATATACCATAATAGCTCAAAAAAAGAGCTTTCTAACTGTCAAATAAATACCAAATCAAAGATTTACTTGGTGTTTAAATCCTTTATTAGAAATTAGCTTAGGTTAAATATAGGATTTAATTAGTCAAAGCTAAGATTTACTTACTGTTAAATCCTTTATTATATTAGCTTAGGTTAAATATAGGATTTACTTGGTCAAATATAGGATTTACTTGGTCAAATATTGGATTTACTTGGTCAAATATAGGATTTACTCGGTGTTAAATAATTTACTAGATTATCTTAGGTTCTTTAGCATGCATACAATAATACCTTCCTCTAAATCAAAAATACGTGCACAAAGATCATAAAATGAATCATAAGGATCATAATGTAATTGTGATTTGAGGGATGGTACAAGTCCCCTACAAAATATGAATTAAATTTCTAAATCACTAGGTTGATAGATAAGTAAATGCATGTTGGCCTTAAAGTGTAAAATATAACTAGAAATAAATTCATGTTCAGCTTGATGCAAAAAAAGGAAAATGCTCATATGTAGCCTTAGGGCCTCTACTACAACTAAAGTGAGCTAAGAATGCATCCTCAAGTTCTACTGAAGTACTTAAATATCTAGTAGGGAGATGAGTAAACCACGAGAGAGAATTACCACTGATACCCCTAGAGAAAAATTTAAGAAGAATCATGTTATTTTCATAAGGATCCATGACGGGTATATAATATTGAAGATGTGGTGTATGGATCTATAGTGCCATCAAACAATTGGAAGGTAAAATCTATAGGAAAAAGGTATTTGAAATACTTTATGTTGAATATGATTGTTGATAATAACATTAGAATCAACACGAGCATAATAGGCCTTGCTCTCTAAATTCAAAGTGTGAACCTCGCATTGGAGCTAACTTACGACATGAATAAGGGAAATCACCTCTTGAGGGGGTTATAACATTAGAAACTTAGGGGGTTCATTTAAAGGTTTCATTTTACCATTATAAGTATCCATGTGAACACTAACGGGCCTAAGAACATTATTGGATGATGATTTGGGTTAAATATGGCCTTGGTTTTATCTCATGAGTAGGCTTTAAGGGGGGTATTAATGACATGAAAGTAAATTTCACTAGAAGATGCATCAACATGTATGTTTATTTTCAATTAATGGAAGATCAACATAATTATATTTACTACCAAAATCACTACATACATTAATATCTACAAGTGGAAGAGAAGAAGTACTAATAGTAACATCACATTTTCTTGTAAGAGGAGAAGGAGAAACATAATGTGCATCATTCACAACATGATCTATATCATTTTTTAGATGCTAGAGAAAATGGAGGAAAATAAAACAGGTAACAATATTCTTTTTATATTCAAAATATAATAATAAAAGTGAAATGGTTATCAAAGATGTTATAATTAAGCTCGATACTTTAACATTCAAGAGGAGTAGAAACACAATCATTGTTAGTGCATAAATTGGAACAAAAAAACATTATGTATGTTATTATCATGGATGTATGTAGAATTCATCATTTCTTATTCAAAAAGATAAGGGACACCATCAATCAATGTGTAAATAGAAGGTAAATCATTAGTATGTACACTAGAAACACTAACATCATCACCAAAGTCTAGGTCATCTATAGTATTGGGCTCATGGTCACTAGTCCAACCTAAAACACCATATTTAGGGTCTTTATGAGTGAAAAGGGGTTATGTGTGGAAATAGGGAGGGTGATCAGTGAATGGTTTGAAAAGTAGGATCTAAGTAAGTATAAAAGAATACATCATCTCCGTTCCAAAATCATAAGAAAATTGTAAAAACTTTCACCAACATTTTATTTATAAGATGATTTTCAAATTGAATTCGACATTAGGAATTATCCCAATTTTTAATTAGTTTTTTTTAAAAATGTAAGTACTGTGTAAATCAGATAAAAACCAAACTAAAAATAGATAAATATGGGACACGTAATTGATAACAGAGTTTGGCATTAAATCCTACGTCTCTGGGTCCATATAAATGTGATCGATGTATTAAAATTTTCATTAATACACTTACAATACTTCAGAAAGGTAAAATCATACCTTCTTCGATTGCCGCAATATTCTCTATGTAAAAAAAAAACCCTAGTTTCTTTTGGAATTTTCCTCTAATTCTTCTCCTAGCTCTCACAATAAGCCTTTGAGTGTACATAGTCTTCTGTGAATTAGCCTTCAAATATAACTCATCTCCTTCTATATTGTTTAAGAACCTCAGACGCAATGGTGGGGGTGCTTATATTTATAGTGCAAGGTCTTGATTTCGAGCCTTGCTAAGTGCACAACTTGCTATCCTTTGGCTAAGCTTAGAAATATAATCCCACATGCGCGGGAGAAGGATTAAGTGAGTGATTTAAATGGTTTTTGGTGCCCCCATTATATTGGCTTAAGATTCATTTTGTTGGTCATGATGTGTGGCCATTGGGTTATGTTGCTAATTTTGGTGGTGAGGAGCTAAGCGCTAAATTGGAGGATGGTCAGGTAGATGCACTAAGTTGGGAATGCGGATTTGGCAAGGAGGTTTGAGGAGATAAGGTGAGTTGGAGGGTAAGGTAGACCCACGTGGCAGATAAAAGGTGAGCTGACAGATAGGTGGTGAGGATAGTGAGGTGGGTAGGTTGACCTAGTCGGTTGAGCTGAGTCAGCTCGACTCACCGAGTCTGGATGTCTACTAAGCCAATACAATGCATAATGTTTACAATTACATAGAAAATTATCCCACAATCATCATATTAATATAAGCATAAGCACACACACACACACACACACACACACACACAAACACACAAGATCAATCATGGTTATATGAAGATTTGAGGCCAATGCATTCGTCCATGCAAAAAGAGTGTGTCAATCACTAGTTGAGGGCCCCTAGCCAACAAATAGTTGGGGCCCATCCATGCTTGTAAATGAGTGTCGAAGACCGGTGGCGCAAATAACCAAATTTTTCTTCATACCACTTGTGCCACTTCTCACAATTTTTTTGGTCCAATTTGCAAATGTGCATGCACGTCCATGTCACCTGCGTGCACAACCATTATTTTTTCTAGTTGGCCAAAAATTAGAGCTAGCTATATCTTCTACGTACGGGCTTATTTTTCAGCAAATAAGATACTATTGAAAATTTCTCATTTTTCTCTACACAATAGTAACTACTTGTGACTGATTTTGAGAAGACCATAAATTGTCATTTTCTCAATGAGCATCCTATGGATCACTCCTCCCCATCTGAGAAAATTTTAGACCTCCAAAAGTTATTTCAATTGGTAAAGAGGTGAGGGTACTTCTCCCTCACCTTTCTAGTTTCCATCCATTTTTCCTTGTTCAGATGCATGCCTTTCAAACCCACACAAATATATTCAACATCACCCCTTTGCAAGGTTCTGACCTTCCTGTCCAAAATGATATCTTCCTATGCAACTCATCTAAATATATAGGTGCAAAATCATCAACAAAAGGTACAACATTACCATCATGATCAATAATCATAGGCGGTTCATACAACATTCAAATTTTCAACATTTACTTAACTGAATAAATTTGTATGTACGGAGGTAAATCCAACCTAGAAAGCATTATGACCAATTTTCTCCAAATTTTGGAATGGACCATACTAAATTGGTTTTAAATTTTTACCTTCACCTGTCATCCTTTCCTTGCTGATGTGAAGCCAAACTGAATCACCCACTTGGAATTTGTGATCAATTTTATGTTTATCATGCCTAGGTTTATATTTTCTTGAATTTTCTCCAACAGTTCTCAAACAAACTGATGGACCTGTTATATTCTCTGCACAAAATTTTTAGCTTTTTCAATATCACTAAGTCCACTAACAACAATTTCTTTTCCAAAAGAGAAATCTAATGGATATTTAGGTAAATAACCAAAACAAGTCTCAAAAGGAGACTTTATAGTAGAAGAATGTAGTGCACTGGTTATAAGCATGTTGCACATAATACAAATGTTCATCCCACAATTTAAGATGTTTACCACAATAACCCCTAAGCAAATGTACCACTATGTAATTCAAAACCTCTGTTTGACCATCAGTCTATGGATGAAAAGCAATGATTTTCTTCAACTTGGTGTCCATCAAACCCCACAAAGTTGACCAAAATTCCCCAAGAAACCTGGAATCCCAATATGAAACAATAGAAGTGGAAAATCCAAAATGAACCCATACAAACTGAAAGAATAAATGTGCAGTCCCTTCAATAGTTATTTGTTTAGTACAAGGAATCAACACACACATTTTGCTAAATTTGTCCACAACCACATATAAATAGTCATGTTTCCTTCATGACATGGGAAAACCTCCTACAAAATCCATGAAAATACTTTCCCATAGGTGTGTAGGGACAGGAAGAGGAGTGTAAAGTCCTAACTTCTTGTTTCTAGGCTTTCTCGTGGCACAAATAACACATCCTTTTATATACATGGTTACATGTTCCTGCATTCTAGGCCAATAACAATACATGTGTAAATGTGCAACTGTTTTACCAACACCAAAATGTCAAGATATAAGAGAATTATGAGATTCCCTAATCATATGCACTCTTTCATCTTGCGGAATGAAAATTTTACCATAATGATACAAGACATCATGCACATGATAATCCAATTCTCCTACTTGTTTTCCACTCATTAAATCTTCATACACTTCTTTAAAATCAACATCATAAACATATTGTTCTTTATAACTATCATGAGACCAAAGAACTATGTTGTAAAAGGACATATGCAACAACTGGAGGTCTAGATAGCATATTGGTAACCTTATTTTGTATACCTTTCTTATACCTAATCACGAGTTGGAACTGCTACAAGAATCCCATCCAATGAGAAGTGTATAGATTGTTCTATCTTGGTATATGTTTGTAAGGTACTGGAGAAGCTGATGATCTATATGAATTACTGTTTCCTTTTCCCATCAAGTAATGTTTCCATTTTTTTACACTTCTGAACCAATGCATACAACTCTTTATCATATGTTGGATAGTTTCTTACCACTGCACTTGTGAAGGTCTCAAAATGGTAACAAACATGATTTTTTTTTTGCATCAAGACTACCCCCATTGCATATTCACTGGCATTTGTCTCGATCTCAAATGACTGTTGTAAATCTAGAAGTGCTAAGAAAGGAGCGGTATTGATTTTCTCTTTCAGTGTATCAAAATATCTCTGATGTTTTCCTCCCCACTAAAAGACTCTGTTTAGTAATAGTCAAAGAATGCAAAGGAGATGCAATAAATGAGAAGTTAGAAATAAATTTTCTCCATTATTGTACTACACCAAGAAAGATTCTAACTTTCGTTACATTATTGGGTCTAGGCCAGTTAACAATGACCTCAAATTTTGTAGGATCAATTTTCAATTCACCATGTCCCAAAACATAACCCAAATAAACCAAATATGTTTTCCCAAATTCACATTTAGACATCTTCAGATGCAATTTCTCCTTTCTTAAAACATCTAAGAATTTCTTGAATATGAATGATATGATCATCCCATGATTTAGTGAAAATTAGAATATCATCTAAGTATACTATGATAAAATCATCAATGAATGGCCTAAAACATCATTCATCACACGCATGAATGTAGTCGGTGCATTACACAACCCAAAAGGCATAACAAGCCATTCAAATAAACCTTGTTTGGTTTTAAAATTAGTTTTTCATCACCTTATAATTCTTACTTTGTGATAACCACTTCTTAAGTCCAAACTTAGTGAAATAAATAACATTCTTTAACTTGATTTAGTAAATCATCAATATGAGGAAGAGGGTAATGATTTTTCACCGTGATTTTTTTAAGGCACGAAAAATCAACACACATATGCCATGTATCATCTTTCTTAGGCACCAAAATGATTTGTGAACCACAAGGAGATGAACTTGGACGGATAATTCCTTTTGCCAAAAGTTGCCATCACCTTTTTCTTGATTTCCTCATTTTCAACCACAGACAATCTATACATAACAATGTTAGGAAGAGGTGCATCTATGCAACAATTGTATCTCATGTTGAACCCCTCTTTTAGGAGGTAGACCCTATGGATCCTGAAATAACATCATCATAGTTAGAAACAATTTTAACCAATTCATTACGATGTTTAGGATCACAATATTCAAAATCCTTTTCATGATCTTTCTCTTTGGCTTTGATCACCATGAGTACAAAATTCTTGCTTGAATTTACAAGTATTTTCATCTTCCCTTTAATAACCAAAGAAAGACTTGTTTTCAGACGATGAGCTCTAATAATATATTCAAACCCCATCCTTAACAAGAAAGTATTTATTCTCTTCCCTATAGAAGATTGTTTTACAATCATATAGATAAGGAATTCCCAAAAGCACACCACGAATATCTAAAGGAACAACATCTAAATAAACCTCATCAATAAACTTGTTTGTAATGGCAAATATGATTCTACAAGTTTTTTTTACCTGTAATTTTGCATCGTCACAAACCCAACCCAAGGGATAAAAATTAGAATGTGGCTTGGTTTTGATTCCCAATTTTTTCACAACCTCCTCTGAAATCATATTAGCTTGAGATCCACTATCAAATAGAGTGTCTATTTTTGTATGTTTATAAACAAATCTTTACGTGGAAAATCTCTTTTCTTTTCTTTTCATCATGCATAGATTGTTGTTTAGAATAAGATACAACATTAGATGAACTAGTGGTATAAGAAGAGGAGTAATTACAACCTTGAAAACTCACGGTCATGATCTTGGTTTCATCTCCTGAATCAAACCCAAGGATCATGTACCACAGTATTCATGTTCTTCTCTTTTCCCTATCCTTATTATTAAAACACTTAGGCTTTATTTCAGGATTTAATTTCCAACACTTAGATTCATCATGATTCTTTTTACAATGATTGCAAAATGGTTTTTCATCTTCTTTCTTGATAGTAGAATTATTATTTTTCTTACCCTTTCCTTTACCTTGTTCTTTTGAACCTTTTTCCTTTCCTTCAGATTATTTTTATTTTGTTTTGAGGAGGAAGACTCCTTAGTCATTTTCCCTCTTGCTTCCAAATATGTAGCTTGCACACACACCACATCAAGATTAGTAGGTTTAAGAGCGAGAATCATATGTCTCAAATAACTATGTAATCCACCAATATATTTAAGCATTGTTTCTTATGTATGGAGATAAATACCAATAATAAGAGCCCTTTTCCTAAACACTTGTGTATAATCTTGAACACTTTGTCCCTTATTTTGTCTTAAATTTTTCCAATCCATCATAGTTTTTTGCATATATCCTAGAGGATATAATTGTTTTCTTAGATCAAAAACAAAATTAGACCAGGAAGATATTTCTTTACCTTTTTTCTCATCTACTTCATGAAGCTTACTCACTCACCATATGAGTGTTGTGCCACCCATTCAAATATTTTCCAAATGAATATTTTCTTCATCATCCATTTTTTTGAACCCCTGCAATATACCTAAATCTACTTAATCCAATTATCCAACTTCTCTGCATTAAGCTCCCCATTATACATTGGAAATTCAAACTTAGATATCTAGTTTTAAAGAAGGAAGAAAATCATAGATTTTTTGCTTCACCTTTAGGAAAATTGGATTTTTTTTTCTCACCTTTAGGAGAATCAAAATCAGATACATATCCATATTTCTTTTTACCTTTTTTGCCTTCTTTTTCCAGCATTCTTTCCTATCTCGGTAAAATTCCTCCACCATCTCTTTCATTTGAATGAATGATTGATGAAAATATTCTTCATGTTCCTCCATCACTGGACTTCGTGATCTTCTTATACCAGTTTCTGGATCAACACCTGCTAGTTCTCCTTTGCCCTTTCTAGAATGGGACCTTGCTAACATTCAACACAACTTGCAATCCAAAGACTATTAAACTGATCATAAACCAGCTTTGATACCAAATGATCCAAAATCATAAGCAAAATTCAATATTCATCCAAAACAAAATCCTTAAACAAAAATTTTATGGAGTAAATTCACCATCATGAATTTTCATTATTTTTTAAAAATTTCGAGTAGTGGTGTAAAAACATAGAAAAACCAAACTAAACAGAGAAATAGAGTCACCACAATTGATAACGGAGTTCGGTGTTAGAACCTATGTATTCAGGTCCATATAAATGTGTATGATCTATTAAAATAATGTCTTAATACACTTATAATGCTTCAAAAATATGTATCCATATCTTCTCCAATTGCCACAATATTTCTCTTGAAAATTTAAGCCTAGTCCCTTTGGAATTTTCTCCTAATTCCTCTCCTAGCTCTCATATTAATCAATTTTCAATACACAGTCTACTTCCCATTAACCTTCGAATGGAAGCAATCACCTTTTATATTGTTTCAACACCAAGGGCATAACAGTCAAGCCCTTATCCTTTTATCACAGTGACCCAAGTTCAAGCCTTGCTAAGCACATTGTTTGTTATCCTTTGGCTAAGATTAGCAAGATAATCCCACATGCGTGGGAGAAGGATTGGGAAATTGGTTTAAATTGGGTGGTGATTAAGGTTTAATCCATTAATAGACAACTTTTTCTAAAGCCACATTGTGTGTTGTCATTAGTAAATGGGCTATGTTTGGCATGAGGTTGGTTTAGCGCCAAGTTGGAGGATGGTTGGCAAGGAGATAAGAGGGAGTTGATGAGGAAGTTAGAGGAGATAAGGTGAGATGGAGAGTAACGCAGTCTCGTGTGGTAGATAAGAGGTGAGTTATACTAGATAGGTGGTTAAACTATGAGGTGGGCAGGTCGACTCGGTTGGATGAATTGGGTTAGCTTGACTCACCGAGCTGGGTTGTCCACTGAGCCATTACAATGCACAATGTTTACAATTCATAGCAGATTATCCCACATTCATCTTGTTAATACAAGCATGAGTATATATATGTAGAATCTCAACAATGGTAATATGAATATCAGAGGCAAAGGCACCCCTCCATTAAAATATATTGTCAACCCTGGTTGAGGGCCCCCAG
Organism: Taxus chinensis; assembly: GCA_019776745.2. NCBI lineage: Eukaryota > Viridiplantae > Streptophyta > Pinopsida > Cupressales > Taxaceae > Taxus > Taxus chinensis. The sequence goes on from CM034147.1 coordinate 966,756,560, forward strand.
AAAATAACAAGACCCACCCCCTCCGTAAACGAGTTTCAAAGACCGGCCTCGTAAAACCCAAATTTTTCTTCATACAGTGGTGCCACTTGTCGCAATTTTTTTGGTCCACTTGGTGGATGTGCACATGTCCATGTCACCTACGTGTAGTCCATATGTTTGCCAGTTGGCCAAATATTTCAGCTGGCTATATCTTCTACATACTTATCTATTTTCAGTAAACAAGATACCGTCGGAAAGATCTCAATTTTATCTACGCAATGCAAATTCTTGTGACCGATTTTGAGAAAATAATATATCAGTGTTTCTCAATGAGGATTATCTGGATCAATCTCTAAAGGAATGCGAAAATTGATTAACATGCTTGGCATCCACATAAGTGGTATGGACCTAGTTAAAGAGATAGTAAACATTATGCCTCTACAAATCATGTAAATAATCCATGATCACACACAAGCAGAAAATGCACACAAAGCAAACACTTATGCACCCTAAGATAACACTAGGGTTTTAAAATTAGAATGCCTAGCCTATAGAAACTTGGGAAACATCTTAGGTTAGGTTAAGGATTTGATTAAAGCAGATTCACCAAAATGTATAAACCCTAATTGAAATTAATCAATCTATAAGTTGATAAGGTAGAAACCAAATAAAAATGCTTGTAAGATTATATTTCAGATCAACTAGTTATTCATATAAGTATAACAACCACTTTAAGGAGGAGATATAATCAATTAAAGGTGGAATGGATATAGAAAGAGTCACTTAGCTGACTTGGATGGACTCTAGACTATGTCATTGAGTGATATGGAGTAGAAACAAAGACTAGAAACTGGAGGAATATTCCACTCTACTGCTAGAGATTCTGGGTTAGAAATGTAAAGTATGGTGACGATCGTACATCACAAACTGACCATACTATATGGTTTTGAATCTGTGTAAATTTGGAATATGTAAAATTTAGTGTACTCTTTGTTGCCTTTTAGAATTTATGGTGTCGCATAAAACCCCATATTTGGCACTTGTACTTGTAAAATAACCCTAGCTACCCTGCAACACACTCATACACACATTAGATGGAAAATAAATGCAAATTCTTGAGTTAGTTTGATCTCGACGGTCACCCTGTATTTGTATCATTAAGCATTGTACTACATTTCAGACTCAATGTAGTTCTCCTAGTGCTTTGTGTTGTTGTGCATGCAATTGTCCCTTCCCTAGTGTTGCCCTTGTGTTTCCACACCGATAACGGGCTAAGCTACTTCATCCCATTCAAACCCTTGTGTGTTGATGAAAGAAATTAGAATTATTCCCTCCTATTCTATGTATGCAGTATGTAACAATTCTTACTCCTCGAGTTCAACATTATGGTAGCTAGATAGATGTTTTCCATATCGTAAATGCTTGAGTTAGACTTTTATATATATATATATATATATATATATATATATATATATGTATGTATGTATGTATGTATGTATGTATGTATATATATGTATGTATGTATGTATATGTATATATGTAGATATATACATATATACATATATATCTTTCTTTAAGATTAATATATATATATATATATATGTATGTATGTATGTATGTATATGTATATATGTATATATGTAGATATATACATATATACATATATATCTTTCTTTAAGATTAATACCTTATTGGAGGGAAAGGTTGGTTTAAAAGATACAAAATGAAAGATAAAAGAGGGGGAAATAGGCCCAGAAAGATAGAACGGTCGGAAAACAAAGGAGGTCAAGACTATACAATGGGGTCAGGACTATGTGTACAGTCTTGAACCTGTTGTACAATTCTGACCTAGGGTCAAACAATAGTAAACAAAGTAAACAGGGAACCAAAGATCTCTGTATAACACGATGCAAGTTCAATCAAAGTAAGAGAATAAAAATAACCTGATTCCAATCAAGCAATAAAAGGAAAACCAATAAGGGACTGATGCCACTAAGACCGTGTCTCATTGTTTAAAACTCATGTACATATATAACTATAAAAAAACATGATGTAATAGTGGTTTTGTGTATTTTAGTGTCTACAGCTCCTGCATTACTTCTTCTCCCCTATCTTTTTGTTTAAATGGAGAAAATATCTTTGAATTTGTGGTTGTGCTTAGTGAAAAATGGTTAATTTGTAGGTTTAACATGATTTGGCCATCTCTTCCAATTCTCAATGGGTGGATAAGCCAATACTAGTCTCATGTCATCTTGGATAAGGTGAAAATTTACCTCAATGCATAAGGTTTTTTATTATGATTTTTTTTGTGAACCATAGGATCATGATGTGATCTATAGTAAGGGGTCTTGGTTCTATAAGGGAGTTGGATTATTCATGAAACCATGGTTTTTTTATTTTAACCCTTTATTGGAAACCCTCTCCTATGTCTAAGTATATGGGTAGGGTTGCTAAATCTATCTTTGCCTTTTTTAACGTCTTCAACTCTAAAACAAATTGATAACACAATTGGGAAATTCATTTTCATGGATATGGGGATGGTTAGATAAAATTAAGACTATGTCAAAATATGTGTGAGATGGATTTGAGCAAATGCCTCCTTGACAACTTTGTCTTAGTTTGGGGGGCTTGTCAAGAATTCAAAAAGTTGATTATGAAATATTTACTTTTCGATATAGGGGATGTTTTGAATATGGACATTTGGTATTTACATACCCATGCCTGTAATCTCCAATTCAAAATGCATCTAAAGATAGTATTAATATGATAGTTGTCTTGTTAGACATACTCTTAAAATTATAAGTCTCAAACAAATAAACACCTTGAGATAATGCGTCATCTATTTTGTAGATATAATCTTTACAAAATGTGTTTCAAATTATTATATATAAAATTTTTGAAACACATGTCGTAAAGATTTTATTTTTTATTTTTTATTTTTATTTTCCAAATTTAAAAATAATAAATATATGATATTATTTCAACTACTAACCGGTCACCTTTTTGTAGAACGGTTAGTAGTTGAGTGATGATTTTGGAATTGAATTTGAAGGACATGTTTCTTCAATTTTGATGAGTGAATGTCATGCTTGTCTTCTAACAATTAAATTTGCTACAATTACACGACATTGCTATTTTCCATGAACATTAACGCTGCTACTGCCAACATCTTTATTAAAGTCACGGACAAACCATGCAAAATAATTACCACTGCTGATCAATGCAAATTAATTACAAACAGAAGACAGGTCCGGATTTCTTTAAATTATCTTTGAGAGGGTAAGATGCTGTAAACTCCAAAATGTTTTCAAAGATGAAGAGATCGAACGCTTCAGCGACTCCATTAACGCTCCAGAAGAGCAACGCAGATCTCGTACGCAACGCCAAAATCAATCTCATAAACACTTCTTCTTTTTCTTCTTATAAAGAATACAGAAATTTGGACAGACTGCAAGCATCGGAGTACTTGTCTTCTTCTTTAGAAGAAACATCTATCGGACGGAGATCAAGATTTGTGTTTGCCCGCGGAAAGATGAAAGTAGAAGATCTGAGGAGAGCCGTTGATTCGGCCCTGGCAGAGATATTTGGTGTGGAGTTGGTGCATTGTTTTCGCTTAGCTAAACAGGGACGCACACCTGTCGATTTAAGTAGAATGAATGCACCTGAAATTGTAGAGGTTTAACGCACTTGGCATTCAAAAGATCAAATATATTTCACAGCTAAATCAGTTGTCCCTACTTACCGTGTGATAAAGTGTTGCCGTCTGATTATTGAGAATATTATATGAACAAAATGTTTTCACAGATTTTTTTTGATAAAAATTTCCAGTTTCCTTTAAAGCTTAATAGTTATAAGGTGACTAATGCAATAGCTTATATACATATAAACAAATCGTATTAACAAAAACACTTAATTTAAATTATGTTTTGCACTCATACGTGGATATCATAAGATGAGTTAGCACTATTGCATTCGGACTCTCAAAATGATATGTGTATTCAAATTCTCAGTGCCTTCTTGCTCCTACCTTGTGTTATTGTCATTTCTCTGTTCATCGTGATAAGGAGTTTAATTAGGGGAATTTTCTCTAATGACAGGCCTTAAATTGGTAAATGGTCATTTTGTTGTTAATTTTTCACTCTCTTTTTAAGCAGGAAGTCTTTTTTTAATGAAGTTTTGTATTTCTTGGATATTTTCGGTAATGTTTCCGGTTTGAATTTGCAGTGGACCAAGATGCTGTGTTATGAGAAAAACGTGATGCATTTCCTTGATTGGGCTAAAAGTTTTACATGGTTTTCAGTGGAAGTGAAAGTAGTTTGAATTCTTTGGTATCTCTTTTGCTTTCAAATTTACCCCTTAGGATTTTTGGCAATATATGTGGTTTGTCATGTGAAAAAAAAAAATCTTATACGAATTTAAATCCTCTTTCTCTCACTGACAAGTATTAGGTTTGCACAAAAATTCTCGGCACCATTGACATTTATTACTCGTCTTGTTGGGCTCCCTCTAAGTCTTCTCATGATAAATTGTTTATATTTTTAAGGGAATTCAATGGGCTACTGCCAAATTGGACCGAGGATTTCACAATTATAATTGGGACACTTGTTGCCTCTTGAAAGAGAAAAGAAGGCATGGGAATCATGGTCATCCATTGCCAAAACATCACTCTCTATGGTAAGTGGGTTGTGTAATTTGTGAAGGGAACTAGAGCTTGGAAAATCCTATCAAGGTATTGTATATTGGCAAGTTCTCCTTATAGAAAAAAATTGTTTAGTAAATATAGGATTCCATGCACTTCTGATCACCACTATGTTGGTTAAAATCGAGGAGTCTTTTGTGGCCAAAAGCGTCTAGAAAGCCTTTGTAGTGGTTAAACCCCATCTTAAGTAGATTGAGGATGGTTTCAAAAGTAGGCTCTTTTTTAATGCCCATAATCTATGGTGCTATTTTATTATGACATCTATGAGAAGCCCTCTTATTTGTTGAAATTCTACTATAAAAGCGCTTATATCCTTCAGAAAACAAAAAAAAAAATCCTAAAGTGGACATTGTCTCTTATCTTGACCTATAAAGAAAGTTTCAACTCGTAGTTTTAGACCTGCCATCATTCCTTCACATCACAATTCTTGTGACTGATGTCACTCTTTATAAGCTTGGGCTTAGACCACCTTTGTCTTGCTAGAAGGATTGGCGATGGAATTAATATGGCACTTTTAAAAACTACTCTCATGTTTTGTATCATATTATGAGTTTATTCTCTTAAGCTTTAGAAAACCTGAGTAGGTGATGGAATTCGAATTTCTCTCCTAGCACTCGGGTTACAAAAATCACATAAGAAGCAAACCAAAAAGTATGGACTCTCTTATGTCATTATTAATATTTTGTAAAACATATATTTTTTTTTAAAGGATTCACTTTATTTTATTAGTGGAGACATTTTACATTTACCATATTACTTATTTTACTCATTAATGGATAGTGAGATAATGTAAGATAATATTATGACCCATTTAACTTTAGTTATATAAATTGAGAGAATTAGAGGTAGCTAATTTCTTACAAATGAAATTTGGAATGCCAAGACTAAACCCAAATTATTGCACTTCCTTTGGTTCCTAGTTTATCAAGGCTTTCTTCTCATAGAAACACTCAAATGAATTTGCATCCATAATGCAAAATCCCTAGCATGCGTTTGGCATGAAACTTTTAAGCGCATATTCTAGTTTTCCCTAGAGTTTAGTCTTCTTGGAACTGGATTTATAGTATTTTCCAACTCTCCCATCCAAAACCTTTGACTTGGAGTATTATCCTTTTGGGGGTTTGTGTTAACTGGACCATATACAATAATTATTATTTTTTGGAATTTCTTTTTAATAAAGATGTAATTGATTCTCAAATTTTTATAAATGAAAATTTTATTGTGATATCTTTTATTTATATACAAAACCAAGCTGAAGTTGAGAAATTGGTTACTATAGGTCCACTAAAATTTGGTAACATGCCCATTTGCAATGCCACATTTTACCATGCTCCCTTGCTTAAGACAAATTCTCAAATTCAAAATCTAATCAAATTATCTCTCTAGCTCTTGTGTGACCTGACTATATTTACACTTTTCTTTGTTGTCAATTTGAGAAATATTATTGAATGACAATAGTAAATAACCTCTATACTTTATGTCGCAACTTTCTATTTCACTTTACATCTCTCGTGTCTAGGACCATACATAAGGTCAAGATGTGGGGTACGGTCTTGGATGACCTATACAGTCCTGACCATTTACTTTCTCCAACACTATTTTTATGTGAATATCTTTATTAGGTCATTTTATCTTCTTAGGGTTAAATTTATTAGGATATTTCACCTACGGAAGGATATATAAGCAAGTCAATGTCACTTTATGACTCACTTGACACTCTTACAAGATTCTATTGTAAATAGCATTCAAAAAGTACTCAAGGGTCTCATAAATCTACCAAATCAGTTGCACATCAATTAGAAAAGTCCCTACTACAAGTTTAAAGAACTCAATAAGGTAAAAGACTCTATATTCCTCCATTTCTAAGCATACAAAGGTTATAGAGCCATGTATTAGTAGGAGAAAAGTAACTCTAAACATTGTTCAAGGGTTTTAAGGAATGGAGGGTTGAGTCATGTAGCTGAGGTAGACCACAGCACACCACTACCACAGTTGGGTACATTCTATACTATATAGTTATCATATTATCTTGGTGTCAAGATACATGAGGGAAACCCTAGGGGGGGTGATGGTGTTGGATATTATTTTCCTTGTATTTATTTATTTACTTGGAATATTTCCTACACAATGTAAATCATCTTGATTAGGTGTTATTTGTGTCATAAAAGTTACATGACTTTTCATAGGATATCATAGTATGTCATAGGAATAACATTTGATTGGTTATTTCAGGAATGTAACTCCTTAGATTCATGATGGTTATTCTTATGAGGAAGTTACTTATCATCCTCCTATTTGTACACACCACTTGAGATATTGTGAGGTTATAGATTTTGCACCATTCTTGTGTTTGTGAGTTAATTTCAAATTACATTACTTGTTAGATCATTATTATAATTTGTGCAACTACATGTGTGCAATCATTATTTATCATTGATTCTAGCGAAAAATACAATATGGTATCAGAGCGATGATGGTAAAATGCTTGTCTATTTTCATTAGTTTTCGCATCATTTTATTCTTTAAAAATTAATAGGGTATGTGAAAATATATTTTCTCCATCAATGGATATTGTTCTAAGTTTATTATCAAGGGGTTATAAAATTTCTTGTGTGTTTCAAAAAAAGAGCGACCAAATTTTTTTAGGGGTTTTTTTTAGGGTTTTTTCACTATCTAGGGTGTTCACTATAGTTTGCTTGCCATTTGCGTTTATTTTGGGATTTTCAAGGTGCTCGACAAGTGCTAAAATCTGACATAATGTATTGGGTATTTAGACATGCTTAAAAAGTCAAAAATACAGACCCAATGTTTTGAGTCTTCGTAACATATTAACATTTTAACAAATTTTACAATTTGATTTCAAACCTCCGAAACCTAGTACACCTAGTGTTTATGGTTTTTGAGACTTCAGAAAATATTATCATTTCAACATATTTTGTAATCTACAGTCAAACCTCCAAACCCCAGTCAACACCTAGTGTTTTAGGTTTTTGGGACTTCAGAACATCTCAACACTTTAACACATTTTGCAATTTGTAGTCAAACCTATGATCCCTAGTAAACACTCAATATTTTAGTTTTTTAACATGTTTAACAAGCTTTAGGCTACAGTACATGATCAACAAGATTTGTGTTCTAACACATACTCAATAAGCTTCGGGTTCTGACACATGCTCAGCAAGATTAAAGTTCCAACAACTTGCATGCACTTTTAAAAACCTTGACCAAGACCATTTTGGGATTTTTCTAGTGTTAAGCAAGCAAAAAAATTTGACTTAGTGCATTTCAGGTTTTCCAAGGTGTTTAGCAAGGTTAAATATCTGATTTTCTGTAACTTTGAGTAGACATCTCCTTTTGAGGTTCCATTTTTTCTTAAAGTGTGAGTTTTCTGAGATCTACACATTGAAGATATTCTCGTGCCTTGTAAAATTGAATATGTATAAGTTTTTTGGGTGTACTATGTTGTGTCTTTCTTTATTTTAATTTACATTCTACCTTCTGCACTTCTTTTTCAACTTAAAAATATAAATACGTTTAGTAAATCCACTCATGCCCCTTAACTATCATGAATGGAAATCTAAAATTCAACTCATTATGAGAGGTAAGGGACTACATCGAATAACAATGGGGCTTGAAACTGAACCGAATCCTGATGCAGAGAAACCAAAATGGTACAAACCGTTGTGATGAAACCTTTGTATTATTGTGTCTGTCTATGTCTCTAGATATTCTCTTTCAGGTTGAGTCTACCAAATCTCCTAACGAAATTTTGGACCATATTAGAAAAGCCTCTTTAGGAAAACAAATGAAATGAGAGGGCATGAATTGGAAAATGAGCTTATTAGTTTGAGCCCTAGCAATTTCGACACACTCCAGGACTTCTTCACAAATTTCAAATTAATAAGATTAGCAGTTGAAGGGATGTGAAATTGAAAATAAGGACTCACAACTTATCCTTTCTATCCTTTCAAAACTAGGTCCAAATTACCCAGTGTTCGTCTCCACCTTTCATGTCACCAAAGTTATGAACTTGGAGCAACATGGAAGATGCCCTCTTTTGATGTGTTTTTTGGGTCAACTGACTAAGGAACAAGACAAGTTAATACAAATGGGCACATTGAAGTCTTCTAAATCACATGTCTTGACTATAGGGAATGGGAAACCTAAGGCTTCTAATAACAAGGAGAAGAAATAAGAGAAGAATGATCAAGTACAGAAAAAGGATAAGAAATTATCCCAACCAAAAACTAACATTGAACCCACTTCCTCTGAAGCTAAACCTAAGAAGAAAAGGGTCAAGTGTGCCTATTGCAAGAAACTTGGACATGATGAACACAAGTGTATGAAGAAGCAAATTGACTCCCTTACTCACATTTTGGAGAAGAAGAACATACGTGGTCCCTGAATCTATTAAACAAAATCTCATCAAGCCAAGAAAATTCTAAGGAAAAAGAAAACAATAAAGATAAGAAGAAGGGAAAATGCTTTAGTTGTCCATGTAGTGGCTCCAACTTCAGCATGGGTTATTGAATCTGGTGCCTCACACCACATGGGTTCCTCATAGGTTCAATTTTCTTCTGTGGAGCCATGTAGTTTCTTCCGTGGAGCCATGTAGTTTGTCCTCTATCACATTGGGTAATGAAACCTTTGTAGCAGTTGCAGGGGTGGGGCATGTGAAGTAAATGGTGAAGCATTCAACAATTTTCTAAGTGTTCCAAAACTTTCCACCAATATGTTATCAACTTACTAGATCAATCACATAGGGAAGGGCATAAGAGTTGAATTCAACCCAAATTCATTTATCATCAAAGAGATACAAAGTGGTAATACAGGTGCAGAGGGAAGGGTTGATCACTATTCATATTTATATACCTGTTGGAAAAATGATTTGTGACATGGGAAAATTAGATATTTCTCACCAACATTGTGGGACTAAGTCCCTCTGCTTGAATGAGGTAGATCCATTTATTGAAAATAGGAAAATTATGTACATTATTCTAATAACTAGGAGTGGTCTTTTGACCGGGGATCACATAGGGTTACTTCTCTACACCTATGGAAAAATTATTGTAGATACTACAAGGGAAGAAATAAATTGAGAGAGAGGTGCAAAGAGAATAGTGAGAGGGTTTTGCACAATAAATAACACAATAGAGTTTATTTGTTAAAACCAGAATATATCCATGAATTCAATGAGAAGACATCATTAACATAGAGCAAGGAACATGATACAAATCACACAAATTTTAAGTGCATACATTCAACAAGTACATGATCATGGAGTTATAAGAATTTAATAACTTGTTCCTAGAAATAATATGGGAGCTAGTAAACAAGAATAACCATCCCTTGAAATGAGAAAGCTCTCCCAATTTATAGCTTTACAATGCAACTCTTCATTTACCCCCACGTGATTCTTCATGTGTCATCACTTATGAATTTTCAATTACCCTTAGAAGAGACAAAGTAAGTATCTCTCTTATAATTTGAGAGAGTAATTTTACAAATTACAAATATTTTATCATCACTTAAGTAAATAGGACAAAATGTTGTGATTGCATACAATGAGGAATTATAAAGGGGGAGAGTAGAGGAGAGAGAATGAAGAAAGAAGAGAAAAGATGCTCCAAAGCATGGATGAAGGTGCCTCTTCCCTTGATGAATATCATCTCCGATAATGATGAAGATGAAACCTTGAAATGTGATGACCCTCTACTATGGTGCTCCATCGATGAAGATTAATCCTTTGGAAACTTTGTCCCTTTGAGACCTCCCTAGAATTGAGCTCCTTTGTAGAAAATTTCTACTCATTGAAAAGATATTTGATGAAAATTTGACCATTAAATACCATGAAGGATGCTTTCCCTCACTTAAACAAACCTTCCAACCTTTAAAACACTGGCATGCCTCCAAACTACCAAGTTCTTGATGTAACTTGAGACCATTTCCTGCACACTTCAACATGATGATCATGGCCCTTGGGAAATGGAGTGACCAATGAGATGAATGAAGGAGGGAGATTGGACGGAAGATGTTTCTATCCTTTGATCAACCTATCTGATGAAGTGAGAAGCACACCAAGACCAAAATGCACCATCGTGACCAAAATTGGGGACCAAGAGGGCTCCTCTTCTAATTAAGACACAATTCAAATGTCCACCCCTTTGTAACCATAATTTTTTCCTCCTTGAATGTTTGGATTAGTAAGGTATGTGGAGGGTAATCAACCATGACCACTTTGAGCATTTTTGGACACTTACTATTTTTGATAATTTCTTCCTTGGTGGATAGTTTTTTGTAATTTTGTCAAATTGTCACTTTTGAGCACTTTTCCTCTTAGGGAATGAACTGAGTGACTTGAATCCATTCATACTTTGGAATTACTATTATTAGTGTGAAATACAAGATACCAATAATGACTACCAACAACCATCTTGCGACACCCAAAAAACCAAGTTTTGAGCTCCTACACAGTCACATATGCCTAACAGAGGTCTCTAGTGCCTAGGCGCTCCTAACCTAGTCCAGGCTCCCTAGTCCAACCTCATACAAAAGCTCCTGAAATTACTTAGCATAGTTGCAATAGTATTTCATTCATGTTCATTAGTTTTCCAGTCCAGATCTGTTCCAGGGATAATGCAAAATCAACTAAGTCACTCATTCCCTCTCTTGCACTTAGGGATTTATATTATCTAGCTTATTGTTTGTGTCATTTATATTCCAACAATTGTTTATCATAGTTTACATATGTTACTATGAAATTTGGGTTTATACAAATTTCTATTTTTAAAAATTATTATTATGATAGAAAAGGGAATCATGACATTAGTTAGAATATTCACATTGGCCTGGGTTTTCCCCATGAGACCTTTTTCTTACAGAGCATGAGTAACATTTCTCCAATATTAAGTTTTGTGTGTCAATTTCAATCTCAATGTATGGTGGGGTTAATCAGGGTTCCCTTAATGTAAGGACGAATGGTGACAATAAGACAAATTTAAGTTTGAGTCCCTGGTAGAGCAAGTGTGTTAAACCCTTAATCCTAGGTCATATATCAACTATGTATATCCAACATATGGCTAACATAATCTATTATCATGTTGTATCATATGTATTTATGTTTTCATATGCTTAGTAGGGTGGACTTGGTGCTTTGTATAGCATAATAAGGTATATATAGGATTTAATGAGTAGTAGATGAGCATCATATTGAGCACTTGAGTCTTATTATCACGAGGGGTTCATTAACTAGATAATATCCTAGCATGTGTGTTCATATTGAGATAATTAAAATTGATAAAATTAAATTCAATATACTGGTAGACATTAGGATATATATATTGGTGTTCTTTGTTGTTATATCTCTACTGATATTTAGATATGATTAATTTCATTATAAGTGGTATCAAACCTTCGATCTGGTCAAAATTGGGGCAAACCCCTAATTTTGAAGATTTGACTATATTTCCACAATGGTGTTGAATGTTTTTGCATTTTTTTAAGTGAAGTGGATAAATCAGTTAAGTACATTTTTCCCCAAATTTTAATATTTTTTGACTTATTTTACACAAGTTATAACCTTTTTAATAATTTTTCATAATTTCACTCCAAAGGTTGATATGTTTAGAATTCTGTAAAGTTTATTATAATTTTGGAAAACTTTCCAAATATTATCTTAGGTTTGTTCTTTAGGTTTTGGTTTATTCATCTTAAATACATATGCAATTTGAAACCCTAATCCTAACCCTTAATCCAGAAAAATGCCATGACCACAAACAAGAGGGAAAGGGAGGGGTACTATAACTCCTCGAAAAAATTACCAGAAAATAAATTTGGAAGGATAACTCACTAAATCATTGAACCTAGGGTTTTCCTCAACAAATCATAAGGTCATTCAACTTGAGAGAGAGACGGTGCAAAATAAAAGCAATCGTAGTTGCAAAATATGATATTAAGGCCAACTTACAAACAATGAGAATTAAACACGTGGTAGCCATTTCTTTTCTACAACTGTAGGCCATAAACTCCCAACTAGGTCATTTAGGTCCCACCATATACTATTCCTTCCATTCAAAAAACCCACACCACTCATCTGGTTCTAATGTGAGGATTAGAAACATTATGTCAAAAGTGGAGATGAGTAAATTTTATGGCACCGATTCAATCACTTAAATAAACCAAATGGATAATTTTTTTGATGTGCATCAAAATTTGAGTGGATAGAAGGTGATATTGAAAACCTTGTATCTAGAACTAGAATTATTCATTTTGTATAGATAGACATGTGAACAGAAGAAAAATAAGGGTCTCCATGTTACCTAGTCAATGTTCACATATGAGCTCTTGGTACATTATAGTAATGGTGTTATAGTTAACTATTTTAGACAGATAGCAAAGCTTCGAAAAATGGTCCAACAGTCAAGGATTATATTCAACAATTCCAAAAAAATTCCTTACATGTGGATTTCATCTATGAGGATGTAGTCACAAAATCACGCACTTACTATTACATTAATACCGTCGGGTATGTTATTTTATAAATGGATATTGGGTAGTAAAAGTATTCACTAGTGACTCAATCATTTGGTCTTGTTGTTAGTCAGTCAGGCATCATTATTGTTTATCTAGTTCAGTCGCCACTTTGTCTCTACAGTTTTGGGCATCTTTTAGGGTGTCTCAGGTGTCATAATTTGCTCATTTGTTGTCTTTAGGTCTATGTTGGGGTGCCTAGGGTTGCACTGGGGTGCCCCAAGGTGCCCCAGTCCGTGATTTTAGGCAGCCCTGTGTCATCGTAATTTGTGGTCTTAATTTATTTGTTTGAGGTCGGTCTTAACGGTTACCCCATGCATTCCCCTAGGTCATAGTCGATAATTTCAGGTCACTAGTGTCAAAATTTGAACAAGAGATCCCTATATAAACATAACATACTCACTACATTATGGGCAGACATCTTACTATCAAGGGCAGCTATCTACTAAGGCAAGGGACTGCATTTGGGCATCTTCTACATTTGCATCACACAAACATAGGGGGAAAGGGTTGTATTCTTTCTATTCCATCCACCATTTGCATTTTTACATCTAGTTATTGCCCCCTACTACCACGTCATTGGTGCTAGGGAATCCTAGGCACAAAATTACACACACACGCACATAGAACTACATTGGGTCTAAAATGTAGTGCAATGCTCATTCGTAAGACCACTAGTTTGGCAGTCTGAGGTTAGTCTGACCTATTCATATGCATTTTTTATTTTTTAGGAATTGATGCTTTGGATAGGGTTTTGTAGGTAAATCTTCATATGACATTACAACAGTGACATAGGCAACATTATTGTGACATCTGTGTGACAGGAACGAAGGTATTACAGAGACATTGTGACATTGCCAAATTCAAGTTCTGAGCTTTTTTGCAGTCTACAATGCCCAGATTACAGACCAGGGCACCTCGGGGCACCCCAATATCCTCCCAGGTGCCTCAGTACAGAAAATATTCAGTTTCTGCCCTTCTCTGAGGCCATTCAGTCACAACTTTCCTAATCTGCATATCAGTCTGCTATAGTCCAACACACAGTAAGGTAAGTTAATTTAAGGTTAGTAACATATCCCTCTTATTTCCATTATTTCAATACATTCCAATATTAAAGTAAAATATTTAGATCTAGCATTTCAATATAGCATTTAGTTTCTATTTAGATTAACTTATAAAATAGCCAGAATAAGTCTATTTTTAGTTAATCATTTTGGTGAACCCCACGTTTTGAACATTTTACTTTTGGATCCTCTTTCATACCCTAGTGGTTAGCCATAGTTTTTCTTTTTTCTCATCATGTCTCATTTTAGTGTCAACCCTATCTATGATGAGGTTGCCATAACTGAGCTTAAGGCTTTATATAGTGCACCTATGATCTTACCTGATGATACTCAACAAGCCCTTTTGGAAGGCCAACAACGTGTGTCAACTAATCCTTGCTGATTCTCCTATAGGTATATGCCTTGTTGATGACCCTGTTGCTTTCACTCGTTGTACACCATGCCATCTAGTTGCATATGATCCTTCTTATCCTTCTTCTGATATGCCACCTGATGTTTTAGATCCCTCTATCATTGATTATTTATTAGGCATTGATTCACAATCAGGTGTACCTCCTACCTCTCCTCCAGCTACTCCTATGTCTTCTACCACTTCTGATAGTCCTTCCTCACACATCTCCTTTGAGCTTGCATTCTCCTTCCTATTACATTGATGATCCTATTGATTCTTATGATGATCATAACATTATTTTTGGAACCCCACCTTCTACTGATCAACATCATGGATCTCCTTCTTTCCATACTGTTGCATGTGACTCTCCTGCTCCATTGTTATCCTCTCCTGAAGTTTTATCTACTATTGCACATGAGTCACCCCCTCGTCATTGCTTCTTCTCCTTCTATTCCCACATCCTCTACCCCTCCTACTATATCTTCACCTATTGAGGTTTCTTCCTTTCTCACCACACCTACTAGGGTTTTTGTTGATACTAGTCCTACTACCACTCCTACATCCATCATCTACCACCACACCTTTAGCATCTGATTCCACTATATCACCTCTTGACATTCCCATGATCACCCATAATGGAAAAATTCAACCACTTAATACATTATTTCCATCTCCTACTATCCCCTCACAGGATATTCTCTCTCTCATGCATGTTGTAGGACAACTCCAATCGCAAGTTCATACTCTTACTTTAGAAAGTAGAGCCTATTATGCCTCTATTGACAACAACTCTTTACATGAAAATCTTGTTCCTAAAAAGATTCATAATTTTGCCTTTCCAAAATATATTTTCATGCCTACTTTCACATGCTTCGATGGTACCGGTGATCCTCATGCTCATATCCTACATTACTGCACACTTATGGCCGACTACTCTAATGATCACTTGTTGCTTAAGGCCTTCCACTATAGTCTTACTGATGAGGCACTACAATGGTACACCCACTTACCCTTTGGGTCCATTAGCACTTTCTATGACATGGAGGATGCTTTCCTCTGTTCACTTTATTCTTAACAATGGCCCTAGGGTTACATATGACCACATTCCTACATTACATCAAGGCTCCTCTAAACCCATCAAGGATTATATTTATGCTTCAATGCTTATATACACCAGCTCATTTTCCAGCCTAGTGACTTAGAAAATAAATTCATCTTTTTTCGTGGTCTTATTCCTTCACTTAAACAAAGTCTACAATATGACACTTGTGAGTCATTCATTCTCTTGTGTTATAAGGTTATCGATATAGAACAAATATCTTTCATCCTCACATGACGTTGCACCCACACATGTTCCTCCACCAGTTCCATCTACTTCTCATCTCACTCTCATCACCAGTTGAGCATCCAAAGCAATCCTCCACCATTGTCTAAAGTGAAATTCTAAGCAAGCTCCACCCTCTTCTTCCCCACCATTACATTCTTCTCCAGTTCCACAGCAAGCTCCTACTTCCACAACTCCACCTCCTTCACATGAGCCTTTGTACTTCTCTCCTCATGCTCGGCCACATGATGCACTTCACATATTACTCAATGAGTGATTGATTTGGTTACCCTCTAACCAACACCATCCTCCACACTGCTTGCAACGTCAGCGTGACCAACACTATTGCAATTATCATCACATTTCTGGCCATAGGGACAATGATTGCCTTACCTTATGTGAAAGATATAACAACTAGTGGATTCTGACATCATCTCCTTTACCTCTTGTGAGTGCTCATTGTCTCCTTCCCCTCATCAGCATAGGTGTACCCCACTTACATCCTCTCCATTAGGTGCTAATTTGTTCATCATGCTCCACCACCATATGTTCATTCTACACCTCATCCATCATTTCCACCATCACATTCATTACATCCATTACATTCACATTATCCACTACTTCATGTTATTGCATCTCACGATTTTTTGCTAGTCCCTGCATACCCCGTCGTCACTACACATGATACCCCATTCATTCCATATACTCATGCTCCATCCATTTCACATGTCTCCACCACCACCCGCCATCTTGGTCTTTGGTAGGTGATTTCTATCACCTTACCCCCCAATGATGCACTTGTGTTCTTACGGTTCTTACACGATTGTTGAGGGTTTAATTCTAAGAACCTTTCATCATGCGCTCCTGTCATTCATCTAGCACACCTCAATCATTTCCTGATGATGCACTCTTGCTTATATGGCTCATACTTGACTGACTGAGGGGTCTTATTACATGAGCCTATTCATCCATACATTGGGGGGGCATCGTTACTTATTCCCCCCTCCTATTTTCATCACTTTATCCTATTACATTACATGTTCACATATTCATTATGATACATTTATCTATTTCCACACTTATTCTATTATCACCATTATGTTGCCTACAGTGCTACATATTTTATTCATCTCATATTTCATCAATTTACATTAGTTATCTACTACATCATTCACCATACATATTTTATCTACCATTACTAACATCATCATTCATTACATACAATACAATACAAATGCTAGGACAATAACCATGTGAACCATACCACATCCATTACATAACAAGCATGTTAAAAACATTTCAACATCGATCTCACATATATCAAAAATAGGTTTCCATACATATATCAGTTCATACAATCATCATCCCAAAAACATGTTTCGTCAGCTAGGGGCAAGGCCCCCTACATCATATACAATCATTGCTATCAAATCTCATCATCACTATCACTCTCGTGTACTACGAGAGCCCTAGAACTAGATGCCTCTCCACCAATGCGAAACCGGATTTCACGGCCCCAAAACTTCTCCACCTACCTGCGTAACATAGCAATTTCCATAGTTTCTACTCTGAGAACTGATGTTGTAAATCTACATATCATGCGAACATGTCCTGGGCCAAGGGACCACCACCTACGGCCTCTCGGGCACGTTGAGTCTCCTCACGTGCCTTGTCCCTCTTGCCAAGTAACATTGTACATGGCTCTAGTTGATATGGCCACTGGCTCAAATAGATGGGCATGCTCACCTACAATATTGTCCACATGCTCTAGTATCCCTCCACCTAGCACATCACTCGACACATTTGCATGTCAATGTGTGGATCGATGTGTCTACTATCAATTACCAATAGGAATCTCTTGCAAATATAAAATACAACCCCACATTAGCCAACTTACGCATACAAATCAACATATACAATTCATTAGTCATGATATAAGCATACACAAATACTTAGCTCTACCACAGTTACCACTACATGGTCAGGGATACCTCCCTCATCCGCTCCTCCCAGTGGCAACTCCATAGCACCCGCGAATACTGGGTATAGTAATACCCACTAATGTTTGCCCACCACACTTGATAATCCTTCGTGCACCCCACATCATCTCCATCTACAACTGTTATCGTTGGGTCTACCACATCTTTCCCTGGTGGTATCAGCTTGCTCTGTTGTGGCCCTGGCCTAGCACCTGCCCTCCTAGGGGCTCTAACAGCTCGCAACCATATGTATGGCTTGTGGGGGCACATCATGCACCATACTAAACTATCATGATACTCTCTCCACCTAAAACAACTCCGCCACACCAGAAAAGTGATCCTCTAGCCACATAGTTCCTTCTGAATACATCGCAACTCTGTAGCATCCTCAGGCCATCCCCCATAATCATGATATGGCCTCCATTATTACTGACTCTCACCCCATCCTATCTATAAGTGCCTTGAAGGTATCTGTATCCATCTTCCTACTACAAATATCAACTCAAATTTGAGCATATATCTCAATTGGAGCCCACTCTCCTTCGTGGCCCTACAACTGGTCTCAATATGACAATGTCCTCATATGCCCATACATGTAGCAATGTGGTGGCCCCTATACCCCCACCATGTTCATCCGTAAATGTGATAGATAAGTGTATAATGGGCCAACACAAACCATGCCCATGCATATCTCCTCCCATCCTCCTCTATCCACTGACATATATCGTGCATCTTATACAAGATTTGATGCATCCTCCCTCTATGACTATACATGATGTAATCACCATTGCGATAATTTCCACAACTGCGGAACCCTAGACTATCAATATCACATCCAAAATGATATGGGCCTCGGTAGGTACTTGGGCCCCTGTAAAATATCATCTATCCGAGCACATCTGACACTACATATCCACTACTATAATCACTCATACCCTCTCCCCAATAACTATGATCAATCGTAATATGTGATATACATCCTCTAACGTCACCGGCATCTCCCCTGTAGGTAAACCAAAATGTGCACGTATCGGTACACCACCTCTCACATAATGCAGTTAACATGGGCATATTATGTGGCACATCCCCCATCTGTGATATATGCCGCAAGACCGGCATGGTCCATCACATCCCACTCATCATCTGAAAAACCTAATCCCAGTAATGTACTCAAGTGACGGCCACCATGGAACTCCCTCGAGTGGATATCCCTCTGCACAACCAAACAAAAGAAACATAACATTAACACACCTCCCATAGTCACATACAACTATTCAACATATTAGAAACATATTCCCTAGCATTATCCATCAAATCCAAACATTTATGGACCAAGGCACCCATTGACCCAGGACCGAGGGCACCCTAGAGTTCCAGGACACTAGCTCCCAGATTCTAGGTGCACTCTAGTCACAGTGGTCACTAGTGCCCTCACCACTCTTGTCCAGGTCCCAAACACTGAGAAAATCCAAAACCCTCAATTTTAAAAAATTCATCTGAAATACCTAGTACACCCTACATTATTTTGCAAAAATAATACACTTACCAACTCCGCAGTAGTACGTAAAGCCACAACGGTCGCCACTCTCTCAAACCGGCTAGGACGTAATGGCCTCCCTGTTAGGAATCTTTTTTTACTTCGTATACAATGTCACACTTGCGTAAAATACAAATGAAGTGATAAGTTACCTGTTGTTACCAGATCATTAGTAGTCACCCCTTGATTAAATGCTAGGCTTTAGGTTACAAACAATATATTTTGCATCCAGTTTTATTGCACAACATGTAAAACTTTCTAAGCGTGGGGTACACCATTTGTTCATATGACTTCAGCTATTTTTTAGAGAAGGCTGGTTTATTCCTCGTTTGTATGCACACAAAAAATGTATAGGGTTTTAGAATTCCTAATTACCACTTGCCATTGTAAAGTTTACATACAATATCTCATTCCCAATAAAACCTATTCACTACATACACATGTTGATGCACCGACTTAATGTTATTCTCCCAGATTTAGAAATTTATATTCATCACATAGATGCAATCCAATACACCATGCAAAGGGGTAACAAATTGGGGGTCCCATAAGTAATCAAAATGACAGCTTATCCATTACATGATTCCAATGGTATGAATTCAATCACATCACAAATATTATACTCAATATCGATCACCGGTACAATCCCCCCTAGTGACCTAATCAGGGGGCAATAAATCATTAACATTTACAACCCATGATCACATGTTTGAAACCTACACAATTTCTCTTACAAGCGAGGGCTAAGGGGACAATGCAAATACAATCTACTCACTATTTTCAAGTGACTCTCTTTATCAATATTGCTCTTGAGAACTTACGAGATCCCTAACCTGAGAGAGGCAATTGGCAATGCCTCACCACCAACCGCTGCATTTCATGGTAACCAATGAAAATTCAATCCACCATTATGCCTACATAACGCATTCAGATCAGATCTTGGCAAATCTGCGAGCTGTCTCCCAATGACCTAACTTGGCGAGTTGTACATATTGTGCAAAACGTTGGTACCCTAAGGTGACTTCTGTCCATACCACTCTGCACACATGTTCAAGTCTTATACTTTCATAGATAGAAACTCGTCAAAACCAGAAATGCGAGATTTTGATCCCACGAATCCTGTTGATAATTTCTATACAGCTTTCCCTTGATATCAAGAACGTGCAAATCTAAGGAGTCTGGATCGAAAGATACGAAGGTCTGAAAATTTAGGGCACTAAACAGGCAATGAACAGGTTGTAACCTATCTTTTCAATGCGCTCTGCCATCTAAGGGCTGACACGTGGAATGGCACTGGATTGGCTCGAGTACATTCCTGCATCAATCTCGGACCTTGAAGTGTCCAATATGTTAAGGAAATAATGATTCTAAATGTGGGCATCGGCGACCTAAACGACACAAGTTCACTATTTCATTGCCACGAGATCAATGCTTGAAAAGTCGCCACAATACTTTTTGGACCTTATACAAAGGCGACATGTGACAGTGCTTGATTATGAGAGCCACACGTATTAGCTCTACCAACCTTGATACTTAACGCTCTACCATAGCTTTTGATTCGGAGCTTTGATTTTGACCCAGTTGGACTTTTCGATAAGGGCTCAACATCCTCTGATCCACCTGAAATGGCAATTCCATAGTCACCTTTTAATGCCGGTGTATGTGGCGTGAAAAGAAAAGAAACATGATCCCTAGCTTATCCATCAAATCATTAAATTCTCGATCCGGCTAAAATGCAGGAAATCCCTGACAGACGTCAAGATAGCTGTTCACACTCAGAGTAGGCCATTAACGTGCTGCAAGTTTCCTAGATTTTCGGCTCCAATTCTGGTCACTATTGCGAATCCTCACGCGCTCTTGTACCGCATCGCTCCTAAATACTAAGAAATGAAAAAATTTTCTATCTTTCGACCGATTCAAAGATTTCAACGTCCAAATGAGCCCAGATTCAATTTTTGTTGGATAACACACTGGAGGCTCTTGGGAGGATTCAACAGCATGCACGTATAATTGTCACCACTGCTCTCAAAGGTGGCCTTGAGCTAGGACTTAGCCAATTTAATGATTTTCTCGCTTGCAAGTCCAATCTACTTGCTTGGACTAACCAGCACTGCATGTTATCATGGCTCTGTAACTTGGTGACAAAGGTGAAATTTGAAGGATAACATTACCTTTTCACTTTATTATTTATAATCACATTTCAAATGCCACCTTTAATATGGTCTATATTTTGCACTTATCACAACAACTAATACATGCTACACTGTTTCAATCATATCTTGAGCACTTTTACTCCGATTTACACTCCGTTTGCGGCATTATTTTAGAATTCCACCTACCACCATATTGTACATGTTTCATGCACATTATATCTCCTTAACTCTATCTCCTATTCACTACAAATGCATTTTAGCCTCTTCATTACTTTCAGCTTAGAGTTTGTGCCTTTCATCACTCCCTCTTTCGCCGAAAGGGGGGCATATTATTGGGGGTCCCCATATAATCCCCCTTACGCCACCACATGTTCCAATATTGTGAATTCAATACCTCATAATTTATACCACAACATCTCACCATGGAATCTCCCCTAATGACCTAATATGGGGGCGAAAGTCGTTTAATATTTCCCAAATGCAATCACACACTATAACCTATCAATCCCCCTAATGACCTAATCTAGGGGTGACAATCATTTAATATTTCCCAAAAACGGTCACATGCTATAACCTATCAACTCCCTCTAATGACCTAGCTTGGGGGTAACAAGCGACTAAAAATCATTTTAGGCGTGAATCTCATCAATTTCTAACAATTGTCCCCTAATGACCTAACCTAGGGGAAATTAGCGAAAAAACTCTCTACGAGAAACCAACCAAAACAATACTTCAACCAATCAAATTCAATGTGTTCAAATCAAATCATATCATTCAAAACTACAAGTGGTCTCCCAGATGACCTAACTTGGGGATTACATTCACCACTTCTTTCCAAGATGACCTAACTTGGGATTTTATTTTGTATTCTACGTTCGCTTCCAAATGACCCAACTTGGAAGTCGTCTCTTTCTTCCTGATGACCTAACCTAGAAGCTATTTATTTATATCGTGTTGGATTCTAGACGACCTAACTTGGAAGTTGGGTCACTCTCTATCATGTTTGTTTCTAGATGACCTAACTTGGAATCTTTCACATTGTGGCGACACCTGTGGAGTGGGGGAAAGAGTTCCCTTCTTTTATCACTCCTATATGGGTCAACTGTTTAGTCAAAATCATTTGGATCCAAAAATCAAAACATTTTGATTTGAGTTCGTTTGCAGCGGCTAGATCTTGAGGATATAGTTAAAGTTTGTAGAATAACACACTTTTCTCCCTACACTCTTCCTCTGGTGGCAGGACGCCCAAATCCTCCAATTATTCCATTCGTAGACAAGCATTCGAGTTGGGAACTGATCACTCCCTACCCACCTATTCATTATTAAACCACATTCAAAATCATCATTTTACATCCTAATCATCATTTTCTTCTTTCCACACTTCATCATGACACTTATACTTTTTGATACGTTGCATGGATCAACTCATTGATCCATGGTTCGACACTCTTTTATAGTTCTATCGGCATGCTTCTACTACACATCTACGCGTTCTTCTATAGCATGGGCTTCTCTGGATTTTTCTCAAGTACACATCTCTATCTACTTTATGTTACCGAGATTTTCGCTCACCAACATAAATTGGGGACAAATGTAGTCACAAAATCACACACTTACTATTACATTAATACCGTTGGGTATATTATTTTATATATGGATCTTGCGTAATAGAAATATTCACTAGTGACCCATCCTTTAGTCTTGTTGTCAGTTAGTCAGACGTCATTTTTGTTTGTCTAGTTCAGTCGTCATTTGTCTCTGTAATTTTTGGCATCTTATAGGGTGTCTCAGGTGTCATAATTTTCTCAGTTGTCATCTTTAGGTCTATGTTGGGGCACCTAGGGTTGTACCGGGGCACCTGGGCACCCCAATCCATGATTTTAGGCACCCGTGTCATCGTAATTTGTGGTCTTAATTTATTTTATTTAAGGTCGGTCTTAACTATTACCTTGTGCATTCCCCTAAGTCATAGTCCACAGTTTTGGGTCACTAGTGTTGAAATTTGAACAAGAGATCCCCATATAAATATGGCATACTCACTACATTATGGGTAGACATCTTACTATTAAGGGTAGCTATCTAATAAGGCAAGGGATTGTATTTGGGCATCTTCTACATCTGCATCACACAAGTATAGGAGGAAAGGGTTGTATTATTTCTATTTCATCCACCATTTACACTTTTACATCTAGTTATTGCCCCATACTATTGTGTCTTTGGTGTTAGGGCATCCTAGGCACAAAATTACGTGTGCACACACAAACACATAGAACTATATTGGGTCCAAAATGTAGTGCAACGCTCAGTCGTAAGACCACTAGTTTGGCATATGAGGTCAGTCTGACCTATTCATATGCATTTTTATTTTTTAGGAATTGATTTTTTGGATAGGGTTTTGGAGGTAAATCTTCATGTGACATCTACAGCATAAATTATTGTGACATCTGTGCAATAGGAGTGAAGGTATTACAGAGATATTGTGACACTGTAGAATTCAAGTTCTAAGCTTTCCTACAATCTACAACGCCTAGATTATAGACTAGGGTACCCCAGTATCCTCATAGGTGCCTCAATACAGGAAAATATCCATCTTCTTCCCTTCCTGAGGCCATTCAGTCACAACTTTCCCAGTTTGCTACAGTCCACCACACAGTGAGGTAAGTTAATTTAAGGTTAGTACCATATCCCTCTTATTTCCATTATTTCAATACATTCCAATTTTAAAGTAAAATATTTAGATCTAGCACTTAAATACAACATTTAGTTTCTATTTATATTAACTCATAAAATAGCTAGAATAAGTCTATTTTTAGTTAATCAGAGGATCATTTAAATGTTTTTTTCTTGGGGGTATCAAAGATAACATCCAAATCAAATGTTTTCCTTCTTAATCCAAGTTCATTATCTAAATCCATGATAGTTACTCATTGATTGGAGGAAAGAGAACTAATTAAAAAGAGGAATTTCACTACTAGTAAAGAGAGTATGGTTCCAACATAATCAATACCTCGGCCTACCAAACTGACTATTCAACAAATTGAAGAGAAACAAATTTTTTTATGATGATAAAAAAATACAGTAAATGGCATATATGTGTGTTGAAATGAATTTATTCTACATTGAGGCCATTAATTATGAAGTTGAAAATGAAGAAACAAAAGTAGAGGTGTTGGAAAAACTAGGGTTTGGATATTCCCAACTAATTATTTCTTATCATGTAATGTCATGTGTTATTTCCCCACAAACCCTCAAGGTAATGTGTATTCTAAAGGAACATAAGGTAATAGTATTAGTTTACTCACGAAGTCCACATAACTTTATCAATAAAGAGTTGGTGGCATGTCTGAATTGTTTTATTTTCCCAGCTCCAGAATTTCAAGTAATGATTTTAGATGGGGGAACAATAAATTATTCAAGGAAATGTCATAGTATCAAACTTTAAATGGGAGAGTACAATATTGATTCCCCTATGTTTTCTATTTCCATGGGTGGAGCAGATATTGTTTTATGAGTCTAATGGCTCAAAACCTTATGCACAATTGAAATGAACATTTAGGATTTATTCATGTGTTTTTTTGTTCAAATAGAAACATGTTGGAGTTAGAAGGGTTACGTGTATTAAAGTCACCTGAAAGAGTAAGCTCTCATCAAATGTAGATAATTAAGGGCCCCACATCGCAATTATTTTTAGTTGATGAGGAATTATCAACGTATTTTTAGGAAAGGGTGGAAAAGTGTTCAATTAATGTGGAGGATATGCCATTAGCCACCTAGGAGAGCCATGATTGCCAAAATATCTCTTGATTTTCAGTCACCATACACCATATCAATTGATAAGTTCCCACCAAATGTTCATGTATTCAAAGAATGTAGTGAGAACCAACCAAAAAAGGTAATCCATTAGTATCAAATCAAGGGGAATAATCATGACAAGGTAATAGAAACTTGGGAGGAGGAAGATTTCCTGTACCAATATGCATCAATCATTGATATTGAGGACTCCGCTTGTGTGAAACAATATATAGAGATTTTCAACATTGTGGAAAATGTTTCTTTGAAGGGAGGGGAATGTTACGCTC
This sequence comes from Taxus chinensis, assembly GCA_019776745.2. Classification (NCBI taxonomy): domain Eukaryota; kingdom Viridiplantae; phylum Streptophyta; class Pinopsida; order Cupressales; family Taxaceae; genus Taxus; species Taxus chinensis. Next base: position 966,782,294 of record CM034147.1, read on the forward strand.
TTAATTCTAGTTCATATGTTGAATATGTATAGCCGACATGGGGCTAAAATAATCTCTTATCATGTCATATCATATTTATTTATGTTTTCATATGCTTAGTAGGCCAGACTTGGTGCTTTGCATAGCATAATATGGTGTATATATGAGTTATTGAGCAATAGTTGGGTATCATATTGAGCACTTGATTCTTATTGTATGGTTTGGAGGTTTCCCCCTTGAAGTGGCTAAGTCATTACAAATGCATATTATGACCATTTATCTAAATTTTAGTGTTCTTTTATGTTATATCATTGTTGATATTCATATTAATATAAGTGATTTTACTACAAATTTCCTATAGCCATAGTCATGCCTGCACGCTCAATTTTTCATGTCATTGATCAAGATTAAGATCTTACTCGGTTAAAAACACTACTATGGCATAACCAATTGGATCTCTCAAAGATGTATTATATGGAATCGTGTGTCAAGAGGTTAAGGAATGGATCCTTATACATTCTTGATGAGATCTTGAAGAATAAACTTCCATGTGGTGCTCCTAAAATTACACAAATTTCCAAAGAGTAGAAGTTAGGCATGTAATTGAAGTTTTATTATGTTGAGGGAAAATCTTATAATTTATATGAAATCAGTCTATGAATATGTAGAGAAGAAAAACTAACTACTTGGGTGGTCCTTGGGCTTGCCAAAAATAACCATGAAAAATTGTGCACGTAAAAAAATGATAAGAAAGGTGGTTTCTGCTTTTTGGTTTTAAGCAATACAACATGGATGACCAGAATTGCGCTAGATGTTAACAACAATCCACACTCAATAAAGGTCATCTGACTGAATAAAATGTGTTAGAATTAGGAACCCTCATTCAAATTTGAAAAATACCAACAAAATAATTAGAGTTGTTTTTCCTTAGAAATACGCAATAGTGTAGATTTTATAAACAGATGTACAAATGCTCATCTAGGAATATGTGGATAATAACAACGTTAGCGACCACCTCTTTGCAAAATATGTCTTTCTAACATTATCCAAATGACTTGAATATGTAGATAATTTAAAGAATGGACTCTTAAATACTCTATAATTTTTTGGTAAATATTAGATGACAAACATATTTCTTTTCATTAATGGTGTCCCCAGATTTCACCTCGAAATTTGGGACTGCCCCTTTTAAAAAAATTGTTCTTTTTAAAGTAACGGGTCATTTTTTGTTTGTTTTCCTGTAGTTGTTTGCATTGCTCTAAGATATCCCCAGAGAGTCATAAAATCCAAATTCGACAAATACCCACATGCCGAAGCTCACTCAATCCCTTCGCCAAACCTTGTCTGCAAGTGTTATATTTATTTATTTATTAAATAAATAAAGTTCTTTTAAAAATAGATTGAGCTAAAATTGGAGGATTTAGGTTATATAACGCACTTCACCCCATCATTATTACCATAGAACATTCACCCAGGGGGAAGAATTTTGCAAATCAACTAAATGGAGAAATTTTTCGAGCAATTACCTGCAGTTGTTTTTGTTTTGTTTTATTTATTTTTGTCTATGTTTTGGTTTGTTTTCTCCGATAATTCCCGTAGCATATTCATTATTCTTGCCAGATCTTTCCCCAGGCCTAGGGTTTTTAAAAGCTATCCACATTTTTAATTAATAATCTGTCTACAGGCAATCAGAGCTCAGGATTCTTTCAGAAGATTACAAGAAGTTGCTTGGTCCAAAAAGGTGCAAAACTAGATTTTATGAAAATAAGAAAAATATTTCCATCAATGCGTAGATCTCGAGAAAATATGCACTTTTAGAGAACACGACACCTAAAACGGAGCCACATAATGAAAGTTATTGCACATGTAAGTTTTTGCAGCTACATCTTCCCGAACCCTTTCCAAAAATGGAAAATTTTATTCCATGCCAATTGCAATTTTCAAAGCTGCCTTCTGCGTCCAATTTCCACACTGCCTTCAGTGACGAATGTTCATGCAATTTTAAAGGCAAAAATCACAATGCAAGTCGCACTTTTAGAAAAGAGCTATCTTTCATGGAAGTCACACTTTTTGGAAGGAAGACTTTAAGCTACCAGTGGGAATTTTGGCTGTGGCAGGTAGGCGGGAATTTCTTGCCTACCTTGCATGTTACTTTTTCCCATCAATTCAAAGTCACTTAAGCTACAATGGGAATTTTGGAGGTAGCAGGAAGGCGGGAATTTCTTACCTGCAATACAGGGTGAAAATTCTCATTATAAAGAAAAATCTCTTAAAGCACTAATGGGAATTTCTCACCTTCCTAGCAGGCTAACTTTTCCCATCAAAGAGGTTTATTCACCCACGCAAGTCGTACTTTTTCAAAGAAGGCTATCTTCCATACAAGTCACACTTTTTGGGAGATGATTTAAGTTGCCATTGGGAATTTCAGCAGTGGTAGGCAAGCGGTAATTTCTTACCTGCCTTGCAGGGTGAAAATTCCCATGATGGAGGACAAATCACTTAAGTGGAAGAGGGGATTTTTGGAGCTGCAGTGTAGGGTGGAAATTCCCATCAAGTTGACTTTCTATTTTTAACAAATAACCGTGCCAAAAAGTGTGACCCACCTTGGCATTAATGTATGTGATTAATGGTATTTCTAGTTGATTTTGGCCCCATAAATAGGAAGAAAGTCAATGCAAGTGGATGAGCTAAAGAGAAGTCAAGGATGCATGCTAAAAATAAATAAAATAAATTCATTAAAGAGCAATCAAAAGCATGCAGAATTGGGTGCCCAAATTGGATGAAGAGGCATGCCTTTTAATTAATTAAATTGCCAGAAATAGGAAAGGGAAATTATTAAAAATAGCATGCAAATGGCTATATAAGCATGGGATGCCATAATTGAGAAGCAATTTTTTTTATGAATTTTGTAGCCTAGACAGGTTTTGGTGCCAAGGGAAGGAGGATTTCACATTAAATAGTGTTTTCCATTACCGGGAAGCTTCCAATTTTTGCGCATTAGGTTGGAATAGCCTAATTTTTGTTATTCTGATTGTCTACATGTTGGTATAAGTGCCCAGGTATTCATCACAAGTTCTCATATTAGTGAAAGGAAGTTCAAATAAATGTTAGATACATTGAATATCTCTTTTGAATTAGAATAAATTACTAAATCTGCACAAATTGATCCAATCACAAGGGATTCTGGTGGAATTAAAAGAAAAAGAGCTCAGAAAAAGATTGTTCCAGCCATGTTGAAGAATGATGAAAGAGAAGGATCGACTGAATCATGCATAGCTTTCATATTTGTTGAAGTCAATGATATAGGCATAGGACATGAACCTATCACCGACTTAATTGACAGATCCAGATCTCTAATTGCAAAGGCTTCCAACAAAAATTCCATCCTCTTGTTTCTAACGCAGCCCGTGTGGAAAGTCAATGCATGGAAAATTCCTTCCAGTATCTTTTACACATGCTCCCAATCTTCTAGTTAAAGCCTTCATTGAATTTACTTGTGTTTTCCTTCACCTGGAGTGCTTTCCAGAATTTAAAATTGCTCATATGCAATTAAAAATAAAAGGTGATGAGTTTTGTAAGAATTTTTTACAGCAAGCATTTTATTGGCGAATTTCCTTAATAATAATTGCAAAAGCTTCAAGGATAAGAGGGAAGATAGGTCCACAAGAAAGTCATAGTCAGCTGCTTCAAGATCCAGTTTGGTGAGAATCAAAGGCAAAAGATTCAACCGCATGAAGAATATGGAAAAAGAACAATACTGGGAGTGTTGCATCTTTCTTCTAGTTTATTTTCCTCTTTTTTATTCTTTCTCTTATTTCCTCTTGTAAAGTAATTGAGGAATCGATTAAATTACAAAACTTAAGTGATTAGTTTAAAAGTCGTTACTTGAAGAAGTCAATTACTTGGAAATAGGTGGCAGACATGGAAAATAGAAGATTCTATTTTCAGTTATAAATCATGCATGTCATGCAAAGAGTAATTCCATGAGGAAGATTGCTAGTTTTCCCCTTTTCTATAGCTTCCGCATGTGGGAATTCATTTAAAGCTTCCTATTTGTAATTGCCCTCTATACACTATAAATAGATGAAGAGCCTATGAGTAAAAGGAGGAGAATTTGTAATCAGCATTCTTGTGTTCCATAATTTGACATGAAACCCTTGATATCTTTTTGAAAGCTAAGGAATAGAGAGGAGGTAGATTTTCAGAGAACTTTGTGTCAACGGTGCATTTGTTTCTTATTTCTTTTTAGATCTGGATCTGAAACTTTCCTTTTCTTTGAATTTTACATTTCAAGATCTATTTGTTTTGTCTTGTCTATGTGCATGTGACCAACTCTGTCAACTATTTGTTAGGTTGCACATCTTATTTCTTTTCTACTTGCATTCAATTATTTCCCACTTCTGCATATATACATTTCTTACAGCTGCTTACTTTCTACAAAATTACCTATCTATGGTGCATGAGCTATGTGGTTAAAGTAAAACGAATAGATAGATAGTAGAAAATATAATTGACAAATATTACATGGAAGCCTCACCGATAAATGAGGGAGATTTATCTCATGACTACCTAGGTTTTCGGCTGTGCATAAAATCTAGCCAACAGTTTTTAGCGACTCTATTAGGGAATGACACAAATTAGTTGACCAAAGATTTTTCTTATCAGTTCCCTGTTATAGTATAAGTTCATTCTAGTAGAATGTCCATTCACACGGTCTAGCAGAGCTCAAGGAAGGAATGATCATTTTTATAGATTGCAGGAGCAATTTAATTTCAGTCATCCTCCTCAAGTTAGAAGCAGTAGATCCAGTCTTTCACCAGGAAGAAGAGTGCAAACTTCTCCAGATCTAGATCATGTCCAGCACAATCTAGTAGCTGGGATTATTCACCAAGTCTATTCTCAAAGAAGATGTGTTACTTTCATGATGCAAAATCAACCACTTTCCCCTGCAACACCTGTTCCATGGGGTACAACCTTTAGACCTTTAAATCTGAATCCTCCTATGCATGATCTACCTAAAGGGATGAGAAATAATTTTCTGAAATTCTTTGGAGATGGAAAGAAAAATCTAGATGACCACTTGGTTGCGTTCTTTATATCATGTGGAGCGCTTGCAGTCAAAGATGAAGACGTATATGTCAGAATCTTCATAGAGACTCTACATGACTTGGCTGGAGAATGGTTCTACCAGTTAGATCCTGGTACCATAACCAACTAGGATACTATGCAGGATGCATTCCTGAAAAGGTTCAAGCCTATTGAATATTTTAGTACCTTGATAACTCAACTCACTCATTTGAAGAAGGAGCCACGTGAGCACATGCGGGATTTTATTACAAAATTCCAAAGATTACTTTACAAAATTATGGCTTCTACTTCTCTCAATTATGAGAATCAAAAGGAATTCTTCATCAATGCTTTACTTCTTGAAGTAAGCTATCAACTGCGAAAATCATGTCTTGTTGACTTGTTAGCAGCCCAAAACATGGCGGTTGAAATTGAAGATGACCTCATCATGGCTGGAAAAATAAAGAGCAGAACTTCTAGATCTGAAATTTCATCTTTTGCTACTACATCTGATTCACTATTGCAAAAGTTATCAAATGAGATGTCGTAGATGAAGGAAAAAATGGATCAAATGGCTCAAGGAAACAACACTGCCCCTGCTCGGAATTTCAACAACAACAACAACTGGAACCGTATTGTTGGTTCCCAAAGACTAGCAATTGAAGTTGCTCCCAGAAACAATATGGAGATGAATGAAGAAGACCAGAAATATGACGTTGATCAGCTCGAGAATGATGATTTTGTAGGTCCTGCGGGCGACTCCAACATTAATTACCTAAACTACAAATCTAAACATGACTATGAGGAGCTTCCTGAAGATTATCATGGTCATGCATATGCAGTATTTACACAATCACAAACTCACCAAGCTGAGGCATTATCCGATGAAGAAAGAAGGGGCAACCCTTTACCTTCTTCCTTAGCTCTCAAAAATAAGAATGTGACTTCTTCATCTCAACCATAAAAAGCATCTCAGGTATCTGAATCTATAGCTTCCTTCGACATTGTTGATCATGTCAAGAAAACTAGGACTCAAATGTCATAAGTTGAATACCTGAGAGCCTTTCCTGAGTAGTTAAATAGGCTAGTTAAATATGTGTAATCACCAAGACAATCGAATGCATCAAATGTTCTTTTTCCTAAGCCCAAAGACGCTCCTCCCCGGAACAATGTTGCAGTTGTTAAATCCTGCATCATCTTCTGAAAGAGTAGAACCTTTCTATGTCTCCTTATTGCTTAATGGTTTCAAGTTAAGAAACTAAATTCTAGATTCAAGTTCTTCTGATAATGTCATACCAGCTAAAGTTGCAAATGCTCTTCGGCTTACCTTGACAAAGACCATAAAAAGGTGTTATTCCATGGAGTGACAAGTCCCTTTAATTGGACAAATAAAATATGCACAAGCTGTTTTGGTAGCTTTTCCTGAAAAAATATTAAAGATGACAATATTAGTTATAGATATTCATGTCTCCTACGGGATGTTGTTGAGCAGAAACTTCTGCAAAGAGCTGGGAGGATAAGTAAAGATGGATTGGTCCTATGCTCATATTCCTATCAAAGGAATAAATCAGAAGCTGGAGCCAAAAAAGAAGTCCAAGTACACGGTTACAAAATCTAACTATCCTAGATCTCAGATTCTTTTTCAGGGGTCTGAACATGGTGTATACTTCTTGGAAATGGACAAAGGTGTTCCAGAGCCAAAACTTCAACCAGAGCCAAAACCAGAAGGGGCTAAAAAAAGTTTGTACTCTAGAGTTTAAAGGCACTTTTTATTTTGGATCAGGAGCTGGCATTTTATTAATATCTCCATATCATGAGATATTACCATACTCCCACAAGTTGATGTTTGAGAACACCAACAATACGACATATTATGAAGCATTGTTGCTAGGAATGGAGCAAGCTAGAAAGAAAGGAGTAAAACTCCTTAAAGCCTAAGGAGATGTTGAACTTCTAGTAAAGCAGGTTCGAGGGAAAAATTAAGTCGAAGGAGATAAGATGAAGCACTACAGAGATAGAGTGCTTTCTGCCACACTCTATTTTACAGCCTTCTCTATAGACTTCATTTCAATTAATCAGAATTCCAAGGTAGAACTCTTCGGCATTCACAGTTGCACTATTGAATCCGGATAGACCACCATCCATATTCAGACAAGGAAACTATAAAGTGGAGATGGTCTACCATCCCAAATTCCCTAATAATGTTGAACAATGGCATACTTTAAATGATGACAAACCAAACATTTACATGTCTGGAACAAGACAAATTTGGCAGGGTGTATGTTGAAAGGAGTAAATCACTACCATGACAAACGGTCATAGGCATAACTGATCCAGATTATGGTGACAATAGTGGAGTAATCCAACTGTAAGGTAACAAAATCCCCAAGGGTTTAGTTTCTTTAGTGGAGAATTTTGATAGACATAATCAGTACCTAAAGAAGAACAAAGAACATGGTGATAGTTCTTCCTTAGGAATGCAGCAGGTAAATCTAGGTACGAAGGAAGTTGTTGAAGACTTACCCACCACATAGAGAAGAAATGATGAGGCACCACAAGATGAAGTTGATGAAGACTCACCCAAGTTATTTAACAAGAAGTTCAGTAAAAGGAAGTTTAAAATCAAAGACTCAGTACTCTTGTGGGATAAGAGAAATGAACCGAAGGGCATGCATGACAAATCTGATTCACTCTATAAATGGCCCTTCATGATCAAGGGAGCTGCCGGAATGGATACTTTCTTCCTTGCCTACCAGGATGGAATTGAGTTACCATTGTCTTTCAATAGGCAGCATCTGATGCTGTTCAGAAATTGAGATACAGGGTAAAACATGTTTGTATATAAATAAAAAATTATTGTTTTATTTTCTTTTCTTTTTATTTTTTTTGTTTTTGTGGCCTGACCCCGAACCCAATAGACAAGACACAAAACTAGAGATGTTGGAATCTCATCTTCACTCCTTTCATTTTGACAGAGGTAAAGATGTCCACAGACAGAGTCAACTAGTGTCCCCAGATTTCACCCTAAAATCTGGGACTACCCCTTTTTTAAAAAATTGTTCTTTTTAAAGTAACGGGTCATTTTGTGTTTGTTTTTCCTGCAGTTGTTTACATTGCTCTAAGATATCCCCAGAGAGTCATAAAATCCAAATTCGACAAATACCCACATGTCAAAGCTCACTCAATCCCTTTGCTAGACCTTGTCTGCAAGTGTTTTATTTATTTATTTATTAAATAAAGAAAGTTCTTTTAAAAATAGATTGAGCAAAAATTGGAGGATTTAGGTTATATAAAGAACTTCACCCCATCATTATTACCATAGAACATTTACCTGGGGGGAAGAAGTTTTACAAATCAGCTAAATGGAGAATTTTTTCAAGAAATTGCCCGCAACTATTTTTGTTTTGTTTTATTTCTTTTTGTCTGTGTTTTGGTTTGTTTTCTCTGGCAATTTCTGTAGCCTATTCATTCTTCTTGCCAGATCTTTCCCCAGGCCTAGGGTTTCTAAAATCTATCCAGTTTTTTTTTAATTACTAATTTTTTCTACAAGCAATCAAAGCTCGGGATTCTTTCAGAAGATTGCAAGAAGTTGCTTGGTCCAAAAAGGTGCAAAAATAGATTTTATGAAAATAAGAAAATATTTCCATCAATGCGTAGAGCTTGAGAAAATATGCACTTGTAGAGAAAACGACACCTAAAACAGAGCCACGTGATGAAAGTTATGGCACATGCAAGTTTTTGTTGCTACATCTTCCTAGACCCTATCCAAAATTGGAATAATTTATTTTATACTTTGCAGTCGCAATTTTCAAAGTTGCCTTCCACGTCCAATTTCCACGCTTCCTTCAATGATGAATTTTCACACAATTTTAAAGGAAGAAGTCACAATGCAAGTCACACTTTTGGAAAAGAGCTATCTTTCATGCAAGTCACACTTTTTGGAAGGTAGACTTTAAGCTTCCAGTGGGAATTTTGGCCGTGGAAAGTAAGCGGGAATTTCTTTCATGCCTTGCAAGTTACTTTTTCCCATCAAGTCAAAGTCACTTAAGCTACAATGGGAATTTTGGAGGTAGCAGGCAGGCGGGAATTTCTTACCTGCAACGTAGGGTGAAAATTCCCATTATAGCGAAAAATCACTTAAAGCACCGATGGGAATTTCTTTCCTGCCTAACAGGCTAACTTTTCCCAACAAAGAGGTTTATTCACCCATGCAAGTCACACTTTTTCAAAGAATGATATTTTTCATACAAGTTACACTTTTTGGGAGATGATTTAAGTTTCCAGTGGGAATTTCGGCAGTGGCAGGCAGGCGAGAATTTTTTACATACCTTGCAGGATGAAAATTCCCATGATGGAGGACAAATCACTTAAGTGGAAGAGGGAATTTCTGGAGCTACAGTGCATGGTGGAAATTCCCATCAAGTTGACTTTCTATTTTTAACAAATACCCCTGCCAAAAAGTGTGACCCACCTTGGCATTAATGCATGTGATTAATAGTATTTATTAATGGTATTTCTAGCTGAGTTTGGTGCCATAAATAGGAAGAAAGCCAATGCAAGTGGAGGAGATAAAGAAAATTCAAGGATGCAGGATAAAAATAAATAAAATAAATTCATTAAAAAGTAATCAGAAGCATGCAAAATTGGGCGCCCAAATTGGATAAAGAGGCGTGACTTTTAATTAATTAAATTGCCAGAAATAGGAAAGGGAAATTATTAAATATAGCATGCAGATGGCTATATAAGCATGGGACGCCATAATTGAGAAGTAGTTAATTATTTTTTTATGAATTTTGCAGCCCGGACAGGTTTTGGTGCCAAGGGAAGGAGGATTTCGCATTAAAGAGTGTTTTCCATTGTCGGGAAGCTTCCAGTTTTGGCGCATTAGGTTGGAATAGCCTAATTTTTGTTATCCTGATTGTCTACATGTTGGTATAAGTGCCCAGGGATTCATCACAAGTGCTCCTATTAGTGAAAGGAAGTTTAAATCAATGTTAGATACATTGAATATCTCTTTTGAATTAGAAGAAATTACCAGATCTGTACAAATTGATCCAATCATAAGGGATTCTGGTAGAATTAAAAGAAAAAGAGCTCAGACAAAGATTGTTCCATCCATGTTGAAGAATGATGAAAGAGAAGGATCAACTAAATCATGCATAGATTCCATATTTGTTGAAGTCAATGATACAGACATAGGACATGAACCTATCACCGATTTAATTGACAGATCCAGATCTCATAATTGCAAAGGCTTCCAAAAAAAATTCATCCTCTTGTTTCTAATGCAGCCCATGTGGAAATTCAATGCATGGAAAATTCCTTCCAATATCTTTTGCACATGCTCCCAATCTTCTAGTTGAAGCCTTCATTGAATTTACTTGTGTTTTCCTTGACCTGGAGTGCTTTCCAGAATTTAAAATTGCTCATATGCAATTAAAAATAAAAGGTGATGAGTTTTGTATGAATTGTTTACGGAAAGCTTTTTATTGGTGCATGTACTGAAGAAGAATTGCAAAAGCTTCAAGGATAAGAGGGAAGACAGGTCCGCAAGAAAGTCACAGTCAGCTACTTCAAGATCCAGTTTGGTGAGAATCAAAGGCAAAAGAGTCAACCGCATGAAGAATATGGAAAAAGAACAAGACTGGGAGTGTTGCAGCTTTCTTCTAGTTTCTTTTCCTCTTTCTTATTCTTTCTCTTATTTCCTCCGGCAAAGTAATTGAGCAATCGATTAAATTATAAAACTTAAGTGATTGATTTAAAAGTCGTTACTTGAAGAAGTCAATTACTTGGAAATAGGTGGCAGACATGCAAAATAGAAGGTTCTATTATCAATTATAAATCATACATGTCATGCAAACAGTAATTCGAGGAGGAATATTACCAGTTTTCCCCTTTTCTATAGCTTCCACATGCGGAAATTCATTTAAAGCTTCCTATTTGTAATTGCCCTCTATACACTATAAATAGAGGAAGAGCCTACGAGTAAAAGGAGGAGAATTTGTAATCAGCATTCTTGTGTTCCATACTTTGAGTTGAAACCCTTGATATATTTCTGAAAGCTAAGGAATAGAGAGGAGGCAGATTTCTGGAGAACTTTGTGTCAATGGTGCATTTGTTTCTTATTTCTTCTTAGATCTTTGCATAAACTTTGTGTAATTTTAGATCTGGATCTAAAACTTTCTTTTTCTTTGAATTCTGCTTTTCAAGATCTATTTGTTTCATCTATGTGCATGTGACCAACTCTGTCAACTATTGGTTAGGCTTTACATCTTATTTCTTTTCTACTCACATTCAATTATTTCCCTCTTCTACATATATACATTTCTTACAGTTGCTTACTTGCTGCAAAATTGCCTAGCTATGGTGCATGAGCTACACGGTTAAATTAAAACCAACAGATAGATATTAGAAAATATAATTGACAAATCTTACACGTGAGCCTCACCGGTAAATGAGTGAGATTTATCTCATGACTGCCTAGGTTTTCAGCTGTGCAAAAAATCTAGCCAATAGTTAGTCCATGGAGACATCATGGTGTACGTGTAAATTGACTAGCTATTCCATTGACTCTTTAAAATAAACTTATAATTATATTGTGATTTGATGTAATATTAAAATAAAGATATAATAACGACCTTGCTTTCCTCAAAAAAATTCTTCTCTAAGTGATATATTTATCTTATAACTCTTTAAAAATTTACACTTAGCTCATTTTTCAGTTTTAAAAAATTAGCATGCCAAAAAACAAAGGTCATGAGTTGGCTGATACTATTTTTAAAATATTATCTATAAAATATCTTAAACATATCTATAATAAAATTAAAAATATATTTTTTAGATAAAATTCAATTTTAAAAATTTCTTATATAATGTTTTTACCCAGGGGTGCACATGTGATCAAAGCCTTTTAAAACTATGCCCTATATTTTTAATTTACTATCTCCTCTTCTTAATCCTAAAAACCCTTAATGATAAAAACCATCTATAATGTTATAGATATACACATGCACGAATTTTATATGTAAGGAGAAAATACCCCCTTGAAGTATATTGGGAAAAATTACTTCAATAATAAAAATTGCATGAAAATAATAACAAATTGTATGATATTTTGCATAAATTAGGGTGGCATTTTTTTACATTCCTATAATCTTTCGTTATGGCTAATTGATATGTTTATTATTATAATATTGATAATCATGACATTTGATATTTTAAATGTCACTTTAAAATTTCATGATGAAGAGAGCTTATTTTTTTCTTAGAGAATTATATGCTTTCATTAACTTCCATAATCTAATATAAAAACACACAATTAGAAAACAATGGTTATTTCAATTTATGGGAAAACTACTATAAATCAAAAAATTAATGTTAAATTTATTACTCTTATAAATGAAATATAAATGCTATGTGAAAACATTTATTTTGTAAATCACATATTGATATTTAATTATATTTTGTAATGCAATAATCATTTGTGAATGATATATTGAATATACGTAATTCGGTGTGATGTTAAGGTGAAGAGATCTACATATGGATTAGGGTTTATGTTGTAGTTGTATAACCATCAAACAACTGATCATTTCATTGATATGAGCAGGAGTGACTTTTCTAAAAAAAATACTCTGCATTTAGTGCATTGATTCGGGCATCCATTATTCCCTTTGTGTGGCGTTCATCCTGCCCTTTTATTAATTTCCACTCCACAAAAAACACATCATTTGATGTAGGAAACATTGGTGGAATATGGACAATGAAACTAAAATGAACACACAAGTTTTTTCTAGAAGTATTCCACAAGGTAATGGATCTCACCCTAATACCCTTCTCCTTGAGGTTGTATTAGATTTACTTGAATTTGATCAACTTTATCATTGATTCAAACATTTTACCTTGGTTGATTATTTTGTTGGTTGATTCTCCTTTGAAGGTATGCTCAAACATCAAGTTCACAAACTAGAAACCCCATGGTGTTAACCTGAAGGCATCCAAAACATAAGCAAAAGTTTTTTATTTTTTGCTTTATGAACCCTAAACATTTATAAACCATTGTTAACTATGGCCCTTGTTCATTTACAACAACCTTATAGTGTTCTCCCATTAGACTAAGGAATTTTAGGTTTCTGATAAGACTAATCTCAAACTCCCTGTTTGGGTTGAATTTAAAGTGATTCCTTTTCCTCTTTGGTGATTTTTAGACAAGATCATTCAAACCCTTGAGTTTCTTATGTGCTATGTACAACCCAAGGTCTATGCAACTTGCCCATAAAATAGGGTTTGTGTGGAAATAGATTTGGTCAAATAACGAAAGGAAACCATTGATATCTAGGTCGATGACACACACTTATCTTAGCAGGTGCTATATATGAACCTTATGAATACATGCTTCAAGTTCTAATCCTCAACACACATGAATCAAGAATGTCCCTTGATGTTAAGTTCACAGTCCCAACCATAAGAGAAACCTACTATAGAAAGTAGAACCACTGGCTCCTCTAGTGATAGTAGGACTGTGGTTTCCAACAATACAAACTTGAAGGCTTCTCACGGTGACCCCAAACCCCAAGATGTTATGTACCAAACCAAAATTGGGTTTGGAATATTGGACTTCGATAACACATTAAACCCACCATTCAGCCTTTTCCACCCTTATTTCTTGTACCCGAATTTTCATATCCATTATTATTCCCTCACAAGTTCGACACTTGCATCACATTCATTAAAAAATTATTTTTATCCTTCTCCTAAAAATCCTTTAAGGATTTGGTATCCTTTAACCACAAAACTTTCCTTTAAAGGTCTTGTAGCCCCTCACCCTTTGCATAGAGGGCTATGTTCAAGGAAAATGAAACTCTATCGAATTAGTGATTTTATGTTGTTCATCAATTATTTTTTCAATAAGTTTGCATCCCTCGAAGACCTTGATGAGGGATATAATATGCATCTTGATAGTGTGCAATGATTGTACACACTTGGAATGTTTGAGGCCTTACTGAACTAATCCATGTATACATGGTTAAGGAAAATTAGTAGTTTTTCATAAACATGCAAATTCATTATCTTTAGGAAGTTATAATGGTGGGTTTTTTACTTCATTCTATTGATCACACTATTTTTCTAGGGTAATTTTCCATATTTCCAATGATGAACTTGGAAAAGAAGGTATCATCACTTTGTTTTCACTAGATCTTTCTCAAAATATTGTTTCTTGGGGTTGTGATTCTACCCATCGGGTCGCATGGCACCTTTTTATTTTTACAAACATATTCTTTGGCTTGCCAACCTTTATGCCTCTAATGATGCCATAAAACATAATCAATTTTAGATATGGTTTGAAGACTCTCTACCTGATGCTCATTTGTTCCTTTTTGGATATTTTAACATGGTGGAATTATGTAAAGACAAACAAGGATGACTTACAATGCATTGGTGCATCAGTAAAAGGGAATATTGGTTCTATATGTGTTGGTATTTTTGAGCCCAACCATCATTGACAATATTCCTCTACTTCCTCCTAGTTCACCAGTCTAATTTTACGGAGGGAAAAATAGATTTGTTAAACAAATGGACCAAACACTTTAAGTAGAGGAATATATCCCCATCTTTTCCTTGTAATAATGGCCTTAACATTTTAGTGGTTGACGGGTTACTCTTTATAATCACTATCCTATTAATTTTTGTATTTAATGGTCAAACATTCATCCCAAGTAGCCTAATCTCAATTTTATCCTAACACTACTCATCTTGGGCATGATAAAATGGTTGGCCATATCATTAGGTTTTGAAATCTGGTCCGTCGGCCCCATGACATCTCAGGTTGGATTGACAAGTGGGTGCACACCATCACTTGAACCACCACCTTTCTTAGAATTTATGGAAAACAAGCAGATATGTACAAACAATGAGCTCATGAAGTTACCTTTTAGTAAATTTCAAAGATCCTTACAAGATCTTGATCTCTTGTCATTTAATTCCCAACTTCAAACTCAAGTTTCCTTTTAGTAGAATAAGCTTAAGGTGGAGGATCTGTATAAGGCCTTTGGAGCTCAACTTTGGGCCTGAATACATTAGCTAAAAGTGGGGAAAAAATTCACTAAAGAATCATTTTCCTTACTTAAATCTATAAAAATTACTAATAGAATCAAGGTTATTAAAGATTCTAATGATAGAATTACTAAATTACCTAACATCTTGTGAGCCTTTTCCATCACTAAAACAGTGTTTTTGGTTCTCAAGATCCCTTCTCATCTCAAGATAATGCTCTTGTGTAACTGAAAGGAGCAGGTGCAGATAGAGCAGGTGCTGATACACACAGGAATAAACACACAAATCATATATTTCTTCTTGATCTTTCATTATTCAGGAACATACAAATATATAGGAAATATACTTCCTAAATAATAGGAAGTAGCTATAACAACTCACTAACTTACGTGAGTTGTTTCTAACACACTAACCAAATATAATTGTTATTGTTGTTTTATATAACAACTAATAACAATTTACTAACACATACTGACAACATGATAATTACTTCACGTAATTATTGTTTACTAATGGAGCACTAATTAAATATTTCCTAACATTCTCCCCCTTAGTGCGAACATGGGGAAAACCTGCCTTATACTTGCACCTGCTCATGATCTGGTGATTTTCACAGGATGATCACAAACCTCAGGGATGGTTTTGCAAACGGTTGACCACAAACCGAGAATGGTGGTTTTGCAATTGGTTTACCACAAACCACAAAGTGATGGTTTTGCAAATGGATTACCAACAACCAAGAATGGTGGTTTTGCTATTGGTTTACCACAAACCACAAATGAAGGTTTTCAAGTGGTTTACCTACAACCACATCATGATATGCCAAGTACTATCATCAGCCCTCATCACATTTCACTGTAGGGAATAACATAGGAAATTCTGCTGACATCTGTTGCTCATACATACATAGAAAAAGCTGACATACTGGAAATGGAACATTGGAATGATGTTCCCCCCCTCAATGTGAAATTTCCACTTATTGAAAACAAGATCATTGCAAACTGAAGCAAACTCACAACTGAAAACAAATGCCACCAAATCATCTGTGCGGCCCCGTCGTTGGCGACTGACGAGAGGTCGCTGAATGACCTCCAACCTCCGATGCCTCCTGCCTCCGATTTCATGCTGCTAGATCAGCTGGATTTGATCATGGAGCTCAAATGCATATCAAAGGACGTCGGATTCCACCGATAGTGCATCTAGTTGAAATGCAGGCAACAATTTTTATTTTTTTATGTTTTTACAACTTTTATTTTTTTTGGACTTTTGACGACGACATTTTTTTTTTTTTTTTTACAATGGCATTGACTGACAATACACTTTATTTCGACTTCGACACTATTGTACTTAAGATGACCAAACTACTCTAACTAATAACAAACAATTTAAATAAATAAATATAGCTTTTCGCTATTCGACATCACTACAATATTGACACAAATAATAAATTTGACAAACTTATTAAAAGAGAACTTATTGAATATCTGAAACTATATAACCTAAAACCTAGACACATAAATGACCATAATATTTTAACACTAGACACAATGCATTTTGATAATAACAATAAGAGATAGACGATTTATTATTGGACAATTTTTACTAAATGCCAAACACATACCATTTACAATAAAGAAACTAAATACATTTAGACACAAGCTAAACAACCTATGGGAAATAAAGTCATACTAGACTCATGAATGGTGCTAAAGAAAATGGAATTGAAATATTGACCTGGTCTATGGACAGTCGATGTGGTAATGCTTGTATGATGGAATAAACACAACATATCAAGGAGGAGAGATGTGGAGAAATACGGTGAGACGGGGGTGAACCGCTACAGAATATTCAATGATTAGATAAACCATAATTTGCTCATCCTCATACTTGAACTCATACTTTTTTTTGAAAGAATCTTCAGCACATATAAAGCCGCATACACTTGTTGATCTTGCAGGTTATGTTTGAGGCATTCAACAAACTGCACAGTCAGCAAAGGAGGAACGCCAACTACGAATTGAATGAAATTTTCTCTAACCGTTTCCTTGTCAGCTGGTGATATCTCTTGTTCGCCAGGTGTAAAATGTTTACACGTCCCTTTCTTTAATATTGTTGTCTGGTCAAATATGCAGATGGCAAGGTAAATGATCCCCACGGATTTTGATCAAGATTCTATCTTATCCATGCGAATGATGGAATTAATGCAGTGCAAGCTCAGATACAACTTCAAATTACACCAAATACACGGATCCAATGTTGAACGACTGGAAAATATAAAAGAAGCTTTTGCGCACAGGTGACAGCCTGAGAATAGATCAGACCCGGGACAGATGCGCTGAGACTCCAATAAAACTTAAGAGCAACGAAGTTGATGTAAAACACCAAACCCTTGCACTAATTTGCCTTTCCCAGAAAATTACGTTGTGTTATAATGCATTAATCCTGGCGCATCTCCAAGATAATTGTTATGAACATCTCCAAGATTCAAGCCTGGCACATGGACTGCACATGGCCTCTAACGCAGTCATGCCAAATAAGATCCAAATTTTATGTCAGTGAAAAACTCTTCTGTCCAAAGCAAGAAGCTGTCAAATTTAAATGGCATTGGCATACGAATAGATCTAATGATATCAGAAAGTATTCACACTGGTTGCAACTGCACCCACATATCTACATTCTAAAAGAATACGGTGTTCCCGAGAAACAATAAAATAGGAATACCAAATGAAGTCTAACTAATTCTCAAACTCAACCAGTTATCTCTCCATCATAGAATGATCAGTAATCGCTCTGATACCAAATGAAAGGAGCATGTGCAGATAGAGCAGGTGCTGATACACACAAGAATAAACCACACAAATCATATATTTCTTCTTGATCTTTCATTATTCGGGAACATACAAATACATAGGAAGTAGCTATAACAACTCACTAACTTACGTGAGTTGTTTCTAACACACTAACCAAATATAATTGTTATTGTTGTTTTATATAACAACTAATAACAATTTACCAACACATACTTACAACATGATAATTACTTCACGTAATTATTGTTTACTAATGGAGCACTAATTAAATATTTCCTAACAGTAACCATGTTGTTACCTGCAAAATTTCATAATCCCAATGGGTTAATAGTGATGGACTACTTTTTGTCAATGATCTAAAATAAGTTGTTATGCAAATGGTCATTGATAAAGCACCTAACATTGACGGTTTCCCTTGTGAATTTTATCAATTGTGTTGGGATACTATTGGGTTGGCCATACATAAGGTCTATCTAGAATCTCTTTAAGCCAATAATTTGGGGGAGCTTACCAATCAATGAAATGTCAATTTTATCCCTAAAGTTAAATACCATGAACAAATCACCGATTCAAGACTTACTAAGGTTAGTGTAGGTTTATACTCCAATGTATGGTCTTTCCTAAACATGTATTTAGATTTCTTATGTGTCAGAAGATAGATGGATGCTATTATTCTCTGCCTTTTTAAGGTGGCAATTTCAATTCCCCACTTCTTATTTATACACCTCTTGTAAAGCTATTTTATTATGTATTAAATATACAAGCTATCTTTTGACTGATGTTTAGTTTCTCTCTCACACAACATTATTCTTTGTGTATTTGCATTTTATTAGTGCTTAATATTGGCCCACAATATCACATGGTATTAGACTTCATTTTTGTAATTGAACATAATTTTTTATTACTTTTATTTTGTTGTAATCTTGATATTTTTCATTATTGTTATTGCAGACCCTTTGATCTCTAAGTATGCTCTTTTCTTGCATATTTAGATGATATAGAGAATGAGAAAAGAGTGGAGGAAATTGGTGATTTTGCATAATAGTCTTCATTCCATGTATTTCTAGAGAAATGGATTGCACCATTCAGTCTGGAATGTGCCAGAACCCTAGGATCAATAGTAAACTTGAGTATGATTTGAAGAAGGATGAATAAGGTCTTTTTTTCAGGTTTTGTTATAATCATCTCCAGGCTATTTGGCTGTATTTTGTACCATGGAAAAGTTTTTGAGAAACCTTGTTTCCATGTTTTTCGAGATCTTTTATGGGTATTTAAACTTGTTGTACATGTTGTAGTGGAAATTGAACCTACATTAAGCATGATTGTACATTTTATTTGGTTGTACCTATTGCAATAGTGTGCAAAAATAATTGGTTTGCATGTAGTTTGAGATAGAAGGACTACTATTAGTAGTAGATGCTACACTATTTCTGTGTGGTAGTGATGGAAACACTATCTTCTAGGTGGTGGTGGTGACAACATTATTTCCTACTCATGGACATTGTTTTTTCACATGTGGGGGTTGGATTCTATACACATCAAGGTTTGAATGGTCTGAATACTATGGAAACACTAACCCTAGGAACAATAAGGAATTAAGAACCTTAAGCATGATAGGGGAGATAACATATCAATAAGGAGGTACAAAGCTCCCCCCAAAGGTGACATCACATGTGCATGAGTTTGCAAATTTTGAGAAGGGTACCCTACCACTTTTCATAGCCTTAATATCTGGTCACATGGAGTTTTAGCCTATAGTCACTCCATACCCAAGGGGAACTAATGCATGACGAGGTGAATTTTTTTATCTAAGGCACTCAATAAAGTGTTGAAATTTGTAAGAGGTGAAGGGATGTTTTTTTATTAAGGGACATGGACAAGTCTTAAAATTTAAAAGTAAAAGTAACTAGTAAGAAGCATAAATTTCTACTTGAAACTTTGTTTGAGGAACCATTTTTTTTAAGTGTGTATTTTTTTAAGCTCTTAACATTGGTGCTACTTTAATTTTCTTATTTAAAACATATAATTTATATTTTTTCCTTAAATAAATGTAGACACGCTAAATTATGAAGTATCAACCTTAGGGGTTATTATTGATAGTTTTAGAGGCGTTATCTTGTGCAATTTCATTTACACAATTTCTTTTTTTGCATTACGGATCAAAATGTGATTCTCACACCATTTAACTGTCATGAGTGGAAAATCAAAAAGCAAATCTTTTTTAGGAGCAAGGGTTTACATCAGATCATAATTGGTCTTGAAACATTACCAACATTAGATGTAACTAAAAGTTAAGTGGTTTAATCAATGTGATGAGGCATACAGTCTATTATGTTTGTTTATATCTCCTAATTTAATCTTTCACATAGAACATGCTAGCAAACCCAATGATGTTTGGACCACATTAGGACTCTTTGGGAAGAAGGATATAATGAGGGGTCATGAATTTGAGAATGAGCTCATTAGTTTGAGTTATGACATATTTGACACTATACAATAATTCTTCACAAAATTCAAATCACTTAGATTATATTTGAAACAATGTGGGATAGACAAAAAGGATGGGCAAATAATTCTATCTATTCTTGCTATGTTGGGTCATGACTATTTAGTTTTGTTTCTACCTTCCATGCCACTATAAGTGTTATTGGAGCCACATGAAAAATGCCCTTCTTAGATGATTTTTCTACCTTCTTGACTAGGGATCAAGATTATATTATTTAGATGGGTACTATGAAGTCTTATAAGTTGCATTCCTTATTTTATAGACATTAAAAATATAAGGCTTAAAATAACAAGGAAAAGAAACAGAACATATTGAGAAAAAGAAGGATCAAAAAGCAACAACTGATACCTCCTCTCTTGAATCCAAACCTAAGAAAGAGAGGGTCAAATGTGCCTATTTTAGAAAACCTAGAAATAATAAACATAAGTGTATGAAGAAACACATTGATCACCTGACATACTTTCTAAAGAAGAACAATATTAGGGTTCCTAGTTCAGACACACAAAGTTCACTAGTTTAGGATTACACAAAGGCAAAAGACAATAGTAAGAGGAAAGAAAAGGGAAAAACAATTATAGCATTTGAATCTCAGCCTACCACATGTATTCTTGACTCGGTTGAGCCATGTTCTATGCCAATAATTATAATGAGTGATCACATTATTGAGGTATCCAGGAGAGGTTATGTTGACATAGGTGATGGGACATTTTAGGATGTTATTTTGGTACCTTCATTTTCAAATAATTTCCTATCAGTATATCATATCATACACCATGGTTCAGGCAAGTGGGTTGAGTTCCTTTCATATTATGTGGTTATTAGGAAGTTTTACAGTGATTCTATAGTGGTAGTGGGGAAATCAGATCAATAGTCCTAGGTTTTCTTCTCACATTTTATCCCAATGATAAGTCCTCTACAGATGAAAAGAACCCTTTGAGTCTAACTCCTAACACTTCACCTCTAGTCACATTGTAATAATTGGGTATTGATGATAGTTCTCAGGATTTGGATTCACCTAGGTATATTTACATTAAATCTTCTTCTAATACAGATGATGAGGATTCAGATTTTAGTTTAGAAGATGAGAGTATCAATGAGGGATCACCTATTTCCTCTCTTAGTCATGTTTCATAGGTTAATTACACACATCTTGACCTTCCCAACTTCTCTCATGGTCATGCATCAAATTTTGATGAATCTCCTCCATATTCTCCATCTTTCGGTCCACTTCTTATTGTCTTGTAGACTTTTGGCCCACTTCCTTCTAACACTCTGACTCCTAGTCTGATTTGGACTCAACAGACACTATAGGATGTAGATTATTTGGTTGGTGATCAATCATATGACAGGAATACATAGTCACAATTATAGGATGTTCCAAATTTTTATTTTGCCTCTACCTCTGATCCCCAAAATTTCAATATTACATCTAATTTTCCTAATTGGGATTCAGTAGTCACTGATTCTCCTTCTAAAAATAGGATTATATATCTACGAGATCTATTGGGAGCTCACAAGGCCTCATCTTCTGGGGGGCTTCCTAGTCCTCTCTTCTCTTTCTTCTCTCTCTATTTCTAGGGAAATTTTCTACATTCTGCTAAGGGGGGTTGTTTATTGAGGAAAATGCTATTTACACTCCTCTTTTTTTCTCTTTTAGGAGGAGTATTTCCTATGGGTTTTCTCCTTTTCCTCCTTTTTATGAGGAATTTTATTTTTACTTCGGTACCTCATCAATCCTTGTTGTTAAGATCGATTTCTTTTACCCACCTACGTTATGCTAAAGATGTGGGTTAGGGGTGGTGGGTGGGAGGCGGAGGGTGGAGGTGCTAGTGTAGTTTTTGATTCCATTGCATGGTTTATCCTACACATATATTTAGCTTTCTTAGGTTTCAATGGGATAGACAGGAGTTACACTTCTCAACCTTTTTAGGTCATGGTTACACTTCCCACTTCCTGTTTATACCTCTTGTAAAGCTATTTTCTTATGCATTCAATATACACGCTATCTTTTTTATCATGTTTAGTTCCTCTCTTACAACATTACTCTCTTTGTGCATTTTTATTTTATTAGTGCTTAATCTTGGGCCACAATCTCCCAATGGCCTTGCTTAATGTCTCCTATAAAATTATTTCCAAATCCATGGCTACTAGGCTAAGGGACCTTCTTCCCCTCATTATTAGAAGTGAGGATATATGATTCATCCAACAAAGATATATCCTTAACAATGTTATCTTAGTTTGCAAAGGTATGTAATGGGATAAATAATCTAATTAGAAAGATATTTTTATTAAGCTTGGTTTTTTAAAATCTTACGATATAATTAAATGGGTGTTCCATATATATGTTGCAAGCCTTGAGATCCAGACCCAAATTTTTTCACACTCTCAATCTTTTTTTTCAATATTTAAGGCCCTACATCACCATCATGGGAGCCCAATCTCACAAGTTTGTAATTCTTAGGTATATTAAACAAGTCTTCCCTTTATCTTGCTCTCTTTATGTATTAGTTGATGAAGGCTTTAGTTACCACCTTGTATATTACTCTTCCAGGGATCTGGTCAAAGGTATTTCTCTCCCTCACACTACCAACTCCTCACCAACGGTCGCTTTGCGAATGAATCCTTCTTAACTTTGATTGAAGAAGAGCAATAAGTAAGAAATGTTATGGAATGCTTATATATGTTCTATCTATCCTATGTATCTTCCATTCATTGGAAAAATATATAATTCTACCTGAGGTGTTTGAGACCACAATGGAACCGTCCCCAAGTTGTGGGACCTTGTGAGCTTGGGATGGATCTCCAGAGAAGGCTGGTTCCTCTATCTATTTCTACTGTCTACTACTACTCCTAGTGCTGAAAGGGGAAACTAAGCTAAGAATGCCAAGGGACCAGGGAAAGAAGGATAACATGAAGTAAACTACACTAAAAGGTGATAGCACCAGAAAAGAGGGGTGAACACTCTTTTCTGAGTGAGAATGATAGGGAATGCGTGAAAGGAGGCTAGGCATGAGTAGCACAATGAAATATGCATTCACCAAATCACTCTCATGGAACACAACTAAGTATGGAACTGTAGGGGACTTGAAATAGCACAACAATACACAATGCAAGAGAAGAGGCAAGAAGAAGGAATGCAAACATGTTAGGATAGAGAATAGTCACAAAATGATGCTTCTATTACTTCCAGAAATGCACAGAACTGTTACAATGATAAGGAGGCCAATATCCACATGCAAGAGCCAAACATAGAGGTCTGCAACTCAAAATACATAAAATATGGAGTCCTTAGCAACATGCGTAAGGATCTAGAGTGTCCAACATAACAAATGAGCCTTGCTCTTACATTTATAGATGAATCCATGGAGGAAGAAGGGAAAAGGAGGGAAAACCCTAAATTTGAAACACAACCACCAACAAGAAGCATTCAATGTCTGTAAATCCACTTGGAAATCTGTGAAATACACTTCCCCATGCCTGTTTGATGTGTTGAAGACAAAAGAGGGTGGATCATACCAAATTGGGTGGTTGGAGTAATCAGATCTACTCATCAATGTTCAGAGAGACGTTTTCCCATTTCTCACCTACCAGATCCTGCCAGAATTTGAATTTTGAATTTCTGGCACTATAGCTGATGTCAGCAGCTCTCTAACAAGTCTAGGGTGCACTGATCTGAGCTCTGTAGCTGATGATATGGCTATCAGAAGATGTCAGAGTTGTCGGCATATGAAAAACATGTGGCATGCGCTGATTGGCTGAGATGGTGGCCAAATGTACAACTATTTTTCATTTCTACCACATGTCAATCATTCATTTGTTGCAAGGATTTGGTGCCCTGTTGGCGCACTTGACTGGTTGCACGCAACACACTTAAGCATGTCAAAAGATGATCTGGCACAAAAGGGTATGAGGGAAGGGTGCAGAGAAAATAAAGGAAGGCATGGAGGGGGCATGCATGATGCGCATGGGGAGATGAATCAAACTGGTGAGCAGAGAATGTATGGTTAAGGCACAACTATTACAAAGTAATGGGTGTGGCGCATGAAGGGCCAAGGACTTAGTCATGTGGGATGGGAAGAAATTGGGAAGAAGGTGAAACGCATGGAAGGTGGGAGCAAGAGAGAAGTGGAAGGAGAAAAGGAAAGGGGCGCGCAGGTAAACTACGACCAAAGGAATGTGCCAAGTGATTTTGAGTGCATGCAATTCTTCAATGAATAACCTGGGGCCATAATGTGTATGTAAGTTATCCAAATCACTAGGAGAGCTATTTGGATAACAGTTTTGGTGACTTTCAGGGCCATCTTCCTACTAGATACAAGAGATCAGTAGCCTGAAGCATCCATTGGGCATGGAGTCTACTTGTTCAATCATGAAAATTCCCCTGTGATCACTTTGAGAATCATTTCTGCACTTTGTTCTGAATCTCACAACTACTGAGAGAAGCTTTGCATTCTAGAAGTAACAAAAGAGCACGTGCAGGAAGCACACGAGAGGAAAGAACTATGTACAAACAAACAATGTGTGTAGAGCACACTTGGAGGAATTGAAACTACTTTAATATATACAACATGATGTAGCAAACCTAATGGAAGGGTTTGAGATAGATCCCGTTTACTGGGATTTGCAGCATGCTTCCATCCAGATGAGTTAACTCAAAAGAGTTAGCTTCTTTACAGGACTTGATGATGTATGGGCCACTCCAAAGTGCATCAAACTTTGAATGGCACCCTGGTTTAGCTCTGTCAGCATCCCATTTTAGAACCAAGTCCCCAACTTTGAAAGCTTGAGGCCTAGCCTTTCTGTCAAACCATTTCTTTGTTGCTTGTTGATGTTATTCTAGCTTGATCATGGTAGAGTTTCTGAGCTCTTCAAGATGAACCAGCTCTTGCCATCCTGATTTCTCTTTGATCTGCACCCTCAAATTCTAGCTTGTTGGGCAAGTGCCAATGAATTTAGTTCTATTGTCAAAGGAAGGGTAGCCTCCTTGCCATAGACAAGCTTGTAAGGTGAAGTTCCTATTGCCTTTTTGACTGTGATTCTATCTTCCCAGAGCGCGCGCAAGACCTTCGTATGCCACTGTCTTTGGCTGATGTTCATTGTGCACTTCATGATTCTGATCAGGTTCTTGTTTGTTGATTCTGCCAGACCATTTCCCTGAGGGTAATAGTTGGAAGAGGTTTTTCAGGTAAATGCCCAGACTTAGAGCCCAATCAGTGATTTTAGCACCAAGGAAGGCCTTTGCATTATCAGAGATAATGGTTTGAGGAATGCCAAACCTTGTGACTAAACCTTGAGAAAGTCAAGGATGACTGCCTCAGTTGATTCCTTAAGCGCGACAACTTCTGTCCATCTGGTGAAGTAATCTGTAGCTGTCAACACCCATTTATGTCCAGCGCTTGAAGGTGGATTGATCATGCCTATGAAGTCGAGACCCCATTGCGCAAAGGGCTGATCTGCTTGGATTGGTCGGAGGGGAAGCGCTACCAATATTTTCTTTCCTGCAAAGAAAGTGCATTCCTTACATTTTTTGACCCACCTATGTGCATCTGCAAATAGGGTAGGCCAAAAGATACCTACCATTATGATCTTCATTGTTGTAGTTTTGGTAGAGAAGTGTCCACCAGAGAATCCATCATGAAATTCTGCTAACACTTTCTCAGTCTGCGCACCATTGATACATCTTAACAACATGCCATCTAGATTTCTTTTGAAGAGAATTCCATCAATCAAAACATAAGGGATAGATTGCAACCTCAGATGCCTTCTCTTTGCTTTGTTCAAACCGGGAGGGTACATGCCCTCAGAAAGGAATGTGATCATGTCCTTCATCCAGTCATGTGTGCCAGGGTCTATATTTTGTTCATGTTCTACACAGTGGGAGGTCTTCATCCAGAAATAATGAAGCCTCAGGTTCACTCTGTGCATCCTCAGCAATCTTCTTGCAGAGTGCACTGCCTCTTACCAGCTTTGTGGCCTTAATAGTCACATCATATTCCATGATTTTGGTCACCCATCATGCTCTCTTCTCACTGATTTCTGCTCCCATGATGAAGTCTCTGACAGATGAGTGGGAGACTAACACCTTGATATGATTTGTGGTGAGCATGCTCTTGAATTTCTTGAGCACATGCATGATGGCGAAGACTTGCTTCTCTGTGTGACTGTATTTCAATTCATAATCCTTCAGCATCTGGCTGAAGAAGGCCATTGGCTTGTTCCAACCCTTGTTCATTTTCCTGTGTTAGGACAACAACAATGCTTGCATCAACACCATAAGCATAAAGGATGAAATCCTTTGAGTAATCTAGATTGATGAGTGTTGGTGCACAAGCAATCTCTTTCTTGATCTTGTTGAAGCTTTCTCTTCCTTCTGTTGTCCATCTGAAGGCTATGTCCTTTTTGAGCATGAGGGTGATGGGCTGAACCAGTCCTGCAAAGTTAGGGATAAAATGCCTAACAAAGTTAATCTTGCCAAGGAAGGACTGTAAGGCCTTTTTGTGTGCCAGCAGGGAAAGGGCTAGGATGGCTGAAAACTGGTCAAGATCAATCGTGATACCATCTTTTGAAACCACATGGCCCAAGAGCTTTCCCTGAGCCACCACAAAATTACACTTCTTGGGGTTAAGAGATACCCCAAATTCTCTGCATCTCTCAAAGACCTTTTCTAGGTGCGCCATGTGATCTGTGCCTTGCTTTGAGAAGATAGTTATATCATCCAGGTAAACCAAGATGAACTCATTGATGTAACCTTTGAAGGCAATATCCATGGCACGTTGAAACGTTGCGCCCGCATTTGACAGACCAAAGGGCATTTTCTGGTATGCATATGTTCCCCACTTGGTTGTAAATGTTGTTTTGAATTGATCCTCTTCCTTGACTAGGATCTGGTTGAAACCTGAATACCCATCTAGCATGGAGAACCTTTGCATGCCAGCCACAGTCTGTAGAATCTGCTCCATTGAAGGAAAAGGATAATGATCCTTTAGAGATGCCTTATTCAAATCTCTGAAATCAACACAAAGTCTGATTTCACCATTTTTCTTGTGTATTGGAACCAGATTTGCAACCCAGGTAGAGTATTTGATGGGAAAGATAATTTTAGCCTCAATGAGTTTTGATAGTTCCTTTCTCATGAGGGGCTCTATTTTTGGATTGACTGGCCGTTGCTTTTGTCTGATGGGCTTTATACCAGGATCAAGGTCAATGGAGTGTTGAGAAACACTTGGATCAAAACCTTTGAGGTCTTCATACTCCCATGAGAAAATGTCATTGTATTTTTGACAGAGAGAGATGAAGGCCTATTTTTCTTCATGCGCACAAGTCCTACTGAGCAACAGCTCCTTTCCGTGCACAATAGTAATGGAGGAGCAATCTTCTTACATGGTGCACATGTATCTTTCTTCACCCTTGAACTCATCATCAGGGCTGAAAATTTTCTCTAAGGTGACCAGCCCTTTAGGAAACTTATTTGTCTTCATCTGTATTACTTGGTCACCATAGCTATCATGCAAGTCAGCTTGCATACTTGATGAAAATTCAGCTTCATTCTGGATAAACTGGATGATCTGCATGTCACTGTCAAACACTTGCCAGCTGGTGTTATTGTCTAGAATGGATGGTCTGATTACCATCTTAATGTTTCTGAGTGTTTCCTTTGACAAATTCCTCAGCAGGAGAAAACTGTGAACCGAGCGTGGCCATTTGGTCAGCCTCTTTGTTCATTCTGCACGGGACTACCTACAGATTAAGGGCATCAAAGCTCTCAAGTAGGTCCCAAACTCTATGTTTATAAGCTTTAAGAAGCTTATTCTTTGTCTGGAATTTGTTGGTGACCTGGTGGATGACCAATTCTGTGTCCCCAAAGATCTACAGTGCTTTAATTTTCTTCTTTTCAGCAATAAGCAAGCCATGCACCAGCGCTTCATATTCTGCCACATTGTTAGAACATGCAAACTACAGCCTATGCATGAAGAATAATTTCTCATCCTTAGGGGAAATGAGAACCACTCCTGCTCCCACACCGTTTCTGCTTCTGGATCCATCAAAGTATAACTTCCATAGACCAGTTTGAACTTTTTCTCCCATGAGTGCGCGTGGAAGCATAACGTCTTCTTCTAGAATGCAATAAGTACCAAGCCCAGTTTCATAGGCTTCCAGTTCTTCAGCATAGGGATCAAATTTTTGATGCCTTTCCACCCATTCATCAAGCACTAGGTCTGGAACAGAGGGTGGAAGAGACTGCTCTTCAGGAATTGAAACTTGTTCTTCCTGGATAAGACAATTGGCTTGGAGAGGGGATGGGACATATGGCTCTACATGATAAGAAAATATAGGCTCAGCTTGTATGGTAAACTAGGTACCATACCTTGTCTTGAGTAACATATGAGACCAATCAGAAGACAAGTAACCACCCACTTTAGCAGTAAATTCTCTTGATAGACATAGGGAAAACAAAGGAGGCAGGTCAATAATTGACACATCTTGAGTAATTGTCAGGCTTGGACATGCATGGAGGGTTAACTCAAGATCCTTGATGACTCCTAAGGTGGTTACAATTGAGCCATCAAGTTGTAGGACTCCTTTAGACAAAGGGCTATATTTCAGACCTAAGACATCAGCTATCTTCTTAGGCATAACAAAAGTACTAGCGCCTGAGTCAATCAAGTAGTTATGCACTAGGTGTTTGCCTATAATCAAGGACATATAGAAGGGTGGGGTTTTAGCAACTTTACTTACTTGTTTCTCCTCTTCTTGGTAGATTTTGACAGAAGTGCATGGCTTCTGTATAACCAGGTCAGCGCACGTAGAAGTTGCGCCAGAGCTTCATGCAACAGATCCCGCTGAGATGGAATGGTCAGGGCATCCCACATTGTGATGTTTATGTTTGTTTTCTTCATTTGGTCAACAATGCTGAACGGAAGCCCCCCCACCTTGTGCATTTGGGGAACAACATCCCTTCTTGACTGTTCAGGTGCGGAAGCCTAAATTTTAGCTGGAGCAGAGGCTTGGCCTACCAAAGGATGGGTGTGTGCTGCTTCAGAAGGAGCTTTACGTGGGACCTCCTGCATAGGGATTTGAATGCTTTTACTGCAAGAGGTCTTGTCTGATTCTTTTTTCTTCTGAAGATCTACTTGTATTGCTGGGACTGTGACCTATGTGCCTGACTCTAATATTCTTTTCTTATATCTTGTGTTGTCCACAACTTGGGCGTGCATGGTCTGTTTGTATCTTCTACAACTTGGTTGATTGCACAGAAGTCCTCTGTGCCAAAGAACATCAAATTGGTTTCTAGAGGAACTTCTGGTCCTTCTGGATTATCTGCTTCATGGGTGCTTGTTGAGGGCTCACAGGATGAAGCATTCTGGATCATGAAGGCTTGGGCATGTGCAACATTAGCACAATGATATTGACTATGAGGCATTTTGCAAGGGAAGCACCATTCTGACTCTTGTGCCAAATTGTTCTGAACTGGAACAAGCACTTGGCTCGCACTGGGTGCTGGGAGAGAAGGTGTGGGAGGGACAACTTGCAAGGGTAGATGTGCATTAGGCTGCCACCTATCATTCTATTGGTTGGGTGCATATCTTTGATTTCCGTATTGATTCTGCCAAGGTTGATTCCCTTGGCCATGCGCCTGATTGGAAATGCCTCTATACGCTTGTGCTTGTTGCTTTTCTAATGATATGACCTTGTTTGACAAATTTCTGATCAAGGCCTTCAATTCTTCATTTTCCTTTTGTTGTGATGGAGAATAGGATGTTGAGGCAACTGGTTGCGTGCTTTGCTCAGGAGTAGGAATAGGGGCCACAGAAGGCTGGGGTGCTTGTGACATCTCTGGGAACAAGGGCATGGGTGGTCTAGGAGCCAACTTTCCCACCTGAATGAGACTATTTTCTGCCCTTACTGCAATGCTATAAGTAGTTGGTAAGGTCCTACCTCCCATAGATTGGATCATAACTGAAATATCATTGTTGAGCGCCTTCAGATAATAAAGGAAAGCATGTTGGGTTGTAGGTCTTACCACAAGAGGAATTCTGTCCCAAGTCTTTGAAATCTGATGTTGAAATCAGTCATCTACTCATTGGGTGCCCTCCTTGTTGTTGTCAGTTGCTCCACCAAAGATAGGTGATCTGACTTGTCTTCAAAATAACTGCATAGAGTTGTTCCCAGCTCATCCCAGGTGGTGATAGATCCAAGTCTCAAGCCTCTATACCACTGAAGTGCTTTACCTTTGAAAGAGGTTGCAAGCAGCCTGACTGCTACATCATTATGTGTGATCAGATAGAGTGAACACACATTTGCTACATCCTAGATATGCTCCTGAGGGGTGACTTGATTCTCACCAGTAAAGTAAGGAATACTTTTGAGCATGCCATTTGGCATATCATGTTGCACGGCCAGGAGTAAGGGACTCCCTCCATCAAAGTTTGCAAAGCTTCTTAATGGAGGAGGTGGCTGATGCGCCATTACAGGGCACACAGGTTGTCTATTTTCAGGAGGAGTTGAGTGGGCGTGATGCGCTGGAGATAGAGATGCGCGCATGGGATTTCTGGAATGAACTCTTCTTGGGGATAGCTGGAGGTATTCAAAAGAATCTTCAGCTGTTGCACTTCTTCTTGTGTGCACTCTTCTCATGAAAGGCGCTTAGGACTGCTGAAACAAAGATCTTAAATATTGGGAGTCGCCAGATGTGTTTGAAATGAGCCTCTTCAAAGGCTGAAACACTAAGTTCACACACTAGAACTTAGAGATATGAAATTTGAGTCTTTCAATGATGGTCCCACCGGGCATGCCAGAAACTGTTGGTTGCTCAAACGTGCACCCACGTCTCAGATCTCGAAAGGGCTGAGGTGTTTGAGACCACAATGGAACCATCCCCAAGTTGTGGGACCTTGCGAGCTTGGGATGGATCTCTGGAGAAGGCCGGTTCCTCTATCTATTTCTACTGCTACTGCTACTCCTAGTGCTGAAAGGGGAAACTAAGCTAAGAATGCCAAGGGACCAGGGAAAGAAGGATAACATGAAGTAAACTACACTAAAAGGTGATAGCACCAAAAAAGAGGGGTGAACACTATCTATTCTGAGTGAGAATGATAGGGAATGTGTGAAAGGAGGCTAGGCATGAGTAGCACAGTGAAATACACATTCACCAAATCACTCTCATGGAACACAACTAAATATGGAACTGCAGGGGACTTGAAATAGCACAACAATACACAATGCAAGAGAAGAGGCAAGAAGAAGGAATGAAAACATGTTAGGACAGAGAATAGTCACAAAATGATGCTTCTATTACTTCCAAAAATGCACAAAACTGTTACAATGATAAGGAGGCCGATATCCACATGCAAGAGCCAAACATAGAGGTTTGCAACTCAAAATATAGAAAATATGGAGTCCTTAGCAACATGCGTAAGGATCCAGAGTGTCCAACATAACAAATGAGCCTTGCTCTTACATTTATAGATGAATCCATGGAGGAAGAAGGGAAAAAGGAGGGAAAACCCATGAATTTGAAACACAACCACCAACAAGAAGCATTCAATGTCTATAAATCCACTTGGAAATATATGAAATACGCTTCCCCATGCCTATTTGATGTGTTGAAGACAAAAGAGGGTGGATCATACCAAATTGGGTGGTTGGAGCAATTAGATCTACTCATCAATGTTCAGAGAGATGTTTTCCCATTTCTCACCTACCAGATCCACTAGAATTTGAATTTTGAATTTTGGCACTGTAGCTGATGTTAGCAGCTCTCTGAACAAGTCTAGGCTCACATGCCGATCTGAGCTCTGTAGCTGATGATATGGCTGTCAGAAGATGTCAGAGTTGTCAGCATATGCAAAACACATGGCGCGCATTGATTGGCTGAGATGGTGGCCAAATGTACAACTATTTGTCATTTTCTGCCATGTGTCAATCATTCATTTGTTGTAAGGATTTGGTGCCCTATTGGTGCACGCCTTGAATGGTTGTGCGTGACACACTTAAGCATGTCAAAAGATGATCTGGCACAGAAGGGTATGAGGGAAGGGCGTGTGGAGAAAAAAGAGGAAGGTGCGTGGAGGGGGCGCGCACAAGATGCACGTAGGGAGATGAATCAAACTGGTGAGTAGAGAATGTATGGTTAAGGCGCAACTATTACAAAGTAATGGGTGTGGCACATGAAGGGCCAAGGACTTAGGCATGCGGGATGGGAAGAAACTGACTCAGAAGAAGGTGAAACGTGTGGAAGGTGGGTGCAAGAGAGAAGTGGAAGGAGAAAAGGAAAGGGGCGTGTAGGTAAACTGCAACCAAAGGAATGTGCCAAGTGATTTTGAGCACGCGTAATTCTTCAATGAATAACCTGGGGAAAATGTGTATGTAAGTTATCCTTGAAAAACAAGATTATGAATGCACTTATCTATTTACATATGGATATGGGAAGTTATGGGAGTGCACACTGCTGAAACAGGGAGATCTGAGTCTAATGATGCTTCATTCTAGGAATGGTGATTGGAAATGACCTAGAGTAGGACCGTACACTTCTTCCAAGACTATCCATATGGTTCTCTTGGACTAGCTTGCTTTCTAGCTCTATAACTTCCTAATTTTGTTGCCTACCTAGAAATGTTATTCACTGTCAAACCCTATATTTCGGTCATGATATGAATTCCTTTGAACATTATGAATAATATCTAAAACCTTAACTATTGATAGGAAAACCTGTAAAACAAACATTATTTGGGTTGTGGACATCCTCGTAAACAACCGATGTTAGCACTAATATGAAGAGGCCTCAAACCGCACGTCATTCTCCACCTATCATGTGATATTTCAATAAATGCAGCTAGATTTGGTGACTTTTAAACAATGCTTGAATTAATTTTGGCTCTTGCTAAAATATTTGGAGAAGGGATGATTGAGTGCTTGTGAATGAGAGAGACGGATTCCATGAATTGGTAAGAATCTTCATACCTATAGAGATTTTTGCCCTAATGATTATGGATATGCCTTTGTGAGATTTAGGAACCCCTGTGTACCTTTTACAAGTGTTGGAAGTGAGTGTATCAATGTAATGCCATATGATTTCTAGGCGTAAAAAACTCAAATTTGGTAATTCTACTCTTTGGTACTATTAGTCTTCACATTACTCTCTTGCTCAAACAAGTGCACTTTACCCATTCTCGTCTAATACATCTCTACGACTCTTGTATAACTTGCTTGACCATACAAACTCATCTATCGACAATTTATGAGAATTGAATGCATGAAATCCATTTAGAAACTCCACTTGTCAGCTTCCAAACTTCACACTTCAGCTTTCCCCTTTAGGGTCAAAAGCATACAACATGGACAAGAACGTCTATATGTTCTTGACCTTTGGGTACAGTTTTGCACTTGTTCACTCTGGTCCCAAAGTTTCAGTTGCACATTATTCTTTGGCTCACTTACTCCTTAGTCAACCTTTATAACTTAAATTGCCTTTAGAAGCATATATATAAGCAAGTGAAACTCACCTCATGTAGTACCTAACACTCTTATGGACTCCTATTACAAAAGCCATAGCACAAAAGGCACCCAAATCTCCCTACACTCTGCAAATACCTCTACACATTCATTAGTGGCAACACCATCCATAAGTTTAAAGCTTCCTACTAGGTCTAGGGGAACAGCTTCCCACATTTGTAAGCACTCAAAGTCACTCACTCAAGTAGATTTGCAAGAAAGAAACTCAAGTCAAGTTTTGTCAAAGGAAGGATGTCAAATCTGATTACACTATAACTATATATCACATGGTAGGTAGAAGAACGACATGTGGTTTGAGGCCTTTTTAAGAATAGTGACTAATGCCGAAAATGCACAGGGGTATCTTACAAACCAACTAGTGTTTATTTTGTAGGACTTCTCATCTATGGTTAAGGTTTGAAAGATTTGAGTAGAAGAATTCAAAGACACTCGCAATGTGACTGACAATTATCAGAGCAAAGAGCGACAGAGATATATAGACAAGTGAAAAACCAAGAAAGTTGCAGAACCCGGTTTTAAGCAAGGTCAAGACCGTACAAATAGGTCAATACTGTACAAACGTTCTTGCTCCTATTATATGGTCTCAACCCAGGAGAATCCTCATAGTCACAGTTCCCTTAGTATTGAAGTCACGTCTGAGGTTCAGATCTCCCTGGTCCATCAGTCTAGGTCACCCAAATCAGTCCATAATCATCTATAATCAACTAAGTGCACTTAATCCCTTGTGTTTGTGAACTTGTATTATATCGTGTACATTTGTTGTGAGTATTAATGCGTCGTTCCGATATTTAATTATTAATTTTGGAAGTTAATTAATTAGTATAACCTCCTATAGCTTTTATTTCATTCATTTTTTGTACCATAGGTGTAAATCTCATTCATCTAAAAAGGGTGAAAACATTTGGTGAACCCGACTCTTGAATCGAACATCATATCTCTAACCCTTTGTGGCTATTGGAGTTTATGCCCCTTGCTTATTATTATCATATTCATATTTAATATCATCATGTCGTTGTCTTCCAAATTCTATGATATTTGTTTTAAGGCTAAGGATCCACATTCATATGGTGGTACGGGATACTATACCTCTAACTAGGTCCACACCCATACTTCACATATGAATGAAGTTCTTTATGTTTATTTTAAGTGTTATATGGCTGACATGGATCTCTTGACTTATCTTGATATACAATCCGAGACCACTAATATTACTACTGATTAACTGCCAAACGTTATCGTTATTACCCCATTGAGGTCCTACAGTTAATGTGGTGACCACGAGAAGTAATAAGACAACCTATTGAAGGCAGTTATCTACCTTTGCCTCTCCCACCATATACTCATATAGCTAATACTATTGTCCCATCTAATGGGTATGATTTATTAGAACAACTTAGTAATACCCCTGCCAAGATATCTCTCCTAGGAGCTAGCTTCAAAGAGCACATGTTTATAAAGACATATTACAAGACACATTGTCATTCTTTTAGCTTTGGCTACTTATACTCATTCATTTTTCATTACATCTCTTATAGTATACATTTAAGGAACTTGATAAGTGTTATTACTTTTGGCCCATCTGATATCCCTTCAAATGTTGATATGGTACAAATGGCCTACCCTTATTCATTTCCGCATGACATCGAAGGTTTTTTTATTAAGAAGGGTTTTGGTAGACAATGGATCCAGTCTTAACATTTGTCCTAAATCACTGAATCATAAAAAAGGGTATTTATCCCCTTCTTAGACTCAATCATGACATTATTACTATGCGAGCTTTTTATGATGTTACATGCTCTACATTAGGCACTATTACTTTTGATTTTGCTAGTTGGATCTAAAATGTCATCTACTACATTTCATATCATGGATATTGATATTCAATATAATTTGCTTATGGGCCATCCATGACTTCATGATATGCAAGTTGTTTAATCTACTTTCCATCGTTGTGTCATTTTTTTGCACAATGACACTGAGCATATTTTGCACACGGATCCAGACACTGCTAGTCTTGGCATTTCTCTCTTGTTTAAACAAGTGCACTTTATCCATAATGAGATAAATAACCAAATCAATAATTATCCATAATATATCAAGATATAATCCATCTAAATCTCATCTCAATAACATCCATAACAACATTACTAAACCAAGCAATAATGAAAACATTAGTAAATTGGCATTGTATGCCTCGCACATCATCTTGCTAAGAACAAGTTAGCAACTAATCACTGTACGACGACAAAATCATAATTATTTGAATCAAATAGTCTTGAAAAAATCAATTTGAATGTCTCAATTATGAAAAAGCATGGAGTCAATGTCATCAAAGGGAGCAAAATTGGTGGGCACTACACTTATGCTCTTTTGAAGGAAATCAAAAAATTCAAGCACTACATATTGAGAAACAAATAGCATGTTAGAATACCATATCCAACTATTAAACAAATGCTTAGTTTGAATAAATTGGGAGAAAGAAGAAAAAAATGGATATCCAAATTACAAGAGATTGATCTTATAATTGAAATAACAAAGTTAGTCAAAGGAAAAGGATTAGTGAAAACTATTGCTTAGATAGACCCAAAGATCACAATCTTTCAAGTAGATTAGTCCAAACTAACTTCATATTCCTGGTATGATCATATTATTTACTTTCTAATGTATGGATCTTGTCATGTTGAATTGAACAAAATACTGAGCAAAGATTTGAAGCTCAAAACATCACAATACATGCTTGAGAAAGAAGTCTTATATAGAAGAAATCACCATGGGATAAACCTCGTGTGTTTTTCTAGAGTTGAAGCAGATCAAATCATGTCTAGTTTCCATGAGAAATTGGAAAGCAAACATTCTTTTGGAGATGTCACTGCTCATGATATACTTAGAGCTGGGTATTATTGGCCCACTATCTTCAAGGACGCACATGATCATGTAAGGATATGCCATCGATGTCAAATATTTTCTAAAAGAGAGAAGAATCCAGTAATGCCTCTCCAACCAATCATCAAGGGAAAGCCTTTTGCTCAATGGGGGTTGGATTTCATAGGGGTTATCAATCTCAATTCTTTTGAGAGCCATAAATTTGTCTTAACAACCAATGACTAATGTACAGATGTGCAAAAGCAATTGCAAGTGAGAGAAGTACAACAGAAAGTTATTGAATTTCTTGAAACATATATCATAACAAGGTTTAGCTCTCCCTTTTGTTGTGTATGCGATAAGGGGTAAGCTTTCCAATCAACTGAGTTTACTGAATGGGCTTGACCACAATAATATAGTCAAATTATCTTCAAACTATTATTGTCCTCAAGGTAATGGCTTGGTTGATTCCACAAACAACAATCCTTTGGACATCATTAAAAAGACAACTCTTGACAAGCCAAGATCATGGCACACATTGTTAAAAATATGCACTTTGGGCAGATAGAATAAGAGTCAAATCAACGTTGAAGACTTCACCATATTTGTTGGTTTATAGGCAAGAATTCGTCTTTCCAGTCACTTTACAACTCCCATCACATCAATTTCTATGTGACTATGGATAGAGGTGCTAGAGTTATAAAAAACACCAAGATAAAAAAAAACAAGTTCGAATTCAAATAGCTTTCCGAAAATATAAAAAAAAATTAAAAATTCACAATTTGCGGCTTAGGGAGCGAATTTGTGAAAAACCCTAAAATGAATATAACTTCCATAAAACAAATCATAATCAGTTGAAATTCAGAGAGTGCCTTTATCTAATTGTGTCGCAACACCAACAAAAAATTGCAAAAAAATTACAACAATGTGCGAGGTATAGGCGAATACTTAAAAATAGGGTTTCGATTTAATTTTGGCCCAAATCAAAGTTCTGATACTACTTGTAAGGAAATTGATTATATAGATAAAAATAATAATAGAAATATAACACTAGAGAACACTAAAATAGAGAGATAATATGATAATATGTGAGTATAGAAAACTTAGCCACTTCGAGAGGGCAACCTCCCAACCTTCCAATAAGACTCAAATGCTCAATATGAAGATAAACTACTAGTTACTACATTCTAAATATACCCTACTTATCATATGTAATCAACATAGGTTGACGTACTAAGCATATGAACGCATAATAAATGTGATATGACATGTTAAAAGATTATGTTAGCCATAGGTCCGATATACATATCCCATTATATGACCTAGGATTAAGGGCACAATAAAAGATTATCTGAGCTTTCCATTGAGGGGGCACCCTATCAAGTTTTAAAAAAATTTGAAACCTAATGTAGAGAAACCATTGGTCATGTTCACATCAGAGCATGATGAGGAACCCCAAATAAGGACAACCCAAACATCCTTTGTAAGTCAAGAGAAGAAAGATGCAAATGAACAATGGATGCAATTTTACACAAGGGACGAAAAATGAAGAAAGAGATCCCAAAAGGCTTAATATTTTACTACTCTTCTCCATATTCCATCTCGTTGCTAAAAAGTTTATTGGAGAAGCAAGCTTGATCAAAAAAGGCAACTATTTTTCTCTTCTTGTCAAAGACTTTGTGTAGTTAGCTTTGTATATACGATTAGAGTAGGTATAGGGGTAGAAGTTTCTTTTTTGCATGATAAGATGCTTGTGCATCACACTACATATTTCACATGAAATTTATATGCGTTTCTCTTTCTATATATAAATTTTGAGCAAGCTACAAGAAAGAACACAACTAATAAAAAGGAAATGCTCAATTTGGATTTATAAAATCTCTTTAATGAAATTCTCTTCTCTTAACTCTACTCCTTACGTCACAAAAAACAACCCTTTCAAGCATACATATGCTATTGAAAGATCAAGTACATTCAATGGGAAGTAATAAAACCAAACATGTTTTCCTCCCTGAATCTACTTCATTCACTCAAATGCATGTTGGACACCTATCTAGGTGAATAGTAGACAGAGGAGGAACTCTTTTGGGAATTTGTATAACTCCTTGCCCAACATATAAAGTAATATAATTCTATGTTTAACAAGCTAAGTGCCCCTATGACTTGCTAGAAATGCTAATGTCTCCTTTAGCACTAGCTTATGCTTAAACGCCTTTAGCTCACTCAAGGTTTCTAAGTTCCACTCCGAAGCTTTCCCAAAGTCTCAACTATTTTGGTGTTTGATGGTAAAAGAAGCCCACCTACATAGATCTCCCTCAAATCTAAAAGAAGGTGGTGATCATTTGAAAGCTAAACAATGACATCCTAAAAGGCTAGACTACCATTTGATCTACCTCTAATCCAACAATGGGGATCAACCAACAACCTATAGGTGGCCTCACGGGATGCTACACACATGGACAAAAGCTTTGTCAATAGAAAAAAGGGAGGTTGAGGGATCAAACCTAAAGGCTACTCAAAGACAGATTGTTTGAAAGCAAAAGCTTTCCAACAAATCAAGTATCATTTAGTACAAGGAGTAGCTCAAGGCACAAATGCAGATATCCTACATATCTTATTTGATGAGCAATATTTTCATGCAAAGTTGATAGAACAAAATTACAAGGGGAAAAGGAGACAAACAACGACCAAAGATATTATTTGAGCCTACAACTTGAAAAGTATGGGTAAAATTCAAATTGCAAGGAGCAATCATTTAATGTTTTCCCCTTCTCTCTTCTTCTCATTCTATTAAGAGTTTTAGCTTTGAGTGTAAAAGGTATCAAATTTTGTAATTTTTTCATCTACTTTGGAGTAAGAGTTTGGCATGTCTGTAAATGTTGTGTTTACTTTTTAAAGTAGGCATTATGTGTTGAGCCTATGGTTGTTTAATTGATTTCAAACCTTTGTAAGTGTATGTAATACATCCTTTTAAGCCTCTTGATTGTAAATGTGAGATTGAGTGACTTAGCAATGGAATTTGATAAGATTATACATGATGATTGTTCATCCCTTTGGTCTTCTTTTGCTACTCCATATGATGGAGCTCACCTTTTCATGATTATTTAATCAATTGTTTTCACCAAAGCTTTGTATTGCATATATGCTTACGGTTGTGTCAACATGATAAGAGAATAGAATATTTCAAGTATTTTTTTTAATATGGTGTATCACCACCTTTTTCCTTTCTCTAACGCTAATCTCTTTCCCTACAGCGCTTTCCCTTTCTACAAGTAACTCAACATAATTTAGATGTTAGCTTTGGTTTTTTTTCATGCATTAAATTAAGAATACAACTAGTTATCTCTAGAGGTTCTTCACAAAGTCACATTACCACATTTTGCAGAGATTCCATGTTGTGTTTGGAACGGAAGTGCATCATACATGATACAAATTCAAGCATCAACATTTATCTTTGCCTCCTTCAAAAATTATACCTTTGCAAATAAATAATAAGTTTGTTTGGACTTCATTTCATTATCTAAGTACTTAGGTTGTAGGCATATTGGCAAGGGCAAGTTTACTATTTACCTTGGTCATAAACAAAACCTAGGGGGGAAATTGAACAAAACATGAGGCAAACGTAAAAAATAGTACATATATCTTATACATCTATCTAAAAAATGCCAAGAGATCAATTTCAAAGCCCTTATTTTGGAATTTTAACAAACCACAATTATTAATACTTTATTACTTTATTCACAAATTTCTTGTTGAATGGTGACAAATGGTGTCAAGCTAGTTAAAGTAATGTAGGCTTTAAAAAAAACATAACACAAATGGGCTCCAACCTCCACCATATGGCGAAGATGTTACAATTTTTTGATCGACTTCACTAAGAAAAGAAAAAGAAAAAAAATCTTAGTGGCGATCGAATAGACATGGTTGGAATAAAAAGTGAACGCATTCATGAACATTACACCCTACCACCACTCACTCCCCCCTTCCTCCATAGCACGGAAATGAAACCTTGAATACCTGCTTTGAATCTTGTAATAATATTGAAAATATAATTGTATCTTTGTCAAGATGGCTTACATGAAAGATCTTGATAGATTGTCAATAATCAAATGTAATCATTTTGAACAATCTTTCTAACAACATACTGTGCCAAAAAGTCGTATCCATGAAAGTAGAGAGCTTCTATTTCAACCTTTTTGTCAACTTGAAACATGTATAAGAGCTCCTCCTTGTATTTGCTTTGGTTCTGATATTTAATCAATCAAGTCAGCCCTCACCTGGTTTGCAAGCTTTATTTCTAGGTAAATAGTTCAATTTTTTCTATTAATAAAGATCATGCCCAATGCCTAATACCTGCAACATCTTTGAAGATAGTAAACTTTTGGCCAATTGATGGTCCCGTGGCTTCAGTTTGAGACGTGCATTTTCAGGTACAAGATGTAGATCATTCCCTCTTAAACCTAACCACTTAACATCACAGACTACAGAAAAATGCAGATTCATATACCAGGGCTCCAGATTTCATTGAATTCTGAATAATCACAATGATTGTACATGAACTTAAATGTCAACTTACCATATTTAGATGCTTCCAGCCCCATGGCTATGCTCCCAAACTTATACGTGCATACAATTGCCAAGCCAGCCGGATTCCTGCATAAAACAAGACATTGTAAGTTGACTCAGCTTGACAAGCGAAAAAACACCCACTAATGAAGTTAAGTCTGATATATCCTACCAATCAACCAATGCCAAAATAAGAAGATTGGGAAATTTTCTGCTGAGACAATGAAGAAGAACCCTGTTCCAAAACACATAGGTTAGCCAAAAAAGGGGAAACGTCAAAAAGGAATAAAAACAACACAACTTATATAAATTTCAAAAGAAACTAACCAAATTGCAGTAGTGCTTGCCTTACAAATTAATAAGCATTCACCAGTGTCTTTGAAATCTCATCCTTTGAGAAGAAATCACACCGAAAAACCCACAAAACATAGAATAAATACTCATGCAAGGAATACTAACCCAGAAAAAGAAATCCCCGTACAAGACAAACTACAGGTAATTTATTAACTGAAAACTTGTAATAAGAAGCCTCAACGTGATGACTAATCTCTTCCATGGCAAAGCAGCATGAAAATCAATGGGGTAGCCCATATTGGGAAAATAACTGATAAACATTAATGGTCTGTCACCAAAAACTCTTATAGAAGTAAAAACTACCTTCATGCAAGATATTGGACGCCAAAATGGCCACATCTTCTAAAGGCTTTAGTTATTGCAAAGATGGGCTCAAATGGGAGGCAACTTGTTTATCATTAAAACAAAAGTGGAGTGTTATCATTCTCTGGCCAACAAATGATTGTACTAGGCATCAAGATGTTTCATCTTTATCTTTTTGTTATCTGTGTCTTGGAAATCAACGGACCTTAGCCCTGCTACTGTGATGTTCTCGTATGGATTTAGTTTCTAGTCATAGTCTGCATCCTTATGAAGAGATTTAAAGTTTTGTTTTAAGCAGCATTTGTTCAGCTCATGATGGATCTTGTTTAAATCGTTGAGCCATCTGAAGTCTTCCGTTTGCTCCACTAGTGCTTAATGCTGTGTTTTGTAATCTTTTCTTAATAATAATATAGTCAGTCGCATTTTTATTTTATTAAAATCTCATTTAAATTCCATCTTGACTTGAAACTTTTTGCAAATACTGTACCTGCATCCTCATACATTGATTCAGAAGTCCGTCCAGAAACTGTTACAACAGAAAACTACAAATCCAACTCTAATGCATGACAAATCTGTATGCTGTAAAGGCACAAACATTGATTCAGTCTAATGAATTAAACTTCATGCATGTTGTATTTAAACTTTACATAAGGTCCTACTGCTACATATTTGAGCATCCAATGCAACAAGCAATGCGTCGGTTCCAAATATTACTAAGTGGAAAGACAACAGTGAAATATTGATCATTTTCATACAGAAACCTTTTGGCAACAACGTTACAATTAACAAGTTTAAAAGAAAAATGAAGAAAAATTCCACTTATACTAACAAGAGAACACTCATGTAAATGGTTCCATATATGAATAGCACCACTTCTTAGATGTAGTAGACTGTGGCACTATACACACTACTAGAGAACATATGTAAATAAATACACATGAAAATTGATTTAAAAGCACTAAAGAAGTTAAAGACTTAGAATATTCCTTGGAATCTGAATTTCCCTTCAGTTGCAATGCGATTTTTCATATTCAACCTAGGTAGTAGACTTGTGTGACACAGCAAATAGTCACTAGATCATCGCTAACTTTACTGGCGACTAGCCTATAAAACTTTTGCCAAACAGAAGGCTGCCGGAACTGTAAATACTTGCGCACTGAGAAAATTGCACCATTTTTAAGGATAAAGTCTAACAACTTACAACACACCCACTTCTTATAGCATTTCCAATGATTCACGTAATCTGTCTCAGTACCACACTAAAGCCTGCAATTCATCAATTTGTCTTTGAGCAAAGACTTGATCAATAATTTGCAAATTGCAATCATGTGACAGGTCACAGGAAATCACAAATGTCAAATGCAATGGAATCACTTCAATATAAATGGAAATATCAGAATATATAATATATAACTACGCCACTTCGAGGGGGCAAGCTCCACAATCTTCCAATATGACAATAATTCACAAACGACACTTATGGGAGAGATTTACTCAACCCTATATACGAGTATATTACGTATGGTCACACCCCTTCATTATTATTAGGTTGGACTTAATGAATAACTAACTAATGAATATAAATATGAATGTTATATAAGCCATAAGTTGACCCACACATATCCTTATAAATGATATTGGTTAAGTGCATAACATGCTCCTCCCCTTCAAACAAACGTCGTCCTTGAAGTTTGAGCATCCCTATATTCTTTTGTAGATATTCATCATGAAATATACACACCTCTATTCCTTCCACATAAAACTTTTGTTTAGCATCTAACACGTGATCAGCATTTACTACCGTATCCTTATTTCCCCTACCCTTGTCCAATGATTCCAAATTATGCATATTATATTCCATGGAACCATCCCGAGCATTTTTTTATGTTCGTCATCCATATTTGGTTCTTCCGGCTGAATGTCTTGTCTTCTCCAATATGAGTCAAATTTGGTAAATGGGTCCACATAAATGTCTAATTACGTGTTAGGCACAAATTTGAAACCTTGGACCTCACATGATGTGGAAAATAACCCTGCAAGGTGGTAATGATCTTGGGCTCCCCTTGAAAAATCCTTAATATGGTACTTATCTTGTGTTCTACTTGAAAAATCGTTATTATCCATTTGCGTTTGAAAAATATGCAATTGTGGCCCATCAAAATTATCAAGTCTACTAATATTATCTAAGGATGTAATGGACCTTCCAATGACATGACCTTCATAGCCAATATATCTAAGGTTTTGATATCCAGCATGTGCACTCTATATCTCATCCATCTTAGATAGGGTGTGCATGAATCTTCCATTAGCAGGCATTTCCCCTGTAAAGTTGTTGCTGAACTAGCTCAGAACAGATCTCACATACTGTTTCTCCCTCCTTTTTGGCCCTCCACCATTTATCCCAAGTGCAAAGTTATTGTCTCTATTGTTAAAATTTTGGTGAGTTGTCTCACCTAGCTTGAAAGTGTTACTGTTACAACTATTCTTGTTAAAGTCTTTCCTATGCTCATATGAGTCATAGTTAGCATGCCAATCCGTGGTGTATTTCATGCTGTCTTCACTAACAACAATACAGGGTTCTTTATAACCATAGGTTGGTCACCATAAACATTAGATACACATGGATCAATGCTTGAATTCACATGAAAATAAAACAATTGATCAAGTCGTGTCTCAAGCTTCTCCAATCAGTCATTTATTTTGGCTGCATCAGCCTATAGGTTGTGAACAATCTGAGCTAATAAAGGAGACATCATGGTTGAAGTGTAGTTCTAAAGTAAATTGTATTTTATCTTTGTAAGGAATTTTCCATGGTGTGCATGAATATGTTTCCCATCCTCTAGTTTGCAACCCTGACTTCTTAAGGTCTAACAGGGTAGAACTTAATTGTCAACTTTG
Organism: Taxus chinensis; assembly: GCA_019776745.2. Taxonomy (NCBI): domain Eukaryota; kingdom Viridiplantae; phylum Streptophyta; class Pinopsida; order Cupressales; family Taxaceae; genus Taxus; species Taxus chinensis. Next base: position 966,827,204 of record CM034147.1, read on the forward strand.
ACCAAACTTGACCAGTGAATTTCTAAATTTAGAATGCATCAATTATGGAAATGCAAAGAATGTACCGTACCTAAAATTTGATGAGCTTTCAGTAAATGTAAATAAGTCTGACAAATTCTGAAATTTGCAGCCTGTAGAGTGAATTTGTCAAAAACCTTAAAATCACAGTAACTCGAGCAAATCTGGCAGAAACATCTGAAATTTGGATTGAAACTTCATTATCTCTAGTAGCAATAATCCTGAAAAAAATATCCGAACATGTTGCAGTTTTGTGTGAGATATAGAAGGGAAAAAAATTATTGCCGGAATCGATAATCTGATACCACTTGTAATGGAATCACTTCAATATATATGGAAATATATCAGAATATATAGTGTATAACTAGGCCACTGTGAGGGGGCAACCTCCACAATCTTCCAATAAGACAATAATTCACAAATGACACTTACGGAAGAGATTTTCTCATCCCTATATTAAGTGTATTACATAGGGTCACATCCATTCATTATTATTAGGTTAGACTTAATGAATAACTAATGAATATAAATATGAATGTTCTAGAAGCCATAATTCGGCCCATACATATTCTTATAAATGACATAGGTAAAGTGCATAACATAAAATATGCTTCTTGAATTGATCAGGAACTAAAGTAAAAACTATATGATACTTTTGTGTTCTTTGTGCATGAGTGAAACCTGGCCTTCTTTTTCATTACAATCAAGTTGTGACCACCACATCTCAACATTGTGGGACCAACATGACCTATTCAAGTTTTGATAAGAAATTTCCTCAGCCACATCAACTCATTTGTGCGCTCAGGAGAAGAATAGCTGGTTTTTTGTTGTCACTTAATGAGATGATGCCTCCATCCAACTCAAAGTAATATTCTCATGTTGATGTTCCTCCATCAACATCATATGCCCACTGCACATCACACTAACAAGTGTCAATGCATTTTGTGAACTCCCACTTCATGCTATGTCAGAATTCATTTTTCTGTTATGATATATACAAATTCACTTGACTTTGTTCAAAAACTAACATATGATGCTAAACAGCAGGAGGAATATCAGGTATCATTCACACTATTGCATACATCAAGGTTCCAACTCAACAATGATATTAAATGTTCCTGAAATCTTTCACCAACTTCAACTTGTTAAGTTTTATTGACTTCAGGTCACTACCAATGACAATTGTGCAAGTCAAATATAGTGCAAGAACCAAAAGTGATTCCCCAGTTCTTCTGACGTAAACATCGGAATCTGCATTACTCAACTTGAATGCCTTTGTCTGCAGTATCCATCAATCTGCTGTTACCATGCTATGGAAGACTACTCCAGCCCATAAATCTTGCGCCCATAAACCAAATGCTCCTGCCCACAAAACATGTATCATCCATCTATTTCAAGTACATTTCCTCTTCAAGCTAAACATTAAAAATGGTTGCCTTCACATTGAGCTGATTGATGTACAAATGTAGTGTTACTGCAATCACCAGTAGAAGTATGACTGAAGTCACCTGAACGTGGTGAAAGGTATTCTGATAGTCAACACCCTATGCATGCGTGTAGCCCTTCACTGCTAGTTGCACCTTATATTGATCAATTGATCTATCACTATCACAATTACACTTGAAAATTCACTCACAATCAACTGGTTTTGTTTCCGGTTCCCAACATTATGAGTTCTTATAATTAAGCATACAGATTATTGCATACAATAGTTACCTAAGACTCCGGGAAGCAAGGACGGGGTTCTTTGGGACACAAAAAAATCCCTTATTTTGGGGACAGCAGGGGGGTGGAAAGGGGATAACTATTAAAACAATATACAAAATTATAAATATTAAAAAAATTCAATTAATCTTTTGTAAAAAATTAATAACAGTTTATGACAGTCAACTATCCACACCTGTGCACAAAAAATTACGTATTTATCACTCTTAATTCTTATTATGTCTTTGTAATACAATATAGTTGGGTTATGCATGATCTATGATTTATTGCTTTTAATATTTATAATTTACTCTTCATATAAAATTATACGTATAGGCTTTGTTAAGTGATTGAAGCTTCCAAAGTGAATTTAATGAGATTTATTATTTTATACATACAGACTTTTTTTCAAATAGAAATGAGTGGCTTCCAAAAACAATCTTACCCTATAAGAGTACATTAGGTCCTTCCCACATTTATTTCATTTTCAATTTTATTCGAGCCCAACACAATGGTGTAGCTAGATCAAGGCCATCCATCCCCAGAAATAGGGAAGTTTGCGGAGAAGGTGATTGATTCGTTAATCAATGCAGAACCCTTCAATGGGAAAAACTATGTGACGAATTCAAGATAAGCGCCTTGAAATAGATACATATAATTGGTGTTTTTCAAATAGCTATATTGAAAAACTAGTATTTATTGCTTCAAAAAAATTGAAAAAAAAAACTATTGGCGGGGAGATGTCAAGACATCTCCTAAAAAGGGAACATTTCAGGGAAGTTCAGAAACATCCCTGATTTTCAGGAACATCCCGGAGATGTCCCCTGTGAAATCTGCCTTCAGAGAAATGTGGGGAGGACATTGCCCCGCCATCCCCAAGACGTCCCAGATGTCCCCAACACCTGTTTTTTGGGGTGGTATGTCCCTGCCTAACACTGTTGCATACATCAAGGTTCCAACTCAACTATGATATTAAATCCTCCTGAACTCTTTCGCTAAATTCAAATTGTTAAAGTTTTATCAACTTTAGGCCACTACCAATGACAAGTGTGATAGTCAAATTGGTGTCCCTAGATTTCATCCTAAAATCTGTGACTAACCTATCCGAAAAAAATTCGTACTTTTAAAATAATGGGTCGTTTTGTGTTTTTATTGCCTGAAAGTTCTTGTTTTGTGTCAGGATATTCCCAAAGAGCCATATTAGTCATTTTCGCCAAATACCCAAATGCCCAAAATTGTTATATTCTGTCGTCGGAATTTGTCTGCGGGAAATTTGTATTTAATTATTTTGAGCCCCGTTTGAAGCAATTAGCGCTCCGATTTAACCCTGTTGTGATCAAACATATCATTATTCCTATATGCCAGAAGGGTTTTAACTAAGAATGAGTTCTGCACTTTATTTGTGACTTTTGGCAGCGTTTTGTGTTTTTGTGTTTTCCTGTTTTGTTTTCTGTGAAATTTCTCTAGATCAATTCCTTTGCCGGTTTGGCCTGATTCTTGGCCTGGAGTAACTGGGGATCACATACGCACGTTGTGCCAGAAGGAATTTGCCATCAGAGATCTGGTTCTCTTGGAAACGACGAAGTCGTGCACCAAAAAGCTTCTTCTGGGCTGGCCGCATTTTTGGAAAAAAAGGGTTTGAAGTGGATCATGGGATTTTTGGAAGCAGCAGGCAGGTGGAAATTTTGTACTTGCCTAGCAGGGTACTTTTTCCCATGGAAGCAATGCCACTTAAGTCACAATGGGAAAATTGGAGGCAGCAGGCAGGCAAGAATTTCCTCCCTGCCTTGCAAGGTAAAAATTCCCATTGTGAAATAAAAGAAAAACCACTTACGGCATTGATAGGATTTTCTTACCTGCCTTGCAGGGTAAATAATCCCATTATGAAAGTCAAACAGCTTAAGTGGATCATGAGATTTTTTGTCGCAGCAGGTAGGTGGGATTTTTGTACTTGCTTTGCAGGGTACTTTTTCCCATGAAGGCAAAGTCACTTAAGTTATGATGGGAAAATTAGAGGCAGCAGGAAGACGGGAATTTCTTACCTGCCTTGTAGGGTAAAAATTCCCATTGTGGAATAAACGAAAAACAACTTAAGTGAATCATGGGATTTTATTGCCTACCTGGCAGGGTAAATAATCCCATTATGAAAGTCAAACAACTTAAGTGAATCATGGGATTTTCAAGGCTTCCTTGCAGGGTAAATAATCCCATTGTCATGTGACTTTTAAAAATAAAAATTTCTTATTCCAAAAAGTGCGACCCACCTTGGGTGAATAATAATGCATTAAATAAATATTTGTTAATATTTATTCACCCAATTTTGGCGCCCAGGCTTGTGGAAAAGTCAACAAAGGAAAGTGGACGAAAGGAATTTCAAAATTAAATAAATTTAATTTATTTAATGCAGCCCCTTTTGAGAAGAAAATAATACTTTTTAAAGTATTAAATGATTATATTAATTCCTATTTTCAGTGGCTAAGGTTAAAGCACATTGTGAAGCTTAAGTGGAGTGAAGGGTGGATGATTAAATTGATTAAATTTAATTTATTGGATGGCTGTCCTTAAACATGCAATTTTAGCACATCAGTTAAAGAGAAAAGCATGATTTTTAATTAATTAATTGCCAGGAATAGGAGGGGCAATTATTAATTATAAAATTATGAGGGTTATATAAGCATGGGCTGTCATAACGATGAATTAATTAATTCACAGGTAAAGAAGTGCAGCCCAGAGGAAAAGTGCGCCCCATTTGAAGAGGATTTTTGCTCAAAAGAAGGTGAAATCAAGGCTAAAAGCTTCCAATTTTGGCGCATGCATTGAAGGAGGTTTATTTGTGTTTGCATAAGTGATACAGGTGCTCAGGTGAAGTTGGAAAAATTCATGCTCACTTTGCATGCAAATAAAACATCAATTTTTGGGGCAGCAGGCTTGAATAGTGCAGATTTTTATGATTAAAATTCACTGTTCATGTTCCGGTTGCCATCTTTGTCTGAATTAATTGCAGGAATTCGTTACAGGTGCTTTACAAAAGAAAAAGAACTTTAATCAATGTCTAATACATTGAATATATCCTCTGAATCTGAAGAATTATCCAGATCTACGCCAGTTTTGAAGAATTCCGACCGAGTAAGAAGAAAAAGAATGTTCAGACAAAGATAGACACAACCATGGCAAAGAAGGATGAAAAAGAGAGCACAATGGAGTCATGCATCACTTCTAAATTTGCAGACATTGGAAACAAAGATCTAGGTCCGGAACCTCTTTCCAAATTGATTGACAAATCCAAAGCTGGAAAGACTTCCCTCATGCGTGCAGTCAAAAGCAGTGGAATCATTCGAGCTGCAGCATTTCCATTCACATCCCAACTGCCAGAATTCGTTATGGAGTATGCTAGATTCAGATCCATAATTGCAAAGGCTTCATCCTCTTGTTTCAAATGCAGCTTGTGAAGAAGTCAGTGCGTGGAAAATTCCTTCTAGGATCTTGTGCATGTACTCCTAATCTTCCAGTTGAAGCCTTCATTGAAGTTGCATTCACCCAGAGTGCTTTCCAGAATTTTTAATTGTTCATATGCAATTAAAAATAAAGAGTTATGACAAACATTGCACTGATGCATGTACTGGAGAAGAACTGCAAAAGCTTCAAGGATAAAAGAGAAGACAAGGCGAAGGCAAAATCCAGCTCGCTTCCTGATCCAGCTTGTTTCCAGATCCAGCTGTTTCCAATTCCAGCCGTTTCCAATTCCAGCTTGCTTCCAGATCCAGCTACTCCCAGATCCAGTTTGGTGAGAATCAAAGACAAAAGAATCAGCTGCATGCAGACATGAAAAAGGACAAAACTGCAGCTTTCCTCTTCCTTCTTCTTTCCTCCAACAAAGTAATTGAGCGATCAATTAAATTATACAACTTAAGTGATTGGTTTAAAAGCCATTACTTGAAGAAGTCAATTACTTGGAGATATGTGGCAGACGTGCAAAATAGAAGGTTCTATTTTCAGCTGCAAATCATACGTGTCATGCAAAGAGGAATTCCAGGAGGGAGATTGTCAGTTGTTTCCTTTCCCACTTCCACATGTGCCAGTTCAACTAAAAGCTTCCGACTTGTAATTGCCCCTTTACATTCTATAAGTAGAGGAAGAACCTTCGGGTTACAGAAAGAATTTGTAAGCAGCAACCTTGTGTTCCAAACTTTGTGCTGAAACCCTTGAGAGCCACTTGAAGCAAAGGAATATACAGGAGCATATTTCCAGAGAACTTTGTGTCACGGTGTATTGTGTTTCTTGCTTTTTATCTTAGATCTTTTAATAGACTTTGTGTTATTTTAGATCTAGATCTAGAGCTACCTTTGCTTAGAATTCTGTGTTTATATCTATTGGTTTCTTCTATGTGTATGCAATCAACTCTGTTATCTATTGATTGGGATGCACATCTTCACCATTTCTTCTCCGTGTTTATATAATTCCCTTCTTTAAATATTTCCTTTCTTAAACAGCTGCTTACTTGCTGCAGAACTGTTCAGTTATGGTTCATGAACTGAGTAGTTAAAGTAAAACCCCATTTAGATATTAGCATACTTTAATTGACAAATTTGACATGGAAGCCTCACCGGTAAATGAGGGAGATTTATCTCATGACTGCCTAGGTTTTGTGCTATGCAGAAAATCTAGCCAACACAAATATAGTGCAAGAATCAAAAGTGATTCCCTAGTTCTTCTGACGAAAACATTGGAATCTGCATTAGTCACCTTGAAATGCCTTTGTCTGCATTATCCATCAATCTACTGTTACCATGCTATGGAAGACTGCTCCAACCCACACATCTTGCGCCCATAAACTGAATGCTTCCAGTTACAAAACATGTATCATCCATCCATTTCATGTATATTTCCTCTTCCAGCTAAACATTAAAAATGGTTGCGTTCACATTGAGTTGAATGATGTACAACTGTAGTGTTGTTGCAATCACCAGTAGAAGCTTGACTGAAGTCACCTGTGGTGAAAGGTTTTCTGATAGTCAATACCCTATGCATGTGTGTAGCCCTTCACCACTAGTTGCACCTTATACTGATCGTCTGCTCTATCACTATCACAATTACACCTAAAAATTGACTCACAAAAACTGGTTTTGTTGCTGGTTCATAACATTGCGAGTTCTTATAATTTTGCATACACGCTACCCGCATACATCAATGTTTCAATTCAACCATGATGATAAATCCTCCTGAACCTTTTCACCAACTTCAATTTCCTTAAGTTTTATCAACTTTAGGCCCACTACCAATGACAATTGTGCTCATCAAATATAGTGCAAGAACCAAAAGTGATTCCCTAGTTCTCCTGACGTAAAAATTGGAATCTGCATAACTCAACTTGAATGCCTTTCTCTGCAGTATCCATCAATTTGTTGTTACCATGCTATGGAAGACTGCTCCAACCCATACATCTTGCCCCCATAAACCAAATGCTCCTGGTAACAAAACATGTATTGTCCATCTATGTCAAGTATATTTCCTCTTCCAGCTAAACATTAAAAATGATTGTGTAATATTCCTTTCAAGGGTTAAAACCAACAATCAAGGAAATTAGCTAAAACCCCGAAGCAATCAAATCTGATTTTCAAATCAGCAAACTAAAATAAATCTCAGATTTGGACAGCGAACTAATTTTAGGAACAGCAGTATGAAAGCTCACAATTTCACCCAAAAAATCAACTAGCAATGCATCCACAATTTAAATAAAACTTTTAGAGATATCTAGAACTGTTTTCAACCCAAAAACATCTTGCCCCCATAAACCAAATGCTCCTGGTAAACAAAACATGTATTGTCCATCTATTTCAAGTATATTTCCTCTTCCAGCTAAACATTAAAAATGATTGTGTAATATTCCTTTCAAGGGTTAAAACCAACAATCAAGGAAATTAGCTAAAACCCCAAAGCAATCAAATCTGATTTTCAAATCAGCAAACTGAAATAAATCTCAGATTTGGACAGCGAACTAATTTTAGGAACAGCAGTATGAAAGCTCACAATTTCACCCAAAAAATCAACTAGCAATGCATCCACAATTTAAATAAAACTTTTAGAGATATTCTAGAACTGTTTTCAACCCAAAAAGACATGCATATGCTTAGCTGAAAATTAATAATGACCAGCAGAAGTGCAGCTCCAAAAGAATTATGCAATGAGGGTTTATAAACCCCACAAATTCACCACAAAGTAGATTCCGACTTTATAAATAGCGGAAAATCTGAAAACGAAGTGAAATATCACATATATGCCCTTTAAGGCACCAAACTTCACTCCAAGGAAGGTCGCTCCACCTAGGAGAAGCCACTCAATGCAAGTACAAATCCAATTATGATTTCTTTCCCTCAAATCTGCGACAATCCTTCAAGCTCACACAAGGTAGGAGGGTTTTTGTCCCCCTATAAACCACTATAAGGGTTTTCGTCCTTCTAGGAAGATGCCACACACTTGGGTTTTCGTCCAAGAGTGGAAGAACAATGAGCCACCAGCCCAAAGGTTCAAGTAGAGTAAATGCGCCAAAGATGTATGAGTCCACATGAGCTCCTAAGTCTCCTTTTATAACCTCCTCTTGGCGCCAAAGCTTGGAAGAGCAAGGGCGACCCCTATAATTCATTATATTCTTTTATTATGCCTCTCCTTAAATGCCTTAAAACCCAACCGACCTACTAAAGGCAAACACATGCTAAAAAGAAACATTAAAATTAGAAAAATAAATGCAAAAGAAGCTCGATTCCTTTTCCCAACTCTTTCCACTTCGTTGCCATGGAAAAGGGAATGGCAAGAAGTCCAAATCATGCTTCTCAAGTTGGAAAAGGGGACATTACAGATTGCCTTCACGTTAAGTTGATTGATGTACAGATGTAGTGTTGCTGCAATCGCCAATAGAAGCATGACTGAAGTCACCTGCATATATGGCGTAAGGTTTTTCGATAGTCAACACCCTATGCCTGCATGTAGCCCTTCACCGTTAGTTTCACCTTAAACTGAACAACTGATCTGATGCAGAGCTAGAAACAATTCAGTCAAACAACTCAAGTTAGATTGAATTCCCAAAAACAGTACCCTTCTAGTCAAGAGAATCACTTTTCAAAGGCTAATATGCTTTCTTTAAGAGTCTAAGATGACCTCTAAATGGAAAAATATGCTTACAACCTTTAATACCTTGTTTATAGACCCTAACCAATGTTTATTCCACCATCCAATTGGTTTTGTACTGTAAGGAATCAACAATGTGATCAATTGTTTTACCAACTGCCCCCAAAGGCTTCTTCATGTCTTTCCATAGGTGACTTCATGGTTATGACAACCTAGACTAACCCAGAATGAATCATTCACCTTTTCCAAAACCCTTTTCCAAATTTGAGGTGTGGGGTAAATCTTGTCCTCTTAACTCTCTTCCTAAAACTCCTTTTCACCCTCTTGCTCTTTCACCTTGCTTAATGTCTTACCAGTCCTGTCATCACTGTTTTACACCCTTATCTTTTTCCTTAGAGACTCGATCAAGGATGTAATGGCACTTTTGAATACCCATTTAGCCTTTATGTCTGTGAGCAAAGACTTGGGTTAGGTTTCTCAGTGAAATTCTTCTATAAAGCCTCTTCTTCACCTTCAAATTAGGTCTCAAGACCTCCTGACCTGAACTGTAGTGGTTTTCTAGTAAGCTTTTGAAATTTATTGAAAGTTCATGCAAATTCTTTTCAGAGTCTCTTCACTCACCTTGTTACAGACCTACATCCATAATTTCAAACTTTATTTTACCTTGGAAGGCCCTCAACCACCAACTCTTATTAGACATAAGTCAATAATACAGTTTTGCTACAGTGTTTCTTGCAAACTGTCATGCACAGAAGGTTTCTTGGAAGTGATCTTGGTTCAAAACTTATTGATTATGTTAGAGGAGGGTGTCTAGGTTAAATGCTCAACATTTCACGGTTCCTTGCAATCCTTAGGTCTTTCAACAAACCAAATAACTTCAAACGCTGAACTTTTAACTATTCCTACAAGCCTCCAATGATGACTGTCACAAAAATCTCAACTGTGGCGGAGAAAATCAATACAATTGCTTTTAAAACTCTTAGAGCTCCTCAAGACAGGGATCTTTACCAAGTTTCAAAAGGTTTTAAACGTTCGTTTTAAAGAAGACTCGCATTTGTCTCCCCAAACCCTAGTTCAAGGGTTTACCCTTTCTGTGTAGCCCGAGAATAAAAGCTTTACAATAGAATCTACTAGAATCAATGAAAGTCTAATCTTCCTCCCTAAGGTCTGTTTTAAAACCTTTGAACGTATAAACGTACCAGTATTGTACTTTGCTCTACCTTCCACCAACAGATCTCAAGGTTTTGCATGCTCTGCCTTCTAACAAAACAGAGTCCCTTTGCTTCTAAGGGTTTATACAACAAATCATGATCAAATGGTTCTTTTCAAAGCTCTCCAAGGCTAATACTATGATTGTATCTGCATTATATTGACCTTTCTCTCACATGCAACAACTCCTAGGGAACAAATCCTTCACTAGCAATCACAGTGTATCAGACTCCTCACTGTTCATGGACTGCACAGATTCTCGAGTTCCTTTTGATATCAATAACACAAGAACTAAATGAATTCAACATATATAAAACCTCAGAATACCTTATCTCATGATTCTTCATCCAGGTACATGCACCATAAAGCTTCAAATATCAACTATTAACAAGACTATTCACAGTTTGCTAGCAAACCAGAGTTTCATTCAAAACCTCTTCAACTCTTGAACTCTTGGATCCTCATTCGAATGGAATGAGGCAAATTGGTGACATTGAGGTATTTATATGTTCACAAGTCCTAAAAACTGAATCATAATCCTTAAAGACCCTCAGTCACATGATGGGTTCTTTCAAATCATCAAAACACTCAACTAAAACTCCAAGTTTCTAACACCTAACACTAATTATGGCTCCAAGGGACCTATGGGTCTTATTACAATCTTAAAACATGCTTGAATATCTATGAGTGACCCCTAAACCACCTCAAAGCTCCTAATCCAAGCCAAAAATGGCCTTCAAGATCCAAATATGCATTTTGGAGGGAAAATGCAGGATTTGAATTTGTGAAGGATTTAAACTAGATTGACTACACTAATGACTCCTATATGACCTCATAACCCTACAAACTCACCAACAAATCAAAATTTATGACAACAAGTCCTATTTACACATCAGGAAGGATGCTCCTACATCATACTCCCAAGGAAAATAAATAGTTTTTCCAAAATTTGTGCTTGCAAACCTGCTTCTTTCTTCTTCCTTTGCTTCCAATTGATGATGATCCTCTTGAGCGGTATCTTGATTGTATGCCATGCTTCCTAAGTCTTTATTATCTCCTCCATACTGTTCACCAACTTCTTCATGCTTGTATTGATAATGTATTTTCCCAAGAAAGTGAACTTAAGACTGTTTTGAGTCTTCTTGTCCTTATATTTGAAATCATTTACCTGTTCCATGGTCATATAAAATGAATTTCCTTCATTTATAACTGTTATATTACCTGCACCATCCTCTTTTTGTCCTTCTCACTTTCAAGGTCAAAGTATACTGGTTTTGCCTTGAAAAATGCATCTTTAATTGATGGTTCTTCTTCCACCTCAGCTGTCATATCTTTATACACCTTATTGAAGGCAAAATAAGCTTGAAAACACTGATTTATATTCTCTTCATTGCTACTGCATAGTTGCTTCCTCCACGACTTCGATTTTTCTTTGCTTCTTGGGCTGTGTTTCCATGCTTTTCAAGTCTGTTTCCACCATCTTCTAGGTCTGATTGTCTCCATTGCTTGGTTCATACTCTATACCTTGTTGTACCTTGTTCGAAATTTGTACTCTTAAGACCTCTGCTTGGATGTCTTTCTCAATGTGATCTGCATAACCTTCTTTGCTATCTTCCTTGCTATCTGCACCTTGCAAATTACCTTGTATCCTCTTCATGTTCCTTAGCAAATGATTCATATCTTGTTTCAAGTCATTCACACCTGCACATTCACAGTTCAAGACAATGTTAGCATCAAAATTTGGAGGCTTGCATGCCTCTTCTCTCTTCCTTATACCCTGTTCTTGCTCATTCTCTTTCATAGCTTCTCCATTCACTATGCTTATCTCCATCTCACTCTTCTCTTCACATTTTGCATTCTCGTTCATTGATTCATCATTCACTTGTCCTTCTTTTGGTTTCTCAAGCACTTAATTGTGTGCTTCTTTTCTCACTCTTTCACTTTTCTCTTGTTTCATTAGAACAACTTGCTTAGTTCTCTCTTCACCTTGCTCTTTGAGTGCTTCCTTGTGCACTACATCATGATTGCTATCACAAGGTTGTAGAAATGGTGTCCCCAGATTTCACCCTAAAATCTGAGACTACCCCCATGTTAAAAAAATTTGTACTTATAAAATAATGGGTCGTTTTGTGTTTTTATTGCCAGAAAGTTTCTGTATTATGTCAAGATATTCCTAAGGAGCCATATAAGCCATTTTTGACAAATACCCAGATACCCAAAATTATTTTATCCTGTCGTTGGGGTTTGCCTGCGGAAAAGTTGTATTTAATTATTTTGAGCCCCGTTTGAGGCAAATTGAGCTTTGGTTTAACCCTGTTGTGATCATACATGTCAATATTCCCATATACCACTAGGGTTTTAACCAGGAATGAATCCTGGACTTTATTTGTGACTTCTGGCAACTTTTTGTGTTTTTTGTGTTCTCCCGTTTCGTTTTCTGTGAAATTTCTCTGCATCAATTCCTTTGTTGGGTTTGGCCTGATTCTTGGCTTGGAGTATCTGGAGATCATATATGCACGTTGTGCTAGAAGGAATTCGCCATCGGAGGTCTGGTTCTCTTGGAAAAGACGAAGTCGTGCACCAAAAAGCTTCTTCTAGGCTGGCCGCATTTTTGGAAAAAGGGGGTTTCAAGTGGATCATGGGAAATTTTTGGAAGCAGCAAGCAGGTGGGAATTTTTGTACCTGCCTAGCAGGGTACTTTTTCCCATGGAAGCAATGCCACTTAAGTCACAATGGGAAAATCAGAGGCAGCAGTCAGGCGGGAATTTTTTACCTGCCTTGCTTAAGGATAAATATTCTTATTGTGAAATAAAAGAAAAATCACTGAAGGCATTGATGGGATTTTATTACCTGCCTTGTAGGGTAAATAATCTCATTATGAAAGTCAAACAGCTTAAGTGGATCATGGGATTTTCGGAGCTGCCTTGCAGGGTAAATAATCCCATTGCCAATTGACTTTTAAAAATAGATATTCTTTATTCTAAAAAGTGCGACCCACCTTGGGTGAATAATAATGCATTAAATAAATATTTGTTAATATTTATTCACCCAATTTTGGCGCCCAGGCTTGTGGAAAAATCAACAAAGGGAAGTGGACAAAAGGAAGTTGGAAATAGACAGTTCTAAAATTAAATAAATATTATTTATTTAATGCAGCCCCTTCATGTCAAAAAGTGCACCCCATTTGGTAGAGAAATAATACTTTTTTAAGTATTAAATGAATTAATTAATTCATATTTTCAGTGGCTAAGGTCAAAGCATACTGTGAGGCTTGAGTTAACAGGAAGCATAAGTCTAAAATTAAATAAATTTAATTTATTTAATGGCAGCCATGAGCATGCACAAAATAGGTGCCCCATTTGAAGAGTAAAGCTTATTAATTAATTAATTAATTAATTGTCAGGAATAGGAAAGGCATCAATTAATTATAGAATCATGAGGATTCTATAAGCAGGGGCTGCCATAAGGATGAATTAATTAATTCACAAGCAAAGAAGTGCAGCCCAGACAAAAAGTGCGCCCCATTTGGAGAGGATTTTTGCTCAGAAGAAGGTGTAATTAATGCTAAAAGCTTCCAGAATTGGCGCACAGGTTGAAAAAGGTTGATTTGTGTCTAGATAATTGTTTGCATAAGTGATACAAGTGCTGAGGTGAAGTTGGTAAAATTCATGTTTGCTTTGCATGCAAATAAAACATCAAATTTGGGGCAGCAGGCTTGAATTATGCAGATTTTTATGATTAAAATCCATTGTTCATGTTCCGGTTGCCATCTTTGTCTGAATTAATTGCAAGAATTCATTACAGGTGTTTTTTATAAGAGAAAGGGAGCTTAAATCAATGTCCAATACATTGAACATATCCTCCGAATCTGAAGAATTATCCAGATCTGCACTGGTTGTGAAGAATTCCGGCCGAATAAAGAGGAAAAGAATTGTTCAGACAGATTGCTCCAGCCATGGCAAAGCGGGATGAAAGAGAAAGCTCAGCGGAATCATGCGTAGCTTCTAGATTTGCTGAAGTCAATAGGCCCAGATCCAGATCCAAATCTCATAATTGCAAAAGCTTCCGACACAAAAATTCATCCTCTTGTTTCTGATGCAGCTCGTGTAGAAGTCAGTGCGTGGAAAATTCCTTCTAGGATCTTGTGCACGTGCTTCCAATCTTCCAGTTGAAGCCTTCATTGAAGTTACATTCACCCGAAGTGCTTTCCAGAATTTTTAATTGTTCATATGCAATTAAAAATAAAGAGTTATTTACGGCAAACATTGCACTGATGCATGTACTGGAGAAGAACTGCAAAAGATTCAAGGATAAGAAGGAAGACATGTCAAAGGCAATACCCGCAAGCAAATCACAGTCAGCTGCTTGTAGATCCAGCTGCTTCTAGTCACTTCCAGATCCAGCTGCTTCCAGTCACTTCCAGATCCAGCTGCTTCCAGTCACTTCCAGATCCAGCTGCTTCCAGATCCAGTTTGAATCAGCTGCATGCAGAATATGAAAAAGAACAAGACTGCAGTTCCTCTTTCTTCGTCTTTCTCTTATTTCCTCCGACAAAGTAATTGAGCGATCAATTAAATTATAAAACTTCAGTGATTGGTTTAAAAGCCATTGCTTGAAGAAGTCAACTATTTGGAAATAGGTGGCAAACGTGCAAAAAAAGAAGGTTCTATTTTCAGTTGCAAATCATGCATGTCATGCAAAGAGGAATTCCAGGAGGGAGATTGTCAGTTGTTTCTTTTCCGAATTCCACATGTGTCAGTTCAACTAAAAGCTTTCGACTTGTAATTGCCCCTCTACATTCTATAAGTAGAGGAAGAACCTTCGGGTTAAGGATCAGAATTTGTAAGTAGCATTCTTGTGTTCCAGACTTTGTGCTGAAACCCCTGATAGCCACTTGAAGCAAAGGAATATAAAGGAGTAGGTTTCCGGAGAACTTTGTGTAACAGTGCATTTTGTTTCTAAGCTTTCTATCTTAGATCTTTGAATAAAGTTTGTGTTATTTTAGATCTAGATCTGGAGCTACCTTTGCTTATAATTATGTGCGTTGATATCTATTGGTTTCTTCTATGTGCATGCAATAAACTCTGTTATCTATTGATTGGGTTGCACATCTTCCCCATTTCTTTCCTGTGTTTTCTTATTTCCTTCTATAAATATTTTCTTGCTTAAACAGTTGCTTACTTGCTGTAGAACTATACAGTTATGGTTCATGAGCTGAATAGTTAAATTAAAACCCCATATAGATACTAATATAGTTTTTTTATTGACAAATCTGACACGGGAGCCTCACCGGTAAATGAGGGAGATTTATCTCATGACTGCCTAGGTTTTCAGCAATGCAGAAAATCTAGCCAACAAGAAACAACTCTAAGGCCTCTTCTAAGACCTTGCCATCCTCTTGTTCACTCCCTTGATACCTCTGTTTCGCCATTTGTTGCTGCTCACTCTCTTTTTCCTCACTAACCCCGCAGAATTCTCTCTCTTCAATCCTCTTTTGGCTTTCACAAAACTGAATATTTGCTTCTTTCTTTACACCTGCAAAATCAGTTGTCCAATCAGATGTATAAGGCTTAACAACCCTCATCATTGTCTTTTTACATGCCTCTTTTGTTTGTACCAAGTATCTCTTTGCTAATAGCATCATGACTGATCCTTCTTATGGTTCATGGTCTCCTTTGATAGGTGAAACTGCATGGCTAACTTCTGTTGGTGTTATAATAGTGTAGGTGTTCCTCTTTCCATCATACACTACTTTCCTGTCATACTGCCATGGGCTGCTCAACAACACATGACAAACACCCATTGGAACCAAATCACATAACACTTTGTCCCTGTATCTTCCAATTTGAAACTCTACCTAACATTGTTCCCTAACCAAAATTTGGTGTCCTTTCTGCATCCATGAGACTTGATATGGATTAGGGTGCATGGTAGTTTTCAATCCAAGCTTCTCTACTGTTTCAAAAGACACAAGATTCTTTGTGCTTCCACTATCAATGACCACATCACAACATTTCCCTTGAGCTTTACATACAGTTCTAAACAAACTTCTTCTCTAAGTTACATCATTCATTAGTTTACGTGGTTTTAAAAGAACTCTTCTGCATAAAAGAGACTCGCCTTTGTCTTGAAATACCTAGTCAGCAACTCTGTCCATCTCTTTCATTCTTGCATTCACCTCATTGCATTCATAAGCCCTGTGACCGACATTTGTAGCATCTTCCTGCAAATTGTACCCTGTTACTTGTCTCTCTCCTTTGCATAAGACTCATCTCCATCCTCATTACTCTCTCATTTTCCTCTATATCAGTCGACCTTCTCATCAGAACATCCATCATTCTATCCATCTTCTCTACCAAAGATGGTCTTCCTTATATTCTCACTTGCAACATCTTGTTTTCTTTTTCTTCTTCTTATTGCATCAAACTTTCCCTTGACTTTTCCAACTCTATTTGTCTGCTCTGATACCAAATGATGCAGCGCTAGAAACAATTCAGTCAAACAACTCAAGTTAGATCGAATTCCCAAAAACAGTACCCTTCTAGTCAAGAGAATCACTTTTCAAATGCTAACATGTTTTCTTTAAGAGTCTAAGATGACCTCTAAATGGAAAATTATGCTTACAACCTTTAATAACTTGTTTCTAGACCCTAGCCAATGCTTATTCCACCATCCAATTGGTTTTGTACTGTAAGGAATCAATAATGTGATCAATTGTTTTACCAACCGCCCCCAAAGGCTTCTTAATGTCTTTCCATAGGCGACTTCATGGTTATGACAACCTAGACTAACCCAGAATGAATCATTCACCTTTTCCAATACCCTTTTCCAAATTTGAGGTGTGGGGTAAATCTTGTCCTCTTAACTCTCTTCCTAAAACTCCTTTTCACCCTCTTGCTCTTTCACCTTGCTTAATGTCTTACCAGTCCTGTCATCACTGTTTTACATCCTTATCTTTTTCCTTAGAGACTCAATCAAGGATGTAATGGCACTTTTGAATACCCATTTAGCCTTTATGTCTGTGATCAAAGACTTGGGTTAGGTTTCTTAGTGAAATTCTTCTATAAAGCCTCTTCTTCACCTTCAAATTAGGTCTCAACACCTCCTGACCTGAACTGTAGTGGTTTTCTAGTAAGCTTTTAAAATTTATTGAAAGTTCATGCAAATTCTTCTCAGAGTCTCTTCACTCACCTTGTTACAGACCTACATCCACAATTTCAAACTTTATTTTGCTACAGTGTTTCTTGCAAACTGTCATGCACAGAAGGTTTCTTGGAAGTGATCTTGGTTCAAAAATTCTTGATTATGTTAGAGGAGGGTGTCTAGGTTAAATGCTCAACATTTCACGGTTCCTTGCAATTCTTAGGTCTTTCAACAAACCAAATAACTTCAAACCCTGAACTTTCAACTATTCCTACAAGCCTCCAATGATGACTGTCACAAAAATCTCAACTGTGGCGGAGAAAATCAATACAATTGCTTTTAAAACTCTTAGAGCTCCTCAAGACAGGGATCTTTACCAAGTTTCAAAAGGTTTTAAACGTTCGTTTTAAAGAAAACTCACATTTGTCTCCCCAAACCCTAGTTCAAGGGTTTAACCTTTCTGTGTAGCCCGAGAATAAAAGCTTTACAATAGAATCTACTAGAATCAATGTCAAAGTCTAATCTTCCTCCCTAAGGTCTGTTTTAAAACCTTTGAACGTATAAACGTACCAGTATTGTACTTTGCTCTACCTTCCACCAACAGATCTCAAGGTTTTGCGTGCTCTGCCTTCTACCAAAACAGAGTCCCTTTGCTTCTAAGGGTTTATACGACAAATCATGATCAAATGGTTCTTTTCAAAGCTCTCCAAGGCTAATACTATGATTGTATCTGCATTATATTGACCTTTCTCTCACATGCAACAACTCCTAGGGAACAAATCCTTCACTAGCAATCACAGTGTATCAGACTCCTCACTGTTCATGGACTGCACAGATTCTCAAGTTCCTTTTAATATCAATAACACAAGAACTAAATGAATTCAACATATATAAAACCTCAGAATACCTTATCTCATGATTCTTCATCCAGGTACATGCACCATAAAGCTTCAAATATCAACTATTAACAAGACTATTCACAGTTTGCTAGCAAACCAGAGTTTCATCCAAAACCTCTTCAACTCTTGGACTCTTGGAATCTCATTCAACTGGAATGATGCAAATTGGTTACATTGAGGTATTTATATGTTCACAAGTCCTAAAAACTGAATCATAATCCTTTAAGACCCTCAGTCACATGATGGGTTCTTGCAAATCATTGAAACACTCAACTAAAACTCCAAGTTTCTAACACCTAACACTAATTATGACTCCAAGGGACCTATGGGTCTTATTAAAATCTTAAAACATGTTTGAATATCTATGAGTGACCCCTAAACCACCTCAAAGCTCCTAATCCAAGCCAAAAATGGCCTTCAAGATCCAAATATGCATTTTGGAGGGAAAATGTAGGATTTTAATTTGTGAAGGATTTAAACTAGACTGACTACACTAATGACTCCTATATGACCTCATGACCCTACACACTCACCAACAAATCAAAATTGATGACAAGTCCTATTTATGCATCAAGGAGGATGTTCCTAACTTCCTGCATCATCTATCACTATCACAGTTAAACTTGAAAATTCACTCACAATCAGCTGGTTTTGTTGTTGGTTCATAACAATGCAAATTCTTAGAATTTTGAGACTATGAAAAGACATACTTGACATCCAACATACATTTCAATTCTTGCAACTCTTTACAGCTCAAATCCTCTTTGACTGTTGTGATTCAGAATCGTCTCCATAAGATACACATGATTTTGCATACACATGCCCCCCCATCTACCTTCTAAGTAATGGAATACTGTGTCATGTTGTAATGGAATATTTTTCACTTCAACCTCTTCTATCTACACCTTAGCCTCATAATTTCCCATTCATACCACCTGATTATCACAAGGTTCAAATCCTTCTTTGCACATCTACACCTATTTCTATGCTTCCACTTCCCATGTTGCCATCAACACTGTGTCACGTTGAGCACAACATTTTTGTTGCTAGACTATCATCCAAGTTGTTTTCAACCTGTCTTAACTTTCTTGGCTCAATACTATATTTTTTGATATCTACTTACTACTTTTTGTAGTGAGCTCTCACTCTGTTCTGCAAGACATCTCATCGCCTCGTACGAATAACAACATTAAATTTACAAAACACGCATTGTTATGGAGTGTCACACTTAAGTACCCACATGCATTGGTAAACTTAAATAAGATATGATACATAATGAAATCAACAACAAACCACGTTTGAAGAAAACTGCCCCTTGGCATTCATCATCGACAGAGCATCATTTTTTGGGACTCCAACAAACTTATTTCCATCTCCTAGCCCAAAAACCAAGAATTGTGGTACAAGAGCATCCACGGGTCCAAGAGTAATCTTGCATCGACCAAATAATATTTTGTTCTTTTCGGTTTTCCTTTTCATTTGTTTCATGCCTATAGGTGTTTCTCTGTAAAGCATGATTGAGTATTTGTTCTATATTTTCTAAAGCATTTTCCTTCAAACTGTTCATAAAGATGATTAAACTTTGAAAACCCCTAATTCTCTAAGGCATTGCCTCACAAATCAATTGAAGCCCACATGTAATGTCCCTAATTCCGATTAGATGGCCCAGGAGGTTTTTCATTCTTCTTAGCCTTGGTCATGCCCAAGGGGCTAGTGACATTGATGGTTATTGGGTATGGTTTGCACCTTTCATTTCACTTATAGGTTATGTTTAGACGTTGTACTTTGAGGTGACTTAAGTGAAATAAGGTTGTGTGATACACCCCTATGGGTACTTTATTATTCTATTTCTTCGTTGGGGGTAACTTAAGTGTACTTTTGGGCATAGTGGTGATAAAGTAACTTAAATTATTTTGTTATTATTCTATTTTTGCGTTGGGATAACTTAAGTGTACTTTTGGGCATAGTGATAAAGCAATTTAACTTATTTTATTATTATGTGGATTTTTCCCCAAGGTGGCCGATTAGGATTCTTTTGGGCCCTTTGTTGCAATGAAAAGTTATAAAAAGAAGCACTTGGGGGAGAAAGGGGCATTCATTCATACACTCAGTCTTTTATGATATTAAAGCCAATTGTTTGTTGCATGCTTTTTGCTTGTGGAGTAAGTTCCCACATAGGAACCCTAGCTTCGGTGGTGAGAGATCCCTTCCTAGTTAGCATAACACTCTTCAGTGGTGAAAGATCCATCCCTAGTTTGCTAATTTGGAGCTTCCTTGAAATCAAATTTTCAGATCAAGGTTATTAAGAGAATGTTCAAGGGTTTGCTTAGTATCGGAGAGAGATTACTTTGGTCCGATACTTCAGCCATCTACAGATCAGATTATTTGCAGTGTTTGAGGCAAGCTTGGCGAATTCCCAGGAGGAGTTTCATTCAGTTTGGGCTTTATTTATTTTCAGATCTACTTAGGTTTTTGCAGCAGTGTTTTCTAGTGTTTTTGGTTGGAGTTTTTCAGTTTTCCAGGTTGGATCTGACTCGTTATAATTTAAATATATTGTTGTCTGAATTTCAGAATTTATAAAGATCATTTCAGCTCCTTGTGAATTTTTGGAAATTTTTAGGCAATTTCAACAATTGAAATAAATAAATAAAATCAGATCTGAGAGATAAACATTATTTCTCTCGTTTATTGTTCTACATATTTTTCTAAGTTATTTGAAGCTTCTGTGTAGTGTTAGAAATTATTTTCTGGAAAATACAATTTTTTTCTTTGTTTCTGCATATTGCTGTCCTAAAAATCAGAAAAAACAGAATTTCAGTTCTTTGTTATTTTTATATATTTGGTGAATTTCAAGTGATATTCGACAAGGGATATTTCATGTCTTCGAGGACGATGTCCTTGGACCAACGATCTATAGGATCAACAACCTGGCCATAATGTAATCATCCTTGGGATTGTAGTGTTCTTGACAGTCTACACAAGTTTAGACTTACATACGATGCCCTTGACCTTCAACCTAAGGTTAAGTGACATTTGACACCAATATGCCCATATCTTTTATCTCGACATCAATGCCTTTGCATCCTCGAGTGCCCTAACCCTTCATTCTCAGATGATTGATGCGTTTGAAAACCCCTGATGTCGTCTAACTCTTTACCTTGACGTAACAATTGAAGCCTATAGGGTTACATGTGCATATTATACCTCAGAGAATGTGCCCTAATCCGCCCTTCTCGAGGCTCTAGTATTTTTCATTTACAAAACCCATCTTGAAATTCATAATCTAACTATCAGGGCTTGATATTGGATCACTCAAGGCTAAAAAGGGCTCTTGAACCGATTACAAAATGTGCTTCTGAATGGTGAAGAACAAAATTTCTGCGCACACTCGTAACCTTCGTCTCTACCTGTGAGTTTTTGCCTCAGGGCGGAGATGTATACGAAAAGAAAGTCAATGACAGTTCGAGAGGAAAAGTCTTAAATTATCAACGAATATCTCCTTCTGGCCTCTTGATGGCCTGGTCAACTCTTGGAATGCATTTTCTGATTGAGATCCGACGGGTATGGGGACCTTGAATCCCCTCTGTTAAATGTCTTAGTTCCATACACAGGGCCAAACATCACATGAACTTGATTCTACGCTCTTCAAAGGCTAATGCTTAATCGATCCTCGAGCTCAGCATCTCCCTCCCTCTCCTTGTGGAATGCCCATGGTTCTGTTGGTACATGGATTCCTAGTGTGGGAGGGGTGGATGGTTCAATTAACTTTGGGGAGGGCTCCTCAGGGAATATGGGTATCGGGCAAATCTTCTATTACAAGCCTATTGCTTAAGAACGGTAAACCCCCTGACACTGTTTTTCTAGGGAAAGAGGGGGTATTAATACCTAACATTGCAGAATGAACGTACACTGACAAACTCCATTGCTTGATTTGATCACAATCAAAAGGAAAACTTTATCAAAGAAGCCCAGTCTGCGGAGTATGGCGCCTTAACACGTGATGCCTCCCACTGCTTGTTACTCGTGCTCACCATCTTTAGATTTTTGTCTGTACTCTTAGGTAACACTCTGTCCCTGCAGCTCCATTGACTAGGCTAATGCTTTAGATTTGAACCATATTCTTGCCCAAAAATTAGGCTATAAGACTAGTTCTTTTGGCCTCATTTTTTCTGAGTAAATTAGCTTGTGAATAATTTGCCTCTTTATTTTGCTACGGGATTGCATGTGATTCCTTGATTTGTATAACTGCATTCCTTTCAGGAGGAAGTTGTTCCCAAGGAAAACATCCCTCTTTCTCATCTGTTGGAGTGCCCTATTTAAAAATTTCTCTTCCTCGAAATCCCTTGCTAAACTCCCCCTACCCCGCCCCCTACAAACATTGTTGAGAAAATATTGAAACACCCATCCTTTATATCAAGCTGCTGAATCTGGAATTGAACCTGTATGCAAGACATTAAAGCAAAAGCCTTGGCTGATACGCTTGATTGCAGCAATGGTGTCTGGCCTCCGTCAAATGTAGTCATCCAGCAGATTGCAATATAATGGAAAGATAACTGTAATTATTTTCTCTGTGCCTGGGGGTTCTTCATTGTCTATTTTAATGACCAAGATTATCAGAGAGCCTTGGAAGAGGGCCCTTGGTTCCGGGGTTTGGCGGGACTCTTCAGTACCCCATGGTTTCCATATTTTTGACCCTAACACCTTCTCCATCATTGTAGGTTCTAGTTTGGTGAGGTTCCAAATCTACCCCTAAGAATTTATACTTCATCTAAAGGATATTGGAAACCTTCTTCAGAAGGTTCATCAAGGTAGATGTCGATAGATTACATAAGTGGTCTCGTACACTTTTGATCCAGGATCTGTGTTGAAGTTGATCTCAACGGGGGACTTCCTGACAGGTGATGTCCCTTAAAATGGGTGATAACTAGTTACTCCCACATTTTAGATTATGAAAATACTGATTACAACCAGGAAGTAATTACAGAAGATTGAGTCATCTCCATGCTATGTGCCCTCAACACAAGCATCCCAATGCTCCTCACAGAGAAGGTGTGATCCCTAAGCATTGGAGCAACTACCAGATTGACCAATGACAGACTCGTTCAGTATGGAATACAACTTCTATCCTGCCCAATTGGAACTTGAAATGAAATATGCTTGCTACAACTCACAAATCAGAGCACACTTGCCAGTTGTTCGTTCAATCTGTCAGAAACTAATATTTTCTATTGTAGCTCCAGGTACATTCTGTTACAAACAGTATATGTTCCATGCTCCTACCAGAGGCTAGGTAGTCGTACAAGGATTACTGCTCCCTCTTCGGAAAGACCATCGTTGACTTTGTAAATCATGCACTGCATGAATTTGCACCACTTTTGATTGAAGGCACAAAGACTATGGCCTCCCCCTGGTGAATCTAGTTAAGGCCTTATAACTCAGGCTGGCACATAGTCTTATTTCAGAAATGATTGTAGATGGATAAATGACCATCAGTGCGCTCCAAGAAAGGAAAGCCTTGAAGGCACTAATTCCATTGAGTTATGCTCTCTTCCCCTTTCTTTCCTGTTGAAACATGCAAAGCAAGCTCAAGTCTTGCAAGACCACCCTAGATTGAGCAAGAGAAAGCTTTGCAGGATTCACTTTTTGTGGTGATCTTTCATAGGGCTACACAGAAATTGAGCAAAATGAGGAAGCAGTTCTGATAGATGTAGAAAAGGTATCCTTCTAGGATGCATCCCACTATGCTCCACACTTTTTCCACAGTATGCAACTCCTTAAGGGTCGTCCCTCCTTTTGCTGCTTGTTTTCCGATCTTGGTGGTTTCGATGAGGAAACCTGGTATTTCTAGACATGCTCCTTCGCTTTCAACGGATGTTACTCTTCTGTGCTTTATTGTTTTATCTGGCCCATAGTGTTAGCACCACTATTGTAAAAGGATGTGAGTTCTATTCAACACCGTCAACATTGTAAGGAGGATGCCAGTATAGATGAAGCCCATTATGTGTTTGGGTAGATTCTTATATTGGATATGCTTGAAAAATGCAGCCCAATGCTCCCTGCTTAAAACTGCTTTTACTAAGCGACATCTACAACACCGTTGAGCCTCTAGCTAATAAGACATAGTTGGATTATGTAATGTCCATTTTGGGGGAAAATCCCTTCAGGATCATACCCAGGTTTTATATTTGAGATATTATACTGACAACTTAGTTTTATTATACATCTTCCATGTAATCAGACTTCCTTGAGGGTTGGATATGACTCCTTTTGCACACTAAAACTTTGATATCAATCCCTTCCTGGATGGGCAAATACCTATTTCTGAGACTTACTCCTACTTCACTTTTAGATGCCCTAAACTCGTTGTGCATGATACTCCCATCAATGCTTAGTACCACTATTTACTATGTTCTATTATGACCAACAATCAAAGTATGGAAGGAAATTAGTTTATTGACGTGCCCTAACATTGAACGTATCTGGGTAGATTCTTATCTGGACCCATGATTACAAAAAATGCCTTAGGAACATGTTAGTCCCTATGCATGCTTGACTTCAAAATACAACATACTTGTAGAAATAGGAAACATTCAAAACTCATTTTGACACTCTGGGACTTGGTATTTGTGTTTGAATATGAAGAATGCAAATAGCGTAATTGGGTCTCCCAACCATCTATGGAAACATCTAAGATCTTGGTGGAAGAAGAGAGATTTGCGAATGTATGAAATGAAAGTACATAGAAGTAGAATTGTGCTAATCAATATGTTTTAACACAAGAGGAAGAATTGGTTAACCATCCTTTCTCAACCATCCTAGTACAAGTCCATCGCATGGGGAAAGAATGAGACCCTAGATTTCCTCTCGACGACACCTCCAAAATGTTTTTGTTATGCAAGCTCATCATGGTGCATGTTGAGATAGAAGGGATGGACACCATTTTTCAAATGACAGATTATAGATTTTCATTACGGGGCAGAAAGGAGGACCGACCCTTGCTCTGGATGACCTTTAATTTTCATCAGAGGAATTGGACAGGACCACAGGTGATCCTCCTTGAAGTGGTCTGATTTTAAGGGTTTTATCCTTGATGAGAAAGAAAGGAACGATACTACCCTTACTTTGAGTGACCTAATCAAGATTCAACATACCACATAATAGTCAAGGATCCACCTTTCCTATGACATAAGGGGTAGTTTTCATCCAGGAACTTGAGTCAGACCTTATAATCAGCACCTTTCTAATCGATCGTAGCTTGGTTTGTGCTAGAGGTTAGCACTTGTTACCATACAACACTACGATATATTGCTCAGGCCATCTGAATAAGTTGTATTGGAGAAATGCTTGGACTTGGCATTGGGAATACCTGCTAATCTTGAAAATAACTAATTTGAAGATGTCATCTAAGACTTTCCACTTGCTTTCTTGGCCTGTAAACCCATGCGAGGGGATATGGGTACAAGAATGTGAAAGAAGAATGTTAGACTCCAAACAAGGGCATGACAGACCACTCCTTCCCAAGATCATTTGTGCACGAGGGATTACAAGTAGTCGGATTCCAAATAAGTCTCAATTGCTCTTCCTGTGATGTACCTGCACATTAAGCATGTCATTTTCAGGAGGATAAATCTGTTCGAGAGTCTTCCTCCACTGGAGCTTTGTCAATTTGACCCCCAACTCTTCTTCTTTGCACGTCAATTCTTTGTGTTACTTTCATGTGATTACACTTGTTATTCCCAATGTCCCTCTTGATTCTGTCCCATAGCTTACCAATGTAATCTGTGAAACATTATTGGTTTCATCATAATCAAAATGAAGTCTGGCTGGAATTGAACTTTTACTTGCACAGAATTAGCCAACTACAGAAAATGTTGGTGTGTATTGATTTGACAAGTCCCAGATTTTGTGTAGCTTGATCTTTATGCTCTGCGAATACTGTGAAAAGAACATACTGAATTTGCAGGTTTTAGGATGTCTCCTCTGTTAAGACGCAACACCTCATTTTGTTTTCCTTGCTGTCGTCAAAGTATTAGTCATTTTAGATTCCCTTTGGTTCATAATTGATGGTGTGGACTATACCACCTCTGAAAAATCCCAAGTTACTGGAATCCTAAGCTTGATGACACTAAACACCTCAATTGCATGGACTAAAAATGATGTAAACAATCTCCTAAATGAAGATGATCATATTGCTTGTGTTCCCCATAAGATTTATTTGTTCTTTCCCTCATCCTGACACTCATAATGATAAAATCATCAGTAGTACTGATCTTGAAATCAAAAGTTTCTCTTTTTGTAAGCCTCACAAAAACACCCATATCCCACATATGGAAACAAACTTGAAATTGAATCAAAGATGTGCTTCTTACCTTGTCATTCTTTGTAGTATGAGATGCATGGTGATACCCGTACAAAAGTGATATAGGATGTAATGTCCCTTTTGGGGACTGAAAATGGAGGAAATCACACAATCCCCAAATTATTAAATTCCGATTTTAGACCAGCAAACTGAATTTTATGACAGCTGGAAATCAGCAGTCCGATTTTTATAACAGCAGTCCAAAAATGATGAAAAATCACTCAAATATCATCAAATAATTAAACCAAAATATAGATAAAATTTTTAGCAAGAATTGAAGCCACTTTTTACCATGAAACTTGATCAAACACACAACCGAAAAATTAAGTACAGAAGAAGTACAACTCAAAGAAATTATGAAACAAAGGGTTTCCAAACCTCAATCTCCACAAAATATGATAGATTCCAGCCTTATAAATTATGAGGAGTCCAAATATCAAGGAAAAACTGAATTATGTGCCCTAGAAGGCATCCAACAACCACTTAACCCAAGTCGCTCCCTCTAGGAAGAGTTCCAAAATGCATGCAAACCCTTGTAGATGTTTTTTTTATCTCCTAATGTCCAAATCTGCAATAGGTCTTCAAAAGATGTCTTCACTTCACCAAAAAATGGAGGGTTTCCGTCCTCCACCAAGCCACAAGGAAGGTTTTCATCTTCCTTGGAAAAGCCACACTAATGGATTATCCCCCAATAGTGGAATGACAATGAACAATCAGCCCAAAGATCAAATGTAGAGTACATGCGCCAACAATAGATGATGAAAATGAAGTCATTGATCTGCTTTTATATCCTTCCTTTGGCACCAAAAGCCAAATAGAAGGACCGACCTCATAAAGCTTATTTGGGTGTCTAATTTTTTTTTAAGGCTCCTCCAACCCAGCCAACCTACCTTATTAAAGAAAACACTAAAGAAAACATCAAAAATTAATTAAAAGAAAAATGAAATGGAATGCAATTCCTTCCCTTGATCTTTTATGCTTCATTGCCACGGAAAGGGAATGGCAAGAAGTCCATTGTTAGGCTCTCAAGTCAAAAAAAGGGGACATTACATAGAAGTTGGAAATGATCCTATATTGATTGCCAACAATGCTATGAACTGAAAACCAACACTTCACATGACTGAATCCACTTGTATGCTTACAAATATTTCATTGTGCAAGTTGGAAGTGCGTATGACAGAAATGTTATGATCAACAACCAAATGAGTTTTGCCATGTTTACCATCTTCTTGTATCAAATACCTTGTTTCCCTTGCAATGATGAATAAGGTGAGAAGGGACCAGTCCCCAATGGCTGAAAATGCTTTGGGAGTTTGGAAACTATCTCCTCTCATGCCTGTCCTCTTATTGCTTTCTTCTTATTGCTTTCCTCTTATTGATGACAACAAACATATTATAGGGAAAACGGAAAAAGTTGATAACAAGTTCAAAATCCCAAAAAATCAATTTTTGCAACCTTCAAAGTCAACCTTCTATGAGGATAAGCAGCTGGAATATATTCTGTGTACATAGTGCATTCATCAAGAAACATGGACCATCAAATTCCCCTATGTCTGAAATATGTACAGTGGCAGTTCCATTATGATCATAGTTACCATGTTCGAAAAGTTCAGGTTGTTTGGACATGGAAAAAAGTTCAGAAGTTCGGAATTTTGCAAAAAGTTTGGTTCGGTTCGGTATGGTTTAAAAAATAATAAATTTTAAAAATATATAAAAATGAATAATTATCCATACTTGCTTTTTAAAAAATCAATCACACATACAAATAAATAAACATACAGGGATACTAAAGTCTTAAAACAAATAAACGTATAGTAAAATCCATGTTAAACTTAAGACTACAAAGTTACAAGTTATATTTATGACTCAAACAAAGAAAATTCATAGTTCATACATATTGATATAAAATATAGCAATGAGAATTATCCATTGCTCAAACTTCCAAGTTTTGAGCATTAACCAAAAATTAAAATGCAATTTTAAACATTTGCAACATCAAATCTTGCTTCTACATCAGAAGTATCACTAACATCTTCATCTAATACTGCAGTAGTAGATGTAGGGTTATTATCAGCAACATTTTCTTCATCTCCAAAACATGCTTCTCCCAGACGAGAGTTGTCATCTTCATTTGCAAGAGAGTGAGTAAGCAATCGTAAATTGCTATGCGAAAAACAAGATCAGAGAGTTTTTGAGCCCCTACTCGATTCCTCTTATTTGTGTGGATTAAATCATGTGTACTCTAATTTCTTTCACAAGCAGAAGCACTAGAACATTGGCTAATAATTCACACGGCAAGCTTCTGGGAATCTGGAGTAGAAGATCCATAAGTTTGCCACCATTTAGATGGTTTCCACTTCATCCTGCTTGCCCTTGCTTCTCTTTCACCAAACATTTTAAGTTGGTTCTTGAAAAATAGTAAGTTGTTCTCTTGCTTTTTCCTTCACATCCTCATCATGTACCAACATGTCTATGGTTGCAAGTATACCTCTCTTTATCTCCTCATCTGCATCATGATTTACCTCTACTAATTTAGGATTTAAATAGCAAACTACTGCATGTAGAGGACGATGTAGCATGAACCATCGTTTGTCCACGATTTCCCAAATATGTTTGACTTATTCAACATCATCTGCTATTATCTTTTGGATTTCTTCCTTTGCTATGTCCATGCCCTCATATACAAAACCCATGCATGGCTAATTACCATCAACCATTCTCAAAATTCGAACAAGTGGCTCAAAGACATTTACAATCTTCTTGGCACCCTCCCAAAATGTGTCCCCTAAGATAATTTTTTCAATTTATTTTGAATGGATTTCCTTGGAAAGCTTCGACACTGCCCATTCACCAGTAACCACCACTTTTCTTAATGTTGTCCTCTCATCTACCTCCCTTTGCAAAATAATGAAGTTGGTGGAAAATCTTGTATTGTAAGGGGAAAGAAGCTCACGTTTTGCAAAAGAACGATACAAGTTTAATGTCAAACGGTGATTGAGGATAAACTTAAAGATTTGTTTTCCTTCAATCACAATATTACTTACCCATTCTATTTTGATAGATCTTCAAGCAAAAGATCCAACACGTGTGCTACACAAGGTGTCCAAAAGATATAAGGAAATCTATCCATGAGTATATCTCCCACTCCTTTGCAATTGGCTGCATTATCTGTAATAACTTGGACAACATTATCTTCTCCTATCTCCAAAATGATTGATTTAATACGTTTGGAAATGAAAAGAGAAGTTTTTTGCTCATTACATGTATCAATAAATTTTATATACATTGCACCTTGTGGAGATATTGCCAAAAGATTTAGCAGCAACCTTCGCCTTGAATCAAACCATTCGTCACTTACTATTGTGCAACTTGTTCTTTTCCAATTTTTTTTCATTTCATCTAGCTCACTGGAGATGGATGACACCTCCTCTTCAACAAGACTAGTTCTTAGTCTTTCATAACAAGGCAATGTGTAACCCTTCCCAAACTCAATTGTTGTATCTATGAAAGACTTGAAATGTGGGGAACGAATTACATTGAAAGGGATAGCCTCTACATAAAACAATCTAGTTGCCAACCTGTCTACCTCATGTTTTTGTTGTGGCCTCCACATGGACTTCAATGAGCTTGAGACTTTTTCCACTTTGCTTGCACTTCTACTTCCTTGTGAAAATGGTGATGGAGAGCAATTTGAACTGTTGAAGGAGCCCATTTGTGAGTGTTGGATTTTAGTCTTCTTTGCTTCTGAAGCTACTGTTCCAACACAACTCACATTAAATTTAGCTTGAACTCGATGTATTAAATCTTTGTATTTAGCTTTCTCTGAATTCACATTTGCTATTGGACATTGTTTGACATCTGAGGATCCTCCCAAGTAATGGTACCGAACTCTAGTTACATTGCCTATAATATTGTCATTGCACATGGTGCATCTCATATGTAATTTATTATCATCTCTTTAGACGATGTATTTCATCTCCAAGGAACAATTGTTGCTAGACATCTTGACCAACTTGTCTTTCCCTTTACCTTCCAACTACCCTCTGAACCTCCAAAATTCAAAATATTATGGTTTAACAAGTTTTAGCATTTTTTAATTACTAACAAATTAATAAATAACAATTATGATTTAAACAATAAATAAAAATAATAATTTTTAATATTGATTTTTAAAATAAAACAAAACTTAATATATAAAACACAACTTAAATTATGTAAACCTATTATATGAAATATAATAAATACTAAAAAAAACTTAATTGTTTCATTATAAACCTTAAATTAAATTAATAAAAAAACTAAATAGAAATCACTAATTGATCTTAAAATAAAAACAAAATAATTTGTAATTTTATTTAGTAAACTTGAGTCATACTCGGTACTTGACAATTTGTGAAAACTTTAATCATGAAATCAAAGCTAAAAATAAAATATTTAATAAATTAATATAAAATCCTAAACAATTACCAAACAGTAAAACCTAAATAATAAAATTTATGCAAACCTAAGTTACTAACTCTAAATAGTAAATACTAAGATTTTTTAATACACGTATTGCATTTTAGTCTTTAGATGGATACGATTTCTCAAATAAGCTAATATTTTAAAAATGTTTATAGTTTTGCATCTTGTTGTTCGTAAGTACTTACCAACAAGTTGTTTGCAGGTATTCCAGTGGTTGTTGTGTATTAGCTTCTAGCTCGTTTCTGGTTTCACTGTGTCATTTCACACGTTTTCCATTGCCTTCCGCAATTTTAAGTGTTTTCCAGTGGCTGCGATGAGGGTTTTCGAGTGCCTGCGATGGGTGTTTTCCAGTGGCTGTGATGAGGGATTTCATGTTTCACACATGCTTTGCCACTTTAGCTTTTAGTTTTTAATGTTTTTGCTTTAGCGTTTGGGTTTAGGTAGATATTTATTTCTTTTTCAAAGCAAAAAAATTTAAAGGCAAAAGTCAAAACGAATTAACCAAACAAGTTCGGTTTTTCTCAAAAATTCGTTCTGCAATGAATTTCAACCATGTTTGGACAAATATGGTAACTATGATCATGATTGCTCCTCTTTTTCCTCCTCTCCAGTCCTTCCATGGAACCATGGGTTAGCAATCTAGGGAAAGGATAATCAGAATTTCCATCATGTCCTTGATGCCCGAAACATACCATGATAAAATTGTTCAAAATACTAATTTTGAAAACAGAAATCCCTCTTTTTATAGGGCTCAGCAAATCACTTATATTTCCTATGTGAAAAAAATATTGAAATTGAATCCGAACATCCATACGCTCTTTGCCACAAGAATTACTTCTTACCCCACCATCCCTTGACATATGTTGTGCATGATGATGTCCCATTAGCAGTCTCATAGGACACAACAAGCATGAATTATGATTACTCCCCCATATTTGAAATGACAAAGTGGTGAGCAACGAATCTTAGATACTTACATGCATTGGGTTGCTTACAACAATCTTGTAACTTAAAGATCCCAAGTTAGGTGCAACACTCTTGTAGAGAACCTCTTTGGGCTCCTCTCCCAAAGCTGAAAATGTTATTAATTTGCTTGTTATTAACCGCTGTTAGGAACAGTCCAGCAAGCTGAATGTTATTAATTTCACTCTCAATTTCTGTAAACCAAGCTCTTTCTTTTCCCACTTAGTACCCTTCATCTTCACAAAGTGATTAGAATATTCTTGATGATGACCAAAACATTGCAAAGACATAACATGAAAGTTATGTAGCAAATCCTTGCTAAGAAGATGATCAAATGGCTTACCATAGGTTGTTGTCCTAAAATTTCCAGCAAACTGAAAGTGATTATAAGCATCCAGAAAAGCACTCTCTTCATATGTGTGACTTCCAACAAGGTCACCCAAAGGTCTCGGCCCATTGACCCTTTGCAATTTTGATTTGTCTCCATTCTTAGCATAATGAGAACTACCCATTTGCCGTTATTTACTATGGAGCATCAAACTTGCCCCAAGGTTCTCTCTTTCCACAATTTTCCTATGAGCGTAAATCTGAAATGGCATGATAGAAAACAACAAATCCGAATTACCTTCATACTCTTGGTGGTTTCATGAAAAATTGTTGTAGCCTTCTCCTTATCCTTTGGCAATTAAGCTTCTTCAACACCTTGTAAATCTAAGTTTTCTTCAAATCCTTGTGTCCTTGTGGTGTCGTCTGGAAAATCCGTTAAGAGTTCCACTTGGGCAAGAGTGTTGGGGGTTTCTACGACTCCCAAGGGCTACTCCATCTTGGTAAACAACCACTGCAATATATCTTCTTTCTGCTTTGCCTTAGAAGGATGGTCATCCTCTCCATCATGTAGCTAATCCGCCACATGCTCTTTGACTTGTTTCTTCATGAGGGAAAGGTTTTTCCCTTCTAGGGTTGTGTAATATCCCCTTGTGGGATATTAATTATTTATTATCAATTTACTTGCAAAAAATGCAAACTTAGAAGAAAAACCCTTTTAGGTTCACCTCAACTAACCCAATCTCGGCTTTAATACAACCTAAATAAGGTTGGAGTGAGCCAAGGTAAGGGTTTAGATGCGCTATCTAGTTGGAATTTACACTCCTTTATACAAAAAACTTTGCAGAAGTAAAATAATAAATTATAACTGCTAAAATTGACTGAAAACTTTGGAAATTAATAACTCCCACAATATTAACTCTTTTAGCTTGAAACAAAGTGCAGTAGAGAGATAAAATTATGAGCTTTTAAATGCAACCAACATCAGAATTTTCCACCCACTGAAACCCAATCAAAACAGCCCCCGAATCTGTAGTTCAAGTCGCTAGGGTTAGGGTAAAATATGCAAAATAATTTCAGCACTTTTCCTTCACTCTAAAAGTCAATAAATGTAGTTTTGAGATCTGCAATCAATAGATCTATAACAGCAGATTTAATAACACTTCAAATACCTCCAAAACATTGTTAATACATGCCCAAGTAAGTCAACTTGTATTAAATAAATTTCAGCAAGTGTCAGTAAGCCAAACTAGCATGAAAATGGCCACAAAATACCCCAATTAGAAGCATAAAATAAATCAGATTGTAACCTCCATATGCAACCTCATAAAACCATACAAAAATGTTTCATACCAAGTTGATTTGAGCCTACAAAATTCTAGAAATGAACAGCAAGTATTTGGGCATACCTCCAAACCAGCTCTAAAATTGCCCTAGACAAGTCGATTTCATCAAGGGAAAACCAACAGCATAAAATAAATGATATTCACCATAAATCACACTCCAAACTCTCAAAGCAAGCTTATATCCTTTCCCAAAAATAGAGACTTACACATATATAGAGAAATGATTGCAAAACTTATTAATTCAAGCTCAAATGGGCACACACACTTCACAAATGGGTGGTGTTGAAGAACACTTTTTATTTTTGATCATAAGTGGGCATACATCCCTTCTTCAAGCATGAAGATAAGTTTCATAAGCCGTCAACATGTGAAAAAAGAGTATCCACATCTTCTTTTATATCATTTGCCTTGCACATGTTCCAAAGTTCTTCTCCATCTTTGGTGTCATATTCTAGGAGGGAGTCTTATTTAAAAAATGCTTGAAAGTCACACTCAGCAACCAGTATTAAATGCATAGCGATTTTAAAATAAAATATGCCCAAATAAATCGACCCATGCTTAGGAATAATCACTTTATCCCAAATATTAATTATTTAAATGGTCCCAGAAAATGCGACTTGCTTGGTAACTTGATTTTCCTCTAAAACAAATATTTATCATCCCAAGTAAATCGATTTTCCTTCTTATAATTGATTTGCACAAAAAATATATTTTATTTCTTTTAACTCACATGTGCAAATCAATTTTTTTCTTATTTTAATTTTTATTTAAAAAGGGGGACATTGCAGGTTGAGTCTCTTCTATCGTGGTTCCTTGGGGTGGTTCAACTCTTAGGCCTTGTGCCAATGCCCACTCTCTTGTTCTCTAATTCCACGAATTCCTCAAAGGAAAGAGCATCACGCATCCCTTTTGGAAGGGCTTGGTACGCTTCTGTCAATTTGTCAACCCTTGAAACCCTTTTCTCCTTGAGTGAACCACCACCCTGTATATTTTGGATGGCTAGGGTAAGCCTCTCTAGAGCCTCAGTTATCCCTTCTTGTGCTCTCACGATCCTTTCTAACTTGTTTTCCATGCTTCACACGCTGGGAGGATGATGCTTTGATACTATCATAATGTCCCTTTTTCAGGGACTTCTGGAAAATAGCTAAGGCTCAATGAGAGATGACTGAAATTAATTTTTAGATAGCTGTAATCAGACTTCCGTAAGTTGCTGGATACGATTGCTCATGTCAGCCCTGCAACCTGCAAATTATGCCCTTCCTAGGGCAGCTGACCTCCTTGGAAAAGTTAAACCCACTCAAAGGTAGGTTAAACCATGTTAACACACTTCAATTCTTATGTCAAAATTGTTAAGCCAATCCTCAAGCAAAAGCTTCACCCGGTTGTTAGAAATCCAGAATTGAAGCTTGGAAACGTAATTAATTTTGCAAATCCTTGACCAATGAACTGTCAACAAGCTTGGAAAATAATCCAAATCACCTCCTAAAATCACGAAACTATCTTTAAAATATGATGAATGCCAATATCAAATCATCTTGCCGAAACATCCACCAAAACATGCCAAACTATGTCTTTCAAGGTAATTTGCCCCTCTTGGAAATGTGCCCTAAAAAACCATGCAAGATCATTCCAAGTATATTTAATAAACCCTTATGCCTGTCAACAATCAAATGGTGAAGGAACTCATAATTTTTGGAAGCCTAGGAATGCTGAAATGAATTTCCTTCAAACCCTGGGATCTTGGGGTTGCAAAAATGAATGAAGATATTTCAAATATCTAATTATGCATGCCAAAACCCTGCCTAAGTTGCAATGTAAAACCATATTTCACCCCTCTATGGAAATCATATGCAATGAGATGGCTAATCCAAACACATAGAATGATCCTTTGAGTCACCTTCAAAACACTAGTTCAATGTTGGTCGCATCCTTTTAGCACAGCCATGATACCCTACATGTACCAAAACACCTCGACAAACGAGTCGCTCCACTTTGCAAGGAAGCCGATTTTGCATTAGATAACAAAAGGAAAACAATATCTCCAAATACCTTAAGATATTAATGATTCCAAATATCCTTGCTTGAGGGTTTTCGTCCCCAAGGCAACTTCCACCATCAAGGGTTTTTGTCCTTGAAGGGATCTGAAACAAGGTTTTTTGTCCTTGATGAGATAGAAAGGAAAGGTACAACCTTTACCAAGAAGAAATAACAAGATTCATCACACCTCATAATGGCCAAGTATCTTCCTGTTATAATATAAGGGGTGCTACATCATAACTTATGGCCGACCTTATAATATTAAAGTCTAAGTATCTAATTTGTTTTTAGAGCATATATGCTCACCAAACATACTAATTATACTAAGTGATTTATTTCATCTATTGGAGCTCTAAGCATCCCAGTAGGAATACAACATAAAATAGTGCAATATTTCCTAAAACTAATTGAAATATTTTCAAACAAACTCTCCTCTAGCCCCAAATCCTTAATCCCACGGGGAGGGAGGATGGGATAAGGTCTTCCATAGCGACTAGCTCTGGAAAAATGGGACATTATAATAAAGCAAGGAACCTCCTTGGATGGAACTCATCAATTTTTAGGATTTTGTTCTAATTTTGAGTGACTTTGCACAACCGATTTCTCTGTTAAACAGGAAAATTGCTAGATTCCGTTAACTTAACATTTCTGTAATTTGTGTATGACAAAAGTGCTTTTGTAAAACTTAGGTGATTCTCAGAATAATAAAGTCAATTTAAGTCAGAATGTAAATGAAAGTGAAAAATAAAAGTTGCATTCTTATTGAAACAATTTTAGATAAATACATATTTGGTAAAATAGTTAATTCATCATGTAGTTATTTGCATTTACGTAGGAATAGTTTTATGCTATGCCAACTAATATGGCTGCATCATTATTTGTTGCATTCCCGTATGGGTTTGTTTGGAGCTTGTTTGTTTGTAACACCAACATCTTCGTCAGTGGCCCACAGTCTCCGGATCATGGCTGTAGATGGTCCTATGCTTTTTATGCCGGGCGGCATTAACAACTCATGGGACAAGAGACAACTATGCGACACAAAAGACCAATCTGAATTAGAACTCAGGAGAAAGGCCTGAATTTGAAGACAAGATGGAATGTGGTTGAAGGAACTTTCATTCAACCTGACAATGATGCAAATGGTCAAAGGAAATTGCCTGACAGGGTCAATCATGAAGTCAAATTTTATCACCTTGTTTGGAGTCTCAAATGACTTGTGAAATCACGCATTCGATACTGCCAATTAACAAATACAAAGAAGTGTGGGACAAAGTGAGCATAGTCTATGAGGGTAAAAATCAAAAACACCAATATTTACACCTACAAGATTCAACTTCACTTTGTGGGCTCAAGTTGAAACTTGGTGAGAATTTTGAGGCCTTTCTATGACATGTTGCAACATTGTGATATTTGCTCCAAGCACTAGAAGAGGAAGTAATGTCAATGACTCTCTTATAACCATCATCTTGAGAGCATTGCCCACCTCTTAAAGCATTGATTCGGATATACATATATATATTAATGTTTTTATTATAATTGTATTTTATATCCCTTCTAAAATATAAGTATATTTTTGTTAGTCCAATTTAATTCACAACTCCTTTTTTCTTAACGGATATTTCTAGTGCTTCATAACTAATATTTTACGAATTTTATCCTCTGCGAATTCAAACACGAATTCGAATGTGGTGAGATAGGGCACTATTATGGCACAAATCAGGCTCTGGCCAATGTCAGTCCACTTTGGATCATCTATGACACACTTAGATGGTATGATAATAGTGAAAGAATTGCCACCTTTCAAAAAGGACTTGGATAAATCACCAACATTGTTTGGTAGGAAAACAACATAGAAGCACCATATCTAGAAGATTACATTTAGGGCTTCAATTTGTGGACCTATGAGACCTAGTCATAACTAATGGGGTTTCAATTTTGTATGTTTTGATTTAATGATTTTTCCAAAAAAATATGAGATATATTGTCTTCGTACTAAAGATTGAGCTTTTGTCATAATTTCAAAAAGTTTAAAGTTGTTGAAAGTAGTCTTGTAATAAAATAAAAACACTCCACTTTGATCAAGGGCTGAATACACCAGCAATGAGTTCAAAGCATTCAGATGGAAATTCATGGAATTCATCAACAAATGCCTCCTCTACATCAAGCCAGAGCTATCAAATAGTGTCTGTCGAATGGAGAAATATTCAACCTATTATAGAGATGGTCCGATGTATTTGATCTTTTCTAGCTCGACGAAGACATATTGGGTCGAAGTAGCCAAAACAATTGTAATATTCCCTTTTGAGGGTTTGAACAAATTTTCCAGAATATTGGAAAATCTATTAGGACAGCAGAACTAAAGTAATTAATTACAGTGGAAATAATGGCTTATTGAAATCCAAGAGTGCCAAAAACCAATCAACAATCATCCATAAACTTTTTCACCCAAGTTTCCTGGGATTATTTATTAATTGTGCAACTGTTTAGGGCCAAATCGAATTTGATTTGGGACTAAAATGAAGTACTGCTGGAAATTAATTATATCAGACTGGAAATCGCAGTAGTCAAATAGGAACCCAGTTTTCGTTCTCAAGTAAAAACATGATTTTCATGAGGGTTTTCGTCCTCAGAAAATTAGCTGTTGTATTACTTCAACTCCAAACCAAAATAGTACCAAGTTGAAAATGATAGAATGATCGTTGCCGAAGTCGACTTCCTCCCATTATGAAAAAGAAGTGACCCAAAGGCTTCCAGAAAACATAGCAAAAGAAATCAACAATTGTTATCACTTCCCAAACCTAGCCGCAATTTTCCCTTAGAGGGATTACAAAATCTGCAGACCTTATATTTTACATTGGGTTATTCTTTCTAAGACCCCCAAGTCCCTCTAATGCAAGTCGCCAAAGTCCTGCTAGAGTGAATAAAAAGATACAACTCATTTGCCAACTATAATACTTCCTATTAAGTCTTATAAATTACCATAAGTGCTAGACATGTACTTAATTTTTATATTGGCACTCAATAATCAGCTTTATAGAATGACTTAAGTCTACCTTGAATTGATGTCCCTTAGCCTTAGGTAGGACAGAATAGGCCAAGGGTCTTCAAGATGTTATTCTGGAAAGAGGGACATTTCAGTCCTGAAGATGCAGATTTGGGCTGTATTAAATATGGCGACTTGATTTAGTGAATCGATTCGGGTTTATTTGCACTTTACAATTTAGAATTCATTCACATATATGTCGAACTAGCAAAATAATCTGGTAAAATCAGAGATCTTGGCACCAAAAATATCTAATAACCAATAATATGCTGCAAATATGATATGTTTAAAGTCTCTTTTGGAAAGGGGTTTCGTCCTTCCCAATGATGGGTCGTTTTCGTCCCAAATGGAATACAAAATAATGAGCTTTTCTTTTCTCTCTCAAAATTCAGTTATTTTTTACAAATAAATTGTATCATGCTTTTTACAAATGAACCCTCTCACTCCAATTTATAATAATTTCTAAGGGTGTCGCCAAAATTGAAAGACATGACCTTTAATATGCCTTGGCCGACCCCATGTAATCATATATTTTCCTTGGCCGACCCATATTTTCTTCTCTATTATGCTTTAAAGCATTTATTAAATTAAAAAAAAACATATTCAGATGCTTCCTTCTTATTTTCTTCAACTCGTCCAAGGATAGGAATGGTTGGAAATCCCATAATTATCTTCGAAGGGGGAAAAAGGGACATGACAGTCTTCCCTCTCCAAGATTGCTTGTAATCAAGCAATCACTAATGCCTGGATCCCAAACAATCTTCAGCTGCTCCTTTGGATGTAATACAACCAGAAAATAAGTGCATCCATTCATGGAATTTAAGATGTAAGCATTAACTCCTAGCCTAATGCACCCGAGCATAGAACAACATGATCAACTCAATGAAAGTAGAATCAACCATGAATAACATCAAGAAAACCCGTAACATGCATATGAACATAAGGAAAATGCACAGATCAAGATCCATCACATGAGTGTTTCAGAATCACTTCATTATATTTATTAGCCAAAATATGGTAGCCAAGATTACATCAAAAGAGTCCCATTCATGGAAATGTTCACACTAGCAGAGCTTTCTTTACATCACAGAGCTCACCATTACACATTACACAATATCACTATATCTCTCACTCCCTATCCTTTCTTACTTCTACATCCATCCTTACTTATCTCTCCTCTCTCTCTCTCTGAAAACCATCCATTCTTCTAGAATAATCAGGAATCCTTCCCTCTTAACCACTCATCATTATTACCTACGAAATCCTAAAGGAATCGGTTTATGATTTCTCTACCACTACCCAGGAATATGCCAGATGTCACCATGTGTTTCCCTCAATCGAGTTCCTTTAGCATGCATGTGTCAGCTAATCCTTAACAACCTCGACTCCTTATCCTTTCATGATAATTGTATTGATGCCCTGGAATATCCTTTCCTTGAGCCACAAGTCTCCATGGCTTATCCACATCTGTATCTGGTCACTTTTCCATTTTCTCCCTATGTGTGTCTTTTCCTGTTGTCCAAAACTCACTAAGTCCCGAATCCATCCTGCCTGGGCACGAGCCTTCGCGCCTCTCCAAGAATTACTTATGTGTTGCCTTTGTGCCCTGCTTCCACGCACCACAAGGCTTCGTGCCTTAGGTACTTAGTTACTTTAGGGGCCCAACATCACCCCACACTAAATTGGTTGCCACCCTAGAAATCCTCTCGTGCTTCCTGAACAAAAATATTGTCGACCAGAATACTGCTCCAAAGAATAAAGAATAGTGGTTGGGAGAGAATCTGAATAAATAATTGAGGAATGGGGGGGGGGGAATGCTATGTGACCAATTGGAGGAGTTGGGGAATTCCACATCTATCTCATCCTTCAATTTCTCCCAGGCCTTCAATTCTGATAAGGCCTTCCCTGGTGCTTCACCTACGACACTTGGCACCTGGTCTGGGATGATTTCTTCCACCCTCCCCTTCAGCATGTTGATAGCCACCCCCAACTCCATGCAGACACCCTCAAACTCATCCATCCATATTCAGTGATGGAGTCTCAGAGTTCGTTGATTCTGAAGTCCAGCTTCTCATGCTTTGTCTTGATTTTCTCCTTCTGGGTCATGGTGTTAATGACCAACTGTGCACTCTACCTTGTTGGTGGGGATGGTCTCCTAAAAAACTTTGAGGGCTTCCTCTTCCTCTATTACCCACGTGTCGATGATTGGCTTCACATTTTCTACAGCTATTGAAGCCCCTATCTACCAGTATATTTACCTCCTTGAGTTGGGAGAGCAAGTCTTCCAACTCAGTGATTCTGGGCTTCAATGACGACCTTGTTCTCTTCTTTTTCCTTTGTGAGCTCTACAGTTGTGGGGCCCCACCATCCTTGATGTTAATGAGTAACATCCCTACGAGGTCCTCGAGGTACTCCATTTCATCCCCATAATCAGTCCTGGCCTGGCTCACCAATGTCAGACATTGTCCCAGGATGCTCTTTACGAGGGTGCTCAGCTCGGTCATATGCCTCCTTTGTTTGTGCATGTTCTCCCCTTAACCCTTGGCACAATCTATCTATTTCTTTCTCCTTTCTTTTCTTCTCTGTGATCAGGGTCCAAGTAGTGGCCCCTACATCCAAACTACATGGATCACCTCTGAAGAATATCTTCTACAATGCATTGCATGCCTGCTCATCTGTTAGGTGGTTAGGATCCACCACTTTGTATACTTCTCCTCCTTCTTCTTCAAATGAATGGTCTCGATCACATGATCATTGACCTCAAACTCAGGCTCTTTGGAGTGGCAGTGCATGCTCCAGCTAAGCATCTTTCTGGTTCTGGGCACACCCCCTTCTTGATCCATCAAATCCCATCCATAAAGTTTCTCTGGTGGGAGGGTGGCCTGGAATCTCATGTGCAGGACCTTTGTGGGGTCATCCATGAAATCCATATGTGGGGACATGGGTGTCCACCTCTTCCTTGTAGCTTTGCACTTTTTCCTCTATTTCTTCACCCCAGGGGTGAATCCCTTATCCTCCTTTATGGTAAAGGAGTCCCCTTTATCTCCCCTTGGGCTGGTGGTCTGAGGTGTAGAGGCCTCACGCGCTGGACTCTTCTCCACCCCTACAGAATATTCC
Organism: Taxus chinensis; assembly: GCA_019776745.2. Lineage (NCBI taxonomy): Eukaryota > Viridiplantae > Streptophyta > Pinopsida > Cupressales > Taxaceae > Taxus > Taxus chinensis. The sequence goes on from CM034147.1 coordinate 966,868,952, forward strand.
TCCCCTTCTTCTGCACCTTTCCTGCATCATGGCCTCCACCTCAGCTTCCTGCCCCTCTAGCTCCACTTCCAATTCTTGCCTTGAAAGTGGTGGGGTCTTCTTCCTCTCCTTCCTCTGAGCCTGTTGTGGGGCTTGATGTGTCATGTGTGTCTTCTGTCTCTTTTCTTCAGGATCTTCCTTCTCTTCCTCCTCTTCCTTCCCTTCCTTCTCTCCCTCATGCCCTGGAAATGAGGCCTTGGCACCACCCTATACCAAAGTGTTGGCACCCTTGCTACCATTCTGTTGTGTGTAGTACTTCCTCTTCCTAGAAGTATCTAACTTCCCTTCATCTTTCTTCTTCTTCTTCTTCTTCTTCATGTACTGCTTTCATGGGTGGGATTGGCATTCCCCATGGCTTTGGAAAGGGGGAGTCTATAACCTCCACCTCAATTCCCCCATGTGTTTTGGGGTGCAGCTATATGAACACCTGATGGACATATCCATTGATGGTAATGCTGACCTGGGGGTGCAAGTCCAGAAGGTCTGGCTCCAAAACTTTGATATAGGTAGGTCGAGTGCCATACTTGTATGTAGTGTGCAATGTGTGGACATCAACATCCACCTTGTCTACATCAAAAATCAACTTTTGTGCATCCTTGATCCGGTTGATGGTGTACTTCATATATTTGGTCATGAAAGTGAAGGGGAGCTTGCACCATGGCCCCATCTCTCCCTTGGCCATCATAAAATTTTCTAGACAAAAATGTTGTGTAACGAAAATTTTACCTGGTCCCCAACAACCTGTGGTAACTCATGGGGAATGTGCCACTCATTCTCAAAATCTCCACAATCACTCAAACCACATGTTCATCTGAGCCTTGTAAGCACTCGAGATGGTCCCATCGTAGGTGAACTTTGTGAATTGGACTGCAGGGGATGTGTGCATGTGGGTGGGTGAACCCAAATGTTCCCATCTAGTCCATCTGGGACACCAATCTCCCAGAACATGATCAATAGTAGGATGGAGCCCCATGTGATCTTCACTCCTGCCTCATTTTGCACCTGTGCCTCTTCGATAATGCCATTTGTAATAAATTGGGAAAAATTGTAGTGTGCCCTCTTGGACACCCTATAGGCCATGTACAGGAACCTCTGGTTAATGTCTGTCCACCTTTCTGATGCACCCAATTTGTAGCTAATGATCTGGGAGGTGACTCTTAATGTTGGGTCTGGAAGATCTGTAATTACCTGTGCCCTACCTCCCTTCTCGTAGTTCAATTTCTTTGCCAGCTCCTCAATCTTGGCAGTGGCACATAAATCAAGTGTCATATCCTCTCCAGTGTTCCACAGGCCTGTAACCATCTGAATCAAATGGCATGTGATCCTCATTCTTCTTCCCATGAAGTAGAAGAAGTCTTCGTGCACCCATGACATTAACCACCTAACAATGGGGTGGGTTTGGAAAAGAAAGGAAGCTCCCATAGCTACAAAACTCCAGTCTTTTTACAGCTCCTGTTGCACCTGAGTCATCAACCTTAGGGTTTTTGAGCTTGTCCACCATTGGAGTGTCTGATACTAGGTCTTCCCGCATCATCTTTTCATTATCAGATGTTCTGTGGTTGTATTCACTGATCTTGCATTTGTATAGCTTTGAGCTCCACTTTTCTGCCTTGATAACTCCAGGAGGGTACTGCATTTCTGAGTAAATTTCCATGGGATCCTCCTTTTCCACCACCAGTCTCTTTGTTTGAGCCTTCTTCGGTGCCATCTTCCTCCTTCTTTCCCTCGTGCCCTAGGTGCATTGATCCCCTCTTTTGTCTTCCCTAACTCAATACTTCCCCACTTCTCTTTCATGCAACCTCCTTCCTTTTGTTGTCTTCTCCCCTCCTTGCTATGCCACAAGATTACACTACAGCTTGCACAAGTCCACTGGTTTGTGATAGTGCTTCGCATCATTCTTCTTCGTAAAACCCTCATCGCACTTCGAGCTCGGGAGCACAAAATAAATTCTCTAAAGAAAAGTAGTTGAAATGACTATTCTTACCTCTTATTTATACTTTATCGATGCCTTAGAGTTCCTCTAACCATGTGTCCTAATGTCACTTTTTGATAAATCACTTTATTTCACTTAAATCAACTTCTGTGACTTCCCCTCACACTTTGTAGCTATAACCTTCTGGTGCTCCAATACCACTAAACTACCACAGACCTCCTTCATGTGTGTCACCTGTGCTGAAGTACATAACCTCTGCATTGTCTACTAAGTAGTTCCCCATGGTGTTTCCTACCTTATGTTATACCACGTGATCCTTCCCTTCTTGTGGTCTTCAGACTTCTCTTAACCCACCTTCATAACCACACAAATTTATGCACCTTAGCCATTATGTTGCTCATTCTTCTATCTTCGCGTTAATTTTTCCCAACAGTCCATTGTTGAAGAATTTTGTTGTCAATTGTTCAATATATCTGCTACTTCACCTCACACAAAAATGTTGTGGTCTTCATAGAACCTCTTCAATTAATTAGCCCACACCCATAACCCAATGAAATCTATCTACATACCTTCCACTCCAGAACATCAATCTAATCAAGGATGTACGAGATCTGTCCGTTAACCAATAGTCCTTGTCGAAAATTTTGTTGTCAACCATGTTCAATATATCTGCTACTTCACCTCACACAAAAATGTATGTGTGGTCCCCTACACATAGAACCTCTTACAATGTAATTAGCTACCGGTGCACCAACGCACAAAACCAAACCAAAAATGACGACAAAGGAAACAACCAAAAGAAAAAAGTACTAGAAGGAAATCTAATCTAATTGGCAATACTACCTTATTTTTTACTACACAGAAGCCTTATTTATAGTAGGGCTTCAGCCTACTCCCATTGAAGTAACCCGGTAACCTCATCCCATCAAGCGCTTGTAACTGGCATGCACCAGAATCAAGGATGTACGAGATGATGTATGGTCCTAACCAATGGACTTTCAGTTTCCCAGGGTGGCGTAGAAATTTAGAGTCATAAAGCAAGACCATCTACCCAACCTTGAACTGTTTGTTTTTGATATGATGATCATGCCATGCTTTTTGTCATGCCTTCTCAGTCTTCTGACTCCACCTAGCAAGTGATCACCTTTCATCCAACTGCATTAACTTCTCCATGTGCTCTTGTAGTGCTTTCTCGTTAGCTAATCCTCCTGCGTGCGCTATTCATAGAGATGGTAGCATAAATTCTACTGGTAAAACAACTTCCATGCCAAACACCAATTGAAACGGTGTGGCCTTGTTCAATCTCTTGTAGGTTGTCCTATATGCCCATAGTATGGCTGAGACTTTTTCATCCCAATCTTGTCTCCCCACATCACAAATTTTGGTCAGCGTGTGACTCAGTATCTTGTTAAATGCCTCAGTGGTTCCATTAGCTTGAGGGTGATAAGGGGTGGTCTTGTGATGGGCCACCATGAACTCTGCTAACAAAATCCTGACCGTCTCATTCAAAAAGTGTGTGCCTCTGTCACTAGTCAAGCTTAAAGGACACCCATACCTGTTGATTATGTTTTCCCACATAGGAATCTTGTTGTTGTGGTCATTGTGCAATCCTTCGTAGGCATTGCCTCCACCCACCTTGTTAAGTAATCAGTGCAAGTAATGATATAGCGTGAACCAGTCCTTCGTGTGGTAGGTGAAATTGGTCCTACAAAATCAATCACCCACTTCTCAAATGGTTATGCGCTAGCTATCGGTCTCAAGGGAATTTCATCTCTTCTTCCTGGTTTTCCAAGGTGCTGGCAATGGTCACAGGCCTTGCAAAACTCAATACAATCCTGGTAGATGCTTTCCCACCAAATCCCTGCCAGTAGAATCTTCCACGTGGTGGCATTCCCTACATAGTGTCCTCCTACAATCCCACTGTGTGCTTCCTCCATGATTGCAACATGCTCATGTTCTAACACACACCGGCACAGAATCTCATCATGACCTAATTTGTATAAATCTCCACCAATTAATATGTAGGGTGCACACGTATAGCCAATTATTTTCTTTCCAAAGTCTTCATTTCCTCTGGTGCCATACCTATTTTGAGAAACACAACAATATCCTCTAATTCAGAGGGTGCGCATCGCAACCTAAATAGTTGTGCATCCAACATTGTATCCTCAATGCTTTCTGCATCCTCCCCTGAGTCAATTCTTGATAAATGGTCAGGTCCCAAGTTACTCTTACCTAGTTTTACAACAACCGTAAACTCAAATTCTTGAAATAATAGGACCCATCTGCATATGTGCCCTTGTAAAATGGGCTTGTTTACCAAGTACTTCAATGCCATGTGGTCTGTGTAGAATATAAAGGGTGTTGCCAGTAGATACTACCTGAATTTGTGCAGCACGTAGATCATTGATAATGCCTCATGCTCGGTAGTAGTATAGTTCTGCTCTACTGGTGTCAACTTCCTACTTGCAAAACAAAGAGGGTGATCAACAGTCCCTTCACCAGGTTGTGCTAACACTGCTCCGATGGCCATCCCTGAGGCATCAACATGCACATGGAAAGGCTTATCCCAGGAAGGAAAGTGTAATATGGGCGCAGTGATAAGCCTATTCTTCAATGTGTCAAATGTCATCTGTTGTGCCTCTCCCCAATGGAATGTACATCCATGCTTCAACAATCCCTCCAGTGGCGTGGTGATTTTGGCATACCCCCTAATAAACTTTTGGTAGTACCCCGTATGCCCAAGGAATCCACGCACTGCACTCTGGCTGATGGGTTCTTCCAATCCTACAATAATGAAAACTTTGGCAGGATCCACCAACAAGCCTTCCTTACATATGATATGCCCCAACAAGGTTCCAAATGGAGTAGTGAAGAGACATTTCTTGATATTGAGGGATATGCACAACTGTCGGCATCTCTCGAACATCAACCACAGATTGTCGCAATGGTCCTTCACTAGTCCATACATTGTCCAGTCATCAAGGTAGACTTGAAGAAACTTATGGATGAAGTCTTGAAATTCCTGCACCACAATGCGTGAAAACACAACAGGCACGTTCTTCAGTCCAAAAGGCATGACCGTGTAGGAAAAAATTCCCCATTCAGTGGCGAAAGTTGTCTTTTCTTGGTCCTCCTTTGCAATCCTAACTTGATGATATCCTGAGAAGCCATCTGTGAATGAATAGATCTCATGCCTGGCTACTCCTTCCAGGATCTCCTCGGTGAAAGGGGTTGGAAAGGGATCAATGACACATACCACATTCAAATCCTGTAATCAACATAGATCCTTATCCTCCCATCCTTTTTAATGCTAATGACCATTGGGCTTATCCATTCTGATTCCTCAACAACTTCAATGATACCTGAAGCGATCATCTTGTCTATCTCTTCCTTGACCCACATGCATAGATTTGGATTCATTCGGTAAGGTCTCTTCTGAATCGGGTGTGCTCCCTCCTTTAGTTTGATATGCATCTCCCCTAAAGAGTGGTGAACTCCCTTAAGCTCATGGTACCCATGTGGAAATAAATCTTGAAACTCACGCAATAGATCAATGATCTTTTGAAACCTCCTTTTCTGACCAGTAATCCCTGATAGTAGCCTCCTTAGGTTCTGTATTTGAGCCAATGTTAACCTTCTTCATTTTGAGAGGTTCATGGTAGGTGCACACTTGCTCATCAGCACTATCTGTTACCTCGCGCGTACCCATAGTATGGTTAACATCCAAGTTCTCCACTTCCTCACCATCTATCACATAGACCAACTTTCCCTTCTCTTTCTCCATGCAGGCACACTCAAGTTGTAGTTCCTCTGGTTCCTCCACATCAAATGTGCCTCCAAATCAGGTTCTCCCAATAATTCCAAAATTCTATCCTCAGCCATGGCACTGTCTCCCATAGTTAGGCACTTAACAACCTACAATGCCTCATTCACCAATGGCTTAGTACTTTGATATTCAAAGGTTTGAATCAAGTCATCTGTTAACTCCCACCAGTTCCCTATCTGATGGCGTAATTCTGAATGAATGTACCATGCACGCACAACCCTGTAGTGTGGAATAAAACTTGTGCACCCATAGAGGGAAGGGGGTAAATTTGCACCTCCCATCCACGTTCTCTCACATTCTTGAACATGTTCTGAGGTGGGTGCCCCTCCATCATAGCCACAAATTTTAGTAGGCACATTGCTCTAGAAGAATCTAATAGAGAGTGTGTTCCTCACCTCACACCATTCTAGAAGATTGTCCTTGTGTGTCACCCACCATCATGTTGTGGTCCCACACAACATGTAGATAAGCATGCTTCACCTTTGATCTGCATCTCCACTGGGATTCCATGGCTCATAGGAAAACATCAGGGTTTCCTTCCCCAGTGTAGCTGGACAACTACTTTCCTCTCAAATGCCTAAGTGGGCGAGCACGCCTTCGTCACCCTTGTAATAAGAGCCTCGCAATTGTCACCCAATTAACTCATATGTCTTGTGCCCAATTGTCACATGCTACACTAGTGGTATCACTCATAGATTGAGCATCTTCCCACTGAATAACTCCTTCTATAGGGTGTATCACCTCAGGGTCCCTGATAGTGCACACATAGATTCTGTCAAGGGCTTCTTCTCCCAAGGGCTCAGTATAGGGTGTTGACTTCCCATCGGTCAAGGGGATGATAACCCATTCTTCCTTGTTCTCAAAACTTATGTATCCCTTATTGAACCTTAGGTCTGCATTATTCTTATAGCACCAGGGGCACCCAAGTAATGCTGGAAAGTTGTCTGCCTCAGCTAGCGCCAAGACTTTGAAGTCTCCAGTGAATTTTCCCCTTGGATAGTGATAGCAGCATCCTTCAAGACACCAATGGGCATCACCTTTGTCTTGTTAGCCATATATAGCACATTTGAGGATGGTTGTAATGGGGGCCTTCCCATTTGATGCCATGCATCTAGGGTGAGAACATTAACCTCCACACCCGTGTCTATCAGAATATTTCTTAGGAGCCATCCATTGACTACTGCATTCAAGGTAATCTCCTTATCATAATCAATGGTGTGAGGGGGAAGGTTAGTGTGCAAGACCTGTTGCTCATGCTCTCCTCCAACGCATGGTACTTTCTCCCATAACCATTCCCCTAGCAAAGGGATGATATTCTCTTGCCTCAACATTTTGCATACTTCCTTGACTTCATCCAGATCCTTCTGTGGAGCCTCAGAGCATTTCCTTTTCTCTAACTGCCATGACTTCTCCTTTAGGCATTGGATCTCTCCTTGTAGGCTTCGAATCACATCCATGGTCTCCTGATAAACCTCTTTTTGATGAGCAGGATCCAGATACTTCCTGTGCACCACCTCTTCTCTTGTGACCAGTGGTCTCTGCTTTGGTATTTCCCTGCGTGTGCAGCCTCAGCTCGTGTTGTCACCAGTACAGGTTCTAACTCTGACTCACGTGCCACCCTTGGCATCCATTGTGAGTCGACCTTCTTCATGCTTACCATTCTGGTGCCTTTATCCTTCTGTTGTTGCTGGCTCATGTGCTCAAATAACTCTGGGAACTCCTCATACTTGTGCTTCTTTCCACACCAAGAGCACTGTAGTAGGTCAGGGCATTCGTGCTTGTAATGTTCTGTGGACCCACAGTTATAATAGGTCCCGTGAGGAAATTCACTTCTTCCACCTCCATGATTTCCATGGCCTCTAAATCCTCCATGAAAGCCTCACCCATGAGCTCCTCCATCCATGTGCTCTTCATAGTGATGACCATCATCCTTGGAATTATTTGCAACACTAGTCTGGCGCACACCAATATCAATGGCATCATGTATCTAGTCAATCAATCTACAATCCTTGGTGTCATGAGTAGTAGAGGTGCAAATCTTGCAATAGCAAGACACATTCTTATGGATCACGCATTGTAGCAGTGGACACCTACTTGCATCATGATCCCCATGGAAAATCTCACAGTCTACCATTATCACGCGTACCGATCTCTGAGGAAAACTTTCCTTTGTATGCCCCTCTACCCCACAATCTGTGCACCATAGGCCACTGTGAGTCTCATGTGCCGAGTTCGCAGATAGCTTCTCTAGCTACTTTTCCATGGCAGCAATATGAGCTTCAAGAAAAGGACTAACACGGTATCCATGCTTCCCATAACCTCAGTGCACAGGGCAGCCTCCAAGGCCTCGTGCGGGTCTGTGAAAGTCTTATGCAAAAGTGCTCTCCTGAAGGGTGTTATTAGTCCTCCAATGAACCATTGAGCATGATGAGAAGGATGAATATCATAAGACAATTTTGATAAGAGAGTTTTAAAATGTGCATCATACTCTCACACACTCTCTGCCATACCTTGTTGAATCTCCTTCAGCGTGCTAATGCTCTTCTGTTCAAACTCAGGAATATGGAATTCAACTAAGAAGGCATTACGCAACATGGTATAATCTACTACTGTCTGGTGGGGGTCATACTTCTAGTACCAACTATGCACGCACCCTTGCAACGTTGTTGCAAATTGACTTGCCTTCCATTATGGGTAGTGATCCCCTTCATGTGCCATAGCAACTCACATTTGTGTACATGTTCTGCAACATCCTCAACACCTTTGTAATCTGGTAGATGCAAAGACATTTCAAAAAATACTTGCTGAGGTGGTTGAGGTCCTTGCCCACCTGATCCAGAACCTTGATTCCCTCCAGTGTTGCCTCCACCACCAGATCCACTAGATCCACCAGTGCATGTTCCTCCTGACCCACCAGATCCTCCAGATCCAGGTCCACCAGGTCTGCTAGCTCCTACTCCACCTAACCCACCAGATCCACCTCCCGTAGCTGGCAAGGGTCCTGAAGTGGTCATGCCTTGTGTCCCCACTGTCACACTAAACTATGCGCCGACAGTTTGTGATATTGCACCACTACTAGATGTGTGCTGGTGCACCACTTCCAGATGTGATACCCAAACTTTGTGTACCCATACTTTTCCCAAATGTCATTCCAGACAATATACCTCCAAACACAGGAAATGATTGTGCAGCCATAGATGTGCCAAATGAAAAGTTATACCTCCTAGGTGTTGATCGGTTACCTCCACCAATACCAACTGGGTTAGTAATACTTATCTCTGGATTTGGAAAACTAAGCCAAGGGTTGGTCACTAGGTGGATTCAGATGCACACCAATGACTCTTTTTCCTCCAAGTGACGTGCTCTCATTAGAAGCTGAAGGGGTTTCTCTCTCGTGCTTGCCAAGATGGGGTAGCACAGACTGCTTAGGTTCCACGTCCTCCTGCGTGAACCTCAATTCCTTCCCGCAATGTCTACCTCCATAGTTCCATCACTCCTGTAACTTCACATGTTGTTTGCCTAACTCCCTTTCACGAGCTTCATTGTACTTGAGCCGTCTCTCTTCCCTCTCCATTTCAGCCGCAAGGTCCGCCATCTTTCTCCACTCTAGCTTCCTCGCCCAACACTCAGAGGAAGTTTAGTCAGCCATAGGAAATGCTTCCAAACTTAGTGTAATGATCAGGATCTTTATAGCTAAAGGGATAGCACACAAAAACGATCCTCTTGGCTCCCTCAAGAACTCAAACTCAACAACCTCTGGACAAGAATACGTAGAAATGGCGTATTCCAAGGTATAACTAGTCAACACTCTTTTCCACCAATGGTCAACAACATGGGTCCAAGTCATATCAGCATCATGTAGCCTCTGATACTCATCTTGGGTCCATACACGGGGTCTATAGTACCAACTTGACCTAGATGCATACGAAATCCATTCATACAACTCCACTGGAAAGCAACAAAAGAAGGTCTCATACAACTCATGATACAGATGTTCTTCTACCCATTTACGTGTGCATCAAACTCAGGTCCATTATTAAATCTCTGAGAAAACTCATCCTCCATGCTTTTAAACCATGCTTCGACACTGTCCAACGTCAAGCGCTCTGTCATCATGCACCATTCTCACAACAACTTTGAAAAGAGGTCCCAACAACGGAACCAAAATGTAGTCTCTAATCACTTTTGCCTCAACAACCATTCCCAAATGCACTGGCATATCATCCAGTTTATCCTGGAAGCTCACCCGAGGCATGCGCAGGCACCGAGCCCCTCCTTTATGTGAGCTTCGTGAGAATGTTCTTTCTTAACATGAGGATGTAATACAACCAGAAAATAAGTGCATCCATTCATGGAATTTAAGATGTAAGCATTAACTCCTAGCCTAATGCACCTGAGCATAGAACAACATGATCAACTCAATGAAAGTAGAATCAACCATGAAATAACATCAAGAAAACCCATAACACACATATGAACATAAGGAAAATGCACAGATCAAGATCCATCACATGAGTGTTTCAGAATCACTTCATTATATTTATTAGCCAAAATATGGTAGCCAAGATTACATCAAAAGAGTCCCATTCATGGAAATGTTCACACTAGCAGAGCTTTCTTTACATCACAGAGCTCACCATTACACATTACACATATCACTATATCTCTCACTCCCTATCCTTTCTTACTTCTACATCCATCTTTACTTATCTCTCCTCCCTCTATGAAAACCATCCATTCTTCTAGAATAATCATTCTCCTTCCCTCTTAACCGCTCATCATTATCACCTGTGAAAGCCTGAAGGAATCGGTTTATGATTTCTCTACCACTACCCAGGAATATGCCAGATGTCACCATGTGTTTCCCTCAATCGAGTGCCTTTTAGCATGCATGTGCCAGCTAATCCTTAACAACCTCGACTCCTTATCCTTTCATGATAACTGTATTGATGCCCTGGAATATCCTTTCCTTGAGTCGCAAGTCTCCATGGCTTATCCACATCTGTATCTGGTCACTTTTCCATTTTCTCCCTACGTGTGTCTTTTCCTGTTGTCCAAAACTCACTAAGTCCCGAATCCATCCTATGCCTGGGTGCAAGCCTTCGCCTCTCTAAGAATTACTTCTGTGTGTGCCTTCGTGCCCTGCTTCCACGTGCCACAAGGCTTCGCGCCTTAAGAAACAAGAGCTCTCATTAGCTCTACTTCAAGCCTAATGATTAGCTGATATGTGCCAAGCTTCTGTTGTATGATTATGATGTCATAGTATCTCTGAAATTCCCCTTTAAAAATCAGATTGGGAAATGTCTCATCAAACTGAAAATAAGTTCTCTTTCTGACATCATTCAGCTAAAAATAATAAGAGTGGATCATAATACTAATGAATATAGAATGAGGGCAGATCTGAAGTGACTAAAATTTGAAGGATTAAACCCTCAAAAAGTGCTCAATTGCATTATGCAAGAACAGTTGCCACAACAACTTTCAAACACCTTACCAAATTTGTATTTCCAGCAGGCAATAAAGCAAGAATGAGGCTGGAAAAAAGATAATCAGCTGATAAACAATTACAATTAAAACCTTCTCTACATTCTGTTGTGATTCCTCCTTCCCAATCAGCTGATAAATTGCAGCAATGCAATCCCCTTTGCATACTATGAAACCTGATTTCTTTGTTTTCCACCAAAAAATTCAGTTTATTAATATGGTGAATGAAAACAAGTTTCCCAAAAGATGGCAGCCAATGTGTCAAATGAATGCTCCCAACTTCAAGTAACCCAATTGTACAAAATCATTCAAGTACTTCACACCTCTTAATGCAAATAAAGAACTGAGTTACCTATCTTCGTGCAAGGCATGTCTTTCCATGGACATAGGTCACCAACTTCTTCTATGTTTGAACTATATATGGCTGGCCCTTCATCATACTTAATTCTCTTTCCCCACATTTTCTCCAAATCTTCCATAAAGTCATGAATTAGCAACATTTGAAAGGGAAAATGAAATGATACTATAGCATTTTTTGGCGAGAAAATTTGTCGGTTCGACAAATTGTTGGATTTCCACCAACACTCTGGGACTAGATCCCTCTGCTTGAATGGGGCAGCTCCATTTATTGTGTGGACGAAAATGAAATTTTGTGGTTGGCGTAGAGGTCGAGGATCCAACAGGGATACTCCACTGAACCTACGGCAAAAGCTTGCAATTTTGTGCAAGGAAGGAATTTGCTAGGTAGGTGGGAAAAGGGAGTGGGAAATCAATAGGGAGAATTAATATTGCAAGTAGAAAATTCAGATGCCTGCAAAGATTAATCAGAGCATATCATCACACATAATTAGGAAGAAAACAACTTTGCTACTAACACCAAGACAAGATGGAATTATGAACAAAGTTTCATTGATTCCCTCATCAGAAAAGCGTAAACTCCTTTCTTATTTATTGACATTTTAGAAAAGGTGTACATTGAGAGGAATGCAAGAACATATGAGGAGAATAGAGAAAATTAGCTATCTCTTTTGCTTATCACAAGTAGTTATCTACTCTTGAACATACAAAATTGACAACCCTTAAGAATGGGGAAGTCATTACAATTTATAGGCTTTAGAAAGACTCTTCACCTACCCCCCACATGACTTTTCATTTGTCCCTTCACAACATGTGACTCTTTGTATTCCTAGGAATAGAATTAAGTCCCCTTTTATTAATTAAGGGCGACTTATTACAATGCCAACTATAATCACATTTAAATGAATAGGACAAAATAGGAATAAGACAAAATGAAAAGTACAACCCCCAATGAAGGAATAGAACATGAAGGAGGAGGGGGAAGGGGGAGAGATAACAGAGAGAGAAGAAGAGAGATAACTAGTCTACTAAAGACGTCACCCTTGCTGATTCTGCTTCGCTGTCTAATGGATCTTTGCCAAGCTCAACTGGAAAAATCTCCACTCCCTTGAACTCTCTGCTATACTGGGTTGCTGCACATGCAACCTTCTCGGCTTGAGGAATGTGGACACAACTCAAAGACTCGAGCCAACCATCCAGAGATGTCATTGATGTTCTTGCTTTTAGCGAACCAAGATTGATGTTTCTTTGCAATGTTTGATATTGTGGCTCTGATCTGGGCGAGAGACTCCAGTGTATCCTCATTGAAAGAAAAGGGGTCCCCGACTTCTTTCTTGACATACTCCTCAAATGGCTTCAACAATTCATCTGTTGAGGTATTCTTGTCAATGGAGGGCACTCCAAGCTTTTGTATCCTGGTGTTGACATCGTCTTGCATTTTGGAGGCACGTTCCTCATTTGAGTCCAACTCATCAATGGCACGATTCAACATCTCATACCGAGAGACAAGTGTCCTTTCACCCATACACGTGACAAGTTCTCAGATGGAGAATCAAATACCTTCATGTTTACCAACATCTGAGAATGAGCATTTCCCATCTCCATCACCAGTGGATGTACTTGATCCCAATGTTCTTTTTCTTTCTCAATCTTATCCCTCGTCATCCAGACTTTGTTGGCAGTTATGCACATGTACCTGTACAATGAGATCATCTCTGGAAGTAACACTTTCCTTTCTCCACGATCTTGTTCACCCATTTGTCATTGGCTCGTCCCTGCATGGCGAAACCATGTGTCTTTCGAATGGGCTCCGGATCAAAGCTACTGATGGGAGTAACTTCTTCAATTGGGAGAGATGAAGAAGCATTCGAGATCCATGAAATGTTGCACGTACAAGGTGAGTGTTCACACATGGTCCTCCAATTGATCAATTTTCTCTTTATACTCCTGGTTCCTCACGAGAAGGCAAGTGGAAGACTCTTGGAACAAATGTGCATCTCCCTCGTGAGTTGTTGGGCCTAGGGAAATGGTGCTCATCTCGTAGTCGGCCGGGGTCATTTCTTTAATGGGCTTGATCACTCATTTCTTCAATGGGCTTGATCACCTTGGTCTGACTACTTCCACATACTGATTGCCCAAGGCACCACTGAAAAAGCGAGAAGTTCCTTGAGCAACCTTTTTCTTCTTCCCTTTGACCAATGATGATATAGCAAAGAAATCGGGTACTGTCACATGTTGGACTGTACGGGCCTCCTTTGTGATCATTTCTTACATCCAAGGGAACATTTCATTCGTCTCTAGCTCTGCAACTGGCATGATTGTTGTTTCCTCCTCGAGGTTAGAAGGTACATCTCGTGCAGGAGGAGCAGGAGGGGCAGTGAAAGGTGGGAAGCTCTAGGGCTGCTGAGGGACTGAAAGATGGATTGGATCATTCTCCCCAAGCTCCATTTCTACCACAAGATCATCTATTGTTCTGACCTTCTTGTGCAACCTTTTGTAGTGGGGGGCTTCTAATTCCACTACTTTATGTTTTGAACTCCAGAATGAATTGAGCTTGAGGACTTCTCCATGACCTTCGAAGAGGAATGATGGGATGCCTGCCTTTAAAGAGTGGGGAAATTCCCTGATGCAATGAAGGTAGCCTTCTTTCTCAACCATTCCTTTGATCTCTTGATGACAGCCTCAGTCTGCTCACTTATATCTCCTAATTCGTAGACTCTCCATGTCACTTGTGGAAGGGGTGAGGCCTTTACTGCTTGATATTCTTGATCATACAAATCGGTGCCAACATCTTGAATTCCTTCCTCATATCATTCAAATTTGAACCTTTTCATTTGCCCGATGGTCATCCTCATGTGATCTCTTTCCCTGACTTCGAAATCATCTATGCAATTCACCCAATAGTCTTCGATCTATGGAACATGATATGACTCAGGAAGGTGAAAAGTGTTTGGATCACTTCGGATGTCGAAGTCTGCCCTCAAGGTATATGAATACAAGCTCAGAGGAGTGAAGGCCTATTCCAGGTGTGTAGCATCACTGACACTTTTGCAAGAGAAGATTCCAAGGGAGATAGGGAAAGAGACGTTCTTCCTTTTCCGGTTCTTGAGCTTACCATGAACATAGGCAAGTTGTCTACATAGCTCGAACAACATGATCTATGTCGCTGAGATACTGTGGTAGCCTTTCCACGGAGCGAGATCGAAACTGGATACTCAAATGTAGGAGAAAAGTGGCAAAGTGGATGAAATATGACCCATACCTTTTGATCAAAGAAGCTGCTTGCAGCGACAACCTTGAATGAGGATTTTATTCCAAGTGTTCTGATGGCAAACATTGTGAGCATATCATTCACCCTCATGAAATGTTGATTGCTCTCCTTCAAGATCAGTTGTGGGTACCTTTCAAATGTTGGAGCCTTCTGGGATATATTCTGAGAAAGTGCCAATCCTTTGAATGGTCTCGAGCTCGCAAGAGCGTATACCAAGTATGAAGTCATTATAAACTTCTTGGAGACTGGTACCTTAGAGATGATGTAAGTTGTTGCTGATGATTTTCCCCCAATCAATTCTCCTCTTGTTTTCAATGATGGTGAGCATGAACAAGGCCATCCAGTCCTGAAAATTTTTCGTGGTTTCTTCTCCCATCACCTAACTGAGAAGGATGATCAGCATCTGAGTAGCCTTTGTGAAATTCACTCCATGAGAGAGACTTCGGCACCCAAGAAGGCTTTCTTCCTTGCTTTAACCACAAACCTAGTGCGAGGCCCTAAAGGTAGGAAACTATTTTAGACCATTCACTTAATGCAACATCTTTTGAGATGACTACCATATTAGTTCCAAGTTGGAATTTTCATTGAGTGAGAGATTGCCTTGGGAGAAAGCACTGTCATGACTGAGTTATCATCTACACGTATAGTTCGGGTGTCTGGCTCATAGTGATGGCAGCACACCAACACCAGTGCAGTACTTTGCACAAATATCGGATGACAACTTGTTGCGCACAACTTGCTCGTGAAAACCTTATCCTCCACTGGCTCCCTGGGTCTGCCGAGCATCTGATCTTTGAGGTCTTCTAGATCCATGTGGGTATCATCGTTGTCACCCACACCCGGGGTACTTAGATGAGAGAGCCGATATAGGCTCAAGACTTGCAAACTTGAATTTCATGTTTGACGATGGCACCCCTTTTGTACCTATAATGAGGATTTACGATTTTTAGTAAATTGTCTTTTTCACCTTTTTCACCTTCGACCACCTTTTTTGTTGCCCTGGTTGTTCCCTATGAACACTGCCTTGAAGAAATCCGCCCTTCTTGAGAATTTACTATTTATAGTAAGTACTCGTATAGAGACGAAACCACCTTCACCAGGATAGGTTTCTTCTCTCAATCCCACGTACAAATTTTCAGCTCAATCCGATCATAGAATGGTGGAAAATAAAAAATTACGAAACTAGGGCACAAAATTGGGGTTTTTTCGTCGTAAAAAATTTGGAACATGCATGTCATTGAAATCACTTGTGTCTTGAAGGCACTTGGAAATGGAGAAGAATGCAAAGAAACCCACCTCAATCCGTGCACCAGTTTACGAGATATGAAAAATTTGTTTTCTCGGGTACAGAGTCATTCAAGGGAGAAAATGCACATGGAGCCTTTAAAAATTTGCGAATTTCATGAAAATTCTTCTGCTACGATCATGGAAGCATGGAGGGAGGAATGGAAGAGATTCAATGGAGGTGAAAGATTCTAGGAAAATTTTGCCAGAGTTCCAAGTAGATTTTGAGAAAAACGGGGTAAAATAGAAAAATGTGTTATCTCCGTGGTTTTTATGTCTTTAGGGGGGCACATTTTTTTGTCCCCCTTGTCTCCTTGGAAAGGGACAAAGGGGACACAAAAGTGCACCCTAGCCCTAGGAGGACAAGTGGTGGACATGCATTGGCGGAGGAGAGAGAGGGAGGAGCTTAGTTTTAGCACTCGGGGCTGAGTGAAGTCACGTGAAGAACCGTGTGGGAGCAAGGTGGGGGGTGCATTTTTCTGTCCCCATGGAAAAAGACGAAGGGGACACAAAAATGCACCTCAGCCTCATGGTGACAAGTGGCGGGCATGCATGGCACGAGGCAGGGCCTAGAAAGCTGCCAAAAGGTGCTTACGGGAGCCTCCCAGGGTCATGTGGTGGGTCTAGGAGGTCAAAGGTGGGGAGGGTGCATTTTTCAGTCCCCCTTATCTCCTTGGAAAGGGACAAAGGCGACACAAAAGTGTGCATCAGCCTCATGTTTCCATGTGGCACTAGAAAAATTGACTAAGTATGAAGCTTATACCTTCGGAAGGACCTTGAAAATGACAATGTCGGAGCTCCTGGAGGTCTTTTTGGGCACTTTTTTATATGAATTTGACTACAAAAGGCATTTTGAGAAGAATGGGATGGATCTCAAGGTCTGATGCAGCTTGTAACCTCTTCAAAAATTATTTTTTTATACGGATCGCTAGTTGTGCCTGCCAAGAATGAGTTGTGGAAAGAAATGCACGAGTCTTGTGAAAAATCTGAAAGTACCACCATGTGGGGCATTGAATCAGATTTCCATTGATATCTTGTTTGACCTCCAACACATTCCAAAGCTCCCAAAATCATCTTCCGAAGCTCAAGTGTTTTTTTGCAGTGCAAGCTCATTCACCTTCAAAAACCCACTTTTGCTAAAGTTGCTTCTAAACCTCTGAATCTTTCCTAAATCTTCCTAAATCACTTGCACAATGTTTTTGGCTCGTTAATACCTCTACCTGATGAATTTGAGTCTTCAAGTCTACTCCGAAGAATGTGCACCTGCCTTAGAAAGACTAAAAATAGCCCTTTTAAGCCTGTTGAAAGCTCTGTCGTGAAAGACATTGTCTTGGAAGAATCTTGTGAACTTGATTTCCTTTTCTAACACTTGGGCAAGGTTGGACCAACACACATGAACACCGAAGGGATGGGGATAGGCATGACACAGGGGATGAACTGGTCTGGAAGGGTTCCTGGGAAGGTTTACAATCAAAAATTTAGACACTAGAGAATAGTTGTCATGTTTTCAAGTTGAATTTTTCCCTTGCAAAAACACATGACAACAACATCCATGTAAGATTTGTAATGCTTCTCATGCCATGAACAAACTTGTGCATGATTTCCCATTATTTTTATTCCACCATAAACGTAAGAGAAGGGGAGATCAAAATTGGAACTCATGCATCCATAAACTCTATCATATTGAACCCAAGGAACCCCATACCTTTTCTTGTACCAATTGATTCCCGTCATGAGAGAAGACAACACATCTGAAATATCATAGTTGGGGCTGCTCATCATACCTTTGTAATTCAAAATTTCTGATATAGGATCAGCACCTTCATTCTCCTTAGTTTCTTCAACCCGAGCATCATCTTCCACCTTAAAATCATAAAACCATTGTGTGCCAAGAACAACCTCATCTCTAGCAAACTCAATCACACAAAATATATCACATACCTCTTGTTTTTTCAATGGACTAGGCTGCTGTACTATTTTCTTCGAGCAAGGCATGATGATGCCATTGACAAGAGTCATCCTTGAATTCAACTTCTCTTCATTACCAGCAGATTGCACCTTGTTTCTTTGAAGACTTTGAGGACCAAGTGCCCCCACTAACCCTTTCAAAGGTTCCCTTATGTTGCTGATATAAAAATCAGTGATGGGCTCTATTAATAAAGTTTTTTTTCCTCTCTTTATGATTGTTGTTATGCACAATCTAGCAATCTGAAATTGATCAAAACAAATTCTCGTACCCTTTATGGCTTTCATAAAGAGCTTAGCCATTAGAAAACCAGCATTAGTACCTTGAGAGGTACTCTCCCTTCTTGCACTGGACTCTCCAACGAAGAAACCATGCTTGCACATACTTGTTATCCTAAAAGACAATTCTATTTTCCTTCTTTCCTTTATGAAATCAGTCACAAAGTTTTCAAAATCAGAATTGGTAACTTTGGACAAATGCAACATATTACTTGGATCCCATACCTTATAATGCCCACAAAGGTCTTCATCAATTTGTCTTCATGATGTTTTGACTTTGATGTACCAATTCCTTGGCATTCATATCCACAACAGGATGAATACCATCATTATAAAACTGTTGTAATGATATAGGGTGAAGATGGAGAAATAAATCCTTGCTACTCTTAACCTCTCTATACAGAAGATCATAAAAAGGTTCACCTTTTATTGCTGATTTAAAAACTTCCAAAACATCATCATCCCTATTGTGACTCATGATTTCAGACACAACACAAGAATCAACACTCTTCACAATTTCATGCCCATCAATACTATAGCTTGGTAACTCCATCCCATATGACAATGACTCATTGTTATATACCTTTGGAACTGAAACATCTTTTTCAACTTTGCATTCAACAATCAGTGTTTGCTCCTCATTAATACAATTATTTTTCTCGTTAGGAGTCGTACCTTATAATGTCCCCATTTTTGAAGACCCTTAGCCTATCATTCCCCATGGGCTTTAGGGATGTTGCAAGGGGAAAATTATATTAAATAATTTTATAATATTCCCTGGAGAGTGATTTTAATCATTTGACATTATAAAGCAATATTTATTTAATTATTTAATATTTATGGAGCAAGTAATTATTTAATTAAATTCCCAAAATGCAAATTAAAAAGGGGAATTAATTAAATAATATTTAGGTGGCTTTTAAATATTAAAATCACCCTTTTTAAAAGAGGACGCACACCTAGGGGAAATAAACTTCTTTTATTTAATAATTTCCCTCTCCTACGCATTTCGAATTTTGTGTCTCCTTGTTTATAAAAGGAGTGTTGGGATCATTGTTAGACTTATGTTATGATTATATCTATTTGACACTCCAAGCTTGGAGTTGGGATGCATTCCCATTAATGTTCTCTCTCTCTTGCGTGGGAGTTTTTGTGTTGGTTGATATTCAATTGAAGTATCTTCATGAGATTTGCAAATCTACTTGTTGGTGATACCCTTTCTAGCTTTGGCGACTTGTCTAGAGTATTGGCGCATTTTATTGAGAGTGAAATCTGCATATTATTGAATATTGTGAAGGGTTTTATGGTGTTTTATAATCTGCTGGTTATTGTTGGTTTTGTTCTAATTAAAGCAACTTGATTTGAGCATCTGTTGGCATGTTTTAAGAGTGAATAAACTATATTTGTAATCTGATCTGAGTTGGCTTAATTTTCTGAATGTGGGCAGCCATTGTGGGATGTTTTTGAAAGTTTCTAAGAGCTGGAAATAATTTACATGTTTTATGCTAACCCTAGCAACTGTGTTTAAGATTTTGAGGGCTGTTTTGGAGGGTTTTCGGTGGTCATAAAATTCAGATCTTTTGTTCTTTGGAAAGATCTTAATTTATAAAATTATCTACACTTTATTTGAGGGAAAAATATGGGATATTGAAGGAGTTATGCATTTTTTAATATTTCAGTTGTCTGCAAGCTTTTCTGGGTATGGAAAATTGATATTTATATCAAATATGCAGTTTGGGGTTGATTTCATATTGTATATGATTGTAAAAACTAGGAGAAATAAGAAGAAGATGTTTTCATAATTTTTGGAGTGGATTTGATGCCCTAAATGTGTTGGGCGACCTACGTTTTAGGTCAAAATTAGGGTTTCAGGTTGGCTGTGCGAAATTTTATTTTTGCATATTGTTCTTCATATTTTTGTGGCCCATTATCCAAAATTTCAGCTCATTTAAACTTCTCTAGCCAAAGATATGAATTTTTAAAAAATTGCAGTAGTTGGGGTTTGAAAATTAATTATTTACAGCTGTGTGTGATCAGATTTGTATGAATTCCTAACTTGTCCTAGAAGGGGACATTACATACCTTTTTTCCTTGAAGCTTCTTCTTCTTCACTTAACATGGTGGAATACTCTATGGGTTGATTCCTCTCCAATTTTTGCATGGTAATTTTCTCCTATTGATATCTTCTATTTTTCCTTGTGCCTTTACTATCTTTCAACTAACAAAATTCTTCAAAGGTCAACATAGATCTTACCTTGGAACTAAGTGTTGCATACTCTTTACCCCATGTCTCCATGTCATCAACCTCAATTGGTTATTCCTCCTTTTGGAGAAACTTGGCTCTGCAAAACTGATGTGGAGGCTTGGCGGATGTTCTAACTGATCTAGTAGAGCTTCCTTCACCCTTGTTGCCTTGATTTCCTTGAGACCTTGGTATGGCAGTACTCATCTCCTGTATAGATTTTCTCAAATCAGCAAAGGCTCTCCTATAACGGAGTCTCTTAAATCTCTCTGAGCATCCACCCAACAGATTTGCAACTCTCTATGGCCTCTGGTGATCACTTCATTCAGATAGTTTATCTTAGCTATAGTAGGAGCTCTCTGATAATGCTCTTCCATGGTCTTCTTCTTTGTCTTCAGGTCTGATTTTTTCTCTTCACAGGCTGGGAGAATACACTGCTCTAATACCACTGTAATGTCCCCAAATGGACATTTCACCCCCAAGTGGATTTGAGGCAAATCTCGATCCAATAATATAGAATATAAAAGATATACAATAATTTAAGAGTGCAGATCTAAATTTATCTAGAAAATGCGACTTGGGTAGAGGATGGAACCCACCCAAAACTGGAGTAAAAACAATAGATTTTGACCAAAAACAGACCAGCTGATATTAATATTGCAAAAACACCAAAACGATACCAGATTTGGCCTCAAATGAAGGCTAATTTATTTATTATAAATCTACAGACTGCTCCTTCAGACACAGCTAAAAACATCAATTCTTTGATCCAAAAATCATGCAAGTTGGCTGATTTGATTTCTAATAATCAGACTTATGAACAACAATGTAAATCAGCTCCAAAATAGCTCCAAAACCCCACAAACCAGCTCCCTAGGTAAGTCACTCCACCAAGAACACTGCTGGAAATAAAGAAGAGATACAACAACTAATCTTCTTCTTCAAACGCTTGTACAAATCTGCAACTTTCAGCCCTCAATACTACTGAAAAACAGCCAACTCCTTGATCCGCAATCGAAACCCCTTAATGGAGAATCCTCACAACTTAGAAGAAGAGTTTTCGTTCTTCTTCTAGATATCTAGAGGGTTTTCGTCCTCAAGAGATAATCTCTAAGGGTTTTCATCCTTAGAAATTATTTTGCAAAGCTCTCAAGCTCAAACAAAAATCAGAATTTTATAAAATGAAAGAGATATCTCTCCAAGCCAAGTCGACTTGCTTTTGTAGGAAAACTTGGCTTAGTAGCCACCCACAAGCATCAACACATACTTTGGCCAACATTTAATTCTTTTTTGGCCTTGTATCATCCCCAACACGGGTCACATTTTTCCCCTAGGGGAAATAAAAATAAAGTGACCTCTTTTCTTTTTTTTTTCTAATTTCACTTTATCCTCTTTTATTTTTTATTTAGTCATTAATAAATTAATATAAGTGCTTTATAAAGTTCATTTCTATGCACTTTATAATAATTTATTAAGACTATAGTTCCCCTTTTTAACACCCCTTAGCCGTCGGAAAACAAAATTGGGCTAAGGGTCTTCGACTGGATTATCTTAGGAAGTGGGACATTTCGCCCATATAAAGTCATAATCTTTTAATTGGTTTTTAAAATGCACCAAACCCAGCCGACCCCTTTTAATGGGAATTACAAAGATAAAAACATAAATATGAATGAAGGAAACTTGAAATATAATCCACAATCTTCCCTTGTTCATCCATTGCTTGCCTTTAGAAAGAGGAAAGTTAAGGAATCCTTTATTTTGGATTAATTCGAAAAATGGGACATTACAATCCTCTCTTCTCAAAATTGCTTTCCGTCAAGCAATTGTAAGAACTGAGATCCCAAATGAATCTCAACTGTTTTTTCTTTGATGTACCAGCACATGAAGCAAACATATCAAAAAAAACAAGAGTGTTTAACAACACTTTAGAATTCCCCTTGTCATACCTTAGAGACATGATAGCTATCTCTCTTCCGATGTTTGACCCCACCTCATAATTTCCATCCAAATGATGGCTTCCCAACACTTCGGTAATGTTGTCCCAAAAACAGTTGTAACCATGCATTTTTTTTTTCAAAAATCAGAATGTTCAAGCCTGAAAATAACACATCATAATCTGATTTTGTTCCTCCTTTCATTTGAGATCTTCTTTTCTCAACGTTCCATGACGGAATGCTCTTCAAAAATGGAAACATACTGTTGTTCATGGCTGTTAATGGAAGCCCCAAATCTGATTGTTGCAAACTCGGCCCTATGAGAATGGCGTAACAATTACCAAACTAAAATTTTATGGAAACAACCAAATTTGTGAGCAGCATAGGGACTAAAAATTGCCCCTACATGGGCTAGAAAATGAAGATCAGCAAACTTGTGGCTGAAATCAGCAAACATGTTAGCCCTTGACATTTTGCATTCGTTCCTTGCTCCAACTTGGCGTGAAAAATGGCTTTCAGCAAGAGAGCTCCAGTTTGCTCTTAATCCCTCAAGTGTTCCCCACCTGGAGGTCATACTATGCATGCCCGCAATTAACCATAAAATATCACCATGAAGCATTCTATCAAATAGTAAACCCTTGCTATCCTCTATGTATTGAATGCCCCGAAGATGTGCTTCTTCCCTTTTTATGCTAGCCATGCTTGGAAGTATATCAATGCATTTCCATATAAGATGCATACAACATATGTTAAAACTTATACTCACCTCTTTTAGAAGGTTGCTACCTTGCTGATTTGGTTTCCCAATGGTTGACTTGAAGTTACACCACCGAATTTCCTTCTATGTTAAGTTTGGATCAGTCCATAGAAGTGTGGATGAGTGGGTGTGATGTCCATGAACAGCCCTACATTTCTTTGTAAGTAATGCCCAAGATGTTGGGATGTTAGCCTTGCTCAACCTCCAAGTAAAAACCTTCTTACCCATCATAGTAAGATGATAGAGTGTCCCAAGTCAGCCTCTTTCTCGCTGCCCATGGAAGGTACGTACAGCCCCATGCATAGTTTTGAAGAGGACAGCCCCTCATAGTTGTAGTCTAACTCGAAATTCTTGATTGTTATTGACATAGGAAGGGTGTAACAATTATGATACTTGAAGTCCCTTCCGCATATCATATTAAATCCAAAATTCTTCATCAAAAATACCAGCAATACAAATGTTCAGACTAATATCACTAATTTTCCAACCATGGAAACCCTCTCAAATTGATGCCGAAGAGTATTGTATACCTCGAGCTAGATAGAAGCATGAAAACTCATTCCAAAAATCACCAAAACAGAGATTCCGGCTTTATAAAATATGTTGAATCAAAATGCATAACATTCAGATCCTGTAATTTGTGCCCTGAGAAAGGCATTTTTCTTGTGAACACCATCATTTGCCTAGTCGCTGCCAACTAAGGAATGACTCTAAAATGCATGCAAACCTCAAGTTTGTAGATAGCATGCCTTCCAAAGATTCCTCTAACATCTTAAATCTGCATAAAGGTCTTCAATAACCTGTATTCATTCCAACCAAGGAAAGCAAGTTTATCGTGCCTCTTAACCAGCCATCTAGAAGGATTTTTTGTCCTTCTTAGGAGAATTGATCTCGCTGCCCTCCATGATACAAATATAGCTGTGATATACGAGGAATCAAAAATTTTGAAATATGATAGTCATACCTAGGGCTGCCCACAAAGAGTTCCCTTCTCAGGGCTGAAGTAGAATTCCTTCCCCATTCGGTACCCTTCATCCTAACAAAATTGTTAGAATATTCCTTATGATGACCACAATATTGTAAGGTCATAGTATGAAGGTGATGAAGCAATCCCTTAGGAAAATGATGCAATTGCTTACCGTAGGTTGTTGTCCTCAAATTTCCAGCGAACTGAGAGTGATCATAGGCACCTAGAAAAGCACTCTTTTCACCCATACGAACCCCAACAAGGTTACCCAAAAGTCTTGGTCCATTGATCCTATGCAATTCGGATTCTTCTCCATCCTTAGCATCATGAAGTCTTTCCTTTTTCCATGATATGCTTTGAAGCATTAAATTTGCCCCAAGGTCATCATCCCTTTCAACTAATTTCCCATGATCATAAATCAGAAATGGCATAAGCATAAAGAAATAAATCCGAGTTACCTCCAAACCTTCGGTTGCGTTGTTGATGTGTTTTTGAAGTGTCTTCGTATCTCTTACCAAGGTCTAATCCATCACTACCTTGCTTTTTAGTAACTGCTGCTATAATCAGACCAGCAAGCTTATTATCATCATGTTTCTTTGGAGAAGGGTTTCCAACCAGCCCTTTCTCTTCCCCTTCTTTCTCTGCATCCCTTGCTTCATCTCTAGATGCATCATATGTAAAAACATTTTCAGTATTAACCACAGAATGAGCAATATTTACCTCGTGATGTGGACTCTTTGGAATGGGTGTAAGCGCCATGGCCTTAGATCGTTCAGTCACCAACCCTTCTTCCTTGATGATTCTATCTTCATCAAACTTTGTGCTCTCTTCATGTTTAGCCAACATGAAGGTGCTCCTTTCCTCCAGGGTCGAGATATCCTTCCCATGACCCTTGTGCATGCCAAGAGGCTTGGACCAAGTTCTAATGCCCACTCTTTCTGTTTCCAATTTTGCGAACTCTGCAAAAAGTAAGGCATCATGGATCTCCTCCGAAAGAGCTCTATACTCTTCATACCATGTACCGATGTTGTTTCCTTTGGGTGACGGAGAATGAATAATTTCCCTTGAAGATATTCTTCCACCATTGGATCCTTGCATGGTATGGATTAGCCAAGCCATTATGTTGGTCAATCTTTCTTCCCTTGGTTGATCTGCTTTCCTTCTTCTTTGGTAGTATAGAAAATCCTTGTCGCCTTCTTCCATTGAAACCCTAGGCCTTTGAAGATCCATGCTCTGATACCACTGTAATATCCCTTTTGGGACTATAAATGGAGAAAAGGGGTTAACCGACTGTCCCGAACCGATCTGATCTTGAACACCTTTAATTATTCACACAATAAATTAATAATTACTGAAAACCGATCTAAAATCAGCAATCTTCAAGGGCAGCGAACTCTCTACGGAATTCAAATTCACTTTTCACTATGCAAATCAATGAAGAATGCCACAAAACAATTAATCTAGCCACGGCAATATTTATAAATCATAAATATATCAAAAAAAATGAAGGAATATCTGATTTCACAGCTCGAATTAATTATTTAGAACAGCAGCAGACTAGCCAAAACCGAGGTCTAGGAAAAATAATAAACCTTTGCCAAAATTAACCAAAATGGAGATTCCGGCCTTATAAATTATGGCGAATCAAAATATGAGATCAAACTTGCAACTTGTGCCCTAGAAGGCACCCAAACTCAAACCCTATTCGCTCCAACTAGAAATGGCTCTAAAATGCATGAAAATGTTTGCAGATGTCTTCTTTACTCCTCCACTATCCAAATCTGCAAAAAGGTCTTCAATATGACTTTGCTTCAACCAAGGATGGAGGGTTTTTGTCCTCCAACCAACCACAAGAAGGGTTTTCATCCTTCTTGGAAAGACACACTATTGGACTTTCGCCCAAAAGTGGAAAGAAAATGAACAAACAGCCCGAAGGTCTAAATTAGATAAAATTCCCAAAAGTAGATGTGTGCAAATGAAGTCTCTAATCTTCTTTTATATCCCCACCATGGCGCCAAAGGCCAAAAATTTAAGGCCGATTCATATAAAGTCATTATAATCTTTTAATTGGCTTTTAAAATGCACCAAACCCAGCCGACCCCTTATAATGTGAATTACAAAGATAAAAAACATAAACATGGATGAAGGAAACTTGAAATATAATCCACAGTCTTCCCTTGTTCATCCATTGCTTGCCTTCAAAAAGAGGAAAGGCAAGGAATCCTTTATTTTGGATTAATTCAAAAAATGGGACATTACATTGGGAAAGCGAAGTAAGAGAAGATAAGCTCCATGGAGCATAACTGCAGCAGCTTATGGGTCTTTTGTATTGTTTTGTAATCTGAAGATAAAATAAGCATACTTCGGAAGTAATTCATGGCATGTATGATGTTGTAAAGCATAAAATGTGTGTGAATGGATGTTCTATTAAATAATATCTGAAATCAGTCTTGGTAATCAATATATTGATATTCAGAGTATTAGAGAGTCTTAGATGAGCCTTTATTGTATTTAGGACACCATAGAATGATACCAGATCATGAATGAACAGAGTTTACTTTATATCGAGTGATAAGCAATCTTAGTTGTCTTCAAAGTCAAAAAATGTATGTTTTGAGTGAATGTTAGTTTGGTTGTAAGGGAAAAGTTGTCATTCAATTGAACCCCTATCCTTGACTACATCAAATCATAATGAAACAAGAGACTCAAGAACTTCACTCAATCAATGCCTTGGCCCTGCCTCGGCCCCAGCAGTTCACTAAATCAATGCCTCGACCCAGGGACTTCACTAAATCAATGCCACCGAAACCAGGGACTTCTTTGTTCCAATGGCTTGTGGGGTTCGAGAACTTGCAGCAGCTAACAATAGCTTTCTACCTTACAAGATCACAAAATTGATAAGCGTTAGAGTTTGTGTCATAAGAAGTCATTCAGCATGTGATACTTTTATCCATAGTTAACATACTCAGCGAGTACTCGCCAAAGAAAAATGCAAACGAATACTCGCATGGAAAACTCACCACTCGAGCTCGCCAAGTTTCAGCGAATATTCGCCAAAACTCGACAAGTCCAAGCTAAAAACTCATTGACGTGGACTGTACATGCAAACATGTCCAACAAACTCCAAAAACGTGATTTTTTCCCTTTATAAAACCCCAAACACTTCATTTTCATTCACACAACCATTTGAGCTTCCATTGCATGTGTTGAACGGATTTTAGAGCAAATTCGAAGAAGAAACTTGGGGAATTGCATTTGGAGATAAGTTTTTTTTTTAATTCTTTCAAGATTTTGCAAATTTGGTATGTATTATTTAAGTTTTATATATTCATACTGTAATTCTAAATACATCTAATGTAAAAGCAAATGCTTTTAAATTTTTAATATTCATTTGCAATCGGAGGTATGGTTTTTTTTTTACGCAAATTCGTTCTAAATTATTTAAATTTTATATATTCGTATTGTAATCGATTCGTCAAATATGTCTTGTAATTTTAAATGCGTTCAATGTGATTGCGAATAATTTTTAATACTCATTTGCAACCATAGGTATGTTATTTTTATTAAATTACGGTGAAATATGGTTATTCAAGCACGTTTTTTTTTTAATTTAATTAAGCTTTGCGTTTTTTTAATTTTTTAAATGTGCATTGTGTTGCAAATTAGAGCTTAACAATGGCATCAGGTTCGGCATCTGGGTCAGCATCACTAGCAGGAACCGTTCCTACGAATGCCCATACCCTCGCTTGGAAGTATGGTGTACATGGAGTTGTTCAGGGAACAGTGGTTTAAAATTTTTGTGGCAAAACATTTTCTGGAGGCATCAATCGTCTGAAGTATCACCTTGCATGTATTGTTTGCAGGGATGTTGTGGTTTTCCCCAATGTTACAGAAGAGGCAAAGCAAGAGATGAAAGTAGAGCTGACAGAGCTAGAGGAGAAGAAACTAGAGGGGAAAGGGTGGATGCAGCCATAGCAAAAGCTATTAGACCTGGGGCTGGAATGACATAGGATTCAGAGGATGATGCGGCACCAATTGTGGGCTCTACTCATGGTCCACACATACGAACCAAACGAGGCACATCTATTTCATTAAGTTCGAGCTAAGGCATACATAGTTGTTTTGTGCCAAGGAACATACCTGCAGCACAACCTTCATTGTAAGGTACAACCTGAAACAAGGATATGCACGAGGAAGTGGATAAAGCATGTGCGAATTTCTAGTACTACAACAACCTTCCATTCAATGTGGCAAAAAGTCCGTACTGGGAGTACTTGGTGACAACATTGACAGTTGCACGGAAAGGGTACAAGGCACCCTCTCCAAAAGATTTGAGTGGGAAATTACTCAAGAGTGCAGTTGCAGATGCCACTACAATTCTAGAAGATCAAAAGAAATAATGGCACAAATACAGATGCACCATTCTTTCAGATGGGTGGACAGATGTAAGGAACAACACCTTCATTAATTTTTTAGCGGCTTCAAATGGTGAGATGGTGTTTTCGAAGTCTATTGATGCCTCTAACATAGTAAAAAATGCAAAAAAAATGAGTGTTATGTTGGAGACGATTGTATTAGAGGTGGGTATATAGAATGTTGTGCAAGTTGTCATAGACAATGCAGCAACATATATGGTGGCTGGGAGATTATTGTAGGAGAGACATCCATCACTCTTTTGGACTTCTTGTGTTGCTCATCACCTTGACCTTCTTTTGGAGGACATACGCAAAAATGATTG
Organism: Taxus chinensis; assembly: GCA_019776745.2. Classification (NCBI taxonomy): domain Eukaryota; kingdom Viridiplantae; phylum Streptophyta; class Pinopsida; order Cupressales; family Taxaceae; genus Taxus; species Taxus chinensis. Next base: position 966,898,031 of record CM034147.1, read on the forward strand.
GGTGAGGCCGGTTGTAGAAGATGCAAGAAACATAACAAAGTACATATATAATAACCCTTGGGTTCAGAGCTTGATGAAAGAACACACAAAGGGGAAAGAGTTTCTTCGAGTCGGTGTCACAAGGTTTGCAACTAACTTCTTGACGTTGCAAAGTATTTCTAGTTTGTTGACATCATTGAAGCAAATGTTTGTAAGTCAAGCATGGTCAGACTCACAATATTCAAATAAAGTTGATGGAGAGAGTATTGCAATGATAGTTTTTGATGATATCTTTGCAAAGAGAGTTATAGAAATCATCAAGGTAATTTCAAACTTCGATTTATATTTCAAGTTGATTCCTTTATTTTAATTTGTTAACTTATAAATATATTGTTATTTACTTTTTTACTTTATTTGTAAGTTTGTAACCTTAAATTTTAATTTGTGTGTAGGTATCAGAGTCGTTGGTGAGGGTTTTGCGTTTGGTTGATGGGTAGCAAAACCCTATGGGGTACATTTCTGAGGCCATAGATAGGGCCAAAGAATCTATTCAAAACTAATATAAGAGGGATATCGGTAGATATGGTCCCTTTTGGGAGATTATTGATCGGAGGTGGAACAATCAGCTCCACCGACCTATTGATGCAGCTGAGTACTACCTCAACCCCAAGTTTTTCTTCTCTGACGGCTTCACAGATGTGAACGGAGAGGTTATGGAGGGCCTTTCAACATGTATTGAAAGGATGATACCGGAGGTTGAGACAAGGGACCTCATTATTTTAGAGCTATAAAATTACAAACATGCTAAGGGGAGGCTCTTTTCTTCAAAGTTAGCTATCCGAGGGAGAACCACGCAGGCACCAAGTAATAAAAATTAGAATGTTTACTAAGTTACTTATTAGTTACAAATTTGATTTTATTAATTACTTATAAAATTTTTATTATCTTGTTTGTAGGTTCTTGGTGGGAGGATTGGGGAGGAAATACCCCGCATCTTCAAAAGCTAGCCCTCAGAATTCCATCTCAACCTTGTAGCACTTCTGGATGTGAACGCAAATGGAGTTTGTTTGAGGTCATTCACATGAAGAAGCGCAACAAGTTGACTCAAAAATGGCTCAATGACTTGGTTTTTATGCAATACAATCTTCGGCTTCGCATGAGAAAAGTGGAGGCCACATCAAAGGAGCTTATTGATTTGGATGAGATAGATTCATACAGCGAGTGGAGTGGACAAGAAGAGGAAATCCCTGCGTTCACAGAGGATGAGATTGCTTCTTTCAAGAGGGAAGCTATGGAGGGAGAAGCACTGGCAGGAGATATTGGATTGGATGACATCTTTGGAGGTGATCGCAAACATGCAGCAGAGGAGCCGCCACCATCTACTACCAGGTTGAAGCCAGAGTCACAACCTTATAGGAGGAGTGAGGAGACGCAGCCGAGTGTGGGGACTAGTAGAGGCACTAGACCCTCTCCCCAATATTTCTCTAGAGTGGGGAAGAGGAAAATGTAACTTATTGTGTATTGTAACTTGCATAGATATGAAATTTATGGTGATAATTTTCACTGACAATCATCATAAATTCATAGCACTTATCAGCCGACTATTGTATTCACATGATGATGCGATTTTGTGTTGTATTTGTATTCAAATCTAATAGAAAACACTTCTCTAACATTTTATGGACTCATTAGATACATTTTATAGCTATATTTTGCATAAAATTCATGTTTTTTAAAGAAATTTGAGTGTTTTTTAAGTTGCCAAATATTCCCAAATATTCACCAAGTCTGGCCGAGTTTTTGCCGAGTCAAAAATTGTTTGGTTTGTCGAATATTCGCTGAATACGAAATAGGCGAACTACGATTTTATCATACAAATTCTTTTTCATCTAAAGTGTTTGCATATGCGAGAGAACCAAATACATTGCCTCCGGCATATTCTTCCCGTATGTTGCTAATATCTAATCTCTTCTGGATCAGCTGCATATGTTTAATTTACTTGCCAATATTTCATGTTGTCCAAAATATTGGCCTCGTGGCTTCTGGCTGCTTTGGCAAAACTCTACAAATGGATGAGGATCTGTTAGTAACTTTTTGGGCATGATAAGAAACATCGGCCCTCCATAGAAACAATGCGAAGTGACCATTTTAATTTAATGATATCTACCAAACTTATCAGAAATTATCTAACATTATGTGATCCTTTTATCAAATCCATTGCAGATCTCCAATTATTGTTTATACTTTATCCTTAAACTATCCTTCTCCCTATTAAAATTTATTGGGTTTTTCTCCATCTCGATTGTCTCTACCAGATGCTCATATGATGCTATTATTTTGCAATTATCTCAACATTCTCCAAATCTGGTGTTTTGTTTTTGACAAATGTTCAGCCAAGGCCAAAGCTCTTGTTATATTATGCTTACATCTACCACACACTCCTTTAACCTTGTTTGAACAGGTCAACGAATTTATACTAGTAGACCATGCCTGAAAGAACACAAAATCTTGTAGACACCTTGGGAGAGAAGTGAATTTAAAGGATATGCAACATATTTAAGGAATTTTTCAAAAGTGGAAGGTTGTGTAAAAAAATGTCTAGATGTTTAATCGTTGAGGTTTTCAATAGTACCTTTAGCAAAGAGAAGGATAACTCTTCCTCCGGTGGTAGGATAGATGGGAAGTTGTGTTGAGAAAGCTTCATATATTATATCATATATCTTAAGAATTCACAAAGCTGGTAAGAATCATATCTTGTCTAGCAATCATGATTGCAAGTTATCACATTGTGTTTGGGGATCCCAACTCTGGCAAAAATTAAATTTTTCATGTGAAGTGCCCTTTTCCAAGCTAGTCACTATGGAAGACCTTATGCCCTTTCCTCCTCCTGTGGGCATCAAGGAAGGAGCAAAGGAGGGAAACTCACCATGGTTGTAAGTGATGTACCTTCACGATTAATTATTTTATTTGCTAATCATGGCATTGGAATGGTTCAACTATGGGAAAGAAGACCTACTAAGGAGAGTTTCTATTTCTTCATTATGAGGTCGGTCTTCTTCAGTGAAGATTAAAAGTGCACTAGGAGGTCAGCCATGAAGTTGGGGCTTCTAATTCATCATTGGAGCCAAAGGAAGGGTACTTCAAGAATTTCAAATGGAGAGAATCGTCATCTTTCATCTATTTTGACATTTACTTGGGAGTGGAGCTAGTGTAGCTTTTCTTCCTGCCATTGAAAGACTGAAACCCTTCAATAGGATCACACTTGGGGATGGAAACCCTCATTTGTGCATTGGTGGCTTCATACGGAGGTCACAAGTGAGCTTTAAGAAGAATTTCATATTTATTTCTTCCCTTCTAACCCTAGGTGACTTGTTTAGGTGAAGGGTTTGATATCATCTAGGCACTTTTGGACAATTTGAGTTGATATTATTGTTCTTCATATTTTATAAGCTTGGAATCTATAATTTGGTGATTTTTGGAGAGGCTTGTGAGCTATTTTTAGCCCCTGTTTGCGGCTGCCATGCTGCTGTCATAAAATGAATTGCAGTTTGGTGTAATCTCTTATTTTCTCCATTATTTTGATGTAATTTGGATCGATAAATGTTGCCATGTTTGAAACAATTATTTAGAAGCATTTTTAGTTGTTATTGCATGGTTGTATGATGAATTGAAGTGCCTATACAATTTGCTGCTCTAAATAACTGTTTATTGATTATTTTAATAAGGTTTAAGCATATTTTCAGTCACTTTCAGATTGATGCTTGTTGGTCGATGGTGTATTTTCAGATTTGATTCATTTGGGGTTGTGGCCGAACCCTTGTTTTCAGTTTTTGCCCTAGAAAGGGACATTACATTTCATCTACTGGTGCTTACATGAAGAGATCTTTGATATTTGGCCAGGCTTCAAATCCCGGCTCTAGGTAGTTTTTGGTAGAACAGCAACCAAGCTTTCCACGCCACCCCTCTCTACCCTCAACCTGGCATTGCAGCTTCACTGATCAGAAGTTTGTTAGTTTGAGGACCGTAGAATCTTATGGTTTCTTGACCATTGCTCGAAGAACACGGGACTCTTGTTCTTCCAAAACTGCTTTGCATGAGGTCAATATGATCAAAATTAGATGTAATGTAATGATGTTCTCGGAAATAGAATAGATTTCTTATAGCTTATGTTCCAAAAAAAATATACACAAAGTCCTTGCAGAATAAAGGATGACAAGGTACTAAAATCTACCTTTTATGTTTCTCAAATAGGGAAATGGCTAAGCATTTTTTCATCGATTTTCCATCTGTAGCTACCACATCAATTCATTTATCTGCATGGTTTGCATTAGCAGCATAATATTATTGTTTGCTCAAATACCTTATGCTTGAATGGAATGAGATTAAATTTTAATAAATGATAGGCTATTGCTTGCCATGTCTAGGCCTTCCTTGATGGTCAATTGCTGGGGTCTTTGGTTAGAGTGTAATATAGAAGTGTGCTATTACAAGATACAGTCAGCTGCTAATTCATTTTCTTGGGGAGAAATTGATCTTATAGTACATCAAGAAAAGTGATCATTACATCAGCCAAAGCAACCAAATCATAGCGAAACCCCTGCCCTGTAAAAACTAGAAAAGCAACATTTGATCTGGTGCCCAAAGAGGGAAGAATTGACTTATTTATGGAAGCCATTAAGTTTGGTTTTGATAAGTGTAGCAAAATACTGCTTAAAAAGCCTCAGCTTCCATACATTGAGCAGGAGAAAATGCTCATGAAAGGTTGCTTTACAACTTGTCCTCCAAAGGAAATCAGTAACAGACACTTGTGTTGTATTCCACAAGGTTCTGCAACTATCTGTGATCATCCAAGTGTCCCCTAAAAGAGGACCTCACCATAAGTGGGCGGAAATGAAAATATAGTTGAATTCAGCCTGTAACCATGCATAGAAACTTGAATTTTTTTGCAGAAGTACACCTCCGTAAGGCATAACTGACTGATTCCTCTATCCCACGTAGAATTCATAAAACCAATCTTGTGACACCTTGATTTGACTATCAAGCCTTAGTGAAGCATAAGACACCCCAAGTCGTTTTGTTTGAAAGAAAACCTTTTGCTTTCAAAATAGACTGTCAATGCATTTGCCATCTCTCTGTTGGATCACTCACTCCCTATGTTTGTTTAACCATGGAAAAATAACAGAATTGTGTCTCACTAAAGACATCCAAACTGTTAAACTAAATGCAATATTCTAGGACCAAAGACAACACACTCAAGTGGGCCCCTAAATGACCTATTCATATTAAAATGAAATTGGCTTACACAATTGTGAAGAATAATAGATGTACATAGAGCATTTCATAAAGCGTCTGAGGCAAGATTACCTTGACGCCAAATCTGGGTAGCCTTTGGCAGTGATCATTATGCTTGGAATGAAGTTATAGATCCGATCTTCAGCCAATCTTTGGAAAATGGCATCCTAAGGTTTCTCGACAGTAGGTACACACAGTGACAAAGTAATTACCAGATATAACAACTATTTCTCACTATTTTAATTATCCAACAGAAGATAAAGCCTCAGCTGGACAGCAAATTTCAAAGAAGTTATAGAAAGCTTGTACTTTTTCCACCAAAATAATATATCTAGCGTCCGACTCAAAGACCCATTTTTGTAGCAAATGCAAGTTTCCATTGATGAGATGACCTGCAGGCCCCAGCATAGTACAGTCTACAATATCTCCATTAGGTTCCTGAAGTAGAGCAAACACAATTAACAACAGCATGAGAGCATGACTACACCATAACTAGTCTTAAAAAGGCCTGAGATTCCAAGCTGATTGCCATAATGCTGACGAAGAAGATAGCATAGTAATAGAACATACATGTATTAATAGTTTCCCAAGTACTGTTCCTCGGCTGGAAGCCATTATTCCAAGGCTGTGGCGACTACACTGAACCAACGCAACTACATCTGCAGATGAAATAGAGAGACTATTCATGTGTGCAACGACAATAAGTAATTTCAATAGTGTTGCAAGCAAATGTTGAAAGAACTGTGTACCTTGTATTGCATGATTAACTTGAACTTGGCTACTGAAGTATTTTGGAGAGTCGGAAAGCAACTTATAGAAAATTTCTCGTTGAGTTGCTTGCTTTTCTCTAACCAACAGTTGGAAGCAAAGTTCCAAAACTTTCCAAACTGGAACAAAAGTTGCTTTCGAACAGTGACCCATGTGCATACTTAAAACCCAGGGTGACTTAACAATGTAGTCATGTCATGGTTCTGATATCTGAAAGGACACTCAGAAAACAAGAGGGGGAAAAAATTTATCGTTACCTCTAATAAATGCTTTTCCAACATTTTTTTTCATGAAGGACCTCCCATATGTAGAATGAGAAAGGAAGATCGAATCAATATCACCAAAGCAGCCTTGACGTAATTTTGTATTGTTTGCTGTTCTGCGAACCTGTGTAAAGCTCAGGGTCATTTTTAAAGTTAGATTTAGGTAGCTGTCATCATTTGTAAAGCCTGATCAGTAAAATTTTATCGTTTCAGCCCACTGGACTATAGGCCCGCATAGCCTGAAACTTGACAGAGTCTGACCATCTTTCTAAGAAATTATCAGAGCATAAGACATAACCATGATGGATTGGAATTTTCATGTGCTGTAGTTTGGGCAAACTTAATGAGATGTATTTAAATATTCAACTGGTAATAAAAAGCAAAGAGATAGAAAATACAGCCGTTTCTGATTATTCATTTATCAGTAGACTATACAATAAAGTTTATACTCACTCATTCTTTTAGAGTGCACCAGGAAACAAGATCTCTTAAGTTAACCACACTAATCATCGTCACTTTCAAAGAGTCCAAGAATGAAAAACATTTCAAAAACACATTATAATGGACCCAAAGGTCTGACATTTATTTGAGGATTATGATATTAGTTTATGTGCCAAAATCAATTCTAGGAGTACTTCCCATGATATTTTTCTGTGCAATCCTCTAGCAAAATTAGTTGCACTATTATGCTCTTTATCGTTTAAGATGTCTTGTAATAGTTTCATAGTAGAGAAAAAAGAGACTTTCATGTAGCTTGGGTATTACCATTAGTGACATTACTAGTAAAGGCTTCAAGAAATAATTATTTCATCTCAGAAGAAATGACTGAAAAACCTTTCAGAGTTGTCGAAGATTGACTGACTCGGGGGTCACTCCGTGTCAGCTCCATTAGTGACCAGCAATATTTCCAACGGCATATCTCAACTTCAGTCTTCCAACACTTTGTCCTTCCCATGTATAGTTAAGCCACTGTTGTGTACCTAAACACAACCTATATATATTTGTCTTTAGTTTCAGCATTATTATTATGATTATGTTATATTTTTGGTGACTACGGTTAGGTCATGAGTTAGTCTTGGGCTAATTAGGGTTTTGGTGGTTTGAATACAAAAGGGGGAAAATCCCGTATAGAATGTATCTTTTATCAATTACAACATATCAATACAAAGAGATAGCCCGCCTTTGTGCGAGAGCTCCTTTGCTTCATTAGGATTTGTAGGTGCAATCCAACCCTGGGTGTGCAGGTGCCCCCATTTATATTGTTTATCTCTTATTTGGAATATTTACTCAATATTTTGTGGTTCCGTTTTCAGTTAATATGTGGAACGCTACAAGTTGTATCAGAGCTTCTGTCGATTTTTGTAGCCGCAGTCAAAATGTGGAGGGAATTTTATCGAAGAGGCCGCTCAAATTTTGTGAGCATAGAGGAGATGAATAGGATATTTGATTATTTCCGTAACGAGGTTATAAGGGAGGTCTATTCGTTGGGAAGGCAGCCAAAACAGCCAGTTGAAGAGTAGAATATGAACCCTTGGGGAAATATGGCGATTGGAGCAAAGAAAAAAGAGGAATCAAATGTAGTGGTATGGGATGAATATCCTAAAGAAGAAAAGGAACAACCCATTCCAGAATCGGAGGAAAATCAACTGCAGAAGAGGAGAAAGATTATTTGCGAAGGGAAGAAGCAGCAACAAAAAGTGAAGGCGTTAAAGTAAAAGAAGGAAGGTAAGAGAAACCCCCTTTTCATTCCAGTTTGATAATGTAGAATATTTGGTTGTGTCTGAATACAAGGCAAGGGAACAACAATATCAAACCTATCTCCTGCCTTGTATTCAGACACAACCAAATCTTGAAAGATATGGGTAGGATAAAACCCTACATAGGCAAGAAAGGTTATTTTGGGAAAAGTGTATGCATTGTTGAGAGTTTGATGAAAACCCTTCCATGGATTCAAAGCCGGATAAACAATGTTGTGTACATTTTTGCAAGACAATGTTGCAATAAGGATGTGTGTTGGTACTAGAAGAGAGCATGGAATAAGAAGAGAAGGAAGACACAAGGAAGAGCTACAGTTTGGGATATTATGGGGCAGCAATAGTATGTGAGTTGTAAAAAAATCTGAAACTCTGGGAATGGAGGATAACATGGAAGAGCTGAAATGGGAAGGACAAAAAACCCAAAATTTTGGGCATGTGTGGAAGATGCCAAAGAGAAAACCCCAACCCAAATTATATATATCCGACGTGGCCCAAATTGCCAATTCCAAGGTAAGGGTGAAAAAGTGTTGGGAAATGTGCCCAAAATGCGACGAAATTCTTGGTGGAAAAAATATAACTAAAAATAGATTTTCAATAGAAAAACCCTCATTCTCATTCATGTGTTATTTCAAGTAGTGGTGTTTGGTAGGATGGTCCAAAGCTTACTTGTAGTAGGTATAGGCCTCAAGTTCCATTCTCATGATGTAACCTTTTGGAGTTTGACTAGGTTCGAGGTCAAAGCTCTTTAAGGGGGACAGCATGTTGTGTGCCTAAACACAACCTTTACATTTCTGTATTTAGTTTTAACATTATAATAATTAGGTTATATTTATGGTTACTAGAGTTAGGTCATGAGTTAGTCATGGGATAAATAAAGTTAATTAGGTTTTTGATGGTTTGAATACAAAAGGGGGGAAATCCCTAAAGAATGTATCTTTTATTAATTCCAACATATCAATACAAAGAGATACCCGCCATTGTGCAAGAGCTCCTTTGCTTCATTTGGATTTGCAGGTGCAATGCAACCCTAGGTGTGCAGGTGCCCCCCATTTATATTGTTTATTCACTGTGTTTTTTCTTTTTAATAATTAACCTTAGGGCCATTCTTTAGAAGCACTGGTGAGGACATGGATGGCCTCCTCTAGCTGCATATTCATTCAGGTGTTCACCTCCAACCAAACATGCATACATGGTGGTTGAGAAATGGTACTAGTCTAACTATTGCATGTCTGAAACTATATCCATCCTTCCTCCCCTTTCCACCTCCTGGATAAGACAACATTAGTAAAATGATGAATTGATTCAAGCTCTCAGCTACTCCTTTTTGCTCTCGCACCATATTTTTGACCAAGCGAGGAAATGGGGTCCATAGAAAATCTGTTTATGACAGAAAGGTAACTTAAGACACTCAAGTTTCTATAAAATAGAGTAGTATGAGGAAAATGCTTTTAAATATTTGAAAACAAACATATCAGAGAGACATGCAAAAGAAAATCAAGTTGTTAATGTTATGATTTGTACTTAACTAAAAAAGGAGGATATCAGGGTATGGTGGGAAAGACTCATAATTTTCTCATTGTCCAAACATTGATCTGCCAGCTATTGCTTATTTTCTAATGTGAGAAACCTAAGGTTGAGATTATATCTACAATGCCCACATTATAAATTTCAAGGCGCACCAACCAGCAATAAATGTAGCATTATAGGCTACAGCCCAGAGAGGGACAACACTAAACACAGCTTCGCTTAGCTGCAATTCATGATTCTCAATCAAAGGTTAGACAAAGAAGCATCATTCTCTCAAAACACCATAACACTCCAGACGAAGCCATCTATCAAGGGGCTTATCACGTTTATTGTAATATAATTTCTCATCGAGTTTCCTGGCTGACTGCTACAGAGAAGGGGCTAATTGGGAGCTGGAAGGCTCTGCCATAAAATTATCCATATTATCATAGAAGCATTTTCAGCATCATTATGTGCAGTACACCTGCCTTGGGATATATGCTAATATAGGAAACAGTTTTAGCAATTATTGAGGACCTGGGGATTTTTCAGCCAACAGTCTAGCAAGGATATTAGGAAGCGAGCAAGAACCATTTGAGTGGCCATCGCTAACAGTTAAAACTTAAGAATGCTAAGAATGGAAAGCCTTTTCAGTCACTAGAGGATATTAAAGCCCACAATTTTCCCTTCATCAGAAAATCTGATAAAAGTTCCAGTATCTACAACTAGTCTCTCCTTATAGCTGGTACCAAAAAACTGGATATTCTTACAGTATAGTTGTGATTATATGATATAGATTAAAATTTTATGATCTTACATTTTTACCTAGGTAAAGGCAATGTTCAGAACTGCAGTCATGATATTAGATAGATTGAAATTAGATGATCTTACATCTTAACCAAGGTTAAGATAATGCTCATTACTGTGGTCATAAGGTTTACATGCTTGAGGCGATACCTGGGACTAAGGTCTCATTTAACCCAGTTTATGGTAGTAGCCAAGACTGAGGTCGTTATATTGATAACACTGTTAGAGGTTAGTGTCTAGACTGAGTATATTATAGTTAAGCCAGCTTAAGGGAGTTCCTCGGACTGAGATTTTTTATATCATTAACCTAAGTCAAGGCAGCGCATGAATTGATTTCTCTTAGTATAATAATGAGAAACTCTAGTTTGAAAGGATAAAAGGATCCTATGAGTTGGTTGGAATTCCTAATTAGAGAGCCTGGGTCCTAACGAGAGGACTCCAAAGACCAAGGGATGCCTGTCTATAGTCAAAAATTGATGTTGACCATACTCCGTACTAAGCCTTATAGGTTCAAGTTTTCTATTAGTGTGGAATTTGAACCGTGTGTTTTTAAGTCATCTCAAGATGGCCTCCATGAGTAGTCATTCCACTAATGACATTATTCCTCATGTAGGTTTATTCCCTAATATACATTATTCACAAATTTTGGTGCACGTACCGGAGTGAGGACAACTCATACAGATATTACTAAATAGGGAGTATAGCTATATATTGGTTCAAAAATACAAGTAAATACAACAAAGGGTTACATAATGCATTCCTTGCGAAAAATTGTGTTGCCTAATACCAATTTGAGTTGATATGACATGGGTCATGGAAGAAAGCTTCAAATATTAGAGGTGACATGAATATGATCAGCTCAATGTTTTGTTTGAATCTGATTCACCAAGGCTTTTGTAGATGAGGGAATTTGGTTGCCATATGATTGAGTACCAATCATACTAGAAAAAACCTCCAAATTGGAAAAAATATCCATAATTTTTCATTTTTTATGGTTGGGTGTATAAAACCCTCGTTTCTTTGGAGTGTACGTCGATATTGCCCATTATTTCTCCAACCTTAGTTGACCCAAAATAAAGCACTCTATATAAGTTCTACATGCTTTTGCATATTTTGCTTAGAAACAATTCTAAGTGTAAATAAGTTTCTTGATTTTTCCCAATTCGTTTGCTCAAACGTTTTTGACCCTCTCATATTCCTTTTTTATCAACATTGCTACTATGATACCCAAAAAAACAAGCAATAAATGATGAGTCGATAAAAATGGAATACTCACGGATGGAGAATTCCGGAAGATGCATGTATTAGTGAATGTATTTTAAGTCACATTTCTGAGACTCCCTTGGGTTACTTGTTGGAACTAATGACCCAAGTAAATGATCTAAAAACATATGTACAGACCCGCAATTTTGTGGTTGTGGATTGATGAGGCGCTTGTACAAGCCATGTAGGTATGAAAGTCATTACATAGGCAACTGTTAAACTAGTTAGCAGATCAAGTATCACTCTTATGACCAAGGAAACATGGGTGCAACTTAACAAGCCAAGTTATATCCACCTAAATTTAGATTGAGAGTGAATAATCTAACAAGAACCCAGCCTATAGAGCATATTGGCAGCACAAAAGATTTAATATCAGGAAACTCTTTATAGACTTTGTGGTTGTAGAGATGCATAGCACACTTGGATGCTATGATGCTTGATTAGAAAGGTTATGGTTGAAAATAATTATGTAATTAATGATTGGGGTCATTCTACCATAAATGATAAAATTGAAAAGTGTAAGACACAAAATTATGATTGATCTCATTGTTCAAGCTACTAAGGAAGGATTAATTGCATAGCTTTGGAGAATCATTCATAAGTATTGGAAAGGCCCATAAGAGCCTAATGGAAGACTTTTGAGTTGTATAATTGTTTGGAAGAAAACATCTTGAGAACGGGGATAATATGGCAAAGGGAGGATTTCAAATTGTTTTCTACATCTATTTTAGAGATAAAACCCACAGAGCAAGTTAAGGGAGAGACAGTCAATGAAGAGAAAAGATACTACATTTTAGAAATTGTAAAGTGAGTGGTTTCGAGATAGACGCTATAAGGCCAATAAATGGAATGTGAAAATGAAATGGAAACAGAAGGGTGAAATCCAATTCTCATTCACTTGAAAATGAGATACAAAGTACATATTCATCAATATGAAATGACTATTTAGTTCATCGTCAAGATGATTGTTCAGCTTCTAATGTATTTATGTAATAATAAAATATTATTATTACATTTATTGCCTATACCTAGGATTATGTGCACTATTGTTACATCCCCCCTTAATCCACAAGGGTAGTTATGAAACCAATGTTTGTGTTGCCCATTTTGGAAAAAAATTTGTGTATTTTGTGGCTCATTTTGTGGCTCCTTCTCGTCACTAGGTCTTGATCATCTTTCAGATTGTTTTTCCAAAACACATTTATCTTCAAACTGTTTTGAAATACAATCCTCTGCAAAAGGTATTGCCTAAGAGATAGCTTCTATCATACCTGCCAAGTCCAAATATCCAAATCTGTTTGGAAGGGAAAGAAAATCCGGAATTGTTGAAAAAATCAGGAAAATTCCGGTCTGAAATATATACATATTATAAATGAGCTTGATGTTATAAATATCCAAAATTGACAAATATAATGAAAAACTTTAATAACGTAATGTAAAATGTTATATTATTAAATATAGAACGTTGTTGGCTAATCGTTTTTGGTAAAAAAAAACTAAAGAAAATTATTAAAAAATCCCCTAAATTAGAGCTAACCCAGACCTAGATTATCTCGGATGGCTGAAAAATCTAAATCCAGCCGGAATTGGGCAGTTCTGGCCAGATTTGGTATCTATGGCTTGTTCTCTTCTGCAATTTTAGAGTCCTCATCAACCAAGATATTGACTCGGTGAAGACTCAAGTATCCAAAATAAGAATTGAATGAGGATTTCAAATAGATAGTATTAAAGGATAAAAAAACGCAAACAATTTTTGAGTGTTAATTTATTTGTTGTGAGTGAAAATTGTTGTAATATAAAATGAGGAATTGAAAAAAATTAACAAATAATTTTTTCTGTTAATTTATTTGATGTGAATGGAAACTAGTCATACCTCTAAATGGAGGAATGGAAAAATGTAAGAAATAAATTTTACTACGAATTTATTTTCTTTGAATAGATATTTGCCCTAGATCTCCAATACCAATGTAAGGCTAGGAAATTGATTGTGAAAATGAAATGGAAATGAAAGGGTGAAACACAATTCCCATTCACTAGAAAATGTGATACAAAGTACATATTTATCAGCATGAAATGACTATCCAATTCATCTTCAAGATGGTTGTCCAACTTCTAGTATTTCTAGGTAATAATAATGTTTTAGATAATTATTATATTTATTGCTTACGCCTGGGATTATGTACAATACTATTACAAATGCAACTATAGCATATAATTTTGAAGGTAAAACAACAAAATAAAGAGAACCAAAGTAATGGGAAGAAGATCCTCGACAATTTGGGTAGGGAAGAAGATCCTCAATGTTAGAAGATGTGAACAAAGAAAAAATGAAGAGAAACCGGAATGCACACGTTGTGGATTAAGTGTTTGTCATTTTATTATGAAAGAGATAGTTACAAAATGGTTGAGGTCATTACAAAGGTCATTACAACAAAACATTTGTTAAAACATAACTAATAGTGACTTAATTATACAAGGTAAGCCTTATATTTTGGTACCCCCTCTTAAGGCTTACATTATAGAAAGCAAAAACAAACACACTAACCAATAATTAAAAACAACATAATCAAACAAAGCCATGTATTCTTTAGAAGTTTTTTCCTTGAAAACATTGTCCCTTTTTTGCAACAAGTGGAAACGGAAGACCTTATCCCGTTCCTTCCTCATGGGACTAAGGGTTTGGAGCTAGAGAAAAGTTGTCTAAAGATATTTGGATTAGTTTTAGGAAATATTGGCTCTTATTTCAAGATTCTTAGGCGTAGAAGACGGCTTTCAACAAGAAAGCTCCATTTTGCACATAATTTTTCAAGTGTCCCCCACAAGGAAGTAATACCGTGTATGGCTGGGACTAACCAAAAATTATCACCGTGGAGTCCCTTACCTAAGAGTAGACCCTTGCTTGTCTCTATGCAATGAGTGCTCTGAAAATATGCCTCTTCCTTCTTTGTGGTAACCACGTCTGGAACTCCATCCACTCTACCTTGTAGGATTGCCTTCTTCTTGAATTCCAACATAAAATGTAAACAATGCATACCAATAATTATGCCCACCTCTTCTTCATTGTTGTTATCTTGCTGATTTTGGGTTCCAATTGTTGTCTTCAAACTGCCCCAATGAATTTTCTTCACAAATTGGTTTGGATCAGACCATAGGGGTGCAAATGAGTGGTTGTAATAGTCATGTACAGCTCTAATTTTCTTCCCAAGCATCGCCAAAGATGTTGGGATGTTGGCTTTGCTTGATCTTAATAAGTGAACCCTCTTACAAATCATATTAAGTGGAAAGAATGTCTCCAAACCTGCCCTAGTCTTGCTGTCCATGGAAGATATGCATAGCCCCATGCATAAATTTAGGAAGAACTGTCCATCATGGCTGTAGCATAGCATTTCCAACTCAAAATCTTGGATATTAGTAACATAGGAAGGGAACAACAGCTGCAATACTTTAAATCCCTTTCAAACATCATATTAAACCCAAAGAGCTTCATCATAAATGTCAACCTATAGCTGTCCAAGGAGAGTACTACCCATCCAAAATACAAATCCAGAAAGAACATCTTAACATGGTTGTGGCATTGTATTTTCCATGCAAAATTGGGATGATGGTAGTTGGAGACCATCTTGCATTTGATGTGAACACTTCATCCTTCACCGTGGCGAGAAATGCCTTTTCCTTATGGTTACCAGTTCTCTTATGGCCACCATAATGAAACTTTAGACCTTGACCCTTAACAATATGAAGAGCATTATTTCAACCTCAAAACCATGAAATTATTGCAAGAAAGTACCGGCATGCTCCCCTAGATGGGTTGCCCCACATAGAACAACCAATAAACATGCCAAAACACACCATAAAGCAGGTCACTCCACCTCAAAAGGGCCAAATATGCATTAACAACAAGTAACACAAATTTTTTTCAATTATTGATCAAATGACACCTTAGGGCAATTCGCCTAGGGCTAAAATGAAATATAATAACAAAAGATCCCTCCAGGGGGTGGAGACTCCCGTGTTGAAGTATTCCATAGACTTGGTGAAGGGCTTTGTTCTCACACAAGACTATCCAAGGGTTTTCTTCCTTTGGAGAGGAAGAGAGATGTTTCACAAGCAATCTTTCCAAAGAGATAATAAATTCGCATGCTGACATAATGGCCAAGCATCCTCTTTTTATAACATAAGGGCTGCTAGAATCTTGAACTAAGAGCCAACGTATCTATTGTTTTCAATTATAATCTATTGTTCTCAAAATTTCAGTCCTTGTAAGACAATTTTCAGTTTCTACACTACTCATAAAATTGTCCCTTCCAATAAGATTTCAGTTCGATAATTGTTATACCATTGTCATATGGCTGAGCATGCAAAATTCAGAGTTGGAAATGCCATTAGCAGTCATGAGCAACAGCAAACATGTACTGTTAGGAAGGATTTCATCATTGGATAACATGGAACGAAGATTACGACTGGAAGAAACAAATAAATCAGACCCGATAGCCTTGATTTGGATGTGGTCTCGAGTATTTTATGGCTGTTGTGACTTGTTTCCAGCCAATACACAATCTGATTTGCATTTTGTACTAAGACGGATAGCTGATCAAGCTGATCATTCATCCATTCGTTGCTCCATGATGAAAAATACTGATTATTGATTATACTAATAGGGTTGAAGTCTATTTTCAGTCATTTTCAGATCGATGTTTGTTGCGTGTTGGTGTATTTTTAGATCAGATTCATTTGGGTTTGTGGCCAAACCCTTACTCTCAATTTCAGCCCTAGAAAGGGACATTATATCAACCCACTAAGAAAAAAAAATCACAAGAATTCATCTACTCACCCTCGCAAACTATAGAGCTTTCTCTAGTTCACTTTGAGTGTATCTCTTATGTAATATAATGGCTATGTTCTTCTAGTCAATCTTTAGTTACATCTAATCAAGATTACTTGCGACAATTTAGATCAGTTTTACTTATATTCAACAGAAAATCAATAAAATGTTGATAGCACCTGACTGACTTTAGCCAATTTGAAAGGTATCAACCAGGAAAAAGAGTTTGCAGTTACATACCAAAGGAAGTTCACAAATTGATGGATCTGGTGAGACAAGTGATTTTAAGAATCTTAAGACTATGACTTTAATTCTTGCTTGAACCTGTGCATGCGAAAACATATTCTGTCATTGAAGTATTTTTCTTCCAGAGGATAAAATAATTTTCTAGTCATGTAAATATTAAACTTGTAATTGTATAACCAAAATTCAGGGCGTGAGTAGTATAAAACTGCTTGTTATAGATTCTTTGTATGCAATACAATTTTTAAAAAGTAGAGTAATAAACAAATAGTGATGATATTTTAAGCTCAAAAGAATAGTTTGATCAAAATAAGATGTGCAAAAAGTAACACAAATTAAAGGCAACAAAGAATAGAAAATTAATGATAAATTGTTCCCTTAGTATATTTGGTATTCTATGAACACTTTCCACAAACATCAAGAAACAATTCAAACATAAAAGCACTGTTGGCATGAGCTTTCACAAAAAATAATTAAAAAGCTAGTAATAGATACAACAGATGCCTAATATTAGTTGCTTAGAGAGGACCAAAAACCAGGAAAAGGGAACATAAGTATAAAGAGAGAGTTGCCAATGATTAAAATGCAGCAAAGCAATGCCACCTATCAATATTTACTTGTTAAATTTTGTTCTAAATTTCCTTGATTATTGAATTTCGAAGTATGAATTATAAGCAAAATACCCAACATACTTTCTTATTTCAATTAAAGGGCACATAATTGTTGATTGTAGTAGAGAGCCTTGTTGAATTGGACGCGAGCATCAAATTGCTTTACGTCAACATGAGGGTCTTACATTAGCATTAAGACCTTTATTTAGGCACTCGATCGACATCAAGTGATTTATGTGCTCATCCATTAGGTTGTAGTCTTCAGTACTAGGGAGAACCTCTACCTATCGGTGAGGGATAGAATCTTGGCCTACAGACAAGGGGAAGGAACTCTCCCAAGGAACGTCAATTATTCATGCACTTAACCACCAGCCCACCTCTAGTGTTTGGGGGGTCAAGGTCAAGGAGGGGAAGGGTCTTGACCAAAATTAGATTTATGTTATATATAGTTGGCACTCCCACAATGTAGGGTGTCTAGACTATATATAGTATAGTCCGGGTGAGTGATAGCAAACCACTTGACCCACTCGCCCTCATGTGGGGTTGGGAAAGTCGGGGGTTCAACACTCAACCAACATGTCCTTTAGGCATTCTCTAACCCTGACATAGGAAGGCCTTTAGGCACGCGTGCCAATGGGACTATCAACATGCTTTGCTCAAGGCTAAGGAGTATATAGTCAACACTCCCCGATGCCATCCAAGATCATCCAATTGAGTCAATACAGTTGAGCACGAAGCACAATATTGTTTGTTTATTTCCTATGGATTCCTCAATCCCCCAAAAGGGTCTTCCCTAGGAATAATTATAGTTATAAATGGTTCAAACTACCTCAGCCAATCCCTAATGGTTGATCCCATTACTCCACACTGAAAATTTTGACAATGTTGGATTAATCATCCAAGACTTTCATGTGGTTCAATGATTTTCAATAAAGGGCCTATTCTCACTTACCCAAAGACATGGAGTTGGAGGAATATGTGTCAAGGGAAGCTATCTATAGTCCGGTTTAGGCGCGCGACCAATAGGCTGAGGGAGCTATTATAGATAGGCCCTCATGTTGACTCCCCTTTCGGAGGAGGTCAGGGGAGATCGAGGATGAAAATTTATTGTTAGTTTAGGCTAAGGATTGATACATACAACTGATGACTACATCACATCATCCATACATCCATCGCATATAACATCCAGCCATCATCCATTGCATCTACCATCCAGCCATAATCATATTGGGCGAGTACTTGACTATATATAGAAATAGGTGCCCTTCCCCTCCTACATAGGGGTCTATCTAAAGTAACCAGCTCTCCCTCAACCTCCCCATGCCTTATATTTCCTCATTAATAAATGAAGGATGAACACCTGTATGTAGCCCTTCCTTATAGTTACTAAAACCATATCTATTAGGTTCAAATGATGTGCACTTGTTGAAAATATTTATGATGGAAAAGTTGTTTCCATGCAGTTAAAAAAATTAAAACAATTAGTAATCTTATTCATGAATAAAGTTTCTTCAAAAACTTCTCTTAACTTAAATCGTGTGTTCACAAAATAAGAGTGAAAATCACTCAGGTAAGATAGATATTGATTTGATTCCAATTCAATGATGTTGGAATTGGTGGTCTTCAATTAAATATTTGTTTATAAACTTCCCTAACGTAATCATATTTAATCATATTTGAGGAACAAATGTCAAAAAGCTCAAGATGAATGACAATTTAATTCAAATTTGATGTGTCTGAAAGACCACCTCTTCCAACATTCAATGATAATGGAAAGGAGGGTTAATGAAATACAACAAGGTGTAATTAGCAGACTATAAGTTGTCAAATCAATCAAGATTCAAAACTACTAGCCTAGTACCTTTTTATTTATGTTGCATAATGCAGCAAATAATTGGCATGAGAAAAAGAGGCTTGAATTTTAATGTGGTTTAGACAGAGTTAAGCTTCTATGACATTATACCAATACGGTTGGTGAGATGTAAATTTTGAAGGAATAACAAGGTGAGAGTCCAAATGTCTCCTTGAAGGTTGAGAACTCTAACCAAAAAAAATAAAATCGGAGGTTCTCAACAAATAAAATAACTAATGGTTTGTGGAAGAACTGATTGCTAAGATGTTTTCGTAGATAAAAGGGAAAAAAGTGTATGATCAGCATCGTCAAAAGAAGCAGTTAACCAAGTATTGAAACTTAAAACTCAAGATAAAAATTAGGACATCAAAGTGGTATCAATAAAAGAGAGCAGCCATCATATTCAAGCCATAGTAAGCACTCGCCAAAATTTCACCACAGTGAATACTCGCAGGAAATATTCCGCCGAATATTTGGCGAATATTCGTCAAATATACTCGGTGAATATTCACCAATATTCGGCGAGTCCATGTCAAAAACTCGCCAAACGTGGGATATACATTGAACACGCCAAAACGCGGAAAATACGCTAAAAATACACTTTGATTTCTCTTTTAAGGGAACACACCCCTTCATTTTTTATCACGCAGCCATTGAGCATGCATTGGCATGAGTTGAAGGGATTTTATAGCGAATTCAAAGAGCAAATATGAAGAATTTCATTTGGAGGTAATTTTTTTTTTCACAAATTCAGTCTATTGTATTACAATTTATAAATTCATATTGCATCCTAATATGATTTGCAATGTAAAATGCATTCGAATTTCAGCCATTGAGCATCATTTGCATGAGTTAAGGGATTTTATAGCAAATTCGAAGAGCAAGTTTGAAGAATTCCATTTGCAGGTAAGTTTTTTGTTTTTTTAAATTCTTTTTGCAAATTCATTCTATATTATTTAAATTTTATATACTCATATTGACTTGGAATATGATTTGACATTTGTAATTTTAAATGCATACAATTTAATTGTGAATTATTTTAATTTTTTATATTTTCATAGTTATTTATTAATTTATTCATGTTTTTTATCGTCGTCAATGAATGAAAT
This sequence comes from Taxus chinensis, assembly GCA_019776745.2. NCBI lineage: Eukaryota > Viridiplantae > Streptophyta > Pinopsida > Cupressales > Taxaceae > Taxus > Taxus chinensis. Next base: position 966,918,303 of record CM034147.1, read on the forward strand.
TGTTGGAATGTATTGTTGTAATTTTATAAATGTTATTTTGATTTCTTTTTTAAAATGTATTCTTGTTCGTAGGATTTACATTTTTAAATTTGAAATTATAATTAAATAGGGTTATAAAGCCATTTTTTTATTTTTAAATTTTTAATTAAATTTATGTTTTTCTTTATTTTTTAAATGTCCATTATGTTGCAGATTAGAACATACCAATGGCATCTGACTTGGCATCAGGTTTGGCATCTGGGTTTGCATTACTAGTAAAAACCGTTCCCGTTAATGCCCGAACCATTGTTTGGAAGTATGGTGTACATGGAGCAATTCAGGGAACCGTGGTTTGCAATTTTTGCAGCAAAACGTTTGGATGGAAATTATGAGATGGTGTCAAGCAACAAAAAAGAGCTAGCTATCATGTCACTAAGGCATGATAAGGAGAATTTAGAAGTGTTGTTAAACACTCTTGTTTCTTTGATATGTTTGTTTCTTGTGCAAGTACATCAAAGAAGAAGTTGTTGAGATTCATTTGGGATATAGGCACTTACAATTACTTGGGGATGAGCAATTTTGGGAAGGGAGGACTGTAATGTCCCTTTTTCCCACTTAAGGACCTGCTTTTGGACTTCTTGCCATCCCCTTTTCCATGGCAACGAAGTAGAAGAGTTGGGAAAAGGAATTGAGCTTCCTTTGCATTTGTTTTCTAATTTTTAATGTTTCTTTTTCAGTGTGTCTTTGCTTTGAGTAGGTCGGCTGGGTTTAATGCTTTTAAAAAGGCATAATAAAAGATTATAATGAGTTATATGGATTGGCCATGTTCTTTTAAGCCTTGGCGCCAAAGTTAGAGGTATATAAGGAATTGAAGGCTTCGTTTGCACTCATACATCTTTGGCGCATTTACTCTACTTGGACTTGTGGCGCTGATTGTTCATTGGTCTTCCACTCTTGGGCGAAAATCCAAGTGTGCGGCATCTTCCAAAAAGGGTGAAAACCCTTCTTGTGGTTGGTAGGGGGACGGAAACCCTCCTTCCTTGTTTGGGCTTGAAGGAATATTGAAGATTTGTGAAGAAGTCATAATCAGATTTTCATATGCATTGATTGGTCTCTTCTAGGCGGGAGGGACTTACCCTAGTGTGGGGTTTGGTGTCTTCAAGGGCACGAATTTGATATTTCATTTCATATTCAGATTTGCCTCTGTTTATAAAATCGAAAGCTACTTTTCTTGTGAAGTTTTGGGGTCTCTAAACCCTTATTTCATCATTTTTATTGTAGTTGTACTTCATTGGTTTTTAATTAATTTCCAGCAGTGTTTTGGGTCATATTTCTTATTGAATATTGATTTGGTGGATGCCTAAAATACTTATACACATTTTGGCAAAGTTGTTTGAAGCATTTCAAGTGTTTTGCATGTTTTTTTGTACCACTGTTCCAAACATCTGTTCGCTGTTCAAATCTGAGTTTTATTTTCAGTTTGTTGGTCCCTAAAATCAGAATTGCAGATATTGCGGTTTGAGCTAATTTCCTAGTTTTCAGTTTCAGCTCCTTAAAAGGGATATTACAGACTAGTGGACACCTTGGACTCTCTTGCCTTCGCCATGCAAAACCGACAAAGGGGAAGGACATTCAAGGAAGAGCCTAGGATTTCAAAGGTTGCAGCTAGCTTTGAGGAGTATCAAGCCCTTCTAGAAACAATTCGTGATGCCCTATCATTTTACGAGTTTGTAGGATGGAGAAAAGATAGAGTGGGCATTAGAATTTGATCCAAACCTCGATCTATGCACAAGGGTCATGGGGGAAATATCCCAACCCTAATGGAAAGGAGCCACGTCTTGTTGGCAAAGCAAGGAGAGGCTATGGAGCTTTTGAAAGAGGGAGACAAACTCCCAAGTTCGTTATGAGAGGATGGGCATGCCTATTCCCCTAAGGCTACAAAGGAGGAAGATATATTGTTGCAGTTGGTCACTAAGAGGGAGGAACCCTTGGGAGAATTAGAAACCCCCAACCCTCTTGTCAAAGTTGATCTCTTGGCTGGTTTTCCACAAAACACCATAGTGACATAGGGTTTTTTTATGAAGTAGTGGAGCACAAGCCAAGAAAGGAGAAGGAGATCAATGAGCATACAACTCAAGATCTATACCTTGGAGGAAAGGGAGCCATGAAGGATGAAGATTCAGCCCTTACTCCCATTGTTGTTCTGGATAGTCATCGTCATGAGGTAATTATATTGATCGTTGTTTGAGTAATACTGATATTATTTTTTGCATGTGATGAATCTACGGTGGAAAATAAGAGTTATGAGCAAGATAGGGAAAGCGAAAGGGGTGGGTAGAACCCATTTCTCAAGAAGACATGATAGCAATCAGCATGTTGGTCTGTTGATAACAACAGACAATAAAGAGCCAAAAGATGAAGGATTAGACTTGGGTAGGAGCCACAGAGACATCCCAAGCACATGTGAACAAGGTATGGTGGTTGTGCAAAGGGGGGAAGCACCAAGTATCGAAGAGGCATAGGCAAAGGGGGATGAAAATCTTGTTGAAGGTGCAAGGAACCAATATATTTCGGATTTATTGCTTCCTAGTTCACCATCACATAGAGCTGATCATAATAATTAGTTTGATACAAATGTGGGCAAAATGAGGAGCCCATTGAGTAGTAAGGGGTATTTATAGCCTTTCCGGCAGCCCCCGAGTTATACATGCATCAAGAAAAATGTGGCTTTTAGGCACAAGGACTAAGATTGAAGTGATAAAAGGTAACCCTCTTCCCAAGGCCCACGGTATGCATGCAAAGGTAACTATTTTCTCTTTTAGTTTGGTTGTTAATCCGTTTGATATACTTATGTTTAAAAGAAGAGCTTGGAGTCACAATGAGGGTTGTGTTGAGGATATCTCAACAAGTCTTATAAGGTCGAGAAAATTGAAAAAATCTCTCCATAAGGCTCTTGGTGAGGTGGTTTGGTCTATTCCTAACAGCAGTCAAAAGGAGGTCATTTGTGGGAATACTCATCCTTAACAAGAAGCCAAAGGTTACCCAAGACAAGCACCAACAACTTGGGAACAAATGCAAGGAAGAAAAGATCCCATCCGGAAAGGAAACCATGCCAAGAAAGAGTGTTGATTTAAACTCAGAAATTCTGAGTCATGAGAATGTCATGGGCAACCCACAGTATGAAGATATCTCAATTTTTGCCAATATATCATTTCAGATTTGTTACCATGGACAGATGGTTAGGAGTACTCATGTCTCATGTATGTTGTATCCGCCTATGTCACCATTGATTGAATACATTTGTGCGCATCATACTTCATGGGGGTGATGAGGTAAGTAGTACTTTTTGTAGTAAAGAACATATAGATACTTGGGCTCAATTTCTAAGGTGTTTCAGCAAGTGGCATATAGGTGCTATGTTGAGTCCTTCAACAGGGAGTAATATCGGATTTCAAAATCATTATGGAAGGGAACTCTATCATGAGGTGTTTGGGTCATAATGGTGGTTCTAACTTTTCATTTCTTATGTGGTTAACCCTTGGTATCTATAAAAATGGAAGAGTTGGAATGGGCAGCAGTATGCATCAAATTATCAAAGAAGGATGGGGCCAAGCAAGGCTGGTTTCAAAGGCCTCCTGATCACCAAAACTTATGAAACATATCCTCTTTGCACAAGACAGATACCACAGCCCGTTTGTCCCCATGAAAAGGTATGAGTTTTGCATTGACTTCTTTGTTCTAAATTCAGCGGAGTCACACATTGGTTTGTGGGGGTCAAGAGCTCCTAACTTTAGGGGAAATCAACCTCAAAGTTCACAAGGAGGGAGTTGGGATTCCATTTGCAAAATGAAGAAATAAGAATTCTTGAAATCTGGGAAGGAAAAGGAAGGAATGTTAAGCAAGCGAAGGCTGATTTCAATTATAGACCTATTGTTCTTAAATTTTCAGCTTATGTAAGACAATTTTCACTCCCTACTTTACTCACAAATTTGTTTTTTTCCATAAAATTTCAGTTTGGGAGTTATGCCATGGTTATAGGGCTGAGTTTGCAAAAATCAGATTTGGAGCTGCCATTAGCAGCCATGAACAACAATGTATTTTCATTTTTTGAGAGCATTCCATCATGGAATGATGAAGAAAGAAGATGTCAGCTGAAAAGAGGGAATAAATCAGATTTGATAGCCTCAATTGGGATACAGTTCCGTGTGAACTATGACTGTGGTGAATTTTTTTTTGCTCCTCCTCAAACTGATTTGCATTTGATAGTGAGAGAGATAACTTGTCAAGTTGATTATGCATCCATTTCTTGCTTTATGTTGGAAACTAAATCAATTTGCAGGGATTTTCGTACAGCTGAACATGCAAAGAAAGGAGGGTGGCATTGTTGTTTTTGACGTAGAAGAAGATGAAGACTTCCATGAAGAAAGGGACAGTAGAGGTATGAGTTTGTTTGAGACGAACCTCCTTCATTTAACAAGCATGGGATCCAGATCATGGGAACACTACAACATGTTCCTTTACTTTGATATACTTGGGCATATGAGATTGCAATTGCTTGGGGATAAGCAATTTTGGGAAGGGAGGACTATAATGTCCCGTTTTCCAACTTGAGAGCCTAATTTTGGACTTCTTACCATTCCCTTTTTGTAGCAATGAAGTTGGATGAACTAGAAAAGGAATTGGGTTCTCTTTGCATCTTTCTTTTCTAATTTTTAATGTTTCCTTTTAGTGTTTTCTTCATTTTAACAGGTCAGTTGGCTTGGAATAATTTAAAGACCAAATTAAAGATTAAATAAAGCCCTAAGGAGGGTTAGTCATGCATGTTTGGACATTGGCGCCAAGGATTGGGTATTTAAGGAGTGTTATGACTTCATTTGCACCACATCTACTCTTGGCAAATTTATTTTGAAGTGATCTTTGGGCTGATTGCTCTTAGTTCTCTCCACATTTGAGCGGAAAAATCCAATTGTGTGGCTCTTTCCAAGAAGGACAAAAACCTTTCTTGTGGCTAGTTGGAGGACGGAAACCCTCCATCTTAGGTTGAAGTGAAGTCATATTGAAGACCATTTTGCAGATTTGGGCTTTTGAACGATAAAAGAAATCATCTTCAATTATGTGCATGCATTGATAAGCCTCTCCTAGTTGGAACAACTTGTATTAGGGTGTGATTTGGTGCCTTCAAGGGCACATAACTTCTATTTTCTTCCATATTCAGGTTTGCCATAATTTATAAGGCTGGACTCTATAATTTTGTGATTTTTGGAGGATTTCATCTAGGGTTTTCAGCCCTTGCATGTGGACTGCCCTACTGCTGTTCCAAATTTATTTACATCTGTGTGTTATCCTTGGTTTTCTCCATTTATGTGTTGCAAATTGAATTGATAAATATTGTCGTACATGAAATAATTATTTACAAGTTTTTTCAGCTATTGTGCATGATTTTATGGTGCATTTAAACTTTTTTTCAGTTCGTTGCTAGGGTTTAGATTATTGTGGGAACTGCTGTCATAAAAATCAGATTATATGTCATTTGTGGTATGGTGTATTTTCATATCTGATCCTTGGGGTTTGAGGCCAAACCCATATCTTCAGCTTTTTGTCCCAAAAAGGGACATTACAACATGTTAGGGGGAGGATTTTTTTCGGCATTAGCTATTTTAGGGAGAACCACACAGTCACCAGGTAATAAAAAATAGAATGTTTATTAAGTTACTTATATGTTACAAGTTACAAATTTGATTTTATTACTTATAAACTTTTGATTATCTTGTATGTAGGTTCTTGGTGGGAGCATTGTAGAGGAAATACCTCACATCTTCAAAAATTAGCCCTCATAATTTTATCTCAACCTTGTAGTGCTTCTGAATGTGAACACAAATGGAGTTTGTTTAAGGTCATTCACATGAAGAAACACAACAAGTTGACTCGAAAACACCTCAACAACTTGGTTTTTGTGCAATATGATCTCCGAAGTTGCACAAGAAAAGTGGAGGCCACATCGCAAGAGCTTATTGAGTTGGATGAGATAGATTCATACAGTGAGTGGACTAGGCAAGAAGAAGAAATCCCTGCGTTCACAGAGGATGAGATTGCTTCTTTTGAGAGGGAAGCTATGGAGGGAGAAGCATTAGTAGGATACAATTTATAGACTCGTTTGATACATTTCGTAGTTGTATTTTACATAAAATTTATTTTCTCCTCTTGCACAATTTCATCCTATTCATCCTGTTCTACTATGGTCCATGCACTTTCCATACCCCTTCCTAACAAAAAGTGGGCTACTACCCTGTTATCTTCCATCCTTATCTCTTAATTTTCTAAGTCTAAGACTACTTGACAATCAACAAACCAGTCTAACACTAGCAATACTGGGTATGATGATTGGTTTTTATATTTTTCCATGACTTTGAATTCTACAATTTAAATGATAGCCATAAATTCGACTTCCACTCCTTTTCAGAAAACTATGGATTCCCACAATGTTCCATCAACCATTTTTACGTCATAATTTACTGCTTTCGGTGGTGTCTTTCCTAATGCCTCCCAATGTAGTTAATGGTATCACAATTACCTCCACACCCAAATACAACAAATTGTTGTATTTTTCCTCGCCATAAACCTTCACACCTAATGAGATAACTGATTTTCTCCACTTTCCCCGTGGTTCTAAACATGTTTTTATTAATCTCATTTTTTATTTTTTCTACCTTGCGTGTTTAATTTGATTCCTTTTGTTTATTGCAAAAATTCTCCAATTTTTGTGGTATTCCCTCATACTTTATTAAGTGCGCTATCTTTGTTAGTTCTATTACTTCGTCATCCTCAAAATATGTATTTTTTCTTCTTTTTCTCGTTTTTCTACTGAAAATTTTCTATTATGCTCCACCATATGATCATAAATTTTAGAATCTACGTAATCCCTATCACTATATCCCTCATTATCTTCCTCAACTATTATTTTTTCTTTTCCACTTCACATTACTTCTGCAAATTTGGATATTTCTTCCTCGAATTCTAAATCATTGCAAGTCTTATTATCCTGCACTCCCTCTCAATTCTTCATAATTTCCTTAATCACCCGTAGCTGATTTGATATTTAAGATTTGAAGACCCTCAACCCAACCCACTGGGATCGAGGATTGAGCTCGAAATGTGTCTGTTATCTATTTTGTAACCCCTTGGAGGGCTCTTTAGTTTAGAAAAGTGCAGATAGGATAGTAATTTCTTAATATTAAATTAAGAAATTAAATAAAATGCACATGCTAGTAATTCATTAAATATTTTTATTTTTAATTATACTTTAGGATGAAAACATTAAAAGATCGGACTTTGGAGATTACACCTCTTAATTCTATAAAAGAGGGGTCGCATTTCCTTTTTGGGGCATGATGAATTAATTAAAATTACTTCCTACGTGGAGAAAGGGATGTATGCCCAAACTTGATGCTCTTGCTCTTGCTCTCTCTCTCTCTCATTTGTTGAAGATCTTTTGCAATCCATTGTACCTGGTTTTTGATTATCAAATTGAAGGATTTATTGGTGCCAATATCAAGTTGATTTTCCTTTGTGGTGAAGTCTCTTTTGCCTATCAATTTGGTTGCCTAGTGCTCCATGTGAGTGTTTTGTTATTTGTGTGAGTGGATCTCTCTCTTGGCAGCGATTTATTTAGGTATTAAACCTCTTGTGCTTAATGCATTTTATTGTGGTAATATACTGGCTGTAGCTAAGCATTTTTGTGAAATATATTAACTGGCAAACCCTCTTTTTTATACTGTTGTTTGGTGAATGGTTGGGAGGCAAGTCGGTAATGGAATTTTGTGATTTATGATCTGGTGGTCACCTTTATTAATCTGTTGTTCCAGCAACTTATATTGGGAGCTCATAAGGCATGATTTAGAGTGTTTTTGGGATCCTTGTTGCAGATCTAACTATAGTATATCCTGGCAATATTGATTAAAGAAAATCAGCTAGGTTAATGCATTATGTATTGGTGTTTTGTAGCCTTTAACTGCAGCGAACTTGGTAAGATAGTTTGGTGCCATTTTTAGTGTCCTTGGGCAGGGGAATCCATGTTTGTGTGAATAATAATCATAGTCTCTTGCAGCGACCCACCTAGAGAAGGTTTAGATCTGGTTTAGGTACATTTTTATCCCTCTCTCATATTGACTTGCATGAATAGTGATTGGCAAAGGTAGCGACCTGTCTAAGAGGATTTGGGGAGTCTATTTGGACTTGGATCTATTGTGTCTTGAAAGTGTTAAGTCTCTTGTGGCTGCGACTTGCACCAGTTGTGCCAAATCTGATTTCATATGCCCTTTGAGAAGCAAATTCATACTATATTATGATGTTATCTTCTCCTAAGTGAATCAACTAGTCTAGAGTGTGGTTTGGGTATTCAAACACCTTTTATTGCAGCGACCTGATTGGGGAATTGTTAGGTCTGATTCAACACATGTTTGGCTTCCTAAAACAGTGAATTGACCCATTGTGTTTGACCATATTCATTACCCAGTTCCAACGACTGATTATGAGTTTTACCATTGCATCATATGAGAGCATACTTGGCTGCTTTTACTGATCTATATGCAGTGATTGAATGAAGGAGTTTTATGTCGATTCAGTTATAGCATTTCCTGTTTTGGCTCACATAGAAGGTTGAAATTGTATATTTGTAATGTCCCCCTTTTTTATTAAAAATTAAAAAGAAGGTAAAATCGATTTGCACATATAATTTTAAAATGAAATTTTATAAATTGTGCAAATCAAAATAAAAGGGGAAGTTTGACTTCACCTAGAGATAATAAAAACATTTTTTAAAGATAAATCAGATGATTAGGCAAGTCACATTTTCCTGAAAGCATTTAATAATTAATATTGGAGATAAAGTGATTATTCCTAAGCATGGGTCAACCCATATGAGCATCTTTTTTTAATATCCCTATGCATTTAATATTTGTTGTTGATGACTTTCAAGCACATTTTTTAATGATATTTCCTCCTAGATGATGGTGCCAAAAATGGAGAAGAACCTTGGAGGATGAGCAAGCAAAAGCTATAAAAGAGATGTGGTTACTCCTTTTTTGGCATGTTGACGGTTTATAAAATCTTATCTTCATGCTTGGAGAAGGGATGTATGCCCACTTGTGATCAAAAATAAAAGGTGTTTATTAACACCACCATTTGTGAAGTGTGTGCCCATGAAAGCTTGAAGTAATAAGTTTTGCAATCATTTCTCATTACATATATACAAGGCACCATTTTTGGAGATGGTATGAGCTTGATTTGAGGGTTTGAAGTCTGATTTATGATGATTATTTTTCATTACATGCTGCTGGTTTTTATCTAATAAAGTCGACTTGTTTGGGCATGTGTTAAGCGTATTTTGGAGTGATTTTTCAGTGTTTATAAATCTGTTGTTGGGATTTATTAATTGCAGATCTGGAACTGCATTTTATGGACTCTTGAAGAGAGAGAAAAGTGCAGAAATTGTATTGCAAATTTTACCCTAACCCTAGCGCTTGGGTTTGGGATTTTGGGAGCTGTTTTGAGGGGTTTCAAGTGTATGAAAAGATCTGATTTTAATTTTGGATTGAAGCTCATAATTTTCCCTTTCCGCTACACTTGGTTTCATATCAAAAGAGTTAATATTTTTAAAGTTATGGATTTTCAAAGTTTTGATTGATTTTCAGCAGTTTTATTTATTATTTTACTTCTGCAAAAGTATATTGGAAAAAAGAGTATAAATACCGACTGAATTGCCCATCTAAACCCTCGCCTTGGCTCACTCCAACCCCATTTGGATTGTATTGTAGCTGACACTAGGGTTAGTTGAGGTAACCCTAGAAGGGTTTATCTTCTAAGTTGTTGGTTTTTGCAAGTAAATAATAATATATTATTAATATCCCACAAGGGGATATTACAATATCATATAATCAGCTGGGTTTTATATTTTTCTTTACATTATTACCAAGGATTTGGAGAAGGGCTTATTATCGACATGAGAGTTGTTGGCTGGGCTTAATCATTGTGAAATTGATTTTTTAATCATTTTGGTGATTGATTCTTCTTGTTGGCTGCCATTGCCCATTGATCCCATAAGAGGGATATTACAACGAGGCATTGGTACAATACAAAAATGAAAGAATTAAAAGAATCAATGAAGACATCTTCCTCTCAAGAAGCATCCACCTCACAAAAAGATGTTTCAACTCAACAAACTCCTTCATCACCCTTGGACTCAGGAACCAAGGTGTATATGAAGAAAGATAAATCAAAAGAGGATGAGAATAAAAAAGAAATTCCAGAACAAGGAGTAGAACAAGAGAAAACTCAAGAATTGACTAATGAAACTACATCTGCTCCTGAACAAATCACAGCCATCTAAAGAGAAAGAAAAAGCAGTCGAAGAAAAGCAAGATGAAGAAGAAGAAAAGGAAGGTGAAGAGAGTGAAGAAGAAGAGGATGACGTTGAAATAATTGAGCCAAATACTAGGAAAAATGATGTTTCTAGGCCTAAATTGGAGGTTAGAAGGCTAGCCTCTTCTTCCGTTGTGACTTCCACTATCAAGGTTTCTACTTCTCAAACTCCAAGTTCCTAAATTGTTCTTGCATTGCCTCCCCCATCTACTTCTTCTGGAGATTCCTTCAGATGGGTTCAACCCATGATTGACAACAGGAAAAGAAAGGCATAATCTCGTATCGAGGTTCTAGAGTTTGATGCAGTGGCTGCCCTTCTTGGTACATCTCCCCCTCCTCCTAAGAATGTCAAGACAACTTCTCTTCTAGTTTCGGATTCAAAAGGACAAAAATTCTTGGAAATTGCTAAGCCAAAAGGGGACAAGAGTGATAAAGAAATATCCATTTCTGATTTGGAGCTCACCCGGATTTCACTTGGAGAATCAACTCCTGAAGGAGAAGTGCACAACCTTAGAGAGACTATCTCCAAGGCCATTTAGAGAGTCGAGAAAGGAAAACAAACTCAAGAGCAACTTGAGAAACAAGTGCAGATTCTCTCTAGTTTTATTATATCTTTCCTTTCATCAAACAAGACTCCTCTCGATCCTCCTCCCCTCTCCTCACTTCCACCCATTGCTGCCACTGTCGGGATAGATGTCAAATCCATCACGGAGATTCACAAACATGCTGCATTTGGTAAAGCATCTGAAGCTTGGGTTGAAGGTATTCTAGTTTCCAGTCTACAATTCATTGATGAGGCATATAGGGCATATGACAACATCACTTCAGCCCAAGAGCAAATCAATTCAGAAGTTGACACCATTGATAATGAACTCAAAATTTGGGCAGACTATATGCAGGATCTTCGGATCATGAATTCAACTAATGAGAAAATCCTTCTTTCTCATAAGATTTTTGATGATTCAAAGAGCAACTTGTCTGAGAGATGGACCTATAGTGTAAAGTGGAAGATTAAGGCTCTAGAAGAGGCTGCAACAGAGTTGAAGGTTGTGGTCTAGAAGGGAGAATCATTGAAAGTTGAGATCTTCGCTGATCTACAAGCTCTTTGTTGCTAGCTCTTCAAAAAAAATTCAGCAAAAAGAAATCCAGTTGATCAGATCAAGGCAAAATTCAAATCACTTATCAAAGAAGAGTTATTCAAAGAGGATTTGGTCAACAAGGGTAAGATGAAAGAGCTCTCAGAACTTCACAATGTTGTTGTGGAGGCAACAAAGGGACTTGTACATAATGGTGGAATTGCCAAGGAAATGGAGTATGCTCTTGGAAGCTAGGTAACCGCTCTCTCAAACACCATTGTCCCTAAAAGCATGGAGATTTCAGCTGATGAGACAAAGTTCAGAATGCAAGTACTCAAGCTAAAGGTGTTAGCTTCAGTTGTTCCTGCTGCCTCTTCCCCTTCTGGCTCATAAGGCCTTCTAATTGTTCTACTTTGGAGTTGGCGTAATTATTCTAAAAAGTAAAATTGTATAATAAAGCCAACTTATATAATTAATTAATTAAGTGCTTAACACTTAATTAAGGTAGTTACATCCTCTCCTCAGCCTATATAAGGCCTCATTTTCATTTGTAAGGGGTTGGATATTGGTGCATCTGGATGTAAATATACAGATTTTGATCAATACAAAAGAAAAGCTTCTTTTCTCCATTCAAGTTCTTTCCATTTCATTCCTTCAATTTGGTTAATGTGTTGTTTCTTATATCTGAAATCTAAGACTTTGTCTTCAAATCCATGGAATAAAATGTGTTGAACTTTGTTTCAATTTGCATTCTATGTGTTGTGGGTTTTTTATTTATGCAAACACATATGATCTTTGCTTCTATTTGCATGCATCAGTAAAATACAGATCTACACTCTTCTTATTTGAAAGTGTTGCTCCTTTCCCTCTCTTATACAGTTTGCTAGTAATCTTCGAGAACTAGGAAGGATTATTTGTCTTTTATTAGTTGGTTAATTGCAACTGTGTTTCTTTAATCAGCTTGTCTTACCCTGATCATGTTGTTGTAATTCCTCCATGCCCTTTCTATGTTCATCTTCTGTATCGAGAAATATGAATTCATTCATGACCACCAATATCCTCTTCAAAAATTAATTAGTTTATATATTTGTAAATACTTAGGGTTTTAGTTTTGCTTGAATAAGGGAACCTCCCCATTAAAGAGGAGGGATTGATGTCCCTTAAAACTGTTGATTGTCCTTGACAACTAATTTTCCAACCAACATGATGCTTGCCAAATGGAGTGGTGTTCGTTGAAGATGAAGGTTGCGGTGTTGCTTGAGCTTGTTGATGGTGTTGAAAGGTTATTGCTGACATGTATGGAGCTTTTGGTGTCATGATGGTGCTGTCTTGTGCCTTCGAATTTCAAAATTGTGACCGTTGGAATGAAAACCTAATGTTTAGGCCTAATTGAGAAGCTTTGAGCAAGTGTGTGTGTAAGGCCTATGCCAACCTAAACGGTCATTAGATTATGTTTGTAATGAGTCTTATAGTGGTTTATATGACCGACCTTAATGGTCTTTGCCGACCTAAGGTAATTTGTGATATGAATCATGTATATAAGGCAAGGTGTAAATCTCATTTGAGCTTGTGGAGAGTATGGAGTATTGAGCGAGCAAGAAGAGGTGAGTGAGAGTGTGTTAAGGGCTCTAGAGCAGAGAAGAGTATCAGAAGCTAAGAAGGGAAGAGGAGGAGCTACAAGGTCATATGACCTAATCAGCACTTATAGGTGCAGTCATGAGTGAGTAAGGTGAGAGAATTGTTTGAGAGGGTTTTGAGTGAAGAGAGCTAACAAAGTGATCACAATCAGTTGTTGAAGCAACAAGGACATTAGGTGATGTTCATATTCGGGTGGCTAGGTGGGTGTTTAGTCATCTTAGGGGGTTAAGCCTCCTTGTAAGGTTGGTGCCTTATTATATAGAGGTTGGTGTTCCTTGTGGGGTTGGTGCCTCACTAAAGAAATCTCTTGTGATGTGTAATATTCACTTGAGTCCTTTGTGTTGAGTAATATATGAAAGGTTCAATGGGTTTTCTTCCCTTGAGAGTTTTCCACTTTATATCTTGTGTTCTCTCTTGCTTCGTGTTCTTGTGGATGATTGTTTCATGATTAATAAGTTCATATCGGTTAATGAATGTTGAATGATGTATGCAAGTTAAGATAATTGAAGTAAAAAAAATTTAAAGACTGATTCACCCCCCCCTCTCAGTCATTGTGCTTCCAACAGATAATACATAATGTAAGTGATTATTACGTGAGTAATAATCACATAGAAATAGGGGTTTGTAGAGATTAGGAGAGATTTAGAGAGTAGATTGAGTAATTTAGGGGATAAGCTAAGAGATTGTGGGAGATCTTGGATGAGAGTTGACTCCCTGATTTTAGGAGATCAATTCACTATATATTCTACTCTCTCTTGCTGAATAGATATGTTCAGTTTATGAAACTCGAGCATATGCTCTCTAAAAATTTGTATGCAGCGTATATTGTTGAGTTGTTTGCAATGGGAAGCGCATAAGCGGTGTTATGGGGTAGGCTGGAGGCAAGTGCAAAGGTCGATTGGGGGCCAGTAGTGTTGGCTTGGTTGGCCAAGTAGGGGAAGTTGGGGTAGGGAAGGCGGCATGGATTTCGAGAAATGGCATGGGTGGTGGGCTAGGTAAGTGGAGAGTGTCAGCTCTAGACGGGAGTGCAAGGCCCATGGCGGGTGCGAGGAAGGGTGTACTAGGGGTTTCATTTTTTAATTTCATTTAAAACCTTTAAAAACCCACAATTTTTGTTTGTTTTTCATTCTATAATTTCAAAACCCCCCACCAATTTTTTTTTAAGAAAATTTTGTTTTTTTACAAACTTTTAAAAAATATATAGAGATTTTAAAAAACAATAGACCCCTAAAAATCCCAAAATCCCCGAATTTTTTTCTAAAAAACATTCAATTTTTTAAAAATAGTCCCCTCTAAATTTCCCAAAAACCAAATATTTTGAAAATTCCTTAAAAATTTTCTGGAAACCCCAAAAATTTAAAACCCGCATAATGCCCAAAATTTGCATAAATAAGTATTAAAAAGGCCCTGAAAAAGGAAGAGAGAGAAACCTCAAGACACTTCAGGGGTCGTGAAGATGTTGAAGCCTGCGGTGTAATCAACTTTGTTGCCATGTGGCATTTCGCCATGCTTCTAACGAGGAGGCTGGATCACTATGAGCAAAATCCATAAGATAAATTGAGGGAAAAAATGACATAAATTCAGTATTAAAATCATGGTAGGAATACTTGCCAAATCCAAATACTCGCTAGACCCCCAAAAAAAAAACTCGGCAAAAAACTCGCCAAATATTCGGCCAATACTCGGGAATACTCGGCAACTAAAAAAATACTCAAATTTCTTTAAAAAACATAAATTTTAAGCAACACAGCTACAAAATGTATCAAATGAGCCCATAAAATGTTGGAGAAGTGTTTTCTATTAGATTTGAATACAAATACAATACAAAATCGCATCATCATGCAAATACGACAACCGGCTGATAAGTAATATGAATTTATGATGATTGACATTGAAAAATATCATCATAAATTTCATATCTATGCAAGTTACAATATGCAATAAATTACATTTTCGACCAAGCTGATAAGTGGTACGATTAGTCCGAGCACGGGAGGAATACTCATCAAGTTTTGGCGAGTACTCGCCGAGTTTTGGAAAGCTATCCAATATTTTTAATTACTAATCTGTCTACAGGCGATCAAAGCTCATGATTCTTTCAAAAGATTGCAAGAAGTTGCTTGGTCCAAAAAGGCACAAAAATGGATTTTATGAAAATAAGAAAAATATTTCCATCAATGCGTAGAGCTCGAAAAAATATGCACTTTTAGAGAAAACGGCACCTGAAACAAAGCCACAGAATGAAAGTTATGGCACATGCAAGTTTTTGCTGCTACATCTTCCCGGACCCTTTCCAAAAATGGCAAATTTTATTGTCCTTGTGTTTTCTTCACCAAAAATCCAAAAAAGGAAAGAAATGTTGTCTTTGGCGAGTTTTCTGGCGGTTTACTCGTTTTGCTTGTTTTTTTGGCGAGTTTTCCTACTATGATTAAAATGAATAAATATAATACAATATTGTCTCCCATGAGCTCTTATTTGGATTCTCTAATGGCCTCACATGTTTTACTGCACAGTGTTGGAACTCTTATGTCCAAAATATGTCTCTTATGCATCTCTCCCATAGATGCCCTCATGCATCTCTCCCATGAAAAATTGGGTGATAAGAGCCTTTCTTTTATAAAAAAATGAAGGCAAAGCCCTAATAAATGTGGGTGGTTAATGTGTTCAATGAAAAGTTGTAAAAGCCATGGATTTGGGGTAAGAATCTCTAAAGAAACCCCAAAGGCTTTTGCCAATCTGGTCAATGGACCATGTGATAAGAAATAAGCAAGGTTCCCTTCTTTGCATACATTAATTTGAAATAAACATGCAAACTAAGCAAATGAAGTTAATCTCTATTTTTTGAAAGCTTGAAATAATGAACCTAAGAGGATCTAAGCATTCAGTTTATGTGTTAAAAGAAATAGATCTCCCCATTAATGGTTTCAAGGCCAATGGATCTTCCCTTTTACTCCATGTTAATGCTATGAAATACAAGCTTAAATGCTTTTAGCTCAAATGGAAGAAGATGAAACACAAACTAAAGCCTAAACAAATTGCTATAATCTATGCTAGGAAGAAGAGAGAATTCTTAGGAAATGAGGGAGGGGGTATAGCCCTATTTATAGTTTTTGGTTTGGAAGAAAAGGGAGATTTGGCTGCATGTGGGACAAAGGCTAAAGTCCAAAAAGCACCTTTAGCAAGTCAAAGTGTGATTTGACTATGTTATAGGGTAATTAACCTAGGTTAGACTAATAAATCTCTCTTAGAGAGTAAATTAGGGTTCTGAAGGGCTTAATCAATCCAACGAAGTGGATTGATCTTCCGGGGAGCTAATAGAAGCAAGCTAGAAGAGAATAAGAAACTAATGTAGTTAGAACGAGGCTATGACTGCCTGTTTAAATGGTTTATAAGAGGAAAAACGACCAAAAGGGTGTCGTAGGAAGGGAGTTAGATAGGCCTAGCTGGTGATGTGCCGTCAATTTGCAAAAAGAAGAAGTTTTAGTGCACCATTAGAAATAATAGTGTATTGATCAAACTACAAGTGTCTACATTTGCCCCTCTTTGAGGTGACGTAAGTGACGTCACTTCAAAGAAAGTAGACAAACACAAGCAAGTAGAAAAATTTGAAGGGGTAGAAGAAAACTTAATAGGACGAAGGATGACGAATGCCCCCTCGAGTGTCGATGGGGTGACGAAGAAACTCGATCGACAATCAAAAAGAAACAAATAAAGAGAAAAGTGTCGAGTGAAGACGAGAAGCTAAAGGGAAAAAGGGATATTAAGCTATCCACAAATTAATTGCTAACAATACTTAATCATCCTAATGCTTAGAATCCTCCTCATGGGTCCTTATTAAAAATGTGAGCATGCGACGGAAGCGTAAAATGACATTAAAAGCCAAGATACAAACAACCGTCTTCTGCCCAAAACGACCAACTCCATGCAACATACACGAATGTAATGCAATACGAGAAATAAACAGAATCACCTGACAGGGAAATAAGTACAATCACACACACTTAAACCAACAACGTTCAAGGCAGTTGCACAAATATTTTGTTATCGAGATGAAGTCCCAAATGTTCTTATAAACGACTAGGGTGAAGAATGATGCCCCAAGCAAGGTGTATTATGCAAGGGGGAAGATGGAGGACACTTACGTCCTATGAAAAAGCAATGTGCATGACGAGAACAATACCAAGCAATTGTTGGTGCCCTAGAGTGCAGACGAAGTAAGCAACATAGCTTGTGTAGGTGATTGAAGATTTTGGTGATGCGCGAGTCGTAGTTTCAAACGATTTTGAGAATGTCAACAAGATCTAGGATGAGTGCCATGCAATAGACATAGATTTCAGCCGTAGATGATCCGTTTAATCAATTTTAAGCCATTTTTTATACTTTCTAATATTTTTGTGATTTTTTTAATAATTTTTGTGAATTTTTTTTTTTATCGGTCAGAAGAATTTCAAAAGATCAAAGATCTCTTAAAAATACGCGCGGAGGGCGATAGGGCGAATGTAAAGCTTGTCTAAAAGCTTAGAATATACGCCCGCAAGAAGAAAGATGGGCCAAGAATAATTTATTTAAAATAAATTAATAAATAATTATCACGACGAGGGAAAATAGATGAAAAATAGAGGAAAAGGCAGGAAGAGGCACCTGGAAGTTTCTTAAATTATCTCAATGCGACGAAGAAGTGACCGTTTGGACGGCACGAAGTGCCCCAGCGTGTGAAAATTAGTATTCAACTAACTTCATTGATAATGCAACAACAGGTTTGTTGACGCGCGGATAGAATGAGGTTCATTGACACGTGTCAACCTCCTTATTGACGTGCGATAAGAGATTTACTGTCACGCGTCAACAAGGTGGTTGACGCACATCAATGAACCTCACTGACATGCATAAGCAACCCTGGTTGACATGCATAAATGAGGTTAGTTGACGCACGTCAACTAAACCTAAACCCTAAACCCTAAACCCTAAACATGGAGATTTTGTTACCGTCAGCGACAAGCGAGAGGGCTGGAGGCTGTAGATGCGCGACAGAAGATTATCTGTCAGGACGTTGAGAAGTGTGGATCGTATGCTCGTCAACGAACCTGTGGGACTAACACGTGGATCAACAAGGTGTCGTGACGTGCTTTAACTAACTATCTAATTGACACACATTAATGCCAGGTTGTTAACACATGTGAGTATGTTCATTGATGTAGTTTCAGGACCGAAATTGTTGATGCGTGACAGCAAATCTGTTGTCATATGCATCTGTAATCTGACGGGTCACGTGCACTTAAAAATTAGTGTGAAAATTTTGACTATCAGACGCCCAAAAAAATTCTCCTTTCCGCGAAACCGGTTCCGAGGATATTCGCGCAGGTATTTTACACCTCCGATTTCTAAGAGGTCTCTTAAAATGAACCCTGAACGTATCTTGTGTAGGGATTGAATATTTTGGCGGATGCGCTAGTTGTTGTTTCGAAATGCGTTGAAAATGTCAGGAAGATCTAGACTTGAGTGCCATGCAATAGGCACGTAAATTTTAGCCTTAGAGTTTGATCGGTTTAACGCAATTTTAAGCCATTTTGATATTTTCCAATATTTTTGCACGTATTTTTAAATATATATATTTTTATTTTTTTCATTTTCGTAGGTGACCAATCAGTCAGAAGAATTTGTAGAAGGGATCAAATATGCTTGTAAAAATACATCGTGTTAGGGTGCGTAGGTGCCAAAGGCTAAGTTGTCAAAAAGCTCTAGAAGTACATGCCCACAAGAAGACAAGATGGGTTGAGAATAATTTAGTTTAGAAGATACAATTAGTACAATAATTATTACGAGAAGGGGAAGAATAGATGAGTAAATAGAGGAAAAGGTGCCTAAAAGGTTCGTAAATTATCCTCAGTGTGATATTATAGAAGTGACCATTGGATGGCACGAAGTGCCCCAGCATGTGATTTTTTTTTAGTTGCAAAATATGTTACCCGTTCTTCAGACTCGCGAAAACAAATTATCACTTAGCAGAAATAGAGGTTGCTTAGAATGATCACAACGGAGAAAACATGCCCCAGGTGAGCCTTTTGCACATGACGGGTTAATATACTCACCTAAGGTTGGTAGAGATGTCAATCACGACCAACTCATTTCTACCAGAGCCTTTCTAAATTTTTATCGCGAGTGAAAGCGAGTGGCACCTAGAGTGATATGGCGAGGATACCAATCGGAGGACAAGGTGCACGGAATCACATCTGAGGAGTTGGACCATGACGGGACCCAGTGGACCGGACCGGTTCATGAGTGCCTATGAACCCCCTATTAATTATGAAATTAATGCCACATAAAAATTAGGGTTTTCTAGGGTAGGTAGGAGAATATATTTGATACATGCCCATAGGTGAATGTGTTAGATTGACAGGTAACATGCACGCACATGTGTCAAAATATGACACGGACGTTTGCACGTGCATCCATTCGCGGGGGATAGGGATGCGTATGCTCGTACCTGTTTGGTAGAATACTCGGTACGCACACATGTATCCATTGGAAAAGGTAGGTACTCGTGCAATATGCGTACTCATAGAATACTCGACAAAAGTTTTGGCACATAAGCTATCCGGTTAGGGTTTGGGTTGGACATGCACTACATGTGTGCATCGAAACGGGAAATGTAGGCATCATGGAGGGTGTCAGTAAGCATCTTACATCAAGTTGCCTGCACCAAAAAGGAGCAACAAAGGCCGCACGCGTATGTGTCCAAAGGGGCGCGTACGAAAATTGGTTAGGGCATCAGAGGTGCCACAGGAGCTCGCGCATATATGCTAAAATCATGTAGAGAAAACGACAACTGAGATGGAGCCACAATATCCAAGTATATGAAGAACATGCAAGTTTTTGCTGCTAGATCTTCCCAGACCTTTATAAGAAAAGAATAGTTAGTAAATTAGATGTATTAATATGCTATGTATTTTTCGTTCACCAAAAATCCATTATAGAAATGTTATATGTCTAGCACTTATGTTGATTTTGTAGCGTATGTTACTCTGTTCTTCAGACTTAGCGAGTGCTACGACCGCCTAACGGTTGATAGAGGCGCAGTTTGATGCTAGGATCGATCAGAGCGATCCGGTTTACTAAGCGGTTCGTGCATGTGACGGGACTATCTTATACCGGCCAAGATTCCCCAAGCTACTTCCGGATCACAGCCTCTTGACCGGTTTTTAGTAGAGCTGGGTGGCACAACGAGAGCCAGTGCTTTCACCTCCTAACCGGGGAGATGACCATTACCTTAGAGGATGTATGGCACATCATGCGGGTCCCGATTCAAGGACAGCTTATCGAGACAATGAGCCGTTGGAAGTGACATTCAACGTCATATCACACATTTGTTCGGTGTTCCTACCATACCACGGCGCGGGATGTCCATCAGACTATCCCGATGTATAGATGATCCAGAGTTAGACCGCGTAGTGGTCTATATGATGGCTCTTGTCAGTGGATTTCTACTCCCTGACAAGACTGGTGCTTCATTTCCACTTGGACTCCTAGGAGTGATTCTTGGCTTGGTGGAGGGACAGACCTACTATTGGGGTCAGTGCATTCTAGCACATCTTATATTGGGACCTTCATTTGATCACATACTACCGTCAGAAGATGGTAGGACCTGCCCGTTTGTTACAGATTTGGGTGTGGGACCACATTTCCATTGGTTGCCCCTTAGGTATTCTGAGAGTTCGGGCTCCCAACGAGCCTTCTATGATGGGTTGGATCCCGGCAGGGGACGATGTGTGACCCTTCATGGGAGTTACATACCACTACAGGCACGAGTTAGATGAGTTGCGCCAGGATTCCATTGCATGGAGGCCTTACAGACATTTTCAGTGGCCAGAGGATGGTCTAGAGCTCAGCACTGCTACCGTTGAGCACTTTATCTTAGGAAGCCGTAGCTATATGCGGGAGTTATATAGAGTAGATCGATGTCAGAGGTAGTTTGGCCTTACCCAGGATGTTCCTGGGCCAGATAGATGGTATGCTCGTAGAGCTAGAGAGCATTTTGATATGGGACCATAGATTTCCTATGACGATAGAGCACTGGCTAGCTTTCGACATAGGTGGCACCTACTATTTGGGTGCCACTTAGACAGATTAGAGATCCTAGCACTACGCCAGAGTATGGGCCATGGTACCACGGTGTGCTCCCTACGCATTTGAGCATTCCCAGAGGCATATGATGTCGGCATGAGGCCTCCTCCAGTGGGGCCTCCTAGCGGTGGCGAGGGTGGAGATGACAGTGATGATGATGAATGATGAGGGTGGGCCCAATGCTCACCAGCATGTTAGAGGTAGGGGACAGGGTCCCATACCACAGCAGCCATAGGGACAAGGGCCCCTAGGCCCAGAGCCGAGATAGGTATACAGGGCCGTGGACATAGATTTTCCCCTAGTGGGCATTCCAGCGGGGATTTATACCCCTCTTCAGCAGGTATTACCAGAGCAGGGGCCACCTTTTGATATTCCAGAAGAGTAGCAGCGCTGGTGGGCAGCGAGCTGCTCTTCAACAACAGTTACAAGAAGCCATCGTTGTATAGTTACATGTGGCTGGTGAGAGAGACACAGCGAGGACCCAGGTACAGGCCCTCACATTAGAGCGAGATCAGGCTCTTAGGCCCAAGTACAGATGTTGATAGCAGAGAGGGATCAGGCCAGGCACAGGCCACTCAGGGCAGTGATAGTGTTACATGGAAGAGTCAGGTGCGAGAGATGGCCGCATAGGGGGCTCAGATATTGAGCCTCCTACACTAGTCCCAGACTCAGGTGTGGATGGTTGTTGCCCAGAGGGATCATGTATACACATAGTCATAGGGTCTTCTTACATAGAGGGATGAGGCACAAGCCCAGGTGCAGATTGTTACTGCAGAGAGAGATCGAGAGGCTGCCTCCTTGAGACAGGCTGAGGCTGATTTAGGTAGAGTGATAGGTGAGTGAGATGTTACCCTTCAGGCAAGCCCTTGCTTCTGGAGATGCTGACTTGATCTGTGATGCTACAAGGCTTGGTGGCGAGGCTTTATTTTATAGGACTACCTACTTCAGGGCAGTTCCCCTAGAGCAACGAGTGGTACTCATCTCGACAGTTAGAGACGAGCGTGATAGGTTCCAGATCACAGAGATCAGGCCATTCGTCGAGATCAGTTAGGCAGCCTATGCCAGAGCAGCCGGCTGGATAGGGGCCATCCAGACAGTTTGGTGGCCCACCTAGTGTAGGTCCTCCCAGCCACCATTGTTCCGTCGACCAGGTGACAGACCTGGGAGCCCCGGTGAGGGCGAGAGTTGTGGTTGAGCTCTACATTCTTTTGTTGTACAGATATTTTGTATACATGCCTCTTATGAAGGCTGATTTTGATGTATAGCTTTGTATACCATTATTTTGATGATGCCTCATGATGAAGGCTCGATTCTTTTTTATGCATGCCCCTTTTTGATGGCATATTGTATCGATGATGTATTATTTTGAGTACTGACCTGGACAGTTATACATGCATATATATATGGACATTTTTGATGTATCATTTATATGATGGATTTATGATGTATGTTTGTTCTTTCTTTCATGTATGTGGCATATCTTAGATTTAGAAATGTATGTATTTCCTGCTTTCATATTTGATGATGTATCTGTAGATGGCACCACATGTTTTTAGATTCATGATTTAGTTTTGAGTTTTTATGCTAGCACTTGGGATGATACTAGATGATATTGGTGTGGGGGCGGGGGGGGATAGATTTGTGATTATGCGCAACCCCTCTTGCCCCCATTGATGATACGATATTTGATGATTAGCTTAGCATACATGCATGATGTAATACTTAGCATTTTTGTATATATATGATGTAGTGAATGATGTTATAAATGTGATGAGATGATAGATGATAGATGTGATAACAAACAACTGTGCAAAAACACACAAGCAAAAGTTAACAAAACTAAACAAATATACACATACTACTACTAAACAAACACATGCACAAACCTCTAACAAGAGATAAAATGAGATCTAATCTAAGCAAGTAAAAATGAACCCTAAAAGGATGTACATAACAAACAAAGAAATCTACAACAATTGTTTACAAGCATGAGAGCCTTCAAATGTATGTAATGCAATACACAATTTAAATCAAACAAGATTCAAAATTTGATAAGCAAATGATCCATTTTAAAGAACTAACAATTTAATGGACTAAGTACACCAAAACTATACAAACCAACAACTAAAAGTAATTAAAGCACTACTTTGTTTTTGTGGGACAACATTGACATATTTTCTAATGTTTTTGGGTTTATCTAAAAAGATAAGTTTTCGCAGCTACGTTTGTCATTGTTTGTCTAGGTTTCCCAAAGATAACGTTGTGAGACGAATGTAGCTTTATCCCTGGAAAGGGAAAATTTTCCAAATGTTTAGATTTTTGTGTATTGTTTTCTGAATGTTTTTGTATTTTCCAAGGTCATGTTTTGAAAGCAATGTACAAGAACAATGAAGTGTGGATGCCCCCAGCGTGATGTGGGAATATACAAAGGGTAGAATGCCACGTGCATATGTGCAGGAAGATGGCAACGGTATTTTCATGCTCAGTGTTAGATGGGCATATACAAAGGTAATGTCCTTCATGAAGATATAAGAGCAAACAAACCAGATCATGGCAAGGCAAAGGTGATCCTAGTAGGGTTCCTAGACCTAGCAGAAAAAGTTGTATCTAAAAAGTGGTAACGATTACCTGTCCTTCCGTAAGAGTAACTTGTGTCTGAGTGAATCCTCCTTGAGTGCCAAAAACTGGTTTTCACTCAAAGGACCTTGCCCCCTGTGCCACAATTGTGTGGTTTTCACATGAGGACGACCTGCTTTTTCTTTACTATTTTCTCATTTTTCCATTTTTTTGCTTGTTTTTTCTTTGTTTTCCAATTTTTAGTTCTTATTTGATATTCTCATCATGCCTAAGCGTAGAACCACTTTAAGTGCATGGCGTTCATAGGTTCTGGAAGCTCTTCACCATCTAAATATGCAAGTTTGTAGGCCCTGATCCATATTTTGCAATTACAACATAAGGACCTAACCAGTTAGCCTCGAACTTTCCTTTCTTTTCTCTGTCTTTGACGGTGTTCTTCTGATTTTCTTTGAGAACTAGATCTCCTACATCAAATTCCTGATGAATGATGCATTTATTATATCCTCTGGACACTCTGTTCTGATAAAATTTTAGGTGATTGAGCGCTCTGATATGCCTTTCATCTAATAGTTCTAACTCTGCTAGGTGAGCAACTCTGTAGTCTTCATCTTTATCAAGATAGTCTCTGAGAGATATTCTCAGGGAGGGAAGCTCCACTTCCAAAGGTATGATGGCTTCAGTGCCATAGACAAGTGAATAAGGGGTCACACCAGTAGGAGTGCGGATGGAAGTACGATAGGCCCAGAGGGCGGGATGTATCTGCAGATGCCAATTACGGCCGGTTTTACTGACCATTTTCTCCATAATCCACACAAGGGTTTTATTGGTGGCTTCTGCCTGTCCATTACCTTGAGGGTAATAAGGGGTAGACCACTTAAGTTGGATATGGAAGCGTTGACACAATGTTTTAACCGTTTTATTTTTGAAGGATTTACCATTATCAGTGACAATGGCCGAGGGGATCCCGTAACGGCATATGAGATGGTTCATGATGAATTTTGAAATCTGTGCACCGGTGACATAGGTAAGAGGGACAACCTCTACCCATTTGGTAAAGTATTCGGTGGCAGTGATGATATGAGTATGACCATCTGATGAAGAAGGATGGAGCTTCCCTATGAGATCTAGGCCCCATTTAGAGAATGGCCAAGGTGTTGCAATAGGCTGTAAGGCTTGTGCTGGCGCATGTATTAAATTTCCATATTTCTGGCATAGTTCACACTTCTTTATGAAGTTGCAACAATCAGATTCCATGGTAGGCCAATAATAGCCTACTCTCAATAGCTTTTTAGCTAAGACCATGCCACTAGTATGTGCTCCACAAATACCACTATGTACTTCCTTAATTACGTGGATAGAATCAGCGACATCCAAACAGCGAAGTAGATTCCCGTCGTAGCCATGATGATAAAGGGTACCTCCTAGGAGGGTATAATGGGCTATGCGGTGAATAAGGGCTTTCTTTTCAGAATGGGTGATGTCAGGGGGAAGGGTGCCATCTTGTAGGTATTGGAAGATAGGGTCGTACCAAGGGGATAAAGGACCAACAACTTCACATGCCAAACATGACTCTGACATATCATATGCAGGTACCTATAGATGTTCCATGAAGAAAGGCATCTTGCTTTCTTCAGGTGCTATGCGTAAGAGAGACCCAATAGTAGCCATAGCATCGCGGATCTATTATGCGACCTTGGTTTTTGTTCAAATATGACTTGTGTGAAATATTCCTTCAAAGTTTCAACCATTTTCTTATATGGAATAAGTTTCTCATCTTTAACCTTGTACTCATCATTAACCTATTTTATGATAAGTTGAGAGTCCCCAATGACTCGCAGTTGTCTGATATTCCATGTAATAGCTAGCCTGAGGCCAGCGATGAGTGCTTCGTACTCTACAATGTTATTTGTACATGGGAATCCCAACCAGAATGCTCATGGTATGACATCGCCATTTGGAGTGATGAGCACCACTCCTGCTCCAGATCCATGGAAGGTAAAAGATCCATCAAAATGAACCTGCCATTCTATGGATTCTTCAATATACATCATAGATGCATCTGGTAAATCTAAGCATAAAGGTTCCATTCCTGGGAGAGGAGCTTCTGCCAACTGATCAGCCAGTACCTGTCCTTTTAAAGACTTCTGATTTACAAACTCAATGTCAAATTCACTCAAGAGAATGATCCAATTAGCCATTCGGCCTATGAGGGCAGGTTTGGATAAAAGGTACTTGAGAGGGTCAACTTTGGATATGAGCTTGGTTTTATTATTCAGGAGATAATGGCGAAGCTTTTGAAATGTGAAGACAACCGCCAAGCAGGCCTTTTCTATTTGGGGATAATTCAACTCGTATGCGATCAAGGTGCGGCTAAGATAGTAAACTGCTCTCTCTTTATGGGCTAAGTCATATTGGGCAAGTAATGCACCAATGGAAAACTGGGTAGCGGAAATGTATAAGAGGAGAGGTTCACCAGGGGTAGGTGGCATTAGTACAGGTGGGTTGGACAAGTACTGTTTGAGTAGCGCAAAGGCTTTTTGACAATCAGGTCCCCAATTGAATGTGACATCTTTCTTGAGAAAATGAGTAAAGGGGTGGCACTTATCCGCAAGTTGTGAGATAAAGTGACGGATTGCCTGAATCTTTCCTTGTAGACTCCTTAGCTACTTGAGAGTGGTAGGTGGTGGCATTTCTGTGATAGCCGTAACCTTTGCAGGATCCACTTCAATCCCTCTTTGTGAGACAATGAACCCTAGGAGTTTTCCTGATAAAACACCGAAGACACATTTCTTAGGGTTCAAGTGAACCTTATAGTCTCTTAGATGCTGAAAGATACGCCTCAACACTTCAGGGTGTTCTTTTCTACTCTTGGATTTTGCTAGGATATCATCAACATAATCCTCCATGATGTCACTTATCATATCATGGAAAATAACTGTCATGGCCCGCTGATAAGTAGCCCCAACATTTTTAAGCCCGAAGGGCATGACTTTGTAGCAAAATGTTCCCCAAGGGGTGATGAATGTTGTCTTATGCTGATCTTCCTCCACAATTCGTATCTGGTTATAACCTGAAAAACCATCCATCAAGGACAACATTTCATAGCCAGCTGTTGAATCGACTATCATGTCGATGTTAGGTAGGGGAAAATCATCTTTTGGACATGCTTTGTTGATGTCACAGAAATCCATGCAGATCCTTATTCCAACAGGTTTTTTCTGTACTGGGACTATGTTAGAGATCCATTCTGAATAGTCAATAGGTTTAATGAAATCAACAGCTAACAACTTTTCTAATTCTTCTTTGACCAAGAGTGCCACCTTAGGATGCATCTTTCTTAACTTCTGTTTGATTGGTTTGGCATCTGGGTGCACAACGAGGTTGTGCACAACTAGCTCAGGGTCCAAACCAGGCATATCTACATATGTCCATGTGAATATGTCCACGTATTCTTTTAAGAGCTCTACAAAGGTCTTTTGTTCCTGAGCTGAGAGTGAAGCTCCCAACTTGACTATTCTAGGTTGCTCCTCTGAGCCAATGTTGACGCTGATTGTTTCCTCAATAAGCATTTTAGAAGCATCTTCCATCCATGTAGGATCAGGGGGAAGAGTAAGATCGACCTCCTGTGGTAATTCATGATCATCTTTGAATGGATAAATCACTTCATCTTTAGACTCTTCATTTTGTTTGTCTATGAGCTCATCAAAGAGTTTGTCACTATGGGATTTCCGTTGAGCCTTCTTGCTTGGTTTCTCAGAAGTAGGTATACTTTTAGTTACAACCTTTTTATTCAACCATCCACACATCTCTGCTTCTTCCCCAAAATAGGCACAAGTGTCTAGTTGAATCTTAAATCCTTTCTTGTGGTCTCCAGCCGGAATAAAGTCCCTGAGTCCCATGAACTCTACGAATGCCTCATCATTTTCAAAGAAATCCAATGGCACGTGAAGTTGTTGATCCCAATCTATAAGCTCAGGATATACAAGGGCTATTGGATATTTATCTAGGGGGATGGATTCGGATAAGGTAAGGACTGACGAATCTGGGAATAGGTTCGTGGAGGCAAGATCTTCGTAAAGGCTACATTGGGAATCTGCGTCACTATCAGAATGAGGTGAAACATCCTCACTTTCAGAAGAAGTGGCGTTGTTCTCAGAAGGTAGAGCATCATGGGGCCTTATTCCAAGGCCATGTTTATCAGTTTTGAAATGAGGGATAGGGATAGGCTCCAACCGGCCTTGTGCATTAACGCCACATCCAAACCCGCTATAGCCCATGACAAACATCATGCGAGGACCTTTGATGTACTGAGGTGCTTGATTGCATGAAGCCATGGTGCCTTCTGGTACTCTGCTGGTAGGGTCTTCTAACATTTTCTCCTCAGACAGGAGGCCACTATGGACAAATTTCTCCAAAGGTTTAGGACATTGCTTGCGGGTGCTCTTGAACTGAAAATAAGGCTTACCCCTTGTCCTGGGGGATACTGATAAGTCTGATATCAACAGAGCCTGCTCAAGAGTGAATGGCCTACTTGGGCCATATTTTGCTGATGTGGCCTCCCATGAAGCAAATGGATTGACCAATGAGGGAAAATCTTGATTGAAAGGCGTGAGAGATTCTGAATCTACTCGGTTCTTCATGGCCTCCATTTGTAAAGGGACAACAACATCCACAGAAGGACATTCATAAGCTGCACGAGAAAAACTGTGCAAAGCCCTACAATGTGTGAAAGGTTCTGGGTCACCCAAAATGGTAACCACCTACCCTTCATGACATAACTTGATGCACTGATGAAAAGTTGATGGAATAGCTTGCATGGCATGGATCCATGGGCATCCCAAGAGCATGTTGTATGGAAGGTCCAAGTCAAGGACATGAAACGTTGTGTCATGACATGTTGGTCCTACCTCCATGGGGACCACTATAGTCCCTGCTGACTCTCTTTCTTCATTGTCATATGCTGTGATTGTGATAGTTTTAGCACCCAGCTCTGTTTCTGACAGCCTAGCTGCTTTACCAGCTTCAAGGTGTAAATATTCAGACCAGATCCCCCATCTACAAGTACTCTTTTGATTTTGTGATGGGTAACCACCACTTTGAGATATAATGGCAAGTTATGCTCTGGGTTATTATGTGGGATTGCAGTATGATCAAAAGTAATATGATCATTGGTGTCTAAGCATGCAATCATGGCTTGAAGGTTCGTGGGATCTATTTCTGTGGAAACCCCTGAATTTTGCAAAGTTTTGAACAGTATGTTCTTATGGGCATTGGAGATCTTTAGGAGATCGAGGATAGATATCTTAGCAGACATTTTTTCTAATTTCTCTATCAAGTTATACTGACTTTCCTCAGGGGTAGGCACAAGATCTGGTATGATTAAGTGGGCACGTCTTGTCCCGACTGCGCAGCTCTTTTCTAAGATCTGAATGGTGTTAATCTATTCATTAGATGAGTTAATACATCCAATGAGGGAATCATAAGGACTATCATTTGTAGGGTACACATAGGCAGTAGTCCTATAGTCATTGGAAGTTTTCCCTTGATCTGTTTTCTTTTTCTTTTTATCTGCATGGTCAGGAAAAGGTTCCTTGTAAATACCCATTTTTTCATTTGAACTTTTACCGGTCTCGGGGGGGAGACTCTACAACAATCTTCCCTTCCTCTATGAGGTCTTGGATATAATGGTGTAATCTCAAACATCTATCCGTTTTGTGTCCTTTGACACGGTGGAAGTCACAATATTCATTGTCTTTGAACCAAACCTGTTTTGGAGCGTCTTCCGGGTAGGGCATTGTTGCAGTTGGATATTCTACCATCTTTGCACCATCTAATTGTTTTAGGATGGTAGATAAGGATTCTGTCAAAGATGTGAACGTACATTTTGTAGGTGCTTTGGGATGAGGCCCTTGTGAAAGTTTTAAGAGTGGGCCTGTCTGTACGGCTTGGACTCTCTTGGAGTCTGTAATGCCATCACCAACAACATGTTTATTCTTATTGAAGAATTTAGGTTTGTCTGTGGATTTGGCTTCATGTTTGTTTTTAATAACAGGTTTAAGCATGCCCTTGGCAATGAGTGCTTTCTCAATTTGACTACCTTTCTCTATGACTTCTTCAAAGTTTGAGCCACAATGCATTTGCAAGTGAAAGGCTATTTCTGGGTTCAAGTTAGGAATGAATATACTCACTAACTATTTTTCAGGTAAGGCACAAGGAAAGCGACTAGCTAACCCACGCCATCGTTGTAAAAATCCTGCAAATGTCTCATTGGGTTTTTGTTTTGTGTTGCATAGATCGTTCATCGTGATGTCACTCTCCATATTATAGGAGTAATGCCTTACAAATTTCTCTGCTAGCACGGGCCATGTTGTAATGGAGCCCTTAGGTATGCTATAAAACCATTCCAATCCCACGGCTCCTAGGCTGCGAGGAAAAAGTCGTATCAGGAAATTATCGCTATACGCGACCTCTTGGCAAGCCATGTAAAAGTCTTTTATATGATCACGAGGATCACTTTTGCACTTATACTTATCAAACTTGGGAATAGTGAAATGTTTTGGGAAAGGTTGTTGTAGCATGTCCTTATCAAAGGGGTAAGGACATAGTTCTTCATACGAATATTTTCTGTTTTGGCCTACATTTCCCTGTTGTAATGTTGTGAGCGTATCTTTCATAGATTTCAATTCATCCTGAATGAGTTGCTCTTTAGTAGGTGATATTGACCTTTGAGCCTGAGTTGCTTTAAAGGTATAGTCTGTATGCGGATCAAATTGAAACTCGTTAAGTTTGTTTTTGTCTTTGTCTTTACCTATGTTTCTTTTTGAAGAGCCTAGGTTTGCTAATTTCTGACTCAACTTCAAGATCTATTTTTGGAGGATCTCCTCCTCAACCAGGGGATCCTCTTCTTCATCAAATTTCAGAGGAGGGGAGGCCTTCCACTCAGTTTTCACTTTACGCGAAGCCTTAAAGTGAGGTTTACGTGATGTTTCACCTTCGACAGTGGCCTTATGTTGCCCAGAAGTGGAAGCATACCCCACATCAAAAGGATTATCTGTGTCTAAGATGAATCTTCACTCTCCTAAGTTAGGGTCAATGACCTTTGTTTCTTCTTCGCGCTCATGTGGAAGTTTAGCTCCTAATGCCAAGACTCTTGTGAGTACTTGATCTTTGTTATAATATAAGAGCTCATCAAATCTGTTTAGGTCTAACCTTTGTTGTTCTCCCGAAGAGTCTGACTCTTCTCCACTATGATCGATTAACGTCTCCGTATCTTTGACTTGAGAGAAGAGTGGTCCTAAATTATGACCACTGAATGGGAAGGTGTCGAAAGGGTTTTCTCCCATATGCTGCTCATTTGATTTGGCTGCCATTTTTATGATTTTAGGCATCACTAGTGGATGTCTGTATGTAGCTAGCGTAACCCCTAAGTGTATGGTTTTCTGCAAGCATTTAAGGGGATGTTGGAATTATACCACAGTGTATCCTAGATGTAGTTTTATGCAATCATCTTTATCAAGAAACACTCATATGCACATCTAATGTTATGATTCACTCAATTTGTTATTACCAAGCCTATACCCTAAAAAAGATAGCGACAATGATGTACCAATATGTAAGTCAAGTTAGAACCCCAACAAGGTCTAAGCACTGACGTGATGCTGTCGCAGTCCCTTGACAAGGTATACTTAAAACTAGTTTGAATGCCGATGAAAGCCAAACCTTCTGAAAAATGGAAGTCATGAATAGATATAGCGTAATAACATCACCGTGATACATTAACCGAGCAAGCAAGGTGTTAGTACCATGGTAACTTTATTATGATATATGTAAGGCGTTATCAACACTTTTCAAGAAGACTAAGATGACGTCAAAAGTGAAACCAAGTAATAAGTATAACAAGGAGTTTTTAATCGTGTGAGCAGCGTAACCACACAATAAGGGGACTTATACCATTTCCTCACAAAATGAGAATATGATGTAAGTACCGAGATTGTACGTCTAAGATGCGAACAAGACTATCAACTCAAGAAGAGACAAAAGATGAACCGAATACACAGTGGTGAAGATGATCTTGAAATCAAGATGGAAGGACTTTTATCAAAGATACGAAAAGTGTACCTGCACACTTTAGATGTTTAACAACCCAGCCACAAACATGGATGGGCGTAAACGGACAAAAAAGTGACGAGTACTATCTCTGATAAAAACGTGTGATGTATGCACCTTTCTCACCCTGAATAATGGGTGGTGAGAATGCAAGGGTACTGATCAAAAGATGGACACAAGCTAAGCAACACTTAGGCAGAGCTTCGCCTCGTCTGAAGACAAGAATAAAACTAAGAAAAAGTGGGACGTAGCTTAGTTCCGTGATGAAAAGACACTCAGTTTGAACTCACAAGGGTTCTTTGCCTTGTTTCAACAAACAAGGTTTAGATTCCAGATGAGCCGTCACTTTGTGATGGCTTGACGCAACAAGGACTAGTAAAGTGGGCTCCTTGACAAAATGGCTTCCTTAACAAGTTCTCTCAACTAGGTGTTACAAGGTTGTCTAAGAGTGAGGGGTGATTTACCCAAAAAGTCACAATGACTAGTTTGGGAGTATCTCGGCTTTGTCCCCTTTCAAGTACAGTGGGAAATGAATGCATCCATCATGTACTTTTACTAAGGTCGTGATACGGACAACTTGCAACTCTAACTCACAAGGTGTACTAGTCAAGTGGGTAAGCGGAGCGCTTCCTGTTTCATCCACGAGGTTACACAATGGTGGACTACTTTAGGGTTCCTGGTACCACCCCCATTGTTATAGCTTAAGGCATTATGCCAAAGGGGTTATGTTCCAGTTGAGTGGATAGGGACGTACCCTTTTCTGAAACCTGCAATACAATGTTTTGAATATGGTGTGTTTTTTATCTTGCTTAGCTTAATGTGGTTTTAAGTAGCACACCATTTGGCAACCTGTAAGAACATGTGTATTAGAAGGTTTGTGTTTTGTTTTTGACGCCTTTCTTTGACAAGCGATAGGTCCTGTAGACAACAAGTTTTAGTAATTTTCCAATTCGTAGGTTGATGTTAAGAAAGAGAGTTTCCCACTTTGCTTTTGATTCCTAAGATCGCCAAAAAGGTGCACGAAGGAAGAGCATACGCAATCGTGAAAAATTCTACTGAAATCACATGAAAGTTTTACTTCAACCTTTATAAAACAAGTGTTTTTTGAACAATTTATATGAGTTTTGTATTGGTGTTTTTGATCTCCAAGATCACCTTGGAAGACGTGAGGAGAGAGCATACACACTTCTACAAAAACTACTTCTAAGTCAAAAACAAAACACTTTTAATCTATGCAAACTGAAATGTTTAAGAAAGAACCCTGTTTTTCCAATTGTTAGTCCTAAAAACCTACAGTGATGGATTAGAAGAAAAGTTTTTTACAGACTGTAAAATTTTTCAATTTTAACACAGACACCTGCGCGCCTATACTGACACCAGCGCTTCCTAACCGATGGATACGTGCCCCACCTAACAAGTATGCCTGTAGTCAAAAATTAATAAAACCCAATGAAGTAAACACAGATGCTCACAATATGACAGAGACGTGCACGCCTATATTGACATGGACGCTCAGGTTACGACGTGTACATGCTTAAGCCTAAAACAGAGAAACTGTAAAATTTTTACACAGTCAGACCTTTTACACCTGCATGGCCAGAGAGATGGATACACACCCCAGATGATGGAGACGTGTGCACGTCCTTGTATGGGTTATTTCTGATTTTTTTACACAGTTAGACCATTTACACCTGCACGGCCAGAGAGACGGATACGCACCCCAGATGATGGAGACACGTGCGTGTCTTGTAAAGGTAAAATTTGCAAATGATGGGGACCTTCTGATAGGTACACACCTGATATGATGGGTACACTGGGGTTTTGACGTGTACGCGCCCCTTGTTGGACACCTACGCGCACCCTGTGAAAAACCTGCAAAAAACATGGATTTTCAAAATTTTCAAGAGCAAACAGGTTAGTTGTTAGTCAAAGTGTCCTATTTCTATATCAAACCCACAAAATGTATATAAATGAAGGTCATTTATCTAGGGTTAGAAATAAAAATGAGGAAATAACAAGTGATTTGAACAAAAAACTTGAAAATGAGCTTTGAAAAACCTAAAAGACCTCCATTAATGGAGGGTGGACATAAGTGTCCCACCGGGCGTGCCAAATGTGTTCAATGAAAAGTTGTAAAAGCCATGGATTTGGGGTAAGAATCTCTAAAGAAACCCCAAAGGCTTTTAACAATCTGATCAATGGACCATGTGATAAGAAATGAGCAAGGTTTCCTTCTTTGCATACATTAATTTGAAATAAACATGCAAACTAAGCAAATGAAGTTAATCTCTATTCTTTGAAAGCTTGAAATAATGAACCTAAGAGGATCTAAGCATTCAGTTTATGTGTTAAGAGAAAGAGATCTCCCCATTAATGGCTTCAAGGCCAATGGATCTTCCCTTTTACTCCATGTTAATGCTATGAAATACAAGATTAAATGCTTTTAGCTCAAATGAAAGAAGATGAAATACAAACTAAAGCCTAAACAAATTGCTATAATTTGTGCTAGGAAGAAGAGAGAATTCTTAGGAAATGAGGGAGGGGGTATAGCCCTATTTATAGTTTTTGGTTTGGAAGAAAAGGGAGATTTGGGTGCATGTGGGACAAAGGCTAAAGTCCAAAAAGCACTTTTAGCAAGTCAAAGTGTGATTTGACTATGTTATAGGGTAATTAACCTAGGTTAGATTAATTAATCTCTCTTAGAGAGTAATTAGGGTTCTGGAAGGGTTCTGAAGGGCTTAATCAATCCAACGAAGTGGATTGATCTTCCGGGGAGCTAATAGAAGCAAGCTAGAAGAGAATAAGAAGCTAATGTAGTTAGAATGAGGCTATAACTGCCTGTTTAAATGGTTTATAAGAGGAAAAATGACCAAAAGGGTGTCGTAGGAAGGGAGTTAGATAGGCCTAACTGGCGGTGTGCCGTCAATTTGCAAAAGGAAGAAGCGTTAGTGCACCATTAGAAATAATAGTGTATTGATCAAACTACAGGTGTCTACAATCTAAAGTAAGCTTAACAACTAAGGTGTAGCAACCACTTACACCAACACTCCCTGACTATCTCTTATAGAATTCTCGCTCCCATTTCAGTGTAATGAGTTTCATGTTTTCCATTGGGATAAGAAACAATAGTCATTTTCTATCCAAGTGTCTGTGTTGATTCTGATTTTTAAATTTAAACCACCATTCTCTAACACCAATAATTTCATTTCTAGGAAACCTAGGTGGCACAATGATTCACACTTCAAAAGCTAGGTTTCAACACTATTAACATTCAATATATCTCCCTTCCTGCCACCTATCTAAATGTAATAAAACATGCAGGTAAGTAGATCTGAAAATTTCCCTTGCAATGTAAAAACAACACCATAGTTGCTTAGCTGGATTGAAGGCTATGAAGGTTTTCCACTATTCTATCTAGGTCGTGACTGCAAAAACAGGAGCCTAGCGGTTTAGGAAGGTCAACTTTGCAAGGCCATAAAACCCTTAATACTGATTGGATTTTTTAACTAAGCATTTGTTGAAAAACTCTCAAAAGTTTCCTTTCTAATGGTGTAAACATCACTTCAATTAGGCAATTCTCCTAAGAAAATGAAGTTCAGCAAGTTAAGGTGTTTTTCAAGGAAAAAATCAGCAAGATATTTCCCAATCTACCAAAAAACCCTTCTCTCACTTTACAAAACGGCCATTATAATACTTCTTAAGAACCAAATATCCAATATACAAAAAATAATATTGAAAGATAATCAAAATGCACAAGACAAGATGTATGGTTGGCCAATGTGTAAACCTGAATATATTCAGAAATAGGCGGTGTTCCATGGAATCTCGGAACAGGGAGACGGGGGGTAGCAAGTCTCGGGGATGGGGGGACCAAGGGCCTAGGTTTGGGGACTGCAGGGGGACGGGCGGTGAGACAGTGGTGCAAATATATATAGTACTTGAAAAAAATAGTTGTAAGAAATGTGTGAGGAATAACAAATGAAACTTTGAAATACTAAACACATCACATTGAACAATGAAAATGCCAAATAAATATATTAATATCTATATTCAAAATGATGATTACATTCAAAAATTCAAATAAAATTGGTCAATGGTCAATGGTTTGAAAGCCTCTAATCATCACCAAAGTTTGTACCAAACTCCTCAAGGTCAAGCTCCTCCAAACCAAGTCCAACCAACCCCTATCTGTGCCACATCATCATCAATCTGAGATGGCTCCTCTAGCTCTACATCTCATTGGGTTGTTGGACTCTCCTTGTACATAAGTGTGTTGCAGTCAATGAGACGCAAGGTGATATGTACAGCTAAAAGCTTCTCTTCCCTCCTAGAGGTAAGTTTGTTCCTCTTCTTCTTCGTAGAGTGGATGAAGCCATAAGTAGGACCAGTTCCTCTCAAATGCAAAAGAACTAGAAACCTGTGACAACAATCGAATGGCTAGTGTGGTTGTCATAAAAATAGGCCCATGCATAGCCCACCACATAATTGGGTCCTCATGTGTCATAGTCTTCCTATCCAATTTGGCCTCTTCTTAATATCCCCTAAGTGTGGCAAATTGTCCACTCCATACAAATGGTGTTCGCATCTATAGAATTGTACATTTTCTGAATAGCCTTTATGAACCCCTCCTTCACCCCAGCATCTTGCAAAAGGGGTAACTTTGTAAGGCCTTTGCACATACCACTTCGGGTTTAATACATAGGCAGCCATGTGCAAGCGGGTTTTGAGCTTCTCCCTTCTCTGATGAATGATTGACTGAATATGGTCATTGCAGAACTGCAATGTAGGGTCCTTCACTTGTACAATGGCCTTCATTTGGCCAAGCATAATGTCAATCCACTCATACACTTCTCCAAGGCTAGGTGCATTAAAGTCCCCGTATCTAATGACTTTGAAGACTATAGTAATTAAGGACACGATGTATTTCGCATCAGAACAAAATATGTCACTCTTCGCCACCTCCTTCACCCTCTTCCCTTGCTCAGACTTAGAATCAGGCCACCGATCCCACTCTACTGCCGTGACCATTAGTTGCAATGCCTCCTACAAATCAAGCATCTTCTCCAAGAGATTGAATTACTATGCATATCTAGTCTCTACAAGTTTTAAAAACACCGTAGAGAAGATCCTGAAGAGTACATGTGAAGTGTAGTGGTTGCAGATAAACATCTGGACATCTCTAGCATCATTAACGGCCTCTTTGATCCATCTAATATTTCCCATGTTTGTGAGTGCCTTTTGTGAGTGCCTTATTCATGGCATGCACGCAACAAGGATCCACCAAATATGTTTGTAGGTTGCCTCGATCAACTTCCTTGTAGCCCTACGCACATAGGTCGCATCTATTGCTACTTAAACCACATTCTCTAGTCCGACCTCCTCAATACCATCTCTAAGGATTTTGAAACTGAAAAATAAGCATCCTTGTGGTGCCCTAAACAATCAATAGCCTGGAGGAAGTAAGGGCCCTTTATACATGTGACCTTGATGTTGATGAATGGATGATGCCAAATGTCAGTCCACACATCCATGATTATGTTGCATCCAATAGCCAGTAGTGACTCAAGTAGCCTTCATTTTCTCCATTAGAAATTAATCTTAGAATAGTTCTTATCCAAGATTATTGTCCTTAATTTTGTCTCCCCTGGCCACACATATGATGGTCCAGCAATTGTTTTTTTTAAATATTTAAATATTTTTTACAGGAGCTTAGAACCTGGGGATTACAGGGATCCCACCCGAGTTTAACGACTAGACACAGAACGAAACATACTAAAACAAAAAACGAAACACCTACCAGCATGCAAGGAGCGAAGGAACCATAAACAACATATACCAAAAACTCAAAAAACAAGAACCCTAGCTAGATTGAACAAGATTATTCCACCGACGCCGAGCTCAAAGGATCGAGCACGTTCTTGCCTCCCAACGTCGGTCCAGCATGGGCAATGCGAAGCAGAAGGTTGTAATTGAAGCCAAGCTTTCGTCTAAGTCTAGCAATGCCCACAGATGCAATGAAAACCGAAGCCGAGAGACCCGGGAGATCTAGCTTTTCCAGGCATTTTCCTTCTATATTCCCCTCCTCACAAGCCGCATGAACACCTTCAACAAACCTCAACAAGACCAAATTGCACGTCGACGGTTCTGCAATGACTTGTCATGCCTCCTCTAAAGCATGGCCATCCCGAATAGAGTCTGGGAGGGGCTAGGTCCGACTAAATTCCTCCAGAGCCTCCACCAAATTAACCCTACACATGGGTTTTATAAAATGCATGGCAATACACATCACCTCCTCAATATTTTGTTTAACCAGCAGTAGCCACTTTACAAAACATGAAGCCACCTCGGATTTGACACGAGAGCGAGCCGACTCAGCAAGGTATTCATCCCCCAGGATGCGGGAAATAGCTTCCCTTATCGAATCAGACTCAGCCCGAAATATAATCTTCAATCGGGACTGCATGGCCTCTCCTCGAAACGCCATCTCCCTCTTCTCACCTTGCAGAAATAGCAGCGGAAGTGGCATAGACGCCATGACTAAAAGCAGACACCTCCACCGACTGAAAACAAACTTCTCCACTGACTCAAACTCCAAATGAAAACGAAGGAACAATTACCAAAACAACCGCCATTAATGAGCCTCGGGGCTTCCTTCCTTTATAATTATTGCTTCCGAATTCACCCAATCTCCCACACGAGTGAAAACGATTGGGCCATCACGATTAAGAATGTCATGGTTGGCGAGCAAATCGGTTGCACCATTCTCCTCCCTAAACACATGCCTAATATTCCAAATAGGAATTTTGTTAAGCCAAAACAATATGTTACTTATGAAATAATCCAAATTCCATGATAAAGCCTTCCCTTTTCTAACAGCATTTATCACAACTTGAGAGTCCCCCTCGATTTCAAGAGCTTCGCAACCAGAAGAGACCGCCAGCTTCAAGCCTTCTAATAGGGCTTGAGCTTCCGCAACATTACACGAGCCATTCTCAAGAGGGAAGGACCCTACAATTACTAACTTACCCTCAGTATCTCTAATCAAACACCCTGCTCCAGATAAGCCGGGATCGCCCTTCGATTGCACCGTCGAAATTTAATGTGAAATTCAGGAGGGGGTGGAATGGTCCTGCAATTGTTATCTTCGCCACAACGTCCTTATAATAAGGAGAGCGAACCACATGGAATGGAATACCACAGGCAAAGAAGAGTTTGTCAATGACATCATCTACGCCATTATTTTGCACATTGAATAACTTTGTCATTGTATTTGCAACATCACTATCACTTGTCATTCTATGTTTCCCCTTAGGATTTGTTGCCTTTGAACTAGATGGATAAGTAGGAGTAGCACTCCTTACTGGAAAAGTAGTAGAAACAACTTTTCCTTCTTCGATACAACCCCACAATTTATTTATTTCGGTCCTTTCTTTTAGTGACAACTTGTCACATGCCCCCACACCTTTGCCTCAGATGTGAAGGAGGTGTGTATTAACTCTTGTAATGTTGCCGTGAAATTCAAGTTGACAAAAATGACACGTCCACTTCGTATGCCCCCTATTGCCTCGGATTTTGCTTGTAGTTTGGTTGAAAATTGACTTAAAAGGGCCTTATTATCGAAGGACCCTTGGAAAAATGTTCCAATTACTTGGAAGGGCAACTACATTGTCTAGTTGCACTCCCAATAGAGCTACTTGCCTCAACACCCCTCACATCTATACTTGGGAGACTCATACTCAACACCCATATGCTCTTGCTCTCCCTCTTCGTCACTCGTGTTGTAATAAGCAAAACTCATGGTGACACTGCAAAGAAATTAAATTTATTGTTTAAAAATTAAATTTATTATTTTTATCAACAATTTAAATTTTGACAATGGCTCAAGACAAGGATTTTGTTTTTATTTTTCTTACTTCAGGTGACACTAAGCGTAGAAGTAGAGGATATACAAAATAGGAAATCCTTGTTCTTCAACCTTCATCAAACAAGGATTTCACTTTTGTTTTTCTTACTTCAAAAAACAGAGGATACACAAAAGACAAAATCCTAATTTGACTAGTATTAATACTATTAATCAATAATCAACTATTTGAATTTTTAATCAATATGCAAATTTTTCAAAATAATTTCATTAATTAATTTTAAAATAGTAAAATAATGAATATAAAGTTTAAATTTCAAAACTT
The DNA here is from genome assembly GCA_019776745.2 of Taxus chinensis. Classification (NCBI taxonomy): domain Eukaryota; kingdom Viridiplantae; phylum Streptophyta; class Pinopsida; order Cupressales; family Taxaceae; genus Taxus; species Taxus chinensis. Next base: position 966,958,402 of record CM034147.1, read on the forward strand.
TAAACTTATAAATGCGTTAAACAAAAAACACCTAAATGTTGTTTTTAGGGTCGTGTAACTGTTGTTTTCAATAAAAAGTTATAAACAACAAATCAACAACCCTAAAATAAGCATTTTAATTTATTTATTCAATAATTTATGATTTTAAATTGAAATAAAAAATTAGAAAACTAACTATGAAGTATGAAGGGCCGATGGCCATGGCTTAACTTGAATCCCTGATGAACGTGTTGAAAACTTGAAACTTGAACGGTTGATCAATGAAGACTTAGCACTTGCTCTAACTCTTGTTGTTATTGCTCTCCCTCTTGTTTGTTAATGCTCTCACTCTTGCTTGCTAATGCTTTCGCTCTTGCTTTGAACATTTTATAGTGATTTGGAGTGAGGATGTGAGGCTTATTTATAGTTTTTTTGGAGTGCTTAGGGAGTGGGTGGGACCCATTAAGTATTACAGTTAGGGTTGGGGTCCAAAATTTCTAAAAAAGTTAATTTAAGAAAAAAAACACTTTTTGAAATATAAATGACGCGGGGGACAGCCAGGAGTCTCGAAATCAAGTCAAGAGACTTGTATAAGTCCCCAGGATGTCCCCACGTCCCCACAACATCCCCAACAAGAGGGACATCTCAAAAATGTCCTTTGTGAGGGAAACATTTTGGGGCCATCCCCTCTTGCTAGTGGCAGTGGAGGGACACTGAGCGAACATTTCCCAATTGTCCCCAAGTCTCAGGGCATCCCCCTCTTAAGATACGTCACTTTTGTGTGGGGGGAACGTTTCCCCGTGGAGCACTGGAAATAGGATACCCTTGACTTAGGCTTAGCCATAGAATATTACTCAAGGAAGGACCCGCTCCAGGAGATCCACCACCATGAGAGACAAACCCGCTACACTACTCTATTATTACTACTCAACATTACTGATCCATAATCCACAATCCTTTACCATAGTATGATCCTCCTAGATATAGCCACTAATCTAGTAATACTGGGAGAGGGGTAAACCCTCAACACACAAATTACACATTTAGCCAACCATTAAAACTTCATCCAAAATCTACCCATAAAATCCAAATGATTAACCACGAGTTTTGTAAGCCATAGGTCAGCTATTCCATAACCTCATATACATCATAATACCATGACCCTGGGGGTATAACAATCCACCCACGTTATATCCTAACATACTAATTACGAAACAAACTCTTGATGAAAAGACTTTATTGATGGGGGAATCATATACATCATACTACCATGACCTTAGGGGTATAACATTCCACCCACGTTATATCCTAACATACTATTTGTGAAACAGACTCTTGATGAAAAGGCTTTGTTGATGGGGGAATTATATATTTCAAAGCACCCTTGACCTTAACATAGAACCAAAACATATGTTTAAAACCATTTGGTTTTTGACAAGCCAAACATTTGAAACAAGGTTGTCTGAGATACAACAACCTCAACCCTGAAGGCAACAACCTAATATCTAAGTGTTCCGGAAAAACAAGACTTCTTTGGCTCATGAGGGACTTCCCAAACTCGTTGTAACCAAACTTCAAACACTTTCAAAGAAGAATATAGTTTCCACCACTTGAATTCAAGTTATCTTGAATATAGCTATTAAATCCATTAATAGGCTATACCCAATTTGTAAGGTTGAAAAGGAGTCTTGGATTTCCATTACCAATCTCTATAACAATAGCTAGAATTTTCCAACTTGTGGAAGAGATTGATTAGGATCTCTAGAATTGCTCTATAAGTGCCACAATCACAATTAGATAAATGAAAACGTGTGAGGATTCTTCTTTTTGGGTTTTATGATTGGTTACTCCTAACTTTAGGGTGCCATATATAAGGAAACCTTGAAATCATTCTTTATCTATATACTCTCAATATTGCTTGATCTACTAGCTATCACTGTACACTACTAACCTGCTTTCAGCTGCATATGTAAAGATTTTGGATCACACTTAGCAATCACATTTAGGATTTTGACCTTTCTATTTCATACCTCTCTCAACTGCTACATCATTTCACCTTGCAACATTCCGCTTGGCTCACAAGTAGGGTTCAATCAAAAAGTTGCTAGTCACCCATTTACGGTCATATGCACCTCCCAGGCTCAAAGTACACCACACCCTTCGGAAATCTTGGAAATTGGTTAGTGGTTTACTGCACACTTGCTCTACGTGGCCCCACTGTAAGGGGTCCTACTTTATAAGGCACATTTCCTTTACATATTGCTTTATTGTTATCTTTGACCAATTTGAATTTAGTTCACTGATTATGTCTTCTCCTGTCATATTTGCAGTAGGATTTCCACTTTGTATTGCATTCATATTTTTTGTTCGTGTGGGAATCGGGAAGTGGTGAATATTGCATTCTCTAACCCTACTCATTTACTCATGGGAAATTGGAAAAAAATAGATTAGTCATAGATTAAGCTAGTACTATCTTTTATATATTACACGTAGTTATTTGATTTACAATGGAACATAGCATTTGATAGCACATATTGTGCTTGGCTGGAGCTACACCCTTCTAACCCAAAGTTTAGCCCATTTTTTGTATTGTATACATGCTCTCTTTTGTGTGTAAATGCAACTGGACTTTTAGCAAATCACACTGGTGAAAACCATCATCCAGTTTATTGTTTATTTAACCCCACTTTTTTCAGTTGCACTCAGTTGTCCAGGTTTCCTTCTTCACAGATACCCTGATTGGCATAGAGGGTCAGGCCTTGTTTGTGAATGGTCAATAATGTCCGTTCCCCCTTTTGATAAGGCTGCAAGCTTACCAAGAAACTGCATGGAACCTGTTAGAGCCACTTGAGTTAGTTCAAACAAATACTCCGAAAAACTTCAGATTCGCTAGAGTTATCCCAAAGAAAGTCTTTGAAGAGTGTAGCAAGCCTTGTAAGCTTTTGCAGATGGAGCTCGACATGAAGAATAATAAAAATTGCAGCCACCAAAACATTAGAGCAGATTCGACACTTCGGACTTGAGGACATTGGCTTACTAATCCAATAGGCAATTTTTCCTGGCCTTTTTATGATGTAATTCCAGAGCTTAGAAGATAAGCTTTAAGGGATTCCAAAGAGCTTCAAAATTTCTCCTGATCTGACCACAACCATCCACAATGGGACAGCCATAAAAGCTGAGCACAAGAGCTCTGAGGGTAGCAATGAGGTTTCTTTTTTCTGAGAATTAGAGCCTGAAACCAAACAAAAGATGTCGAGGCATCCCATAGGTCCACTCGTGACTCGTAGCTACAAAAGATTATTCCTCTACAATGAGGAGGAATGAATCCCCCACAAATTGGGGGTTCAACAGCCTGAGAATAGGCATCTCCAGGCAACTGAAACCATTTTAATGAGTCTGGCAGCAGCTTTGGTGAGCCAAACGCTAGCCCAGCTCCAACAGCTGAGCAACACAACGATGTGGTGTATTTTTATGAATATTTCTGGTGTGCCAATGAGAAGTATGCCTAACCACATCTAGTATCAGCTTAAAGGAAATATTTCGGCTTATATGCAGTGAATTTTTATTAGAATTTATAGTGCACCAATGAAGATGTGTCTAATACCATCTTGTAATTACTTAAAGGAATAGTTTTGAAAGGATGATTTTGGGAATCTCTCGCTCATGCACTCCTCTGTCTTGGGGTCTAAAAGCAGGGTATCTGGATATCATAGACACCATGGCTGCTATCCTAGTAAAAAAATTTTGCCACCATAAAACCCTGCATGGTTTGAAACAGAGGTCTTGCCTGAGTTAAAACAATGAAAAGGATTTTGAATTCAATCAATTTTACGGCTCTGAGTGTCAATTTAATTTAGGTTTTCTTAGGCAGTTTCTGCCAGAAATGGCAAGCAGTTGTCTAGTCATGGCGCATTTGTTTTTAATTTTAAATACTAAATCATTCTACAGTTAGAAAACAGCAAAAGATAAAGGTTTCACTTGAATGTATGGCACTGAACCTTTGGCTTTTTTAGTTGTTTTAACTTTTAACAACGAAATTTTTGCTTGGGGAAGATTCCGCAGACAAAGATTTATCATGAACACTGAAAAGGATTTTTTTTGTAATAAGTAACTAAATAAAACTAGGATTACTAAAAGATGTATGCAGAAAATGTACATCCTCTGTCCAAACATCTTCATAATAGGTTACCGAAAGACAGCTGCAAAATGCGACTTATAACAAGCTAACAAATTTGTCATCAGAAATATCACAGAAAAAACAGTAAAAGAAGCTCGGATGATGAAAAATATTGTAAGAGCAAAATTCCTCGTTTACTTTTAGACGTAAGAAAGGTTAAATAACCTACATCTGAGACAAAATCCTCTAAACTAACCCAAAAAACAGCTCGAAAAGCTAAATTTGAACCAAACTACTAAACTTACACACTATCCTCCCCGCTAAAAATAATCATAAACCCTACCTTAAAAATGCTTTCAAGGTTAAAAAAATAACCGATTTATCTTTCACCAAATGACGGACACAGCCTCAAAATTAACCGAAATCATTCGACCTGTACATTTATCCTAAAATTAAACAAAGAGAACAAACATGCGTGCCCTCGTTTCACAATCGCGGATATATAGTTCTTATTTTCAAATGCTAGCAAAATAAATTTTCGGCCATATATTTCACAAAAATGGTGAGAAAATATAATGGGAAATGGTGAAGTTTTCACAAAAATGGTGAGAAAATATAATGGGAAACGGTGAAGTTACATGCCTGTGAGGGCGTTAAAATATCTGCATGACAAAGGTGTTGATCCGAGTGGAAGAGGGTGGCTGCTTGCTCCTCCATTTTCCATGAGAAACACCTCCGTAATGAATGTCCTCAGCCTTTGAATATAATGCAGGACTGTTCGGATACAAATTTGTGCAAATTCTTTTTTTCGGGAAAGCTAGGTTGGCACAACGAATGTGGACTCCTAGCCGTTTTTATTTATATACTATAAAAAAAGATATTACTAGCGATTGGAGTGGAAGTCGGGGTTAAAATTGACGCCCGTTTAAGCGGCGTTCCTTATTTTACCCATTAAAAATAGGTGGAATTTATTTTGGGCCGTATCCATAGAAGTGCAGTTTTTCGTTATTTCTATTGCAAATTCTCAATTTTATTATTTTATGGTAGTTACGATTTTGTTAAGGGGAGATTAAGCCTTAGGCAAACTAGGCAGTTGCCTAGGGCGCTAGCAGTCAGGGAGCGCCTGAATCTAAAAATTTCCCTTTTATCAGTTATTTTTAGAACTTATCTTTAAAAGAATTGTATTTGAAGATTTAATATTGATCAACCCATTTATAGATATTATTATATAGTAACATAAATTTCACACATACTATCTCATATATGATATTATAGATATTATTATGTGATATGTAATATTTTTGCAAGTAAAAGTAAATATCACATATTTATAAGCATGTATAGTTTTGTTGGTGTTATTACCCATTTTGTGATGTAGCTCCAGATTATGTAGGTGTATGGTTTGTTCTACAAAAATGTTAATGTATTATTTATAACGTCACTGATGTATCTAGTAGAGGTAAGTATAATTGAAAGGAAAAAGTATATAATTCTCTATTCTTAATTTTTTGGCGGAAATGTTTATTATTTTAATGGAGGAACTCGTAGGCTTGGTCCAAATACAACTCTTCACAAAACCATGGGAGATACATAAACCTTCTTGTTTCTTTGTAAAAAAAAAATGGTGCTTCATTTTAAGATGGAGTTCATGTCACCTACTTGATCTAGTTAAATAAGACTTCTAAGAAGCCTTGTAAAAAATATAGTATTTTTTGCATTCTGAGCATCTCCTACCATTATTTTTTTCCATCCATGGAATAAATTGCATCCTTTTCTGATAATTTAATAAGAAATTTTTATTATTATTTTCTTATGACTATAATGTAAATTTAAAAATACAAGAATATAGGCATATTTTTATTTATTTACTTGGTAGAAAAATATTAACTAAAATTGTGCTCGGAGGGCATCCACTCAAACTATTGCCTAGGGCATTCCTGACCTTTAATTCGGCCCTGGATTGTATATTAGTACTTGGCTTTATTTTGTAGTATGGGAATGGGCTTGTATTTAGATACTCTTAAGAATGAACCTACAATAAATGTTACGTAACTACGTAAGAGAGCTACATCATACATACCCACAAAAAAATTATCCTTATCCTAAACAGTCCTTGACAATAATCAAAGTGCATATCTCTTAGAAATAGTGCTAATTAACAATTTTAATAATTGTCAGGATAATTTGTCTTATTGAAATGGTGACATTTCTTTTCTGCCCATTGAAGATGAAATCAAAAAATATTAATCTGAAAATATTGACATGTCACAATGATGGAATGTTATTTATTTATCTATCTTCATTTTTAGTTTACTATATTGGTGATTTCTTAAAATTGAGCAAAAAAAGGTTTCGTGGAGAGAATATCAATGCTAATTTGTTTCTTAAGTGTTTTTCCTTTTAGAAAACACCATTATTGGATTTATTTCGAAAATATCCATAAAGCTTTCCAATTACATTTTCTTTTGTTTTTGTTTTTTATTTGTAAATATTTTTCTTATTTCTTATGTTCGAGTTTATCATTTTGTTTTTTATTTACAACAAACATTGTATATTATAAATATATTGGAAGAAAAAATCACCAAATAAATGGTTTTTTATTTCCTTGTGCAATGATGTAGGTATTCCCCCTTTTATACATTAAAACGATATTCTAAAAAAATCACGAGATTATTCAAAAATGTGTGTAATTTAAACATTAGTGTCAACCAATATGAATGTGGATCATGGTATATTGGAATTTATATGCTATCAACAAATGTGGATTATTACTCTTGTATGCCTATTGGCCTCTCACAAGCACCTTTGGATGCTTTTGCTAGTTTATATACTATAAAAAAGATATTACTAGCAATTGGAGTGGAAGCATGGGTTAAAAATTGACACCCATTTTAACGTTTTTTCGTTATTTTACCCGTAAAAAATGAGGTGTAATTTATTTTGGGCCGTATCCATAGAAGTGCAGTTTTTTTGATATATTGTCACATTAACATTGATAATCAAAAATCAAACGTTTAGAAAATATAGGCATATATATTATATATATTAGTTGTCTTGTCTTCTACCGTATACGTATCTTCTCCGCCGCTGGAATATTTGATTCTGCAGAGTTGGAAATTGGGAATAGACAACAACATTAATGTTGAATCAAATCTTGAAATTGGACTCCCACATTTAAATTTTTAATTTCAAAACATTTACTTCCAACTTCCACGGTTCCAAAAAATATAATATTTAATACACTTTAGCAAGAACCATATTCATTGTTCAACGAATCAGCAATCAAGGGATGAATGGATCATATTAAATAGTCTGATTTTTTTAAAATATTTCACAAGATTTTTTACCTTCCAGCATGGCCTGAGTAGTTGGGCAATGACTTTATATTATGGCCCATGGGTGAAGGGAAGCCAGAAGCTAGACTTATGGGAGACTGAAGTCTGGAGTTAAATAAATTGTTTGCTATGTGCATAGATGAAATGAAGGCAGCCACAGCATGCAGCTGAACAAATGAAGTGTCAACCACCAAGTTACAGAGGAGCAGGGAGATACAACAATTTGTTCAACAACATAATTCCGGGTAAGAAAAAGTATATAGCTTCCTATTTTTTTCTTTCTTTTCTGGTTCAAATGTCCCAAGATTGCCTCTGCCCTCTACTGATAGGAAATTTCAGTGGTTGATCCTACGTTGGTACATTATCTAATTGAATTGAGCTCCATTAGAGTAGCATATCAGGATCATCATAATCCTATGATAATAGCTCTAGAACTCTTAATGGTACTTGCAAGAAAATTGATTAATGCCTAGTGGATAGGAAAATTCTAGAGGAAGTTGGAGATAATGTGTAAATAGAAGTGTTTTGTTCATTTGGTTGTAATGAAAAAGAAGGCAGAAATAAGGAAAGGTAAGAAAACCAGGTGTAGAACAAGTATTTATATACAACAACATCTATCTCAAAATTTTGAAGTATATGCGTGTATATGTGATTTTCTTGGTAATATGTATGTGACAATTCCTTCATTTGGTATTTATCAAATGCCTTCAAACTTAAACATGTGCTTTCAATTTACAGAGTTCTCATTACGTGCATATGTGAAGAGAATTTACTCATAAGTATAGAAAGAGATAAAAAAGACAAAAACAAAGGGAAACCACGAGTTGTTTTGAACTTGTATTTTTTCAAAGGTTGATCCTCTTTTGTCTCATCATCTAATTCAAATGAGCTCTGCATAGAAAATCCCCAAAGGTTAGGGCAGTATATCAGGATCATCTAAATACTATGATAACATGACTAGAGCTATTCATTCGAGATAAGTGTCGATGTAACAAAATGACTATTCATTCGAGATGGCGTCTGAGATTTTATTTTAATTGCATCTTCAATTAATTTGTTTCACTAGTTGAAGATAAACTATTCTCATCTTTCTCAACTTGATTTCCATATAACATTATATACTAGCCAATCAATAGATAAATCACACATATAACAAGTTTAAAAAATGGCAACATTTTGAGACTCTAGTTTCCTATTTTTTTCTTTCTTTTCTGATTCAAATGTCCCAAGATCACCTCTGCCCTCTACTGATAGGAAATTCACCCCAAAAAATAACTAGTTCAAGTGAATCTTGTTGTCCCTATATGGCACTCATCTCTCATTTGCATTCAATGCATGAATAACAATATTTGACATGACAAAAAGTGACTGGTTAGTGAGAATGTAACTTCATACAACAATTATTGATTTCTTATGAATCTGTAATACTCATTGTGTATTGTATCATAAGTCTCTAATCCTCATAGTCTCCATGACTAAGATAATGTTCTCTCAGTAAGTTTCAGTACGAATTGAAGTAGTTTTTTTCCCTTGAATTATTTCTATGTCCATTTTAGTGGTTGTTGACTATCTATCTTAAATTTCCCAAACACTATGTTTAAAATTTCTACTTTGCATTTTTACGGGCAGGGAAAATTACTTAATAAATATATTCTTTAGAGATAATCTATTAAAAATGCAAGTTATTTTCACTAGGCTCAGAATTTCAGTACAATTGTAGGAAGTGAACTCATTTAATTGTAAAAATTCTATTATCACTCGAGCAAGTGTAACATTCAATCACCTAGATACACCTAAGCAGATGTTTTTATTATTATGATGTTGATGTAATATTCCAAATGAAGGATATGTCAAAAATTTTGCAATAAATTTTTTTTATAGAGACCAAGACATTCGAGGATTTGCAGGGCATATTGCAATATGATTTAGCCATAATAGGTTGCCTCCAAAGAACTAGCCAATCACTTGTAATGTAGCATGGCCTCTTCCCCATAGATTTGACTAATGTCCTTCAAATATAGCAATCATTCTCGTAGCTTTTTGTTGTTTCTTAATTGGAATTACATACCTTTGAAACTATAGATAAAGATGTGCCTTAGTATGTCTTCTCTAGTCACCCATATATCTTACAAAGACTTAGTGAGTAAACCTTTTTAGATTAGTATCACTTCCATGATTCTAATATTAATTCATAACTTCTAAGTTTTCTTGGAAGGAACACTTAAAAATTATATGTATAAGACAATATAACCTTAACTAGTATTACTTAATTTTAAGATGTTAAACATGTATTCTATTAAAGATTGAAAGCATTGAAAGATCATGTTGTTACATCATAGTTTTTTAAAACAAAAAAATAGTGATCCAATATATTCTATTGTACTCAAATTGGTAAGAACTATTTAAATATTTTTGTTGTGTGTTCAATTAATAATTTTTCATTAAGTTGTTGATATCATAATATTATCATTTTTCTTATTATCAAATTTTATATCTAATTATTGTTTTTTATTTGGGTTGTATAGGTACATTATAAGCTAAAATGTCTCACAGCAAAAAGAATCAATCTTCAATAAAAATAAAAAAATCATGGTCAAACACATCACAAGCTTCATCAAGAGATGGTCATAAATTTTGATTTGAATGAAGATTTAAATATATTAGGGTATGATAATGAGTGTGATGAGGCATTTGAAGGAGAAGAAGTTTCAACACAAAACAAAAAAAAGGGCTAGAGTAAAAAGAGGATTTAGAGATGAATGGAAAGTGAAATTCAAGTGGTTAAGGTGTGCAATACATGTAAGGAAAACAATCATGAAATGTATATATTGTGAATAGCACAAGTCTATTAGACCATGGGGAACTGGAACTGGTTGTACTACTTTGCAACATGATGCAATAATTACTCATGATGAATCAAACAACCACAAAAATTTGCAAGCAAAATGGATTTGTGGAAATGAAGTCAAAGAAAAATCGATTCCATAACACACTTCAAATATTGATGACACTAATAAGGAAAGAATAATCACAACCATGAAATTAGTTTATTGGGCAGTGCAAGAAGACTTACCCCTCTCAAAATATGAGTCTTTTTTCTCTCTTGAAATGTACTTAGAAACACCTAACATGCCAAAAAACAAGGATTATAGATAATACACAAATCATATGGCTGCAAATGATTTCCTATTTTCCATATCTAAGTATCTTGAAGAGAGTCAAAGTGCAAAAATGTTAGATAGTCCATTGTTTTCTTTGATGTTGGATGAAAGTATTAATCGAAGCTTGGAGAAACACCTTGTGGTTTATGCTATTTTTATAGAATCAAAAGGGTTGGGCCCACCAATTTCACAATTCTTAAAGCTCATGAATGTGTGTGACGGATGAGGAAAAACTATATATGATGCAATATGTGTTTTGAATAAAGAAAGGGGTCTTTCAAATAAAAGATTGATTGCAGTTTCTACATATGGTGCTTCATCAATGGTGGGGAGTGAAAATGGATTTGTTACTCTTTTGAAGAAAGATGTTGACAATATTATAGGAATTCATTACATTGCTCATCATGAGGCTTTAGCTTCATCATATGTTGCTAAAAAAATACATGAATTGTTGTTTGTTGAGAAGCTGACAAATAAGTTATATTCTTGGGTCCAAAATTCTACCAAAAGACATAACAAATTGATTGCTCTTCAGGAACTCGTGCAACTTGAAACACTTCAACCTCTTCAAATTCATGGGGTTAGATGGCTCTCAAGAGGACAAGTTATTGAAAGACTTATTATGTTGATGCCTCCATTGTTGACTTTGTGGAAAAGTGAGAAGAGAGACTTGTGGTATGATAAAGCTAGGATCTTCTCAGTACAATTTTCTTACATATGCTTGCAGATGTATTGTGCAAGCTAAACAAACTGAATAAAAAATTTCAAGAGGATAAGGTGGATGTTACATCTTTAGGGGAAACCATAGATTCTACTATACAAACTTTGAACAGGTGGTTTCTAAGGATCAACAACTTTGCAAATGGCACAAGTTACTTGTCTAAATTTTCGGAGACCTCTAAATATGGTTATTTAGAGATTATTGATAAAGATGGACACATTCATAGGCATGAACTTTGATTTGTGGCAATTCCAAATGTGTGTGATGATAATTTTGATGCACCAAAACAAACATTGAATCCTCACATTAATGGGTCACTAGAGAGCTGTAAGAAACTTGCAAAAGAATATGTTCAAAAACTTGTAGATTGTTTAAATGAAAGATTACTAGATCTTTCATTTTTCAATTCTATAAAGTTTTTCAACCCTTGTCATTATTCAGAGGATGCATGTACTAGATAAGACAACTCAAAGCGGTGGCTTTCTAAAATTTTTGAAGACTTATAACATACTTTGTGTGAGGGAGAAGAAAAGCCTTTTTTTATTTTGAAGGTTGTTCAAAAGAGTTGTGAAGGATTCCGCATGAAGGAGGCTTGGAGGGTTTTTGTGCCAAATATTCGATTACAAGCTTTCCAAACATGAAAAACTATGCCAAGCAATACTTACCGTTCCAGCAAGCACAACTGCATGTGAGAGAGGATTTTCAAGACAAAATATAATAAAAGATATAATAAGAATAAAGCTCTCATTGGAAACATTGGATGCCTTGATGCGAGTTTCATTGACAGGACTTCATATATCAGAGGCGGACTGGAATAGAGTTTATGAAATTTGGAAAGATGAAAAACAAAGAAGGATTTGAAGTATCTTAGAATGTTTTATGTTGACATATTTGTAATGATGGGGTATTTCATATGAGCCCACAAACACTAGATATTTTGTTTACACTACTTATGTATTGTTTAAGGGTACTTTCTCAAGTCAAAAGTGGTGAATCCATTATATAGATTTGATCTTTTTGAAGATATCTGTGATATATATGTTTGAGTTTTTTCAAATATTTATTAGTGTGTATTGAGGATGTTATAATACTTTGTTTAAAATGTTTTCTTGATTCGAAAAGTATATTATACATTTGATTATTTTGAATATACATTAACATGTATTTATATGATATGATAGTGAAGCCCATCTAACTATTGTCAAATATGTTGCATTAATTGACTTCACTATTAGAAAAGATATATTATCTTTCATCAAGTATCGTTTAATTTTTAAAAAATCAATTCTTAATTTATGTATATTGTTTTGTATTATAAAAATTATATTGAAAATTTAATTTTTAATGCTAAACTAGGCTATACATTTTATACAAAATATTTCATTGAATGATTATGATCTTAAATTAAATGTGTCCGCAATATTATGACATGTTATTGTTTTATAGCAATGTTAATATATATTTATAATAGAATAAGATTTTGGTTTTGCGTACAATATCTCTATTTCATATAGTGTTATTATGTGAAAATATAAATGTTGATATTTATATGAAAATCATGAAAGTCAAAATTAAAAATTGAACGTCACATGCAAGGTGATGTTAATTTCAAAATCATCACAAACAATTTTCTTGACAGGTGGGGGTGAGGGTCAAATTTACCCCCATAAGTGGAAGGATCCAATGGATACGCTAAGGTGGTGCAGAGGGCTCAGGGATGGATGGAGATACATTCAAACTTCGACCAAAACACACATGGGAGGAAATCTATGCATGTCCATAATTCACAAGACTGAAATGAAATGATAGATTTTAATAACGTCTGCGAGACCAAGCAGTCTATGGGACCAAGAGCAACATCAAGATTATTCAGTATCAACACAACCAACTAGCATAGGTGGTTGCCTTATTTTTTTTGCTATATTTTTGGCCTCTTCTCTATTTTAAGTCTTCTACTATGGATCTTGATTAGGAAACTTGTTATTTTGTTTAAACTTGCCTCCTCAAACAAGTCGATCAGGTTATCGACTTGTACGTTGTCTTTATATTGGATATGAATGTCATTGTACACTATACACTCCATGATGTAAGGTTATTATTTCTCCACTACTTCCTCATCACAAATAGAACAAGTCCTTGTTTCCCATGCCTCCTTAGGCATTGTCCATATGCATGTTTCACATCTAAGATGGTGGGAGCCGGTTCTTAACTGTGATATCAATATCTTCACTTTCCAATCAATTTCATCCCCTTTGTATGCCTTTTATTTGTGGTCCCACATGAGGTTAAATTCTTTGATGTAATATGTCTTCTTCTTCCCTATTTGTTTTGTCCACATGGCTACCCTGAATTTCTCTCTCACATACTTTTTAATCTCTTCCTCGGTGTTTGGACATACTTGTATGTTGATGTCCCATTTACTCATCCATTCGTTGTTTTGTTTCATCCATGTGTTTTTTCTTTTATTTAGCTCTCCTTCTATTACCATCTTGGGCCATTGGCGATTCTCTATAGTTTATGTCTTTTTTAAATAATTTAATGTATGAGTCATTATTGATGCTTCCAACGGAAGAGTTCCTATTTCAATCAATAAAATTTCGTATGGGACTGAAGCTTTGACTTTTAGGTTGTTTGTGATTAAATTTTTTGGATTATCTCTATCCATATCCAGTTTATGTCGAACATGTTGTTGCCCCAAACTTCACATCCATATAGGACCACTGGTGTGACAAGTAGGCCAAATAAAGTTCTCTTGGTTTTCCAATCCCATAGTTTTGCATTCCTACACCTGTTTTCAAGCAACTATAGGGCCTTTCATCCTCCTTGAATTCTTTTGGACCTGGAGGTCTCCTAACTAAGCTTTTTGTGAAAGTTAATCCCAAGATACTACTCATCAGGAGCCCCAAATTTCTCCATTCTACTCCAAATTTTACTTATAGGAACTATGTCAAATGATTTTTTGAAGTCACTAAAGCAACAAAAGCTTCTTCCCCTTGAGTGTCCCAAACTTTTTCAATCAAGTGTCTAAGAGTGATTTCAATGGTCAATAGTGGAGTGCTTTGGTATGAACGTTGCTCACCCTTTTGCCCTTTTCCCCTCCTTTTCTATCCAAGTGTTGATTATGCGCTCTATCATGCTATCAAATAACTTTCCAAGAAGGGGATTGACCATGATAGTTTTTTAATTAGATGGATTATTGATATCCCCACTTTTGTAGAGGGGGATAACGACATTATTCGTCCATTATGTCGGAAATCCAACCTGAATGATACCATTGAATATGTTTTTGATGCGCGGTGTGAGGATATATAATACCCAATTTAGTTACTCGGCTTGCAGCCCATCTATGTCTTGTGCCTTTCCCCTGCTAATATTTTGATGGCTTGAGTAATGTCCTTCGTAGAGAAAAGTTTTGTTGCATTGACGATGGGGGGTTAATCCTTATTTTCAACTCGCTCAGAGTAATTTTACATATTCTAACCATTGAGTGTCTGTAATATTATTCTTTGTTTGCTTTCTTTTTTGTTTTTCCCTCCAAAATCCTTAGGGTTATGTTTTCCAAGTGAAATTAGTTCTTATTGCCTTGTTTTCATGTAGATCTATTTTTTTGAGTGTATGATTCTTACATAAGCCTTTCTATTTTCTTTTGTCATCCCAAGAATTCTCAAAGTCCTTCATGTTGCCTTACATTCTTCATCATACCATGGATTCGTCGAAAAAATATTGGTACTTCCACTCTTAGGTCTACTTATTTTGCATGCCTTTAGAGCCTTATGGATTAAGTGAATCAACATATTTTTGTTTATTGTACCGTTGTCCATAACCAAAGTACTATTATTTGTTTCCTATAGGTGTTGATTAAGGGTTACTTTAAAGAGTTCTTGGTTCTCCTGAGTCATGATGATTTTACCGTGAGGTGGTCCTTTCCTTTGTTTGTGGTTGTCTTTCCCTGCTTGTTGGTTATTAATGTGCATGTTGAGGTCTACATATATTGGGTTATGACCTGATTTCATCTCAATAGGGTAGTCCCCAATTTCAAGCTTCCTCAATCTCAGGATAGAGTTCTATGAACAAATAACATAGTATATTATGCTTTGACCATTTTAGGTTTTACAATTAATGTTCCCCGAAGTCGGCCATGTTCTCTTTGTATTGCATATAACCATGTCATATAAACTACATCCTCCCAAAAACTTTTCTCCATAGTATGTAACTTGTAGACAAAACTTATGTTTGGAGGTTGAAGGTGAATGTGTGAAGAGGTTGTAGGGATTTTATGTATTGAAGGAAACACACACATAAGGCTACTCCCCCTCATCATGAATTGGCTCTTTTGAAGATACAAACATTTTGAGGCCATAATTTGGTCATATGAGCTCTATCCTTTTTCATGTTCAAAGCATTAAAAAGGTGTTGAGATCTCTACAATTTGGTAGAGGTTATTTTAAATTTAAGGAAATTTCTTCGAATTATCTTGAAACATATTGATAAATATATATTTCATGAACACGAGATCTGTTGACACACAATACAGGAATTAATTTTGGATATGCTCGAGGTATTCAAAGTTTTACATGCATGAGATAGTGAAGCTCTCAAGGATTCTTGATATTGGAAAGCAGTGTTCTAAAACCTAAAGCACATAAAACATCTTATTGGATATCTAAAAGGGTTCACATGGAGACGAATACAAAAGTCACGCCCACATTGTAGTGTATTATTTAACAATATGGTGATCGAATCATTGACAAATGAGGCATGGCCGTGATGTAGAAAATATATGAAGGAAGAAACGAGTTCATGATGAAGAAGTGAACTGATCAAGAAGAAATAATGATAAGAACATGATATGGTGAACATGGTTAGTCCAAATTTAAGATGCTAATAAGGAGGAATGAAGAAGTTGTAGTTGAAGGATTGAAGGTGAAATAATGGAGGGGGGAAGAGTCATGATGATGAAGGGGATAAAGGGAGGAGAATTTATGACTTAGGGAATATAGTGGAGGGAACGTAGGAAATTCTCTTTTTTTCAAACAAATCACATATAAACCATGTGTCACTTTTTGATATTGCACTCCATATTGTTCTAATAAGGGTTCCACAAGGTTGAACCTAAGACTTGTCAACACACATGCTCGGATATCCTTGTTATAATTTCATGTGACAAGCCTTGTGTGGTAAGTGGTGCAATGCAATAGACGGTAGAGATAATTTTGTGATTTAACATGTGAAAATTGAAATAGACATTTTGAAAATATGTTTCCTCTTGTGATAGGCTTGTGCAATGCACGAATAGTTATGCTTTCTGACATGGATTTTGGAGAGCCCATTTGTAGCTTCTTGCATATTTGTTTGAGGACTTAAGACTTGTCAACACACATTAGGATATCCTTATTATACTTTCATGTCACAAACCTTGGGTCGTGAGTGGAGTTGATTCAATAAAATTTTAATGTTTTATTAAACTCTGAAAGCAATGATTGCTACAATGATATACAATGAAATATAGATGCTAGGAAATTTATTTGATCTAGTTATGAAAGAAAATGAAATAGATAGGGCACTTACCTTGATTTCACTTATCCTGAAGTGTGTCTGGGCTGGAGAACTAATGGAACAGAAACTTAGACCGTCACAATCCCACTTAGAAAAATGCAGAGATGTTGGAAATGTCTGGACACGGGCACCTGGGTAAGGGTGAGGGTGCCTGTGGGCACCCTAGACCTCTGGGGGGCATTGGAGTCTACAGAAAAGGTTAGAATATGATTTCGACATTGTCATTAGGGTTTTACACTTGTTCTCCTTTGATCATGTATGTCACACTTTGACTGCCAAAGTACCAATAAAATTGCAATACAAAAACCTCCTACAAAACAAGACACAAATCCTAAAAAAGAAAGATGCAAAATGAGGGGTCGAACTTGTCCTCAATTTTCAACTGAGTGAACTTACAACTGAGCGTTGCACTACATCTCAGACCCAATGTAGTTCTATGTGATTGTGTGTGCAATAGTGCTCCTAGGTTTCCCTCGCGACAATGACGCCAAGATAGCTGGGGTAGTAGCTAGATAAAATGCAAATGTGTGGGATGGAAAAATGAACTTCCCCTTCCTATGCAGTGTGTATGTGTAATGAGCCCAAATGTAGTCCCTTTGATATGTAGATAGATAACCCTTGATTAAAAATTCTCGCCATTATAATGGTATGTATGTTGTGTTTATATAGGGATCTCTTGCTTGAATTTTGACACTAATGACCTGACATGTCTGACTAGTACCTTGGGATATGAGTGGGAAAACTGAAAATACCAGACCTCAAATGTCAAAAATAAGATAAAAAATAAAGAGGACACAGGGCACCTAGGATGGACAGGAGCACCTGGGCGCTAGTGTCTCAGTCCTAGGCGCTAGTGTCCAGAGACAACTGACGAAAAATGTGCAAAGACTGAGAGTAGGGATCCCTGTGACCTGACCAGAACTGGGTGTATGAGTGACAATTGTGAAAGATAAAATCAATAGAAACAAACAACACAAGTGGATGGACTAATAAGTGTATCATTAGTGAATACTTTTCTTACTCAAGATCCATATATAAAACAACATACTTGGTGAGTATAGTAAATAGTAGTAAGTGCATGATTTTGTGTCTACATTTTCCCCCCTTTATGTTATTTGAATGAAATTCAAGTAGTGTAAAGAAGTAAGGAACATACTTGTGAGAAGTCTAGAGAAGCCATGTTGCATAAAGTACGCTTAGAAATAAGAACATATAGTGTGGCAAACCATGGATCAACATGTCAATCCATGTGGCATAAAGAGAGACGGTAAACCGTTATGAGGAGCACTAAGTGAGATTGATGATTTGATTTTGAGTGATTGGAGATTTTGATTTTTTCTTTGATGGAGATTTTTGGGGTAGGGAGTAATCAATTCCCAACCCGATTTTGTGTGTGTGAAAAACTGAGGATTTGGGCATCCTTCTACTAGAGGAAGAGTGTAGGGAGAGAGGTCTAGTTTTACCCTCCAACTTTAACTACATCCTCAAAAGGTCTAGCCTTTGTACAGATGGACAAAGACCAAATTTTGTTCATTTTTCTACATTCTAATTTCATTTTGATCAAGTGAGAATAACCCATATAGGAGCAGTATAGGAAAGGCAATGACATCTCATTGCCCCCACTCCAAGGGTGTCATGGTATGTATGAGATGGCTTCCATGTTAGGTCATCTAGAAGTGGTAGAAAATATATAGATAACTTCCCATGTTAGGTCATCTGGGAAAGTGGTGATATAACTCCCAAGTTAGGTCATCTGGGAGGAAAATACACGTTGTGTTGTGTGGATTGATTGATGTGATTCAAATAGTAGAAGATTTGTGTTTGAGATTTGAATGTGTTTGATTGATTACTCATGGAGATATTTTACGCTTGTTGCCCCTATATTAGGTCATTATAGGGAATCGGTAGAAAATGGTGTGAAATGTCGCATGATGTATGAGAAAATTTTGAATAATGATGAATTAGAAATGTAGAATGATCGTGTAACAGTGTGAGGGGAATTATAGGATGACCCCGATTGTATGCCCCCCTTTCGGTGAAAGGGAGAGTGATGATGAGAATGAACATTGAGCCAAAAGTAAATGTGTGATGATGTAATTGTGATCAAAGCACCATATAGTAGATGTCATAAAATTGTGTGTATATTGAGTTAGAGATATGTAGAATAGGAATGTAGTGTTTGTGGAATGTTTATGATACGATAGTAAGTGGAATTCTTGAAAGATAATGATGCAAATGAGACAAGAATCAGAGTAGTGATGCTCAAGATATGATTGAAATCGTGTGAGGTGTATTAGTTAGGAGAATGAGTGTAAATAGTGACTATAGCAAGGTAGGCAATTAAGAGTTACTATAAATAGTAATAGGAGAAAAAAGTGAATAGGCATTTCATTTGATCATTGCACGAGTGTGATTTTGAGCTCTGAGTGTGTGAAGATGTCACAAGTGAGAGCACCGTGATTGAGTTGATTTGAGATGGTGGCGGCAGTTGTGGCATCACGTACGACAATTGAGCTGGTAAGTGTGATTTTTTTCAAAAATTGTGTTGAAATTAGTTCATTTTTGTTGAATTTTCCATTAAAAATTTTGTTTTTGAGTTTTTAGGCATTTCTGACCTGGGCAAAGAGTGGTGAAGGTGCTAATGACCTTCGGGACGCCAACACCTAGATATGGGTGTTGGTGACCTACTTCCTAGGCACTGACGACCCAGAAGGCTTGTTTTTAGCCCAGAATGTTGTGAATGTAAAAATTAATGGTTGTTGATGGTTTTGTAGGTGTTTTGACATATATGCAAGGTATTGATGTCATGTTTGTTGTTGTGTTGTCATTGTGTAGAGGGATATTCATTCGCAGGAGTTCTATGGTGGCCGTAATTTGAGCACATTGTTAGGATTGGCTTTTAAGATGAGTGGGATGTACTAGATCGTGCTCAGCTTGTGGAAACATAATGAGGATGGGGGATGTGCCCCATAATATGTCAATGATCACTGCATTATGCGAGAGATGGTGTGTAGACACTTACACATTTTGGTTGCCTACTGAGAGAGATGACTGTGACTTTGGAGGATGTATATCACATATTGTGATTACATGTTATTGGTGAGAGGGTTCCAGGTGATGGTTGTAATGATGCACAAAGACAGATGAGGGCCACTAGGTGGTATTTTACAGGGACCTGAGTTCATACTGAGGTCCATATCAGCTTAGATGTTATACTGAGGTCAAGGGTTCTGCGATTGCAGAATTTTATTGTTGTTGTGATTGTTTCTTCAGTGTCAGTGGAGGGTGGTGGTGTAGGCATCTTGTATAAGATGCATGATATTTGTCGTCGTATAGAGGAGGATGGGATGATATATGCATGTGGCACATGATGTGTATTAGCCCATTTGTACAAGGATCTATATAGGTTCACGCAGGAGGAGCATGGGGGTGGACTAGGAGCCACCACTTTGTTACATGTGTGGGCATATGAGCATATTGTGATATTGAGGCCACTTGGTGGGCCACATGCAGAGTGGGTGAGGCCATTTATATTTTGCGATGAGATGGGTAGGTGTATGGAGTAGGAGGATGGACACTGATACATATAGATCAATGTTGATTATATGGGGACAGGGGCCATTATCTGGAGGCCATATCGTGACTATGGAGGATGGCCAGAGGATGTAGTGGAGCTTTGATGTATATGGCGTACTATGTGGTTAGAGGATAGGTTTCCTGGGTTGTGGATCTATTTCAGGGAGAGCATGTATCATGGTTTTTTGGCATGGCTCAGGATGTGCCCCAAAGCCATATATATATGGGTGAGAGCCACGAGGGCATTGAGGAGGGCTAGAGCGAGACCAGAGAACAGGGGCACAGTTAGTACCTCCTGGCCCAGATGAGTCTGATGTAGCCATAGGGCCAATACAGGTGGATGACCTATGGTGTACCAAGGCGTATAGTGCATGGTGGGTAGCTCATTGATGGGTGATACTATATCTAGTTGTTGTTAATGTGGCAGGAGCACTGCCAGTAAGAGGAGTAGAGGGGTAGACACCTACGTTGGATGGTGATGATGTGGCAACGAGCAAGAGAAGATCTTGAGTATATGTGTATTGATAGTTGTTGATTGTTACTTATTTATTTAATTATGTCATATCTTGCATATGAACTAATGTGATGTTTTGGATGGTTGCAGGGGATGCTTATTGGTCATTGATTATAGATACTTCGATCTGCACTTTGACGCAAAAATGTTCCCACTGATGTGCTCATTGAGGTGGGATGCTAGAGGGTAGATGTCATTACGGGTGAGCATGCTCATCTATTTGATCCAGTGGAGGTAGCGGTGAACTACTTGTACTGTGTTATTGAGTGAGAGGGATGAGGCACGAGAGGAGACACAATGAGCTAGGGAGGTCTGTGAGTGGAGGTCCCCTAGCACATGATGTATTTGCAAGGTTTGTGGAGCTACAAGGTCATTTTATGGAGCAGTTGATTGAGTTGACTTTATTACATATGCAGGTAGAGAGGTATAGGGGCCGCGATCAACGGCGTAGATTGAGTGGTGAAGCTTCTAGTTCTAGAGCTCCCACAGTTGTAGATAGTGATAGTGATGATGATGATATGATGTATATGTATGTAGGGGTTTTCCCCCCAACGATTGTACTATGTAACCATGATATTTTGATGATATATAGAAATTGATGATTGTCATCATTGCATTGTGGTATATTGATGTGTGATGTGTTGAGCATTATTCGTATGTGTTGATTTGATTTGTATTGTGTAGTTGTTAATGTTGATGAATGGAGAATGATGTTTAATTTGATGTATAGATAGATAAGTAATGAGATAGTGTATGTGATAATAGATAGTGTATGAAATATATATAGTGTGATTGCACCATGTGATAGATAAATGATGAAAAAGTACATTGTATGTATGAATAGAGATGTGATGAATGGTAAAGTATGTATAAAATGAATGATGTAAGATAGTACGTGAATGAGATGATCGTAAAAGTGTACTTAAGTGTGTGTTAGTATGATGAAGAGAGGGGGGATAATAATGATGCCCCCAGTGTGTGAATGATGAGGTTCATTTATATAAGACCCCTCAGCAAGTCAAGAATGAACCATAAAGCAAGAGTGCATCATCAGGAAGTGGTTTGATAATGTACGCTAGATAGATAGATCGATGAAGTGCATAGTGTAAAAGTGGAGTGAGGTTATTATTGTAACAGATCCCTCAATATTCATGTAAGAACCATGAGAACATGAGTGCCTCATCGGGGGGTAAGGTGAGAAAAATCACCTACCAAAGACCAAGTGGGCGTGGAGCAGTGAAAGCATGTGGAGTGGAAGCAACATAAGTGTATGAAAAAAACTGGATGCTTGATGAAATGGTGCCAATGATGAGAGATGCAACAGTGGGAATCACATATGTCGATGGCTTAGACATCTAATGTGTAGTAGGAGCATTGTGCGTGGATGAGATGGTGCAGCGATGGATGAATGAGATGGATGGCGTGCATGAATAATGACCTGTGGCGGTGGAATGAATAGTGACCTTGGAAGTGGGTGAAGGAGATAAGTACACTGGAGTAACAACATGCTTGTGTGGAATTGGAGACATAGACTACTCACGAGAGCGAGATGTCAAAGGAAATGACACCCTTGTCTTCTAATTGTTGTAATCTATCATGAAAGGTGCAACCATCATCATTAGTAATGGCCATTGATGTGAGGATAGTTACAATAAGGTTGATCACATTGACATTGCAAGTGATGAGATGGATGATGTTAATTAGAAGGTAAGTGAATCAAGCTCTTATCAAACAAAGCACATAGCACATCATGAGGACTAAGTGTCATGAGAAAAGTGTAATGGTTCCCGTGGGGGAGATGCAGAAATCTTAGGTGGAGAGACCGATGTTGTGGAGGAGATGAAGGACACTTATGTGATGGAGAAGACTGAACTTGCTTGCGGGGTGGAGGAGATGGAAGACCTTGGAGGATGCTCAACAAATAGAAGATGAGAAGAACTAGATGATGCAGTAGTAGCAGAATAGGAGGAGGATCTATGACATGTGTAGCAATGAGATCTTGTTCTAAATCAATGGCTTTGTAGCATAATAGTGTGAATTATTCGCATGTATCATATTGCAAGCTTTGCTTTAAAGCAAGAACCAAGCCACAACAAAAGATGAATTGATTCTATAGATCAATGGGTTGAAAGACTAACTGATGCATGTAAGCATTGAAACATAGAATGTAATCAATAATAGGTTTTGTCTTGCCTTGATGTAAGCTAGGTAAGCGATCATATGTGACTCTAGGGCCATTGTTAAGTATAAAGTGGCAAAGGAAGGCCTCTTCCATCTCACAATAGGTACTAATAGATCCAAAAGGTAGATGTGTGTACCATTGGAGAGCATCATTAGTAAGACTATGACAAAAATCTTTAAGCAATAATCAATCATTGGAGTAAGAAGCCATAGCTAGACGATAATGCTTGAGATGCAAATATGGATTGCCAGTACCATCAAAGCATGAAAATGTAGGCATAATGAAATCCTTAGGGAATGTTGAATTGTGAATATTTTTTAGAATAGGATTGTCATGTAAAGAATTGTTATCAATAGAAGCATAATAGGCCTTGCTTTCAAGAGTGAGAGATTGGACCTGAGATTGTAATTGTCCAACAACATGCATGAGTGATAAGATATCATGTGAAGGAATGGTAGAAGATGTGAATGGTGTATTGAGTGGTTGAAGCTTGTCCATTATGAGTGATCATAGGAATGTCAGAAGAAGAAGTGGAGGATGTCGATGCTATAGGCACAGTAGGTGTAGGTGTAGAAGAAGTAACATGTGGTGAAGAACATGGAATGTCGATAGAAGCATTAGGAATAACATCAGAAGAGTTATTAGGAGATGAAGCAATAGATGGAGATGAATCAACATGCATGTTACTACACACAATCTTAGAAGAAGATGAAAGTGGAGTGGAGAATTCACATTCAGTAGTATGTAGAGAAGTAGAGTCATTACTAGTATGTGTATCATCAATATCAGATAAAGACTCAAATGCAAGGATTTCATCAAGCATATCATCAATATACAATGAAGTAGGAGAAACACTAGTATGAGATGTATCTTTATAATCACTAGAAACATTTTTCAGAAATGTAAGGAGTATGAGATGCAACTATACAATCATCCTGACTAGTATTAGAAACAACATCATGCACATGTATATTTTCATCATGTTTTTTTTATCTGTACTATCACAATCAAGACCAAGTAGATAATCAACAATAGCCTCATCTAGAGTTTCAATAGAAATAGAAGTAGGTGGAGGCCTATTGCTTATAGAATAACAAGAGTACAACCAAAAACAATTGCTAGATTAGAAACAATGCTAATGGTAGAATGATCAAAGCTAGTAGGAATATTGCATTCATTTGCCAACAATTGTCTTTGAGTATCATCTAAAAGAGTAGTATTGTGATAGAGAGTGTGAAGTTCAGCTATAGTTGCTTCATCATAAATAGGGTTAACACTCACATGAGGCATAGCTTGCCTAGGAGGAGAATATTATTCTTAGCCATTAGGGTTTTAGTGGATCCTAGAAAAAGGATTTCTAAGCTACATGTTCACCAAAATGATTTAATAAAATATTAATTTATTTTATTAAAATTTGAAACAAGATTGCTACAATGATATACAATGAAATATAGATGTTAAATTTATTTGATCTAGTTATGAAAGAAAATAAAAGAGATAGGGCACTTACCTTGATTTTGCTTATCCCAAAGTGTGTTGGACTGAGAGAAATAATGGAACAGAAACACATACCGTCACAATCCACTCAAAAAATGCATAGATGTTGGAAATGTCTGGACATAGGTGCCTGGGTAGGGGCAAAGGGTGCCTGTGGGTGCATCCTAGACCTCTGAGTGGGTGTTGGAGTCTGTAGAAAAGGTCGGAATCTAGTTTGACACTCTCGCTAGGGTTTTGCACTTATTTGCCAATGATCACTTATGTGTCACACTTTGACTACTAGAGTACCTGTAAATATTCAATAAAAAAATATCCTACAAAACCTTAAAAAGACATCAAATCCTAAAAAAGAAAGATGTAAAATGAGGGGTTGGACTATCCTCATCTGTCAAACTAGTGAACTTACGACTGAGCATTGCACTACATCTCAGACCCAATGTAGTTCTATGTGATTGTGTGTGCAATAATGCTCCTAGGTTTCCCTTGCGCTCGATGACACCAAGATAATGAGCAATAGCTACATAAAATGCAAATGTGTGGGATGGAAAAATGAACTTCCCTTCCTATGCAGTGTGTATGTAAAAAATGCACCCAAATGCAGTCCCTTTTGATATGTAGATAGATATCCCTTGATAAAAATTACCTGCCCTTATAATGGTATGTATGTTGTGTTTATATAGGGATCTCTTGCTTGAATTTTGACACTAATGACCTAACATGTCTGACTAGTACCTCGGGATATGAGTGAAAAAACTGAAAAGACCAACCTCAAATGTCAAAAATAAGATAAAAAAATAAAGAGGACATGGGGCACCAGGATGGACAGGAGTGTCCTAGGCGCTAGTGTCCAGTCCTAGGCACTAGTGTCCAGAGACAACTGATGACAAATGTGCTAAGACTGAGAGATAGGGATCCATGTGACCTGACCAAAACTGGGTGTATGAGTCACAAGTGTGAAAGATAAAAACAATAGAAACCAATAACACAAGCAGATGGACAAGGAAGTGTGTCGTTAGTGAATACTTTTCTTACTCAAGATCCATCTATAAAACAACATACTTAACGATATAGTAAATATTATTAAGTGTGTGATTTTGTGTCTATATGAGCAATGTGGCATAGGGTAGAGATAATTGTGCACTTTAGCATGTGGAAGTTGAAATCAAGGACCATTTCATGATATGGTTAGTTATGTCTCCAACTTTCAGGAAGTTGGGTTCTCAATTATACTTTTTAGTGAGAATGTTGGCAAGTGAGTCGTGGGAGCACCTCGGCCCGAAGCTCTCCACTATGCAAGAACAATATCTTAAGGGCCTATAAATCTATAGCTCCAATGATAATGTTGACTGAATTTATTGGCATTTTGTTATCTCTTAATGGAGAGGATAAGTTGGATGTTGAGGATGATTTGGAGGGCTTGGCAGGAAAGGGAAAATGTGGTGGTGAAGGAGACTTTGTGAAGTCTTCAAGGGTGGCGAGAATGTTGACGTCAAGGCCAATGGCCTAAGGCTTGCTTGTTATGCACATGTCATTGTGGTACTTTAGTAGTTTGTGAAGAACTTGGATTCGGAACTAGGCAAGACATCTAGAACAATATTTTAGGGATAAGAGGTGATGTTAGAACTCATACAACATGGTATTGGCATTATTTTAGAAACTTAACAATGAAGTGGTTTATGAGATACCCACGTAGCACCGAATAGGAATCAATTTCCAAAGTTAGGAATATGAGATAACAATTATAAAAAAAGCTAAATGGGGAAATGTAGTAATTTTGGGCATTGACTTTTTCACGCTAGCCAAAGGGACTCATACGTCTTCTCCAAAAAGGAGATACGAACACAATGGCCTCTCTATGGTTTGTAAAAGGTTAGTTATTTCAAATACAGGTAGAATCGTGACACTTTTTAATATTCTAAATTTGATGGGTTGGCT
This sequence comes from Taxus chinensis, assembly GCA_019776745.2. Taxonomy (NCBI): domain Eukaryota; kingdom Viridiplantae; phylum Streptophyta; class Pinopsida; order Cupressales; family Taxaceae; genus Taxus; species Taxus chinensis. The sequence goes on from CM034147.1 coordinate 966,984,975, forward strand.
TAGTTTTTTTATTTTATTTATTTTTGAGACATGAAAAATTTGGATTGATATTTTGACCAAGGTTTGAATAAATTAATTCTCTACGAACACGTGAGGAGGTTTCAGATGGGCTTTTACTTGCCTACTCATGGCCACTACTGTCCTTTCCTTCAGTGCATGCTCTTCCATGGCACCAAACAAATCTTTCCTGGCTACGGCAGTTGGGATTCAGGGACAAAGTTCTACAGGTGCACTTGATGCTCCATATTTAGTGGAAAAATCATAGGTTACATCCATGGTTATGCTTTCCTTTTCGGAGGTAACCGTGTCTATTTCTACCTTAAAATATTTTGTGATTATTTGTCAATTTAATATATTTTGGCCTCAGACCAAAGACCTACATAAATGGATCTATTCTACTTGGTATAGTGACTGTGAGGTTCAATTGTGTGCAAATGGGTTTTTTATTGTTCATTTCTTCTCTCTTATCAACGGGTTTTTAATGAGGGTTCCTAGTTTTGGGGTAGGGATGGCCTTTTTGTTACTCCATGGTTTTTGGGTTTTGATCCTTCTACTATGTTGTTCTCAAATATGCCAGTTTGGGTTCATCTGCCAAATCTTCCTCTCCCCTTTTGGCACCATGTGGTTTGTGTTGCTATTGGTAATTCTCTTCGTTGATTCATCAAGATGGATGAGCAGTGGTCTAAGCAAGGGTTGTTCACTTATACTCGTATTTGCATTGAGGTGGAGCTCAACAAAGGTCTTCCGGACAAGTTGGAATTAAACCATGATGGTTTCAAGTGGATACAAGTTATATATTATGAGAATACGACCTTTCGGTGCCGGTTATGCCATCAAACTAGGCACCTTTAGGAGACTTTTTCGTTGTCTCTCAATCAGAATAAAAAGAATAACAAAGGGGCGTATTCGTAGCCTAAAGGCTGGTAGCTATTTCAGTGCCAGACGTCAAAGATTGTTCTCACCCCAAAAATTTAGAAGCTATGAATGTTAAGATTCCCCATGCTAGTAGTTTGACCAAGCGGTCACATGTTTATGAGTCTTCTGATTCTGATCCCAGTCATGATAGCACTTACCTAGATCCTCCACACGAATTTGCTTCTCAGCAGGCATCCTGGACTGTTGTCATGAGATCTAAGGAGAAGAAGGGGTCCTTTGAGCCTCTTGTTTCTTGTTATGTTATGATGTTGAGTGCCTTTTTTGTCTTAGGTCCGTTCCTTGGGCATTCTTTTAATGCTTTGTTTTTTTCCTAGGCATGGCCTAGTGTGCTTGTGACTTTGGGGTGTGCTCTCATACAACCCAATTTTTTGTTGAAAACTTCTTGTATCATGTTGCATTTAATATAATATAAGTTCTTTTTCATTAAAAAAAAACAAGTAGAAATTATAATTTTGTAATTTTTAATTTTGTATTGTGATTTTCTAATATTTAGTATATAAAATATTTTCATATTATTGATCACAATTATTTCACAATACTATTTTTTAAATAAAATAATTAGTTATTTTAGTATATTTTTATTTTTCATAAAATAGGGTAAGGAATTTGTATATAATGTCTTTGAAATTAACAGGAATGCATCGGGTATCCCTGGCCACGGCGACGAACAAGCGAATGACTATGTCGATGTAACGACCCTAGAGAGTGGCAGGTGCAACTGAAAGCTCGACACTGAGATCGGCTACGTCGGCCACCACGGGCTGAAGGTGAGGAGCACCTGGTGGGAGAACAAGGCACTCAAGCAACATTGTATGGGGATTCCCCTAGTGGAGCAGTAGGTTTTGGAGGTGGTCCACCTCCGATGCCACCTTGTTTGCTTGAACTTGAATCTACATAAGTACATTGGAGATCATCATAGATTTATTATAAATTGAGAAAATTGATCAAATTTAAAATTAACAAAGAAAAAAGCATTTCTTTCTTTGCATATCCAAAATAGAATCTCCCCTCTAAAAACATGCCAAATCTGGGTGAACATAAGTAGAAGTTTTGGATTATCGCCCAAGTGGATATGTTGCTAAGTGAAACAGTGGGATCATGAGGGAAAAATAATAAAGGATCAAGTTCCAGGAAATTTGAGCTTTGGGACAGAACTAGAAGACATGCAAAAGCATTTCTAGATGCCCATAGAAGGGGCAGTTGGGAGTTGTAATCCCAATTTGAACAGGACGAGTCCCGATAGGAAGGCCTTGGTGAAGAATACACCAAAGAAAATGAGTAATTTTGAGCTCCACACATATAGTCCAAACAGTCTCAAATCATCTACCCCATGTAAACAGAGTGGTGTGAACTCCCCAACGAGTATTAATTTTGTCTACCATGGGCAAATGGGGCGAGAGTCATCGATATCCTTTGTTGGATTTGTAGTTACAGAAAGGGGTATCAACATACCACTTCCAGTCTGTCCACCATGGGCGAGAGGAATGCACAACAATATTATGCAACATGTGATCAGGAACCAAATTGATCATAGTAGTGAAAGTATCATGATCTTGGTTGGAAAGCTGAAACAGATCTTTAAAATCCAACCAAGATAACCAGGATTGAGTGTTCTTGCTAAAGATGTCCTCGATGGTGCAAATTCCGCACCTGAATAATTTGAGTGCGGAGATTCTCAGGGACCTCTTCTAAACATTGATCTTGGGATTGAAAAATCAGAAACTACTAGAGAGATTGTTGATTAAGAGAAATCCCATTACGAAAGCCATCCCCTTTCCATAAAATCCAAGATTTGACACATTCCCACGCTTTCCAAATAATTTTAAGCACAAAGGTGCCAAAATTTTTGACAGGCACATGAGTGATGAGCAAATTGACAAACCCTAAACCTTTCCACACAAGGTGGCCATAAAGAGGGCCTTCCGCAATGCCATGCCATATGAGAACTTTCCAAGCTTCTTGGCCATTAATGCTTCAGATAATCCACTTAGCACAGAGAGTTTTCCCTTAGCGTTTAATGTGAATAAGCCCGAGGCCTCCAGAATTGCGAGGGAGATAACATATATCCCATGCTACTTGATAAAAACCTTTTCCAGTAGAAGCATTAGCCCATAGGAAATCTTTGAGCAATTTTTCAAGTTTCTGAATGGAGGCTTTGGAAGGAACCCAACAAGACAAGTAGTAAACATGGGTTGCAGCAAGAACTTTATAGCAGATTTAGAATTCACCAGCTAGAGATAAAGGCCTAGTAATCCAATAGTCCAATTTTTTCACCACCCGTTGAATGATAGAATGCCATAGTTCAACCGAGGAGACTTGAAAAGCAAAAGGAATACCTAGGAAAAAAATTGATATCAAAAATAATTTAAAATCTGAGTTGGTAGTGAGCTTGGCTCTTTAGCTCTCTGAGGGTTTTCATACATGTTAGCCTTTATTTCAATTGCCTTATCACGTGCCTCAAAGCTTTCCATATTGTTATATGGGGATTTTTAAAATTAAAAGCATTTATTTTGGCTATTAATCTACCCTTAGGGCGTTTTTTCCCTTATAAATGGTGTATAGCCAAAGTGTTGCAGCCGATGTTATAGAGGATAGTGAAAATGGCTCCAAAATGTGCAAGGAAATTTGTCCCTAAATTTTATGATGGGGTAATGAAGCTAACTCCATCCTTGATGTTTTGATTAATTTGTTGCTTGTTTTACTTCGTTATTAAATAGTATGAAAACAATTGTTTCGTAACCTATTATGTTGTTCATATACCCTTGAAATATTCCCTTCAAACATAGATTAAGCCCCATTGGGAAGCCAATGACATCCATTTCATTGGCATAATGAACCTTACCAATGGTTTCTTCCTCTTATCTTTCAAATATCCCTTGCAATTCCAATATCTTCTCGCCAACTCAAGTTGTTAGTTCTTGCAAAACACCCTTCTAGTTCTTTCACCTTGGACTCGAGACTTTAAATTCTCTGAGTATGTCTTCGTCAAAGTCATCGTTTGAGTTAAGCTTATTATCCTTCTAGTTCCTCTTTGGTGCTTCATTCCAGAAATTACCATGCCCATTAGGTAGGTTATATGTCATGAACCCAACCATTTTTATTCAACTTGCCCTAATAAATGTGTATGTATCGAAGTAGACTTGAAAAAATAGTTGAAAGAGTCTTTGGACATTAAGGTGGGAAAAACAGTTGAAAGAGTCTTTGGACATTCAAGTGGGTTATTAATGCTTCTCTCAAAATATCATCTATATCTACATGTCCAACACCTTCTTCATGTGTCAATCTCTAGACCATCAAATCAAGGATCATCCTCTCATAGCTAGACCTAAGCCTTCAAAGGATAAATATCACATGGATAAGCGAAAACTACTTACCAAGAATGAAATTTGGACCAAAGTTGTTGACAAAATGACTTAGTCAACTTTCACAATGAAAACAATCTGTTCAAAGCAGTGCTCCGTCAAGGTGCAGAGGTGAGTTATTCAATCTTTAGATCAATTTCCAATTCTTATCAAGATGACTTTGTGCCCAATGGATTCTTCTAAGCCAATTATCTCTTCATCTAACAAACATATTACCTCGTTGAGTTGTTAAATTGTTATCTAAAATACCCCCGAGTAATTTTAATAACTTGCATTTTTTTTTGAGCTTGGGCAGAGAAAACTGATCAAAAACAAGGAAAACCCAGTGTTGAGGACACCTTATCATTACCTTGTTAGGCCCCTCTTTCCCATAATTATCCAAAAATAAGGAAAATTGGGTAAATTTAGGATAGGATCGTCCAAATCAGTCTTTGGTGGAATAGGAGGAAATGTTCCTTTGTTCCTCTTATTCCCCATTTTACCAATCCGTCTGAATGGGTCAAGGGGGCACTTCATCGTGGAAAAGACAAGTGAGGCAGACATTATGGGAATGAATGGAACATTCAATCAGTTCCCCGACAGATCGATATACGTGGCAATAAAAACGGTTAAGGTAGGCCCTGACGAAATAAGTGAAACTGTTCCACAGTTCCAACCCAACCTTGATTCTCCACCCACACACAGACCTATGGAAAACTTGGGCCTACACAGCACACCAATCACTATTCCCTCCTTCCTTTAGTACCCCAACTGGTCAAATTACTAGCCTCAGTGCACAAAAAAGATTAAAGTGGTTTGTTATAGCCCACAGGATATCCTTCACGTTCTTCCCAGGCTTCAAAGCTTCAGATGGCCATTATTTTCGTCCTATAACTCCAAATTTCACAAAATTGGACTCGTTGGAAAGTTATAATCATGAGATGCAATATGTAAACAAAAAATCCATAAATTGGTGAGGTTAGGTGGGTAGAAAAGGGGAAAACAATCCCAACATTGAAAGAGTAGTTCCATGTAGCTCAACCACCAAGTTTGATGACGTATGGTCCCCATCCCTTCTCCTACAAGCAATGCAACATGGGGAATGGTCTTGGTAGGGTGTCCATGATTATTTTCATTCATTCAATGCATGTTGTTGGTGGTTTAAGGTAGGAATTAAAATTTCCCTCTCTTTTCCCCCTCTCTCTATTCTCATTTTCTCTATATATTGTAAAATGATGCCCATTTGTAAAGGTTGGACCCTCTCAGAATGTAAGGGCATAATTTCAAATTGTTACACATGTGTTTTTGAGTTACAAACCTCATATTTGGACTTTTGCAATGTGTTTTATGCCTTCTTTCTTCATTGTAATGGATTTGTGCATCTTTTTAAGGTAATAAAATTCATGTTTTGTGGCTATTATCTTCCCTAGCTTGTGTTTTATTGCATTTCTTTCCTCTTCATCATTTACAGGTATGTTGTGTATGTCTTCTCCTCTTTTTAGGGTTTATTTCTATTGTGCATTGTGTGAGAATGGAAGTTTGAATGCTTGTTCTAGACTGTGGTTCTCATGTCTTCCCTCTCCTCCTTCATTTTCTCCCATTTCCCCTCATTTAAGAGTGTCTTTCCCCTTATTCTTGGTGTTATCACCTCTCTTTAGCTTAGGATTTCCATTTTTTTATACATCTCTCTCTTCCCTTGGTCCCTTGGATTGTTAGATTAGGATTAGATAGTTGCATTTCCAGCTAGTAGGAGTAGTTTAACATTAGGAATATGTAGAGGAACCGACCTTCTCTGGAGGTTTGTCTCAAGTAGCAAGTCCCACAACTTGAGAGATAGTCCCATGTTACCCAAAAACACTAATTGTTCATTCATCCATTTATGAAAAATCAGAGGTGTTTGTTTTTGGTGATAACAATTCTGGCACGCCGATGGGACCCCTTTATAAGTTAACGCTCTCCATTTTCCCAAGTTTGATGTGTTCTTGGTAAAATTTTAGCCTTTGGAGGCTTTGCAAAATACATTTAGTGACTCCCAACTACATATCTACTGGTTTTAGAAGTATTAGTGCCTTAGTTTCATGAGAAGAATACAAACAAAACAAAGGATAACATATAGAGATCCCTTTGACTACTTACAATTGTCACTAAGGAGAAGAAGAAGAGGTAGGTCAATTCAAAGATCACCATCACCACCAAACAAAGTCCTCTCTACTCCTCCTCTTGGAGGACCCTTCTGTGTTTAATTCTAGGGTTTTAAGGCCCATTATATTCATGGATCATCAAATATAAATTAGGGCTTTGTTACATTTAATGGAGGAAGTCCTTTACTTTCACCTCAGTATGATGACATCTGGTTTTACAGTTTTGAAGAGTGTTCCTTTCTTCACTGGAGAAAACACTACAACTTGCCATTGAGCATATTAAAAAAATGTTCAAACATATGTTCAGTTTACCATGTCACTCAAGATAATGTTGCAGTCAGGTTATTGGCCACTTCTTTCAAAGGAAAATCCCTGCAATGGTATAAGGGGTTGGCAATTAATTTCATTGTGAATTGGGATGAATTGGGACAGGATCTTTGTGACCATTTTGAAGATAATTCAGATCATCTATCACTGGTGGAACAACTGACAACAACAAAGAGAGCCCCTAATGAGCTAATGATGATTTCAACATCAGATTTCAGAAGACTTGGGATAGAATCCCATAAATGGTAAGGACCTATACCCATAATATGATTTCCTATATTACTTGAGAGCTTTAAATAGTGATATATTTATCATGATTCAATCTATGGGAGGTAGAACCTTACCAGATGCCTATGTTATTTCTATTAGAGTAGAAAACAATCTCATTCAAGATGGGAAACTTGCTCCTAGACCTCCAATGCCCATATTCCTAGAAATAGAGACATCTCACTCCCCATCAAGCTCTTGAATTAGCTCTCATCCCATCCTCCAAGAAGCCAAAGTTCTAGTCAAGCATCTACTTCCTCAAGTACCTTCAACTGAGTTGCAAGAGGTGCAATGAAACAATTACAAAATTTTGGGAATGAGTTGGTATCCTTAAAGAGGCAACAAGCTCAAAGTTTCAGACCTTACCAACCTCCATACCAACCTAACAAGTCCCCTTACCATCCAAAAAAAAATGCCATACCAAGAAAACTCCCCAATTCAAAATCAGATTTCCCCTGCAAGACCATTTCAACCATATAATCCAAATGTGGCTAGCTCATCTAAATCCTTGGTTCCCATTCAAAATAACCTTGTGCAAGATTATGAGTGGTGTTTCCCTTGTCATCTTCCACATAACCAAGCAACTTGCCCTAATGGAATTTTGAACCAATATTTGATGGTACAAAATCCATTGTCTCCTCAAGATGCACCCATAGAAGAAATCAACAATAGGGAATTATTCAAGAGACACCTCCAAGTGATGTTTCACTTGTAAATTGGAAAATGGATGACTTTTGTGGAATAAATCAGATCCCTCCACAAGGTGTGGATGTTAACACTAGATATAAGAGAAGAGATATGGAAGAGGGAAAACCAACTAAATGTAGGTCCTTCCCAACCCTCTTTGACACTCCAAGGAAGTGACAATTTGAATGTAGCTCCAAATGTACAAAACCAACCCAAGGGTCCTTCCACATCATCTCAAATACAAGAAAATGTTGTTGCAAGTAAGGTACAACATAAGGATAATCCCAATCCTTTCAACATCCTTGAACAAATGAAGAATAACAACATGAATATATCAATGTGGGAATCATTGGCTATTCCTAGGATAAAGGGACCATTTGCAAGTGCCTATGTCTAATCTATCTTCAATAGATGAATCACCCAAAGAACCAATCAAGGTCATGTTCACTAATGCACCTCAGCAAAAGGATGTCATCCAAGTAAGGATGTGAAACCTCCACCCTTCTATGTATCCTTGATCATCCGATAATCATTTAGTTCATAATTACAGTATGATTGATTCTGGAGCAAGTAGTTCTGTCATGCCCAAACAAATTACAGACCAGCTGGGTCTCAATTATGAAGTCTCTTTCTAAAGGATGTGGTTCAACTAGATGGAACAATAGTAGGAATTGTTGGATTATCAAGGGTTTAATCCTCATATTATATGCATGCCCTAATTTCTCTATTCCCCAAGATATTTTCATAATTAATCTACCTCCACTCTTTTCTCTATGTGTATCTAGAGACTTCACTACCAAAATTGGAGGATACTTATCAACTGATTGGTCTCATATGATTTTCAAGAGCAGGTATGAAACTAAGGCTACCATCAATTTGAACCAATTTCTACATATCATATAGATCCTTATGTGCCTACCCCCATCAATGCAAATTGCATCAATTTTTTATCAAGAAGATCACCCAAGTACCCAAGAAGAAGATATTCAAATCGAAGGTATTCTGGATTTACTACTTGATGAGTGGGGAAATGAATATCATGGTTTTGATCCATATCAGTAGGTGGAGGAAACTATCCTTGGTATTTATTATCCTACATGAGGAGAATTCACCTCTACCTAGTATTGTGAAATCAAATGATCCAGAGGAAGATGACATTTGGAAAATGTTCTTTGATGGATCAAGAAGTAGACAAGGAAAGGAGGAGGTGTAGTCCTTGTGTCTCCTAATGGGTATTGAAGTATTACTCCTCTTTCATATTTCAATTTAGCTGCTCCAACAACACAGTAGAATATGAGTCCCTTATCCATGGCTTGCAATGGGAAAGAAAGAAGAACATCAAAAAATTGCAGACCTTCAGAGATAGTGAACTAATTGTGAACCAAATCAGAGGATCAAATGCAGCCAAAAATGACTTGCTAAGGGATTACAAGCATAGAGTTTGGGATATTTTAGAAGATTTTGAAGCCTTTAATATCCATGTCCATTCCAAGGAAAATTAATGAAGCCTGCTGAAAGACTGGTTGCAGTTGGATAACAAAATTTGATGTTGTTGAGGACATTAAGAGAGACAAAATGTACAACCACATATTAAGGTAGTAGTGAGGCCCTACTATGCACCAGATAATGAACACCAATTGGAAAGTGTTTGAGAATGATCAAGCATATTGTCAATTTTAATAAGAAGAGGTACTGAGTTATCTTCAAGAAATTAGGATAAGTTGGAGCAGCAATATGGGAGACCAATTTTTCCAATTAGATCAAATAAACTTCCAAAGGCCTAGTAACCTTGGAATCCATTTTCAACCCTAATGACCAATTTAGAAAAGAAAAGGAAAACATAATGGTCAAGGGTGAAGATTCAGAACCCATCTTAGTTGGTAAAGAAAAATGTTTTAAATTGGTAAGGTATGCACTCCATAAGAAAAATATGCTTTTTATAGAACTTTGCCAAGAATTTTTTGATGATTTTTGCATGGAGCTATGAAGACCTTAGAGGTTTTGATCCTAGTTTAGCTCAGCATACCATTGAGATAGATTCAACTTCCAAACTTATCAGATAAAAAAAATAGGACTATTAATCCACATATTGATCCCCTAATGAAGAAGGAATTGAACAAGTTAATTAAGGAAAGCATCATTTTTCCCATCAAGACATTCATCTTGGGTTGCTAATACTAGTATCCAATGCGGAAAAGGAATGGATAGACATTAGACTGTTTGTCAATTTCAAGAATCTAAATAAGGCATCTTTGAATGATCACTTTACCTACTACCTTTGATGGAAAAAATATTACAAATGGTGGTCAGGTTCAGAAAATTTGTTCCCTCCTAGAATGGTTACTCCGACGTATAATCAGATCATGGTGAAAGGAGGAAGACCAATTCAAGGACTGACTTTTACCACAAAATGGGGAATCATATGCTTATAGAAAAATGACTTTTGGTTTTTCCAATGTATGAGCAAACCTTCCAAAGGGCCATGTACATGGAATTCAAAGGACTAATCAACATCATTGTCCTTGTATACCTAGAATGATATTAAAGTATTCTCCAAGGATGAAAAATACCATCTACTCCATCTCAGGAAGGTATTTAAAAGGTGTAGACACTCTACCTTGTTCCAAGATGCATCCACCTCGTTAGAAAAGTGTGATGTTTGCCAATAATTTATTGGTTCGCCTAAATTGGAATCACTCCCTCTTAGGTTAGTTGTGATCGAAGAACCTTTTCAACAATGGGGAATTGATTTTATTGGTATATTGAATCCCTTGTCAAGTGTCAGGCATAATTATGCTTTGAATATAACTGACTATTTCACCAAATGGATATAATCCATTCCTATTAAGCATGTTACTTATGAAGTTATTTGCAACTTCATTACAAAGAATATTATAATAGGGTGTGGTGTGCCTCAAAAAATATTGGCAGAAAATGCTTTGAATTTTTCATCCTATGAGCTCATTGAATGTTGTAATGGATATGGGATCACACTAGCTCATTCCTCTTACTATTACCCATAAGGAAATTGTCAGGTTGAATTGAACAACAAGAACTTGGTATCTTTAGTCAGGATGTTCATAGATGAGAAGGAAATGACAAGACACAGAGCATTATATGATGCACTATGGGCAAACCACATAGCCCATAAAAGGGATATTGGTAGGCCTCCTTTTTAAATCCTATATGGCATTAATGTTGAGATTCCCATCTCTTTAGATTCACCAACTTTAAAGTTGGCTAAAGCAATATAATATTACGCTTTTGAAATGTATATTGAGAAAATGATTATGTGCCTGACTAAATTCGAAGAAAAAGATGAAAGTGGTTGAAAAGATCACGGAGCATCAAAGCAAAGTGAAGAAAATATTTGATAAGAAGGCTTGACAGTGATATTTTCAAGTAGGGGATATGGTTGTCCTATGGGACAAAAGAAGAGAACCAAAAGGGATAGACGCTAAGTTTGATTCCTTATGGAGAGTTCCTTTCAAAAAAATTCTCTTATGGGGTGAAAATAACTTCTATCTATCCTAATTGAATGGAACACACATCACATTACCTCATAATGGGATGTGATTAAGCTATTGTAATCCTTTATATATGTTTCATTGTGAAATTTGAATAAAAGCCAAGAAAATTAATTATAAGAAAATATAGCATTTGTCATGAATGTAAAAAAATTTGAAGAATTAGATGACAAAATACTGAAGTGTATTTATGGTGTTGTATATGTATTTGTAAAAGTGTTTTATGTTTTAAGATTTGAATAATAGCTCAAATTTTGGGAGATATAAGATATTTGAGCGATAATTAGCTGATAGGCTATATAACGTGAGAAAAAGTTCCTCTCAGATTCCTTGAATTGTCTCGCACCATAATTTGATAATGATATACAATAATTTTAGCGTAAATGACAAACACATGATTCTCGTTATTTTATCACCCATGTGAACGACAACTTGAACTTGTTTTTAATAACCATCTTTTGGATCAGAAGGGTTTTAATAAATAATAGTATATGTCTACCCATTAAACAATCAACACTTAGAATACGGTAACCTCAACTAAAACTTCAACTATACATGGTGGCTTCTTGTTATTCTTGTCAAAGATGTGGGAATATTTAGAACAATAGAAAAACATTTTAGAGTTGTCACACAAGCCATAAAATGCAAATGATCCCTTCAATCACATTTAGGTCTAACCATAATTTAATTGGAGCACTCAGATATACTATTTCTGATATTTCCAAGGGTACTTGTCACAACTAATGCATAACAATATCTTCTGATTCTCCTAAGATTGCAAATTAAAATTTCAATATATGTGTAAATAAAGCTTTATATTGGATTGCACCAAATTATCTACCTAATTTACCAACATGCAAAGGCAAACAACTACATAATTTGTTTTTGCAATTTCCTGAACCAATTTACCATTTGCTGGGGGCAAACATCTAAGAGGTATGAGGTATGATATATGCCGTAAATTACACATGCTTGTCTCTTCTACAATAGGTGGGAACAACTTTTCTCAAGGATGTATCTTATTGGTGGGAAATTTATTAATGCCCTTGCCATATTAACTTTCATGACTTTTTAGATTGTTCGTTCGCTATGTCCAAGGCGAGGGAGACTTTATGGTCATGACTCCAGCCATGTTTAACATCGGCATTCGTTTACACGTGTTTATGTGTTTTTAACTATAAATAATTAATAATTTTGTAGCTTTCTTTGTAAGTTTCTTATTGACAATTGACAAATGGTGTCATGAAGATTCAAACATGGTCATAGTTTATTATGATGCTTATGTCAGCAGGGGTGATGTTGTAATGGAGATGTCCCTCTCACTAATACAATATGCGAATAATGATGGCATCCCAACCTCTGTATTTAGCTCAGGCGAGGCAAGTAGCGTCGACGGACATGCTTATGCTACGAGCTTGGTGCACCTTGGAATCGCTTTTACGAATCTAAAAATCCACATTTGATCAAAAAATCAATCTTGCATAGGTTAGGTCCATGGTCCGTAGTAATATATTACAACCCTTGTGCCAATAGGGGCGAAGTTGGAGTAAAGGTGGGCCTCTCACTAACATAATGGTCAATTGGTTGTGGGATATATATATTTGTTGCCTTGCTACTGAGGTCAGATATACCTCTTTAGTGCATCTTGAATCGCTTTAATGACTCTACAAACCTTCCGTGTCTTACTACCAATTTCAAACATATCTTTGCAAAGCATCTTGAAATCGCTTCAACCGTCAACGACTTTACAAACCTTCATATTTAACTATCAACATAACATTATACCTCGTTTTGGATTAAGTTCTAATATAGTATTATATTTGAATTATTTGTTTTCTCAATTAAAACATAATTATAATCAATATTTATTTTGTGTTTTATTAATTTGCACTAATAAATTTATTCCTCCGAAACCACCTATAAGTGATGTTTCTAGTCAACAAACATTTTTAAAGCCAAAGCTCCCATGCGTGCCGTTTATAAAAAGTTGTATTAATATAAAAATGTTTAATGGTTGAATTATTCTAACCTGTCTTACTTAAATAATGCATTAAATTATTCCAGATAGTCACTGGAAAGAAAGCATCTTCCACACTTTACACTATTCATGGAGACGAGGACATATCAGTACATATCCTCGCGTCAGCGTGATTCTCGGGAGTCGGAGTTTGCGCCTTTTAAATAAAAAAACGTCTATCGTTGACAAGCGATCCTTTCCTTCTTCACTAGGACTACCTACCTAGGTATGTCCCTTTCAAAAAGCATTTGATGGGATTGTTTGTTCATAGTGAAAAAGTCGCCCTTCCGTAATCACTTTCTTAATTTATGCTACATTAGTTAATTTATTGCACATGATACCATGAATCTAAGCAACCACACATCTTACCAGTTACCATATCTGGGATATGAATGGTTGAAATATATATGTCTATTTTTACAAGATTATTAGTTACCCAAAATACTCTCTCTCTATATATATATATATTTATATTTATAGTTTTAAAGTTGGTTTTTGATACAACTAGCATTTGTACTAAAAGGAGGTGCAATGTTACTTCGAAAGTAAAAATATGAGGTTTATAGAGTTGTCATGATTTCAAGATGCATGGAAGAAGTATGTTTGACCTGAGTAGTAAGGCATATAAGGTTTGCAAAGTCAGCAAAGGAACTCTAAGATGCATTGAAGAGGCATATTCAACACGGGTATCAACACAATAAACATATGTATCCTGCAACCAATTGACCATTATGTTAGTGACAAGACACTTCTAGTACGATTTCAGCCCTATTAGCATAAGGATCATAATAGATTATTGAGAACCACACCAACCAACCAAGGCAAGATTATTTTTTTGACTCAATGAGGATTTTTATTGTTGTAGAAGCAATTCCAAGATGCATCAAGCCCACAATACTAAGCATGTTTGTCATTGCTGCCGGAGACAACATCACCCGAGCTAAAGACAAAAGAGTGGGGATTGAGTCCAATTCTTATTCATATACACCAATTATGTCTGTGGGAAAAAAGGAACAATTATAATATTTTATGGGTTTTGTTTTTTTATAATTCCTAAACTAAATTATTTGATTATTTTAAAGATATTTATAATAAATAAAAAAATTTACCTTTACCATTTGTGTTCAAGAAAGTAGGACTACCACAATGGTCACTTTATTGAGAGGGGTTGATTGGTCACTGAAGAATCTAAAAAATTAAGTGGAGACTTTAAAAGCTGTGGGGATTATGAGATCAAAGGTCTTTGAAATGAAATGAAAGATTTTAATGACGTCCACGAGACTGAAGAGTCTATGGGATCAAACGAAACCGATACATTAAGCAGTTTTCAGACTCTTTGCCATATCAACTCTTCTACTGTGAATCTTGAGCACTAAACCAACGATCTTTTGAAGTTTTTTTTTTTTGCAAATAACTCATTTAAGTTGTCCACTTTTAATTCGCTTCCATACTAGATACATATATTATCATATGTTGAACACTCCATAATGAAATGCCATTCCGTTTCAACAACCCCTTTGCTATAAAAAAGACAAATTCTCATTTCTCAATCCTCTTTCGGAATAGTCCATCTACCGGTTTTCACAACGAAGATGATGTGATCCAGTCCTCAACTGCGCCACTAAAATCCTTATCTTACCTTTGATAACTACCCCTAGATAAGCTTTTTCATCATGCTCCCAAGTGGGGTTGAATTCTTTGATATATTGGGCTTTCTTACTACCCATTTGTTTTGTCCACATGGCAGTCCTAAACTTCTCCATCACATAATTTTTTATTTCCCTGTTGTGTTCGGGACACTCTTTAAGAATTTGCACCCTTATAGCTACAATTCAATTTAAAAGGAAAAAATAATACTTTAAAATGAAGTGTATAAAAAGCTAAAATTTGATTTATTCTGGCACGACTTTTTTAATTCCGACAAAAAACATTTTATTCCTTTTTTTGGCTTGAGGCCTCTTTTGAGAGTGAGAGTTTTCTCCACTAATATAATGCTAATAATACAATAAAAGGATGAATTAGTGAGAGATTCTACTTCAAGGAATAATGAAGTAATGGTAATTTTACATCATACAATCAATAAAACATATGATGATGAAATTTAAGATGATCTGCCAATAATTTGGAAATTTTATACCAGGAACTCTCCATAATATTAAAGCATAAAAAACGCCATTGATGCTTGTGACATCTAGGTTTTCTTTGAACCAATATTGAAAGTATGCATCCTAGTCTAGAAAATCATATCACATACAACAAGAAAAAGACCATATCATGATGTACATATCATGCAAGGACAAATGAAAGATAATTTCACCATGCCATTGTATTCCCTTTTTCGGTATGAGGCCTCTTTTGAGAGGCAGACTTTTCTCCACTAATATAGCCTAAGAGATAGATATTTCAAATATATTTATTTAATATATATTGATAGATGTCAATGTCTGAGTTTTTATTTTAGATTTTATGTATAGTAAGTTGATTAACAATTTATTACTTTTCTAATGACTAATGGTAAGTGGTATCAATTTAGTTGGATCAATATGTTGAAAAAGGACTCCAAATTTCAATGTAAGTTTAAGAGATTATGATTTTTAATTGGCTTCTTAAAGCAATTTTTTTTTAGATTGCAATCAAATGGATGTCAAATTTAAGGTTTAAATGACCACGCATTGATCAAATTTAAGGTTGTCATTAATTATTTATCCACATGAATTTCAACACCATATCACCCCTACGCATCTTAGATACTAGTATATACATCTCAAACAAATCTATTTGAAATATGCCAAGAGATATCAATCACAAGATTCTTGTCAAGTATTTTTTATAAACCACATTGATTAATAACTCCATTACCTTCTTCACCAATTTCCCACTAATTGTTAGCAAATGACATACATCTACCTACAAACTATTTTGGGCTCGAAAAACTCTTTGGGAAATTAAAAAGAGCTCCAAAATCCACAATATGGCAATGATATTATAATTTTTTGATTGAAATCTCCAAGAAAAAAGAAAAAACCTCTAAGAGATGGTTAATTACACATCAAATTTAAGGTCGAGGATAAAAGTGAACACTTCATTGTATTATGTTTAACTCGTTGGAGCTGTAAAACACCATCAACATAATAATCTCTTAGATTCATATGCGTTGACGTGTCTTTGTTAATAAGTTTTTTTCAGACACATGGAACCATTTTTAAGGAAAGAAGATTGAAGTCAAGGCTTTGAAAGAAGAAGAGAGTTGTTGCTCCTTAAATAATAGATTGTTTAATACAATGAAAGAAGAGAGAGGTCAACCAAGAAATTAGTATAGTCAACTTAAAACAAATATAAAGTAAAATTATTAATTAAACCATTTCAAGACTTAACTATGTTGAATTTTATAATTGAACCATGAATTAGGTTGTGAACACTAGATAACACTGTAAATGTGGATTTAGATGTGTTATATGTGTATACACATAAATTTTCACTTTACTAACATTTGTTCTTCATAGGAACCATTGACGCATTAGCTTCCCCAAAGTAGTGTCATTAGGGATACTACCGAGAGCAAGGAGTAACCAAAAATGTTACTTTCATCCTTCGGGTTGTATTGGGCTAGTCAATTGCGGTTCTTATGAGAGAGATTTGATGTGTAGTTTGATTATATCATATATTTCACATGTTTTTATACCCTTTACAGTCATATTTTGTAGTCTCCCTATGATATTGTCTTATCATCCTCTTATGTTCACTCTTACACCTATTTTTAACACAATCATACCTTCATCATCTACTTCAACACTCCAGAGTCCGTTCCTATCAGTTTGACATGCCTTCATAGCTTTCTCGTGGCCAAATTTCTCTCCCAAATGACATCAAACATGGTTGATGTCATTTGTTGAGAAGATTTCCCTTGCTAATAACATTGACAACAGTTGATACCATCGAGTTAGTGGGTTTTCACAGCTGGTGCCATTGACCACGGTTGATACCGTTGACTAGAACAAGACATTAATGCATTCATTAAGCTATTTATAATAGGTTTTTGAGCGTGCTTTCCACATCTCATCCACCCTACATTCAATCTTCTAATGCTCACTAAACCTAATCTAAAAGCCTAGAAGGTCTTGAAGTTGGTTTTGTTTGTCTTCTTTAGATTTCAAACTTATAATATTGGGTACTTAAGATCTGCATGCATAAGCGTTGCACTTGACATGGTCTACCAAGTTTTTGGATTCATAAGAGTTGTTACGCCCTTAACCAATTGTTTGTATTAGGATATGAGTAGTCGACTTGTGGCTTACCATATCATTTTACTATATCATTTAAAATTTCTCATGCTTATTAGGTCAGCCTTGGTGATGGCCATAACATATGAATAATATATATAGGGGATTGTAGGTAGTAGTTCATCATCATTTGAGCATTTGAGTCTTCTTGTATGGTTTGGAGGTTGCCCCCTTGAAGTGGCAAAGCTATTTTTATTACATATTGAGATCATTTATCTGAAATATTGTGTTATTTGGTGTTCTATTTATGCTCATAATCTAAATTATACAAGTGATTTCATTACAAGTGGTATCAGAGCTACAATCCGGGCCAAAATTAGGGCAAAAACCCTAATTTTTTGTTTCCAATATATCTTGCGAACTACAGAGAATTTGTCAGATGTTTTTTTACCAGAGTTGTGAATAATTCCAAGTAATATTCCTTGAAAATTTGAGAATTTTTTGATTTATTTTGCAAAAGTTATTACAAATTTATGGTTTTTCATAAAATCACTCCCTATGGTGCAAATTGTGGAAAAATTTTCCAAGTTCTTTACATTTTCAGAAATCTCTCAAAAAAATATTAGTATTGGTATTTTCTCTGTGTTTTTTCCCTGTTCGGACCGAAATTTATATCGAAACCCTAAACCCTAAGATTTGACATCATGACGGGGCCTTCCACAAGAGCAAAAAAGAATTCGGTAACTCCGGGTAAAACCCCAGATAAAGAAGGGGTAGTGATTGAAGAGATAGGAGTCAGAAGGGGGTAAATACAGATTCCTCAGCACTAGGGTTTACCTCAGTTGATCATAAGGTTTGCCAACTTGAGTATGAGTTACGAATTGTACAATTTGAGATGGCCATCTAAAGGAGACATAGCCCAAATCAATCATCAGTTGGATGATATCATGCAACATGTAAAGGGTAACCAGTATGGCCCAAATCCAGTCCCATATCAACCAAGGAGGACCTTCAGTTCAAAATCATGGGACAAACTAACCATATGGGACCACTTTTCCAGTCCCAATCAGAATCAAACTTATCCGCAACCACGAAACATGATGCCGAAAGTGGATATGCGCAAATTTGATGGTAAGGATCCACTTGAATTGGATAAATCAAATGGAGAACTTCTTGTAGTTACATCAAACACCAGCAGGGACAAAAGGTGACATTGGCATCCCTTGTATCTTGAACCCGACCAATTCATTTGGTATCGTTGGTTATGTGCTCAGAGGCAAAAGAATGGTCTCAGGTGTCACTTGGACAGTTTTTACCGAGGAGTTGCAATTGAACTATAGTTCCAGTGTTTCAGATAACTACTTTAGTCAATTGGATCAAATTTACGGCAAACAGGATCAGTCAAAGATTATGTGCATCAATTCCAAAACCTGTCCTTAAGGGTGGAGAATATTCCAGAAGAGAACCTGAATGACTTGTTTCTTGGGGGTCTTAAGGACCACATCGACCATGAGGTACGTATGTTTAATACAACTCAAGCTATTCTGATTCTATTATCATGGCACGTCGAGCAGTGGAAAAAATATCTTTTTAGTAAGAGGCCATCCTTTCATTAAACACAAAGATCATAGTATCTCTTCCCCTTCATTTTCTAGGCCAATTAGACTGACTCCTCAACAAATGGAAGAAAAGAGAGCAAAAGGATTATGTTTTAACTGTGACAACAAATATGGACCGGGACACAAATGTGCTGAGAAGAAGTTGTTCTATATTGAAGGAGGTAATGAGGATGAGAGGAAGCTGAAATTATAGGAGAAGCTGAGGAACCAGTAGAAGATGAAGTAGAGGATCACCAACCTACAATTTCTTGTCATGCTGTTGTCAGGTATTAGTACTCCTCAAACACTCAAGGTTATTGGCTATCTCAAAAAATAGAAGGTGATGGTGTTGATTGACTCAGGGAGTACTCATAACTTCATAAATAGTAAGTTAGCTGCCCACCTCAATTGTTTTATTTACCCAGCTCCAGAAATACAAGTTATGATTGCGGATGGTGGGACGATTCAAGTGCACAGGAAAGTGCCATAGTATCAAACTTTCCATGGGAGACTACATGTTAGACTCACCTATGTTTTCTATTTCTATGGGAGGGGTAGATATTGTTTTGGGTGTCCAATGGCTCACAACCTTGGGTACTATAGAGATGAATTTCCAAGAATTGTTCATGTGATTTCATTCAGAAGGAAGGACAATACAATTGAAAGGGATGGTAGCTAAGTCTCCACAGATTATTAGCTCTCATCAGATGCAGAAGGTTCTTAGAAAAGGAGTAGATGGATTTGTAGCAAATTTATTTTCCATAGAGGTACAAAATACAGAGTCTTCAATGCCACCCGATCTTCAGAAGATTGTTGATGCTCACTCATCTATGTTTTTGATGCAATTCCAAAGGGACTACCACTAGTTAGGGATCATGATCATGCCATTCAGTTGATTCCAGGGAGCCAACCACCTAACATCAGACCATACAGATACCCATATTCCTAGAAAAGTGAGATCGAGAAAATGGTGCAGGAAATGTTGAAGGCAAGTATCATCAGGCATAGCCAGAGTGCATATTCTTCACCAGTGGTCATGGTACGTAAAAAGGATGAAACATGGAGGATGTGTCCAGATTACCGAGAACTCAACAAGTACACCATCAAAGATAAGTTTCCTATTCTAGTAATTGATGATTTACTTGATGAATTGCATGGTGTTATTTATTTCACAAAATTAGATCTTCGTTCGAGGGTACCATCAAATTAGAATAAGAGAGGAAGATGTTCATAAAACGGACTTTCAAGACTCATGAGGGCCATTATGAGTTTTTGGTAATGCCTTTTGGTCTTACAAATGCTCCCTCAACATTTCAAAGCTTGATGAACACTATTTTTAGGCCATTTTAAAGGAAATTTGTATTAGTTTTCTTTGATGACATATTGATTTACAGTAAGACATGGGAAGAACACTTGCAACATGTAAATAAAGTGTTGGAAGTTTTGGAGAAACATAAGCTCTGTATGCAAAGCCATCCAAATGTTCTTTTGGTGTACAAGAGGTAGAGTACTTGGGTCACATTGTATCCCATGAAGGTGTCAAAGTTGATCCTCAGAAGATCAAAGCTATGGTGGAATGGCCAAGGCCCAAAAATCTCAAAAATATCTGAGGGTTCCTAGGACTAACAGGGTACTATAGAAGATTTGTGAGGGGATATGGTAGAATCACAACTCCACTCACTACATTGCTAAAGAAGGATGCCTTCCATTGGACATATGTAACCACTAAATCCTTTGAGCAGTTGAAGAAAGCCATGTGCACCACCCCAGTTTTGGCTACTCCCAACTTCTCAAAAACCTTCATTGTTGAATGTGACGCTTCAGGATCAGGATTGGGAGCAGTTCTAATGCAAGAAGGAAGACCAATTAGCATTTAAGAGTCATCAATTCAAAGGAAAAAATCTTCTCAAACCTGTCTTATGAGAAAGAAATGATGGCTATTCTTCATGCAGTCAAGCAATGGAGGCCCTATCTAATGGGTAGACACTTCAAGGTAAAAACTGATCATGATAGTCTCAAATACTTTTTGGAGCAAAGGTTATCATCTGAGGAACAAAAAAAGTGGGTAACAAAAATGTTGGGTTATGATTTTGAAATCATATACAAAAAGGGTAAATAAAATGTAGTAGCTGATGCGTTGTCCAGAAAGGGATACATCTGTAGATGCCTTACTATGTGGAATGTCATGTTGAAGGCCGATTGGGTAGATGAAGCAAGATTGGAATGGGAGCAGATAAGGATACACAATCTCTAATACAAAATATCAAGCAAGGCTCTATAACATCTAACAAATTTGAGTGGAAAGGTAATGCCCTATGGTACAAGGATAGGTTATACTTGTGTAAAGATTCTGAGTTGAAGCATAAGATTCTTGCAAAGCTACATGCATCACCTATTGGAGGACACTCTGGGTTTTTTAAGACATATCATAGAATAAAAAGAGATTTTTTTTTGGGAAGGACTTAAGGGGGATGTACAAAAGTTTGTATCAGAGTGTTTAGTGTGCCAACAGAACAAAGGTGAAACAATTAAGACACCAGGTCTATTGCAACCATTACCAATTCCTAGCCAGAGATGGGAGGAGGTCTCATGGATTTCATCACAGGATTGCCTTGTTTAGAGGGTAAGAATTTTATTTTGGTGATTGTGGATAGCTCACAAAATATGCCCATTTTTGTGCCCTGTCACATCCATTTGTCAGCCAGTACAGTCACAACTATTTTTTTGGAGACAGTTCAAAGGCTACATGGAACCCCAAAGATAATTGTAAGTGATCGTGATCCTATTTTCACAAGTAATTTTTGGACATAATTATTTTCATGTTTGGGTAATCAGATTAGCTCACAGTTCATCTTATAACATGTTATCAAATTCTTGAAGTTCCAAGCAAGTATATTGGTTCAACTTGCAAAAATCATGTTTCTGGGGTCCCCTCGTTGTTTTTGTATCAGATAAGCAAGATCTCCTGTGCAACTTTAAATGGCTACCACTGGCAGAATTGGTATAACAAATGGATTGATCAGATAAGATCTTCTCAAATGACCCCTTGGGGCCAGAAATGGTTAAATGAAGTCCTCGGCTAAGTCACTAGTCCTCCTTGAGTAAGGACTAAGGTCAGGATGTTGGAGGGAAACATTTCCCAACATCCGACCCGCGGGCAGTTTTTGGCAGTTTAGCAGCTTTTGGACAAAAGTACTGCATTAGGACAAAAAGGCCTGAAAGCCGGCTGCAAGGAAATGAAATCACCAAGTTAGTGTTAAGCGCGGTTTGCGAAATCTGGGCCGTCGGTACGCGCGGGACGCGAACCGGCCGAAAAGTTTTGTGACAGTCCATCTCCAGCGGTTCAAACATGATGTCCCTAAGCAACAGAAAAATTGGGAAAACAATGCCTGCTCCAAAAGTACGCGGAGGATGCGAACCGTATCCAAGTTCAGCAGCGAAATTGGGGTGTCATCCGGGATAAGTTGGGCCAAAAGTATGCCTCCATCGTGGAAAGTCGAAGCATGCCAAAGGTAAAGAAGTTTCAGCCCGAAGAACGTTATTGGACTCGTGAAACTTCAGAAGGCCAGAACTTTTGTCCGAGCTACCAGATTTTCACAAAATTGGACTTTCAGGAACGAGCACGATCGATTTTGCCAGAGAAAATTATTTTCAATTTCGTACTAAGAGGCTGAAAAAAGAGACATATTCGGCTCCAGTCAGTTAATGCTCATTCCAGTGGAAGAATGACTGAGCATAGTCCTGCCAGACACCACCTGGGAGTAGATGAAGGATTTCTGCAAGGCCAAACTTTTCTCAGGATTTCTAACAAAGAGGGACAAAATTGGTACCATTGGAATCGTCGGCTCGCGAACCCTAATGCTACGCCAAATTTCACCTATTGCTTTCCCTAAATCTTGGCAAGAGATCGATGAGATATTTCGAACTAAAATGTGGCCGAGTTTACCATATTTGGTTTTTGGTATATCATGGTAGTGCAATTATCTACAGGCTTAATGGTCAGCCTCAATTCTTGATGGCTCTGATGCAGCATTTATGGGACTAGTATATGATAGGGATGTCCTTTAGGCATAGTAATTTCATAATAGATTTGACTCCATTTAAGTCCTGTTAAAAGTGGTTTGAGGATAGCCCCCTCGAAGTGGCGAAGCTACATTTTCTTCTCTTTCAGCATTGAGATCATTGCATCTATGAAATATTGTGATTTGGTGACTTTGCTATTGCTCTTAATGCTGAATTGTACGGTGGTTGGAGATTTCAGATAGCAAACAATCTGCAATCAATTTCTACCTTTTCTTTGATTATGCTTCATGTTCTAAAAGCCCTTTAAGTGGACTCATTTGTAAAGTGATCCAGGACCCTTAACTTGATAATAGAGTTCCACTGTGCATAGGTTGAAGCATCTCTAAATTCATGGAGTTTGTGGATCATTCTATCTGGAACTCCAATATGTTTTCTTGCATCCTTCTTCATCCATTATAATGCTTTCATACAAGAAATTGAGTCTGATAAATTATGAATCTGTGAGGGATCTATTTTCTATCCAGATATCTTACATACTTTTTGTGAATGCTCTTCTAGTGCTCTCCCAATTACATTTCTGGTAAACTGTCATCACCTCTTCTAGTGTTACATTGCTTCTGTATATGTCAACGTCTATTTGGAAAAATAAGACCTCCATCACCCTCCTCTTTGGTGTATCACCACTTTACTTAGTTTTGCTTTCATTTCAAGTGCATCTATTCTAGACCCTAAGTCTCCTTAGAATTTAGATATTAGAATACCGCTTAGCATTCTCCCCTTTACAGTAGATTCATGACAAACATCCTAAGTTTAGGAATAAGAACCATGAGTTTCTCTGGAGATCTATCTCAAGCTTGCAAGTCCCACACCTTGGAGATAGTACTCCATGTTATCCAATCACACTAAATGAGGTTGCGGAGTATATGCAATCCTGTACGTCCACCTTTAGGGTTCTGTGATTCGCTGATAACAGGTATTCAGCTAGCTAAGTTTATCTTACCATCCTCAATTCATGATGGGAAAATGGATATTTGAGTTCAACAAATGTTTAGAGGGGTATCTATGTTGTTTTGTATCAAATAACCTAGGAACCATGGGTTAAATGGCTACCACTTGTAGAATGGTGGTATAACACATATTTTCATACCTCTTCTCAAATGACCCCATTTTTAGCATTATATGGTTACCATACACCATATATCACTTCTTCATTGAGGGTGCAAACTAAGGTGAAAGATGTTGAGGAACACATTCAACATCAACAACAAGTTTTGGTTGGTTTGATTGTTGAGAATTTGGCATTGACACTAATCCACAATGATGAAACAATAAGCAAATCAACACCGTAGTGAAAGATAATTTTGAAATTGGTGACTGGGTTTTTATGCACGTTTGTAGTCTCACAAGAAGATTGACCCCTGAAGCAATGGAAAAAGGAGCGCAACAAAATTGATCCTAAATATTATGGTCAATTATCAGGTTCTACATGCAAAATTGGAAGTTTTGCTTATAAACTAGAGTTACCTCAATCTTCACGCACACACCCACTATTCCATGTTTCATGCTTGAAGAATGTTATTGGAAAGAAATTTACAAACCATAGACATAGCTATCAGAACTTTATGAGGAAGGAAGAATCCATTTTGGAGCCAGAGAAGATTGTGCCAAACTTGGTACTAAGAGGCTAAGAACCAGAGACATTAAGGCCCAATATTTGAAATCAAGTGGAAGAATCTGAGCATAGAGGATGCGACCTGGGAGGATGAATTTTTTCTTTAGCAACATCTAGGATTATTAAACATTGAGGACAATGTTGGTTTGAAGGGGAAGGGAATTTTCTTGCCTTTAACCTATTGCTTTTATTAGGATATGAGTAGCCGACTTGTGGCTTACCATATCATTTAAAGCTTTCTCAGACACTTAGTAGGTCTGCCTTGGTGATGGCCATAACATAGGAATAGTATATATAGGGGATTGTAGGTAGTAGATTATCATCATTTGAGCATTTGATTCTTATTGTATGGTTTGAAGGAATACCCCCTGGAAGTGGCGAAGCTATGCGACAAAATTGCATATTGAGATCATTTATCTGTAATATTATGTTCTTTGGTGTTCTATTTCATGCTCATAATCTGAATGGACGACAACCACTTGCATTGCTTGAATCCAAGAGTCTACCGAGTCGAGAGATTTGATATTTCTGAAACTGAGACATTTGTGATCCCCGACATCAACTCTATCTCATAAGGTGATGGTTTTAGGACCTGACTTGTATAGGTAATGTGATTTGCCTAAGCATGTGAGAGTAGTTGAGTCATAACCGCAATGTAGAGTGGAATTATCTAACAATCTATATGTTTCTATAATGCTCAATTTAGTTTTAAAAGTGAGTGAGCACATAAATTGATGGTCATGAATAGATTGTCAATGAGTACAGCACTTGATAAAATTGGTGCCAATGCACTATTTAGTGATAAGTAAAGGTACCTTTACAACCTTGTCAATAACAGATGACAAGATGTCATCGTGCACTGAAATCTGATGGACATAATGTGGTATATTTTTGAGAATACTGCACACCAAGATGTGTGAAGGACACCAAAGAATTATTCACTTTTCAATCTTGGATAGAATGTTAGGTCATGAGGATATTCAAGTGCATTGTACAATAAGTCATAGAGAGATATCAATGGTGCAATGTATTTCTTAAGCTACTAGATTCCTATAAATATCCTGTTAGGAAGTGGGTTACAAGGAGCCACATAAGTCATTAAAAAATAAATATTCTAAGTGTGTTCGAAGGGGACGGGTATCACCAAATGATCTTAACAAAAATAAATTATGAAAATGTACTTTGCCTAAATCTAATTAAATATTGTAGTAGTGAACAAACAGATATGACAATAAAGTACATAAATCTGACCCAAGCAAACTAAGCAATGAAAGTATAAAACCCTAAGTGCAATGAAATGATTAGACATCCTTAGCTAGATTCTGCAAATATCCTGAAGGTGCACATAGCTAGTGAAAGTGGAAGACTACATAGAACGGACTAGTGCAGATGGAGCTCCATCACATGTAGAGATGGAGGAAAATTCTCAGACTGTGGTACCTTGAGACGGACCTGGGCACTCGTGGATGCCCTAGGCCTATTTTTTAGGTGCATGTGTCTGCATAGGATGCTCCAGAAGACCTGATTTTAGTAGGTCGTGAGGTATACGTTGATCAAAAACCCTCATTGGTTTTTCACTGATGTTCTTGGACAATGACTCCCGTAGACTGTTGCTTGATAACCTGCAGTGAAAGAGATAACTTGCAAAACCCTTAAAAGAGACATCAAATCCTAAAAAATAAAGATGTAAAATGAGGGTTGGATTGTCCTTAGCTGTTAAACAAGTGATATTATGACTAATTGATGCTCTACATCTCAGACCCAATGTAGTTCTATGTGTGTGTGTGTAGAATCATGCCCTATGTGGCTCTTGTGCGTGTCATACTTGATAGTGAGTAAAGTAGCTAGATGTAAAAAGATGCAATAAATGTGTGCATGAAACAAAATGAACTTCCCCTCTTATGCGTGTGATGTAGAAAACTAGCCCTTGTCCCTTGGATGATGCTAGATGGATGTAATGGATGCTCTTATATGCTTGTATGGATGCAACCTTAGGTGTTGATAGCTAGATGTCTTAGAGATTAGCTCCTTTAATTATGATCCCATAACATTTATATTTATATGCTTTCCTTGTGCTTGAATTTTGTAAATGATTGCTAGGAAAGGTCTGAATACCTAAGAGATAAGGATGCCCAATGGCTAGAAAGGACCCAAAATAGGAGAGCAGTAAGATACAAAGAGGTCATAAGGTTCCTAGAGGGGATGAGGGCATCTGGGGACTGGCGTGTCCTAGCTGGGCGTTGGTGTCCAGAGCCATGATAAAGGTAGAAGTATGTGAAGGAATTCAGACTCAGAAAGTTAGGGTCCGTAAGGTCAAAAGGGAGACTAAAAAGGGAACCTAGAAAGGTGGCTAAAGTATAGTGGATCAATTAGTAATTTTTTCCCTTAGAAAACACATGAAGTAGTAATGCATGTGATTAAGACCTACAAAATGTACTCAAAGTGTGTGATTTTGTATCTACATTTGCCCCCACTTTATGTTGGCGAGCGGAAAGATCAGTCACATAAAGTAGATAGAGGTATGTTTAAATGATAACCATGTAGATCGATGTAGAACAGCAGTGTGTCGAGGGACAAGACAGGAGCATGTAGTGATAAAAAAGTGAAGCGTGGAAACTATAGGAAGAGGAAGTGTAAAAAGCAAAAATTATGGATAATGAAAATAGGGCAAAAGCATAAATGTGTAGATGCCACGATAGTACCTTTTGTTGGTGATGTGCTTGAAATGTGATTTTTATGTGTTTATGTCGATGTTGTGAAGTGACTACCGCTTCCCATACAGGATAGACCTGTAAAAGAGAAGGACGAACAAGTAGTCACATATGCACGTATATGGATCGAAAGTTTTGATCCAAATATATGTAATGTATGTAAAATGTGTGTAAATGTTCAAATGTAGAAAAAGGAACATGTGCACATGATATGATGATGAGTAGAAGAGTGTAGAAAGGATCCTATAGATGTTATAGATGACCAATATTTTTGGGTGATATCACACCAGTTGCGTCGGTCGTGAGTTTTTGGGGTGATCTCACACCAATTATATGGAAGAAGTATAAGGAGAAAATACAGGTGTTATCATCCAACCTTTAACTGCTTCCCACAATGTAGAACACCACTACAGATGGTGTGAAAAATTCAAACAATTCGATCCAATGTGAAAGTGTGTAATATATGCATGCTAAAATGATAAGGAATGTGTGCCCTGTAAAATCCGTTGTGTGGAGTTCAGTAGAATATGTTGAACTTCAAAATGTTGTGTAACTGTCCCCTAGTTATAGGTATCTAGGAAGGGCTCTGGTGATATTGTTGTGCTAAGGATCCAAGCTTGATTTTAAGCCCTAAAACCGAAGAATGTGTTGTATCAGTAATGTTTTGTGTTGAAATGTGACTATATGGCGTTGTATGGGGTGATTGATACACCCAAATGATGCCCCCCGTTTGGGGTGCATACGACATCGTTAAAGGAGTATGCGGCCCAAAAGAGGACCGATCGTTGTGTTGAAACTATTCCCTGCAGGGGGAAGGGAATGTGCTTGGTAGAAACAAAGGCACATGAAAACAAGTGGCTAGGAGGCAAGTGTTAGTACATGAAAACATGCATGTAAAATAAAAGCTAGAAAACAAGAAAAAAATGTGTAATATAAGACGTAAGAAGACAACACGCAAGAAGACAATGTAGACTACAAAAATTGGGTTGTATATATGGGACACTACTCATGATGTCATCATATAATCAAGGCCGACAAATCCATAAAAAAGATAGTGTGCACACAAGACAAAGGGAAAATCCCACAAACAACAGAAAACAATGACAAAAAATGTGACAAACAACCATGAAAGAAAATAGTCTTGCAAAACAAATGTTGCACATGAAGCACCCATTAGCATGTTAGAAAGATAAAAAGTATGTCAATGCATTTATAATCCAATAAAGTAGTGTGTTAAGAAACAAAATGAGACAATAACACCTGTAATGTACGAAAGTGGATGCCCTCAGGATCCTCTATGGGACTAGTAATAGGTATTGCGCTAAGCATTTGTCTTTTGTGTAATATATCTGTATAATCTGCAATCACAACTGGAAAGGAAAGTGAACGTACATATGTGTTTGATAAAGATAATGACATATAAGATATCTATCTAGCATGTGTAATAAGATGTGCATGTAACAAGTAAGTGTAAGCAAGACTAATTGTAACCAAGATAATATGTTGTGAATGAGACAAAATGGAATGCAGAGTTAATGATAGGGCCAGCATGTCCCCTGGGTATATGTATATGCACGAGAGGAGGTTCATTGATTTATGCCCCCTTGTGTGAGTGTGGTGAGGTCCATTTGAGATGTAGAACCTCAGCAGTCGAGTATGGACCATGGAAGTAGAGTGTGTCAGAGGGTAGTGTGTCACGTTGATTGTGTGAGAGATATGTAATGTGTTGTATTATTTATGTTTGTGTAGTATGTTGTGAATTTTTCTATTGTGTCAGATGTTGTGAATATTCCGAGAGTGTGCTATGTTGTCGAATGTTTGCAAACGAGATAGATTGTGAACACATTGAGTGTATAATATATGGTGAATGTGTATGAATTGTAATAGGTTATGTCGCATGAGAAAGTGTCAAGTATGTAGTGTGTTGTGGATGTATAGATTGTATAAGATGATTGTGTTGATTGTGCACAAGAGAGATGTATCATGTAATATGAGAGATATACATGATGTAGAGGAGATATGTGAAAATCACTATGTGTGTTGTAGATGGTGAGCATTTCAAGCATGTTGTGGGTGGTGTTGGTTGCGTATAAGAGCAATGTGTCATGTGATGTAAGAGAGATATGTTATGAAAGAACTAAATGTGTCAAGTGTGTTGAAGGTGCGAGGAGGGTATGTGTTGTTTATGTGTTGAATACGTGTGATAAGAAGAATATGATGCAAGTGTGTTGACTATAAGGTTATTAGAAGTATGTTTCATAAGTGCGATGATTATAGAGTGATGAGAAGTATGTGTTGGGATTGTGTTTTGTTTTGATAGAGGTGTGAGAAGATTGAGTATGTCAAGTGTGTGTATAGGACGCCCTTAACAGTCAAGTGTGAACCAAAGCACGAGAGTGCGTTATCGAGAAATGATACGAGAGTATATGCTAGATAAATGTATCAATATAATGTGTAGCAAGAAGATATGGTGAGGTTCTTAATGTAATATATCCCTCAATAGTCATGTAAGAACCATGGGAACACGAGTGCGTCATCAGGGGGTAAGGTGAGATAATCACCTACTAAAGACTAAGAAGGCATGGAGTGGTGGAAGCATGTGGCATGTAAGCAACATGAGTGTATGAACCAAACTGAATGCTAGATGTGATGGTGTCAATGATGGTTGATATAGCAGTGGGAAGTGCAAATGTTGATGGCTTAGGTAACTAATGTGTAGTAGGAGCACAACGCACCAGATAAAATGGTGGAGCGATGGATGGATGAATAATGACCTGAGGAGAAGGTGTATGAGATAAGTGAACTAAACTAGAAGCACACTTGTGTGGAATTGGAGACATAGACCACTCACGAGAGCGGGAGCCAAATCCAATGATACCCTTGTTTTCTAATTGTTGTAATCGATCATGAAGGGAACACCATACATTGTCACGATGGCCATTGATGAGATGATAGTTACAATATGGTCTATCATGTTTTCATTACAAGTGATGAGGTGGATTATGTTAATTAGAAGGTAAGCGAATCATGTACTTATCAATAAAATCACACAACACATCACGAGGCATAACGTCATGAGAAAAGTGTAACGGTTCCCATAGAGGGGATGGAGATGCCTTAGGTGGATATAGACACGGTGGAGGAGATGGAGGATGCTTATGTGATGAAATAGATTGATTTTTCTTGCAAGGTGGAGGAGATGGAGACATAGGAGGACAGTCAATAGATGGAAGAGGAGAAGAGATAGATGATGAAACAGTAGGAGAACGAAGAGGAGGATCTATGAAATGCGCAATAATGAGATCCTATTCTAAATCGATGACCTTATAGCATAAGAGTATGAATGATTCACATGTATTTTATTGCAAGTGTTGTTTTAAAGGAGGAATCTAGCCACATAAAAAGATGAATTGATTTTATAAGTCAATGGGCTGAAAACTAACTGATGCATGCAAGCATTGGAATGTAAAACATAATCAATAATGGGCTTTGTCTTGCCTTGATGCAAGCTAGGTAAATGATCATATGTGACTCTAGGGCCACTGTTAAGTATAAAGTGTTGAAGGAAGGCTTGTTCCATCTCACAATAGGTACCAAGAGATCCAAAGGATAGATGTGTGTACCATTGGAGAGCGTCGTGAGTAAGACTATGGTGAAAATATTTGAGTAGCAATCAATCATTAAAGTAGGGATCCATAGCTAGATGATAATGTTTAAGATGCAAATATGGATTCCTAGTACCCTCAAAGCATGAAAATGTAGGCATAATGAAATCCTTAGGGAATGCTGAATTGTGAATCTTTTTCAGAATAGGGTTGCCATGTAAATATTTTTGATCGATGGAAGCGTAATATGATTTTCTTTCAAGCATAAGATATTGGACCTGAGATTGTAAGTGGTCAACAACATACATGAGTGATAAGATTTCATGTGAAGGAATGGTAGAATATGTGAATGGTGTATTGAGTGGTTAAAGCTCACCATTATGATTGATCATAGGGATGTCAAGAGAAGAAGTAGAAGAAGCCGATGCTAAGGGCACACTAGATCTCTGTGTCGAAGAAGTGATAAGTGGTGAAGAACATAGAGTGTTGATAGGAGTAATAGAAGGAAATGGATCGTGCATGTTACTAGAGATAACCTCTGTAGAAGATGAATGTAGACACCTAAATTTGGTATCTATACCCTTAATCTCCTGCGAACACATATTTCTTTTAATTCATCCCCCTTATTTAATTTAACGCATATTTATCCTATCATTATCCAATCCTCATCAATCAACATTAATTAATTAATCCCCATTAATTAATTAATCATTTAATCTTTATTAATTCACATTAATTAATTAATTCCCTTTAATTAATTGGTATCCACATCCACATGCCCTAATCAAACATTCTATTTAGGATTATTTAATTTTAAATATATATCCCCGTGCTTTTCTATGATTTTTCTAACTTGTCTTTATCCCTAACTCATCCATATCACATCCCTTCTCGCTTGTTTTCTTTAATGCAACTTTTACACTCTTCAAAACACAAAATTTTGATAAAAAAAACAAAAGCATGCCCATTTGGGAAACTTTCCCCGCAATTGGCGGCAACCCAACCCAGTTGTTGTCAACCCTATAAAATCCAATCCTTCCTTTGCCAAGATCTTCAAATGCATGTAAACATCTGAATTCCCTTGAAACCTGTGAGTTTTATCTCTTTCTTAAGCATTCCTGCAACAATCACAGATCTCCCAGACATCATTTCAATGTGCTTGCATCACTCATGATCATCGTTCATGAGACTTATCAGTATCTTTGTGTTGCTTTATTAAGTTTTTAATCAGATTATCTTTGTATTACTTGTGTCTAATCTTTTTCCGGTTCAGATCAACTTCAGTAACACTCAGAGCTTTCCCAAAAATCTTCTTTTCCACTATAGTTGATTGCAAGTTTCCTTTTTCATTCATCCATCCTCGACCTTACCCAACCTAGATCCAGTCGACGTAGACCTAGTCCGGTTGGCGTAGACCCAGATCCGGTAGGCGTACATCTGGTCCGACCGGCGTCGACCTAGTCCAATTAGTGTCGACCCATTCCTAATTGGCATCAACCCAGTCCAATCAACGTTGACCTGACCCATATTTTAAATCTAGATCTACCACAGAAGAGCTTACAGGTTTGTTGCAAGTTCCTTTCATCTGATCCAGTCACCGTCGACCCAGACTAGCTAACCTTTAATTTACTATTATTCCAATCATATCAGCTTCTAGATCATATCTCAGTTACTTTTAGATTCTATATTTCTTCAATTTATGCATGCTATGAGATTATCCATCATTTATATCACTTTTCCTTTAAAAATAAGGGTTTTCATTTGCCAAGGAAGTTAACGCTTCTTGGATCCTCTTTATCGGGAAACCCCCACACATCTTATCTAATCAATTTTCTTTAGTGTCTTTGAGTTGCAGGTTTATCAACTTGTAGCAATGAGGATTCATCATCTAATTTGTACCCATATCCATCACATCGCATTAAAGGTACCTTAAACCCTCCATGTTTTGAGTTGTGTACTTTCTTTAATAGTTAACTCATTAATTTGAATCGAATGAGAAAACTACAACAACAATGAAGGCGGAGTAGAAAATTCACATTCAATAGTATGCAAAGGAGTAGAATCATTACTACTATGTGTATTGATATCAGACAAAGATTCAGATGCAAGGATTTCATTAAGTATATCATCAACATATAATGAAGGAGAAGGAGAACTATAATGCAATGCCACATTAGAAACATTTTCAAAAATGCGAGTATGAGATGCAACTATAGAATCATCCTCACTAGTATGAGAAATAACATCATGCACATGTACACTCTCATTGCGTGTTTTATCTATATCATTTCAATCAAGTTCAAGAAAATAATTGATAATAACCTCATCTAGAGTTTCAGCAGAAAGAGAAGAAGGTGGAGGAGGCCTATTGCTTATAGAATAACATGGAGTACAACCAGAAAAACATGTTGGATAAAAAACAATGCTAATGGTCAAAGGTAGTAGGAATGTTACATTCATTAGCTAACAATTTCCTTTGAGTATTATATGGGAGAATAGTGTTGTTCATAGAGAGCATTAAGTTCAGTTATGGTTGCTTCATCATAAATAAGATTAATACTCACATGAGGCATGACTAGCCCAGGAGGAGAAGAACTATTCTGATTGCGATTATAACATTGAATAAATAAACAATTAAGCACATAAATTTACCCAAGAAAAATAGTCCTAGTAGGTGTTGTCATTGATGAAAAACCACATTAATGAAAAAGTGAATGTTGTATGATGATGTCATGATGATGTATATGGTGCTAACATGATGGTTCAGATGTTTATCAGCTGTTACAATGGGATTCAGTGAGGCATGTTTGCTTGCTCTTGCAAGCCTATACAGGTGCCTAGGAGGTGTAGCTTGGCAAGTGTGAGCTTCTTGATGCTTTGGAAGCATGTTGACATGATTTATAACATGATTTGAGGGTGCTTGAGCACTCACAATAGTGGCATGGTGCAGGTACAAGGTGGTTCACTTGGTTACAAGTGTTCATTGGGAGCAGGTATAACAGCTTGGAGGTGTGACATAGTGTGTATTGAGATCCATTTGAGCTCATGAAGCATGAAATCAGGTATATCATGGTATATGAGGTATGTTTGGGTCATTTTAAGAGGTTTCATGTTTAGTTATTGCATTATTTCAGTTGGCCCTAGTTGTTACAGTGAGGATCTAACATGCAAGCATAGGTAAGTCTTAGTGAATGGAGAGATTGAGATATGGTATTGATATTATGATGAATTGGAGATGTTAGAGGGATGGGTCATGATTTTCTCAGAAAAATTTTAGGTGCCCATGATGTGTATTTTTCCAAGATATGACTGATTTTGTGAGACATGGTAAAAATCAAGTCACTTTTCCAGCTCAAAGTGCAACTTCAGATGCTCGTTGTGAACAGTGTGATTTTCATGGGACCTTGTGGATTTTAGGGATGCTTATAAGGTGATTTTATAAGGTTTTCATAAAAAATAATGAGGTTAGTTTGATTGTCAGGTTTTTATGAATGAATGTTAAGAAGGTAAAGTGGTCTAAAACCCTAGTTAAACCCTAGCTAGGAGAAGTTTGTAGAAAGTGAAGTATAGTGACCCAATTTTGATTGATTCATAAAAATTGATGATTTTATGTTGTAGAGGACTCCTCATATTTCCAGAAATGTATGGTTGAGGTCATGGTGATATGTGGGCCCCACCTAAAAATAGTATTTTCTGAAGAAGAAGGTTTTAGGACAAGATTGTCCAAAGGAGTAGCATGAAAAATTGATGGTGACATGATTATTGGGAGTTTTTATTGATGTCCATGAGGTTTTAGGACATTTTCATTAGGTTCATGGTGTTTTGAGGTCCAAACAGGTTGACTAGTCAAAGGGCAGTTTTGGGGTCTCAAATAGTAGGGTTCAGTAAAATGAGCTATAACTTGAGCTACAGGTGGATTTTTGAGGTGATTAAAGTTGTGTTGGAAATTATATTCAGATATATTTCCATTTATATATGTATTTACTCATGATGAGGTCATTTGATAGGGTTTCAGGTCATTCTTTGAGAAGAATATTTTTGGCAGTTCAAGACAACATCTGTTTTAGTGCAAGTTTGATGTTGTTTGAAGCATGAGATGGATTGGGTGATGCTTCCTATCACCTGTAATGTAAAGGGATGAATTTTTCATCCAATGAATCCATTTTTATGTCTTGAATATATGCATAAATTATTTTATGAGCTAACCTTTGGAAATAACATTTTTGGTAGGTTGATCTGGTGAAGGCAAATGTTTCTATGGTTTGAAGTGAAGAATGTTTCATGACTTATAACTTTCTTAGAAGTGTTCTAAAGGTATTAAATTTATTTTAGTTGTTACATGGCATACATTTTTTTTTAGATAAGTTATTTGGTGATCAGATGAAGTTTCCAGGGTGCTGAAGGGTGAAGGAAACAACTGTTTTGAGATTTGTAAAGGGAACTAGGCCTAGTAAATGAAATAATTTGATTGGTTGATATTAATTGTGACCATGTATGAATTTATTATGATATTTTATTCATATTTAAAGGGTTTTGGGTCATGAAAAAGTATGGTACTAATGTAAGGGCATTTTTAAGAATGTGCCCATGGGGTTTTGAGCCATTTTTGGCACATGTAATGAGGGTTTTAGCTAGGATGACCTATTTGGGTCATATGTACTATTGTAATTAAATTTTTTGAAATTTATAGATAGATGTATGGGTCAAATTATCATGATGACCGGCCTCTTTTGGTTTGGAAGGAAGAAAATCATATTTAAGTGCTTGTTTGGTTCATTTTTGAACTAGTGCTCTTGGAGGGAGAGGTGCGACCTAGAGAGAGATATTTTTAGGTATGAGAGCATGATTTGAAGATGAGGAAGATAATGACATGTTGATTAATATTAGATAGCATGAGAGCATGAGATTAGAGCTTTGAAAAGTGAAGAAAGAGCAAGATTATGAGGATTGAAGACCTAGGGTGAGCTAGGGTTTGTGAGCTGAAATTAGTGATCTCCATCAGTTGTGGTATCAGAAAAATCAGAGATAAAATATCTTCAGGTGGCTGAGTTGTGTTTGGTCATCTTTAGGGGTTGTAGCCTCCTTGTGGAGTGGGTGCTTCACTAAATTAGGGGTTGGTGCTCCTTGTAGGGTTGGTGCTCTACTAAACTAGGGGTTGGTGCTCCTTGTGAAGTTGGTGCTTCACTAAATTAATTTTATTTGTGTAATATAAGAAAATTTTAGTGGGTTTTCTTCCCCATGAGGGTTTCCCACTTAATTTGGTGTCTTGTGTACTCTCTTGCTCTTGATCTTTGTTTATGGTTGCTTATATGCTTAAGTAAACACATATATGATGCATGGTTGAATGAATGGATGTATGAATGGTAACAATGATGAATGGTAAATGAATGGTAAATGAAAGAAAATTTTTTTAGGACTGATTCACCCCCCTCTCAGTCCCTTGTGCTTCTAACAATTGGTATCAGAGTTGGTCCTTTTGAAGAAGTTTAACAACTTGAAGGAGATCTTCTGAAGCACAAAAAATGGGTAAGTCTGCAGTTGATCTGTGGCCATATTGAGAATAAAGGAATGAAATTTCTGAGTCATGTGTTTGAACTACAAGAGAATATGTGTGAAGGATATGGAGAAAATCATGATCTAGCCATCAAGGATTTGAAATCTCAATTGGAGAGTGTGTCTCAAACCCTAAGGGTCAAAGAGGAAGAATGTACTCAGCTGAAATCACAAGTTGCTTTGATCAATGAAAAACTCAAGTCTAAGGAGGATGAGTGCATCAAGTATGAAGATGGTTGAAATATCTACATTCAAGACTTGATCTAGTTTCAATCAAGTTGAAAATGTTTGAGAAAAGTGTGAATTGACCTAGATAATATTCTTAGCCAACAAAGACCAGCAGGTGATAAGGCTAGTTTGGGACTCAAGGAAGACCTTCAAGGATAGTGAATTGAGGCAAGAAGTCATGGCTTCAAGTAAGGAATAAAATAAGGTGACTCACTCCAAGGACAATGAGAAGACCAAGCCTATTAGGCAACCTAATGCATCAAGGTATGAAAGATCATTCAATCATTATTGTTTCTTATGTCATGGTTTTGGTCATAGAGCTAAAGAATGCAAGAAAAAGGTCTCTAAGAATGGTGTAGGATCCTTCAATGGTGAATGTAATTCATGTTGTGAATATGGTCACAAAGCCAAGGATTGTGGATGGAATCTAGGAGTGTTTGAGCCTATAAAAAGTAAGAAGATGTTTGTCAAGAGATATGATCCTAGAGATGCTCATGCCATGGAAAGAAAATAAAAATGATCTTGGTAAAGATGTATGCTTCAAGTGCAATAAGGTAGGCCATGTAGCTAGTGCTTGTTTGAATGGAAGATATAATCATGTTGGTGATTTCAAAAGGAGAATTACATTAGTATGTTCTAATTGTAACAAGGTTGGTCATGTTGCAAGAATTGTTATCAAGTCTTTTCAAGGTCTTAACAGATGTATTCTTAAGGTCCTAAAGAGCAAAGAAGTTGGTTTCAGTGGCCTAGAGTGCAAAGTAATGGTCCTAGAAGGACTTGGGACCTAGAAGAGATCCTTGGTGTCTCATCAAGAGTGATAAATAATGAAATCAAAGGGAATTTCTCAGAGTGCTTAGATTAGAAAAGGGAAGATGAAGGAGTTTTACAAGTGCCCAAGAAGGCTTGGGACCTCTTCAAGACCTTCTTTTAGGTCTTCATGGAGTCATATATGCCTTCACTATGTTTCTTGAAGGAATATCAATGCAAATGAAGCATCTAGTTGAGGGGAATTCAATCTAGTCATTGTGTGTCTCCTCACTTCATGGTCAAGGTATGTCAATGTGGGTATTGGTCCTCAGGGTCTTTGTTGGTTCATAGTGAGTTTCTTGTATGTATCTTGTCAATGAGTCTTGTATGAGTCTTGTGTTGTACTTGATAAGTAGCTCTGTGAGTCATTAAATGAGTATGAGGTATCATGTTGTAATGCTCATCTGTGAAGTTTCATAAAGGTTTTTGTATCAATTGACATTGATCTATTGTATGTCTTGAAATTCATGAGGCTTTGATAAGTCTTCTCAATAGTGTTTGTGTCAAAATCTTGTCTAATATGCTCAATGTGTACTGAGTCTGTAATGGTCTTGTTACATATATGTGTCTATGGATGGATATTATGGAGTTATCATAAGTTCTATTAATAGTCATCAGATGTGTAGTATTAACATATTTCATGTGTTTAATAAGGTCTTAATGTTGTCTAAATTGTATGAAAATGGTGTCTTACATTCAATAATAAGAGTGTAGTCTTTCCAAGGCATGTGTTTGAAGTCATGATTCTCTATGAATGTCTTAAATGTCTCTATAAATGAGTTCCTTGTATCTATACTGTGGTGAAGTAATTTAAAGTTCTTGAAATGTATTAAGGTGATCAAGTTGGCTTGATCAAGTTTTACCTCAAGAAAGTTGATTGAGTCAATGTTTTTGTTAAAAAACTCCATTTTCAAGAAAAGTGAGGTGTTACAGGTATGTGATTTGGTCTTGACATGAATGTAGGAATCATTCATTGTAGAGGATTATTCAATTTTAGTGTCAAAGCTAAATATCATGAAATGTATGATTATGATGTTTAAGGTTTGAAAAGATACTATTTGGTGTCAAGAAAATGTGCTTCATATGAGATGTGATTGTACTCAAGGTTCTGATGCTACAACAATGAGGAAGGGTTTGTAAAAATGGAGTGATTGTAAAACCAGTTCTCTTTGCAGTAAGGTATCAAGGGTATGAGGTAAATGATTTAGAATGAAGCTAAAGCTTGAATAAAAAAATGCTAAGGGATGATCCACAGTGAATATGTGGAAGTGAAAATTGGAGGGTATAACTAGGAAAGCTCTTATGTTGGATTATATGTGACATCAATATTGATAGTTCTTGAAGTTCAGAATGAAGGTGCTCAGAGAACAAATTCAAAATTTACTCAATGTGGTACAAAAATATTATGATAAAATCTAGAAATGGTTTTTATATGTAGTTAGAAAGATTGGAAATACCAGTGAAATACAAAAGGGTGAAGTGAACTATGAAAATTGATTAGAAACATCAAAAAAATTTTGTTACAAGAGTCATATGAGTCAAAAAATTGTTCATGAAGATCTCTCAAATGCATTCTCAAGTCAAGGAGGTGTGAATTTTTCTTACAGTATGTAATGATCTGTTGAAGTATCTCAAGTGAGTATAAGGTGCTTCAAATGCTTTGTAAGGTGTATGAGAGGTTAAGTTGCCATCTCAGGTAACTGTGCTATATGGTTCTAAAATACAAAGGAATCTAAAGACCTTGATGATACTCACAATGTCACAATCCATAAGAAAAGTGAAGTGTGCAAGTGCTTACAAATCTCCAAGCATGTCTGTAAGATGTAAAATATGATCATGCTAAAGTGTTTAAAAGGTCATTGTGAATTCTCAGTGAGTTTACATGTTATTATTGTGTAAAAGTTCAATTAGAATATCAGTGATTTTGATCTAAGAATGCTTAGTATCCATATGTCAGACTTAAGAATCTCAGGATAGTGTTGAAGACAATGTAATTCACTTGAAATCAAATAATGAAGCTTCAATGTGACCATCAAATCAATGAAACATATAAGAAGTCTGTGGTGAATAAGGGTAAGAAATAGAGTATGCTTAAGGAAGTGTATTTCATAGAAATGATCAAATTTTAGCCTTAGTTGTGTTCCTTATCATCAAGTGAAAATGAGACACATCTACATGCTTATAGTGTATGAATGCTAAGAAAGATTTTAGTCAGAGGTATGCTTATTGAAGTTTTTGTTGGTATGTTCTCATGAGATTGTGAAAGCTTATGAGAGGTAAAATTGAATACAATCTTGTGATCATGAAGTCTAAAGAGCACATTGAAGTTTGATAATGGTCAAAATCTTAGAAATAAGTGAAAGAAACTTATCCTACATATATCAGTGAGGAGAATTCAGAGGAGATCCCTTTTGCCTAAATCAAGAATAGTTAATAGTTTGAGAGGATTATAAATATGTGTATGGGTGTTCAATTGTGAAGGATAAAATGTGACCATTACAAGGTATACATAAGTCCAAGTGAATGATGAAAAGTGTATGTTAAGTATTTCATGTAGTGAGATTTGTAATAGGGCAGCTTGATTGATCTCATTATGTGAGAAGGTCAAAATTACTTTCATAAGTTAAGAAGGGTTCTCTTGGTTAGAGTAAGTTAACAGTACAAATGAAAAGAAATGGTGTTTGTTTTAAGGTATGTTGATTGTTCAAGCATGTGTTGTGCTCTTAAATGACAGGGGGAGTGTTTAGTAAA
This sequence comes from Taxus chinensis, assembly GCA_019776745.2. Lineage (NCBI taxonomy): Eukaryota > Viridiplantae > Streptophyta > Pinopsida > Cupressales > Taxaceae > Taxus > Taxus chinensis. The sequence continues at coordinate 967,025,386 of CM034147.1, forward strand.
CTCTAGATGGTGAAATGATAATCACAAGGTCTCAAAAGGTATGTTATTATTTCCTTTATCAATCAAGTGTCAAAAATTGCATATTTATATTCAAATAGAATGTATGACTGAAAAGGATGTTTGGGCCTTAGAAAAGTTGTTCAAGTGGTGATTTAAGCCATGGTAGCAAGGTAAGTTACTTCAATTTGTGCTTGGGATCTAGATGTTGGCCTTAAGTCCAGGGGGATAGTACCTTTTGATCATGATGAGGTATGATGAGCATATTGTGAGTATGTCAAAATTGGTCAAAAGTACTAAGAAGTCTGTTAAGGGACATCTAAGTCCATTTTATAATGTGAAAAGTAAGAAATACTCCATTTGCAAAATTTAGGCCTAGAAATGATGGAAGTCATTTCAATTTAGAATGTAAGTAATGACTTGAGATATGGCTTTCATGACATTGTTGGCATGCAAATGGTGATGGTTTTGTTCTAAGATTGCTATAATGTTCCTTAAGAAGGCTAAAACAATGGGATTAGAGGAGAAAAGTTGTTTGTTTGCATGTCTAGAGGATGGAAAATGATATTTTTTGCCTCATAACAAGGTGAGTTCATGCTACTTTCATGATTTTTTATGATGTTCAGATGTTAGAGATGCTTTTTCCAGGGGGAGCATGGTGTTTGCATGCCTAAAATGAAGGCAAAATCAGTTTTTGAGTGAAAAATCAAGAGTTATTGAGTGTGTTTGAGACCTTTGGTTGATGTTTCTAACCAAATCATGAAGGTATGAAGCTGAAAAAGTGAAAAAGTAAGCTACAGGTATGTATTTGTCATTAATGTAAAAAGGGGGAGAAGTTCAAGGTGTTTTCCATCAATGACAAAGGGGGAGATTGTTGGCATGGTTGTCCTAATAGGTGTTTTCATTGATGTAAAACCACATTAATGACAAATTAAATGTTGTATGATGATTTCATGATGATGTTATGTGGTGCTAACATACTGGTTCAGATGTTTATCAGCTGTTACATTGGGATTCAGTGAGGTATGCTTGCTCTAGCAAGCCCATACAAGTGCCTAGGAGGTGTTCTTGGTAGTGTGAGATTATTGGATGCTTGAGAATCATGTTGAAATGATGTATAACATTTTGAGGGTGTTTTAGCACTCACATAGTGGCATGGTGCAGGTACAGGTGGTTCACTTGGTTACAGGTGTTCATTGGGAGCAGGTATAATAACTTGGAGGTGTGACAGAGTGTATTGGAGCCATATGAGCTCATGGAAGCATGAAATCAGGTGTATTATGGAATATGAGGCATATTTTGGGTCATTTTTAGAGGTTTAGTTCAAGTTATTGCACTATTTCAGTTGGCCCTAGTTGTTACAGTGAGAATCTAACATGTAAGGCATAGGTAAGTCTTAGTGACTAGAGAGATTGAGCCATGTAATTGAAATTATGATGATTGGATATGTTAGAGGGATGATTTATGATTCTTCAAAAAATTTTAGGTTCCCATGATGTGTATTTTTCAAGTTATGACTGATTTTGTAAGACAGGGTCAAAATCTAGTGCATTTCCAAGCTCGAAGTGCAACTTCAGATGCTTGTTGTGAACAATGTGATTTGCATGGGACATTTTGGATTTTAGGATATATTCTAAGGTGAGTTTATAAGGTTTAAAAAAATAATGAGGTCAGTTTGATTGTCACGTTTTTATGAACGAATGTTAAGAAGGTAAAGTGGTCTAAAACCCTAGTTAAACCCTAGCTAGGAGTAGTTTATAGAAAGTGAAGTATAGTGACCCATTTTTGATTTATTCATAAAAATTTATGATTGTATGTTGTAGAGGACTCCTCAGGATTTCCAAAAATGTATGGTTGAGGTCATGGTGATATGTGGGCCCCACCTAAAAATAGAAGTTTATGGAGAAGAAGGTTTTAGGACAAGATGGTCCAAAGGAGTAGCATGAAAAATTGATGGTGCATGATTATTGGGAGTTTTTATTGATTTACATGAATTTTCAGGACATAAATATGCAGGTTCATGGTGTTTTGAGGTCAAACAGGTTGACTGGTCAAAGGGCAGTTTTGGGGTCTCAAATAGCAGGGTTTAATAAAATTGGCATAACTTGAGCTACAAGTGGATTTTGAGGTGATTAAAATTTGTTTTGGAAATTAGGATTCAGATATATTTCCATTTATATATTGGATTTCCTCATGATGAGGTCATTTGATAGGGTTTCCAGGTCATTCTTTGAGAAAGAATATTTTTGGCAGTTCAAGACAACATCTGTTTTGTGCAAGTTTGATGTTATTTTGAAGCATGATATGGATTGGGTGATGCTTCCTATATCACCTGGAACGTGAAGAGGGATTAATTGGGCATCTAATTAATCCATTTTTAGGTCTTTAATGTATGTGAAAAATATTTTATGAGCTAACTTTGGAAACAATTTTTTTGGCAGGTTGATTTGGTGAAGGAAAATGTTGTTGTGGTTTGAAGTGAAGGATGTTTCATGACTTATAAATTTATTAGAAGTGTTATACAGGTTATTGAAAATTTATTTTTGAGTGGTCACATGGCATGTTTTAGTTGAGTTATAATTGATTTGGTGATCAGATGAAGTTTCCAGGGTGCTGAAGGGTGCAGGAAACAACTGTTTTGAGATTTGTAAAGGGAATTGAGCCCAAGTAAATGAAATAATTTGATTGGTTGATATTAATTGTGACCATTTATGAATGTTTTATGATATTTTAATCATGTATAATGTTTTTGGGTCATGAAAAAGTATGGTACTAATGTTAGGGCATTTTTAAGAATGTGCCATGGGGTTTTGAGCCATTTTTGGCACATGTAATGAGGGTTTTAGCTAGGACGACCTATTTGGGTCATATGTAACTGTTGTAATTAAATTTTATTTGAATTTTATAGAGATTTATGGGTCAAAATTATCATGATATACCAACCTCTTTTGGTTGGAAGGAAGAAAAGCATATTTAAGTGCTTGTTTGGTTCATTTTTGAACTAGTGCTCTTGGAGGGAAGGTGTGTGACCTAGAGAGAGAGATATTTTGTAGGTATGAGAGAATGATTTGAAGGCTGAGGAAGAGCATGAAATGTTGAGTAATATCAGATATCATGAGAGAAAGAGTTTAGAGCAAAGAAAAGTGAAGAAAGAGCAAGATTATGAGGTGTTGAAGACCTAGGGTTTGTTAGATGAATTAGTGATCTCCATCAGTTGTGGTAGCAGAAAAATCAGAGATAAAATATATTCATGTGGATAAGTTGGTTCTTGGTCATCTTTAGGGGGTTGTAGCCTCCTTGTGGAGTGGGTGCTTCACTAAATTAGGGGTTAGTGCTCCTTGTAGGGTTGGTGCTCTACTAAACTAGGGGTTGGTGCTCCTTGTGAAGTTTGTGCTTCAACTAAATTACTTTTATTTGTCTAATATAAGTATATTTTTAGTGGGTTTTCTTCCCCATGAGGGTTTCCCACTTAATTTTTGTGTCTTTTGTACTCTCTTGCTCTTGATTTTGTTTATGGTTGCTTATATGCTCAACTTGACACATATATGATGCACGGTTGAATGTATGGATGCATGAATGGTAACACATGATGAATGGTTAATTAAATAAAAGTTTTTTTTAGAACTAATTCACCCCACCTATCTCATTCCCTTGTGCTTCTAACAAAATGTGTTGGACTGGGGCGCATGGAGAGGGACAGAGGCACCATGGGCGCCCTAGGCCTATTTCTAGGCACCTTTGTCTGCCGAAATACTCAGAAAACATCCTTTGAGTGGTCGTGAGGTGTTTTTTGTTTTACTTTAATCATTGTGAGGTCACACAATGATCCTCAAATTCACCAGAAACCTATAATGAATAATTGACCTGTGAAACCCTCAAATATACATCAAATCCTAAAAAAGAAAGATACAGAATGAGAGTTTAGACTGACCTCAACTATCACAATGGTGATATTACGAATGAGTGCTACACTACATATCAGACCCAATGTAGTTTTGTATGTGTGTGTGGAATCATTCCCTAGGTGACTCTTGTGGGTGTCGCACTTGATAGCGAATAAGTAAGTTAGATGTAAAGAAATGTAATTGATGTGTGCATAGAATAGAATAAACCTCCTCCTATGAAGTGTATGAAGAATAACCATCCCTTGTGTCCCTTAGATGGTGATAGATGGATGCAATGGATCTTTTAGATGCTTGATGGATGCCACCTTAGGTGGTGATAGCTAGTGCTTAGTGCTTGGTCTTTATTATGATCACATAACTTTATACTTATATAATTCCTTTGCTTAAATTTCATAATTAACCTCGAAAATTCCGACTAGAAAAAAGATAAGATGCTCAAATGGATAGAAAGGACCCAAAAAATAAGAACAAAGTATATTGCGGTCAGGGGCACCCAGAGTGGACGAGGTCATCTGACGTTGGCATCCTGGTTGGGCATTGGTGTCCTAGATGATAAATGTCAAAGTATAAAAAGGAAGACTGAATATTTAAGGGTGTAAGACCAAAAGTCACAAAAAAAAGAAAAGAAAGGTGGCCAATGACATGGGTTAATTAGTATTTTTCTTACTTATGAATCATATGAACTGTAATATGCAATCAAGACGATATAATTACCCAAATTGCATGATTTTATGTCTACAGATCCTAGCCTCAATTATCCTTATTCTTTTATGTCTCATACACATTGCACTTCCGACTCATTGCTTTCATTTCACCGTTTGACACCTTATTCATCCATTTGCTTGATCCATGACACCTCTTTTTCACTTTGCATGACATTTAGCATCCTTAGTCGGCGCCATCACCCGTGAGTGATGGTGTCAGTGTTATATTTTTCCATGGGTGACACAATCATCCACAGGTGATGGAATTGTATATACACGGTCATGTCACACTTTGACATTATGAAGAAAGGAAGCTAGAATCATAGGAACTACCATTCTCTCTGTTCTCTTGCGCTAACTTCACATTTTCTTGCTCAACCCTTGGTTCATCTTGCATTTGACTTGGATTCGATTGGACACTCTTCTTCTTGGTTGGATTGCTTACACTACTGGGTAAAATATAATGAGTGTAGGACAGGAACAATGTTCCCCTTCTTAACCCTATAGTGATTTGATCTCAGTGTGTTACTTCTCTGGAGAGATAGATACATCAGTGACCACCCTATAGGTAAGTGTTATAACTCTCTTTGTCATTTTTCATAGAATAGTTCATTTCCCTTCCCCATTCTATGTTAGCATAGTGTTATATGTACATTGATACTAGTTATCATAGCGCTCTTATCTGATCATCTCCTTATTTTTCCCTTATTTATATTTTAGTTATATTATGCATGCTTGTCATATCTACCATTGATCTATACTTATCATCCATTTACCAATATCCTAGGAGAGTAATCTCCTCTATCTTGACTACAGCCCTTAGAAACCCTAGTTTTACCTAGTGTAGGGATTACTACCCTCTAGATATGTGACCTTAGCGCTCACTATAGCCCCTTGAATTCAACTCATTGTGTGTCAATTCATGTGTGTTTCCTATTTGTTGCCTCAATACCCTTGTAGAACAGAATACTTGGGAGTGTAAGCCATTGAGACACATTCTTGTCCCACCAAACATTTTTGGTGAACTTGACGTGAATCCTACAGACCTTCTAATTGAGAAAAACTCATTAAAATCATATGTCACTCTAAATTCCTACTCATTCTTCCAAGCGAGTCATATGAACACATTTATTTTTTCTATCTCATTAGACTTCACATTGACTAGATACATTTCTGGTAAACTCAACGTGAATCCTACTTGCCTCATGATCGAGTACAAATCATTAAAAGAATCCATCTCTACACTTGATCTCATTCCAAACCACCAAAAATAAGAAAAATCTCAAAAACCAGTCACCACAGATCCATCGCCGAGGGGCGATATTGTTTATTTCAACATACCTATTTCTAGACACCTTTAACCCCTGTACAAACCTACTTACATAGATGATCCCTTATGTTCTTCCAAATTTGATTTTAGATGCCATTGGACTCTATGTAAAATTTCCTGTATGGCTGATTGTGTATGTAAGCTCCATCTCGGGACTTTCTCTCGGTAAAATCACCACTCCATCATGGAGTATCTAGTCCTAGGGTCTTCTGATTTTGTTGTGTAGACATTCCACGAGACCTCTCATCTTGAAGTTTAATTCCCCTTTTGCATGGACTATAGTATCGTAAGAGAACCTGAAAAGAAAGCTTATACCCGCCGCAAAGGCCCACTTGGTGTTAGGAAATAAGGGATAAAATATGTGGAACAATCCCACACATAATCCCAATAGTAGAAACTAATATGCAGAATAATGTCACAGATTTGAAATAAAAGTTCAAAAAATAAAGAACACAACACAAAGATGATATTTAACATGGTTCACCCAATTTGGGCTACATCCACCAAGAATCACTTGCTCAAATTTTATTACAAGCCACCTCTTCTCTCAATACAATACCCAGATCTATTTGGAGTTGTGCTCAACAAACTCTCTTGAATTCACACTAAAACTCACACACATCTACAATTATATGTCTACCCTATAAAAAGCACAAAATAAAATCAATAGGAAATTTCTTAAGCAGTTTTACAAGTCCGTGGGTACTAAAAACCATGGGCCAAAACCACCCCGTAAACCTATGGGTAAAAAATTCCACCCATATGAGAAGAGCACATTTCCTGAGCTGTGGAGAGTGTATAGTAATTTTTGGTGTATAGTCTTCAACACTTCCACACATGAAAACATGCTCCACAACATAACACTTGGGGCTGATCATGAATAAAATCAAAATGACAATACTTTTGATCACCCTATGGAGATTTAGAAATTCCTTACTCAATTTCCTCAATACAAGGATGAATCAGAAGAAAATCTTGGAAAATGTTTCCTTGAAATTTTCCCGAGAAAATTGACAATATGAAAGAAAAAGGGAAAGGTACCAAAGTAGGTTTATATGAGAAAATCTCCAATTCTGACCCTACTAACCTCATTCTCCAAATTATTGATAGGATGAGTCAACAACAATTTTTTACTGCGGCTCAATTCCTTAAAATGCAAGAGAACATTACTCAATTATTTAGTCACCCTACAACAAACTCTTGGGGCACCATGCCCCCTCCTTTTACAAATAGTCCTAATGGGGTGCCCATCACCCAACCCCCTATCCAAAACAAAGTCTCGAGAGGAATCCAACAAAAGGCTCCAACACCTTACATTGCTAGCATGGATAATGTTGGCATTACTCCTTCTAACTCCTATGACGGGTCCACTGATCCCACCCTTTACAGCAAGGCATTTTGTAACCTTTATAAGGAATGGATCAAAACCAATTCATATGTTGCAACCAATGTCCTAGCTAAGACTCTCACTGGAGATGCTCTGGATTGGTATCATACTTTACCTGCTAATTCCATAGTTAAGCTAGAGTCCTATGTGACAACCTTGGTGAATGAATTTCAATATCATGATCTACCTGAGAACAATATCAATGCTTTAATTAACAACCAACAATGTCAAAATGAAGGTGTCTACAGTAGTTTTTCCATTGTTTGCAGGCTTGGACGATGGAATAATGATCCTTATCATATGTTGGGTGCTTCCTGACTTTATCATTGAATGTTTCACTATTATATGTAATAGCGTGGCCATGTTGCATGATAACAACTCCCACGACATAATCAAATGCAATTGACATTATTTTGAAAGGTTGATGCAACTCAAGTTAGGAAAGAACATGGATCAAGCATAATATTTCTTTTCAAACCTTTGAATACTCTCTGTTGTACCTCCCCCCATTGGAATATATCCATGTTTCATCCTTTAGTCACTTTGTTAAGTGGTCAAGAGATATGTGAAAACCCTAAAAAACAAATAGCGATATAAATTGGCAAGACCCAAGAATCTACGGAGTTCTGTAAGAGTCTTTAGAGTGGGAAATTTTTGAATAACATGGATCTTCTCTGGGTCAACATAGACTCTTTCATCCACAACGTACCCTAGTTGACTGAAAATTCCTCATCCCAAGTGTGCATTTTTCTATATTTTCATACAACCTGTGCTTATGAAGGGCTTGAAGTACTTCTCAAACATCTTGTATATGTTTCTCCCACATCTGACTATAGATGAGTATATCATCTAAGTAGATAATAATGAAGAAATTGTTTTAGGGTTGTATAATGTCATCCATCATCCTCATGAATGTTGCAAGAGCATTAATTAGTCCGAAGGGCATGACCAACCATTCGAATAGACCTTCCCAAGACTTAAATGTAGTCTTCCAAACATCGGTGGGATCAATGGGATTCTAATGATAGCTAGACTTGAGATCAATTTTGGTGAAGACTTTTTGGATCGTGGAGTTGGTCCAACAAATCATCAATCCTCAGAAGGGGGGTAGCGATTCTTCATAGTACTTTTGTTCAAGGCCCTATAGTCAATGCAAAGTCTCTATGTTCCATCTTTCTTTGATGTCAAGACAATTGGACTTCCACAGGGTGAAGAGCTTGGTCTAATGTGCCCCTTTTGAATCAATTCTTGGAGATACCTCTTGATCTTGTCATTTTCAACGGACCAACCTACAATACATAGGGTTATTGGGTAAAGGCGATCCCAAGACCAAATAAAATAACATGTTTTACCTCACACTAAATTGGCACTCCTGTGGTTGACTGGAATAGATCATCATAATCAGCTATGATTTAGTCCATCTACTTCTTTTGTTGCACCGAATACATGTTCAAAGGTGGGCACAATAACTTTCTTAGTAGTTTTTGGCCTGATCATCAGGATGAAGAACTGTTTTATTTTCTCCACTAGCTTCTTACATTGCTAGGCACTGATGAGGGAGACAAAGTTGGAGGGAATAAACTCAGGCATCTGATAACGCAAAATCCCAATGGTAACGGTGAATGTTTGAGGTAGTGACTCATAGATGCCATATCTATCCCACATGACTAGATGACCTAGGAGCACATTGAAAAAATCCAATGAAACATCACATAGGACTTCATCATAGAAGGGTTTGATTGCATATGGGATGAGACATTGTTGTGTGATATGGAGATATCTTCCTGGGTTCAACCACTTGATACTGGTATGGCTGGGGATGTGGCTTAAAAAAAAAGGTTCAAAATTTTTACAACATTAACAAAAATGAAATTCTTTTGACTTCCACTATCAAGAATAAAATGCAGAGGCTTACCTTTTACCCAAAGCTTAGAGTGAAATGACATTTCCTTCTCATCCATCTTCTTGACTTGCATGTTGGTAATGATCACATCTAGTTTCAACATCTATAATTTCATCTTCTTCATCTCTGACCTCAGGGTGTGACACTGGTGGAGCAGTGGGTGTTGAAGATGATGACTCTACGAGTAAGGGCTTGACGACTTGACTATTCTTCCTTAAAATGATTATTATTCTTATGGATTTCGTACCACTTCCCTTTCTTATCCTTCTATGTTTTATTTCCTTATGAATCCTTTTATTTCCCGCCTTGACCTCGGGTTTGGCCTTCCTTATCATTTTTCCCCTTCAAAGGTTGGTGCTTTGAATTTCTCTTTCTATGATTTTGTTCAATCTTGATCATAAAATTATATGCCTCATCGAGAGTATGAAACTGAAAGAGTTCCATGTCCTCTAGTATATACCATTGTAGGACACTACGATATTTGAGGATCTTGTGTGTATTTTGTGTCTTGAATGCCCAATCTTGTAGACATAGAATGGAAATTATCAGTATAATCTTGGACTGACTAGTCCTTACCTTTGGCGGAGTTTGCTTCCACTATATGTATAGATCATCATAGGAGCCAACATGGTAGTATTCTTCCTTTATGACATCCATAAAATCATCCCATGTGGGCTCCTCTACAATATCAAGTTCGTCCCGGGGTAAGTGCACCAAGTTAGGGGGCAAAAAGTGGACAAATCCCTGAAAATGAATGAAACACAACCACGTTTTGCAATAATGCGATAGTGTTATATTTTCCTAGGCTCAGCAGTTCACGAACCTAAATTGCATGTGCATTATAACATGATCATGTTATAATGTGTACATGTTTCTATGATCACAAAATGCATACACGTTTTTCTCTATATGAAGTTTGTAAGGGCTAGAAGGAGCCATAGTATAAATATTATTTCTTTATACTTTTATTAGTTCTTATTACTTTAAATTTATTTTATTAAATATAAGATGTTAGGGTCGCTCTAAATCTGATGGAAGTGGTCTTGTAGCTCTGGCAGTTATAATCTAGAAGCTAGTTTTTCAAAATCTAATCTGGGTCAATACTTAATCATTTTCAAGATTTCAACAATGACCTAAAACTTTCAGGCCATATATATTATAGTCGGTCTTTGTTTTGGGAAAACATATAGTTAATTTATAGGTTTTTTTGACCTTCCGGATTGGATTTTGGCAATGCCATTGCTTGAATTAGTACCAATTTTAAAATTTGGTCCATAATTCACTTTAGTGACCATGAATCAACTCTATGATGCTTGTCTACTTCTTGCTAAAATAAGATCATCACTTTCTAGAAAGAGGATTGCTCCCTGAATGAGATTCTTGTCCTATGGAAAAAATGAGGTGATTGTAATCTGCCTCCTCTTTAAGGTGTGATCACACTACTAGGTGTTGAATGAGTTTTTACGAATAATACCAAGTGAATTACATCAAGTGAACTCAGATGATTTCTCATTCTTAAAAACATGATGCTCCATATAAAGATCATCCCTTCACCTTTCTGGCTCTAAAATCATCCTTTCATGGAATCAAATTCAAGATTATCATACGTGTCTTTTGCTCATATGTATCTCATGGAGATAAACAATGCCTTAATACTTCACACATGACATAGAAGATGAGGGTTTAGGGTTTAGGATTTAGTGTTTAGGGTTTAGGGTTTTTGGGCTCAAGGTTCAAGGTTTAGGGTTTAGGTTTAGGGCTCATGGTTTAGGGTTTAACATTTATGGTGTAGGGTTCAAGGTTCAAGGTTCAAGGTTTAGGACTTAGGGTTTAGGATTTTAAGGTTTAGGGTTTAGGCTAAGGGTTAAGGGTTTAGGGTTTATGGTTAGAGTTTAGGGCTTAAGGTTTAGGTTTAGTGTTTAGGGTTTAGGGTTTAAAGGTTTAGGGTTTATGGTTTAGGGTTTAGGGTTTAGGGTTTAGGTTTAAGGCTTATGGTTTATGGTTTAGGGTTTAAGGTTTAATGCTTAGGGTTTAGGGTTTAATGTTTAAGGGCTTAGGGTTTAGGGTTCAAGGTTCAATGTTTATGGCTCATGGTTTGGGGTTCAAAGTTACAGGTTTAGGGTTTAGGGTTTAGAGCTTGGTCTTTGGATTTAGGGTTTATGGTGAAGGGCTCAAAGGTTCAAGGTTAAAGGTTTGGGGTTTAGGTTTAGGGTTTAGGATTTATGGTATATAGTTAAGGGTTATGGATTAGGTTTCAGGATTTAGTGTTCAGGGTTTAGGGTTTATTATTTTGGTATCAAACTTTAGGGTTTATAGTTTAGGGTTTAGGGCTCAAGGTTAAGGGTTGAGGGTTTAAGGTTTAGGTAATAGAGTTCAGGGTTTAGGATGTAGTGTTTAGGGCTTAAGGTTAAGGTTTTAAGGTTTAGGGTTTAGGGTTTACAACATACGGCTTAGGGTTTAGGGTTTAGGATTCAAAATTTAGGGTTTAGGGTTTAGGTGGTGTAAGGGTTCTACACAATTTGTTCTCCTTACTAATATTAATGGTGGATACTTACCTCAACAATACAAACCCTTTTATGAACACTTAGAATTTTGGTGGTTATCATCCCAATCCCCTGCAAATGAGGACCTTATCTCCAACTTCAACTCTTATACACTTCAATAATAGTGTTAGCTCTATACCACTATCATAATGCTTACTCTCATCTATCCACTATAGGCATGAAACATGAGATTACCTTGTCCTACTTGGTATCTTCATTGTTCTTGCATGCTCATCTCCTTGTTACCATCATCTCTATAATACTTATTACTGCCCTGCATATCCTGATTCATCAAAACAGTCACAAAAACATACCTTATTCCTATCACTCAAACCTAGGTCTAGATAGGCCTCTTAGGTCTAGATGCTCAAAACCATAATATAGGCTTCTCACCACCCTCAACACTCCTAAGACATTTTGTCTAGCCTATTACAAGGTGTTTAGACCCAATTCACAGTCATATTCTTCTCTCTCACCTACAATCTCTCCTTGAGGCCTTATTAGCTTGTAGCCTTCTCAACACCTAAATGCCCTTTTATCTCACTTTCTCATGAACCAACCCCACAAGCTAATTGATGATTATATGACCCTTTACCAAGCTCTCACTCATACCTAAAATTCACCTCATGTTACTTTGTAAAAAATTGCACTTCCTTTGTAAAGTGGGGTGCTAATTAGGTCTATTTTGACCCCTAAACATAACAGTACACACTTATGGCCATAATCTCACCTGAGTATTAATGGATCCACTTCAAGAATGATATGGAGAGGGTGTCTATAAATTTTGGTGGCTTAGTTCCATCATTTGACCTTCCATGCACCTTAATTCCTCTTTTCCACTATACCTATACAACATGACCTGCAAAACCTGATGGAACTTGCTCACACGTACAAGTTGGATCCTGAAACTCCACAAATATTTATTCTTCCCCAAGGTAGAAATGATCCTAAAATCTCATTGATTTTTGATGGATATAATTATAGTTAGGTGATGCCCTAGTTAGGGTTTAAAGAGCAAGAAACTTAGGCTACATGTCATTGTATGATGTTTCAAGAGCTACAAAAAATTGAAAGGCAATCCATTTATCCTCCCTCAAATTTCTATGCCTTCATAGAGATCAACAAGCTCTCCCATGGTGACTGTCCTACTCTATCTCTCAGCTTGGGACATGGGGTCTTAATTGAATTCATGTAAAACAACAATAAACACACAAAACAATAGATCATGGAACATAACATCTTATTATTCACCTCAAACCTTTTACATTTGAATCATTCATGATTCATTTTCATCGAATAACTCCTATATCTTTACTAAACTAGCTAATTTCTATCTCTAGCTCCAAAAAAAGAGCTTAACTTCATAACTAAACTTAGAATAGGATAAACTTATCGTTCTCTCTCAATCTCATTGTCAACTATATCCAGCTCATGACAACTTATTACATATCTTTATAGGCTTAATTAGGCCCAAAACACCAATTCATATACCTAAACTACATGTTTACGAGCTTATTCATCTTTCACATTCACCTACCGAGTAAATCACTCATATACACCTAGTCAATCATGTTGAAATGTTCTCCTATGACCTTATAGCATTTTGTCCTTGATTTTCCTGCATCATTAGGGTTTAGGGTTTAACGGTCAGGGTTTAGGGTTTATAATTTAGTTTTTTTTTTGGGTTTAGGGTTTAGGGTTTAGTGTTTGAGGTCTAGGGTTTAAGGGTTTAGCATTTAGGGTTCATGGTTCATGGTTCATGGTTTAGGGTTTAGGGTTCATGGTTTAGGTTCATAGTTTAGGGGTTTACTGTTTAGGACTCAGGGTTTAAGGTTTAGGGTTTAGGGCTTAGGGTTTAGGGTTTATGATTTAATCTTTAGGGGGTTTAGGGGTTAAGGTTTGTTTAGGTTTTAGGGTTTAGGATTTAGGGTTTGGGGGGTTTAGGGATTTAGTTTTTGCGGTTCAGGGTTTATAACATTTAGGATCATGGTTCGTGGTTTAGGGTTTAGGTTTCAGGGCTTATGGCTTAGGTTTAGGGCTTAAGGCAGGGTTTAGGGGTTAGGGATCACACGTAAGGTTTGTGATGTTTAAGGTTTAGGGTTTAGGGCTCATGGTTTAGGGTTTAGGGTTTAGGGATTATGGTTCAGGGTTTGGGGTCTAGGATTAAGGGCTCAAGGTTTAGGTTTTAGGGTTAAGGTTTAGGGCCTAGGGTTTAGGGTTTAGGGTTTTGCTTGTAGAATTTAAACCCTAAAAGATTTAGGTGGAATGCTAAAATCCTTAAAATTACCTATGCACTGACCAAATTATACTATAAAAAACTATCTTCTAAACCGTGACAGATGGAGCTACGAGACTAGTTCCATAAGGTGAAAAGTGACCCTAACATTTTATATTTAATAAAATAAATTTAAAGTATAAACTTTTCATTTATTATTATTTGAATTAATAAAATTATAAATAATAATAAATGAAAATTTTATACTTTAACATTTATTTTTGTATATAGAAGCATGCCAAAACCACATATCATGCTTATACGGTCAGGTAGGCATACGCGTTATAGCACATACACATTATGTTTTTTTTACTTTTCTGAAGCCATACGTCAAGGCTTAAGGATCTGGTTTGGATCCCCAAACTCGAGGCATGGACCTGTAAAAACACTGCAATCAACGTGTTTTTGCAAGAAAATATAAAATCCTCTCTTCCTCCATCATAAATCAATATAAAATGATCAATTCGTTTAAAAAAAATTATACCATGATGTAGAGTAGAGTTTATACTTTCCAAAAATATAATTTTTCAATTTTTTTGACTAATTTAAGGTGTCCATATTATTTATTTTCTAACAATGCATTTTTATAGCTATTTTTTAAAGTTTAAACATGTCTATCTTTTATTGTATATATATTTTTTGGCTCGTAAAAATTGAATTTTTTAATTCTAGCCCAAACTAGGCCTAATTCTATACACATAAAAAAAACAATGTAATTTTTGATATTTTTTGAGGTAGTTGGGGGGGGGGGCACGGTCAGAGCTTTGTTATGCTTTTAAAATTTAAAATTTTTGTACTAGAAAAATCATTAAAAAAATTACTCTCTAAAAAAATCTAAAAAGAATGTAGCCCAAACTAGATGCTAATAGTTATCTTTCTACCAAATGGTCTTCAAAAATATTAAATGGTGCTCAAAAAATGGTGGGCGACATGAAAGTCACTATGTTATGTTTTTTTAATAAAAACATGAGAACTTGTTGGCATTTTAGTTATATGACCCACTTAAACTTATCCTTTTTCAACTAAAATTTAATAGCTTAGAAACTAGACTCAAAATGCTACGATTCATGTTTATACAACATCTTCCAATTTTGAGTGTAACTATTTCAAAAAACTCATACAAGTTGAAAAAAAAATCCTTCAGAAATATGCGTCCACTTAAGACCCCCTTTTGGACCCCCAACTTGGTGCACTTACCCCACTATTGAGTCCATTCTTGTACACCCCACACCATTTTTTTTTATAGAAAACGATGTTTTCAAGAGAACATATGTTATCTTCTCTTTATCAGTGAATTTATTAACAGAAAAATAGGGAGGATAATTGGTCTAGCCAATTTTCTACTACATCATAATTTATTTTACCCTAAAAGATAGGAATATCAAAATTTACTTGAACCTTGAAGGGTGTCAGGGTACTGAAGGGTTTGATCACAGATGAGGATGCAAGATTTCCCATTTGTAGTTGTTGAAGGATTTGTGAGAATTGTTGTAACATCTGCTCCTTTTTTTTCCATGAGAGCTTCATTCACCATTTTTTAGAGAGGATCTTTTGCCTTGAGGTTCTTTGCCATTTGAGGTCTCCTACAACGAGTAGTCAAATATTCTTAAGGATTTTGTGTGGACCACCCAAGCTTCTTATATCTCGATCTCGTCCAAGGAATCATACACTCTCAAGACATATTCGTTATGATATCATTGATCCAAAACTTAAGGGTTTTGGTATTAAAGGACAATAATAATTGTGTTAGATTTAAATAGAAAAACTATCTCCGAAAAGAGATGTATATTTCTTAGAAGACTATGATTACAATAGCTATCTCTACAAGGAGATGTGTGTCTTTCCCTTGTATGGGTTACATCTACTTATATAATAATTTTAGAAATATGAATATCCATTTAGAAGAATGTGGAAGGTCATCAATCTCGAGGGAGATGAGGTGGTTCACCTTCCGTGAATTACATATGCAATTTTTTTTGTGAAATTACTATTTTTAGATAACACTACAAAAATTGTGATTTGAGACCTTTAGGAGTGGATTTCAGGGGTCAAAATTTGATGAACTAATTTCAACACCATTTCACTATATTATACATGTTCGAAGATTTCTGACGCATTTTGAATGAATTCAATTGGAGCTACGGTGCAAAATTTATGACTCCCAGAAGTTGCCCCACTAGAATTGCCACGTGGGTTGTTTTATGGATCATATTGTCCCTCTGATATAGTTACAAATTTGAGATAGACATGTACACAAAAACTTTAGAAATAAACTTTTGGAAAGAATGAGTTATCGTTGCTTTTAATACTTGTACTAAGTTTGCAATTATACATTGTTGTACTTGGCCTAGAAACATGCATGTCGTCTCATGCTTTGGATATAAAATATGATGTAACTCTAATATTAATCATTGATTAATGAACTAATTTTTTATCACGCTTTTGTACGGAATATAGTGAAAACAATGTATAAAGTTTTAAATGATAGTTAAATGTTCAAACTATTATTGAACTCTTAGATATATGGTAACGAAGGATGATGTTTTATCTTTGGGTTAATTAGCAGTATCATTGTATAATTTAATTATATGTGTGGAAAATTATTTCTAAGTTGATTAATAAAGTGTTTTAACAAAAAAAAAAATCTCCACTTTTTAAGCTTGTGATAACATATGAAAACGTTACGACAATGTCATAGAATTGCATGAAGCAACAAGATTATCAACATTGTAGTGAATGACATTTTGAATTTGGAGACTTTGTTTTTGTGTGTACACATCCATATAAGCATCTCTCCTTGAAACAACAAAATAAGGATAACAAGGTTTCACCTAAATACTATGGTTCTTATTTCAGTGTTGTAGAGAATTGGTAGTGTGGCATACAGGGTTAGAGATCCCTCAGTCAACCAAAATACATCAAGTCTCCCATGTTTCTTGCTTGAAGAAGGTCAATGAACAACACTTGGTCAGCCCCAATAAATATAACATGAGCCTGATGAGGATGGTCAAATCATCTTAGAGTCTGAACTCATTATTCAGACATGTGCTAAAACGTTAAGGACAAGGGTCATTACTGGTATTTGATCAAGTGGAAAAATTTGGAAAACGAAGCTCGACAACATTGGAAGATGAAGTATTCTTGCAGTAGCTTCCAAAAATTTCCAACATTAGGGAAAATGTTCTTTTAAAGGGGAGGGGCATGCTACGCCCTTGATCTGGTGTCATAAATCGGGACCTATATGGCCGACCTGAGGCTAAGATAATCTTTTATAATGTCATATGACATTTATTTTTGCTTTCGTATGCTTAGCAGGTTGACCTTGGTGTGTGGCATAACATAACATGGTATGTATAGGAGTTAGTAACAAGTAGATGATCATCATATTGAGCACTTGAGTCTTATTGTATGGTTTGGAGGTTTCCCCCCTCGAAGTTGCTAAGTCATTCTACTTGTATATTGTGATATTTTATCTCTACTTTAGTTCTCTATTGTTATTGATATTAAAATATATCTAAGTAATTTCGTTACAAAGACTAGGTAACTCAAACCTAGATAGGACTCATAGTGGCCACTTGGTCATAAAACGGAAAGGTCCTTTTCTAGGGTGGAACAACCATGAGTGTGTTCATAAGGAATGCAACATGGGATTTTCTAAGCAAGATTTTCACATGCGATGGTTCTTTAAAGGACAAAAAAAAAACCTTTGGTACTAATATTGGTTACTTAGACCCTAAAGGATCCCGATTTGGTTTCATCCAAACCTTAAGGGAATCTTCAGATGGCACAAGGCCAAAAAAGTAAGCAATCAAACTATTATTTTTATACAAAATGTTTTTTTAGAACATTAGATTACAAACAATTATTAGGTTAATGAAGGGTTTCAAACTCACTTCGTCATGACACCTTTAAGAACAAACTTGTGTTCTCATTTGTGCAATATTCTCACCACCACTATCAACAACAATTGTAATATGATTGTTGATGACCATTTAAATATACTTAATTTTCCTAAAAGAAAGAGTTGATGTCAACATAAATACGAATTTTACTGAAAAATCCCGTATAAGTAATATGAAAAAGACTTAACAAGAATACCAATACAAATGACAAACAAGTAAAACTACTAAACCCTAATAGACCCCAACAAATTCTCTTTCTAATAATATTAATATTAATAAATTATTTTTACCTTTTAATAAAGTAAACTTCATTTTCAAATCATGTTGATTTTTTGAAATTATTTTTAACTTTCAATAAAGTAATGAAGTGTCAGCCGGAAGGTTTATTTATTTTTACCTTTTAATAAATAAACTTCATTTTCAAATCATGTTGATATTAGGAAATTATTTTTCACTTTCAATAAAGCAATGAATGTTAGGAAGAAGATTTATTTATTTTATATATTAATGAAGTAAACAATCAAATGCTTAAATGTATTTATTTAAATAGGCTACACAATTAAATGAAATTTATATTGAAAAAAACTTCACGTGTCTATTTTTTTATTAAAGATAAATTTCAAAATATTCTTTGAATTTTTTTCCTCTTTTATTATATATAATTTATTTTATTAAGTTTTTGTGAATAAATCATTATCCTATATAATAAAGGAATATAATATTGAGTTGGTTTAATGAGATTGAAATTTCATATTAGTTACAATATGATCTCATATATTATAAGTTATTTTATAAACTTAAAACTAATTAAAATTAAAATATTAGCCTCGTATATTATAAGTTATTTTATAAACTTAAAACTAATTAAAATTTAAATATTAGTCTCATATATTATAAATTATTTTATAAACTTAAAACTAATTAAAATTTAAATATTAGCCTTATATATTATAAGTTATTTTATAAACTTAAAACTAATTAAAATTTAAATATTGGCCCCATTCCTTACTAAAATGTCTTGCACCTTTGCAACCAATAAGAATTGATTTGTGTTTGGCTTTTTGAGAGCCTAACACATTCACCAATGAACCAACATCAACTTCAAATTTTCCATACCAATTTTTAATTTATAAGAATTTATTTTACATAATTGGTAGATAGGCCTCCCCAAAGTCAGTTTTCCTAATAACTCTCGTCATGGTTGTTTTTTTATATATTTTATATCTATTTACTATATTAATGAAGAAAAAAAAGGCCTTTTCATCTCCTTTCTATTAAAAGGAATATGATGTGATGTGGTAGTCGTTAAATTGCTTGATTAATTAAGGTAGAAATAGAGGGGTGGTACATGCAACTCGAACACCATCTCCATACTAGGGGAGAGGACCCTATAATGGTGCATGCACCAAAACATGTACATCTCTTTTCACCACAGGTTGTTGACAAAAGTACCAATAGTTGTTCACTTTTTGGTTAGTGACACTTTTTAAGAGTCAATGAGAATGTGACACACGGGGTGCTCGGTCATTGGTCCCTCTTTCAAATACATTATATTAATTTTATTCATATTAAATCAATTCAAAATCTACTTTTCCCTCCAAATAAACACGTGAAACGAAAATGTTGATATGGCACGATCATATGCTACACGATGATATAATTTTTTTACGCTACTGACATACCTACACATATCTACGTGCCCCTAAAGTTAGGTGCACGGTTATAGGGTCCTCTCCCCTAATGTCAACAATTCCAAACAAAACAAGCGCTTACTGATTACGGGATCCTTTGCTCAAATGGGAAGCCAGAGCACCATTCAACTAGTAGAGATGTCCGAAGTAGGAATTTTTTGGAATCAACTGTTCTTCCAAATACACAGGTAAAATATGGAAAAATTATAGACTTGGGATTCAATTTCCAATATGGGTTTGAACAAATATTTTATTTTATTTTATTAGGTTTCCAATTGTGACATTCGCGATAAATTGCGGCATAAATAACAATTGTTAGTATTGTTAATAAATTGTTGCATATACATATGATAGTTTTCAAAGTTTGAAAGTGAATCGGTTCATATTACAAAATTTTCAGTACTTCTCTTAGAAATGATTGTTTCTGGCCGTAAAAATAGAGTAAGGCTATAATCTCAAACAAAACAAAAAAATGATGTAAAGGATACATATTTATCCAATAATAAATATGTATCCAATAATTCATAATAGGGTTTTTGTTTACATCATGTTTTTTTATCTCTTTGCTGCTAGAATGCCTTTATTACACGTGTTACCGTGCACTCAAGCTCCACGACATCATCGTCGAGCTTCACCTGCTTCCTGTCATCCATGTGCCACCGTGTCCTGCTTTGTGTCATGCAGGTACCACTATGCACGTTGTAAGTCTCTGAGCTTAAATTTTTGTTATGTGCATTATGCAGTGATCCAAACCTTCGCTTTGTGCCTTCCCTTGCATTGAAGCTCCCCAGAAGTAGATATTGAATTTGCACAACAACAACGCATTGAGGAAGAAATAAGGAAATGCGCAAACCAACCTTTGTCAGATGATGGGGATGACTACTATTCACATAAGTATGACGCTGATGTTGTGCAACTTAAGTAAGTTACAACTGTTGGTTTTCCGTTTCCCTCCACTGGTCTCTTTCCACCGTCCTGATCTTGGCCGATGTCAGTTTTATACATGACATGCAGGGTTGCAGTTATTGACGACAAAGGTAGTGGCAATGGCTTGGCAGTGGTGGTGGCAATGACAGTGGTGAAAGATATATGGATCACGAAGGTTACTAATTTATGATCAAATGCCCAACAACTTTCTACATTTATACCTCTTTAATGGTAATTCCAAAAGCAAAAGCAAGGTATTGGAGTGGAAGACTAGATTTGAGATTAAGTTGGGCACTGTAGGAGGATTAGTTTATCTCCATGAAAAATGCAGAGATAAGTCGGAAAGCATTCTCTTGCATGACAATATTTCTTCGAAGTTAGGTGTGTTATGCATACAGGAGGATGAGAATACAAGTCCAGGCATGGAACGCGTGTGTTAGGCCTTGAAATATTGGTTAAGTACCAAAGGGCGCGCGCAAGCAGGACCAATAAGGAGAAGGGTGCTCAGGGAAAAGCACACATGACAAAGGGGTTTAAGAAGGGTTTAGGAGAAACCAAGGCACATGCGGAAGGCAGAACATAGGTTTAGAGGACTTAGCCATATTTGGCATTCTAGGGGCACTTGAGGAAAAACATGAGGACCCGACTAGGAGTGATGAATGGATAAGGTGCCAACTTGGAACCTTGAAGGTCAAGAAAAGGATATTCCATGCAGGGAATATTCTTGGAAGACATCATTATAGAGAGTGGAGGGTTTGCAATGGGATAAGCATTCACCATTAGAGGACCACATCAACACTTGGCACGTGATCTGTTTAGGAAAGAGGGCATGGCTAGAGGAAAGAGGTGAGAGAAGAGAATGCAAGAGGATTCTATAAAAAAAATATTCTCAGGCTAGAGGAAAGAGATGAGAGAAGAGAATGCAAGAGGATGTGAGATAAGAGAATGCATGAGATAGATCGAGAGAATACATAAAGAGTAAGATGTTAAGTAATAGAGTGTTATAGTAGTGCTAAGGTTTCGAACACTTAGTGCTAAGGATTGGGAGGGATGTCATGAGCCTCTATATAACACTAGGACTTGTAACATGGGTTAGATGTGAGGTTATAGCTAGGATCTCATACCAGGGAAGATATGTGGGAGTTGAGTCTCTGTCATTTAACATGTATGGTTTGTGATGACCTCTTTTGATTGTAATGTGGCTATCAAAACTATTCTAAATATATCTATATATATATGGGTTCGTTCTGTATAAAATGTTTAAAGGAGTAGACCCTCATGTTATATGACTATCATGGCTCATATATGGTTTATTATGCTATTACATTGTTATTAAGTGTCTGTAATGCATTAATGTGTGGATCTATAAGCCGCCCCTTCAACTTTTCTTTTAACTAAGTAAATGTACCTCTCATTTTGTAAATCACCCTCCATTAATGACAAAACCCTCTCACTAAGCTCACATAAAAGAGGGGCTCGACACCCTTGCATGCCTCGGGTGAGCGCCCAGCACCCGTTTGGTGATAGGCCGACACGCTTGAGGTTAGAAAATAATATTGAGGGTAGATAAAATGACTACATCTTGGTTCCATTGTCGGGACCTCTTTTCGAAGCTGTTGTGAGAATGATACATGATGACATATCATTTGACCTTGGATAGTGTCGAAACATGGTTTAATAGCACGAAGGATGAGTTTGCTCAGAGATTTAGTATTGGACCTAAGTTTAATACACGTAAATAGGTAGAAGAACATCTATATCATGAGCTATATTAGACCTTATTTTGCTACTTTCCAGTGGAGCTGTATGAATGGCTTTTGGCATCTGCGTCTAGATCAAGCTGGTACTATAGATCTTGTGTGTGAATCCAAGATGAATATCAGAGGTTGCATGATGATGATGCTACATGATGCTGATTTGACTTGGACACGTGTTGTTGATGATTGGTGGAGAAGAGTGTTGACCAATTATACCCTAGAATACGCTGAGTTGGTATTGGTGACTGATTTGCACTTAGGAGATATAATTTTTCATTTGGCACATCTATGGCTACACAATCATTTCCTGTGTTTGGAGGTATATTTTCTGGAATGAAATTTGGGCAAAGTACAGGTACACAAAGCTTGGGTATCACGTCTGGAAGCGGCGCGGGACACACATCTGGTAGCGGTGTAGTATCATAGACTATTGGCGCACAATTCAGTGCGACAGTGGGGACACTAGGTGTAAGCACTTCAGGGACTTTACTAGCTACGGGAGGTGGATCTGGTGGAATAGGAGCTAGAGGACCTGGTAGAACTGGCAGATCTAGAGGATTTGGTGGTGGAGGCAACACCAAAGGGAATCAAGGTTCTGGATTAGGTAGACATGGACCTCAACCACCTCAATAAGTATTTTTTGAAATGTCTTTGCATCTACTAGAATAAAAAGGCGTTGAGGATGCTGCAGATCATGTACACAAATGTGAGCTGCTATGGCACGTGAAGGGGATCACTACACTAGAACATAAGGCAAGTCAGTTTGCAACAATGTTGCAGGGACGCGTGCATAGTTGGTATTGAAAGCATGATCCCCACTAAATAGTGGTAGATTACACTGTGCTGCGGAATGCCTTCTTAGCTTAATTTGATATCCCTAAGTTTGAACAAAAGAGCATTAGTGCACTGAAGGAGATTCAACAAGGTATGACAGAGAGCATGTGGGAATATGATGCACATTTTAAGGCTCTCTTATCAGTGGTTTGTTGGAGGGTTGATGACACCTTTTAGGAGAGCGCTTTCGCACAAGACTTTCATAGACCTGCATGAGGCCTTAGAGGTTACCTTACATGTTGAGGATGTTGGAAGCATGGATACAGGTTAGCCCTTTTTCTTGAAGCTCAAATTGTTGCAATGAAAAAGTAGATAGAGAAGCTATCTTTGAACTCAGTGCATGATACTCGCAGTGGCCTATGGTGCAAAAATTGTGAGGTAGAGGGGCATACAAAGGAAAATTTTCATCAGAGATTGATCGTGCCATGATAGTAGACTATGAGATTTGCCATGAAGATCATGATGGAAGCAGGTGCCCACTACTGTAGTGCGCGATCCGTAAAAATATATCTTACTATTGCAAGATTTTCACCTCTGCTACTCATGACACCAATGATTGTAGATTGATTGACTAGATACATTATGCCATTGATATTGGTGTGCACCAGACCAACACTGTAAGCAATTCCAAGGATGATGGTCATCACTATGAAGGGCGCGTAGATGAAGGGGAACATGGAAGAGGTTTTCGAGGAGGATTTTGAGATCGAGGAAACTATGGAGGAGGAAAAAGTGAGTTCCCACGTGGAACTTATTACAATTGTGGATCTACAGAGCATTACAAGCATGAGTGCCATGATCTTTTACAATGCTCTTCGTGTGGAAAGAAGCGTAAGTATGAGGAGTTCTCGGAGCTATTTGAGCATATGAACCAAAAACACCAGAAAGATAAAGGTACCAGAATGGTAAGCATAAAGAAGGTTGACTTACAATGGATGTAAAGGGTGGCATGCAAGTCAAAATTAGATCCTGTACTGGTGATGACACGAGATGAAGCTACACATGATAGGGAGACACCAAGGTAGAAACCATTGGTTACTAGAGAAGAGGTGGTGCACGGGAAGTATCCGGACCCTACTTATAAGAAAGAGGTTTATCAATAGACCATGGATATAATTCATATCCTACAAAGAGAGATTCAATGCCTAAAGGAGATGTCACAAAAATTAGAGCAAAGGAAGAGCATTGAGGCTCCACAGAAAGATCTTGATGAGGTCAGGGAAGTATGTAAAATGTTAAGGCAGGAGAATATCATTCCTTTGCTAGGGGAATGGTTACGGGAGAACGTACCGTGCTCCAGAGCAGAGCGTGAGTGACAGGTCTTACATGCTAACCTTCCCCTTCATACCATTGATTATGATAAGGAGATTACTCTAAATGCAGTAGTCGACGGGTGGCTTCTGAGAAATATTCTGATAGACACAAGTGTAAAAGTCAATGTTCTCATTCTAGATACATGGCATCACATGGGAAGGCCCATTATAGTCATCTTCAAATGTATTGTATATGGCCAACAAGACAAGGGTGATGCCCATTAGTATCTTAAAGAACTCTATTATCACTATCCAAGGGGAAAAGTTCACTAGATATTTCGAAGTCATGGCGCTAGTCGAGGTGGACAACTTTCCAACATTACTTAAGCACCCTTGGTGTTATAAGAACAATGTTGACCTACAGTTCAATAAGGGGTACATAAGATTTGAGAACAAGGAAGAATGGGTAATCATCCCCTTGATCGATGGGAAGTCAGCACCCTATACTAAGCCCTTGGGAAAAGAAGTTCTTAACAAGATCTATGTGCGCTCTATCAGGGACACTGAGGTGATTAATCCTACATAAGGGGTTATTCTATTTGAAGGCACTCAATATATGAGTGATACAACTAGTGTGGTATGTGACAATTGGGTGCATGAAACATATGAGTTGATCGGAAGGAAGTTAAGAGTCTCTATGAAAAGACTGAGAAAGGCACACTTAGTCAATCACCTAGGAGGAAAGAAGTTTCCAAGTTATTCTAGAGGAGCCAACCCTGATGTTTTCCTACGAGAAATGGCTCAACCTAGTGGAAAAGTGAGATCGAGAGGAGAAGGATGCACAACTATTACTTGCTCGGGACCGTAATGCGTTGGTGGGCAATGCATCGCGATAGCTTTCTAGAGTGGTGTGAAGTGATAATTGTGTTCTCTATTAGGTTTTCCCGGAGCAATGCACCCACTATCATACAAGACTATCATGGGAAGGAACTTGCCTCGTTTCACGTCCAAGCATTCGAGAATGCCCTGGATGAAATGTGTAGAAACCTTACCACCTTCTTTATGGGTGCATAAGTTGTACTCTGCATTGCAAGGTTGCGCATGTGTATGGTACATTCACTCAGAAATGTGCCACTAAATAGGAAATTGGTAAGAGTTAACGACTGACCTCCTTCAAGCTTTTGAATATTGGAGTACCAAACCATTGGTGGATGGGGTGTTATAGGTTGTTAAGCACCATATGATGGGAGATAGTTCATGGTGGAGGATAAAATACTAGAACTATTCGATTAACCTGGTATAGAAGTGCGCTTTGATGAGGAAGAATAAGAAGAGACACAACTTGAGTGCGCATACATGGAGAAAGAAAAGGGGGAAAATGGTATATGTGATAGATGGCGAATAGGTAGAAAATTTGGATGTTAACCATACTATAGGTACATGCAAAGTAACAAATAGTGCTGATGAGAAAGAACACACCTATCATGAACCCCTCAAGACAAAGAAGGTTAATATTGGTTTAGAAATTGAATCTAAGGAGGCTACTATTAGGGACTATTGGTCTAAAAAGGAGGTTTCAAAGATCATTGATCTATTGCGTGAGTTTTAGGATTTATTTCCACGCGGGTAGCATGAGCTTAAAGGCATTCACCACTCCTTGGGGGAAATGAAAATCAAGTTAAAGGAAGGTGCACGCCCAATTTGGAAGAGCCTGTTGTTGCAAATTAGCAGCACCCCTGGATGCAAATCAAGGTTCCAAGTTGATGTTCAGGGCATCAGTGTGATTGCACAACATTGAAACCTCTCTCCAAGTGTGGGACTTGCAAGATGAGAGAAGAATATCTAGATTAGAGGTTGGTTCCTCAAACTCCTCTGATTAGATCTATATTTGCACAACTGCAGAGGTTCAGATCCTAATTTTATCCTAATTTGCAAGGAGACAGGGATAAGAAATGTAAAAATTGAAACTAAACTGATAAGGGTGATACACCAAAGGAGTGGTGAGCACTTCTTGTTCATGCAAATTGACACAAATCAGAAATTGCAACATAAAACATCATGCACAAGTTGATAAGCTGTAATCAAGAGTTTGAAATGAAGCAAACAACACATACAAAGGACTGAAAGCATTCACAGAGCCTGCACTGTGATTTTCAACATCAAAATCCTTGTATTCCAACACCAAAGAGGCAGAAAAACCTGTTACAATCCTTGGAAGGTCTGATACTTCCAAAATCACTTGTTGAAGGTGAAAACAGAAGCTTGTTGTGCAAAAAGGTGTTCATCCTTTGAAAAATGAGCCAAATCTGGCTTTTATAGTGCATGGGTCGAGCCCAGGAGAGAGAAAACGTGAAAAAACGTGGGAGCCATTCCCCATTGACCAAAATGCATTAAAAACAGCATGGAGGTCCTTACAAACCCATGCCCTGACATTTTTGACCATGCTGGAGAAGAATGTGACCCGTTTTGCATTAAAATTAGTTGTTGAAACGTCAGTTCTGTCCATGGGGCGCGTACTAGAATATTTTTTTATTTTATCCTTCCAAAATGAACCAAAATTCAAAATTGACCATAGAATCTTGTAGATAATTTCATCAGCTTTCCATTGATATAAAGAACGCGAAAATCCAAGCTCTGGATCGAAAGATATGGCGATTTGAAGTTTTAGGGCAAAAATAGGCCAAAATCGGATCGGCGGGCAAGAAGTTTGAATTTTTACCCGTTTGGTCTTTGGAACATTTTTTCAAATTTTCCCCATGCTCCACCACTCCAGGTGCCACATGGCATGTGATTGGGTGCGGGCCCTTCCTTAAAATTTTTTGCAACATGGACACGTGGCGAGGTTTGATTAGCTCGTGCCTCGGGGGCGCAATTTTACCTTTGAAAATTTTGCATTTTTAACTTTGGAAAAAAATTCATTTTTCCCCCACGCGCCCCGCCACTCTGGGAGACGTGGCAGCTTCCTATTGGCTGCAGGTTTCCAAAGGGAAAATTTCCCACAAAAAATCCATCGAGCCATAACTTGAAAAATATGAGGAGTTGGGAGGAAAACTTTACCTTTATGGAAAGATGAGCAGGGGGCACATTTGGATAACAGAGCCCTTATCAAATGAATCGAAATCTACGCATCAAAGTCAAGGAGGAAATCAACAAGATGATCACATCAGGCATCATTGAGGCCATTGAGGTATCAAAATGAATAATTCTAGATGGTGATCAACATTAAGAAGGATGGAAGGATAAGGATCTGTGTTGATTATAGGGATTTGAATTTAGTCTGTGTTATTGACCCTTTTCCAACCCCCCTTCACTAAGGAGATCCTAAAATGAGTAGCCAGGCGTGAGATCTATTCCATCACGAATTGATTCTTGAGATATCATCAAGTCAGAATTGCAAAAGAAGATTAGGAAAAGACAACTTTCGCCTCTGAATGGGGAAGCTTTTCCTACACATTCATGCCTTTTGGACTAAAGAATTCACCTGCTATGTTTTCATGCATTTTGGTGTAGGCATTTCAAGATTTTATCCTTTAGTTCATTCAAGTCTACCTTGATGATCGGATAGTGTATGGTCTAGTGAAAGACCATTGTGACAATTTGCGGTTGATGTTCGAGAAATGTCAACAGTTGGGCATATCCCTAAACATCAAGAAATGTGTCTTCGTTACTCTATTTGGAACCTTGTTGGGGAATATCATATGTAAGGAAGGCTTGCTGGTGGATCCCACCAAAGTTACTGTTATTGTGGGATTGGGGGAGCCTACCAACAAAAGCACAATACGTGGATTCCTTGGGCATACGAGGTATTACCAGAAATTTATATAGGGGTATGTCAAGATCACCATGCCATTGGAGAAATTGTTGAAGCATGGATGTACATTCCATTAGGGGGAGGTGCATAATATGACATTTGATGCATTAAAGAATAAGCTTATCACTGCGCCCATATTACGCTTTCCTTCTTGGGATAAGCCATTCCATGTACATGTTGATGCCTTGGGGATGACGATAGGGGCAATCTTGGCACAACCTAGAGAAGGAATTGTTTACCATCCATTGTGTTTTGTCAATAGAAAGTTGACACCAGTAGAGAAAAATTATACTACTACTGAGTGCAAAGCACTATCAATGATCTATGTGCTACATAAATTTAGGCAATATATGTTGGAAACACCCTTCATATTCTACATGGACCACATGACATTGAATTACTTGGTGAAGAAGCCCATTTTACAAGAGTGCATATGTCGATGTGGTCCTATTGTATCAAGAATTTAAGTTTACAGTTGTTTTGAAACTAGGAAAGAGTAACTTAGGACATGGCCATTTATCAAGGATTGACTCAGGGGAGGATGCACACAACATTGAGGATATAACCATTTTAGATGCGCAATTGTTTAGGTTGTAGTGTGCACCCTCTGATTTAGAAGATATGGTTGCATTTCTCAAAATGGGTGTCGTGCTAGAGGGAATGAAGACTCTGGAACGAAAGCAGTTAGCCATACACGTCATTCCCTACATGCTAATTAGTGGTGACTTATACAAGCTAGGTCACGATGATTTTTTGCATCGATGTTTATTAGAGCATGAACGTGTTGTAATCATGGAGGAAGCACATGGTTTGATTGCAGGAGGACACTATGTAGGGAATACAACCACGCATAAGATCGTTCTAGCAGTTTTTTGGTGGGAAACGGTTTACAAGGATTGTATTGAGTTTTGTAAGGTCTGTGACCATTTCCAGTTCCTTGAAAAACCATGAAGAAGAGATGAGATGCCCTTGAGACCAATTGCTAGCGCATAACCATTTGAGAAGTGGGTCATTGATTTTGTAGGAAAAATTTCACCTACCGAGTGAAGGATTGGTTCACGCTATATCATTACTTGTACTGAATATTTAACAAGGTGTGTGAAGGCAACGCCTACAAAGGATTGTATAAAAACACCAACAACAACTAGGTTCTTGTGGGAAAATATAATCAATAGATATGGGTGTCCGCCAAGTTTAACAAGTGATAGGGCTACTCATTTCTTGAATGAGACAGTCAGAATCTTGTTGACAGAGTTCATGGTAGCCCGCCACAAGACTACCCCTATCACCCACAGGCTAATGTGAATTGCTAAGGCATTTAACAAAATTCTAAATCACACATTAACCAAGATTTGTGACATGGGAAGAAAGGATTGGGATGATATATTTTTTTGTTATGGTCATATCACACTACTTATAAAAGACTGAACAAGGCCACACCTTTTCAATTGGTGTTTGGCCCAAAAGTAATGTTACTTGTTGAATTCATATTACCATCACTACGCATAGCGTGCACTATGAGGGTTAGCCAATGAACAAGTGCTTGAGGAGAGGATTGCTAAGTTAATGCAGTTAGATGAGAGGTGGGCTATTGCTCGTTGGAGTCAGAAAATAGAAAAATCTAGGCATAAGGCATGACATGATAGACACATCAAGAACAAATAATTTGAGGTTTGACAGTTGGTTCTATTGTATGACTCCAAGTTTCTACGCCATCTTGGGAAATTCAAATTCTATTGAATGGGCCCATATGTTGTATCCTATATAATGATTTAGGTGCTTTCCAGTTATAAGCACTAGATGGAACACAGTTACTAGGCCATTTTAATGGGAGTAGGCTGAAGCCCTACTATAAATAAGTCTTCCATGTGTTTATAAATAAGGCAGTATTTCCATTTAGCCTAAGATTTCCCTTAATTATTTTCCTTTCTTTATGTTTCCCCTTCTCATTGCTTGTTCCCTTTTTGTTCATTGTTTGCACATAAGTGGGTGAGGATAATATAATAAAGGTAAATAAATTACCTGGGTGAACATGAGCTAAGGTAAATACCTACTCTATCACCCCCCCAAGTGAAGCTAGGGGAAAAAATAGAAGTGGCATGTCAATAGTATGAGTCCCTGGAAACTAGGCTTGATGAGGTACTCATGTACAATATATCCATGAATAAATATCGAACCAAAAGAAGGAAAGAATCCTACTACAAGGAAAGAGAAAGAAGAAGAAGAAGAATGAAGATGTTCTCATGAACACCCCCCAAGAACAAATCATTCCACGCAACTCAAGGTAGTGAGGTGATGCAAAAGGCTTCGTAAAGATGTCTGTAATCTACTACTGAGTTGTAATGTACTCCAAGAAAAGAACTCCATCTTGAATGTGCTCATGAATGAAGTGGATGTGTATCTCAATATGCTTGGTCCGCTGGTGCTCAACTGGGTTGCGAGAAATGTGAATTACACTTTGGTTGTCACAACAAAGTAAAGTTGGTGAATCCTATGGGAATCCAAACTCTATTAATAACTATTGAAGCCAAAAAATCTACTGAATTGCTATAACTATTGCTACCTTGTACTCTACCTCTGAAGATGAAAGTGTAATAGCCTGTTGCTTTTTGCACACCCAAGTAACTGGAGAAGAACCAAGATAAAAAATGATAGCCAAAAGTGGAACACCTGTCATCAATAAAACTTTCCCAATCTAAATATGTATACCAAACCAACTGAGTAGAACCCTTATTATAGTGTAGGCCAAAGTGGGAAGTTCCCTGCAAATAACACAAAATCATTTTAGTAGCCTTCCATTGAATACTATGAGGAGAATGTGCAAACTGAGATACAAGACCTACTGTAAATGAAATATCAAGGTGAGTATGGGTCAAGTACATGAGACTTCCAACCAACTGCCTATACAAAGTAGGATCACAAAGTGGAGTGCTACATGTGGTAGTAAGAGTAACTCCAGACTGAAAATGAGATGGACTTGGCTTGCAATCAGCCATATCAGAGTGCTGAAGAAGATCATGGGTGTATTTTTACTGACTCAAATAAATCCTTGAATCTGTTTGAGAAATATACAAACCAAGGAAATAATGCAATAACCCAAGATCTATCATGTCAAAATCTGTAGAAAGAGCCCCTCTGAATAGTCTGAATGTGGGAAGAAGAGATTCAGTAAGTAACATATCATCAACATACAAGACAAGTATCACAATATTCTCACCAACATGTTGGAGACACACTGTATGATTCAAAGTGGCAACGCAACAAAACTAGTAGATACAAGAAAATAATCCATCTTCTCATACCAATCCTGAGGGGATTATTTGATACTGTAGAGATACCTTCGAAGCCTACAAGCAAGAGAAGAATCCTAAACAAATCTAGGAAGTTGCTCCATGTATATCTCCTTTTGTAAATCTCCATGTAAGAAGGAAATCTTCACATCCATCTGGTATACGGGCCACCCCTTTGATGCAGCAATAATCAAGTACAAGGCGTATAGAATCCATCTTGGAAATGGGTGCAAAAGTCTCAGAGTAATCAATACCTTCAACTTTTGAAAAACCATTTGCAATAAGATGAGCCTTATACTTGTCAATGGACCCATCAATCTGCGTATTTGGTTCGGTATACCCACTTACACCTAACCATCTTTCTTCCTTTAGGAAGAGATACCAAATCCCAAGTATGATTATTCATCAAAGAATAATACTCAGTTGTCATCGCATCATCCCACTCATGTATCCCATGAGCCTGTGAAAAAGAGTGTGGATCCTCAAAAACTACCTGACACAAAAGTCCATAACCTAGTAGAATATGTGTGATGATGCCTAGTGGGTGGAAGATCTTGTATGAAAGGTGATGCCTTAGAAACTATATTACGAGCCCACTTAGGCATAGTGATAACATCATTAGGAATAGGATCCTCAACGATATTTATAACCTCCTCATCAACCTCCTAAAAGAAAGGATCCTCAAGATGAGATGAAGAAGGAGGAGGCATGGAAGAATATGAAGAATCATGAGGAGTGAAATGCTCATCAAACTGAACATGTGCTCAAAAAAGAACATCATGAGTATGAGAATATAGAAGTTGATAAGCTCTCATGTCCTCACAATACCCTACAAAGATCAAGGGTTTTCTCTTCTTGTCCAAATATTTCCTTTTCTTCTTTAGCACAAAGGCCCAAGCATGGCTCCCAAATACTTGAAAAAATGAGACAGCTAGCTTAGTGTTGGACCAAGATTCCTCTGGAGTCAAATGCTCTAGTGCTTTGTGTGGTGTACAAGTCTAAATTTAGTTAGAACAATTAACTTATTTTGCCCAATAGATAGGAGGTAAATCTCTAGAATGCATCATATAGTTAGCCATTTCCTTCAAAGTTCTATTCTTCCTTTCTGCTAAGCCATTATGTTTTGGAGTATGAGGAATAAAATGCTGGTGAATAATGCCTTGAGTTTCCAAAAAATTATAAAACTCATTACTGAAGTACTCCCCCCCATTATCAGTAGGAAGGTTCTTTATGCAACTAGAAGATTATTTCTCGACCAAAGCCTTGAAGACTTTAAAGTGTGAAAAAATATCACTTTTGTACTTGAGAAAATAAACCCAAGTATGCCTCGATAAATTATCAATAAAGGTAAGTTCATACTTAGCTCCATTGAAAGAGGGGGTAGGAAAAACCATCAAGTCACTATGCACAAGCTCAAGTGGTGAAGAAGCTCTCTTAGAAAAATTCTTAGGAAATGGATCTTGGTGTTGTTTCCCTAATGCACAGCCATGAAAAATCCCTCAAGACAAGAAACTCTAGGAAGACCATCAACCATACCATGAGTGCTCAACTCCTTCAAATATTTGTAATTGAGATGTCCAAATCTCTCGTGCCAAAGCTTACTCTTTGAATCTACATGAGAAACCAATCATGTCCCTATAGAAGAAGTGTCATCAAAACCCTCAAAGTGATATAGTCTAGAACTATGATCAACAATACCCTGAGCAATAAGTGAATAAAACTCTAACAAAGTTTCATACTTCTACCCCATGTGGTGTAAAAGTCACTATTTTTCCTTGACCATAATGAAAAATTTGATATATAGAAATCAAATTTGTAGTGATGTTAGGAATATATAGTGCATCTTGGATATTTCCACCATCAAGGTGTATATCACCTTTTCCCTCAACAGAAAGAAAGGAAGAATCTCCAACCTCAATTTTGGAAGTAGAACTCAAACCTAGAGAAACAAAAGACTCCTTGGAAGAAGTCATGTGATGAGAAGCACCAGAATCTATAACCCAACTGTCTGCAAGTGGTGACTGAGATCTCCCAACAACATTAAGTGTTTTGTCCATGCCGATTAGAAGGAGGTGGCAGTGGAGATAGAATTTTTTTGTTTCTTGAGTGCATCCTCTAAGGCTTGCATTCACTTATAACACCTATGTTCTTCATGACCACTAGCTCCATAAAAATAATATGAAAGGCTAGACTTATTCTTGGATTTAGAAGACTTCTTGGGTTTAGAGTTGTTTTCGTTGGGTTTAGGAGCACTTTGTGATGGAGAAGGGATGGATTTGGTTTTACTTTTTGGTTTTACATTTCCCTTAGGATTAGATACAACTAATGCATTTTGAGAGGTGGATGACTCAAGGTGAGACAATTTGGATTCTTCCCTAGTAAGTCTTTAACAAAATGTTTGTGGAGCCTATTTGCATGTTAGAATGTGGTACACCTTCTATGTGTTACACTCGATATGTATTTTTACGGTACACCTTCGGTCCTGCTTGCCGTGAGCGGGTCAGGGGGGTTCGGGGGTGAAGCCCCCGAAAGCAAATTTTCATGGGTGGTTTATTAACCCATGGGTAATGGGTAACCGTTATGGGCTGTTTTTGGGCCCATGGTTTTTTCGGTACCCATTGTTTTGATACCCACGGTTTTTTACCCATGGTTTTGATACCCACTGGTTTTGTATCAAACTACTTAAGTAATTGTCTATTTATATGGTCTTATGCATATGATAGATGTGACAAACAAATGTATTGCAGATGTGTTTTGAATTCGGGTGTGAATTCTGTAGAGTTTGTTGAGCATAGCTCCAAACGGATCTGGGTATTGTATTGAGAGAGTGGAGGCTTGTAATAAAATCTGAGCAAGTGATTCTTGGTGGACGTAGCCCAAATTGGGTGAACCACATTAAATCTTGTCTCTTTGTGTTGTGTTATTTATTCTACACTTTTATTTGAGATCTGTAATATTTTCTGCATATTAGTTTCTACTGTTGCGATTCTGTAAGGGATTATTCCGCATATTTTATCTCTTATTTCCTAACAATTGGTATCAGAGCCTGGTTTGGTTTGCTGAAGTGTTGAATCGCAGGGAAAGTTTTTAGCTTGAGTGGGAGCTATGGCAGATGATGGAAGATCTAGGGTTGATAAATTCAACGGGTAGAATTTCAGTCTTTGGAAGATGCAGATGGAAGATTACCTTTATCAGAAGGATCTTTATACTCCGTTGTCTGAGAAGGTGAACAAACCCTCGAGTATGACAGATGCGGAATGGGATTTGCTGGATAGGAAGGCACTTGGACAATCCGGCTGTGTCTTGCATCTTCGGTATTATTTAATGTTTCAAAGGAAAAGACTACAAAAGATCTAATGGATGCATTAGGGAAGTTGTATGAAAAACCCTCTGCCTCTAACAAGATATTTTTAATGAAAAAGTTGT
The DNA here is from genome assembly GCA_019776745.2 of Taxus chinensis. Classification (NCBI taxonomy): domain Eukaryota; kingdom Viridiplantae; phylum Streptophyta; class Pinopsida; order Cupressales; family Taxaceae; genus Taxus; species Taxus chinensis. The sequence goes on from CM034147.1 coordinate 967,060,321, forward strand.
TTAATATGAAGATGTCTGAGAATAGTTCAGTAGTAGATCATTTAAATGATTTCAATACGGTTGTGAATATGCTAGCTTCGGTTACAATAGAATTTGATGAAGAAGTTAGGGCTTTATTAATTATGTGCTCTTTACCTAAGAGTTGGAATAGCCTGGTAATGGCGGTAAGTAACTCGGTTCCAGCTAACTCGAAGTTGAAGTTTGAGGATGTTGTAGGGGTGATTCTAAGCGAGGAAATGTGAAGAAAAAGCTCCGGGGAATCTTCTACTTCAGGGAATGCTTTGACAGTGGAAACTAGAGGGAGACAGAAGAATAGAGGAAACCGTGGAAAATCAAAAGATCTGGCAAGGTCAAAATCCAAGAACAAGGTTGTATGCTGGAATTGTGGAAAGCCTAGGCATGCAAAGAAGGACTGTTGGGAGCTTCGAGATAAGAAGAAACAACAGGAAGAAAACAAGGAGGAAAATGTGGCATCGGGTAATGTATGTCAGGATACTTTGATTCTTTCTTTGCATAATATTACTGAATCTTGGGTTTTAGATTCAGGGGCTTCTTTTCATGCTACTCCACATAGGCATTATTTTGTTGATTATGTTCAAGGGGATTTTGGGCATGTTTTTCTTGGTGATGATGAGCCTTGCAGTATAGTTGGAAAAGGTTCTGTTCAGGTTAAGATGCAAAATGGGAATACATGGCTATTGAAGGATGTCAGACATGTGCCTACATTAAGGAGAAATTTGATATCGGAAGGGCAATTGGGAAGTGATGGTTGTACTGTGATATTTACAGCTAACTCTTGGAAGGTTACTAAGGGTGCTCTTGTGGTGGCAAGAGGTAAGAAGGTTGGAACCTTGTATTTAACCACTGATAGTACTAATGATTGTAATCTTGTGGCTTCAGATGCAGATACAACATTATGGCACTATAGGCTCGGTCATATGAGCCATAAGGGCATGGACATCATAAAGAAGAATTTGTCTGGATATACAGAAACAGGTTTGGAGTTCTGTGAGGACTGCATATATGGGAAACAGAAGCGAGTAAGGTTTCTCAAGGTTGGACCTACAAAGAAAGAGAGTAAGTTAGAGCTGGTGCATTCTGATGTGTGGGGGCCAGCTCAGGTATCATCTCTTGGGGGTTCAAGTTATTATGTTACTTTTATTGATGATGCAACAAGGAAAGTTTGGGTTTATTGTATTAGAAACAAATCTGATGTATTTGATACTTTTGTTAAATGGAAAGCCTTGGTAGAGAATGAAACAGGTCTTAAGCTAAAATGTCTCAGGTCAGATAATGGAGGGGAGTATTGCAGCAATGAATTTAATGATTACTGTTCTAAGAATGGAATCCGCAGGAAAAAGACGGTTCCAGGAACTCCGCAGCAGAATGGGGTATCAGAAAGGATGAACAGAACAATAATGGAACGTGCTAGGAGCATGAGATTACATGCAGGACTGCCTCTTTCTTTTTGGGCAGAAGCGGTGAGCACATCGGTGTACTTGATAAACAGAGGACCCTCAAGTGCCTTGGATGGAGGCATAGCTGAGGAGGCTTGGTATGGTAAGAAAGTTGATTATTCATTTCTTAGAGTCTTTAGATGTGAGGTGTTTGTTCATATAGACAAGGATGATAGGACCAAGCTAGAGGCTAAATTAGAAAAATGTACTTTCATTGGCTATGGTGGTGATCACTTTGGATATAAATGTTGGAGTATTAAGGACAAGAAAATCATTCGATCTAGGGATGTGGTCTTTAATGAGAAAGTCATGTATAAGCAGCAGTTGCAGGAAAACAGGGAAGAATCCAAGAAAGAATATGCAGCGGTAAAGGATCTTCCGGATGGGAAAGTGACACATGAATCAGTTCAGGAACCCCCTCAACAGGAACCCCAAACTCCTATATTGAGGAGGTATTCTAGGGTAAGAAGAGAACCTGAACGTTTTTCTCCTTCTCTTTATTATTTATTACTCACTGATAGTGGATAGCTAGAGAGCTTTGATAAAGCAATGCAAGTAGATGCTAGGAAGAAGTGGGAACAAGCCATGGATGAGGAGCATAAGTCTCTCATGGAGAACCAGACTTGGGATTTGGTGAAGCTACTGGAAGGAAAAAGAGCATTACAGAACAAGTGGGTGTACAGAGTTAAAGAATAGAAGGAGGAAAGAAAAGATATAAGGCCCGGTTGGTGGTCAAGGGGTTTGCACAGAAACAAGGTATAGATTTTGATGAGATTTTTTCTCCTATAGTAAAAATGACTTCTATCAGAACTGTTCTAGGAATAGTGGCAGCAGAAGACTTACACTTAGAACAACTTAGATGTAAAGACTGCATTTCTCCATGGTGATTTGGAGGAGGAGCTATATATGCAGCAGCCAGAAGGATATGAAGTCAAAGGTAAAGAGGAGATGGTGTGCAAACTGAAGAAGAGCTTGTATGGCCTGAAACAAGCTCCACGTCAATGGTATAAGAATTTTGATAGCTTCATGATGGAGCAAGGTTATATTAGATGTCATTCTGACCATTGTGTGTATACAAAGAAATTTGAGGATAGAAGTTATATTATCATGTGTTTGTATGTTGATGACATGTTGGTTGCAGGTAAAAACATGCAGGAAATAAAAGTACTCAAGAAACAGCTAAGTGAATCCTTTGATATGAAGGATTTAACGGTGCAGCCAAACAAATCCTTGGTATGAGGATAACTCGGGATAGGAAGGAACGGAAGCTGAATTTATCTCAGGAAGAGTACATTAAGAAGGTATTGGATAGGTTTAACATGCAGGATGCTAAACTAGTTGGGACTCCTTTGGTAGGCCATTTTAAGTTATCAAAGGAGTAGTGTCCCAAGACAGAGAAGGAAAGAAACCAGATGTCCATGGTACCTTACTCATCAGCAGTTGGCAGTTTCGATGTATGCTATGGTGTGCACTAGGCCTGATATTGCCCATGCAATGGGAGCTGTGAGTAGATTTATGAGTGATCCAGGTAAAGAGCATTGGCAAGCAGTAAAGTGGATCCTTCGGTATTTGAGAGGGACCATTTGGACAATTTTGTGCTACAGTGGATCAGACACCACTTTATGTGGTTATGTAGATTCAGACATGGCTGGAGATGTTGACAGTAGGAGGAGCACGACAGGTTATATTTACACTGTAGGTGGGACAGCAGTGAGCTGGATTTCACGACTACAGAAGTTGGTGGCTTTATCAACCACGGAGGCTGAGTATGTTGCTGCCATAGAGGCAAGCAAAGAGATGATTTGGTTACAACAATTGCTTGAGGAGTTGAGGCATAAGCAGAAGGAATGTAAGCTATATAGTGATAGTCAGAGTGCTATATACCTAGCTAAGAAATCTACTTTTCCACTCTAGGACGAAGCATATACAGTTGAGATATCACTTCATCAGGACAACTTTGGAAGAAGATAAGTTGAAGTTGGAGAAGATTCATACCAGTCAGAATTCTGCAGACATGATGACCAAGGTGGTCACAAGGGATAAACTAAAGCTATGTTTAGCTTTGGTTGGCCTTCACAGATGACAGTGAAGGGTTGAGAAGCTTGCTCAGTGGAAATCAGTCTCCAAGTGGGAGATTGTTATGTTTGTGGAGCCTGTTTGCATGTTAGAGTGTGGTACACCTTCTATGTGTTACACTCGGGTATTTTTACGGTGGTCCCACTTGCGGTGAGTGGGTTAGGGGGGTGAAGTCCCCCATCGAAGGGGGTTTGGGGGCGAAGCCCCCGAAGAAAATTTTCATGGGTGGTTTATTAACCCATGGGTAATGGGTAACCGTTATGGGCTATTTTTGGGCCCATGGTTTTTTTCGGTCTTTTACCCATTATTTTGATACCCACGGTTTTTGCCCTTGGGTTTTGTATCAAACTGCTTAAGCAATTGTCTATTTATATGGTCTTATGCATATGATAGATAGACAAGCAAATGTATTGCAGATGTGCTTTGAATTCAGGTGTGAATTCTATAGAGTTTGTTGAGCATAGCTCCAAACGGATCTGAGTATTGTATTGAGAGAGTGGAGGCTTGTAATAAAATCTGAGCAAGTGATTCTTGGTGGACGTAGCCCATATTGGGTGAACCACGTTAAATATTGTCTCTCTGTGTTGTGTTATTTATTCTGCACTTTTATTTCTCTTTTATTTGAGATCTGTAATATTTTCTGAAAGACATATTATTTTCTACTGTTGTGATTCTGTTAGAGAAAAGGGATTATTCTTGGATAGAATGTTTTATCTCTTATTTCCTAACAAGATAGTCTATAATTGCTGAAAAATCTTCAGGATTAAGAGAGGTGATCTCAATTTAAGTTGCATGGCTCTCATATGATCCACCTTACCAAATAAATCCTCCAATTTCTCCCATATTTTGAAAGAAGAGACACATTTTTCCAAATGAAACAAAATACTGTCACTTACATAAGTTCCTATCAAACCCATACACTCATCAAATTTACATTGGTACTAAAATTTCTCATATTCTCTAGTGAACACTGGTTATTTTGAAGAAGTTAAAGCCCATAATCATTTTCACTTAATTATTGTTTCCATTCTTGGTTTCCATGTGTGGTAATTATGTGTTCTTAATGGCTCTACATGATCTAATGTAGAAGTAGATAAAGATGCCATCCTTAAAAAATCAGCAAAAGAAATGACTTCCCAACAAAAAAAACCTTCCCCTAAACCCTAAACCATTCCTTAATATTCCTTTTGACATAGGGATATGCAAAAAAAGCTTAAGTGATAATTGGGCTAAATTCCTACCAGCATAACAACATTGACATATAGAAAGTGCAACTCCTGATAACCCCTATAGTTTTGATACAACTAGCTCTAAAGGAGACATGCCTGAAATAGGATTACTACAAATGGAGAAATGGGAATTGTTTTTGTGACTACACCTGACAAGGACCCTTAACATTAGTTATTTAGAGCTACTTGGTAAGCGTGACTTTGATTTTAGTCACAACTAGCCACAAACAAAAGTGGGCAATGACCTACAAAAAAACATTCTCAAATTTCATACAAGCTACCCATATCACCAACACAACTTCTCCCACAATGAGTCCCTCTATTACAAATGCCTACAACTTATTAGTAGAGTTGAGTTGTGCACTCCAACTAATCATAACACATGTAGATGTAAAGCACAACTTATTACCCCTATATATGGAAAACCAATGTATACCAGACATAAGAAAATCATACTTAATATGACACATTACAAATAAACTCCACATGCTTCCCAATTCACATCCACGCCGACTACTTCTTTTCACTCCCACAGGTATACTGACATTTAACATTAGTGCCAACACTATACATTCCACTCTTCACATCCCCACCTCAGAGGTTACTTCCCTTTGTGGGATGAAACATTCTACTTCCCAGGAAGATATGTAAAATGTGGAATACATTTTGATTGATGAGATGAGAATTTTTATGCCAAAGATGCTAGCCCATATAAACAATCACCCACAAGAGGCATTCACCAGTTATAAGTGCAAGTCATTTAGGGGCCACTCAGTCATGCTCAACGGTGGCCTGCCACAACTACCTCTGATTAAAGATACTCTATTGTACATAACTACCACTTACAGATACATGTTATGGCTATAATTCACAATAGTAGAGACTCTAACCACTAACTTCAGAAAATAAGGCATCAACAATACTCAACTCATTTTCAAAAACCAAATATTAAATATTAGAAATGAAATTCCAACAAAAGAATATTGTAACCTTTTGATGTCTAGAAATAAAAAATGCATCTTCCATACATAACATGAGTGTTGCAAATATACAACAAATTTGTAAATTACCAATGCGTTAATGACTTTACACAAAAAATAAGAATGCGAACCCTTAACATGTAAATTACATTAAAAAAGGAGAAAAAAAAACAAAGTAGGCAACACAAAGAAAATAAAACTCGAAATTACACTCCTCCTTTGCGATTGTACAAAATCCATACCGCTTGTAAATTTATGGGTGTAAGCCATCCTTGACAATGGCACTCGGGGCCAAACCATTACTATAATGTATGCCTCTAGTAACACACCCCTAACTTTACCATCATATGTGGTTGTCAATTTCAAACACTACACAAGACCACCATAGGACACCACAAAGTTACAAACCCAACACACCTACCAATTCCACCAATAACAAAATGCACACGTTGTCAAGTAACCCTACAAAAGGTGTGGACACTAACAGTTCCCAAATCACGGAGGCTCACCCTCGATAAGGAAACCATTGATAACAGACACAAAAAACGACAAGGCCTAATATTTACAACTCTATTCCATGTAGGTTATCTTGAAGACTTACAAATTTATTCATCATTATCCTTATACATGTACAAACGCCTATAAAAAGATGAACATGCCTAAGCTTGGCTATAAACCGAGGAACTCCTCCAACACTGCGTCTCCCCCTACACATCTCATGTAAGTGAATCCACTAAACCCTACACTATTACACATACCGGATTCCATGTGCACTATGGAGTCCAATTACCTCATTACATAATGCAAAGTTATGAGCTATTTCAACATGACTTTATAGCATACAAACTCTTTCCATTGAATATGGAAGTACCCTAAAGCTGGCAGAAAAATTCTACACATACTTATGCATACTGAAAATGGTAAAAGTTATATAGGCTACCTCATATCTAAATTTGTAGAAGCCCAATACAAAAAAAGAAACAATTGTGGCCAACAATAATATTTTCACAGTGCTTCTCACTAAAAGAAAACTAGAGCAAACACACAAAATGCTACAACATGTAGTAATTGCAGTGGAGGACACCCAAAATATCCTTACAAAAAAAATGATGCACACTTCTACAAAATAACACATAAATAGTTAGCTACATATAATGTACAACTCTACTTCCCTTCTCATATGTATACCACCAAATTGGTATCATGTATATATACCCTACAAAACCAAATCAAGGAAGTACATGTTCTTTAACAAGTGTATTTTTTAATCATTTGTATGTTTCTTGAGTTTTTTTGTAAAGTTTTTAATTAAAAACTCAACGTCAATGTTGTTTTTGCAAATACATTACGCAGGCTATACGAGGCGAGCTTCAACAATGTATTATTTTACTTGAAAACTATAACTCGCTTTATGCATCTAAAAATTATTCAAAATTTCATGAAAATCTCTAATCTCTAAAACTCATCCTTCATACCTATAACACACACTCACATAGGTCACACTTTTTCCCTCTTAAATAACTAATTCAAATTTGAACTTAAATTTCACTTTTATACCCTTCTCTTGATTAAAACACACACCAATTTCATTTCCCTCCTTTGGTTCAAAACATTACACTTAAAAAATACCAAATAAAAGATTAAAACATTCACATATGACCCATATAGGTTGGCCATGTCCAAAACAATCAAACTTACACTAAATGAGCTCAAAACCCCATCACCTAGATGGGTTAAAACCAAAAATGTTGAAACTATGATTTTTCAAGCTCCAAAATTGGAAGGAACGATAACCAGATCATACCAAGCTAAGAACATAGATGTTAATCAAACACCACAATCAATAAGATGAAAGTAATTCACCAGAATAGATTTACATAAAACCTTTGAAAAGAAATGAGCAACAATATCATATATTGTTATGGAACTCAATGCAATACATTGAGAATTAGCCTTGCTTAAATAGGCAAGGAATAACAATCTAAGAACTAGTCAAGGTTGTAGATCAAGCCATAAATCAAGGAAATAACTAGTCATCAAAGAACTAGTCAAGACCATCGATTCAGGAGAGAACTAGACATCAAGGATCTAGTCAATACCATAGATCAAGGAAAGAACTATACCTAACAACTATATAATATCTCCTAATATCTAAATAAATAAAAGGAAATATCCACACACATAAGTGGGTGAGGATAAATATAATAAAGGTAAATAAATTACCTAGGTGAACATGAGCTAAGGTAAATACCTACTCTAACACCCCCCCCTCAAGTGAAGCTAGGGACCAAAATAGAAGTGGCATGTCCACAGTATGAGTCCCGATAACTAGGCCTAATGAGGTGCTCATGTACAATAACTAGGAAAAAGGGACACTGCAAGGTACCCAAAACCAGTAACAACAAAGTAAAGAGAGTAAAGACCCACTCCAAGGCATCCTAAGAAGCTCAGCTCAAAAAACTTGTACAATGTTGAAGAATTTTGGTGTGTAATATGGTCTGAATCCACTACTCAATCACAAAACTCAAAAATAATTGACACTGGGTTTCACTAGAATAGCTCCATACAAGGAGACTATCAACGGAGTGATGTCGAAAGTGTAAAAAAAAACCAAACATAATTCGATCAACTGTTGTAAATAGGTGTGCCACAATCGAAGAACAATAACCAAAGCAACAAGGCAAGGACACGAAACCCAAAGAAGTAGGATCAACACCACACCCTCCCATACTGTTGAATGGGTGGAGTGGCACTATAAATCTGTATGAGTTGTCAAAAAAACTACTCGAACACTAAAAAACTAACACTGGGCTCCACCAGAATAGCTTCCCCACATGAGAGACTGTCAACATGCCAAAAGTGTCAAAAATACAGATATAAAATCTCTCAATAAACAAGAGAGATACACTACACCTGCTAAAGAAAAATACTCAAAACAAGAAACATCACAATGCAGAAGGTATAGAAAGTGGAGCAAGAGGTTGAATGGTGGAGGAGCCATGCCTATAGAGTCCTGTCAATGAATACCTATTTTTCCACCATGAGTGATCAGATATCCACCCCAAATCAACACAGATGGATGAAGAAGATGCCTGCATATGACTTGGTGCAAAATGCACAATGGGTGCATGCAAAAGAACATTAGAATGTGTGTCAAGTTGATCATGGCTGATAGCTGAAATCTCAAGTTTCTCAAGCTTGAGTGAAGGTGCAGAACTCATGTGTTGCTCATGATCCTCAGAAAGAATCGAGCGAACAAAAAAAAGAGCTCTATCAATGTGTGATCCCAATGAAGTATCTGCTCGAAAACCAATGTCATGACGAGAATTCCACTCAACATGTGGAATAGAGGAAACAATACCCTGTGAATGTATGTCAATTACTCCACTAGTAAGACCCATAGAACAAAGCATGTGAGATCTGAATGCAGTGGTATGCTTCTCAAAAAAGCCATGCAGTTGAGTAGAAAGAGGATACACAACATTTGGTACTGTAATAGGCACATATGTGGAAGAACATGCAGTAACAAGCCTCAGGTTTAGAAGCATCAAGAGAAAGAATAGGATCAAAGACTGACAGATCAATGTCAGTGGGTTCAGGAGCAATAGCTATAAGTGGACTTTAGGATCATGGATATGGTACCTGTCCACAATATGATGGTGATGTTGAAAGGCGATAGCAAGTTTGTTCTACAGGAAGTCGGCTAATTATTGTATCCTTCGTCATGAAATTGGACGGAGCGAGGTTATACAAAGAGAAGTTCACTTCTTGAGTGATCTAGCGGTTTCTGTCCAAAAATTTTAGGAGATATCCTCTTGAATTCCACATACTTCAGAGAAAAGTATATCAGTCCCCGATCAGAACCTTCGCCATGGATAGACTACGAGTAAATGTAACTCCCAAAAATTTAGGACATCGGGCTGCAGCCAAAATCTACGTCCACAATTCCGATTACTACACTCCTTCACATATTCGTGGCACTGATTATAATTATACGTGCACAAGTCTCAAAATAGGCCTATTTCTAATGTGATCCGAGCACTGGACAAAAATATAGCACGAGTAAACCGAGTTGTCCGATCGTGTTTAGATATAACCGGAGCTGCTGTCAATCGTTATGCTGTCGCAGGTCTCGGATTTATTTTAGTTGCCACTAAAACAGGAAATAAAATCACTCTTGACCTTCGTAAAAAACCGCAACTCACAAACCTAATGATGAAGACGACGAGGGCCTGGAGTTAAGCATTCCTGCTAGCTCCCCGCCCATCACAAGCTTAAGCCGACCTCCATACAACCACTGATAACTTCATATGACCAAGGGATAAATATTTCAATGGGGTGTGCAACGTAGTCTACGTAGGAACTTACTATTTCTCGTCTGATGTCAAAATTGACCTTCACTTCCCAGTAATAGTAGTCTGTGACAACCTTCTTGGCGAGGGACAATAGCTAATAATTGTACTCACAACTTACCATAATGGACCCTTGCATAAAAAAGGAAAGAATCTCGTAAATCCTCAAGCATACTTATGCGTCGAAAAAGTTAGAATTGCCGTTCCAAAAAAACAAAGTATATGATCTCATAGAATCCAAAAAACCTAGAAAAATGAATGGCTACCCTGGTTCTCTTGGAAGGAGCCATCTGGCGCAAATCTGAGGTCGATACCGCTATGCATTTCACTTACAACTTCACAATGGCAATGCCGCAAGAAACTGACTGCCCCACAGCAAATGATCCAAGAATGTCCCTCACCACGTCAATCTTAGGGTTTTCCCACCTTGACAGATCCAATAGGAGCCTCTATTTTGCAATAAAACTCCCTATGCAGATTAGCCCATGAATACAATTAAAATCCAAAATATATGTTTTATACGAGTTCAATTTATTTACAAAATAAAACTGTACTAGATGATATGTCTATGCATGCAATCTCCTGCTTCTAATACTCTAGGTGAAAGGAACGATAACTCAGATCTATACAACAGGACAAGAACATAGATGCTAATCAAACACCACGATCAATAAGATGAAAAAGCAATTTTCACTATGAATAGCTTTAAATGGAAACCTTTGCACAACAGGAATGAGCTTAGTAATAACATATATCTATTATGAGAACTAAGACAGTTTTTCGTAATACATTGAGAATGAGCCTTGCTTAAATAGGAAAGGAATAACAATCTAAGAACCAGTCAAGGTCGTATTGATTTCAGATGGTGCCATGGAATGCAGGGGAAAATAACTACCTCATCACAAGAACTATGTTGGGTAGAGATTTTTTTTGCTTAGATTTATGTGAGAGTAAGCCTAGACATCTGAAGGATCCTAGTCAATACCATAGATCAAGGAAATGAACTATACCTAATTTGCTAGATAAGTATCTCCTAATATAGTAAATGTGTAAATAAAATGGCATGAAATTACCCATCATACATAAGTGGGTGAGGATAAATACAATGAAAGGTAAGATAAAGTACATAGGTGAACATGAGTTGCAAGGTAAATTGTTGCAAACTAGGTGAATTCTTTCAAGCTCAAAAATTCACCATACATGTTGCCAATATGACATAAAAAACATCAACCATTATCATTAATTAGAAATTCACTAATCAAACAAATCAATGAGACAAAACTCAAAATCGGCTGTAAAACATTCATCACAATGAGTTGTTTCCATGTGCCCCCTAGATCTTCAGAATGGGAAGAGTGATCATGGATCACCAAATACCATTTAAATCAAGGTATGGAATATACAACAATCTATGGAATACTCAGGACTCTGTACATCACATCCATGCATGTTAGAGATCATGAAAATCACTCTACCTTATGCTCAAAAGCAAAATAACTTTTCTCTATTACCAAACTGAAGGCCTATCTGCCAACATTACCAATTTTACCTAAACAAGTAATTATAGTTTGTGCAACCTTTATGTCACTGTATTAATACTTCTAAATTCTCATTCAATAGGAAAAAAATGTTAATCCCTCTTCACTCTCTAACTGATATGCAAAGTTACACCTTCACAAGTCTAAATCATATCACTTTAGTACATTGATCCTGAGCAATCCTATCCTGGATATTACCAATGATCTATCTTCCTCACAGTACTAGCCTGAAGTTAACCCATCAAATCTACATTGAACATCATTGAGTATAAAACATATATACAATGGAAATCCTACTCTAGAATCTTATTCTCTGGAGAACAGTATGGGTATAAATGGCTTCTAAATGCCATAGGTATAATTCCTTCAACAAAGACCATCTCTGTAAAACTTTTTCACATTTGAAACTACCCCAAAACACCCTTTGACTAGTCTTCACAAATAAGGTACACTTTACTGCATCTTACAAGAATCACCATGAAGATGAACCCATCATAGAAATCAAGAAGAAAATACCATGATAAAAAAATATCTATTATGTTTTGTTCAATGCATATCACCGCATCAGGTTGTATATATTTCCTTGTCCCAAACTGAACTTCTTCCAGAAACATGCCTATCCTGAGTGGGGTCCATTCATCACCAAACTATTCTGACCATTTTACCTTTATGATGAATCATGGGCAATAGATGCTACGCCCTTAATCATATATCTTATATTGGATGTATATAGCCGACTTGTGGCTATCATAACTTCTTATCATTATGTATTTCTTTCATATATGTTATATTTTCATTAGTGGGTCGGCCTTGGTGTTGGCCATAACATAGGAATAGTATATATAGAGGTTAGTAGGTAGTATTTGATCATCATTGGAGCATTTGAGTATTATTGTATGGTTTGGAGGTTGCCCCCTCGAAGTGGCGTAGCTATTCTTATTGCATATTGAGATCATTATTCTGGAATATTGTGTTATTGGGTGTTATATTTCTGCTCATGATCTGAATTATACAAGTAATTTCATTACAAGTGGTATCAGAGCTTGAACTCGGCCAACACTGCGTCAAACCCTAATTTTGAAGGTTCGTCCATATCTCAACATCAGTAGTGAATTTTTCTACAAATTTTTTTGTGGTGTGGCGAAATCAGTCAAGTAAGCTTCCCTCAAAATTTTAGTACTTTTTGACTTGTTTTGCAAAAGTTATAGCGGTTTTATGTTTTTTCATAATTCGGCTACATAGGGTGCAATTTGTGGAATTTTTCAAAGTTATTTACATTTCCAGAAAGAAGATTAAAAATAAGTTTGAGTTCATTCTTTGAGTTTTATAAAATTTGGCCGAATTCCTATTGAAATCTGAAACCCTAAATTTCGACCTTGATCCTTAAATCTTACTTTTTTGGGGCATCATGGCTGGGCCTTCGACAAGAGGAAAAAAGAATTCCATCACTCCGGGTAAAACCCCTGATAAGGATGAGATAATAGTTGAGGAGTTAGAGTCAGAAGGGGTAGCTACAGAGTCCTCAGGGTTAGGGTTTACTTCAACTGACCATAAGGTCAGCTATCTTGAGTTAGAGTTGTGAAACCTTGAAGGTAGAGTGGCCAGCAAAAAAGATGTAGAAAAGATTGGACAACGATTGGAGGATTTCATTCAACAATTTAGCTACAATATCATGGGTCATCATATCATTCCTAATGAGCCACAACTCAATCATACTCACACTAACCATGGTGGATCTGCAAACATGACCAATCCAAATACAAACACTCTACAAGCCCGTCACATGCTTCCAAAAGTGGAAATGCGTAAGTTTGATGGAAAGGATCCACTCAATTAGATTAACCAAATGGAGAATTTCTTTGATCTTCATCAGATTCCATTGGGACAAAAGGTTACCATGGCATCATTGTATCTGGAACCTGACCAATTCATTTGGTATCGATGGTTATGTGCTCAAAGGAAAAAGAGTGGCCTCAATGTTACATGGACAATATTCACCGAAGAGTTGCAATTGCACTATAGTTCTAGTGTGTCAGAGAATTATTTCAGCCAATTAGCAAAGCTCAGACAAACAGGAACAGTCAAAGATTACATCCATCAATTCCAAAACCTTTCCTTACGGGTGGAAAATATTCCTGAAGATAATTTGAATGACTTATTTCTTGGGGGTCTTAAAGAACAAATTGAGACTGAGGTGCGTATGTTTAATCCTCATAAGGTTTCAGACTCTATGATCATGGCACGTAGGGCAGAGGAAAAATTTCTTTCAAGTCAGAAACAAACTGTCAGTACTATCAGAGATCGTAGCACCCTTCCACCATCATTCCCTAGGCCAGTGAGACTGACACCTCAACAAATTGAAGAAAAGAGAGCCAAAGGGTTATGTTTTAATTGTGACAACAAATTTGGACCAGGACATAAGTGTGCGGAAAAGAAGTTGTTCTACATTGAGGGACCTACTGAAGAAGAAGAAAATGAAGAAGACGAAGAGGTAGAGCCAGAGGAGGAATTAGGAGATTCCCAACCAACAATATCATGCCATGCAATTTCTGGTATTAGCACTCCCCAAACTCTCAAAGTAGTTGGATTCTTAAAAAAACAGAGGGTAACAATATTGATTGATTCAGGAAGTACTCATAATTTCATCAATCATAAGTTAGCGGTACGCTTGAACTGCTTTGTTTATCCAGCTCCAGAATGTCAAGTCATGATTGCTGATGGGAAAACTGTTAGTTGTTCAGGAAAATGCCATAACATTAATCTCACCATGGGAGATTACTTGCTAACTAGCAATATGTATGCCATTGCCATGGGAGGAGTAGACATTGTGTTAGGAGTTCAATGGCTTACCACCTTGGGAACCATTGAAATGAATTTCCAAGAGTTGTTCATGCAATTTCAGTCAGAAGGGAGGAATTTTAAACTAAAAGGACTAAGAGCAAAATCCCCGCAGATGGTAAGTTCTCATCAGATGCAAAAATTGCTTAGAAAGGGTGCAGAAGGGTTTGTGGCACAACTATTTTCAATGGAAGCACATCATTCCAATACATTTATACCCGCAGATATGCAAGCAATTATAGATGAGCACTCAAGGGTTTTTGGAGAAATGCCCAAGGGTTTGCCTCCAAAAAGAGACCATGACCATGCCATCCAGCTAGTACCAGGGACTCAACCACCCAACATCAGACCTTATAGGTACCCCTATATGCAAAAGAGTGAGATTGAGAAGATAGTTCAAGAGATGTTAGAAGCAGGACTTATTCGTCATAGTCAAAGTGCTTACTCTTCTCCTGTAGTGATGGTACGGAAAAAAGATGACAATTGGCGCATGTGTCCAGATTACAGGGAACTCAATAAGTACACAGTTAAAGATAAGTTTCCTATTCCTGTAATTGATGATTTGCTAGATGAGTTACATGGTGTTGTTTACTTTACAAAACTTGATCTTCATTCTGGATATCATCAGATTAGAATCAAGGATGAAGATATTCATAAAACAACCTTCAGGACACATGAAGGACACTATGAGTTCTTGGTAATGCCTTTTGGACTAACAAATGCACCCTCTACATTTCAAAGCTTGATGAATTCAATATTTAAGCCATTTCTTCGAAAGTTTGTTTTAGTGTTCTTTGATGATATATTAATCTATAGTAAAACATGGGAGGAACACCTGCATCATGTAAATAAAGTGTTGGAAACTCTTGAACAACATCAACTTTATGCAAAGCCTTCTAAGTGTTCTTTTGGTGTCAAGGAGGTTGAATATCTGGGTCATATTGTCTCTTATGAAGGTGTTAAAGTGGATCCTAACAAGATAAAAGCCATGCTTGAATGGAAGGTTCCCAAAACCCTAAAAAATCTCTGAGGATTTTTGGGGCTTACAGGTTATTATCGTAGATTTGTAAGGAATTATGGCAGCATCGCAGCACCACTCACAGCTTTATTGAAGAAGGACTCTTTCCATTGGAATGAGCAAGCTACTATGGCCTTTGAGAAGTTGAAGGAGGCCATGTGCACCACTCCAGTTCTAGCCACCCCAGATTTTTCAAAAACATTCATTGTTGAATGTGATGCTTCAGGGTATGGTATGGGGGCAGTACTCATGCAAGAAGGGCAACCCATTGCTTTCGAGAGCCGTCAATTCAAAGGTAAGAATATCTCTAAACCAGTTTATGAGAAAGAAATGTTAGCAATACTTCATGCAGTGAAACAATGGAGACCATATCTAATGGGACGACATTTCAAAGTAAAGACAGATCATGATAGTTTGAAATACTTCTTAGAGCAACGCTTATCATCAGAAGAACAACAAAAATGGGTCTCAAAAATGTTGGGGTATGATTTTGAGATAATATACAAGAAAGGGAAAGAGAATGTAGTTGTTGATGCTTTATCTCGGAAGGATGAATCTGCACAGGCATTGTTGTATGCCATATCTGTATTACAGGAGGATTGGATAGAGGATGCAAGGTCTGAATGGAAAAATGACCCAGGTACACAAAATCTCATTCAAAATCTCCAACAAGATCCAAACATGTCAGAAAATTTTTTATGGAAAGGAGATGTTTTATGGTATAAAGATAGATTATATCTATGTAAGAATTCAATCCTTAAAAATAGGGTTCTATCTGAGCTCCATGCTTCTCCAGTAGGGGGTCATTCTGGCTTCTTAAAGACTTATCATCGAATCAAGCATGATTTTTTCTGGGAAGGGTTAAAAGGAGATGTACAAAAGTTTGTGGCAGAATGCATGGTTTGTCAGCAAAATAAGGGCGAAACAATTAAGTCCCCAGGTCTTTTACAACCTCTATCTATTCCTAGCCAGAGGTGGGAAGAGGTGTCTATGGACTTCATCACAGGATTGCCTAAATCAGAAGGTAAAAATGTAATCATGGTGGTGGTGGATAGACTCACCAAATATGCCCATTTTTGTGCTTTATCACATCCATTTGTTGCGAGTACAGTAGCAACGGCCTTCAGGGATACAATTCAGAAGCTACATGGGACACCAAAGATTATAGTAAGTGATCGAGACCCTATCTTTACTAGTAATTTTTGGACTGACTTGTTCTCATGCTTGGGCACACAACTAGCTCGTAGTTCCTCTTATCATCCCCAGTCTGATGGGCAAACAGAGGTGGTAAACAAGTGCTTGGAGGGATATCTTCGTTGTTTTACATCAGATAAGCAAGCGAGATGGGTCCAATGGTTGCCGTTGGCAGAATGGTGGTATAACACCTCCTTTCATACTTCATCTAAAATGTCTCCTTTCTTGGCATTATATGGGTATCATCCACCATCTATCACTTCATCTTTGAGAGTCCAGCCAAAGGTTCGAGCAGTTGAAGAACATATTCAACACCAACAAGAGGTGCTTTGTAGTCTCAGGGAGAATTTGGCCATGTCACAAAACCGCATGAAGCAGCAGGCAGACCAACATCGCAGTGAAAGACATTTTGAAGTCGGTGATTGGGTTTTTGTGCGTTTACAACCATATAAGCAAATGTCCTTAAAACAACACAAAAAGGATAACAAGCTTTCACCTAAATATTATGGTCCTTATCAAGTGTTACAGAAGATTGGCAATGTAGCATACAAACTGGAACTTCCTCCAACTACTCGAATTCATCCAGTCTTCCATGTATCTTGCCTAAAGAAGGTAATTGGACAGACAATATCAACCCAGACAGTGTTACCAGAGCTTGATGAAGAGGGCAGAATCATCCTGGAACCAGAATGCATCCTTCAAACACGCACTAAGCGGTTGAGGACAAGGGTCATCACTGAGTATTTGATCAAGTGGAAAAATCTAGACAATGAAGACGCAACTTGGGAGGATGCAAATTTCCTGCAGCAGCATCCAGATCTTCTCAACATTGGGGACAATGTTGCTTCGAAGGGGAGGGGCATGCTACGCCCTTAATCATATATCTTATATTGGATGTATATAGCCGACTTGTGGCTATCATAACTTCTTATCATTATGTATTTCTTTCATATATGTTATATTTTCATTAGTGGGTTGGCCTTGGTGTTGGCCATAACATAGGAATAGTATATATAGAGGTTAGTAGGTAGTATTTGATCATCATTGGAGCATTTGAGTATTGTTGTATGGTTTGGAGGTTGCCCCCTCGAAGTGGCGTAGCTATTCTTATTGCATATTGAGATCATTATTCTGGAATATTGTGTTATTGGGTATTTCTGCTCATGATCTGAATTATACAAGTAATTTCATTACAAACAATTCGAAACATGTAGGGAAAAAATGATACACTGCTGATTCCAGAAATCATCTTCTAATTTTCATGCACTGTGGAAACAAAAAAACTCTTATAAGTCTTTCTATCCCAAAAAATCCCAACATTTATCTTAATTTGTTATCAGAGTGAAGCTCCAATGAATACATCAGAGTGAAACTCCAATGAATACAAAAGTATCCCACACTAGGAACTCCTTACAGGGTCTTTTATATCTATCCAACACCATGCCAACAATAGTTTCTGTCATGACTTGAATTCAAGCTGGAGAAAGTAGATGTAAGAAGCTCACCCAGCCAGGAGAAAGTTATGGATACCCTCATTTTTGTCAGAGGAGCAATGATAATCGCTTTGTACAAGGGTCTGGTCATAAGATTTTCTTTGTACATCTAAACCATGGCTCAAAAGAAAGTGACTATATTGCAGTGAAAACATCACCAGTTAGAGATTGGATTGTAGGCTTTATTTTTCTTGTAGGGGATTCAATCTCTTGGTCAACTTGGAACGAAATGCAGGTAATCAATTTGAAGTTGGGCTATGCATGAATCTTTGTTCTTCAACATTTTTCCTGATAATAGGTTTATAAGAAAAATTTTGTATTCAGGGGGCAAGTTTTGTAGAGATATCCAACTGAATTATCAATTATTGCTTTCATGACAACACTAATAACTATGCAATCAACCATTGTCACATCTATTATTGAGAACAATTTAGTTGTTTGGAATTTAAAATGGAACATTGGTGTCACAAAACATTTCATATTCACTAAGAATTAGTAATTTAACTTGTAGGCAATTATTGGTACAAGGTTTACTTATACCTTGCAATCTTGGTGCAACGACAAGAAAGGACCTTTATTTGTGGAAATGTTCTAAGCCCATTGGGATAGTGATCGCAACTATAGCACCGACCGTGTTTCTTAGTGACAAACTTCACATTGGAATGTCTAACTTGTAGCATTTTTCATATTTAGCTAACCTTTACGTTTTGACAAGGAGAGAGAGAGAGAGAGAGAGAGAGAGAGAGAGAGAGAGAGAGAGATGAGAGAGGAGAGAGAGAGAGAGAGAGAGAGAGAAGAGAGAGAGAGAGAGTACAATATAAGGAAAGATGTTGGGCGAAATGCCTACCTTGAGCTTAATTTGACAATTTCTATTTCTTTGTTGCATTTGCAGTGTGGTGGGAGCATTTTTCATTGTGTTTGGTTTTTATGCTGTGATTTGGGCCAAATCAAAGGATACGGATAACCTGCTAAGTATAGACCATGTTATGTGTCAATCCGATTTCAATCAAACAATGATCCATCTGAAACTAGACAACTATTGTTGGGACACATAGGCCCATAATTCATGAAGACAAATTGGGCAACAAAGATTTTGACACACTATAAACATCAGAGGGCTTTGGCTTAAAATGTTGGATAAAATCTTCCTTTCGCTCATATGTCCATCCACTGGAGGGGACCGACGTTCACATGGTTTTCCCTGCATCACATGCTTTTATACAATTACTTGACCTCAATACAATCCCTCGACCACTAATCCATGCATTCCAGTTATTGAGATTTGTTGGCTTATCGATGGATTATAATCTTCAAACTAATCAAATGAATTATAATCTTCAAAACAATCAACCAAATTATATTCTTCGATCTGAAACACTCCCTTTTCATAACCAAATTAAACATCCTTCAGTTGACGACCTTGAAACTGTAAAATAATGAATTCAAAATAATACAAAGTATGTTCGATAGATAATTACTCTCTCCTGTCCATCTTTTGGGTGTGCTGAATTTTCAATGAGTGTTCTTGCATTGCCTTCTTCTTTGTAATTGCTCCAACTTAAAACTTTAAAAGGGTCCCTAAAAAGTTTTACGAGAAGCTATATTTACAAACAATTGTTTGCTTCAAGAGTACTTTTACACCGCTCCTTACATTATGGTATATCTCAGGAAACAATTGCCCTCAGCGTCTTACATAACATGAATTTTCTCCTTTTTGAACTATAGTCGTTATTGTCATGTCACTATTCGAGGGTACACTTTCCCATTTATCCACAAAGCTACTTTCCTCTCCCTTGGGCTTCTCTCGAACCCTTCATCTTTCTCTCTTCCTCTCCCATTGTTTCTCTCCTCTCCAATTTCACTTCCTCAATAGATCCCCTTCAGCGTTTCCATCGTACATTTCGCGTACAATTGCTAGTTTGAGGGTAACTTTAAATTACTCTTTAATATTTAAAGAAACTTTTTCAATTTTATGAGAGAAAGCCAAGCGATAGCCGCTAACAAGGCCACCGGTAGATATGGGTAGCGTATGTCGTCGTCATCTTGTAAGGAGCGTATGAGCGTAGGCCTCCTTAAAGTTGGGTGGAAGCAATACGGTGTTCACCAGGGGCATTCCCTGGAGACTCCCACCTGCATGGTGGGGTCGTTATCACTAATTGCATACAATAGACGATGTATGTTACTCAACAGGGAGGTAACAGAGATCAGGTTTCATTGTTGTGTGCAAGATCAAGAGTCGTAATCTGAAATCGAGGGGTGATTCCTGAAGACTGCGATTGCCCCTGACCGTCCTGAGCAAGGAGCTCTTCCAATTCAGGAAAATCAGGAAAAAAAAATCTTTATAGGTGAATGCCATTGAGCCCCCTCCACGTGACCACCGGTCTTAAAGTTAAGAGTAAAGACCAAACAGAGCTGCGTTAAACATTGAACGAATTAAAAGCATCGCGATTTGCATGGTCGTAAATATTCAAAGTGCAAACGTAGACCTGAGTGGGTACGTTATAAAACGGACGCGTGATTGGCGGCGATCGAAACGGGGATTCCCAATCCATTAATGCCGTACGTTTATGGGATGATCTGCTCTCCCTAACCCACATGCAAAATTCTACAGTCAACGTTATTCCGTTCTTTCAGCATCTGTATACCTAGATTAGTATTGGATTCCCAAGAAACCCTCGGAACAAATGTTTTCAAACCTAGGTAATATGTACACTATGTAATATGTACAAGGAGCAAATTTGCGCTAGCCTTTTTCATTTATTTTTGGTTTGCCTCTTATTTAAGCTGCATTTGGTATGAGAAAAGCTGGATTGGACTTTCACGTTAGCTTTTGTTTTTCAAGCTCGCCATTGGAAAATTCTATTCAAACAAAAGAAATGGAGATTACACGGGAACTTTTTCCTTAAAAATTATTTCTGTGAAGTAACTGCAAATGAAGCTTTGTTTTGCACAGTAATTTTAATTTCTTACTTTATCTTAGTAGCTTACGGTGTTTTCTATATTAGGACCTTCTTAAGATACGGCGATTTTCTGTTTTCTTATTTGTCGAAAATGGATTTCGGGGCATGCAATCTTTTGTCGAGCAGCAGCAGTGAAGCATCTGCATTTCAGCAAGTTCTAGGAGATTCTCATTCATCACTTCCAGTTTGGAGTCAGTCTTATGCAGGTTCTTCACCTCT
Source organism: Taxus chinensis (assembly GCA_019776745.2). NCBI lineage: Eukaryota > Viridiplantae > Streptophyta > Pinopsida > Cupressales > Taxaceae > Taxus > Taxus chinensis. The sequence goes on from CM034147.1 coordinate 967,081,675, forward strand.
TTTCTCACAAGTGGAACTGGAATCCTTTGCCATGAATGGAGAAATTGTCCATGGTGAAGGGCAACTTCTGGGTAAAGGGCCCCATCCCGAGGAAAAATTACTTGTCAGAGAAAATATATCCACTACGGTGAGTATGCTTTTTCTAGCATTTAAACCACAACTTCTAATTTATCTCCTCTTTATACGTGCGAATTAGAGGCACTCTTTAATTATGCAGTTTGAATGACCGCAAAATGTTTACCAGAGCAATATTTTTATCAATGCAAAAAGTTTACCAGAGCAATATTTTTATCAATTATGATTCGTAGTATTAAATATTTGGGTGGAACCCCTCCAGGAGCATTATGATCATCAATGGGCGCTTTTAACTTCTTATGCTGGAGCACAAACAGGTCAGACACCACTAGTTAGAACTGCAGGGGCACTATCCCAGCAACAGGTATTTTTAAACTTTATGTATTGCAATGCTATGGAGAATTCAAAAATGAGGACTATATTGCTCAAGCTGCATTTCCTAACAAATACAACACCTTTGTTTGGGAATGAGTCTTGCAGCAGAATCTTAGGCGTCAAAGTATACAATCAGGTGAAGGAAATTCTTTACAGCAGTATTGCAGCCATTCTGCTATTTCTCAAGCTGAATTGGGAGCTGGTGGAGGTAATGCTGTCAATGGAGCTGCACGGCCTCGTGTCAGAGCACGTCGAGGTCAAGCAACTGATCCACACAGTATTGCTGAGCGGGTCAGAATATGTTCCTATTTGAAGCATTGTAACAGCCAATTAATGTGTATGTACATGGGCTTATTTTTAACCTAGTTGTTTTAGATGCCTAGAGGGTTGTTATCCTTGTGACCTTTTTGGTCTCGAAGGATGATATCCTTCTTTTTGGAACCTCTAAACTTGTCTTCTTGGTGTGCTATGTAAAATTCAAAAAAATTCATCTGAACCTTATGTACTTGGTTTCTGCCTGCAGCTCCGAAGGGAGAGGATTGCGGAAAGAATAAAATCTCTACAAGAACTCGTTCCAAACTCTAACAAGGTATGCAACCAAGTACAGAAATCTCTAAAAGAACTCGTTCCAAACTCTAACAGGGAATGCCTTTTATTCATTTCATTTAGGATAATTCTATAAGAACTATGCTGGAAAGTTTTACTTTATTTTATGGAATTATCTGATTTTAAAAAATCAAAGCTTAAAATACAAAGGTCCTTCATTTTGCATTAGACTAGTCTTGAGATTCAGATATCGTTTCATGTCCTTGTTTGTTCTCTTTTTTTAATCCTTTATGCTGGTGTGAAGTTTGTACACCACTTTGGAGCGTTTGGGAATATTGCAATTGAGGGCTGCAAAAATATGGATTGAATAGATATTTTTGAGACCAACATAATCGTGTAGCTTAATGATTCTATTTGCCCAAAAATCAACAGGAAATTGATAGATAATTTAATGAAGTTGTTGATTAAAGACGTATGTAAAAAATCAAACCTAAGTACCTTGAAATTGGTATGTATTGATGTATTTCATATAGATACATTTATAATAATATACTTATTATATTATATTTATTTTTTGATTGTTACTTTTTTGGTATACTTAAACTAGGCTTGCATAGTTAGATAAGTGTCTCACACTTGATATCTCTAGGCGTATTTAAGATAGATGTATTTAAGATATGTATAGTAGTTATTTTTGTTTATCTAAAATTTCTCTGTTTATAGTGCCAATGCCTTCTGACATCTGTTTTTATTCCTTTTTCTTTTGACGAGTTGTTTGTGGTATTGTTGAAAGCTATTTTGCCTAAGTCCTGTCTGCTTCATTTGAATAAATTTTAAGTGGTTCTGCATGTTTGCAAAGAAAGTATTTTTGTGTTAGTACACTTCCTGGTAACTTGATTCAAAATGCCTCCAAAAGAAGCAGCAGAACTGCTATAGCATCCAAGAATAGAATGGGAAAGCAAAGATTATTCATCAATGTCGCTTTCTTAGTTACCGAGGATCAGTTCATTTCTGCATTTCTCAGGTAGTATTAGTGCTGCGCCATGTGATCACCAGTCCCCCACTATGATTCAAATCATGTCATTGGGCAGCAAGTCTGGTTCAGAAGGTTCAATTTGTATATCCAAGTGGGATTGTTGATCTAAGGGTGCAAGGATGAGAGATTTGTGACTATATATTTGGAGTTCAGAGCAGAAACAGATATACTCCATCTTATCCTCTTAGATACAATTCACCAGGTTGGTAGAGATAACTATGTCAAAATCAACATTCACATCTCTAGTTTTAGTTAGCCTTACGTTAAAGCAATATACATTCCTTCTCCAATTTGATATTTTATAAGATCCTGTTGCATAATTATCTGTTTGCCGACATACATTTCTCTAGCTTTGTTTGTAAGCCGATGCATGTCATATTACCGACTTTCATAGTAAATATAGATGCCAATACACTTGATGTTATCTTGTTTGTCGAATCTCATGATGGAGGTACAGACATGATTTAGCATATGTAGATTGGCTGTCTGTGAGGTGTTACTGGTCAATTGCCGACATTAAATTTGATTTCCTTTTGACTGCCAAAGGGCAGTTTGAACCTTAAATTTGGTGTCCATTTGACCATCATTTGGATGGTTTTTTCTTCTGGCTTGGAGAGATCGATTGAAAAATGTAACAGCCAGGCAATATCGGTGGAGTTTTGAGCCCTTTCTCTCTAAAAAGATTGTTTCGAGATTGATGCAGTGGTGCAACTAGACTGAGGTCATCTGAGTAGGAAATTTGCAGAGACAGTAATGGATTTATTAATCAATTTGGTATGTGAAAAAATTCAAGATAAGTGCTTCAAGATTGATATATCTCAGTGTTTTTCAGATAAATGTATTTAAGATGTCTGTACTAAGTTGTCCGGCAGAATGCAGGAAATCACAGAACCAGGTGGTTGCAGTTAGGAATGACTGCGCCGGGATCTGTGATTCCCCACCCCTTGGATGGATTTCTTCCTGCTTCCCACTCATACCACACAGGTGCCCTGCATTTAAGGGCTATATTGATTGCCTATTGGAATTGCAGCGTTTTGGTATGGTCTTGCCTTGTTACTTTTTCATATGTTTTCACTCGTCATTTAGTTTTCTTGAGTGAAATTCATGACAGGTTTGTATCTCCCATTTTTTGGCTATATTTAAAGGCAGAATACTTATAGTTTAGGAGTTGTTTGTGATTTTGGAGGAGTTTCCTGCTTAGTTCGAGACTGTTTTTGACCTTTTGTTACTTTGCTTGCCTCTGTCGAACATTACAGATTCATGATGGGTTTGTACCTCCCACTTTCGGCCTATTTTTAAAGGGAGAATACTTGTAGTGTAGGAGGTGTTTGTGATTTTGGGAGTTTCCTGCTTAGTTTGAGACTGTTTTTGACCTTTTGTTACTTTGCTTGCCTCTGTTGAACATTCCAGATATATGCAACTCTGAATTTCTAGAGGATCAGACATTCAGAAGGTTTGTTGTTTGGTACTCTATTTAATCCTCAGATCTTATTATTCACATTGATGGTAACCCTTGCCTAGAGCTTGAATTTGAGATACATATGGTTCTTCTTTGGGGGATGTCATCTTGCTAGAAGATTTCTAGATCTTTATATTTCCCATTCCATGATATTATTGAGGACGAGTTTAGCTGACAAAGTGTGTCCAATTATTATCTGTGGGATGCTTCATCTCATCAAAATGGTCTCTTTATCCTGAGCAGATTATCTTGTTTCCATGGCTGTAGTGGTTTAGCTTACTTCCCTCCCAAGGGAGGTGTTGAGTGTTTCTCATTCTGCATTGCCAAGATTTCCATATTCTGATCAATTTCATATTCTGATTTCCATATTCAGACGGCCATTACTTCATCTAGCCACCTTGATGACTTCACCTCAAATCATAAGTAATTTTGATGACTTCATACTTTTGCTTATGACACCCAGTAATGGAGCTACCTCGGTATTTTTTTTTTCTCACTTCTACTATTAAGTCTGATTTCTTGATTAGTTTATTGGGAAGTCACTCGAGTCTCCATTTTGCACATTATCCAATCTCCTTTGTCTGCTTTCCCTCATGGTTCTTGCTGATGAATAATAGATATGAGGTTAATTGTAATGTTCTGCAACAAAAGCTCTAGTATGATTTGGTTGGCTGACACTACTGGTCGAGTAGGCATTATCTGCAATAGATAATCACTGCTTTCTCAAGCATAGAAAGTGCAATTTCCTGGCAGCCAGGATGATTGAACTTTTTATCTATATGCTTCACCATTTCATGCCTTTCCTAGTATCATTTGGCAGTCTTCTTCCATGTAACCAGCCTCCTTAGAAATTGATCCTTACACATGAACTATTCATATTTTTGCTCTCTATGATGGCTTAGGTAAAGTACATGTTCTCATCTCCTCTCCACCTTCCTCTTGTCATTTTTGCACCATCAGCACTATTCAGAGGACCAGGCCATTTGAAGACTGTATACTAGTAAAGTGGCTGATCTTAGGTGTCTTCAATCAAATTCTCTTCTATGGTGTGAAACCCTTGAATAATCTAATTTCTATCTTTTTTTAACGTTGTTCGTTCTGGTTTCCCTCCTGTCCCAGCACATGATAATCCTTTTCATAAGTCTTCACTGGAAACTAGTGTTGTCTCAAATTATTGTGTAGCCAGAATCCAGGGCCTAATCTCTTTGTATTGAAATTATATCAGACTCTCTGCCCGTTAAGGTGGGTAGATTGATGATTTGATAAGGTCAGAAAGGGGAGATGCAATTTTCATTCTGGAAAGAGGCATTTGTGATTGTGGGGTGCATTGGTTTTTCAGCCAAGTGCAATCATTTGCAGTACTTTTTCCTTAAAATTGGGATTTATAAGAATTCTAATGCAGTGACTAATTTCCTTTTTACGCTACGTCTGTATCGAAGTTATTTTGCAAGAGTGACAATAACATTCGTATTGACATGTGAAGCATAGGATGTAGTATTTTAAAATTTACATACATGTTCTTGGCATTTGAGATACTGCATTTTTGCTTTATGTTGTTCATGTATGTGCCAGGGATGGATCTTAGTCTCAGTTTCACTACAATTCTTTTTTTCTGCTTTTTACATCTTAGGATGTGTAAGTTTATGTTTTGGCCCTTTGGGGCCTGTTTTAGTATCAAATCCAAGTTAAACAGTGAAGTCTAAGAATATCTGCCAACTTGTTTTCAGGTTGTTGAGATTATATCCCGTAGGCAAAGAACAATAAAACATAATTTATGCTTAAGGTCATTGTGATAAGAGCGATGTGCTTCAATCCACATCTTACAATCCTTTCTGCAATTCAATCCACCTACCCATGTAAAGACTTAGAGAATAAACGGCTTTAGTGGGATACCATACCATATCAGAAGCTGCTTTATTTGGGACTAAGCAGTGTCATGTTGTATCCTGATGTTTATGTTCTATCTAATTACAAATACTATAACACCTGGGTAGGCTGGCTAAAGAGGGTTCATTCATTTTGTGCAGAATGACAAAGCTTCCATGCTCGATGAGATCATAGATTATGTCAAGTTTTTACAGTTGCAAGTGAAGGTTCACTCCTTAACTTAAGTTCTTCTTAAACCATTTTTCTGTAGGTGATGTAATATGAGAAAGCATTAGTAGTGATCAGTTGTGTGACCTGCAGGTTCTGAGCATGAGTAGGCTTGGTGGTGCAGGTGCAGTTGCTCCTCTTATTGCTGATGTTCCACCTGAGGTACTTGTCTTGAACGTTGTTTCGGATACATAATTTAGTACTGAAACAATTTCAAGCTGAAGAGACTGTTTTAGATGAAGCTGTGATATTAGTTTTTGAAGCTCAATTAGTCTCTATATACTTTTAATGGTTGCATAGGGAACTGGTGGTCTCATGTCAACGGCCTTGGGCCAAGCGGGTGGAAGCTTGCCTCTGTCACAAGAAGGTCTTGCTTTTGAGCAAGAAGTTGCAAAACTAATGGAGTCCAACATGACTACTGCTATGCAATACTTACAAAATAAAGGACTTTGCTTGATGCCCATTGCACTTGCATCAGCCATATCAAGTTCGAGTGGAAAGTCTCCGGTAGCTACCGTGCCAGGAAAGGGTGTTGATAGTAGTGAGAGGCATAAATCAGACATGCAATCTGCAGTCTTACCTTTTAGCGGCAGTTCAACAGCCCTGGGTATCAGGGGCTGCTCAATCTGGCATTGATGCTCCTATAAAGGAGAGACCAATCAATAAAGATGGCAGACAAGAAACCATGACAAATAAATCAAATGGGGTTGCGTCTATGCTACCATTTGATCTGGCCAAGGTTGGTTCACAAAACAGGGAAGAAATGTGGAGGCGAGGCCAATGATAAGTCTGAGTGCAAGTGAGTCCATTTTTCACCACATTCCATAATTAATGTTAATTGCTCTTCTGGAGTGTGCATAGGAAATTATAAATATTAGAACATAGGGTAGACAATGAAATGAAATGGAATGGAATAGCAATAGTTTTCCTAGAATAATGATTAAATGTGTTGCGTTAAATGCTATGATAATTACATAAATGCTAAATTCATGTTTTGGTGTTCATTAAATTTTGCTTTGTCTGATTCCACAGAAGCAATGTCACCGCTGACAGAAGTCTTCAGATTTTTTTTGGAAATATTGGTGGCTGTGGGAAAGGAGTTTCTTGTATGCATCTCGTTAAAATTTTGATTATGCCTTGTAATCTTTACTGCCGGTAATGCTTCAATGCCTTGGACTATGCAAAAGGTCTAGATAGGAGCACGATATGTGTAATGTATAACTGCACTTCAATTGCAAACAAATCAGAGCTGAAACAGTGTTGGGGCAGAGATGCCATCCTTTTCATTTCAACTATCCTTTTTTGCAGTGTCGGGATACTCAATATCTGTTATAGTTTATGCTCCTCATTATATACTGGGGCCTTACCAATGAAATATCAAGATGGTCCAGGAGTGTGTTTTCATTTTTAGACAAGCAGATATTTATCTGGCTTTCAAGATTTCAATGATATTTGGCTGTTTGCTTTCAGGAATGTATTTTCCTACTGTCGGTTGTTTTCATTTTTGGACAAGCAGATATCCTTGTCATTTGAAAGATGTGGATCTACCGATAAGAACTGCATACAGAAAAATCTTGATAATATTTGCCTGGAAGCTTAATGCAAAAGGGCAATTTCAAAAAGTAGTTTTTCTCTTTGTATGAGCTCCATCAATGGTGGAAGCGAATTGTGAAATGGTATGCTTACAAAAGAAACTGCCTGGAGTTGCAATTGAAGATTATATGGACCAAGTGAAACGTGAATTAATTCTTCACTTAGCTTCTGCACAAATTGAACTTCAACAGGAGATAGAGACTGCCAATGCTAATGTGTCTATACATGCGGGTTGTCTCGCCATTGGCACTGCATAGACAATATCAATGCTAGTTATGTGGTGTTTTACAATGGCAGGGAGAGGTGGAGTGTAATGTAGTGAGTTGTTCACTTTAATCAATTTAACATCCACTTTAGTGTCACCAGGAAATTCCAACCTTAAATTTGAAATCCATTTGATTGTTACCTGGAAATTTTATATTTTTGCTTCAATAAAAAAATCATAATATCTTGGCTGGATAGTGGAGTTTGTGGTCCATGTTTTTCCTTCGAATTTTTTTCTCGAGCTCAACACAATGGTGTAGCTAGATGGATTTGATTGGTTTTCATTCAATGTTTTCCTTTATTTATGCTGAAGGCAGGTTAGATGCAATAAATTCAAGTCTCCAGCCAATCACATGTATCTTAATCTATCTAAAAATTGACAATGCGAAAAAAATGAACTACTCCTTAGGGTGTTACTGTGGAGCGTTCCAATTATCATGTCTTCAATTCCCTGAATATTTAAATTTTACAACAAAATCTTTGTATGCACCTAAAATTAGTCACTACTAATTTTATTATCTCCTCCCACTGTTCATCTCATACAAACCTTACCTTCTATCACATTTCCCTAGCATTCTAATTAATCAACTACTAATCTAATCCTCTTACATATTTTTGAATTTAAAATTCCCTAGGCTACTTATGGTACCTACTAACCAGATTCTCCTACTAACTACCATTACCAATCCCTCATTAACGTTAATCATATCTAAAATCTTTTAAACTAATCCGAGAGCCTTCTCACCTTTCTAGAACTCTCTAATTCTAAAATCTTCCATCCTCACATTCATCCTCCACCATTGAGATCTAATCCAACATCACATTAGTTTGGAGGGAGAACATTCAAAGTATCTTGCACAATGATCTATTCTTATGCCTTACAAATGTGATTTCAATCATTAAATATTCCTCTTTTAAAATGGAAATTATTACCTAGAGATGTACTCTTGTTAGCATGGAAATTGGGTAGTTGAGTTGGGAAAATAGGAGGGATGATCCAAATAAGAGAAGGTTAGTAAAAAGGAGCATTTGTCTTGGGCATCTGGATTTTCAAATTTCTAGGGGAAAATCTCTTGATTTTGAAATCAAAAATATCAAGGGAAAAACAATGCAGCAGTGGATACCTTGTGACGAAAATTATCTCTTCATGGGAGTCAAGAAGGAACACAAGAAGGATACACACAAGAAGGAATCAAGAATTTGGAGCAAAAGCGTTCATCATTTCTTGAGGAAAATCAATCTTGGGAAGGGGGGACTGTCGTGTCCTTTTTTGGAGGCTAAATTCTAAAGGCCTTAACCCATTCTTTCCATGTGATTCTAAGGAGAAATAAAGGGGAAATGTGAATTATATTTTTATTGTTTATTAGATAGTTATTTTCATTTTTTTATCATTTATCCTATTAGAAACCTTATGCTCCTATAGAGAATATTGAGTAATTTTGTAATAAAGGTATCGAGAGCATGTAGGCTCCAAATACCCATTCTAATATTTAAATGTACCTACTTAATAGGATTTTCTATGATGTTTAGGATTGTTTAAGCACTCCTCATGGTTATTTAAGGAGGTTTCTTCGGCATTAATGATTCTTGTTTTGGAGATTATTCTTATTTTGGTGAAATTTGGCTAGTGTAGCCCTTTTACTCTCTCTCTCTCTCTCTCAAGGACGAAACCCCTTGGGTTGAGGATCTTATCCAAGGATGAAAACCCTTGGTTAGGGAACTTGTGAAGGACGAAAACTATTCATGAGATTTTTGGTGTGCAAGTTGGTTTGAAAGGAAATAAAGTAACTCTATTTTGCATATGTTGTCTCTTTTATGAAAATTATATTTTATTTCAAGTGAAACGACCTATATTGAGATGGTGTTTTAGTATGTACAGTGATATTTTAGAAAATCTGAAATCATTATCTTATTCTCTATATTTTATCAAGTCAATATCTCAAGTTTGTTGATGTTCTACTATTTTTAGCAAGATTGGGAATGTTTGGTTGTTAGGGTTCTATAATTAATTAATTTCTCATGCAAATCTGATCTCTAACACCTCCAATTGAATGATAAGGTTTTTCTATTAATTATTGCACAAGTTTGGAAGATTTTTTTGGGTAAGTGCAGCAAGTTAGGGAACAAAAAAGGGGTCATAAGTGGACGTCATATTGCAAATAACAACATAATATCAACTTGTAGGGATTATTGGCAATACATACACTCAAAATTAGAAAAACTTATATGAATATGAATCGTAGCATCCGAAATCTAGTTTTTAAACTACTATTTTTTTTTAAAAATGGACAAGTTTAGCTATATTAAACACTCAAAATTCAATGACTTGGTATTTTTTAAAAAAATGCCCATAAGATTATAGTCTGTTTTCCCGCAATTTGGATGACCAAAAATTGATATATATATATTTTTCCTTTGGTGAGAAGTTAGATGCCGCTATCTATCTTGGGATATATTTTATTTTGTATTTTTTTTAGTAATATTTTATTTTTAAAGATTTTTTCCGTGAAAGTGGTCTGAAAACATAAAGAAAACAGAGCACTTTCTGTTTGCCCACCATAACTTCATCAAAAAATATTGAAATCAAATAATTTTTTTTGAACATGTTTATAATTTCACCATGGTTGGGATGGTATAAGTTTTATCACATTCTGACAAGTGAAACAAAATTTGCAGTCTTAAACGTAGATGTAAACATTCACGGGAAAAAGTGTCTTAAAGACCTAATATTAGTAAAAAATTATAAAATTATATTTATCATATTCTATTCACTTTAAAATAAATATTTCTACAAAACTAACATTCTCCCCTATGTGATGGTACCATTTTGATGACATATTTTTTACTTTTCGGCATGGTTCAAGTCTGCGGAAGATCAAATTTTATGTTTTGTTGTTTTTGATGTAAAACTCAGGATTTGATGTCCACTTAATTGTCCCCCAACTTGGTACACTTACCCTTTTATAAGGTCTAACTCCATTTACAAGGGTTGTTCTTGCCTAGGAAGGTCATTTCCCTAGGAAGGGTTTGAGATCAGTTTTTGTAGGGTTATAATAATAGTGTTTTAAATTTGATTAAAGAGCTACTTGTATTTCTTGAGTTCCCCCAAAGCGGGACATTACAATATTTTATCATGAAAGTGTACAAATTTATCATATAAGTGACAAAGATCTATCATTACGTAAAGGGCAAGTTAGAATGCTTGAGAAAAAAGACCCATTCCTTGTTACGAAGGAAAAAGAGAATAATCCACTTGATTTGATCCCATTAGTTTGCTTGAGTTATGAGAAAGGAGAAGGGATAAAAATGGAAAAATTTATGGCGACCTCTAGGGGACACCTGTTTGCTAGGTGTGAGAAAACCAATAGCCTATATAAATTCCATTAGGCATGGAGTCTTACAAACATATCACTAATCCATTCAGCTGATACAAACATGTTTGACAATAAAAAAAAGAGATTGTAAACTTTTATTTTACCTTGAAAGTCCTCCCATAATACATGCTCAAAATTTATACTCGACTTGAGATATAATCAACACTTTTAATCTTCACAAAACATGATTGGACTACCTCAAACACCATTTTGACACTTGAATTTTATTTAGATAAGTTCTAAAAGATTTATAATTGAGTTAGTCATATTTGGAGACTTTTTATAGAGCATCGGAGTCCATTAGTCAAGTGTTGGAATCTATTTACAGAGAACTAGAGTTTGGTTAAAGAGTGCCACAGTCTAGCAAAAGAGCATTGGAGTCTAACAAAAGAGTCTGGAATCTTCCTACAAAGCGTCAGAATGCATTTAAGGAGTTCGAAAGTCCATTTTAGGAGCGTTAGAGTTTGCATAAAGAGCGTCGAATTATAGCAAAAGAGTGTTGAAGTCTTCTTACAAAGCATTGGAGTACATTTGAGGAGTTTCAAAGTCCATTTGAGGAGCGTTAGGTTACATTAGAGGAGCGTCAAAGTGTATATTGGATCTTAACTTATATGATGGATCATGTTTTGAATCTTATCTTTAAACTCTATATCTAAATGGGAGGCCTTTGAAACTGGATTTTTGATATCAATTAGACTGATTGGTTCACATTCTCTTGGAGATCAGACAGATATGACTATGCAAAAACTAAAAAGAAGCTCAAAACAACTATGTACAAATAAGAAATCATACTTGTTTCAAATGAAATATGCAAAGTGTGCAAAGAAATTATTATGCCAAAATCAAACCTACACTACTCCTAAACTAACCAAGTCCAAATAGATCTAAACAAAACCATATAATGGTTGGGAAAAGTAACTTCCCTTCTTGATGAATCTAGGTTGTAAAATAAACTTTGTAAAGACCATAGATATTAATGAGAGTGAAAAAATGGTCTGTAGATTCTTTCCCTTCATATCATCAACTAAAAAAAGTAAAAATACCTTTTATTGATCTTCACTTGGGTTTGAGAGGTGTTGGAATTTATTTTTGATGATTTTAGAATCTTCCTCATACTCTGAAATGAAGCTATTTTAGACATATATTAATTTCTTTTTGATATTCTACAAAAAGTCTATGTCGTGCTTTTTACTGTCAGTGTTATGTATTTTATTTGTATTTATGTATTTGATTGTATTAATTTCTTCAATTATTGTACCTCTTTATTTTTTATTTTTTGGATGGTGAAAATTACAAGCATGATAAAAGAATTGATTTTGTAATCACCTAAGTTACATTTTGAGAATGTTCATCCAAATACATCAACCGAAGGAGTAATTTTACAAAAGTTACGAATTCATTGTGAGTGAAAAAGGGTAGACTTTGACAACAATCATTTTCTCATTCTACAGGTTTAGTTTTATTTTTGTAAATTTATTGTGACACCTCTTAACAAGACTAAGATTTAGTCCTAATACCATGCATATTATAGAAATCTTTATTGGCTTTTGTTTTAGATCATTTTGTTTCTTACAAATTTATAAGTGAAATTTCATTTAATAGTGTATCAATATTATGATTGAGTACTGATATTTGTATTTGGATATTGTGGGATTAAGATGAAGGTAATGGAGATGGAGGTGAAGATCTTAGTACATATAGAAAAGTGTTGAAGAAGATATTAGAAATACATGATGGGCTAGATGGTGATAATGGAGACAAAGATGTATGCTTTTCCACTCTTCCTATAAGTCTATTATTTATCATTCTTCCCAAGATTTAATCCTTAAAAAATTTCATTTTAACATTTTTTCTAACTTTCTCAAACATTGGTGATGTAGAGGTGTAGAAGTGTTTTGTCAAATGACAAAATCTGGTTAGAAACACATAAACATTAAGTTGATTGTACTTTGTCTCCAAAACATGGTACCAAGGGTTTAAACCCTTCTTAGTGCTTCACAAAATTCAATATGAAAATCTTAGAACTCAATGAGTTAGATAAATCTTTAAAAGATATTTTTTCAAATGACAAGTATCTAAACTATACTCAAGCTAGTAAATCGTATTTTTTTGCTAGATTCTTCCTTAGTGATAGTTATGAGGGTTTAAGACCTTACTCTTCCTTTATAAGGTTTCAATGCACATTTTAAGGATTAAATGAAATGAAAAAAATTTAAACACAATCCTGCCAGTATCTACAACATGTCAATGCTCCTCAAGTGAAAATAAACTAGGTTGTAAATCTCAAAAGTCTATTAACAAGAAAGTGCAAATAAGGGTTATGGTTTCAGTGTCTTTTCCATTATTCTTAGATTATATAATCACTCTTAAAGAAGGGTTTGAAATGTCAAAATATAACATTTAATCCTCATAACATTTTTTTATTATGACTCCGTTTACAGGTGATAGGTTTTAACTGCGCTTGCAAAAATATTTTAAAATCGTGTGTTTGTTGTCATGACAGGTCTCTTTAAAGATTGTGCTTGATCTTTTCAATGGTATAAGAGTTTCTTGCTTTATAAATTAGAGGAGGGATAAATTTTACTTCTTTTTGATGATATGATGTATAGGACTGGAACTACTTCTTGTACTTATGTGTCCTAGTGCAAATTCAAAATAACATCATGATGGTGTTTTGGCATTGCACTCTATAGAAAATAGGGTCATTCTTCAATCTCCAATAGATGTTTCTAATGTAGGAGCTGCTTCCATTAGTAAAATTTTGGTTTTCATGTCAATTTTGGCTTGATTAGGATTTAGGAAGGTCTAGGGGTCTATTAGGGGTCATTTCAAGTCATAAGTTGTGTTTAATCCTTCCTAGAATTAGAATTTAGCATTTTCTCGCCAAAACTCGAATTTTAAATTTTAAGGCTAATTTTGGATTGGGCTAGGATTTTAAGGCATTCTATTGGTCATTTATGGTATGTCTAGTATGAAATAAGACCTATGGAGGTTTAGGGACTTAATAGGTGTTAAGTGATAGGTTTTGGGGCTCCAACTCAAAAGTTTCAATGTTGTAATACGAGCCAACCATGTGACCTTAGAGGCTTCTTGGATGAAAAATGTCTTAGAGGAGTAGATATATTGTTTTGTAACAACTTTACCCTCATTACATTTGAATGAGAATCCATAAGCCCAAGAATTGAAGGAGATTTTGATAAAAAGAACATGTTTGTTGGAAAACTGTGAGCATTCTTATTCTAAGTTGATGCTTTGAAGGTTGAAAGGCATGTATATGGTTAGTGAAATTCATTGGTAAAGGTAATTCAAGGTTAATTTGTGTTAAATACTTTGATTTATTGTTTGTTAATGTTAGTTTATACGTAATAATATGTGACAAAGTGTGAAATACTTATCAAACAGTGATTGTGGATGAGGGTTTGATTCTAAAATTTAATGCAGGTGAGTAAAAAAGGGAATGTATCAAAATAAATAGACACCATTCTACCTTAGGATTCTAAGAGGAGAATTTTTTGTTTAAAATTTTTTATCGATTACCCTATTGAAGAAGCAGAGCTCAAAGTTTGAGTTAAGGAAAATTCATTTGTGAAGATTATTACAAACTAACACAACTCAGTTCTGGGGTAGAGTTGAAGGATTTATTTAGTGTCTCTAAAGTTAAGGGTTTAACTAGACAGAAGAATGATTGCACGTAGAGGAAGGTTAAATAAACCTCTAATAAAATACTTAGACTCCGAACAATAAATTTGTGTATTACAGTGTTGGGAATAAGCTTTTGAGCTAAAACCTCCTAGGGTTTGTAAAGAAGAGAGTCTAGAAAGAGTTTAACATAAAAATAGAATATGCAGCCTTGAAAGAAGTTTGAAGAAGTAATCACGTACTATAAAATAGTGATGGAAAGATTTCAAGACTTCTATATCATTAGATAAATGTGATAGTTAGAAGGAGACCTGTAGGTGCCAATTGGGGAGGTATATATACAAAACTTTCATTAATAAATAGCTTATGAGAGAAAGATATTACTTAAAACTTGCAATAAGATACCTAAGTAATGGCTTGAAGCCTATGACTATTGTTATAAAGGGGGATATTTGACAAGATTACCACAGTAGATGACAATCCCTTCCAAGACTGTAGGTATTTATTGAAAACCCCAAAAACAAGTTGTAAAGAGCCATCAAAGGAGTTGGGGAAGTGATAAGGTTTAAAACTCTTAAGAGATGATTTGAAGCTTTATTAAAAAATTTATAAGGGTTTATTAGAAGGAATAACATCACTTAGTTTATTTGTAAATAACAGTTAGTATTCAAGTGGATTGAGACTATACAGTGATACTTAGGAAAATGTCCAAACAGTGAGACAAAGGTGTAAAAGACAGAATCAAGGGGATGTTTTATTGACATTTGAACTATAAACCTACCTCAAAAATATTTTTAAATATTTAAGGCTTAATTTATCTTACATTTTGTAGGATTCCTGACAGTTGGGTATCTAACAGTGTCACAGTCCTAAATAGACCTAGTTGGTGACTATACAATGGGTTTTGTGAGAAACTTTACAAAGAAAGTTACCTTTAAAGTTTGTAACCATAAAAAATAGCATAAAGGGTATCTCAATAGATAATCATATTTCTAAATGACTCTAAAAGTAAGAAGTTATTCCTAACAATAGTCTTGAACATGGCTACTAGAAATTTAAACAAGGAAAGGAAGAGAGTTAGTGGAAGAAGGACTTAAACAAAGAGTTGAGACTCAAAATTTTATACACTCCATAGAGGAGGAAAAGGGTATTAGAATCTAGTCATAATGTTTTGTGAAGCTATGTAGAAATATCTAATCATGAAACCTCCAGAAGGATTTCTTAAGAAGCCTTAGGTAGGGCAGTTATGCACAAAAGTGGAAAAATAGACATATTAATGACTATAAACCATTTGAAAGGTGGAGTTGGCATATTTGAGGGTTTAAGAACCTATTGAGGAGGTTAGTGTAGTGCAATAAGGTTGAATTCAAGAACTTGCATGTTTAAAGGAGCTTATAAACTTGAGTTAGAAGCTAGTTTTGAAGACATAGAGGGCATAGTTTGTGTCTGAATCAATTCTAACATAATGAGTTGTTGAGATTGAATTTTCTTTGAATCAGTTTCCCTTCCACTTTTTATGGTGATTTTTCAGTTAGTTTCTATAATTCCAAAACACCAAATAATCTAAAAAAATAGGGTTTATCGATACCTACACCAACAAACACAATATTGGGATGAGTGAATACAAGAACAATATATGAGACTCCTACTTTCGCCAAGAGAGAAGAATTGTAAATAAAATTAGACAAGAAAAATATTAGATAAATATTTAATGATTTTCTTGGTAAAGGTCGATCCTAGGAATACAAAGGGATTCTTTGAAGGAAGTCAACTTGTGTTATATAATCAATTCATATTATAAATAAGATAAGATAAATGAAAATGATTTATAACTTGAGAGGGATGGATAGATATTGCTCTACTTGATAGGTGTCCCATGTAAGGTTTGTGGAAACCTTGAAGTCCTCAAAGTAGTCGTACAAAAATTGTTATGTGACTTCTCATTCTTCTTGTGTAACCTCAAGTTGATCCTCAATGTCTTTGACGACAGGAGTGAGAGAAATGGTGCACACGCTGAGTTTTTGGACAATGTTAAACTTATCACACACAAAAGGTTGATGCATAATCAGGAGATCATATATGTTGTTGATGGGGTGTGATGGACCCAGAATAGTCATATATGAGGAGCACATCTTGCAAGACAACATGTTAGATCAAAATAGAATGATAAGGACTTGATATATGTTAAAAATGACTAATTTTACTGAAATAAAAAACGATCAGGGAAAAAAGGGCTTATTTTAATTTTTTTTTAATAAAATAGATTATATTTGATGCAATATAAAATACGGACAAATTCTAAGATGGATTAGGGAGACCCTAAAAATAGATAAGACTCAGAAAACAAAGATTACAATTTGTTTAAGGGGCTAATAAAGGGAAAAGGGTATAAGGCACCTATCAATGACTATCACTGTTAAAATTACAGATATTCTAAAAGTTGAACAAATGATAAGATGAAGGACTGAATGTAAAGTGATTATGGGGGATGGTAGAGATGATTTTTTATAGACTATAAATAATGTAGAATATGATTGAAAATGATAAATGAAAATGTACTAACCTTGTTGAATACTTCTAAGGGTGATAGATCTCTACATGGTTGATAGTTTGTTTGACAATATTTCCTTAAGGACAAGCAACAGAGTATTGATATTTCCTAGTGTAGTAATGTCACGCGGAGGTGCAACAATTCGTTCCCAAATTCAATCTCTGACTAAATGGGAAATGGAGGAGGGAGGTGACTAAAAATAATCGAAGACATACACAACAATCGTCGGCGATCATGGATCATCATCGATTTGTCTGAAGATGTTAAAACCAAGTAAGGAAAATATGACAAATGGTTAAAACCACTTGCCATCCAAGGATTAAGGTTGTTTAATGAATAACAGGAGGTTAGAAATCTAGTTAAGAAGATGTTATAGGGTTAGGATGGGTAGGATAAATTAGGCTAGGTTGGTTCAAGGTGGTTAGAGGTTGGTGATAAGGTTTTACGATGATAAATGGGAGATTACTATGGTAAATTCTATTATAAGGATGATGGACTTAGGATGGTGATAATAATGATGTTCTAATTAATATGTAAATTGTCATCTAGGGGTGAAAAAAGTGGTGTCTACATTTTCCCCTTTTTGTTGAGTTGTCTGTAGGCACGGGTTGCGAGACAAACTAGTGATGAGATGTCCTAGTTTTTTTATAAGGATAGTGTTCCCCCTTTAGCCAATGTTTGAATTCATTGTTCATTAGATTGAAAAGAGTTATATTGATTGGATATGTTTTATTTAAAGATGTTTCAAGGATTGAATGTAGTATGAAACAACTGTGTTGGAGAAATATGTAGAGATTGTAGTAATCTAGGAAACACTTGGTAGGGAACATTATACAGACTTAGGAGGGAGATCTAAATGTGGACATCCTATAGACACGTGCTTTGTGGATATCACTACATGGAGAGGTTCTAATGGGATTGTTCAACTCTTTAGCATAATAGCTTCCACAAAAAACTAACCTTCCTTTATATCTAGCTTCAAATTTTTCAAACATCGTACCTTCTTCATTTGATAGTCTATAGAATTTTTTCTTACACCCCTGAGATGAATATACACTTTATATTATTACATAGAGAAATTCAAGACATTGTTACTTGTGTCATGACAATTTCGACTCATGTGGATGCTCATGTCAGATCTTTGTACTTTCATCACACAGTCACTAATCACCTTCTTCATGGACCAAGCTAACTAGACACCTCAAAACACCTTCTAGATCACATGGACAAGTCTGAGAGAATCTTAATGCATCATAGATGGACTTAAAAAACACCACATGCCTATGGAGACATCATACCCTTCTTCTTGCACATACATTGTACCTGTAGCATGTTATCTTGCTTATGGAGTAACAAGTGGACTAAACCATTCTTACCATCCCTAAGATCATCTTCTATACACACTTCCAAGGCCCATATACATCTCCACATAGGCATACACATGATACCTGAGGTTCAGTCCTATTAAGAAGGTTTCAAACCCATCCTTATACCTGTAGAAGCTCATTTTTAACCTCTGAGTTTATTGTGACCAGATTCTCACTATCCTTAGCCAAATTTTGACAAGAGACAACCATGTATTCATACCTATGACATCCAATATAGGTAACACACATTTTTATATCCTCTAAAATAAGTCATTAAGACTTGGTAGTAAGCTTCCATACATGTAGGGTGTCATTTCTTACTTTCACAAACTCTGTCAAGTATCAACCTTAGACTTGTAACCCTTTCAAAATATAGTATTTTAAGCATTTTATACTCTTTCTTGATCATTATGTCCTTGAATGTTTCATTCAAAATCACCTAATTCATCCTTAGAAGGATTCACACACCTATGCAACATTATCTAAGTTCATCATTTAGTCTGAGTCATGATATCACATAAATCAAAGCATAGTTCAACAAATGATTTTAATAGAAGCTCACATACAGTCCTTCATTTCATACTTACTGACAATAATCATCCTTATGATCCTTTCAAAAGCATCAAGAAACTATATATCCTTGTTACAAACAATATTTCTTACCAAAAATGAGCATCTTCAGAACTATATAGTCATACCCATGTATCGTTATGTTTCGAGGGAGAAAAGACAACAAGAATCATTCAATTTGACTTTGCTTAATCTTCTAGGAGCTATACAAGGACATTAAATTCTCATTCTTTTTTAAAAATACCTTGTTAGACCATCGAAACACCTTCCAAATGTTCCCTATCTCCTCACACTGTGCACACAGACTACTAGCCCTTCATCATGATAAACATACACCTATATTTTGAAGAAATCACTTTTATGGAAGAATATCACCTAATTAAAGAACCCATTAGGCCACTAGTCACCCCCATGAACATTTAAGCTTGATACCAATTGAAACTTGCACATCTTGCAATTTCGTATTTTTTCCAATTAGGCCTTTTTGCATCTTCACAGTCAAAAACTCAACATTGTCACAATTTTCAAATAACAATGACCTTATCCAAGTATGAAACCTCTTAAATATAAATGTATGTCATGTCTAGATGATTTTTTCCAAAGTTTATCTTTATATTCCACACTTTGCACTTTTAACAACAACTTTTCCTTCATATCGCTCCTTATAGAATACCAAGAACCAGTTAAGACAGATACTTCAAGAATGCACATATTTTTGTTTTAAGAGTTAAAACTTGACCACCAACACTATAATAACACCTCCTAATATCCTAAGCATTTTTAAACATGAATTAGAAGCATGAACATAACTTTCATACTTGAATCCACCTTAGCTTGTACTCACTTTCCTTCAAGAACACTGCTCCAACCTCCCTTGTAATGATGGTATGATAAAGTAATCATACTTGATGACTCTTCACATCTTCAAACTTCCTCTGAGATTCATATACTCACTTTGACACACTTGACATAATACATAATGACACTTCAACCAATATACATACCTAGACAACTATAGACACAAAATCACGCACTTTGGGTAATTATCTAGTCCTGATTGCATACAATCATTCATATGATTCCTGAGTAAGAAAAGTACTAATTAACCCATGTTTTTGGATACCTTTATTTTATTTTTGTTTCCACTTTCATTCTTGCACCCTTACTTGCTCAATATTATTTTTTATACTTTATCTTTCATCATCCTGGAAACCCTTACTATTAGTCCTCTCACCATTTTTGTACCCTTCCTTATAGCACAAAAAATTGAAGGATGTAACATGCTCTTAGGCCTTAACTGGATTTACAGATCTCAGTCTATCATCTCCATGAATCATTTGCATCTAAGGCTCATTCACACTAATTAGGTCATATCTATTGATGGTGTGCATTCCTCTACTCCATGGTTACAACCTCCTCTTGAGGTTTGCATTGCATTACCTAGTTCATCTAGTGTCTCCCGGCCTATCCAACCTAAAGAAAAATCCTCTCCTAGTTTTCCTATTCGCACACGACCCACATGGTATCATATCTTTACTAGTCAAGTGCATCAGTCTAGGTCCATTGCTAGGGCAGATCCTATGTCTAGGCACACTTCACTACCTCGTCTTACTCTAGGTAGGTTCCCATCACCTTTGTGCTCTGCTTCACATAGGTCTCCATCACCTTCACATTTTGTTACACATAGGTGTCCACCATACACTTATCTATCACATGTTTATAGACTTCATTCACCTGCACAATGCCTATCTCATATACCACCACTCTTAGAGGAAGGTCACACACCATCACCACAAGTGTCAGTTAAAGGGCCTACATCCTTTACTTTTATCAAATAGCTCATTCATCAACACACACACTTGGGGGGAATTCCGCTTATTTCTCCCCTAGCATCAACACACATCTTATACTCACATCATTTCACACCTATATTTTAGCATATACATCTTCATCCACACTCTAGTATCTTCATTTCCCTATGACGCACACTTGTGTTATTATTCACACTTGACTGTTGAAGGCATCGTATACACATGAACCTCACACACTACACACACTTGGCACACTCAATATCCTCTCGTATCTATAAATAAACCACACAATCAAAACACTTGTGATAAATTATCATATCTTACATCATATGACATATCTTCCTCATGTGCAATCAACATAAAAACATACACACCACATTATACATTTGGCACTTACATGACACATCTCTCTCCTACACACTCAACATAACACAACACACATTTGATAATACACAATACACACTCAATATTTTCCCATGTAATCTCTTTCACAATCATTCAATAACACATCCTACACAATCATCTCATCTATCACAAAACTAACGCAACACACTACCCAATGCACTCTAGTCCTATGGTTCATACTCGATTGCTAAGGTTCCAACTCAAAATTAAATCTCACCTCCTTACACTTACACCATTTTACACTTTGATCTCAACAATCAAGCAATCAATTATTTTATCATACCATGTGACATTCCTAGCTATTACCTTATTTCCACATACTGTGATATATGTTTTTTGCTAAATCATCATGTTTTCTGGCATCTTACTCACACATCTTTTGATATATGCTTTAGTCTAAATCATCACATTTTCTTGCACCTCATTCTATAACTTCAAGATCAAATCATCCCTATGCCGCATTCAATATCATCTACACATCATCATTCTACAATCAACGCTTTGCACTCAATTCATCAACTCTTTCTACATACGACACATCGTTCAAAACCATTTCCTAATGACGCACTCTCATTTACGGTTCATTTTTTAATGTTAAGGGGGCATAAATAATTATACCTCATTTTATACATACACATCCGCTTGGGGGGCACACTACTCCTATCATTCACACTACATTCCATTCCATCTCATCCACAACATATTACATATCTTGGTTGTATTTACTCTTGCTTACTTATGATTTTACATGTTCACTTTATTACACATGATAGATATATATCTTGTATGTCATTATCTTTATCATACAAAAATGTGCGTCCAATGGCCTTTCTAGTTATGATCGCAGATTATACATATATATTACACGTAGCATGGATGCTTGGTGTAGTACCTAGTGCCAATCCCACGGAAACTCCTAGGGGCATCCACTTTTATACACTACAAGTGTTATTGTTTCATTTTATTTCATAACACATTACTTTATTAGATTATAACACCTTTGACATACTTTTTATCTTTCTAACATGCTAATGGGTGCTTCATGTGTAGCATTTGTAATGTAGGGCTATTTGCTTCCATGGGTTTTTGTTACATTGTTTGTCATTGTTTGCTCTTTGTATGCCATATTTTGCAGGATTTTTCCTTTATCTTGTGTACACACTTGTTTTCTTACAGACACTTTGGCCTTGATTTTCTTGTAACATCATGAGTGATGTCCCATATTTGCAAGCCACTTTTTGTGGTCTACATTTTCTTCTTGTGTGTTTACTTGTATCTTAGCTTACACATCGTCTACTTAGCTTACATTTTGTCTTATACATGTGTGTTTGTATTTTCTTGTAATAACACGTGTATCCTACCCACTTGTTTGTGTGTGCCTTGGTCTTTACCATCCACATTCTCTTCCCTCTATAGGGAACAATTTTAGCATAACTATCGGTCTTCTTTTGGGCCGCATATTCCTTCAGTGACATTGCATGCACCCAAATGAGGGGGCATCATTTGGGTGAATTATTCACCCCATACAATGTTATACATAGCACAAAACGGTACCATTATAGCATAATTTTTAGTTTCAGATAGGGCTCAAAATCAGACTTGGGTCCTTAGCATAGTAATGTCCTTCCTGGATGTCCTGTAACTAGGGGGAAATTACATAGTTCTTCGGCATGTCATAGAGGATTATGACAAGGTGAAGAGTCTTTTAGAACTGAACATTTACATTGGGGGTAAGTACACACCATCTGCAGTGGTGTTTTCATTCCGGGGATTAGTTAAAGGTTAGAGGATGACACTAGACATTCCTCTCTACATTATTTTCATGGCATATGATCACCCAAAAAATCAACATTTCAAAGCGCTCTACAAATTTGGGAATTGGTTAAAGGTTGGAGGATGAAACTATACTTTCCTCCCTATACTTCTTCTACTATGGCATGAGATCACCAAAAAAACTCGCACGTTGTCAACATCTTCACGATCCTTTCTACACTCTTTTTCACATCACGAATCATGTGCATATGTTCCTTTTTTCACATTTTCAACATTTTTACATACTTTTTACACATATACATGCGTATTTGACTCCTTGTTTGTTCTTATTTTTGTATGTCCATCCATACGGGAAGCAATAGTCAACGTCATTTCACTACATCGTCAACATCAACAATGACATTGACATCAGCAAGAGACACATCGTGACATCTACACATGTGTGTCCGCCTTAGGTTCATTTTCATTACTTTTTGCACTTTCTCCTCCCTAGTATCCACGCTTCACATTTTTGTCACTCCCTGATTTGTCTAGTCCCTCATCACACTTTCATCATCGATGTACATAGTTATCAGGTATGAATCTCTATCTATTTTATGTTTCTGAGCTTTACACTCACCAACATAAAGTGAGGGCATATGTAGACACATAATTACACACTTTGGCTAATTATCTAGTCCTGATTACATACTACTATTCATATGATTCCTAAGTAAGAAAAGTACTAATTAACCCATGTCTTTGGCCACCTTTCTTTGCTTATGTTGCTTCTTTTAGTCTTACACATTTCCTTGTTACACTCTAGATTTTGTCATCCTGGAAAACATCTCCCAGCCAAGACGCCGGCGTTAGGCGCCCTCGTCCCCTCTAGGCACCCATGTCCCCTTTTGTACTTTACTCACACTTTTTGTGTCTTTTCTAGTCATTTGAGCAACTTATTTTTTTTGTAGTCAGCCTTTTCGGGGTTAATTAAAAAATTCAAGAAAACGAATCATATAAATATAAAGTTAAGTGATCATAATAAAGGACCATGTGCTAAGCATTAGCTATCACCACCTAAGGTTATATCCATCAAGGCATCTAAGATCCATCACAAGGGACACAAGGACTAGTTATTTTGCATATACTTCATAGGAGGGAAGTTCATTCTATTCCATGCACACATCTATTACAGTTTTTACATCCATCGTATTTTCTTTCTATCAAGTGTGACACACACAAGAGCCACCTAGGGCACGATTTTGTGCACACACACATAGAACTACATAGGGTTTGAGATGTAATGCAGTGCTCATTTGTAAGTTTACCATTATGACAGTTGAGGATGGTCTGAACCCTCATTCTGCATCTTTCTTTTTTAGGATTTGATGTCTATTTGAGGGTTTTACAGAAGAGGGATTGGAAGTTGCGTTATTTTATAAATATACAAAAAATTAACATTACAAAGAATGGGTTGCAATATTTATAGATATTGCATAGCCAAGTACAAAAAAAGAATTAAGTTTCACAGGTATAACTGGGAAATAATACAGATAAAAATATTGTTAAAACAATATAATAATAATTACAACAACCTCACATATGTTTAATAAAAACAATATAGATGGTTATATAAACATAGCCATATAAAAATAATATATTACTTACCAAATTACTATAGTAAATGCAAAATTAACTATAGTAAAATATGTTTTACCTAACATTCGCCCCCCCTTATTTTTGCATTGCCTCAAGGGATGAGGAGAGGAATTCTTGAACAACTCAAATTTGTCACGTGCAAGTGGATTTTTGAATATATTTTCTCGTTGTTCAGTTGTTGGATAAAATTGAAGTTGTATATTGTGTTTCAAGACATGCTCGTGTATGAAATGTACCTGTACTTCAATGTGCTTTGTTCTTTCATGAAAAATTGTATTACAAACATGGGCGCTTGAGAAAACCTTCATTGTCAACATACAAGGTTGTCGGTTTGTCTTGTGGTATTCCAAGTCCTTCAAGTATGCGACATAGCCATATCACTTCACAGACAGCTTCACCTACAATAAGATACTCGGCTTCTGTGGAAGAGCATTGAAATAAAGTGTTGTTCCTTACATCCCCATGATATTGGT
Organism: Taxus chinensis; assembly: GCA_019776745.2. Taxonomy (NCBI): domain Eukaryota; kingdom Viridiplantae; phylum Streptophyta; class Pinopsida; order Cupressales; family Taxaceae; genus Taxus; species Taxus chinensis. The sequence goes on from CM034147.1 coordinate 967,106,718, forward strand.
CCAGATCCCATAAAGAATACAAAACATGAAGTGGATTTTCTGATCATCAATTTTACCTAACATGATCTGAATCTGGATATCTTGAAAAGAATAATTTGATCATTCTTCTTGTATTCTAGACCAAGATCCACTGTTCCCTTGAGATATCTCAATATTTTCCTTGCTGCCTTCCAATGAAAAAATCTGGGTTCATGCATGAACACGTGGATAGATAGCTCACTGCAAAGTCGATATCTGGTCTAGTGTAGGTCAGGTAAATGAGACTCCCAATCAACTATCGATAGAGAGTTACATTTACCATAGGAGATGGATCTGAATTGAGATAAATGTAATATGTTCTCCATAGTGTAGCAATAGGTGTGAAATGCATCATCCTAAATTTCACAAGCGTTGTCTTTGTATAATTCAATGAGAAACAAATATATGATTCTCCTTTTGCCATACTTCCAATCCTATATAAGTAGTGCATCATCTCGAGATCTATCATGTGAACAATCGGTTAAGATATTTCTTCATTGCATCAATCATCGTTCACTGAACTGCCAGTGATGACTAGATCGTCAACATAAACAAAAACAATCACAATCTCCCCCCCCTTGCTTTTTGAGGTAGAGATTGGGATCATATGGATTTATTTTGAAAAATCCATGTTGTATGAGATATTCATCAATTTTGATGTACCAAGCTTGGGGTGCCTGTTAAAGGCCATATAGAGATTTTCTGAGTCTTCATACCTTTGCTTCTTGACTAGGTACAACATATCCCTCAGGTTGAGTCATATAGAATTCTTTTTGTAAATATCACATTCAAAAAGGAACTTTTTATGTCCATCTGATGGAGTTTCAAACCAAAATATGTAGCTAGAGAAAAGATTATTATGATCATTTTGATCTTAGTTGTGGGATAATGAATGTCTCCTCATAGTCAATGCCTTTTTGTGCATAACCCTTTGAAACTAGTCTCATTTTGTACTTCTCTATGGTCCCATCTACTTTGTACTTTGTTTTGAATATCCATCTGCATCCAATGGGTTTCTTCCTTGGTGAAGATTAATAAGCTTCAAAGTGTGTTTTTTTATCACTGAGTTATACTCAACATCCATGACATCTTTCCAAGATTTTGATTATAGGGATTCCTGGGCTATAGAGGGCTCATAAGATTCAATAACTGCTACTCATTAAAGCAAATTTGACTTCTTCTCATGTTTTACTACGATTCCTTGGTCCAGTGGTGGATTTATCTAGTGGAGGATCCAATTTTTCATATGGTATCATATTAGTATACCACTTGGGCATACATTGAACTGCTCCCATGGGTCGTGGTTCTATCTGATTATCACCATCATCCCCATCATCAATGTCATCATATGCGGGAACATCAGTTTCTATTTTTTCAACAGGTGAAAAATCTATATCAGGTGAGTCTAGAGGAGGATTCTCTACTTCCTTCTTCTCAAAAACTCAATGTCTCTGCCGGTGTATAATTTCCTGGTCTTCGGAATCCATTAATTTGTACCCAAGAGTCTCTTCACTATAGCCAATGAAGATGAGTTTTTGTGAATTCATATCCAATTTCTTTCTATTCTTCTTGGGTATGTGCATACTTACTTTGCAGCAAAATACTCTGAGGTTTGAAACAGATGGTTTCTGCTTTGACCATGCTTCATATGGTGTTACTCCATCAAGAGAAACAGTGGGCTCTCTGAGTTCAACAAATAAATTGTTATTTTTTTTGCTTCTACCTAGAATTTCCTTGCTATTCCAGAATCATCGATCATGCATCGCACCATTTTCATGATAGTATGATTTATTCTCTCAACAACACCATTCTGTTGTGGTGTGTGTGGAGGAGGCATCTGTCGACGAATCATGTGAGCTTGTAGGTAGGATTTTAACTCATCACTGGTGAATTCCCCCCCTCGATCTAAGTGGATATTTCTGATGTGACAACCACTTTCAGTTCTCAATAGCCACTTTGAACTTCTTGAAAGTTTCAAAAACTTCACTTTTCTTATAAAGATAGTATATCCACATTTTCTCGAATAGTCATCAACACAAAGCATGCAGTGTTGGAATCCAGAATGACTCGGTTGCATTAGACCACAAAGATCGGTATGAACTAGATCAATTTTACCATGAGCTCAATAAGTACTCTTCTGGAATGAAGCTCTATGTTATTTGCCTACTAGGTAGTGAGGACACTTATCGGTATCCTTCTAGAGAGATGGTAATCCTTTTACCATATTATGTCGGTGAAGTGTTTCAAGATATTTGAAACTGATATGACCAAGTCTCTAATGCCACAATTTTACAGAGGTAGAGTTCTTAGCCACAAGATCCTGACCATCTTTGTGGACAAAATCAAGCTTTAACATGCATCCCACATTAGAGGCTTTTGCAACTATTTTTGAGCCTCGTGATTTATCTCGAATTAAACACATTTTCTTTCCCGAATGACTATCAAAATCAATTTTCAAGTTGTGATCTAGGAGTTGACTGACTGGCAGTAGATTTTTAGTCAACCCAGGGACATACAGTACATATGAAAATCTATAGTTGTGTGAGCCAAGGGGTAGAGAAATGTTTCCAATCCCCTGAATTGTGTATGAATAATCATCACCTAACTAAACATGGTTTTTCGAAGGCATGTCCATCAGTGAAGTAAACCAATATTTTTGGTCAGTCATGGGTCAAGTGGATCCTGAATCAACATACTAGACATCACTAGATGACGTGGAGGGTTCACTTGATCGAGTAGTGTACAAGTAGTCATCAATATCTGAATGTTCTTCTTGCTCAACAATATTTCCTTGCTGATGGGGTTCTCTTTTCTAGTTCCCTTTTTTCTACCCTTGATTGTAGTTAGAATGTCCCTTGTGAGATTTAATGTGGGGTTTTAACCCCAAACATCCCACCATTGTAAGGCTTTTCAACTGACCAATTGAGTGCTCTAAGCGCATATAATACGAATTGAAGAAAAATATATTTAAACTCTTCAAACAAAGTACTAACCTTTTGAATGAAGATGTGGCAAGGAGTCAGTGTGACCATGTGGCTACAAAGAGAGGTGATGGATTCAGATTAGGGTTCTATCCTATGTGGATCTAAGCTCACTCTTATCTCTCCGCTTTATATGCCTTTGTATTTTGCTTATGATTGTCGCTTTAGATATTGTTCTCATTTTTTTTGTTGATTTGTTATTTGACCATCATTTTGACGCTAGTGTAATGAGTTCTTTTTAAGGTTGATCATCCATTGTTCAAGGGCTCGGTGAACACACCGGTGGGCTTGATGGATGAGCCTTCAACAACCCAAATCATGGAGTAGGGCAGGCATATCAAAACGTTTGGTCGCGATTTGTTTATCTTCGCCGCAAGGTGTTTAGATGGTACGGGTGGCATGATAGTGGGCCTTTCAATGCAAATCTCGACCAGGAGATCGGTCTAGAGAGCTTGGAGACCTAGCTCAGTCTAATATGCAGACAACATAGTCTCTAACCTTCAACTCACTTCATAACTCTGGCCATTTGGAGATTGCTTCGCGGAACACACAAAGAATAGCTCGTTTGATCAATATGACAGCTCGCTAACTATCTTGGTAGGATCTCGGTTCCCAAATGAAGAGTTCGATGAATGCTATGAACTCCTTTACAAATGCTAACTCGGTCAACTCTATTTGAATGCACATAATTTAGCTCGGTCTGGTGACCTGCCAATAAAACTCATTCAAGAACTTGATGGATATCCCGATCAAGGTGCAATGCATAGAACACTACAAATGTAAAAGTTTGCTAATTATAGCAGTGACTCATATTGACAGTTAAATTTAGCTGAAAAACCCCCTAATGGGGAAAATATAATTATTATTTTTTATTTTATTTTTGATCTAATTTTTGAATTAGAATGCCTCCAGGAGGCAAATTTTTCCTAATGTAAGGGCACCGGTGTAAAAACAACTTTGCTCTTTTTTCCTAGAGATGAAATTGGAGGCTTTCCAATCCTTTTGGGAGATGGGCATGCAGGGGTTGGGATGGAGGGAATGTAGGTGGCTCCTCTGTCTCACACAGACAATATTTCCCTCTCATAATTTCCTCAACACTCTCTGAAACTTTCTATTTTCTCCACAGGCCAGATTAACCTACTCTGGTACCAAATGTAATTTTAGAATAGGGACGGAAGCCTCGTTTTTTATTGATAAATAGGAAATTAACATTACAAAGAATGGGCTACAAAATTTATAGATATTGCATAGCCAAGTACAAACAAAGACTTAATTTTCACATGTACAACCGAGAAACGATACAGACAAAAATATAACAATAATTACAACAACCTCACGTATGTTTAATAAAAACAATATAGACGGTTATATAAACATAGCCATATAAGAATAATATATTACTTACCAAATTACTATAGTAAATTCAAAATTAACTATAGTAAAATATGTTTTACCTAAAAATTCTGAACCCTCATTCTGCATCTTTTGTTTTTAGGATTTGATGTCTATTTGAGGGTTTTACAGGTTCATTATTCATTGCAGGTTTCCAATGACCTCAGAGATCTTGGTGCGATCTCAAAGCGACCAAAGGTGACTACAAGTGAACAACTTATGATACCTCAAAGGAGGGTTTTCTAAGCTTCTCTGTAGAGCTAGGTGCCTAGAAACAAGTCTAGGGCACCCATGGGCACCATTGTCCCTCTCCAAACACCCCAGTCCAGCCTACTCCTGCAAATCTACATTTTTTTTAGCTCCAATGCGACGGTCAGTGCTTCATATTTTCAAGTTTTCCATCTCTGTGCATCTTCCAGATCTCTGTGAATCAGCTAAGGCTTCTTACCCTCTCTTTTCACTTAGGGTTTTCATATTTACTAGCTTAAATTTCTTAAGTCTATTTATGTACTTAATTTTTTATTCATTCACTTCTGCAACATCATATAGATTAGGCTTAAATTTTACATTTTAGCTTAATCAACAACTCAGGATGACCAAAATAGACTACCCAAGGAGAATGTATCCTCTATGACTCTTGAATCACATTCAACAATCTTCTAAGGAAATTCCATAGCTTCACACACATCATACACTCTCATACACACTTGATTCATGCATGATACTCCATTTTTATCTTAGAAAAAACAACATGATATAACACAGACCATAGAATCTTCCATCAACTCTAAGCATTGAGTCGAACCAAAAGAATGATTTTTACATCAATTTCATGACACAAACAAACCTCTTATGAGACATCAATATGACTCTTACACTCACTGAGCCATCTCAAATTGACAACACATCATGATAATGCAATTTCAGACTTCAAGAACATTAGACATATACACAAGAAGACAACAAGACTTGGATCTTGACATTCACAACTTGAACAACCATATAATACAAAAAAACATTCTTAAGGACTTGAAATGACATACCTTGACATCATGGAGGAGTCACACACATACCTAGACAGCTCTATCTCACTCCAATGCTTTATATGAATTGGTATACCTCTTAAAAACATAGTACATGCACATGACATCATGGAGGATCTAGAAGAAATACCTAAGAAGTTCCCGAACCTTCTTGGACACCTTAGAATCTCCTTCATCACCTTGTTTAAGATCAGATATCTAAATCATGCCCTAATTTCCATCAACACCTACTATTAATGAGACATCATTGTCTCTTATAGGCTCAAAATTCCTTCTTAGACTGTTATCATGCATTTTTGACCCTTAAAAGATACTTCCTTTTACTTTAGGACATTTAACCCTCTGATTTCACCTTGAGAAACCATAGTTACATTCTCTTGCAACATGACTAACCTCATTCTAGCTAAAGAAGATGTTTATTGGAGACAAAAATCTAGGGTTAAATGGCTTAAGGAGGAGGATAAGAATACTAAATTCTTCCATTTCTCTGCTACTTCTAGAGCTAATATCCTAAAGATTAATCAAATAAGAGGTGAAAATGGGGAGTCCTTTATGGATAGTAGGGACATCAATGCCTCTGTAATAAAATACTTGAAGGAGCTTTTCAAACAGGGGTAGATTTTGGAGGAGTTGGTTTAGAATAAAGTCTTGGATCTTTTCCAGAATGTTATCACCCCTTGTGAAAATAGAGATATTTTAAGGATCCCCTTGGAGGAGGAAATCTGTTTTGCGATCTTTGATATGGAACCTGATAAATCTCCAAGGTTGGATGGCTTCCCCACCTTTTTCTTTCAAAAATTCAAGGAGGTGATAAAATACAAGGTCATTGAAATGGTCCAAGAGTTTTTCAACAGTGGTCATCTCTTGAGGCAAATGAATAACACTTTTCTTGTCTAGGCGTTGAAAATTGTTGGGGCCAAGGAGGTTAAGGATTTCAGACCTATAAGCCTGTGCAACACCAGCTATAAAATTCTAACTAAAATCATAGCTGGGAGGATTCAGATGGTTCTTCCTAACTTTATCTCTGGGAATCATGGGGATTTTGTTCCGGGAAGGCAAATTACTGATAGCATTATTGTGATTCAAGAAGCCATCCACTCCATTGAAATATCTGGAAGATTGGCTATGTTTCTCAAGTTGGATATGCATAAAGCCTTTGATATGATAACATGGTCTTTCCTTCAGGCCATCCTGCTAAAGGTGGGTTTCGATAACTTTCTGGTTAATATGATTATGACCTGCATATCCACTACCAGTTTCTTGGTTCTAGTCAATGGAAAACCAGAAGGTTTCTTCCAAGCTGGTAGAGGGTTGAGACAAAGTGATCCTATTTCACCTTTCCTTTATGTCATAATGGTTGAATCCTTGAGTAGAATCTGTCAACTTGCCATAGTTTCTAATGGTCTTCCCTCTATCTATCTCAATTAGTTTGTGGATGATAAATTTATGATGGGTAAGGCCGTTGTCCATGAGGCCTCAAATTTTAAGGTGGTTCTTAACGATTATGAACAGGTTTCTGGACAGATGGTTGATTTTTATAAAAGTGTTGTTTTTTTCATTAATGTGGAGAATAAGGTTCAAGCCAGATTAGCTCGCATCTTGGAATGTAGGATTAAGCATTTTCCAGATTCTTATCTGGGTATGCCCCTGATCCATAAGAATCCCAATCTCACAGTTTGGAATGCTCTGCTGGAAAGAGTTAATAGTAAACTCTCATCTTGGAAGGGTCTCTTTCTCTCTCAAGTTGTTAAGATTCAACTGCTCCAAATATCCCTTCAAGGGATTCCCATTTATGTGATGTCTCTTTTCATACTCCCTGCTAAAATTAAGGAAGCCTTAGAGAAAATCCAAAAGAGGTTCCTCTATATGGGAGCTGGTGAGAAGTTCAAATTCCCTCTTGTGGCCTGGGATAAAGTTACAAAACCTAAGCTATGTGGAGGATTGGGGTTAAAAAATATTTATCTTATGAATGAGGCCTTAATTACCAAGGCTAGTTAGAGGATTGCTAGAGAGGAAGGTCTTTGGGTGCAAATTATAAAGATGAAATACTTGTGGAATATAGGTAGAATGGAATCCTTTTTAAATCAAAATAACCTCCCTACAGGGTCTCCTTTCTGGAATTACTTTGTGGCCTCCAAAGAAATCTTAACCAAAGGTACTATATGGGAGATTGGCAAGGGTTCTAGAATCATTTTTTGGTACGATAATTGGATTGAGGATTGCCCCTTAGCTAACTTGGATATCTGGAAAGAAGTTGCACAGTTCTACAAGGAATTAGGAAAAATTTGGATTCAAGACTTTTGGATCTAGGAAGATTCTGTCAGATGGGAAACCATTGAGCCTCCTCCAAATTTTGATGGTGACATCCAACCATTTCGGGATCTCAATAATAAACTAAGGGATTTCCACATCCCCATGTTCCAAACCAAGGAGGATTGCATCAAATGGAAAGAAGAATAATTTGGAATTTTCTCGGTTAAATCAGCCTATATGTTAAATTTCAAGGCTGATTTGCACAAGGAATATTGGGGTAAACTCTAGGTGAAGGATCTTACCCCAAAGATTAATATCTTTTTCTGGTTGGCTGCCTAAAATAAAATCCTGACTGTGGACAATCTCAGGAAAAGGGGAATGAAGATTCTGAATAGATGTTCTCTTTGTAAGAAAGAGGAGGAAAATGTCAACCATCTCCTCCTTCATTGATCTATAGGGATCCAAAATGACTCTACTTTATCAAATCAGCCAACACAAAGAAGAAGAAAAATATACATGGAGGTTCTATATGTTTAGTGACAGGACCATCACCGTGTGCAGGGTGGTGGTTACAGAACTACTGTCCCACCAGGGTGGAAGTCCTAGGAGCACCGGTCTGCATTGGGTGGTGGTCCTGGCTCTTGTGGACATAAAATAAAATATGACGTGAACAGTCCCAAAATTCCAAAGGGTGTCCATGTGTCTTCTTATGCATGACTTTTCCCATTCTCCAGTGCATGGGAGAACACAAGAAAGACTATAAATTCATGCTATGGAAGAGAACAAAGGCATCGAAGCATGAAGCAAGTGAGTAAGAATCTCTTAGTGTTGGAATTGTGATTTGTAGAAGCAAGGAGTAATTGAGTCAGAGCAAGCAAGTAACTGGGAGGAAGTGTGAGATATTATATACTTCTCTTTCATACTTATTGTAATCTTTGTACTTATTATTGAATTGACCAATAAAAGTGGGAAGAAAGAGCAATTTCCCTTCTTGACTGGTTTTTCCTCCTCTGGAAGTTTTCCAAGATAAAATTGTTGGTGTATGAGTCTAAATTCTTTCCCTTTCTGCAAATTTTTGATTCTAAGAACAAGTATAATTCATTCAATAGGTATCTCTATTATTTTCTAATATAAAGTAGAACAACATTGATTAATTGTGATTCTATGGATAATTCCAAAGTTGAAGAGTTTACAGATCATTTTGGTATCAGAGCTAACAATTATCCAGGACTGTGGTATTCGTTCTTCGATTTGTATGAAAATGGCGAGATTTAAAGGCGAAGAGGCTTTACCTTGAGATCCAAAAATTTCTACAAAGAAGTGGAAATAGAGAATTCAAGGACAAATGGAGGAAGAGAACTTGGTCCGTAGAATCGAGATGTTGGAGACCATGATGAATAGGATGTTTAGAAGGCAAGAAGAGATTGCTGATTTACAAAAGACAGCTTCTGTCAAACAATACTCCATGGACTCAGTGGTTCAGGGCTTAGCTGAAAAGTTTGGCATAGGAAGGAGCTACCATGAGGAAATTTATGGGGAAGAACATGAAGAAGAGACTTCTAACACAAGAGAAAAGGTAAAATCTGATCATACTCCTTTTAAAGTTGAAACGAAAGTTGAGATTAAAATATTTGAAGGACAAGTAGATGCAGAGTTGCTTGATAAATGGTTAAAATAGTTAGAAGTCTACTTTAGTGTCCATAATGTCATTGACGCACATAGGATCACCTTTGCATGTCTCAAGATGGAGGGACATGCTCTGGTTTTGTGGGAAACCCATCTAGCCACTTGTGAAAAGAAAAAGCATCCTATTGTGAAATCTTGGCAAGAATTTAAAGAAATACTTAGAGCTAACTTCTATCCTATTGGCCATAAGACTAACCAAATGATTAAATGGTAGTATTTTAGACAAGGCAATGGTCAAAGTGTGCAGGACTATACTACGGAGTTTCGGAGGCAAGCCATGTTGCTTAACATGGACTTGGAGGATGAGGATATTCTTACCAAGTACTTGGGAGGACTTCACACTCACCTTTGAAGAAAAGTCATCTCCACACAACCCAAAGATCTCAACAAAGCATGCATACAGGCGTACTACATAGATGATGAAAAGAAGCAAGGAGAAGTAGAACCAAGGGTAAAGTAGTCAACAAATCAGCAGAAGAAAGATTTTGGGCAAACAAGTAACAAGGGTAAGTGGAAAGGGAAAGGTAAACAAGCTGCCACTACTTTGAATACTTGTAAAGATCCCAAGAATTTTTGCAACAACTGTGAAATCAATGGTCATACTGACGCTACATGTTGGAACTTGCATCTGGAGTTGCATCTGAAGAACCAAACCAAGGACTCAAAGAAGTTCATGATAGCTATGAAAATAGAAGAGGAGGTGGAAATCGAAGATGACTCTAATATAGATGAGAGGCTTGGATGCATGGCCACCAACATGGACAACCAGAAAGAGGAGATGAGTAGACTATTCCAGATCAAAATCCAGATCAAGAGAACTAAGGTAAACGCTTTGGTTGATACCGGTTCTCAGTCTAATTTGATTTATGAAGCAATTGTAAAGAATCTTGGTTTTGAGACTTACGAGCATCCACACCCTTATCCTTTGGGTTGGGTGAAGAAGGGTGTTGAAATTTAGGTAACAAGAATATGTAAGGTCAAGTTTGGGATAAATTCCCAATATATTGATGTTTTTGAAGCTGACGTTATTCCACTTGATGCTTTTGATGTTGTATTCGGGAGTCCTTACTTGTATGTTAGGGATGCTATATTTATGAGGAGGGAAAACTGGTACAGACGGGTCAAGGATGGGATCAACTACAACATTCAGGCACACCAGCATAAGACACGGGTTACTATGGTAAGTGCTAACCAAGCAAAATGACTTATTCAAGTAAATCATAATCAGTTTTGTTTACTTTTATTGAAGGATAAAAAAGATGGGGTAGAAACGGAAAGCATGATTTGGATAGTATTATTAAGTATTTTTAGGAAGTATTTTAGGCTCCTAATGGGTTACCACCAAAACGGGAAGTAGAGCATGGGATTCAGCTATTGCCAGAATCCCCTCTACCAAACATCGGGTTGTATAGGCAATCCTTGCTCGAGAGTACTTAAGTAAAGAAATAACTCCAGGAAATACTAGACCAAGGGGTGATACATCCGAGCACCTTACCATGTGGTTCACCTATTGTGATGGTGCCAAAGAAGGATGGTTCTTGGAGAATGTACATTGACTACTGTACTTTGCAAAAGATCACCATAAAGAACAGATATCCACCTGCCCACATAGATGATCTCTTGGACTAGCTTCAGCATGCCAAAATTTTCATGAAGTTGGATCTCAAGTTATGTTATCACCGAGTCAGAATGAAGGAGGATATATGGAAGACTACCTTCAAGACAAAACAAGGTTTGTATGAATGGTTAGTACTTCCTTTTGGGTTATGCAATGCACCCTCTACATTTATGAGATTGATGAATGATGTATTGTGGTATTTCATAGATTCATGTGTCATTTTATATCTAGACGATATCTTGATTTTTAGTGCCACATGGGAAGAACATCTAACTCATTTACAACAAGTCTTGCAAGTTCTCAGGGAGAAACAACTGCTTTGTAATATGAAGAAATTTGATTTTTCCAAACAATCACTTGTCTATCTTGGGCACGTGGTTGGATGAGGAGAGCTACAAGTGGATCCAAAGAAAGTGGAAGCCATCACTAACTGGCCAACACCAACAGGAGCCACAAAAAATAGGATTTTTTTGGGAGCAAGTACAGTACATATAGAATTTCATTCTAGGGATTCTCCACGAGTTGCAACACCTCTACACACAGTGGCCGCAAAGAGTAACAGTTTTGACTGGGGTAAGGAACAAGACAAATCCTTTGAGTTATTGAAATAAAAGATTATTCATGCTCCATTAATTCCTCTTCCTAATTTGTCAGCAGCCTTTTGAAGTAGAGACAGATGCCAACGATTATGCCATGGGCGCAGTGTTGCTTCAAGGAGGTAAACCCGTATGTTATCATTATGAAACTTTCACTTCAGTAGTTAAAGGATATTCAGTATATGATAAAGAAAATGTATGCACTAGTTCAGGAAATTAAAAAATGGAAGTATTATTTGTTGGGTAAAGAAGCTATCGCGCACACTGACCACAAACCTCTCTAGTATTTGCAAGCAAAATCTAAATTACAGCAGGCAAGGCACTACAAATGGATGGGGTTCCTTCATCAGTTCCATCTAGTGATTAAATACAAGAAGGGTAGTACAAACTTAGTGGCAAGACATGTTGTCTAGGCCACCCACACAAGAGAAGTTTTCATGTTTGGTCACTATCTCTCAGATCGAGCCCTTCATGAAGGAAGCTTACAGAGAGGCATATTCCTAGGACAAAGACTTTTGGGTGACATTTCAGCAGTTGCAGTCCCAAGGGGCTGAAAGGATAGGGATTTAATATTGTTATCTCAAAGATGAGATGATCTACTGTTGGGGGAAGCTTTGCGTGCCAAAAGAAGAGTGAATTCTATTGATGAGGGAAGCACATGCCTCAAAAGTAATGGGACATTTCGGTGTTGGTAAGACCCTAGCCCACTTGAAAAGGTACGTGTATTGGCCTAATATGAAAGAATAAGTATCAAAATTTATACAGGGATGTAAAATTTGTTGTACTAGCAAGCCTAAGACTAGGAAGTAAGGTTTGTATATGCCTTTGTCAATACCTACTCATCCATGGGAGGACATTTCTATGGATTTTGTAGGAGGATTACCTATGTCTAAACATGGCCATGACTATCTCTATATGGTTGTTGATAGATTTAGTAAGATGTGTATTCTTATGGCATGTAAAAAGACAATAAAATCACATAAGGCGGTAGATATTTTCTTTGCTAATGTATGGGTGCATTTTGGTTTGCCAAAATCTATTGTTTCTGACAGGGATTCTAGGTTCTTGGGGAAATTTTGGACTACTTTGTGGGACAATATGGATACCAAGTTATAGAGGAGCACAACTTTCCATCCATAGACAGATGGATAAACAGGACTTTGGTACAGTTGATCAGAGGGTATAATAGAAAATCCCCAAGGACTTGGGATGAGTTCTTAGCCTACATTCAACATTCCTATAACCGGGTAGTACACACATCCACTATGAAGTCACCATTTGAAGCATTCTTGGGATATCTACTGACAAATCCACTGGACATAGTAGTTGGACATACAGGATGAGAAGGATACATGAGACACAGAGGTGACTAGAGAAAACAAATTCATTGAGAGGATCCGGAAAATCCATCTAAAATTCAAAGAATAGCTAGAGAAATCTCAGCCCAAGTACAAAGCTAGGAACTATTAGCATAGAAGGGAATATAAGCTTCATGTTGGAGATAGAGCTTGGCTTTACTTGAGAAAGGAGAGACTGCAAGGTCAAGCATGAAATCTCAAGCCATTACGATATGGACCCTTCACCATATTGGATTAGGTTGGAGAAAATTCCTTTTGACTTGATTTGTCATCATTCATGATGATGTAATTTGTAGTAAACTGCGAGAAATTGCACTTATATGAGCCATCCATGCTAGATGAAGATGAAGAACTACAGTTGCTACCTTCTATTGAGGATTGCATCTTGGACTCACAAGGTGAATTGGAGGAGGATGTAGTACTACAACAAAAGGTGAGAGAGACTAGGAGAGGTCTGTAGGAGTCTTGGCAGATTGGACTGAAAGGAAAGACACCAAGGCAGGCCTAGTGGTACCTGAAGGAGCAAGTGAGGGAATTATTTCCTCATCTACTCCCCCACTAAGATTTTATGTGACCAAAAGCCTCCTAAGCAGGGGAGGTGTGATCCATAGGGATCGAAAATGACTCTACTTTATCAAATCAGCCAACACGAAGAAGAAAACAAATATACATGGAGGTTCTATCTGTTTAGTGATAGGACCGCCACCCCACCAGGGCGGTGGTCCTGGGACCACCGGTTTACATTGGGCGGCGGTCCTGGCTCTTGCGGACAGAAAATAAAATATGACATGAACAGTCCCAAAATTCCAAAGAGTGTCCATGTCTCTTCTTCTACATGAATTTTCCTATTCTCCAGTGCATGAGAGAACATGAGAAAGACTATAAATGCATGTTATGGAAGAGAACAAAGGCATTGAAGCATGAAGCAAGTGAATAAGAAGCTCCTACTGCTGGAATTGTGATTTGTAGAAGCAAGGAGTAATTGAGTCAGAGCAAGCAAGTAATTGGGAGAAAATGTGAGATATTATCTACTTCTCTTTCATACTTATTGTAATTTCTGTACTTATTATTGAATTGGCTAATAAAAGTGGGAAGAAAGAGCAATTGCCCTTCCCGACTGGTTTTTCCTCCTGTGGAGGTTTTCCAAGATAAAATTGTTGGTGTATGAGTCTATATTTTTTCCCTTTTTGCAAATTTTTAATTCTAAGCACAAGTGTAATTCATTCACTATCTATCTCTATTATTTTCTAATATAAATGAGAACAACAACGATTAATTGTGATTCTGTGGATAATTCCAAAGTTGAAGTGTTTACATATCACTAATCCTAATATAACGTTTATAGGGACCAAGGAGAGGAGAGGAGGTATAAAATTGGAAATACTAAGCTAAAAAGAGGCGATAACACCAAGAACAAGGGAAACGACACTTTTAGTGAAGGAAAATGGGAAGAAAATGATGGAGGAGAGGGAAAACAATTGTGCCATAGACCAAAAAGCACCTTACCTTCCACTTCCCATGCAAAACAAAATAGAAATAAACTTCACAAAGTGAAAAAACATACAAAAAATACTTGTAATGGATGAAGATGTATGAAAATACAATAAAACATAATCTAGGGTAGAGAACAACCACAAAACATGATATTTATTTCCTTAGAAAGATGCACAATCCTTTACGTTGAAGGAAAAGGGCATTAAAACCTTGTAAAGGTCTAGATCTAAGACATGCAACTCAAAACACTTGTGCAACACTTTAATATGATGCCCTTATATTCTAAGAGGTTCCAACCTTTTAAAAATGAGCACCATTTGCCAATATATAGAAAATGGGAGAATGAGAAGAGGGAAATGAGAGGGAAATTCAAATTTCTGCCTTCAATCACCAAAAACATGTATTAAATATATGAAAATAATCATGAGCACCTTGCCAAACAAATCCCCCATGTCACATTGCTTGCAGGAGAAGGTATGGGAACCACTCACCATTAAATATACCTGGAGGTAGATTTTAATTATTGGGATTGTTTTATGCCTTTTCACGCACCTAAATCCACCAACCTCTAAATTTAATGGTTCCTAAGTGAAGTTCATGATGAGACTTTTCCAATTTTATTTTTTTTTTCAAATTTGGAGTTCAAGAGAAAAAGGTATGGCCATGTGGACTTCAAATTGGGAAAAAATAGAATGGGTTCCCTATAGGTCATGATAGGCCACTTTAATAAATTTTACACTAGGGTCAAGTAAATCTAGTTGTTGGAGAATGAAGGGAAGGGCAAAACTATTCTTGATGTGCCATGTGAGCCTGATTTTTTTCACAAGTTTTTTTGAGGGAAAAGATTTGAGGTCGGGGTGGAACCATGGAATGGATTCACCTATTCTGTTAGGGCCCACCTTAACTAATTTTCTTGACTTCCACCCTTCCTTTGTTATCCTTTCTATCGGTGATGTCACTCATGTGGGGAATCTGAAGAAATGTGGGAATTTTCCAGTTGGTTCCCACAATTCCTACCTCACCCGTACATTTCCACCGGCACCTTGTATTTCTTTACACCATCATTTGGGTCACTTATGCATCGATACATGTTAGAACAAAGGAAGATTTCCTTGTGTTCCCAAAATGTCGGGTGATTCAACTTAATATAGATATCTTTTTCTCCAATTTGACCCCAAAACATTAAATTTGGTTAGGTATTAAATTGTAGAGGTCTTTAGTGAGGT
This sequence comes from Taxus chinensis, assembly GCA_019776745.2. Classification (NCBI taxonomy): domain Eukaryota; kingdom Viridiplantae; phylum Streptophyta; class Pinopsida; order Cupressales; family Taxaceae; genus Taxus; species Taxus chinensis. The sequence continues at coordinate 967,122,383 of CM034147.1, forward strand.
AGGAGATAAACATGTACCCAACATTGTTCAGTCCCTTCTTTAGATCAGTTTATGACTACCCAAGTATAGAGTTGAACCTGCTAGTCAAAGAATTGAAGCTTTTAATCAACCTCTGTGGAATAGGATTAGGATTAGGGGTTTCAATAATTTCATTGCCAAATTACATGGTCATGACTCCTCCCTATCTAAGGATTTTTTCAAAGCTTGGAAAGAGGATAAGTTTGTTGTCAGAGGGATGGAAATTGAGGTGTCTGAGTCCTCCATCGCCCTGGTCACAGACATGAAAATGGAAGGGCTTTAAAATTTTTAAGGATATAATCCATAGAGAACAGGAAATTGAGTTGTTCTTTGTTGGAAAGGAAAGATGTCTCTTTCTTTACGAGATGGTGTTGTCCAGGTTATGCATTCCAGGTACATGGAGAGATGGTGTGCCTTCAAATCATGAAGTACATCACTCTAGAAGGATAAATACCAGAAATATCTAGACTCACCATTTGACCCTTCTGAACATGTTCCACCATAAGGTCATGGTGAGCATCCCCTTCTTTCTATTTATGTCTTTGACTAAATATTTAATGGCTTTCTAGTAGGAGAAAGCTGGAGTTGCCTCTGCATGAAGGGCTCATTCTTCTGATTGTTTGAAAATGGGAAACCTACTCTTGTCCCCTTCCCTAAAAGAGCATGAAGATGAGGGTGACCTCACTCTCACTGATTGCCTCACTAAGCTGAAGGCTGGTAAATGCAATAGTTGTGGGGGAGGATTATAGGTAAAGAAATTGGTGAGGATGGTCGTGGGGAAGTGAGGACTTCAAGGAAAAGATAGATCCGAGATGGTTATTTAAAGGGTTTGGAGGATTTGAGTAGTAAAGGTCCATTACTTAGAAGGGGTGATCCAAGCGATGGAAGAAACCAATGCTGGCCAAAGGGAAACAATGATGGATTTCATCAATGCTTCTAAGTAAAATATGTCTACTGCAGGTGAGGTCCAAGCAAAAGTTTATGGAGCTGGAGGAGCAGGTCAAGAAGTTGAGTAAGAGGCTAGAAGGGATGGAGGAGGACACTAAAAAGAAGGAATTTTAGCTTGTGTATCAGTAGCTCCGAGGATGAGCTGGAGGATGATATTAATGACAAAGGTGCTAAGAGTGGCGTGAAAAAAGATAGCCACGATGGTAGCAGTGGGGGTTCCCCAAAAAATTAACTTCTGGTTCTAGACTGTTAGCAGAATTTTGGCAAACTTTTGTTGTTTTATAGTCATGGAGACTATTTCTCCTTCTCTCTGGTTTCCCCACCTTTGGTTCTAAGTATGATTCTTAATTGTAAGATTTAAGCATGTTTAACTCCTTTCTTGGAATTTTCCATTTCCTTCTTGTTTGTAGGTTTCTATTCTTCATCTTGTAATGGCCCCTAGGATCCAGTCCCTGTTTTTACCTTATCTAATAAAAAACATGACCAACCTCATTATAACTAAAACACACCACTAAGTTCTTTCCTTTGTAGTTCTCAACTTGTCTAGATGGGTCATTCAAATTAAATCTAGCAACATGGCCTTTTTTATTGCAATTGTAACATACCACACTCTTAGCATATTCACTCCTATTGTCCCTACATGGATGGTCATCTCTAGTATACCTTTTATACTCTTTTCCCCTATGACCAAATATATTGCATGTATAACAATAAACATTAAAAGTTCTTTCATACCTTGAGGCTTTAGGTTTCCTAAAGGACTTAGTCTTCTCAATGTTCTTGATGAGAAAATTCTTCTTTTACTTTTTGATGTTGGGTTTACCTACTTCCTTTCTTGAAATCAGGTCCTCTTGCTCCAATTCCTTTCCTTTGGAATCCTCTTTGAAACCCAAACCAACTCTATCACATACCTATATCTCTTTTCTAATAAGATCATCTAGATCATTGTTACTTTTATCAAACTTTTGAAAGGACATAGTCTACTTGCCAACCTCTACCTGTTAAGCCCTTAGGAACTCTTTATCTTCTTCAAATTTTGAGCATAAACTTATTTTATCCTGAAAACTTAAAACAAGATATTTTACCATCTCTTTTAATAATTTGATTGACTCATTTTTCTTGTTTGATTCAGACTTGTAATTTTCTTCTAGATTATGAATCTTGTTTTCATATTCCTTGACCTAAATACTTGGCTTTTTGTTCTCTTGATCATCATGTTTTAACTCTCTTTAGATTCCCTCAAGGTCATCTTTGGTATCCTCTTCATCCTCATCAGAGTAACTTCAATAACCTAATATAAAATCACCTAATAAAGAAGATCCATCACTAAAAGACCTTATTTCATCATTGGTCATAAACAATACCTCATTTCCTACATCCTCGTGATCTAATTAAAATTTAGAATATGAAAACACCACAACTAGCAACAGACAATTCATCATCTTCCTTTGAATAAAAGATTCTTTTAACCTTCTTCTTTTACTCAAACATCTTAAATTTATTTTTACCTTAGTTAAACTTATGATTATTCTTATTACGATCATCCTCATGATTTTCATATCCTTATTTTTCATGTCTATGAGGACATTTAGCAGAAAAATGACCTACTTCACCATAATTGAAACACTTGAATGGAATTTTACCCTTTATACTTACCAGATCCAACATTCAATCTTCTAGCCATCATTCCAAATAGTTCTTCATCATCAATTTCAGAAGCATTATCCTCTTTATCCTTCTTGCATTTAGTCTTCATTTGAGATTTGAAAGCAACCTCTCTCTTGGCTGGTTTGAAATCATCTATCCTCATTTCATATGCAATAAAAGTTCGATGTAACTCATTCATATTCAAAGTAGTCAAATCTTTTTTCTTCTTCAATAGAAGATACTTTAGAATCAAACCTAGGATTTAGGGATCTCAAAATATTTTGAACAACTTCTTCTTTCACATATTTTCATAACGCTTTCATGGTATTGACAACCTTGTCAACTCTAAGAATATATGAAACAATAGACTCATTATCATTCATCTTAATACTCTCAAACAAATTTCTATAAGTTTGAGGCTTAGTAATTTTTACGTTTGAGTCACCTTCATACAACACTTGAATTTTCTCCCATGTTTCTTTTGTTGACTTGCAATGCATTATCTTTCCCATGTTAGATTCTCCAAGACCACATATGATAGCAGTAAAGGCCTTAGAATTGTCATCACATGCCTTCTTGTATGCAGTACTAGTATACGGAGAGGTAAGAGTAGTATAGCCATTTTTCACAGCTTTCCAAACATCAAACCCTAGATACATGATATGAGTCTTCATCCTCAAACTCCAAAAATCATATTTTGTTTCATCAAATAGCAGTGCCTTGCTGGTAGAGAAACCACGTTGTTGACTTGCCATTTTTTGCTTCAAAGGATCTCCTTTCAAGTAATCAAACTTCTCTAAAAGGATTTGTTTTGATACCAATTTTTGGAAGCACAATGAACTGAGAGGGGGGTGATCAGTCCTTACAAAATTAATTCAATTTCAGATTACTTACTTAAATCACAGACCACTTATTCAACGATTAATGTGTGCACAACATAAAATAGCATACATAAAATCAACCATGAACAAGAGAATCAACACCATAACACAATATATAAGTGAGAAACCCTAATGGTAAAGAAAAATCCATTGAAACACAATCTTTAATATTGATATGTTTCACATTTAATGAGGCACCAACCCTACAAGAAGCGCCAACCCCTAATTTAGTGAAGTACTCACTCCACAAGGATGCTACAACCCCCTAACAATGAATAAGCACCAACTCAGCCACCTATGAAGAATATATTTGAATTATGTTTCTGCTTCAATTAATGGAAATCACCAAATTCAGCTCACACCTTCAAACCTTTAAACCCTAGTTCTTCAAACTTGCACAATCTTGCACTATCTTCACTTCTCAATGCATCAAACCCTTGCAAACAATATTTCTATCATTATTCAACCTGTAACACACTTTATAATAAATAAAATCATGCCTTTGTAGCCTACAAAACTCAATCACACCTAGGTTGCACATTTTCACACACACTCACTCATAACTAATGCAAAATAACACCCAAAACATCACTTTTATAGGATCTTCTTGATTCAAATTCAAAAGAGGTCAGTTTCCCACCTTTGGTATTGACCATTACCAACTTAATAAGAATTGCATTTGAATCATTAAAACATTCACATTTGACCCATGTGGGTCGGCCATGCCAAAAACCTCTCATCATGCACAAAAAATCCTCAAAACCTCATCACTAGAACGAAAAAATTCACTAATCACAAAACCATGCTTATTAAAGCTTCTTATATTCACTAAACATGATTAATATTACATAATATGCATCATACATGGTCACACATTTATTTATCCAATCAAATATTTCATTTAATGGGCCCACTATCTCATTTCCTTCTCAAAACATATGTTATCAGCATCCCGATTTCACCTTTGGGCCTCAAGACCACCCAAGATGATCTCAAATATGACATGTGACCACTCTATGGAAAGAACTTAAAACCTTTATAACACATCTAAGAAATTTATACCTCATGAAACATCCATATACTCAAACCATAAAAACTTTACTCTTCACCAAAACAAGTTGCCCAAAAACCAGTTTTACAAACTCAACTAGTTTGCACCCTTGATGATACTTTCAATACCATCAAATTCTTAAATCTATGAAATCCAATTTACATCCCTATTCACTTTCCAGGTGGTATCAAGCATCAAATCAATCCATTTCATGCTTCAATCAACTCAATCTTTAGCAAAAGTAGTCTTGTCTTGAAAACAAGAAACCTTCATCTCCACAAACTGACCTAGAAACACATTAAATAAACTCATCATGAGACAAAAATTATACCATTGGAAATATCTATGAATCCTCTATTTCCATAACATATTGAAACTCCTTCCAACTCCAAGTTGAAGGCCTTCAACCAAGCTCATCTCTGCAAAAAGCATGAAACTACCCTGAAACTTACCCTTTGACCAGTCATTCACAAATGAAGCATACTTTACCATTTAAATTCATCACCATGACCTAAAACATCATTTAAATCAATAAAAACTCACATAATCAACATAATTCCATTTAGTTTGCAACTCCTTTGGACAACCTTGTCCCAAACTAAACTTCTTCAGAAACAAACCTATTTGAGTGGGTCCACTCATCACCACAAACTACCATACCTTTATAGAAACCTGGAGGAGTCCTCTACATGATCCAATCATCATCATGCACTAGAAATAAATTATTTCCACTTAGGAATCATTTTCTCTCCTACTCGCTTTTGAGCTAGGGTTTCAAACACATAAGAAGTTGTTTACCTTCTTAACATTCATTCATAAAAACATGACGATGAAATGACCTCATTATTTTTTTAAACCTTATATAATCAATTTAGAAACATCCCTGAAAATCTACAAGGTCCCATGCAAAGCACAAAATTCAGGGTGAGCATTAGAAGATCCAATTCGAGTTGGAAATGTCCTTCTTCTTGACCTTGTTTCACCAAAACTGACATAACTTGCAAAATACTCATCATGGAAACCTAAATTTTTTCCCACCTCAACATCATGACACATCCTAATAACATCTCCAATCATCACAATGTCTCAAAATATCTCTCCATATTTCCATCCCATCTCATTTGCATAGCTAGCCCTTAGGGTTTTGCACTGTCTAGGCTAGGGTCAACTGAAATAACATCATAACTCATCATATAAAATATCTCAAAAGGCCCTAACATATGTTTTAATATATTTTATGACATACTTGCATGATTCCATGAGCTCATATATCTCCACAACTCAATCTCATACCTCCTAGCACCCATACCTAGTTTAAATGAGCACCTGAATCTTGGTCATCCACCTGTATCTGCACCCTAAAACTCATGTGAGTGCACAAATCACTCTCTAATAATTCTCTCCATGCTTCCAACATGCTCCTCAAGCTATCAAGAAGCTCAATCACCATGCACCATCACCTAGGCTAGCTAGGTCACCTGATTGGGCTTACTAGAACAAGTAATTCTCACTGAATCAACTCATGCAACCAAGAACATACCTGAATATCCATGAAATCATCACTTGAGAATCATATGACTCTACTCCATCATCCAATTTTTCATTAATGGGATTTTACATCAATGACAACACCTAAATCACAACATGCCAACAATCTCCCCCTTTGTCATTGATGGAAAACCACCTGAAATCTCCCCTTTTTACATTAATGACAAAGGCATACATGTACCTACATATTCTTCATATTTCTCAGCTTCATAGGATCACATTTGGTTGGAAACATCAACCAAAGTCTCATTCTAGCTCATAATCAAGTGAAAAATTCTTCTCAAAAACTGAATTTTGACCATTTTTCAAGCATGGAAACATTATACTCCCCCTGGGAAAAGCACATACAACACCTAAATATGTCAATAATCATGAAGAAATAAACATTTTACCTCTTCCTGGAGCTATAGCATCATCATCCACCTTCTAAACATGCAAAACTTGTCATTTCACATCCAAACTTTGTTTTTGCCTTCAAGAGACCACTGTAACAGACCTATACCTGAAGCATACACCATCATGAATCATGCCAACAATGATGTACATGAGCTAAAAAATTATCCTTACATTCATTCTTGAGCTTACTTAACTTTTCAAGGAACAATCTTGACTTGACACATCATCTTTTTCTCTACATATCTCACTAGGACTGAAATCCCTGAACAGAGCCTTTCAGTGATATTTGGAACCAACTTTGACAAGCTCTAGAAGTACCATTCACCTTATGGAAAAACATTTCCAAAACTCCCCCTGATTAATACCATCTTCACTCTAGTGGAAAACAAAAATTTGACTCCAAACCTTGCTTGCAAGCCTTGAGATGAATCAAACACTTGAGCATTGTCCTAAACCTTTTCTTTCAGTTTTGACAGTCATATTTACATGATATAATGCAAATTTGGATCATACAACCTTCTCCATAAGCTAATATACTAGAAACTTGACTTCACAAACCTTACTAGGACATTATATTCCCTAGAAAACCTTCAAATCATGTTATAAATGAAGAAAGACTCCCCTTGATTGAAGATACAATATAGACCTGTAGAACCTCATTTCAACTTCTTAGCACACTGTATGTCAAATTTACCTTCTTGATCTAAGCACAATCTGCCATTTCTTGCATTTATTGACATCTTGAGATACCTTCAACTTCCAAGAAAAACACAATCTCCCATATCATAATCACAAACTATAAACACCATGTACCAATTTTGTCATGACAATTTCAACTCCTTTAGCATCATGTCATATCATATTTTAATCACATTCACAATCCTTTTCATGGACCAAGCTTACTAAGAGACCTCAATACACTTTCTAGATCACATGATAAAATTGAAGAAAATCTTAACACATCATAGATGGACACAAACACATTATAAACCTCAAGGATAAATCCATCATACTCTGCCTCTTGCACATACATTTGTACATAGAACATCATTATCATTCAACTATGGAGTAACAAGTGAAACTTGAACTTACCTTAAACCTCTTACCATCTTGAGATCATTCTTATTTTCTCAAGTATCAAGGACCCATAACATCTTCAACATAATTCATACACATGCTCCTTGAGGCTCATCATATCAACCAAGATTTCAGTACACCAATCCTTATACATGTAGAAGCTCATTTTTCATTCTCATGAATTCACTGTGACCAATTCTCGCAATCCTTGAGTCAATCTTGACAAGAAAAATTCATGTAGCATACCGATGACACTCATTAGATGAAACACACCTATCTATATCAGGACTAATACAAGTCATTAATATTTCAATAGTAATCCTTTTCATACCTGTATAGCTCATTTCATACCTTGAGCACTTCACAATCTTTACAACTATCAACCTTGAATTGTAACATTTTCACAATATAGTCTTTATTCACTAGTAGACTCTTAGAGAAATTTCACACTTTTAGTGTCGATGAAGGATTTTTCAAAATATCTTCAGGACTCATTAATACATTCTCATACCTACATCCATTATCTATCTCATCACAATCTGAGTTGATATCCCCATAAATCAAAATAGTTAAACTAAATTTTGATAGATAACATCTTTGACAGTCCTTCATTCACCATGTACTCAAGAAAATCTCAGATCCTTATAGCCTCTTCAAAAGCATCAATAAAATATATATCACTTGCTAAAAGTGACAAAATTTATGACCATAAATTGCATCTTCAATATTATAGTTAACCCATCCATTTATGTTTCAGCAAAGACAACCTCATTCACATTTTGAATTATGCTTCATCTTCTAGGAGCTATAAAAGGACATTACACCTTATTCATGCATTAATGACCTTGTTAAGACAATCATGGTGACCTTTAATTTCATTTTCTATTCTCCACACTATGTGCACACAGACTACTAGCCCTTTATCATGATGAAACATACACCTATCTTTTGATAGAAATCACTTTTATGATGAAATCTTACTTGTTATAGATACCCTTTAGGCCACTAATTAGTCACCTCCATGAATCCTTGAAGTCATGTTCAAAGATACATTGCCCAATTTTTCATTCCATCTTTTTCAATTAGATCTCTTTGCACTTCATAGTCAAAACTCAACACTGTCATGAATTCTAAGCAATTTGGCAGTTTATTCAGGTATGAAACCACTTGAATCTAAAATTACTCATTTTCTAGATGATTTGTACAAAATTTTAGCATTGGAATCCACCATTTGCACCTTCAAAAAACAACTTTTACTTCATACCTCTCCTTATAAGAACACACAGAAATAGTTAAGACAGAGATACTTCAAAAATGCACATAATTTTGTTTCAAGAGCTCAAACTTGACCACCAACACTATAATAACACCTCCTAATGTCTTGAGCATCTTTTGACATGATTTGGAAGCATGAACATCACTTGCATACTTGATCCACCTTAGTTTGTACTCACTTGATCCTTCAAGAACACTGCAGCAACCTCCCTTCTCATGATGGTCTGATCAAGTCATCATACTTGATGACTCATCACATCTTTAAACTTTATTCCTTTGATGCAAATACACCCTTTGATACACTTAACACAAGACACATGACACTTAAACCAATATGCATACCTAGACAACTCATGATGACCAAAATAGACTACCCAAGGAGAATGTATCCTTTATGACTCTTGATCACATTCCATCAACCTTATGAGGAAAATTCATATCTTCACACTCATCATACATTCTTAGACACACTTGATTCATGAATTTATAGCTTATGACAAACTCATGACACTCCATTTTTTACTTAGATCAAACAACATGAGATAACACAGACCTTAGACTCTTCCATCAACTCTAACCATTGACTCGGACTAAATAAGACCTTTTACATGAATGTCATGACACAATAAACCTCTTATGAGACATAAACATGACTCTTACACTCATTGAGTCATCCCAAATTGATAACACAACATGATAATGCAGATAAAACGTTCAAGAACACTAGACATACAACTTGAAGACAACAAGACTTAGATCTTGACATTCACAACTTGATCAACCATATAGAACCACAAAAACATGCTTAAGGACTTGAAATGACATACCTTGACATCATGGAGGAGAAACACACATACTCTAGACAACTCCCCCTCACTCCAATGCTTCATATGAACTGGTATACCTCTAAGAAGCATAGTAGAGGTATATGACACACCATGAGGATCTAAAAGAAGGACTTGAAGAAGGTTCCAACCCTCTTGGACACCTAAGAAATCCTTCTTCTTCCTTCCTTTTGAATATAGATCTATGAGTCATGCCTTGATTTCCATCATATCCTACTCTTGATGAGACACCATTGCTCTCTTATAGGCTCCCAATTCTTCTTTGATTGTTATCATGCATCCTAGACCTTTGAAAGCTTCTTCTTGCCTATTAGGACCTTAAACCCTCTAATTTTTCCTTGAGAAACCATGATACGGTTCTCTTGCCACATGACCAACTTCATTACAGTTGAAACACACCACTAAGTTCTTTCCATTGTAGCCTTCAACTTGTCTAGGTGGATCATTCAAGTAAAAATCTAAAAACATGACCTTTCTCATTGCAATTGTAACACACCACTTTCTTAACATATTTACTCCTATTGTCTCTCCATGGATGATCATATCTAGTATACCTTCTACACTCTTTTTCCCTATGGCCAAATCCATTACAAGTATAACAATAACCATTGAAATTTCTTTCATACCTTGAGGCATTAGGTTACCTAATAGGACTTAGTCTTCTCATTGTTCCTTGATAAGAACCTTCTTCTTTTCTTCCTTGATGCTAGGTTCACCTACTTCCTTTCTTGAAACAAGGTCCTCTTGCTTCAATTCCTTTCCTTTGGAATCCTCTTTGAAACCCAAACCAACTCTATCACATGATGATTTCTATTTTCCAAGAAGATCATCTAGATCATTCGAACTTTTCTCAAAATTCTGAAAGGACATAGTATTTTTTCCAACCTCTAATAGATCTTCCCTTAGGAACTCTATATCTTCTTCAAATTTTGAGCACACACTTTCTTTATCCTTCAAAATTAAGACAAGATACTTTACCTTCTCTTCTAACAATTTGATTTACTCATTTTTACTTGCTTGATTCAGACTTGTACTTTTCTTCTAGCTTATGAATCTTGTTTTCATACTCCTTGACTTGAAGACTCAACTTCTTGTTCTATTTCTCAACATTCTTTAACTCTCTTTGAACTCCCTCAAGATCATCTTTGACATCCTCTTCATCCTCATCAGATTAGTTGCAATAACCTGATATAAAATCACCTAATAAAGAAGAGTCATCACTAGAAGACCTTATTACATCATTGGTCATGAAAATACCTCATTTCCTACATCCTCATGATCTGATTCAGGATTCAGAATCTAAAACACCACTACTAGCATCAGACAATTCATCATCTTCCTTTGAATAAAATATTATTTTTCCCTTCTTCTTATAGTCAAATCTCTTAAAGTTCTTTTTACCTTTGTTAAACTTATGATTCTTCTTATTATGATCATCCTCATGATTTTCATCTCCTTCCTTTTCATGCCTATGAGGACACTTAGCATAAAAAATGACCTACTTCACCAGAATTGAAACACTTGAATGGAAGTTTACCTCTATACTTACTAGATCCAACATTCAATCTTCTAACAATCATTGCAAATAGTTCTTCATCATCAATTTCAGGAGCATCATCCTCTTTGTCCTTCTTGCATTTGGTCTTCATTTCAGATTTGAAAGCAACCTATCTCTTGGCTGGTTTGGAATCATCTATCCTCATTTCATATGCATTCAAAGTTCCATGTAACTCATCCATCTTCAAAGTAGTCAAATCCTTTACCTCTTCAATAATAGATACTTTAGAATCAAACCTAGGAGTTAGGGATCTTCAAAACCTTTTGAACAACAAGCTTCTTCTTTCACATATTCTCCTAACCATTTCATGTTATTGACAACCTTGTCAACTCTAAGAAGATATGCAACAATAGATTCGTCATTATTCATCTTACTCTCAAAATGATTTCTAAAAGTTTGAAGCTTAGCAATTTTTACCTTTGAGTCACCTTCATACAACACTTGAAGTTTTTCCCATGCTTATTTTTCTGATTACAATGCATTACCTTTCCCATCTCAAATTCTCCAAGACCACATATGATATCATTAAAGGCCTTTGAATTGTCATCACATGCCTTCTTGTTCTACAGTACTAGTAGGAGGAGTGGTAGGAGTAGTATATCCATTTTCCACATCTTTCCAAACATCAAACCCTAGAGACATGATATGATTATTCATCCTCAAACTCCAAAAATCATAGTTTTTCCATCAAACAGTGGTGTCTTGCTGGTATAGAAACCACTTTGCTGACTCACCATTTTTGTGCTTCAAAGGATATCCTTTCAAGTGATCAAACTTCTCCAAAAGGACCTGCTCTGATACCAATTGTTGGAAGTAACAATGGACTGAGAGGGGGGTGAATCAGTCCTTACAAAATTAATTCAATTTAAAATTTCTTACATAAACACATTAACCAATTATCCAACCATTAATGTGTGCACATTCATCAAATACCATACATGCAATCAACCATGAACAAGAAATCAAACCATAACACAAGATATAAGTGGGAAACCCTCATGGGGAACAAAACCCACTGAAACACAATACTTTATATTGATATGTTTCAAATTTAGTGAGGCACCAACCCCACAAGGAGCACCAACCCCTTGTTTAGTAAGGCCCTACAAGGAGCACCAACCTCTAGTTTTGTGAAGCACCACTCCAAAAGGAGGCTACAACCCCCCAAGATGACTAAACACCAACTCAAACACCTAATGATGAATATATCTCTAAATTTTTTTCTGCCACAACTGATTTTATCACACTTATTCAACTCACAAACGTTTCAAACCCTTGTTCAAACCCTAGGTCTTCAAACTTGCACAATCTTCAACATTATCTTCACTTCTCAATACATAAAACCCTTGCACACACACTTTAAACATTTCTCAATCCTTAAAAATAAAAATATAAAACTCTCAACGCCTATGCCTTTTTACCTCCAAATTAATCACACATAGGTCACACTTTTCATACTCACTCAACTAATGCAAAATAACACCCAAAACATCACTTTTATAGGCTCTCCTTGATTAAAATTCAAAAGATGACTAGTTTCCCTCCTTTATCCCAACCAATAAAAACTTCATAAAATCCCATTTGAATCATTAAAACATTCATATTTGACTCATGTAGGTCAGCCATGCCAAAAACCATCCATCATGCACCAAAAATCCTCAAAACCCCATCACTAAGATGAGAAAAATACAACTCATGCACAAAACCATGCTTATTAAAGATCCTAATTCACCAAACATGAGTAATATAACATAAAATAATCATACATGGTCTGCAAATTTACTTTAACCAATCAAATATTTCATTTAATGGGCCCACTGACTCATTTCCTTCACAAATAAGTTGTTATCAACATCCTAATTTCACCTTTAGGCCTCAAGACCACCCAAGATGATCTCAAATATGGCATATGACCACTAAATGGAAATATTAAAACATTTAGAACACATCTAATGCAATTCTATACCTCTTGAAACATCCATATACTTCAAACCACAACAACTTTACTCTTCACCAAAACAAGCTTACCCAAAAACCAATTTTGCAAATTCACTAGTTTTCACCCTTGCTGATACTTTCAAGACCTCTAAAGTCATTCAATAGAAAAAATTTCATCCCTATTCAATTTGAGGTGATATCAAGGTCAATCAATTCCATGTATCAATCAACTCAATCTTTCAACAAAAGCAGTCTTGTCCTGAAAAGCAAGAAACCTTCTTGCTCCACAAATTGATTTGGAAACCAAATCAAATAAAATCATCATGAGACAAAACTTATACCATTGGAAATATATATGAATCCTATTTCCATAATATATTGTAAACTCCTTAAGTGGAAGGCCTTAAACCAATATCATCTCTGCAAAGTTCCAAAACTACCCAAAACTGCACTTTGACTAGTCTTCACAAATAGAGCATACTTGATCATTTAAATGCATCACGATGACCTAAAATCACCATATAAATCAATAAAATATCACATAATCAACATAATGTCCATTTAGTTTGCAACTCCTTTGGAAAACCTTGTCCCAAACTAAACTTCTTCAGAAACATGCCTATTTGAGTGGGGTCACTCATCACCACTAAGCTCTATCATACCTTTCTGGAAACCTGTAGGATTCCTCTACATGATCCAATCATCATCCATGCACTAGAAACAATTTTGAAACTTATGATCATTTTATCTCCTACCACTTTTGAGCTAGGGTTTCAAACACATAAGAGGTTTTACCTTCTTAACATTCATTCATAAAAATTGAAAAATTAAATGAATTATTTTTTCTTTTAGAATCAATGTAGAAACATCCCTAAAATCTAAAAGGTCTCATACAAAACACACAATTTAGGGTGAGCATCAAAAGATCCAATTTGAGCTGGAAATGTCCTTCTTCTTGACCATGTTTCACCAAAATTTACATAACTTGAAAAATACTCATCATGGCAACCTTAAATTTTTCCCACAATATCATGACACCCCCTACTAAAATATTCAAATCATCTCCATGTCACAAATAACACTCCATATTTCCATCCCATCTCATTTGCATAGTTAGTCCTTAGGGTTTTACACTTTCTAGACTAGGGTCAACTGAAATAACACTGTAACTCACCATGAAACCTCTCTAAAAGGCCCTAACATACTTGGAATTTCTTCTATGACATCCTTTCATGATTCCATGATCTCATATAGATCTACAACTCAACCACATGCCTCCTAGCACCCATACTTGGTCCAAATGAGCACCTGAAACTTCTTCATCCACATGTATCTACACCTTGAACATACATGCTCCTCAAGCTAACAATAATCTCCAACCACCATGCATCATCAAGAAACCAAGACCATACTTGAATCTCCATGACATAATCACTCTGAGCATCATCTGACTCTACTCCATCATTCACTTTGTCATTAATGATATTTTACATCAATGACAACACCTAAAACACAACATGCCAATAATAGTGAGGCCACTAGGCCTACCTTGGATATTTGGGGACCCATTAGAGAATGTGATGGGTTTTATGAGGTGGAGATATGACTAGATAATTTATGATGGGGTGGAAAGGGATCAGACCTATTATACTGATCAGCTACGTGGTTTATCTGTGTATGACGTATTTTGGAGGTCGCATGTACAATTTATTGTGTGGCCTAGCATGGATGTGGAGTTAATGGAATTGAGGTAGGTGAAATGGGTTCAGTGTTTTAGGGTGGAGATGATTGAGGCTATGTAGTTCTTTAAGGTGAAAATGAATTTCAGACTCCCACAGAAGATACGAGGTGAGTCGATCGTATATCGGTGAGATAATTTTGAGAGGGACCTACCAATACCAACAATAGATGAGGAAGATCATGTAGGGGATCCAGAAGGTATAATTTTTGATGATTTTGTAGTTGTAGAGTGCTTCAGTGAGTGGTGGATGTAGTAGTGGGCTGCTCGAGGAGATAGAGTGGAGAAGAGACAAAGGAGTGGGAAGTGGTGAGGAGTTGGCTAGGATACAGTCATATTTTGATGTGTTGTAGCTGGAGCGGGATAGGTTGATAGTGGAGCGTGTTAAGCACAAGATAATACTAAGAGGGGGTGAATAAGTATTATGATATTCTTTTAAATTTAACACTTAATCTCAAATTTGTAATCACAATTAATCAGTTTCACAGAGAATATATCAAAGCAACCAATGAATACAAAGCAAAATAACACATTGCAAATAGACACAAATTTACGTGGAAACCCTTTTGGGAGAAAACCACGGAGAAAATCTTCTTTATTATATTTCTCAAATGTTTGTAGACACCAATTGCCAAATTACAATTTTTGTAGGCACCAACCTATAGGAGAACCAACCCTTGTTGCTAAGCACCAACTCAGCAAGAGACACCTATCTCTTTAAATATGAAGGCACCGACCTTGCTCACAAAAAACAAACTCTTTTCTATCTTTTATGTTGTTTTTGCTTCAACAAGTGATAAAACAAAATTGTTGCTAAGAATATCCTTTTTTATTTATTTCAGTCCCTTCACATAAATAAATCGCTGCAACTTTTCATCGAAAATAAATCTGCCCTTAGCTCCTTTTTATTTCTTCCTTTTCTCTCTTCACCCAAAATATTCAATATGTGTGCTTTTTTTTTTATTAAATCAAATGATTCTATCTCCTTATATATCCTTCTCACATCCTTTCAAAAAGACACATCATTCTAAGCAACACAACCTTTCTATTATTTAATTAACACAACTTAATTAACTTAATTAACACAATCTCTCCCTTTGTCATTGATGACAACCTTCAAAAAAACTTTTCTACAACTCCCCCTTGCTATAACTCCCCCTTATAGTCATTCTCCCTCTTTGACATCTATGGCAAAGGGCCAATCTAGGAGCTAAATATTGTAATGTTTAGCTCCCCCTCAACCGATGCTTCTCTTGATTTTTTAATGGAAAGAAGCAAAGAATATTACTCCCAACTTCTGTCATAGATATTCAAATGTCTCCTTTAGAAGTGGCTTGGTGAAGATATTTGCTATCTATTCGGATGTAGCAACAAATTCCAAATTTACTTACTTTTTTGTCACATGCTCTCTTAAGAAGTGATATCTTATGGGAATATGATTTGTTCTAGAATGCATAACCAGGTTCTTTGAAATACTTATCACACTGGTATTATCACAAAATATGGAGATTGGATGATCATACTCTACTTTGATATCTTTTAAGGTTTGCTTCATCCATAAAATTTGAGTACAACATAACACTGCTGCTATATACTCTACTTCTGTTGTGGATAAGGATACAGAGTTTTGCTTCTTACTTAACCACGATACCAGGCTATCTCTAAGGAAAAATGTTCCTCCACTTGTACTTTTTCTATCATCCACACATCCTGCCCAATCTGAATCGGTATAAGCTACCAATGTGAATTCTTTACCCCTTGGGTACCATAACCCATAATCCATAGTTCCCTTTAGATATCTAAATATGTGTTTTACAGCTTGCACATGTGTTTCTTTAGGCCCTGCTTGAAAACGAGCAACCATACCCACTTCTTGCATGATGTCTGGTCTAGATGCCATCATATATAGTAAACTCCCAATCATTGATCTATAGAGAGTTTGATCAACATTCGAAGATTCATCATCTTTTCTCAACTTACTCCCAGTAACCATAGGTGTGCTTACAGGTGCACACTCCCCCATACCAAATTTCTTCAACATTTCCTTCACATACTTGGTTTGGGATATAAATATTCCTTTATCAGATTGAGAAATTTGCAATCCAAGGAAAAATGATAACTCTCCCAACATAGACATCTCAAACTCCTTTTGCATTTCTTTGACAAATTTCTTGGACATTTCCTCATTGTCTCCTCCATAAATTATGTCATCTACATATACAAAAACAATCAATTGGTGCTCACCTTCAATTTTAATGTAAAGATTGCTATCAACAAGTCCTCTCTTGAACCCTTGGTCTTGTAGGTACTTATAAAACCTTGTGTACCATGCTCTGGGAGCTTGTTTTAATCTGTACAAGGCCTTTTTCAACTTACACACATAATCTTAATTTTCTGATAGGAGGAGCCCTTCAGGCTGTTCTATGTATACTTATTCTTCTAACTTCCCATTTAGAAATGCTAATTTGACATCCATTTTATAAACTTTGAAGTTCTTGAATACCAAAAAATAAAGAAACATTCTAATTGCTTCTAATCTAGCAACATGAGCAAAAGTTTCTTCAAAATCAACACCTTCTACTTGAGCATACCCTTTACATACTAACCTTGCCTTGTTTCGAGTGACTTGCCCATCTTCATTCAATTTATTTCAGAATACCCACTTAGTGCCAATCACATTCTGATCCTTTGGCCTAGGTACAAGTTTCCATGTTTCATTCTTCACAATTTGATCTAACTCTTCCTCCATTTCCTTTATCCAATGTTTATCATGGTTGGCTTTTGCAAAGTTCTTCGGCTCTATTTTGGATAATAAGGATAAATTTATTGGTTTTGATGCACTTACAGTTCTTCTTCTTGTCTGCACTCCATCATCAAGGTTTCCAATGATCTGAATTTTAACATGATTCTTCTTAACAAAACGAGATGGTGTTTTGGTGTCCTGCCTTCAGATTTACTTAATTTTTCAACATCTTCTTCCTCTTCTTTTTCTTTCACTACCTCAGGTATTTCTAAGGGCTCTTCTTTAGGTTCTTTAGCTTTTTGATTCACAATTTCATCCACTCTCACATTTGCACTTTCTACTATAGTTTGTAGTCTTTTGTTATATCATCTGTAGGATTTTCTTTTAATAGAGTAGCCAAGAAAAATTCCTTCATCCGATCTTGAATCGATTTGCCCAAGTTCTCTTCATTTCTTTTAATAAAGCATCTACTCCCAAACACTTTGAAATATTTTACAGTAGTTGGTTTTCCTTTCCACAATTCATAAGGATTTTTGTCATGATTAACTCTGATTTGCCCTCTATTCAAGATATGAATAGCCGTATTTACCGCTTCTCTCCAAAATTTATCTGATAGATTAGATTCGTTTAACATGGTTCTAGCCATTTCTTGGACGGTTCGATTCTTTCTTTCAGCCACTCCATTTTGTTATGGAGTTATTACAATTGAGTATTATCTTTTGATTCCATGATCTTCACAATATTCAATGAATTCATTCGAGGTGAACTCACCTCTATGATTTGACCTCAAGCACTTTATTTTCAATCCGGTTTCATTTTCTACTAAAGCCTTGAAAGCTTTGAACTTCTCAAATGCTTCTGAATTTTCTTTTAGAAAGGCTACCCAAGTCATTCTAGTGTAGTCATTAATGAATAACATGAAATAACTCTCACCTTGTATGCTTTCTATTCTGGTAGGTCCACACAAATCCGTATGAATCAGCTCCAGTGGTTTGGTGGTCGAATACTCCTTCATTCTAAACCTTGCTCTGGTTTTCTTTCCATGTTGACATTGCTTGTATAGAGTACTTGAAAGTTTCGTTACCTTAGGCATTTCCCTCACAGCCTGCTTGTTGCTGATTTTCACAAGATTATCAAAATTTATATGCCCCATCCTTCTATGCCATAGCCAACTCTCTTCAACTTGACTTAGAAAACATTTCTCTCCTTTTACTTCTCCAAGAATGTATAGGTTATTTGCGGTTCTATGTGCATCTACTACTAACTCTCCCATGTCTGCCTTCCTTATCTCACACCCTTCAACATAAAACTTAAGTGTGTGTCCTTGATCACACATTTGGCTTACACTTAAGAGATTATGCTTTACTCCATCAACATATAAAACATTCTCTATTTTTGTTTTACCATTATCAAGACTCAGTGTACATTTTCCAATGATCTTTGCTTTAGCGTTATCACCAAATTTTACTGTACCTTCATTTACTTTCTTCAATGAGATGAACTTACTTTTATCTCCGGTCATATGTCTTGAACATCCGCTATCAATGTACCATAATTTCCCTTCATCCTGTGCATGGAATGTTGTTTGAACAAGCATAGATTTCTCTTTATCTTGCCCATCATCCTCTTGCTTCTGTTTCCAAAATTTTGTAGCTTCTTTCTTCTTTATTTTTGGAGCATTTACCTTTTGGTTCGATTTGGATGGTTCTACAAAATCTTGCCATATGTCCATAGTTATTGCAGTTATAACAAACAATATATTCAACATAGTTTGATAAAGGAGCAAAGGAGTTGTGATTTCTATTTGAGAATCCATTTACACCTTTGTTCTTTATATTGTTGTATCTCACCTGTATTCTACAATCTATTGCTTTATGACCAAAATGATTACAATAGAAGCAATAGCCATAGAAAGAATTTTCAAACCTGAACATGTGAGTATATCTTGGAGGATTTGGTCTTCTAAACTTGTTCTCATCTTTGCTTTCCTTGTAAAAAGTGTTGATCTTCATAAAGCTCTTCTCCCTTTTCAACTCTTCATTCTTCATAGGTTCCTTGAGTGTCTCTGCATAGATCTTTGACTTCTCTGCTCTTGTCCCTTTCGATGAATCTATACCTTTTGTGTTAGTGGTGTCTTGTCTTTCCTTATATCCAAGACTAGTCTTGTCGGATGTTGAATTCTGTTGGTTCATAATTTCATCTAGTATCTCAGTACTTTTTTCAAATTTTAGATTACTTGTAACTTTAGCATTTGCCTTTTTCAAGTCCTTTCTCAAAACAACGATCTCTAACTCACGCTTTTCGCAATCTTCTTCCTTAGTCCTTAGCTGATTTCTTAATTCTTCTTCAACTCATTTTGCTTATTCAATTTGGGTTTTTAGATCCACGATCATCTTTCCTGATTCTTCAAGAGATTGTGATATATTAGCTTCAAAGTTACGATCTTCTTCTTCATACTTTAGGATCTGTAAATTTTGTTTCTGATTTTTCTTTTTAAGAGCTTTCAAATCTCCTAAGGCACAGATAAGTTCCTCTTCAAGATTCACTTCACCTTTTTCTTCCATGTCTTCATCTCTTTCTAAGTCATCTTTTATAGCCATGAATAATATTTCTTAATTATCACTATCTGAGTCACTTATCCCACTTTATTCAGATGATCTACTAATTCCTTTTGAATATAAGCTTTTCTTTTGCTTTCCAAATATTTTCTTGCCTTTGTTTTGCTTGAATTCCCTTTCGAATTTAGGTTTCCTTTCCTCATCATCACTATCTTCTTTTTCTGGACACTTAGCCACAAAATGACCAATTTTACCACAGTCAAAACATTTAAATGGTAACTTACCTTTGTACTTTCTAGATCCTTTCTTTAACTTTTGAATGAACAAGGCTTCTTTAGCATCTTCTTCAGTGCTTGAGTTCTCATTCGACTCAGGTTATTTGATTTTCTCTTTCTTTGAGACTTTGAATGCAACTTCCTTCTTTGATGGTCTATTTGACTTAGTCCTCATTTCATATGTGATCAGTATTCCATATAGTTCGTCCATGCTCAACTTATCAAGATCCTTCATTTCTTCACTGGCAGACACCTTAGCATCAAATCTTAATGGTAGAGATCTTAGAATCTTTTAAACGATTATCGATTCTTCAATATTTTTGCCTAACCCTCTTATGGCATTGACAACCTCATCCATGCAAAGAAGATAGGCTGCAAAATTCTCCTCATCCTTCATTTTCAGGCTCTCAAATTGTCTCCTACGAGTTTGAAGTTTAGCCCTTTTAACCTTGTCGTCACCTTCATAAATAGTTTGAAGTTTGTCCCATATCTCCTTCACTGTGTCATATTGCATTACTTTAACAAACTCAGATTATGATAGGCCACATAGGATAACATGCATCACCTTGGCATTGTTTTCAAAATGCTTCTTTCTGGCTTGATCTGTCGATGGAACTGATGGGATTGCACATCCAACTATTACCGATTGCCAAATATCAAACCCTAGCGCCATTAGATATGTTTTCATTCTTATGCTCCAAAATGCATAGTTTGTTCCATCAAACAATGGAGCCTTGTTTAAAGAAAAACCTTCTTGTACTTGATGAGTAGCCATATGTGCTTCTAAGATCTACCTTCTAATTGTTAGATTGTTCTTGAAGGTACCCGCTTTGATACCAATTGTTAAGCAAAAGATAATACTGAGAGGGGGGGGTGAATCAGTATTATGATATTCTTTTAAATTTAACACTTAATCTCAGATCCGTAATCACAATTAATCAGTTTCATAGAGAATATATCAAAGCAATCAATGAATGCAAAGCAAACCAACACACTGCAAATAGACATAGATTTATGTGGAAACCCTTTCGGGAGAAAACCACGGAGAAAATATTCTTTATTATATTTCTCAAATGTTTGTAGGCACCAACCTACGGGAGACACCAATCCCCAAATTACAATTTTTGTAGGCACCAACCTACAAGAGAACCAACCCCTTTTTGCTAAGCACCAACTCAGCAAGAGACACCTATATCTTCAAATATGAAGGCACCGACCTTCCTCACAAAAAAAAAAAAACTCTTTTCTATCTTTTATGTTGTTGTTGCTTCAACAAGTGATAGAACAAAATTGCTGCTCAGAATATCCTTTTTTATTTATTTCAGTCCCATCAGATAAATAAATCACTGCAACTTTTCATCAAAAAATAAATCTACCCTTCACTCCTTTTTATTTCATATTCTGCTCTTCCTTTTCTCTCTTCACACAAAATATTCAATATGTGTGCTTTTTTTTATTAAATCAAATGATTCTATCTCCTTATATATCCTTCTCACATCCTTTCGAAAAGACACATCATTCTAACCAACACAACCTTTCCATTATTTAATTAACACAACTTAATTAAGTGCATTAGTTGGCTTAAAACCAAAAGTAATTAATGCAGCCCATAAAAATTATTAAATGCACATTAAACAATGCAATATACTCCATTAAATGTGCTGGCCCTTTCTTTAATAAAATTGTTGTCATCATTAAATCTCTGCCAGCCATCATTAAATCTTCTTTTTCACCATGAAACATGGCATACGAACGCCTTAAAATGCTGATATCTTTCTCATATGTACAGTTGTGTATATCTCGCTTATACCATGTAACAATACTTCTTTTCATGTAGTTAAACTTTCGTTTTTAGCCTTTTTATACTACTGGTTATTTCCGTTACTTTCTACCATTTCCGTCAACATCCATCAATAGTTCCGTCAACTTCTGTTGTCAACATCTGTCAATATTTCCATCAACTTCCGTTACACATTTCCATTAACCAAATACATCAATGATTAAGCCGTTGACATCAATGACAATATTTCCAACAGAGCGGGACACTACTAGTCAGGAGAGAGATGCTCTGAAATAGGAGTGAGATCAGGAACACTTAAAGTGTTATACATTTTAGTAGTAAAGGTACATGTATTGCTGAAAATGGGAGGTCTTGTGGACGAAGTATGGAGAGGTGGGGAAAACTTTGGAGGCCACAAGGTGTGTGGCATAGGGATTAGTGTTGAGTTTGGGAAAGGTTTTAGTACCTGCACGAGGAGTGCTAGCAATAAGTGGAGGACATATGGGACCTCCTGTTTTTGTCATTGTTGAGTAGTATCATGAATTGAGGGAGGATGTGCGCTACTATGAGTGACTCGTGATGGATCGCTTACCTAGTGGATTATATTATGTTGAGCATAGATCTAGAGAGAAAAAATCGGTTCGATAGGTTACTTCAGCGACCATCATGAGTTTCACACAGCCTCAAAGAGATCTAGTACCTGATGGAGGATCAGCAGGAGGCCATAGTGGAGATAAGGTATCTGATTTTGAGTTTACCGCATAGTATGAAGATTTTGTATATGAGCCCTTTTTCAAGGAATTTTTTATAAACTTTTGATGATATATATGTATATATATGATCTTGGATTCAAGTGTTTATTGATGTATTTTTATGTGGTGTTATATATGAGTTGTTTTGAGATTTTGAGAGGTTTGATAGATTAGATGTATGTATATGATGATAGATGTGTAGGTGTTGATATGGTGTTAAATGTTTTATGTGATGTGACTCAATTGTGGTGATCTTGATGTATGTTTCAAAATGTATTTTATCATTATTAAGAAGAAATGTGAATTTGTTTCTCTGAATTGGATTTGATATATGTGATCTGATGGTAAATTTAATTAGAATGACAATGCACTTAAGGCCTTGTAACAAATTGTTAACATATAAATAATAATTAGTCACATGGTGGATATATGCGGAAATGAGCTTATTTAACTCTTTATAACATGGGAAGGATTTATATGCAATTTTTATAAGGGGTAGGTTCTCCTTTGATGGCTTGTAAGATTATTCATGATCTTTATTTTTATCATGCAAATTGATTAATGTTGGAAGCTTTCCTTTAATGGGAGATTTGATCGATGTAGGAAGCATTCTTAGGATGTTTTTGATTATGTTGAATTTGATTGAAGGTTGATCGATGTGGGAAGCCTTTTTGTAATGATTATGGGTTGTCATACTTTGAGGGAGTGGTCTACAATTTTTTTTGTTTGAGATAGTCATCCTTCACTGGATTGGTCTATATTTTGATGTAATTTTGATTAACAGTTGTCCTCTGAGGGATCATTCTCTATATTTTTCATAGTGTTCATCTATACATGTATTTTATACTTTTATTTAAGTTGAGGACATGCCTAGTAGATAATTTAGGAGGGGAAAGGATGTGAGTAAAAACTACACACGTGTGCCCCTAGCATGTTTTCAATTAGTGGATAAAGAGAAGATGAGAGTAATCATTGTGGGGTTCCTACTTATAAAGAGGAACTTATCCATGTGGAAAATACGAAGAGAAAATCCGTGGTGCTCATCTTTAAGGTCATAAATATAGGATACTGATAGAAGACCACATAATTCCAAATCATTATGATAGTGAATGATAGGTTGGTGGTTGAATGAGATCTTTGATGTGACTAATTTCATGAAAGTAGATGTGTTGAAAATAGAAAGGCCACAAGTGTAAGGGATTTGAAGGTTCTTTTTCAGGTTTACCATCAAGAGAAGCCAAGCGATAGGATCCCAACCCATACTTATGAGTGATGAAATATGGACCAATCTAGTTAGGGGAAAACTTTCCACGTTTACTTCTCTCCAGGGTAGTGACATTTTGATTCTCTTTCAGGAAAAGATCACCAATATTGAAGTCATGTTATTTGGAATGTTTATTGTGTGCTCTTTTTATGTTTTCTTGATAGACATGATGATTTTTAAGGGTTTTAGGTTGCGCTCATCTAACAATTCAAGTTGTGTTAAGTGTTCTTGATGATAATCCTCATTAAAGATGAAATCTCTGAGGGATACGCAGAGAGATGGGATTTGAACTTCAAGGGGGAGGACAACCTTGGATCCGTAAACTCAAGAGAAGGGTGTAGCACCTGTATGAGTATAGATTCTAGTATGATAGTCCCAGAGAGAAAATGAAATTTGGAGATGTCAATTCTTGTCTACTTGATCAATAGTTTTCATGAGGATTTTGTTGAGTGTTTTGTTAGAAGCTTTTTCTTGATCGTTTGCTTGTGGGTAGTAAGGGGATGAAAAACTAAGCTTGATGTTATAGGTATCACGAATTTTTGAATTTTTTTGTTTTTGAAATACTTTCCATTATCTGTGATAATTTTGTGAGGAATGCCTATTAACAAATAATGTGATGGTGGATGAAGTCAAAAATCTTATCGGTTTTGTTGGAGATGGAGGGGAATAGCTTCCACCCATTTTGTGAAATATTTGGTACCGGTAATGATGGAATGATGTTTTTGTGATGAATGATGGTAGATGAGACCAATGATGTCAAGTCCCTATTGTGAAAAAGGACATAAATCCTAAGTGGGTTGTAGTTCCTAAATTGGGATGTGAGTAAGGTTCTTAGATAGACCGGATGGGATTTTAGATTGAGAAAGATAGTTATAGATTTTAGTGTATCAAAGTTCTATTTGATTGTCTTCGATAACATTAATAGATGGGAGTTCATTGGTATGATATGGTTGATCAAATCTAGGCACAACAACAAACAACTTAGAATCTTCAGTTCATAATGGGATAAGTGATGCAAGAGAAGCCACAATGTCCGTGAATTTTTTTTGGATGAACATGGAACTATTTGGATTGTATACTATTTGAAGGCTTCTAAGAGGAATTCAACAAGGTTTTTATATTTTTGTAAAATTTCATTCTTACATTGATAAGTTCCTTTGATTTGATTGATGATAAGTCGAGAGTCTCTATAGATGTCAAGAATTTGAACACTGAGCATGATGGTGGTTTGGATACCCGTGATGAGGGCTTCGTACTCATCCATGTTATTAGTACTTGAAATTTAGTTTAAAGGATAGATAGATAGGTGTTCCCCGCTGAGGTATAATGATGATATTGACACCTCTAACCCTTCCGACACTTAGAACCATCGAAAAAAGTGCCATTCTGAGAGGAGTGTATTCTTGATCGATAGTGTTGATAGATTCATCAGGAAATTATTCATGAAGTGGTTGATTATAAGGGGGAGGGGTGTATATGTGTTGGTCAGCGATGGCTTTCCCCTTGATATATTTTTGCGACATGAATTCTAGGTCAAATTCAATCATAAGCATGAGTCATTGAGTGATGTGATCATTGTGATCTAACTTGGAATATATAGCTTTGAGGGATTAAAACTAGTGATGACATAAGTCTTATGATTAAGGAGATAGTGGTGAAGCTTAGAAGTTGTGAAGTATAAGGCACACCACAACTTTTATGCTTCAATGTAATGATTTCCATAGTCATGAAGGGTGTGGCTTACATAATAGATGAAATGTTCTCTACCCTGCTCATCTTAATGTGCTAACATAACACTCAAATCATGGTCAGGAGTAGATATTGATAGATAAAATGTTTCCCCTCGAGTGGAGGTGTGAGCACAAGTGATGATAGGAGATATTGTTTGAGGTCCTCGAAGGCCTTTTAATAGTTTTCATCTCATTTGAAATGGACATCCTTTCAGGGGAGATGATGAAAAGGTTGACATTAATTTGAGAGCTGAGAGATAAAGCGGAAAAGTTATTGGAGTCTACCTTGGAGACTATGAAGTTATTTGATATTAGAGGGAAGAGGAATCTTGATAATGGATTTGATTTTGGTAGGTTCAACTTCAATACCCATGATAGATACGATGTTGGCTAGATTTTCTGCATAGCTAAAAACCTAAAAAGCCATGAGATAAATCTCCCTCATTTACTAGTGATGCTCATGTTATCCATATTTCACTCCCAAGATAAATATTGGATCGAACCATGACCCCGCATAGAAGGAACCCGAGAAAAATCATTCAAATCCTACAAATTGGTTGCAAAAAGATTCAAAAATGAAGTGATAGAGGCCAAGAGAGATCAAAGGATCCTGTACAAAAGAAAACGACTTTGTCGGGCCGTTTCTACATCTTAAATCCATTCTCCAAGTTACATGCAGGTAGAACTATAAAATACCTGAGTTAGACAAGAAGGCAAGATGCTACAAAGGAGCCAGAAGCAATAGGAAGGAAGAATGGCAAAGATTCAAGGTCCTCGGGCTCGAACCAGTTCAGGAAAGGGTCCAAAATCAACTAAGTATGGAGGAGGCAGAGGAAGAGACTACGTGTCCTCGCGGCGCTTCTCCAAAGATGTACCCAAATAGAGAGGCTCAAACAAGTGCCACATCTCCACGTATCCTAGGGCAGAATGCAGGAAAGGTCAAATGGTCAAACAGAGTCAAAGGTGGACAGGGTGGGCCTCAAAAAATTGGATAAGTATGAATAAGAAACTGGAGAGTGCTAAGTGTCAGCGTAGTGCATCTCCAAGAGTTGGTCCCAAGGTAGAGACCCAAGTGAGTGCGAGCTCGCCACGTAGACCAAAGTCAATAAGTAAGAGGGACCGTTGAAAATTCCACAAAGCAGTGGAGACCGACAAGTGTCAACTCGATGCTCTTCCAAAGGAAAACTTTGGGTCGGGTTTGCAAACAAGCGCGGTGCCTCCACGTGTCCTCAAAGGGGGAAAAGTTAGTTGAATAGTCAATGCATAAGCTAGGCTGGTGGAGGCTACCAAGTGTCTCAATGGCACTGATTCAACGGTCAAATAGAAAAAAAGTTTCCAAGCGAGCACCAGACTGATGCGTGTCTAGGGGAAGGTGGGGCGTCGGGGAAAAGTTAGTTTTTCGCCCTTTGCCCCAAAAGGAGTAAAAGTTGCAAAATGGCCCATGACTCCACCAAGGAAAAAGTCAACATATAGACCTGAGTCAAAGCCAAGGCGGGGAGTTGGGGAAAAAACTGAAAGTTTTCCTTTTGTCCAAAAGGCATCAAAGCAAAGATGGAAGCGCATTTCCTAGCCAACCAAAAGGAGCCACGTGTCCATACAGAGCTTCGGGGCCGCAAGAGTTTTCTGGATTTTGTGATTTTCATGAAAAAGGAGAAAAGTTAAGTTCTTAGACTGCATACCCAATTTTTGTCCTGATTTGGCTACCACGTGTCCCAATCCAAAAGGGGGACCCATTTTTCAAATTGTTTTCCTGCCCATTTGTACAAAATCGATGCAAAACTTCAAAGGGGCATATCTTTCGACTCAGGGCTTGAAATATAGCAAATTTGACACCGTTGGAAGCGTCTCAATGTCCTTTACGCCATGGAAGGATTGAAAATTCATTTTTTGTAGGCCCTGGTAGGTAAAACAAAGAAAATTATTCTAGGTCATTAACATAAAATCCAATTTCTTCAACTACCAAATCTGATTCGATTTGATTCGTTGGGGAACCAGAAGTGACATATTATTGGTGGATTTGCGTAAGGCATTGATATTCAGTGGTTGATCTTTCAAGGTAGGATTTAATGCGTATCTCATGGTGGTTGGAGTAGGATGTGACTTTTCCCTCTTCTCTCTCTTTTCCTTCTATATATACTGTAACACTTCTCATTTGAAAAAGAGAGACATTCTGGGCATAGAGAAACTCTGTCAAATTTGTTTCTCGATGCCATTTTTGAGCAGTGAACCTTCTCCTAAGCCTGGAAAATGTATTTGTGCCTCTATTCCAGAAATGTAATAGTCTGTGCACCTTCTAGAGAAATAAAGAATATGTTTTTGTGGTGTTCTTCAACCCTTTGCATCATTTTTTTCTTTCTTCGTGCCTCTCCCTTTCAGTCTTGGATTTCTGTGCATGTATTTCACATTTGTAGGTGTAGGATGTTGTATTTCATGGAGTTTAATGGATGATTTATAGATCTGGGCCCTGTCACTTCTGTCTGACCTCCCTCATCTCCATTTTTTTGTTTCTTTCTCCCTCAATAGAATATCTCACTTGTAGGATGTTGTATTTCATGGAGTTTAATGGATGATTTGCAGATCTGGGCCCTATCACTTCTGTCTGACCTCCCTCATCTCCATTTTTTTGTTTCTTTCTCCCTCAATAGAATATCTCACTTCCTTTGCTTGTGTATCACTGCTTTAGTGTAGGCTTTGTTTTTCCCTCTTTCTCTCTCCTTGGTTCCTTATAATGGTTAGATTGGGTTAGATTTAGTTTTCCTACACTAGAGTAGCTCGTGGCAGGTAGTTTAGGAACAAGAACCAACTTTCTCTGGAGAGATTTCCCACTTTTGCAAGGTCCCACACCTTGGGGAAAGTTCAATGTTATGCAATCACACCAGATGAGTCTGCCTTAGAAAAGTAGATCCATAACTCATTTGGGGGTGTTGTGCACTAATAGCTCCCGTGTAAGATGTTTATCAATCTGGTATGTATGAAACTTAATAACTATTTGTGGATGTTTTACTTTAATCACAAATATCATGAACCATAGCTTAGCAATTTTGTGGTAAGTAAGCAATTGTTTATGAAGTATTTGTAGAAGGGGGAAACTATGGAATTTGGGAAAGAAGAAATGAAGATATGTAATTCAACCAATAGTTTATAGAGTTGGTTTCATACACATAGATTAACTGAAAAAGTAGATCTCACAATATTTGGAAGTAAAGGAAAAGAAAAGCTTCTGATCTAAATCTCAGATAAACAAATTTTATCTAAAGATCCACACAGAAGTAAGAAGTAAATGTGTTAGGTTGTGAAGCCTATTTTCATGTGAGAAAGTGTTGATGACTGTACACTAAGAGTACTGTACACTTTCAAAAAATTTCTCACTGGGGTTCTAGGGGCGGCAACCCCTGAGAAAAAAAATTGGCCTTAAAATGTACCCGATATACCAGGAAACGTGTTTTTCTCATATGGATGGGATTTTGACCCATAGGTTTATGGGATGGTTTTGGCCTATGGTTTTGATACCCATGGTTTTGTAAAACTACTTAAGTAGTTGTCTATTTATATGGTTTTGTGCATATGGTAGGTATTATGTAACATTGCAGATGTGTTTTGAATTTGGATGTGAATTCTGTAGAGTTTGTTGAGCATAGCTCCAAAAAAAATTGGGTATTGTATTGAGAGCGCGGTGGATTGTAATAGAATATGAGCAAGTGATTTTTGGTGGACATAGCCCAAATTGGGTGAACCACGTTAAATATTGTCTCTTTGTATTGTGTTATTTTATTCTGTAATTTTATTTGAGATCTGTAATATTTTCTGCATATTAGTTTCTACTGTTGTGATTCTGTAAGGGATTATTCTGCATATTTTATCTCTTATTTCCTAACAAAATGCACCATGAACACAAAGTTCTCTAGAAATCCATCTTCATTAATTTCCCCATCTTTCACAGAAATGACATCAACGGTTGCAGCACAAAGTCTGGAACTCAAGAATGTTGATTAAATTTTTTTGATCCTTTAACCTGTAGGTTCTTCCTCTATTTATAGTGTATAGAGGGCAATTAAAAATAGGAAACTTTCAATGAATTGTCACATGTGGAAGCTATGAAAAGGGGAAGTAGTTGGCAATATTCTTCTTGGAATTCCTCTTTGCATGACATGCATGATTTATAACTGAAAATCAAACCTTCTATTTTGCATGTCTGCCACCTATTTCCAAGTAACTAATTTCTTCCAGTAACTTGAAGGAATGGATTTTATAGCCAATTACCTAAGTTTTACAATTTTAATTGATTGCTCAATTGCTTTTTCGGAGAAAATAAGAGAAAGAAGAAGAAATTAGAAGAAAGTTTCAACACTCTCGGTCTTGTTCTTCATCCATACTCTGCATGCTGATCCAACATATATTGCACTTCTAATTCATTCACTTTAGCAATGAATAATCTGAATGATATCTTTGCCTTGAATCTAAGATGTTTTTTTCTCCCATATGATGTTGAATCCTTTCCTTCAATTCTCACCAAACTGGATCCGGAAGCAGTTGACCGAGATTTACTTGTGGGTGCTACCTATGACGTGTCTTCCCTCTTATCCTTAAAGATTTTGTAGTTCTTCTTTAGTATGTGCACCAGTGCAATGTTTTTCGTAAACAAGTTAGAAAAAACTCATCACCCTTCATCGTGCTTGAATCAACCTTTGTCTGAGATCTTCTTTTTTTATTTCTGCTAGAAGACCTTGCAAATATGAGAGCTAGACTTATTTGTGCAAAACCTGTAATTTCTCCTTCTGATTCTGAAGATATATTCAATGTATTTGACATTGAATTTGCCTTCTTTTCACCAATATGAGCACCAGTGAAGTATTCCTACAAATAATTCAGACAAGTATGTAGTCCATAGCATGAATATATAATTTCTTCACTGAGATCTGATTATAATGTTTGTTGCCCTCTATTTTTAGGCTTTGTTTGCATGCCAAGCAAGCTACAAATATTATTTAATTCCCCTGTGCACTCACATCAACATGTAGATAGCCAAAATAATAAAAGGAAGCCTTTCCAACCCTAGGCACAAAAATTGGATGCTTCTCGGCAATTAAAAGAAGTCAGATTTTAGGCATTTAGCTATGTCAAAATGGGTAGCACTTTTTGGCTAGGAATTGTGTGAAAAATAAGAGGGCAAGGAAGTGGGAATTTTTATCCTTCCAAGCAACTCCAAAATTGCCATTTATACTTTAAGTGATTTATCTTTAATAATGGGAAAAACAACCTTCCAGGAAGGCTCCAAATTCCCACCTTCCTGCTAGCTCAGAAATTCCCATTGGCACTTAGAAATCATCCTTCCAAAAAATGTGAATTGCGTGGAAGAAAGCTTCTTTCCAAAAGTGTGACTTGCATGGGTGAATAAAACTTCTTTGGTGGGAATTTTTACCCTTCTAGGCAGCCCCAAAATTCCCATTTGTACTTTTAGTGATTTATCTTTAATAATGGGAAAAAACAACCCTCCAAGAAGGCTCCAAATTCTCACCTTCCTGTTAGCTCCAAATTTCCCATTTGCACCTTAAGTGATTTGACTTTAATAATGGGAAAAAACAACCTTCCAGGAAGGTTCCGAATTCCCACCTTCTTGCTGACCCCAAAATTCCCATTGGCACTTAGATGACTTGACTTCCATCATGGGAATTTTTAACATTCCAGGAAGCCTCCAAATTCCCACCTTCTAGGCAACACCAAAATTCCCACTTGCATGGAGAAGTCATCTTTCCCAACTTTCCCAAAAAATGCAACTTGTATTATGAAATTAGTCTTCCCAAAAAGTGTGACCTACATGACTTCTGCTTTTAAAGTTACGTGAAAACTCATTAGTAGCATTTTATTTCCATTTTTGTATTTTCGGTGAAGAAAACACAAGCACAGAATAAAATTTTACATTTTTGGAAAGGGTCTGGGAAGATGTAGCAGTAAAAACCTGCAAGTGCCAAAACTTTCACCATGTGGCTCCGTTTTAGGTTTCGTTTTCTCTAAAAGTGCATATTTTCTCGAGCTCTACACATTAGTGGCAGTATTTTTTCTTATTTTCATAAAATCCATTATTACACCTTTTTGGACCAAACAACCTCTTGTAATCTTCTGAAGGAATCCTGAGCTTTGATCACCTTTAGACATATTAGTAATTAAAAAACACTGGATAGCTTTTCAAACCCCTAGGCCCGGGAAAAGGTTTGGCAGGAAGAATCAATACGCTATGGGAATTATTGGATGGGAAATAGAGAAAGACAAAAATAAATAAAAACAAAACTTGAACAAAGTTGCGGCAAATTGCTTGAAAACTTTCTCCGATTAGCTGGTCTGCAAAAATTATTCCCCCCGGGTTAATGTTCTATGGTAATAATGATGGGGTGAAGTGCTTTATACAACCTAAATCCTCCAATTTTATCTCAATCTATTTTTAAAATAAATTTATTTATTTAATAAATAAAATTCTCTCAAGCAAAACCTGGCAAAGGGATAGAGTGAGTTTTAGCATGTGGGTATTTGGGGAATTTGGCTTGTATGACTCTCTGGGGATACCTTAGAACAATACAAACAATTGAAAAAAAAAACAAACACAAAACAACCCATTACTTGAAAAGAACATTTTTTTTGTAAAAGGGGTAGTCCCAGATTTTAGGGTTAAATCTTGGGGACACCATATGATAAACCTTGACAGTTTCCTGATGAGAAAAAAAAAACACATTTAGTTGGGTTAAGGAGAAGGAAGTATTGAATAAGATGGTCGAAAATGACGTCGAGGAAAAAGATATGGTCTCTTCGGTGTTTGGATTATCCTAGGAGATCATTAATGTAATCTTCTACATTTTTATGGATGCGGTCGTGGGAGATATAAATCACAATGCGTTGATAACCGGCCCCTTCTTTCTTCAATCTGAATTACATGACTCGGTAGCAAAATGTCCTCCAAGGGGTGATGAAATATGTTTTATGTTTTTCTTCTAATGCGATGAGGATTTTTATTATACCCAAAAAAACCATCCACAATAGATAACATTTTATGTTCTTCCATGAAATCAGAAAGTTGGTCGATGTTAGGAAAAGGGAAGTCATCTTTAGGACAAGCGAGATTTAGATCTCAGAAGTCTATGTAGATATGTAACTTTATAGTGGCTTTAGTTATGAGTACGATATTAGATACTCATTATGGATAAGTTATAGGTAATATGAAATTAGCAAAGAGAAGACGTTGTAACTCTTCTTTTATGAAGAGGGCTACACAAGGATACATCCTACGTAACTTTTTTTTATGGGTTTGTGTTAGGAATCGTGACTATGTTATGGACAATGAAGTTAGGGTCAATGCCTAACATATCATTATATGACCATCTAAATACGTGATTGTGTTTTGGACATCAAGGTGGTAAAGTCTTTTAATTCTTTTGAATCTAGAAACTGCCAACTTTGACTATGTGAGGTTCTTGGCGAATTCCATATGTTGGTGTCGATAGTGGATTCATTAAGGAGTGTAGATGTTTTAGGTTGCAAATCCTTTGTAGATAATGTCTGTCATCCCCCATATAGGATAGAATGAATTTGTCGTCGTGACATTGAAGAATGTTAATGTAGGGGATTAGGCCTCCACAATTTCTGGTAATACAAGTGGAAGGGTCTTAGTGTCGTCATTAGGATATAAGTGAGTGGTCCTGAAGTGATCTCAATGATTAAAAAAAAAGTTATGTGGGATGGATACAGAGTCGTATCTGTCCATGGAGTCATCTTGTATATATAAAGAATGATGGCTCTATTCTGTTATGGATTTGGAGGTGCTGGTTACAAAGGTTTATGAGGAAGGTTTGTTAAATCCTAGTCTGAATCTCTCATGAGGCTTCTGAGACTGGTCAAATACCAATTCATGGATGCCTTCTTTATAATGCCCCAGAGCCTAACCTTCCAGGGGCAGTGATGAAGATACATTTATGCAAATGATTGATTGTATAGAATGAGAAATCATATATAAAGGGTTTAAACATGGTATTGATTATCATAGTAGTGAGGAGGGATAATCAACACCTTTATAAATGATGTGTGTTCTTATGTGGAAAGGACGCAAATGGAAAATGATGTATCCTATTTTAGTTTGTACATAGGGGTTGTTTTTCAAGTCTCCCCATATGTTTTAGGTTTAGGGAGTGAGTTGAGAGAAAGAACGTAGTACTCCCCCATCGAGATACGTTCCATAACATCTTCTGGAGATGTCATATGTTCGATGGAAGAGCTAGTAGAAGCTACGTCATAAGAGCTCGTGTTTTTCTTATAAATGTGCACATCATTAGGTTGGTAGGTGATGTGACATGCTTTGAAAGGATTTGGGTCAGAAGACAGTAAAGGTTTTACCTTCATGTTCATATTTTATACAATGGTGTAGCTGTTGAGGTGATACAATGCATATTGTGTATCTAAGGTTGTCCTAACAAAGCATGGTTGTACTAGAACCAACTTTGATGGGTGATATGATTGTCCTAAGGTAGGGGAGTATGATAGTGTTGGGTAATTACTTTGTTTGAAGATGTGATAATATATGAATGTTAATGTTAGTGTCATTTTCAAACATAACCCTCTTGATGAGAGTATCATTGATCGAGGTGGCGACGAGAGAGTTGAAGGGTCATGGTTTTCAGGTTGTAAGGGGAGGAAACTGAGATTCATTGAATCCTGATAGTGGCAGTCATTTTAAGTGTGCTGACAAGGTTAGAAAACAATTGATGGGCCATCTAATGGTACTAAAAATGGATCGTAGAGCCTCAATCAGTATTCATGTGTGTTTGTGAAGAGGTTTGAACAGAGGCTGCATAGAGAGAATTTTTATAGACAGGACTGGGTTTAGGTTGTTTGATGATGGTGTTTTGTATAGATGTGGAGGTTGGGTGTGTGGAGCAGCGAGGATTGATACATTACCCTTAGAAGATGATGGATTAGATGAATTGAAAGAAAGAGAGATAGAACTTTTTGCCTAGTTTTATCTGAGGGCCTTGGGGTCTTGCACACTTACTCTTGTAGTTATACAAGCCACATCTATTTAATGGGAGCAGGGTTTTACGAGAGGAAGCCTCACTCTTGTTGATGTTGATGTGGTATTGGATGATGTTTTAGAAGCAGCATTTTAAGGATATGATGAGTTGGGTTAATTTGATGCTAGGTTTTACTATAATCGAATGATTCGATATGCAGGAAGAAGCCCTTTGCTAGTAAGGCTAAATAATACATGGATGCTTTACAGTATTGAGTGAAATGTTATGATTTCTAATGGTACGCATAGAATGATTCAAAATTATAGCCCAAAAGGGTACCCACCCTCAAGGGAGTCGGATGACTTAATATGAGGTAATGTTAGCATGGATAGTTGGATGAGCTTATCGAGGGTTCTAGTGTAGTAACATGTCATAGTTGTCTAAGGTGATGATGAAGATAAAGGGGTTTGTATATGGTTTGATGATCCAGAGGTTTGGGATGGTGAGGTTTATTCTGTGTGACAACGTTTAGGGTGTCAGGTCGAGTAATGACCTTGGATGCTGTAATAGGTGACTATGAATTTAGAAAAGGGATGGGGGCCCTAAGATGGAAGGAAAAGGCTATATATTGTGTGATGGTCATATGAGACAATTTTTTGTACGGTTTTTGCTTTTCTGGATGAATGGTTGTGGATTATATGATGGATTTGTTAAGATTTTAGATGTGGTGTTGAGTGATGTGGTCTTCAAAGGACCTTTTCTAAGATCCTAACGACATTTTTCTCTTTTCTTCTAGAAGCTTTTGAAGATGTAATATTGATTCGCAAAGAGGGTGTTGTAGATGTAGGAGGACCCGTAATGGGCATACCTTTTGACTCAGTGCTCAAAATATGACAAATCTGGCACCGTTGGAAAGATCTCGGCCTCATCTACGCCATGGATATTTGAAACTTTAATTTTGGAGAGGTTAGATGGGGGGAAAAAAAGAAGAAATGTCTTCGTGCCATTAATACAGGATCTATTTACCCCACAACAACCAGATCGAATTTGATCTGATTTTCCGTCCCTCCTCTGTTGAGGCACCAAACAAGTAATTGATGCAGAAACCATAGATTTGGGGCAGATTTTTAGGAGGCATTAGTGATAGTGGTTGAGCTTTGAACTAGTTTTTTGCTTCTTTGTCCTTCTTCTTCTTTGTGTTAAATCTATAAAGACAAGGTTGGGGCTCATTGTAAAAGGTTTGACAATATTCTTTTTGATGTTTGTTTTGCGCCCTCCCTTCTTCTTTGTTCACACAAGGATTTGTGGAGCTTCTCTCCTCTCCTTCGGGTTGTAATGCAAGTTTTTCTTCTTGGCCACTACAATATATTGTATCGACTCCTGAGTAATAATATAAATGTTTGTGGATCTTTCTCGACCCTCTCATGTATTCGTTATTGTCTCTGTGATCTCTTATTGCAATTTGGTCATCTGTGCATAGTGTTTGTATTACATTTCATGGTCTGTGTTAAACTACAAAATGAGGGTCTAACATTCCTTTAGTTCATCACCTAGTTATCTTAGTTTTTTTATTACATCTCCTCAACCTTGTCTCCTTGGTAGAATAGAGTAGATTTAGAATAGATCCTCTGCAATCTATTTATATGCACCTGAATAGAGTAAAGAATAGGAACCGACCTTAATCCAGAGATCTATCTCAACTCGCAAGGTCCCACACTCTGAGATATGCTCCATATTGTGCAATCACACTGAGAGTCTCAACCCTTTTGTTTTTTCAAGTATTGAGGGGTGTGTGATTCTGCACTAACAGTTACTCATCAAAACTAGCTTATAAATTGTTATAATGGTAGGATTATGACATGACCGTGTTTCTAGTTTTTACCCTAAACACCTTGATATTCTTCCTCACAAACCATGTTTAAACCTTCGTTGGACTTCCTCTACCTTCTTTACAAGGGTCAATAGGAATTAAAGAGAGGTTCTTGTTATTCATTCATTTTCTTTCATTAAACCCTCAAGATTAGACTTAACATCCACAATCAGACTGAAATTCATATATTTAACCTATGAAAATTTCTTCAATAAATTTGAAACTTAGAACTCACTTCCTACCAATTTCTATCCTTTTATATTGGTTAATTTGAAGATATGGTTGTTTCTAGCTCTCAAACCCTAGAACAGGGTCGCACATACTGGGAGCAAGTAATTTAGCTTATTTTTTGTTTACTTATTTTACCAAGATTTTTTTAAGGCTCAAAATACCTATACAAGCTTCTCACAATGTATCCAACATCCTCCAAGCATAACAAACCACTATAACATGTTAGTTTTAATTCAAAAGATAAATTTTCATTCCTTAACTAGAATGTGGAATAGTAATAGGCAATTTTTAGACACTTTTCAAGTAGTCATATGAATGTATGCCTAGTTAACATTCCACACCCTTCTTGATAGTGCATAATTGTTCTCCTATAGTTCTAAATCCTTGTTGAGTCTCTTCAATCACTCAATAGCATACATAGACACAATAAAACCTCTTACCTTACATATTACAATTCTTCTGATGTCTATATGAATTTGGATTAAATGATGCCCTAGAACCTTCAAACACCTCCTTTAAAATCTATTTAAAGATGCACAATCCATTTATACCTACAATAAACATTCTTTATGCTATATATACAACAAGTATTAATCATCATTCATTAAACATACACATTCAATCACATTTTTACAATCTCATTCTCAAGCAATCCTTCATATTGATATCTTCATTGGTACATCTCAGGATTCTTGAGATTTTTTAGCTCTTCCACACTGGATTACAAAACTACTTTCTTCTTCTCTTCTACAACTTAACTATTTGGATCCCTTCTTTACATTACAATAAAGAAGGCAGTTACATCTTGAATATAGGTTATCAAAATATGGTAAGACTAAATATAACAAAGTTAACCCCTCTTTATGAGTGAAAACATTTCATTTAGATTATGTGAGGGATTTTAAACATTTATAACCATTACATTCTTCCTAACCTAGCACAGAGACCCCTAATAACAACTTAGAGAATACAAATATTTGAATAACACATTTTTTAGGGAAACCCGAAAGGGCATTATCACATACATGAAAGGGCCCAAATGAGTTGGGACAAAAAAAAACACTATAAAAATTCCCCTAAACCTATCTCAAACCAAAATTGCAATGAAAACCAAAAAATGACACACACACACACACACACACACACACACACACACACACACACACACACAACAAATGATGCTCCTACATCATATACACAGTAAAATTTAATAAACATTATGGTTATGTAGGTGAGTGAAAGCATGCTTCACTAGTTGTGTGATTCATATGGATCATATTAGGATGGTAATTTTGAAGATGTTCTCTTGATTTTACCTTATTATAACCACATACCTAGACTAATAAAATATAATATTTTCATAATTAGATAGTATTTGAACATAGAATAAATTTCAAATTAATAAATTTACATAATTTATAAATAATTAAAATTTATTATAACAATAAAAATTTATTATTATTATTATTATTATTATTATTTGATGGGTAAAAACACTTTTTATCGGATATTTGAACTGGGGGGTTCTTGGGTCCCCTCCCTTACATTAAAAAAAATATTCATTATATTGAAAATACATGGCAACCTATATACAAAATAGGCTATACTATGCCACCCTGAGACTACATACACCAAAAACCATACTATATATAGCTATTATAACCTAGGAAGTAAGATTAATCAGACAGTTCGATCACTTCATATTTTCACCTAGACCTCCAGAGCATCACTAGGCACGACTTCCTTCTTACGGGCACTAAAATGACATCCTGATTCCCCCACTTGTAAACTGTAATTAACAAGAAAAACATAAGAATCCCTTCCTTTCACACAGAGCTAAGTAATGCAGGAGGGATTGGCTCTGAGAGAGAGTCTAGGTCCAAAGGAATAATGTAGGCCAAACCAGAATATTTCATTTGACACTTTTGATGAACAACAACTGTGAAGTTCTAGAGGGATTGATTCCTTTTTTTTCTAGCTCTAAGACATGTTCCCGAGGTACTAATTTCCCTTTCCCAACTACAACAGAGTTCTGAAAAAAGGCCGAAGGCAAGAAAAAATTGCCCACTACTTCCTCCAACACCTACCATGTGGTGCCTGGGTAGGATGATATAGTGGGAAATCTTCAGGGTTTCTTCTTTATATCTGATAAGGAGCAAGATATGGGTGATGAAAATGGAGATAATCTCAACATTAAATCATTCTTGACCACTACCCTAAATATATTCTTCACCCAAAATGCTTTCCACGACATTTCCCACCGATCCTGGGCCAATTCAAAACACCTTTCTCAGTCAGAGGAAGAGGTAATAGGGCCATGAAAATCCATCTCTCTTGATTCCCCCATGATGGAACAGACTAGGATAAGGAGGCCTTTTGCCATGAAAAACTTCACAAAAATAACAAACAAGCCTAACACTGAAGAATAAAAAAAGTTTTGATTGATTTGAAGAATGAAAGGGCATGAAACACGAATATGGACTGGACTGCTTCCCACGACCTGGATACCAACAATTAATTGGCATCAATTTTGGCTTCACTCTTCATGATGATGGGCAAGTTGGGCCATTCTACAATATCATTAGCAATTAAAACTTCATTAGCT
The DNA here is from genome assembly GCA_019776745.2 of Taxus chinensis. Taxonomy (NCBI): domain Eukaryota; kingdom Viridiplantae; phylum Streptophyta; class Pinopsida; order Cupressales; family Taxaceae; genus Taxus; species Taxus chinensis. The sequence goes on from CM034147.1 coordinate 967,162,101, forward strand.
TGTGTGTCACCCAAAAGTTGGCTAAATAATTAACTGATACATTATCCTTTCAAAAAATGTGTTTCGATGCTCCACATGTCCACCTTTTCTAACCAAAAGAGAGGGTATGATATATATAATAATCCAAGGACCAATGAAAGGCCTTACCATTTTTTTAATTTCTTGAATAATAATCTGAGAATCTCCTTCAATGAGGTGATGAGAAACATCCACACTCCGCTGCTGCCATTTTCAACCCTAAAAAGGAGGGCTTGAGCTTTGGCTAGGTTGCAAGATCCTTCTTGAAGGTGAAATGATCCAGCGCAAATCAACTCTCCAACTCTTTACAAATAATACACCCCGCCCCTAAAATCCTAAGGTTTCCCTTAGAAGCCCCATTGAAGTTGAATTAAAAAAATATCGGGGGGTGGTGACCACATGGCTTCCTTCCTCTATAAAAATTTATCCCATTTAGATTTACATTGCTTGAGAATGGATCTAGGCGTAGGGAGTTTGATGAGAGGCCATGCCTTCCTTATAGAGGCATCTTTGCTAGAAAAACCACAAGATTTATGAAACAAGAACTTATATTCTCTGAGATAGCCACTTCCATTTTATGATAACAACTAGGACATCTAAAGAAACATCCCTAGAAAGATGAAGATTTATCTCCACCAAATAAGCCATATGAGGAGCATAGGGCTAAAAATATAGATGGAGCCAAGAGAGTGACCTTTCCCTAGGATTGACCAATATTTTAAGAAACTTTTTATTGAATCCCATGGGAACCAAGCCAGATCCAATTTCTAGCACAACCATAACGTAGTTAGACAAGAAACCAACTTTCTCTGGAGAGATTTCCACTTTTGCAAGGTCCCACACCTTGGGGAAAGTTCAATGTTATGCAATCACACCAGATGAGTCTGCCTTAGAAAAGTAGATCCATAACTCATTTGGGGGTGCTGTGCACTAATAGCTCCCGTGTAAGATGTTTATCAATCTGGTATGTATGAAACTTAATAACTATTTGTGGATGTTTTACTTTAATCACAAATATCAATGAACCATAGCTTAGCAATTTTGTGGTAAGTAAGCAATTGTTTATGAAGTATTTGTAGAAGGGGGAAAACCTATGGAATTGGGAAAGAAGAAATGAAGATATGTTAATTCAACCAATAGTTTATAGAGTTGGTTTCATACACATAGATTAACTGAAAAAGTAGATCTCACAAATATTTGGAAGTAAAGGAAAAGAAAAGCTTCTGATCTAAATCTCAGATAAACAAATTTTATCTAAAGATCCACACAGAAGTAAGAAGTAAATGTGTTAGGTTGTGAAGCCTATTTTCATGTGAGAAAGTGTTGATGACTGTACACTAAGAGTACTGTACACTTTCAAAAAATTTCTCACTGGGGTTCTAGGGGCGGCAACCCCTGAGAAAAAAAATTGGCCTTAAAATGTACCCGATATACCAGGAAACGTGTTTTTCTCATATGGATGGGATTTTGACCCATAGGTTTATGGGATGGTTTTGGCCTATGGTTTTGATACCCATGGTTTTGTAAAACTACTTAAGTAGTTGTCTATTTATATGGTTTTGTGCATATGGTAGGTATTATGTAACATTGCAGATGTGTTTTGAATTTGGATGTGAATTCTGTAGAGTTTGTTGAGCATAGCTCCAAAAAAAATTGGGTATTGTATTGAGAGCGCGGTGGATTGTAATAAAATATGAGCAAGTGATTTTTGGTGGACATAGCCCAAATTGGGTGAACCACGTTAAATATTGTCTCTTTGTATTGTGTTATTTTATTCTGTAATTTTATTTGAGATCTGTAATATTTTCTGCATATTAGTTTCTACTGTTGTGATTCTGTAAGGGATTATTCTGCATATTTTATCTCTTATTTCCTAACAAAATGCACCATGAACACAAAGTTCTCTAGAAATCCATCTTCATTAATTTCCCCATCTTTCACAGAAATGACATCAACGGTTGCAGCACAAAGTCTGGAACTCAAGAATGTTGATTAAATTTTTTTGATCCTTTAACCTGTAGGTTCTTCCTCTATTTATAGTGTATAGAGGGCAATTAAAAATAGGAAACTTTCAATGAATTGTCACATGTGGAAGCTATGAAAAGGGGAAGTAGTTGGCAATATTCTTCTTGGAATTCCTCTTTGCATGACATGCATGATTTATAACTGAAAATCAACCTTCTATTTTGCATGTCTGCCACCTATTTCCAAGTAACTAATTTCTTCCAGTAACTTGAAGGAATGGATTTTATAGCCAATTACCTAAGTTTTACAATTTTAATTGATTGCTCAATTGCTTTGTCGGAGAAAATAAGAGAAAGAAGAAGAAATTAGAAGAAAGTTTCAACACTCTCGGTCTTGTTCTTCATCCATACTCTGCATGCTGATCCAACATATATTGCACTTCTAATTCATTCACTTTAGCAATGAATAATCTGAATGATATCTTTGCCTTGAATCTAAGATGTTTTTTTCTCCCATATGATGTTGAATCCTTTCCTTCAATTCTCACCAAACTAGATCCGGAAGCAGTTGACCGAGATTTACTTGTGGGTGCTACCTATGACGTGTCTTCCCTCTTATCCTTAAAGATTTTGTAGTTCTTCTTTAGTATGTGCACCAGTGCAATGTTTTTCGTAAACAAGTTAGAAAAAACTCATCACCCTTCATCGTGCTTGAATCAACCTTTGTCTGAGATCTTCTTTTTTTATTTCTGCTAGAAGACCTTGCAAATATGAGAGCTAGACTTATTTGTGCAAAACCTGCAATTTCTCCTTCTGATTCTGAAGATATATTCAATGTATTTGACATTGAATTTGCCTTCTTTTCACCAATATGAGCACCAGTGAAGTATTCCTACAAATAATTCAGACAAGTATGTAGTCCATAGCATAGAATATATAATTTCTTCACTGAGATCTGATTATAATGTTTGTTGCCCTCTATTTTTAGGCTTTGTTTGCATGCCAAGCAAGCTACAAATATTTATTTAATTCCCCTGTGGCACTCACATCAACATTGTAGATAGCCAAATAATAAAAGGAAGCCTTTCCAAACCCTAGGCACAAAAATTGGATGCTTCTCGGCAATTAAAAGCCAGTCAGATTTTAGGCATTAGCTATGTCAAAATGGGTAGCACTTTTTGGCTAGGAATTGTGTGAAAAAATAAGAGGCAAGGAAGTGGGAATTTTTATCATTCCAAGCAACTCCAAAATTGCCATTTATACTTTAGTGATTTATCTTTAATAATGGGAAAAACAACCTTCCAGGAAGGCTCCAAATTCCCACCTTCCTGCTAGCTCAGAAATTCCCATTGGCACTTAGAAATCATCCTTCCAAAAAATGTGAATTGCGTGGAAGAAGCTTCTTTCCAAAGTGTGACTTGCATGGGTGAATAAAACTTCTTTGGTGGGAATTTTACCCTTCTAGGCAGCCCCAAAATTCCCATTTGTACTTTTAGTGATTTATCTTTAATAATGGGAAAAAACAACCCTCCAGGAAGGCTCCAAATTCTCACCTTCCTGTTAGCTCCAAATTTCCCATTTGCACCTTAAGTGATTTGACTTTAATAATGGGAAAAAACAACCTTCCAGGAAGGTTCCGAATTCCCACCTTCTTGCTGACCCCAAAATTCCCATTGGCACTTAGATGACTTGACTTCCATCATGGGAATTTTTAACATTCCAGGTAGCCTTCAAATTTCCACCTTCTAGGCAACACCAAATTCCCACTTGCATGGAGAAGTCATCTTCCCAAAAAATGCGACTTGTATTATGAAATACTCTTCCCAAAAAGTGCGACTTACATGACTTCTGCTTTTAAAGTTACGTGAAAACTCATTAGTAGCATTTTCATTTCCATTTTTGTATTTTCGGTGAAGAAAACACAAGCACAGAATAAAATTTTACATTTTTGGAAAGGGTCTGGGAAGATGTAGCAGTAAAAACCTGCAAGTGCCAAAACTTTCACCATGTGGCTCCGTTTTAGGTTTCGTTTTCTCTAAAAGTGCATATTTTCTCGAGCTCTACACATTAGTGGCAGATTTTTTCTTATTTTCATAAAATCCATTATTACACCTTTTTGGACCAAACAACCTCTTGTAATCTTCTGAAGGAATCCTGAGCTTTGATCACCTTTAGACATATTAGTAATTAAAAAACACTGGATAGCTTTTCAAACCCCTAGGCCCGGGAAAAGGTTTGGCAGGAAGAATCAATAGGCTATGGGAATTATTGGATGGGAAATAGAGAAAGACAAAAATAAATAAAAACAAAACTTGAACGAAGTTGCAGCAAATTGCTTGAAAACTTTCTCCGATTAGCTGGTCTGCAAAAATTATTCCCCCCGGGTTAATGTTCTATGGTAATAATGATGGGGTGAAGTGCTTTATACAACCTAAATCCTCCAATTTTATCTCAATCTAATTTTAAAAGAAATTTATTTATTTAATAAATAAAATTCTCTCAAGCAAAACCTGGCAAAGGGATAGAGTGAGTTTTAGCATGTGGGTATTTGGGGAATTTGGCTTGTATGACTCTCTGGGGATACCTTAGAACAATAAAAACAACTGAAAAAAAAACAAACACAAAACAACCCATTACTTGAAAAGAACATTTTTTTTGTAAAAGGGGTAGTCCCAGATTTTAGGGTGAAATCTTGGGGACACCATATGATAAACCTTGACAGTTTCCCGATGAGAAAGAAAAAACACATTTAGTTGGGTTAAGGAGAAGGAAGTATTGAATAAGATGGTCGAAAATGGCGTCGAGGAAAAAGATATGGTCTCTTCGGTGTTTGGATTATCCTAGGAGATCATTAATGTAATCTTCTATATTTTTATGGATGCGGTCGTGGGAGATATAAATCACAATGCGTTGATAACCGGCACCCCTTCTTTCTTCAATCTGAATTACATGACTCGGTAGCAAAATGTCCTCCAAGGGGTGATGAAATATGTCTTATGTTGGTCTTCTGGTGTGATGAGGAATCTGATTGTACCCATAAAAAACCATCCATAAGAGATACCATTTCATGGCCTTTTGTGAGGTCAGATAAGTTGATTGATGTTAGGAAGAGAAAAGTCATCTTTAGGAAAAGTGAGATTGAGATCTCAGAAATCTATGTAAATACGTAACTTTCTAGTGGCTTTAGGTACAGAGTACAATATTATACACCTACATTATAGATAAGTTCAATAGATAATATTAAATTAGCATATAGAGAATACATTGTAACTCTTCTTTTATGAAGCAGGGCTACACGAGGATACATCCTAAGTAACTTTTTCTTGACGGACCTTGGCGTTAGGAATCGTGACTATGTTATGGACAATGAAGTTATGGTCAATTCCTGACATGTCACTATATGACCATGTGAAGGCATGACTATGCTTAGACAGAAAGGTGGTAAAGTCCTTTAATTTTTTTGAATCTAGATACTGATCAACTTTGACTATATGAGGTTCTTGTGAAGTTCCTTATGTTGACATCGATAGTGGATTTGTTAAGGAGAATAAATGTATTAGGTGGTAGATCCTTTTTTAAATAATGGTCCTTTATCCCCCATATAGGATATAATGGATTCATCTTCATGGGATTGAAGAATGTTGATGATAAGGGAGTCTTCCTCTACCATTTCAGGTAATAAAAGTATAAAGGTCTTAGTGACATTATTAGTATGATAAGTGAACAGTCCTAAGGTGATAGTCAATGATTAAAAAAAAGTTAGGTGGGATGGATACATAGTCGTCATCTATTTCCATGGAGTTTTTCTAGTGATAGATAAAGATGACAACTTTGTTTTTGATATGGATTTGGAGTTGTGGTGGTCATGAACATGTCTATGAGGAAGGCTTGTTAGAGCCTAGTATGAATCTCTTATGAGGCTTGTGAGACTATTTGAATACTAAGTCATGTATGCCTTGTTTGTAACATGCCCTAAAACAAAACCTTTCCTAACATGCAATGATGAAGGTACATCTATGCAAATGATTGGTTATATAAGAATGAGAAGTCAGATATGAAGGGTTTAACATGATATAGATTGTCACAGTGTGAGGAAGGATGATCAATCACCTCTATAAATGAGGTTGGTTCTCATATGTGGAAAGGACCAAATGGAATGATATCTCCGAAATTTGGTTTATACATAGGTTGTTTTTCAAGTCTCCCCATATGTTTTAGGTTTAGGGGGCTGAATTAAGAGCTAAGAATGTGGTACTCCCCCCAATCGAGAGACATTGCATAACACCTTCAAAAGATCTATCATCTGGTAGATGTTATATGAGGGGATGGAATAGCTGGTGGAAGCTACCTCATCAGAGGAGATCGTGTAATTTGTATTAAAAATGAGCACATCATTAGGTCGATAGGTCATGTGACATGCTTTGAAAGGATTTCGGTCAGACGGGAACAGTAAAGGTTTTATGTATTCATGTTCATATTTTTAGACAGTGGTGTAATGTTGATGGGGATACAATGCATAATGTGTATCTAAGGTTGTCCTAACAGCATGTTGTACTGAAGACACTCTCATTCTACATGAGATCGAATAAGATTTTATGAAGGCTTTTAACACCATACCTTGATGGGTAAAATGATTGTGCCTAAGGTAGGGGCAATGATAGCAATAAAGGTACATAACCTGGTAGGTGACTAGGCGATGATGATATCTGGTAACTGAATTTGTTTAAGAGGCATGAGAAGATATGATGTTAATGTTAGTGTCATCCTTGTGAATCATAACCCCTCTTGACAAGAGTATCATTGATCTGGGTGGTGACGAAGATTGGGAGGTCATGGTCTCTTTAGGTTGTAAGGGATGGAATTTTAGAATCATCAAAGGCAATAACAACATTCATTTTAAGAGTACCGACAAGGTTGGTGGATGGTTGATGGATCATCTGATGGCATTGAGATGGATCGTAGAGATCCTCGATCATTGCTTCATTGGGTGTTCTGGAGAGGTTTGAACAAGCTCATAGAGAGACATTTTTATAACGAGAGCTTGGTGAAGTTGTTTGATGACAGTGTTTTGCATAGATGTGGGTAGGGTGGGGTGTGTGGGGGCAGAAAGGATGGATACCTTAGCCTTAGAAGATAATGGGTTATGATGAATTCACGAGGGAGGAGAGATAGAGACTTTAGGCCTAGTTTTGATATGATGCCTTTGAGTCTTGCACACTGAGCTGTTATAGATATATGGAGCAACATCTGATCTGATGGAGTGGGGGTCTTACTAAAGAAAGCCTAACTTTTGTTGAATGTGGATACATGGTGTTGGATGATGGCTCAAAAGAAGCATGGCTTTAAGGATTTGATGAGTTTATTTGATTTGATGGCTAGGTTTTATTATATTTTGGATTATTTCGAATCTATGCAGGTAGAAGCCCCTTTACTAACAAGGATTTGATTTGTGGCATGGAGGGTTTTCCTTTCTTTAGCAGAAGTGTCCTGGTGTTCTAATGGTATGCACAAAATGCTTCAGAATTATAGTAATATTGTTTTCCACCCTCAAGATTCATATTACTTAATAGGTGGTAACTGTTATGATGGATGAGTTGAATAAGATTTTTGAGGGTCCTAGTATAGTATCATGTCTTGGTTGTCTAAGGATGATGGTGAAGGCAAAGGGATTTGTATATTATTTGGTGCTTTTGAGGTTTCAAATGGTGAGGCTGTATTCTTTGTGTGACATGTTTTGGTGCCAACTCGAGGAACAACCCTATGGACTCTGTAATGGTAATTGTGAATTTAGCTGAGTGATGAGGCCCTAAGATAGAAGGAAATGACTATATATTGTTTTATAAGGTTATTTGAGGATTACGTGGTGCAATTTCTATGCTTTTCTAGATGGATGGTTTATGGATTGTGTGATGGGTTTATTAATATTTTTGATGTGATGTTGAGTAACGCATGGTCTTCGAAGGACCTATTTCTAATATTTCTATGACATGGGTTTCTTTTCTGAGAGCTTTTGAAGAGGTAATAGTTGAAATTCCAAAGAGGATTTGCTAAATGTAGGAGGACTCGTGATCTTGGTAATGACAAGATTGTTAGATTCAGATGATTCAGCTAGTGCTTTTGTCACAGAAACACTAGATGTTGATGGTGTGAGTGGTAAATCCTTAATTGTGTTGATATTATGGTGAGAATTGATGGCGTTAGATTGGGTTTGACTGGTAGATGAGGGAGCGATTAAGAAAAGGTTGTTTAAAAACATTCCAAGTTTTGATTAGGAGGCAGCGTTCAAATTGTCAAGTTGCAATTCGGTCTTGGTTAATGAAATCCTAAAGGACATTTCGAAACAAATGACACCATTTCGATGTCATGGCCTAGGACTTAATGGTATTTACAATAATTTTTATCTTGATACCATGATGTTTTGGGCGTAGATTGTGTTGATAGGTTGGATGGGAGAAGTTTGATCATGCACATAGATATAAGCTTGTCAAAAACTACACTATAAGACTCCTCAATGGGTGTGTAAGTACGTTGAGAGCGGGTCCATTTAGAATTTAAATGACCTTTTGACATGGATTTTACAACCACTGTTTTTTCTGAACCTTTGGATTTATCGTTACTAGAAGAAGGACTTAAATAAAGACTCTGGTTTGGGTTTTCTTTAATCTGGAGCTTAACTTTACCATCTTTGAGAGTGCACGAAGTTCTAATTTTTGCAGGCCATGGTAAAGGCTTCATCAAATATTTGGAAGGGACTATATCTGTAAGAGTTGATGATATATGTTTATTGCACAGGATCAGGTGAATAACTCGATCATTTCAGTTTTGTGGGAGAGATAAGGATAGTTGATTGATGTTCCCCCTGCCATCTGGTGACAGAAATTTGCAAAAAAATCATCTTCAAACTATTTAATAGTGTACAGGTCAGTGATAGAAATCGTATGGGTGATATTGATGGAGATATGCTCTAAGAAAAACTGTGCACAAGTTGTGCAAAAAGAGAAAAGGGAGATATTGTGGAATGTTTTTATACCATTCAAAGAGTGGGTCATGTTAAGGACATGGGAATTTTCCTCAGCATAAGGTCTTGATCATGGGCGATGAGGTAGCATGCATGGACAAAAATCCCTAATGTGCTAATATGGGTCTTCCTTACAATAGAATTTAATGAAATTTGAGAGTTCCCAATGTGGGGGATAAGAATTTAAAAGGTATTCATGGGTGGATGGGTTCATTATAAAGATTTGTGTGTATTACAAGGTGCTTTTAGGACCCATGGTGGAGGCTTTCAAGGCTTACAATCCTATTCATTAATGCTTGTAAAGGATCATGTTTCAAGATGGTTGTTAAAGGTTTGAAGATAATGAGCTAGGTTAATTATATATATATGAGGGTTTTCTTGTTGGTATAGATGATATGGTAACGATGGACATTATGATGTGGAGGAGTGACTCGTAAGAATAATGTAGGGATGTTGAGAGACTAAAGGTTGTGAGGGTTGAATTTATTGCTAAAGAATAGGGATGGAAATTTTGAAAAGGGGTTTGGATGATTGTGGCATGTATTGGGATGAAATGGAAGTGTTGATAAGACGTTAGGATGGTTGTGGTATGTACTGAGAAGGGATGGTGCTATATTGTGAGATGGGGGCAGTAGATGCTTGTTGTGAGAAGGGTTGAGTGCTAGCAATGGAATTCATATTAACGAGAGGTATAGATATGGGGATAGACATGAATAGGTCTATTGAAGCAAGGATTGATGTCCCTGATTCACCAGCAGTAGAGTAGGGATGAATTTATTGGATAACAAGCTCATGATTGTGGTCAATAAATCAGGAATGATCGAAGGTGACAGTAATAATGGGAGGATGTTGTTCTAACTCTGGTTATTAAAGGAGGACACCACTGGAGATGAGGTAAGTATTAAGGGCCACTGGGTTAGAATCCAAAATTTAGGTAAAGATTAGATCACCATTGTTGAAAAACCATGGGCTACGTGGATCTATAATTTCTGATGTGGCTAACTAGGTACTAGGAGAATGTGGAGGTTCATGATTGTCATTTGATGATTTTCATAATTGATTCATCATGTTTGGTATATCTTGAAGGTGGGACTCGATAGATTCCAGGGCTTATTGAAAAGGGCTTGACATGTTGTTTGTGTTTTGAAGATGGGATTTTTGTCTGGTTAAAACCATGAACTAATCAAACCATCATTGAAAAAAAGAAAAATGGTTGTTTAAAACAACTAATGACAAATCAAACACATATTTTAATTATCTTGATTAATTTAAGAAAAAGTTTGAAATGAAAAAACTATTGAAAGGGTACTAAGAAAATGTTGTCTAGGGTTGGTTTCAGGTAAGTTTAAGATCAAATTCCTGGATGTACCTAAAGGTACGTGAGGCCCATAGCTGAGTTGGTGTCAGTACAAGGCATGATATTGGGGCTTACCCTGTCACTTCACAGTATTGCAACAATAATGGTGTCGAGTGTGTAACCAATATACCACCCACCACATTATTTATACTCAGCCAGAACACCGAGTCGGCTTATCCTCTTAGTGATGAAATCCAAGTAGGTCCACCTGGGAAGGATTGTTTAAATGTGAATTTGATTCGATATGTGGTTTGGTTGTGTGTGAAGGGAGTTTTTTGAATGCAATTCTTTCAACTCCTAATTAGATTAGACGAGCAAGTAGAGTGAATATTCATTTTAAGATTCAAAATAAATGTTAATTTTGATGAAAACAAACCAGAAAAAATGTAATGTTAAAAGGTCAAAAATTGAAAGGAAGTGACATTCCTATGATTTTTATTCATTTTTATTTTTATTTTAATTTTAATAGTTTTCAAAGCAGCGATAATGAAGCACTCCAAGTTGAAAGGTTAGATAATTTGACAAGAAAATTAACTAAAAATATATGAAATCTAAATAAAAAAGGGACTAAATGTCCCACAGGGCATGCCAAGATGTTTATGGTGATTTTCAGTTAGTTTTTATAATGTTGAAATACCAAAAACTCTAAATAAATCAGGATTTATCGATACCTGCCCCGAAAAACATAATGTTGGGATGAATGAATACACTAACAATGTATGAGAATCCTCCTTTCACTAAATGAGAAGACATGTATGCAAAGGCAACTAGATAAGACAAATATTAGATAAAGATTTAAGGAGTTCCTCGGTAAAGGCCGATCCTAAGAATCCAAAGGGATTCCTTGAAGGATGTCAACATGTGTTATACAATCAAGCGATATGATAAATAAGACAACATAAATGACAATGATTTATAACTTAAGAGGTATGGAGAGATCTTTCTATGCTTGATAGGTGTCCCAAGAAAGGGTTGTGGTGATCTCAAAGTCCTCGAAGTAGTTGTACCAAAACTATTTTGTAACTTTTTGTTCTTCTTGTGTAACCTCAAGTTGTTCCTCAATGTATTCAATGTCGAGGAGTGAGGGAAATGGTGCATAGGCTGAGTTCATGGAAAATGTCAAATTTCTCCCACATGAAAGGCTGATACACGATCAGGAGATCATATATGTTGGTGATGGGGTATGATGGAGCTGGAACATTCATCTAGAAGGAACACATCTTACAAGAAAACATGTTAGGTCAAAATAGATTGATAAGGAATTGATATATGTTAAAAATGCCTAATTTGATAGAGATTGATGGTGATCAGGAATCGACGACAATCGGGGAAAAAAGGACTTATTTTGATAAAAGTTGATAAAACATATTGTATTTGATGCAAGATAAAATATGGCAATGCTAAGATGGAGTAGGGGGGCCTAGAAACATATAAGACTCATAAAACAGAGATTGCAATGTGTTTTAGGGGCTAATGAAGGGAAAATGGGTTAAGGCACCGATCGATGATGATCAGGAATCAACGACGATCACTACTAAATTACAGATATTCTAAAAGTTGACCAAATGATAATATGAAGGACTAAATGTAAAGTGACTATGGGGATCGTAGAGATGATTGTTTATAGACTATTAATAATGTAGAATATGACTAAAAATGATAAATGAAAATGTACTAACCTTGTTGAATACTTCTGAGGATGACAGGGCTCTAAAAGGCTGATAGTTTGTTTGAAAATATTTCCTCATGGACAAGAAGTAGAGTGTTGATATTTCCTAGCGTGGTGATGTCGTAGAGAGGTGCAACAATTCATTTCCAATCATCTCTGACTAACTGGGAAATGGAGGAAGGAGGTGACTAAATAGAATCGACGGCGTCTACAACGATTGTCAATGATCATGGATTGCCATTGATTTTTCCAGAGATGTTAAAACCAAATGTGGAAAAAGATGGCAAATGATCAAAACCACTTGTCATCTGAGGATTAAGGTTGTTTGATGAACGGTGGGAGGTTAGAAATCTAGATATGAAGAGGTTAGGGGGTTAGGATATATAGGATAAATTAGGCTAGGTTGGTTTCAGATGGTTAGGGGATGGTAAATAAGGTTTTATGATGATAAATGAGGGCTTACTATGGTAAATTTGATTATAAGGATGATGGACTTAGGATAGTGATAATAATGATGTTTTGATTAATGTGTGCGGGGTCACCTAGGGGTGAAAAAATGGTGTCTACATCTGCCTCCAACTCCTTATGTTTTCTTAAACAGGGTCATTGCCTAATAGCCATGTTCAAGCACTTGTTGATTTTTGAACTTCTAGATTGTAAATAGAAAAAAAAATGTAGCTATACAAAACAAGTTTTTAGATGTTTAAAATTATTAAAGATGCCTTTGATGTTTAAAATGGATTTGGGTAGTATTTTTTAAAAATGCACGTATGAATTTTTATGTTCCATTCGGGTAGTATTGTTTAACATATCATGAAGCTTAAATAATGTTCTCTTTTATATATCATGAAATTTAGATAATCTTCTAATTCCTGATGTACGTGTTGTTGCATGAGGCTTCACATTCGTTGGCCATGATGTTTGAGTTCAGTAGAATATTCTAGCTACCAATCACCTAAATGCTTCAAATGCTTATAGGAATTATTATAATGCAATTATTTAATAGTTTCCTTTTATGGAGTATAGGCATTAAATCTTGTGTTTTGGTCATCTATTATATCATTCTATATCAAGGGTTAGCGACATTTAGGCACCCTTTTAATTTATTTTCTCATTTTGATATTAATAAAATGTTTGTGAACTCAATTATGGGCACAAGATTAAGCCCAAATTATTTTTGTAATTGTTTTATAATACTAATCACAATCCCACTTTGGTTCCATTAACGATATATTAAAATAATGAGGCTATGAAGCTATATTGTCTCGAGCACTAAAATCAAGCATTGAAATCAAACACCAAAATCAATTATATACAAGTAGATAACAACAAATGTGTATAACACTAAATAATTCACTAAAAAACATTAGAATTCAAGCATAAAACACCAATTTGTGATTCAACAACACTGGTGTTAGTTGTGTGGTAGTTGTTATGTAACACTAAAATATAACATCACTAAAATTGGTTATGGCATTATTTTCGATGTTATATGCCATAACCAATTTTGGCGGTGTTAGATTTTAGTGACACACAAAAACTACCACACAACTAACACCAGTGTTGTTGAATCAGAAATTGGTGTTTTATGCATGTATTTTAGTGTTTTTTTAGTGTTGTATTAGATAAAATTCTTGTAGTGCATTAAGGATGACCAAGTCTCAAGGGGGGAGAGGAGAGTTCTCAATCATATCATGGGTATCATACACAAAGAGTCTTGTTTTAAGAAAATTATTTCTCAAATAGCTAGTGATAAAAATGGATGATGGTAGACTTACAAGATCAACTAGGATAGGGATAGGCAAGAGAATGACCAACTGTGACCTGAAAACACAAAACAACATGGTCAGTGAGGGGAGGAGGTGTAAAGGATACATGAAAGCCTTGATTTTTTGATAAAATAGACCCATTAACAATAATGTAATCCACATTAAAAGAACCACCAAGATGAGGGAAGCGGGTATGACCACTAGAGTGTAGAAAAGAACTAGTGCTATTCAAGATGACCAAGTTTTGAGAATCACCCAAGTTAACCAATTGTTTTCCATAATAATTGATTGTTTTATTTGATGAGGTTTGTTGTAGAACATCACTATGATAGTCAACTGTCTAACTCATCAATGGATATGCATAAAGATAATGGCATGTACATTGCATATGACCATTTCATGCATTAAAGTCTCCTAGAAGAATAACATCCCCAAGAGTCATAAAATTTGTTATTTTTGGCTATAAATTTGTAAAGGGAGAGCTACCAATATCTAAAATAGCATAAGGTGATGATGTTGGAGGAAAATACATACACTAGAGAAATGTTTACTAGAAGGGGATTTTCTTGCTGAAGATATCCATATGAACCTAGCATGGACATCTAATCATTCAAGGTGGATAAAGGGAGTTAGACCATCTTTGTAGATAAATGTTAATCCCCTTGAGCCTCTCGAACCAAGACAGAGTTCTTGTCTATGCACAGATAACTATGGGTATCCTAAGAAGATAGGGAATGGTTTTTCATCTGTCTCATGTATCTCCATAAAGAAAACCAAGTCTAAGTGCTTAATCAATTCTTCTTAAGAGCTCATCAAAAAGAAAAGTAAACCACCATGATCGCACACAATTATTGGCAGTAGAAACATGGAGCTCAAAGTTTGGCATCATGAGGAGGAAGATGGGGTATTCCCTAGTTTGGACCAACTAGGAGGGGTGCATCTCAAATCCAAACTCTCCCGCTTCACATGATAACCCATTCTGATTAGTTCGTTGCCTTAACCATTTAGTCTTATTTACCTTTAAGTCTTCATATTAAATCCAAATTATGTCTTCATCCATGAAAATGTTTTCAGAAAGAGTGAAAATAAGTTTCTTAGATCGCAATATTTATAACCTAACATGAAGGATTTCAAACTTGACAATAAGATAACCATCTTGGGTATATCGTGCCCTCTCTAAGAAAATTTTATTTTTCTTTAAAGTATTGTGTAAAAAATCCTTTGCAGATTCAAGTGGGTTTTCCTATTTCTTTAGGCCTCTATTCCTTAAATTAAAGACCTTCAATTGCCTTTCTCTCTTCCTAAAATTTAACTTAGGATCACTACATTCACAATAGTTTGTGGATTTGAATTGTGGTTTCCTTTAAGCTCTTGAGCCTATGTGGTATCAAATGACTCAATCTTAAAGGCAGCTCTATTTGATTCTCCAAGCTTGTTGAAATATCTTCTCTAAGAGTTTGATAATAATATCATCTGTGCATTGAAGATTGTCTATAAGTAGCTCTAGGTTAGCGATGTTATTTGATTGGGTTTCATTTATATTTTATTATTCTATAATATGGACTTTGCAAGCTTTTCAATCACCATCTTTGTTCATTGGATATTTGAGAGAGATTTGATAGGCTTCCTTCTAGTAAAATTAGCTTGTTTGTGTATTTTTCATTTATCCTCATTTGGTTTGAAATAATTTCACTCAAGTCTTGGAATTTTTTATAAAAAATTGTCAATCGTGGTTTGTGTCAATTCTTCAAGTCAATTCAATGGTGAAAACAAGGTGTCAAGGATTGTTTTGTTAGCAACACTCTTCATTTGAGACTAGAATAAAATCAAATCATTCCATCAAATAGTTTTCATGTAACCATACGCTTTGTGTGTATGTCTCTTTAAAGAATAAAAACATTTTGTCAAACACTTCGTGTGCATGTTGTTGGCAGGGCCTATTGAAGGTCATATTCTCTACAACTAGTGTGAAGGATTTTCATCTTGGATTCCTAGGTAGAAAATGGGGGAATGAAGGAGGAAGAACCACCATCACGTGGTTGGAGTGTATATGGATTTATGCGAGGGGCAAGGGCCCTTGAATTTAAGTCAATGACCAACTCAGTAGAAGGACATTTATAGGAAGCCCGATTATTGAACCTTTTTCATGTGTCATATGTGTTTTCATTGATGTGAAGTTGGATCAGTTGATGTCAAGTTTCATTGATGGAAAAGGAAGTGAATTGGTAAAGTGAGCACGCTGAAAAGATGAAGGTTGATTTGTAGTGTCAACTCACCAAGGCTCAAGATGACTAAGGATAAGTGCTAAGGGATTTAGTCAATGTTTTCACATGCCACAGACATGAGGAGATATCCATCAAAGTCCAGAGATAGCCTCTGAAGACTTAAAGTAGCCTCCGAAGTCTGTAGAAAGCCATAGATATCTAGAAGAAACCATAGAAGGAAAGTAAGTGCCACAACCATAGGAATGAAACCATGAAGCAACATGGATCCAAAGGACACCTCGTGTGGGAGATAAGTAAAGTCGTGGATGTGAAGGAAGAGACGTGGAGTCTAAGGCAAAGCCACGAAAGTAAGGAAGTCATAAGCAAAGCCATGGATAAAGAGAAAAGTTGCAAAGAACTAAAAAATCTTCTAAGGATGGAAGATAGCCGCGAAAGACTATAAAAGACGCAAAAAGGAAATAAACAAGGAGGAATGCTGCATGAAATTAGGAAAACCGTGAGAATCATAGAAGATCCGTGGATAACTAAAAATCTTCCAAGGAAGGAGAAATGATGCTAAACAAAGGCAAGTGTTGCGATACAAAGGATAAAGTCAAAGGAGTAAATGAAAGCCATGAAATGATGGAATATGTACTGGAAAAGGGTTGAAGACAATAAAATTGATTCAAACATGGACAAGTGAGATTTGATTCTCTAAAATCAATGGTGATTCAATTATTAGGTGATTATGGCTAAGTATACGACTTGATCTCCATAAAGAACGAAGAAACACATTGTTCCAACTACCAACATCTAATGTGTATTGAATTTATGGAAATGTAGTTACATTCTCTATGAGATCCTAAGTTTCAAGGAAGAATAAAATATTGAAGAAGAAAATGGCTTGCTCATTTGGGTCACGTTACAAATGTGGAAAATCTATTTTTGGAAAATGGATAATAAATAGCTTCTAGAAATGCATGAAAACTGGTGTAATCAAGCCAAATACAAAAGGAAAAATATCTAGAGTCAGTTGCATCCATTTAATAGCATGGGATTCTTAGGTGACCAAGCAAGAAGATACATGACACAAAAATCGAAGGAAAGCAATTATTCGATTGAGTATATGTTTGAACTTGGAACATGTTATCCAAATAGCTCTCCTAGTGATTTGGATAACTCACATACACATTATGAGCCCTAGGACATATATTGAAGAATGTTGCACACACTCAAAATCATTTAGCACATTCTTTCAGTCGCAATTCTACCTGTGTTCCCTTTTTCCTTCTCTCCTACCACTTCTCTCTTGCACGTCCACCATCTGCATGTGTCCACCTTATTTCTGATTCAGTTTATTTCCACCCCACGTGCACATAAGTATTTTGACCCCTCACATGCGCTGCACCAATTACTTTGTAATAGTTATGCATTAACCATATGTTTTCTGCTCACCAGTTTGATTCATCTTCCCACACGCATCGCGCGCGCTTCCTTCATGCCTTCCTCTAGTTTTTCCTCACACCCTTATGTGTCAGATCATATTTTCACATGCTCAAGTGTGTTGCACACGTAACCAGATAGGGTGCGTCAAATCCTCACAATTAATTAATGATTGACACGTGGTAGAAACAAAAAATAGTTGTACATGGTTGGCCATCATTCCAGCCAATCAACACACACCACGCATGTTATGTGTACGCTGACGACTCTGACATCTTCTAACAACCATATCATCAGATACAAAGATCATATCGGCACGTGTGCCTGGACTTGTTAGAAATTTGCTAACATTAGCTACAGTGCCAAAAATTCAAAATTCAAATTCTAGTGCGGATCTAGTAGGTGAGAGTTGGGAAAACATCTCTCTAAACATTGATGAGTCGATCTGATTGCTCTAACCACCCAGTTTAGTATGATTTTCTCTCTTTTATCTTAAACATGTCAGAACAGGCATGGGGAATCATATTTCACAAATTTCCAAGAGGATTTATAAAAATTGAATGCTTTTTGTTGGTGGTTATGTTTCAAATATCAGGTTTTCCCTCCTTTTCCTTTCTTCCTCCATGCATTCATCTATAAATGTAAGAGCAAGGCTCATTTGTTATGTTGGATACTCTGGATCCTTACGCATGTTGTTAAGGACTCCACATTTTATGTATTCTGAGTTGTAGACCTCCATGTTTGGCTCTTGCACGTGGATATTGGCCTCCTTAGCACTTTAATAATTCTATGCATTGTTGGAAGTAATATAAGTATCGTTTTATGACTATTCTCTATCCTAGCATGTTTACGTTTCTTATTTTTTCCTCTTCTCTTGCATTTTGTATTGTTGTGTTATTTCAGGTTCCTTGCAGTTCCATGCTTGGTTGTGTTCCTTAAGAACAATATGGTGAATGTGTGTCTTGATGTGCTACTCATGCTTAACCTCCTCTCACACATTCCCATGTCATTCTTGATCAGAACAGATAGTGTTCACCCCTCTTTTCTCGGTGCTATGACCTTTAAGTGTAGTTTACTTCATGTTATCCTTCTTTCCATGATCCCTTGGCATTCATAGCTTAGTTACCCCTTTTCAGCACTAGGAGTAGCAGTAGCGGTAGAGATAAATAGAGGAACCGGCCTTCTTCAAAGATCCGTCCCAAGCTTGTAAGGTCCCACAACTTGGGGACAGTTCCATTATGGTATCAGACACTTCGGTCCCTTTTCAGATATCTGAGACAGACAGGTGCACGTCTGAGTAACCAACAGTTTCTGGCACACCCAGTAGAACTTGAACTGAAAGCTTAAATTTCATATCTCTAAGTTTTGGTGTGTGAAGTTAGTGTTTCAGCCTTAGAAGAGGCTTATTTTAAACACATCTAGAGACTCCCAACATTTTAAAATCTTTGTTTCAGCAGTCTTTAGTGCCTTTCATGATAAGAGTGTACACAAGTAGAAGTGCAGCAGCTGAAGACTCTTTTGAGTACCTCCAACTATCTCCTGAGAAAATTTCATTCAAAAATCCTACGCGTGCGCATCGCTATCTCCAGTACACACCATGCCCTTTCAACTCCTCCTACAAATACAAACAACTAGTGTGTCCTGAAATGGCATATCAACCACCCCCTCCATTAAGAAGCTTTGCAAACTTTGATGGAGGGATTCCATTACTCCTGGCCTGTATAGTATGATATGCCCAATGACGCGCTCAAAATTATTCCTTACTTTACTGGTGAGAATCAATTCACCCCTCAAGAGTGTATCTAATATGTGGCAAATGTGTGTTCATTCTACCTGATCACACATACTGATGTAGCAATTCAGGTTGTTTGCGGCATCTTTTAAAGGTGAAGCACTTCAATGGTACCAAGGCTTGAGACTTGGATCTATCACCAATTGGGATGAGCTGGGAATAGACTCTGTGCAGTTATTTTGAAGACAAGTTAGATCACCTATCTTTGGTGGAAGCAACTGACAACATGACAAGGAGGAGCATCCTAATGAGAAAATGATTGATTTCAACATCATATTTCAAAAGACTTGGGACAGAATTCCTCTTGTGGTGAGACCTACATCCCAACATGCCTCCCTTTATTATCTGAAGGCACTTAACAGTGACATCTTAGTTATGATCTAATATATGGGAAGTAGGAATCTACCAGTTGCTTATACCATTGTAATAAGAGTGCAGAAAATAGTCTCATTCAGGTGGGAAAGTTAGCTCCTAGACCGCACATGCCTTTGTTCCTAGAGATGTCACAAGCGCCCCAGCCTTATGTGGCCCCTATTCCTACTCTTCAGCAAAGCGCGCAACCGGTTACCTCAACGTCTTATTCTCCATCACAGCAAAAGGAGAGATGAAGAATTAAAGGCATTGATCATAACTTTATCAAAAAAGATCGTCTCATTAGAAAGGCAGGAAGCACAAGCATATAGAGGCATTTCCAATCAGGCGCATGGCCAAGGTAACTCAGCCTTGGTGAAATCAATACGGAAATGATAGATACGCGTCCCAACTAGAAAAACAATAGGTGGTAGCCTAATGCACATCTACCTTTACAAGTTATCCCTCTCGCTCCTTCTCTCCTATCACCCAGTATGAATTAGAGCGCTCGTGTTCTAATTCAGAAGGAACTTGTCATAGGAATTAAAGTGGTACTTCCCTTTCAAAATGCCTCATATTCAATACCATTGTGCTAATGTTGTGCACGTGCCCAATCCTTCATTATCTATAATGATTCATCCTGTGAGCCCTTAACAAGCATGCATGAAGCAGATAATCCAAAAGATCCAGAAGTTTCCCCTAGAAATTAATTTAATATTATTTAGCACATAGAGTACTTCTGTGCAATCAACCAAGTTACAGACGATGCAAACAGACCGCGCACCTAAGTTGTGGATAACACAAGATATAGGAAAAGAATATTAGAGTCTTGTGCATAGATCGCAGTCCTAGAAATACAAGTAGATATTCAGAATAAAAAAGAATTAGACATGACTCTTTTGCAGTAAAAAGTGTTCAAATCCATATCCAAGATGTCCCATGTAAAAATCCCTGTGAAGCAACATGCGTGCCCATCCTTTGGTAAGTCATGCCTCTATTCCAGCTAGAAGTTCAGGATTTCACGCACCTGAAACAGCTCAAGAATGGATGTTGTTCCCCAAATTCACAAGGTAAGGGGGGATATCTATTCAACATTTTTGACCAAATGAAGAAAACAAACATAAACGTCCCAATGTGGGAAGCCTTGACCATTCCATCTTAGCGTGATCTACTACACAAGGCTTTGGCGTAACTTCCGCATGCGCTAACCCGATTCTGTAGAAGCCACCTGCTTCTGTCAAAATATGCTAAGAAGAGGAGAAACAAGTAAGTGAATATTGCAAAGACCCCACCCTTCTATATGTCCTTGATTATAGGAAAACACCTAGTGCATAACTGCTTGAGTTGACTCAAGCAATAGTACCTCTGTTATGCCTAAGAAGATAGCTGATGTCTTAGGTCTAAAATATAGCCCTTTGTCTAAAGGAGTCCTACAACTTGATGGCTCAATTGTAGCCACCCTAGGAGTTATCAAAAATTTTGAGCTAACCCTCCATGCATTTCCAAGCCTGACAATTAGTCAAGATGTATCTATTATTAACCCCTGCCTCCTTTGTTTTCCCTATGCCTATCAAGAGAATTTACTGCTAAAATGGGTGGTTACTTGTCTTCTGATTGGTATCATATGTTTCTCAAGATGAGGTATGGGACCCGGTTCACCATACAAGCTAAGCCTATATTTTCTTATCATATAGAGCCATATGTCCCATCCCCTCTCCAAGCTAATTATCTTATCCAGGAAGAACAAGTTTTAGTTCCTGAAGAGCAGTCTCTTCCACCCTTTGTTCCATACCTAGTACTCGATGAATGGGCGGAAAGGCATCACAAATTGTATCCCTATGTTAAAGAACTGGAAGCCTATGAGACTGGGCTTGGTACTTAATGCATTCTAGAAGAAGACGCTACGCTTTTGCGTCGTGCTCATTGGAGACAAAGTCCAAACTGGTCTATGGAAATTATACTTTTATGAATCCAGAAGTAGAAATGGTGCACAGGAGTATGAGTGGTTCTTATTTCCCCTAAGGGATGAGAAATTCTTCTTCATGCATAGGCTGCAGTTTGCATGTTCCAACAATGTGGCAGAATATGAAGCGTTAGTGTATGGCCTACTTATTGCTGAAAAGAAGAAAATTAAAGCACTGCAAATCTTTAGGGACACATAATTGGTCATCCACCAGGTCACCAACAAATTTCCAGATAAATAATAAGCTTATTAAAGCTTATACACATAGATTTTTTGATCTACGTGATAACTTTGATGCCCTCAATCTGCAAGTGGTTCTACAAAAAATGAACAAAGAAGTTGACCAAATGGCCGGGCTTGGTTCACAGTTTTCTCCTGACTGAGGACTTTGTCAAGGGGAATGACTCAGCACATTAATATGCTAATTAGACCATCCATTCTAGATAATAAGACCAACTAGACAAGTGTTCGAAAGTGATGCAAAGATCATCCAGTTTATCAAAAATGAAGCTGAAATTTCATCAAGTATGTAAGTTGACTTGCATGAAAGCTATGGTGACCAAGTAATTCAGCTAAAAACAAATAAGTTTCCTAAAGGGCTGGTCACATTAGAGAAATTTTTCAGCCCTGATGATTAATTTAAGGGTGAAGAAAGATACATGCGTGCCATGTAAGAAGATTTCTTCTCCCATCATTATCACATGCGTGGGAAGGAGATATTACTCAGTTAAGATTTGCGCGCTTAAAGAAAAGCAGAGCTTTTGTCTCCCTCTGCCAAAAATACAGTGACATTTTCTTATGGTATTATGAAGACCTCAAAGGTTTTGGTCCTAGTGTTTCTCAACACTCCATTGAACTTGATCCTAGCATAAAACCTATCAAGACAAGAAACAGTGGCCAATCAATCAAAGGATAGACCCCCTCATGAGAAAGGAGTTATCCAAACTGATCAAGGTAGAGATTATATTTCCCATCAAATACTCTACCTGGGTCACAAACCTAGTTCCAGTATGCAAGAAGAATGGTGAAATCAGACATTGCATTGATTTCATATATTTGAATAAGGCTTCTCTAAGGGATCATTATCCTTTTGCCTTCAATGGAGTAGATTCTGCAAAATGTGGCTGGCACACAAAGGTTCTCCGTGCTAGATGGGTATTCGGGATTTAACCATATCCTGGTTAAGAAAGAAGATCATTTCAAAACATCATTTACAACAAAGTGGGGAACGTATGCATACCATAAAATGCCCTTTGGTCTGTCAAATGCATGTGCAACATTTCAGCACACCATAGGTGTTGCCTTCAAAGGTTACATCAATGAGTTCATCTTGGTTTACCTTGATGACATAATTGTCTTCTTAAAGCAAAGCATAGATCACATAGTACACCTGGAAATAGGTCTTTAAGCAGATGCAGAGAATTTGGGGTATCTCTTAACCCCAAGAAATGTCAACTTTGCGGTGGCTCGGGGTAGGCTCTTGGACCATGTGGTTTCAAAGGATGGCATTGTTATTGATCCTGAGCATGTTTCAACCATCCTAGCCCTTTCCTTACCAGTACAGAAAAAGAGGCCTTACAATCCTTCCTTGGAAAGATTAACTTTGTTAGGCATTTTATCCCTAACTTTACAAGACTAGTTCAACCCATCACCCTTATGCTCAAGAAGGAACATTCCCTTCAAATGGATAGCAGAAGGAAGAGAAAGCTTCAACAAGATCAAAAAGGAAATTACTTGTGCACCAACACTCCTCAATCCAGATTACTCAAAGGATTTAATCCTTTATGCTTATGGTGCTAATGCAAGCATTGTTGATGTCCTGACACAGGAAAATGAACAAGGACTGGAACAGCCAGTGGCCTTCTTCAGCCAGATGCTGAAGGATTATGAATTGAAATATAGTCACATGAAGAAGTAGGTCTTTGCCATCATGCACACGTACTCAAGAAATTCAAAATTATGCTCACCACAAATCATATCAAGGTGTTAGTCTCCCACTCATATGTCAGAGACTTCATCATGGGAGCAAAAATCAGTGAGAAGAGAGCACAATGGGTGACCAAAATCATGGAATATGATGTGACTATTAAGGCCACAAAGCTGGTAAGAGGTAGCACACTCTGCAAGTTAGATTGTTGAGGATGCGCAGAGTGAACCTGAGGCTTCATTATTTCTATGGATGAAGACCTCCTGCGCGTAGAACATGAACAGAACATAGACCCTTGTAGCATGTGACTGGATGAAGGACATGATCACATTCCTTTCCTAGGGTGCATACCCTCCTGGTTTGAATAAAGAAAAGAGAAGGCATCTCAGGTTACAATCTATTCCTTATGTTTTGATTGATGGATTTCTCTTTAAAATAAATCTAGATGGTGTGTTGTTAAGATGTATCAACAACGCGCAGACTGAAAAAGTGTTAGCAGAATTTCACGATGGATTCTCTAGTGGACACTTCTCTGCCAAAACTACAGCAATGAAAATCATAATGGCAGGTATCTTTTGGCCTACCCTATTTGCAGATGCACATAGGTGGGTCACAAAATGCACAGGAATGTGCTTTCTTTGCAGGAAAGAAAATATTGGCAGTGCTTCCCCTCTGACCAATCCAAGTGGATCAGCCTTTTGCACAATGGGGTCTCAACTTCATAGGCATGATCAATCCGCCTTCAAGCACTAGACATAAATGGGTGCTGACAGTCTATAGATTACTTCACTAGATGGACACAAGCTGTCACGCTTAAGGAATCAACGAAGGCAGTCATCCTTGAATTTCTCAATGGTTTAGTCACAAGGTTTGGTGTTCCTCAAACAATTATCTCCGATAATGCAAAGGCCTTCCTTGGTGCTAAAATCACTGATTGGGCTCTAAGTTTGGGCATTTACCTGAAAACCTCTTCCAACTATTACCCTCGAGGGGAATGGTCTGGCAGAATCAAAAAAACAAGAACCTGATCAGAATCATGAAGCACACAATGAATACTAGCCAAAGACAGTGGCATACAAAGGTCTTGCACATGCTCTGGGTAGATAGAATCACAGTAAAAAGGCCAATAGGAACTTTGCCTTACAAGCTTGTCTATGGCAAGGAGGCCGCGCTTCCGTTGACACTAGAACTAAATTCATTAGCGCTTGGAGGGCGTGGATCAAAGAGAAAGTAGGATTGCAGAGCTGGTTCATCTTGAAGAGCTTAGAAACTCTGTCATGGTCAAGCTAGAACAACATCAACAAGCAACAAAGAAATGGTTTGAAAGAAAGGCCAGGCCGCAAGCTTTCAAAGTTGGAGACCTGGTTCTAAAATGGGATACTGATAGAGCTAAACCAGGGCGCCATTCAAAGTTTGATGCACTTTGGAGTGGCCCATACATCGTTAAGTCCTACAAAGAATCTAACTCTTTTGAGTTAGCTCATCTAGATGGAAGTGCGCTCCAAATCCCAATAAACGGGATCTATCTCAAACCCTTCCATTAGGTTTATTGCATATATTAAAGTAGTTTCAATTCCTCCAAGTGTGCTCTGCACACATTGTTTGTTTGTACAAAGTTATTTCCTCTCATGTGCTTCTTGCGCGTGCTCTTTTGTTGCTTCCAGTGTGTAGAGCTTCTCTCAGCAGTTGTGAGATTCAGGACAAAGTGCAGAAATGATACTCAAAGTGACAGCAAGGGCATTTTCATGATTAAACAAGTAGAATCCATGCCCAATGGATGCTTCAGGCTACTAGTCTCTTGCATCTAGCAGGCAGATGGCCTCGAAAGTTGCCAAAATTGTTATCCAAATAAATCTCCTAGTGATTTGGATAACTGACATACACATTCTAGCCCTAAGTTATCTATTGAAGAATTATGTGTGCTCATAATCATTTGGCACACTCCCTTTATCACAGTTTTCCTACACGCCCCTTCCCTTCCTCCTTCCACTTCGCCTCACACCCTCCTTCTGCGCATTCACCTTCTTCCAAGATGGTTTATTTTCACCCCACGTGCCTAAGTCTTTGACCCTTCACGTCGCACCCATTACTTTGTAATAGTTGCGCCTTAACCATACATTCTCTGCTCATCGGTTTGATTCATCTCCTCGTGTGCATTGTGCGTGCTCCCTCCATGCTTTCCTCTGCCTTCTCCCCATGCACTTCTATGTTAGGCCATATTTTGACACGCTTAAGTGTGCCGCATGCAACCATATAGGTCACTGAATCCTCACAAAAAATGAATGATTAACACATGGTAGAAATGAAAAATGGGTGTACATTTGGCCACCATCTCAGCCAATCGGCATGCGCCATGTGTCTTGTATACGCCAACGACTATGACATCTTCTGACAGCCATATCATCAGCTATAAAGCTCAGATTGACATGTGCCTGGACTTGTCAAAAAGTTGTTGACATCACCTACAGTGCCAAAAATTCAAAATTCAAATTATGGCGGATCTGGTAGGCAAGAACTGGGAAAATGTATATCTGAACATTGATGAGCATATCTGATTTCTCTAACCACCCAATTTAATATGATCTGATCTCTTTTGTCTTCAACACATCAAAAAAGTATGGGGAAGCATATTTCATAGATTTCCAAGTGGATTTACAGACATTGAATGCTTCTTGTTGGCGGTTGTGTTTCAAATTCAGCTTTTCCCTCCTCTTCCTTTCTTCCTCCATGGCTTTATCTATAAATGTAAGAGCAAGGCTCATTTTTTATGTTGGATACTCTTGATCCTTATGCATGTTGCTAAGGACTTCATATTTTATGTATTCTAGGTTGCAAACCTCCATGTTTGGCTCTTGCATGTGGATGTCAGCCTCTTTAGCATTGTAACAGTTCTGTGCATTTTTGGAAGTAATAGAAGCATCGTTTTGTGACTATTCTTTGTCCTAACGTGCTTACATTCCTTCTTATTTCCTTTTATCTTGAATTATGTATTGTTGTGCTACTTCGGGTCCCTTGCAGTTTCATGCTTAGTTGTGTTCCATAAGGATGATTTGGTGAATGTGTGTTTTGTTGTGCTACTCGTGCCTAGCCTCCTTTTCACACATTCCCTGTCATTCTTGCTCAGAACAGATAGTGTTCATCCCTCTTTGCTGGTGCTATCACCTTTTAGTGTAGTTTACTTCATGTTATCCTTCTTTCCCTGGTCTCTTGGCATTCTTAGCTTAGTTTCCCCTTTTTAGCGCTAGGAGTAGAAGTAGCATTAGAGATAGATAGAGGAACCGGCCTTCTCCAGAGATCTGTCTCAAGCTCGCAAGGTCCCACAACTTGGGGACAGTTCTATTATGGTCTCAAACACCTCGGCCCTTTTGAGATCCTAGACACGGGTGCACATTTGAGAAACCAACAGAACCATTAGTGAAGTTTCTCAAGTAAGAAAATAAGTATCCAAGCTAAAGAAGAGTTACAGAAGAGAGAATATAATACAATCAATCTAAGAAAGAGTGGAAGAAGAAAAGAGAGAGGAAGAGGAGAGAAGATCGATGATGCATCAATTTATCAGATGAGAAGAGCATCAAAGGTGGTGGATTGATTGAGTAAGAGAGATCGAATCATATGAGTAGAAGAGAGTGAAAAGAATAACATAGACAAATATAGAAAGGTGATCATAATTTGTTATAAAGAAATTGTTATAACTAGATGATCAAAATTTATATGTAAATTAAGTCTAAGTTTTATCTTAGCATATTCAGGGGTTGGTGCTCCTTGTGAGGTTGGTGCCTTACTAAGGAAATCTCTTGTGATGCGTAATATTCATTTGAGTCCTTTGTTGTGTGTAATACTAGAAAAGGTGTAGGGGTTGGTGCTCTTTATATGGTTGGTGCCTCACTAAATTTTTTTTGGAGGATGTGTAATATTATTACAAGTCCTTGATTTGTGTAATATAAGCAACAATTTTGGTGGGTTTTTCTCCCGAAAGGGTTTCCCATGGTAATCTCTATGTTCAGTGTTATTATGCATGACATATGTGTGATTAATTACTCATAGTTTAAAGTTTCACCTTATTAAATGGTTTAAAATTAGAATTAAGTGAAAAAGTATTAATCAACACTGATTCACCCCCCCTCAATGTTTGTGATCTCTAACATTTATAATAACCTACTAATTCTCTACAATAGGTAAAGGGTTACGGGTCACCAAGAATGGTAAGTTCTTGTCCTTGGTAATGGATCTTGATACACTAATGTAAATTGGATAGAATGACATACATGGCATGGATAAATGGGAAATAGAGGATAATATTATAGGGAAGGTATAAGTCAATTACATGGAACCTTGTTTCTTAAGTGATAGGCCCAAATTCCATTTACAAAGTAATGGTCCCAAATGAGTGTCACTCTACATTGTTGTATGCCTTGATAGTGATCACATTAGGCTATATCTCATCAGTGTTGTGTCCTAATTATTTCACCAATTTTATTGTGTAGATATCAAGACAATATCGGTTGTCCATAAGCGCCCTTTTGATATTTTTACAAGTAATGATCACTTCTATATATAGGGGAAATTTGTGTGTCTGATCATCCAATGGAATCTTGGTTTTGGATCAAAATGATGTGTTCAAATTGGGAGATTTTTGCAACCAATTGGAAGTGTGAAGAATCAATATCAAAGGGAACTCTTGACTCCTGAAGGGATTTATAGAGGATATCCTTATGAACAATAAATATCTTGAGAAGATCCAAGATAGAAATCTTCCCGGTTATATTCTCAAGTTTTTCTATGAGATCGTAATGACCATACGAAGGATTAGATAGAGGGGGTGTTGAGACATTAAGACAAGTGTGTCATGTTGTAATGAAACACTCCTATGATTTGATTTTTATTATATGGATATGAGTGTTGATGGGATGGTCATAGTCAATGAGAGAATCAAAGGGATTAAAAGTTTGACCAATTGATATTTTTTCTTAAGTGGATTGACCTTGATCTAGCATATTTTCTATATTTTTAATGTTTGGGGAATGGTTTCTTATAAATTCCCAGCCGTTTATAAGATGTTTGGGAGGTTTCTTGGGCATTAAGCTCAATGTCTCCTTGATTTAGGAGAACTTGAATAAAGTTTTTCAGCTTCATACATCTATATGTAGTGTATCCCTTAACATGATAATATTCACAATATTCATGGTCTTTGTACCATGATAGTTTAGGTGCATCATCAACAAAGGGTATAATGATGGGGAATGTGACCATGTTTGTTGGATCCAATTTCTTTAGGATAACTAGTTGTAACTCAATGATTGGGGTGTATTCTCTACGTTTCACTATAGATTTAGATGACACACATGCGAGTTTTAAGTGCGGATTGATTTGAACCATCTATACATTCTTGGAATCAATGATTCCATCTCCTATGCCATTTTTTTCTTGTTAAATAATTTATCTTTATCTTGAGGTTTTGCATTGTGGTTGTCTCTTTAAAAGGGTTTCAAAACCCCTTTAGCGAGTAAAGATTTTTTGCTTTGACTACCCTTTTCGATGGCCTCTTCAAATGTGCCTATTACAAATATATTGTGTAACATTATTTATATATTGTAATATTATTAATAATGAGTATTTAACTCATATTAATAATATAGTTAGTCTGAGTGTGTTGTGAGAACAACTCACATAGCTAAAGTTGTGTGATATAATAAAGGGATGTTAAAGAGATATTAGGAGATGGGGTTGAGATTATGTAGGGATTGAAGATCATGTTTGACTCCACCATTGTAGGGGTTAATTGATCTATATATGTAACTCTCTCTTAATGAATATTATTGTCCCGGATGAATTTTATATTCTGTGTTTTTTCTTATTGTGTTAGATTATTTCTAATAATCTGGACCAAATTTATTATTTGGTATCAGAGCACTAGGTTTTTGTGACCAGAAATGAGAGTCAAGCATTCCATACGTATTTGTGAAGGAGTCATGCATTTTCACATGGATGTGCCCAGATCTGTTCCTGCGTGATCTGTTCTTGCGTGGTTTGTTCCTGCGTGGTCTACCTGCGTGATCTATTCCTACGTGGTCTGCCTACATGATCTGTTTTTGTGTGGTCTGCCTATGTGTTCTGTCTGCATGATCTTCCACGTGATCTACTCCTGCGTCATCCATTGTGATCTTCTCTGAAATCGTGAGTTAGAACTATTGTTTTCCATTTTTGGACATAGTGAAAAAAAACACAAGCAATTTTTTTTTCCATTTTTGGAAAGGGGTCTGGAAAGATAGTGATTTTAAAAATTGTAGTTGCCATAACTTTCAGCCGGGTAACTTAGATTGAGATGATGTTTTTTTTAAAATGTGTGTTTTTTTTAGATCTTTACATTGATCATATCAAAAATTGTAAATGAAAAAAAAATGCTTTACGGATGCATTTTCGGTGGAATCCGACGTCCAATTTTTAAAATCAACACAGACAATTTGAATTGAATTGAAAAATTTGAAGGAAAATATTTCCATACATGGCAGGTTAGAACTCAATTGTTTATGATTAAAAAATATCTTTGGGAGATTATGGAAGGAAAAATTAGTAAACCGCATGACGCAGATGAAGCCGCAAAATGGGAAAGCAAGGATTGAAAAGCTACAACAATTATTGGCCTACGATTATCTGATGCTTATTTGCATTATATATATTTATCAAAAACTTCAAATGTCATATGGACTACATTGAACAAGATTTTTGGATCTCAAATAGGAAGCACAACAGTATCTCTCAAACAGAAATTGTCTGGACTCAAGATGGAGGAAAGTGATAACATGGTGCAGCACATAAGTAAGTTTCACTCCTTTTAAATCAATTAGCAGGGATAAAAGTAGATGTGCTTGATGATGATGCAAAATCTGTATTACTAAATAGCATGTCTGCCAATTATTCCAACATGGTTTTTACACTAAGAAAAATAAATCCTAGCCTAGAAGATCCTATTTCTTCATTGATAGATGAAGAAAATAAGAATATTGATCAAGAAGAAAGTGTGTTTGGAAAAAATAAAGAAGACAAATCATTTGTTAAAAGAATATTTACATATTCTTCCAAGCAAGGATCAACTTCCAAGGATTCAAAGAAGCGATTTATATGCTACTATTGTAAACAACTTGGTCATATGGTTGTAAACTGTAAACTAAGAGCTCAAGACCTACTCGAAGAGAAACTACAAGAGAATGCCATGGCTTCTGGTGAAGAAAAATATTATGATAAAGAAGAACCAATGAATGATGACAACGGTTATAATTTTGAAGATTTTCTTTACTAAATAAGTATCATCTACATGGAGGAAGGAGGTCAATCAATGACCTCTCATCAGCCGCAAGCGACGGGGCCACACAATGTTGTTGTGGAATTTTATTTCAATTGTGTGTTTACTTTTTACAAATAAGAACAGATGAAGCATACCTGTTCAACTATTGTAATAAGTGAGCTCCTGCGTGAGTGATATTTCCTATATTTTTTCTTGATGTCAAAACATTGCAGAAAATCAAAAGCACTAATGTAAGTCAGTTCGTGGACCTTGAAACGGTTTTTGGAAGATCCAAAAAACCACATGATGTGGATAGTTGATGGTTCCTGTCACATCAAGGTTTGTGGTAAACCTGGTTAAAACCATGGAAGGAGATAGCCTTTCTTTTGATCAATGTTGTGAGCCAAGTTGGGCATGCCACATGGGTGAGCATACTGCAGATAAGTGTGTGAATGTTTTTCCACCATGTCAACATTAGGGGAAAGTATATTGGGAATTAATAATGTTAACAATAGGGGAGTGAATGTTACAAATATATTGTGTAACATTATTTATATATTGTAATATTATTAATAATGAGTATTTAACTCATATTAATAATATAGTTAGTCTGAGTGTGTTGTGAGAACAACTCACGTAGCTAAAGTTGTGTGAGATAATAAAGGGATGTTAGAGAGATATTAGGAGATGGGGTTGAGATTATATAGGGATTGAAGATCATGTTTGACTCCACCATTGTAGGGGTTAATTGATCTATATACGTAACTCTCTCTTAATGAAAATTATTGTCCCAGATGAATTTTATATTCTGTGTTTTTATTATTTTGTTAGATTATTTATAATAATCTAGACAAAATTTATTAGTGCCAACACAATACATTTGCAAGTGGAAGTCTATCTCAGGGTGTAGGTTGGGTACAAAAATACTAAAAATTTGTTTCTTTTGGATAGAGAAAGGGAAATGACTAGCTAACCCTCACCATCATTAATAGATACCAACGAAAACCTATATTTTTTCTTTATTTTTCATTACAAAGGTCTATCATAGTGATATCACTTTCCATGTTAAATGAAAAATGGTGAAAAACTTCTCAGCCAAGTCTACAATGGTAGTGATAAACCCCTTAGGGAGATGGAGGAACCATTCAAGTTTCGAGCCTCCAAGACTCCTAGGAAATAAGCAAATGAGGTAATTATCCTTGTATGTTCCTTCTTGACAAGCCATGAAAAATTCCTTGATGTGGTCATGAGGATCACCTTTTCCCTTATATTTATAGAATTTATGGCAATCAAAACTTGGTGGGAAAGGAGTACGTAAAATTTCTTGATCGAAAGGGTAAGGGAAAAGTTCTTCAAACATATATTTCTTATTATGCCCTTGGTTATTTACTTGTAGACTGATGAGGGAATCTTTGATAGACTATCATTCTTAGTAAAAAATTTGGTCACATGACAAAGTTATTGGTATATATGTGTGGTTATATTTGGAGACTTCACCACCATGGTTTTCAGTATAGCTTTCGGCATAAGTGACTCTATGTTTTTTAGTCCTAGGAGCTATACCAATGTCTTGATGGACATGTGAAGCTAACTTTGAAGATTTTTGAATAAGTGATTCCAGTTGTCATTGCATAGTGACATCTTAATTATGAGGCCCGTTTTCTACTTCCTCGTGTAAGGGGATTCCATCCTGTATTTTATCTTCACGATTCATCCTACAAAAGGGTACATGATGATGAGTCCTAAAGGGAGATGCATCTATATAGTTAACATGAGACCTTTTGGACGAGAAGATATGTAGACCCATTCACAATTTAAAATGTCCTCATCAATCCTAAGAGGTGGGGGAGGATTTCTTTTCTTTTTCCCAATCATATGAAGAAAGAAGGTAAGGTCGAAATCAGAAGGAATTTTAGTCGCCAACTACATAAGTTATAAAAATACTTGGTTCTTATGTTGAAATAAGAAGTCATCTACACAAGTGGAATCTTCTACAAATATATCTCTAGGTATTTCCCACTCAGTAGCATTATATTAAACAAGGTCTTGTTCTTCTTCATAAGAGGAAAACATAGGATTTATAAGGGGATTGAAAGCATGTTTCCTATGAACTACATGAGTGATAGGTGACATGAAACTAAAATGTTTCCTAAAATATATCTTAAATGTGTATTAAGTCACAATGGATCTAAGATAAAATTAGTAGTGTGACAATGATAAAGTGATAAATCTCTAAATGTATGGGATATACAAAAAGGAATATCTACAGATATCTATGCCAATGTGGACAACGTAATGAATACCAAGTAAGAAATATTTAATTGTCTAAGATAAACAATAAGTAATATCTAGATAAATTTTATGTAAATGTGGGTAGTGTAACGATTTGCCACTAATAAACAGACCAAGTTTAAACAAAAACAAGCCTAAGTATAAAATGGGATCGTTACAAGGCGAGAAACGTAACAATATAATGTCAATACTTAGATCAAGTATTAAGAAAACAAGATGTAAGATTTGAAAATGGATTGGTCTAATGTGAGCATTGTAAAAATGTACTTTCAAGACTCAAATCAAGTTTTTAGGGAAACAATGTTTTAAGTACCATAAATGGGTCGATATAATGCAAGAAACGTAACAATACAATGTCAATACTTAGATAAAGTTTTAAAGAAACAATATGTAAGAATTGAAAAGGGATTGGTACAATGCGAGCAACATAACGACCATGAAAATAAACTATCATAGGTGTGAAATGTCCCAATGTTGGTTTAAGACTACCACCAAAAATATGAATACGTACCAACACACTTTCAACACTAAAAACATGTTTTTAAGAAAAAAATTTAAGTGGGTGTAAAAGTGGTGGACACAATTTCAGAAACACTTTGAGTTTCTTTCTTTTGGCCAATAATTCCAAAAAACAACAAGGGAATGTATAAGTGATGATGAAAAGTATGTGGCATAACTTCGGAAGAGTTTCACCTTGTTCAAACAACAAGATTTTGACTTCGAGGAAGTTTTTCTAAGTATGATCTGTGATGAAATATAAGAGGCGCAACTTTAATGGATTCTTTCCTTGTTTGAAAAATAAGGTTTTGACTTTGAGGAAGTCTTTCTTTATAATGGCTCTTTGAAACTCGTGAATTTGGATAATGGTAAAGTTTGACCTAATGCCAAAAGGATCCTAGGATTTTGTTCTCAACACTTGTCAATAACTTGTCTAAGAGATGTACGCTTTTCTATAATAACTCCTAGACAAAGGAACATTACCCCACAATCAAATTAATGAAAGAGGCCTCATATAGACAACATTTAGCACTCCTCAGGATTTTTTATAGTCAAGTAGGTGGTGGGGCACTTCCCATTTCGTTAACCAATTCTTTCAATGTGATGACTACTTTTGGTTTCTTGTGGTACTCATCACAACATTTTTTATGGCTTATGGCAAAGAACTTCCCACACTTAAGGCAATTGGATAATAGCCTTATCAATCGCACCTACAAATACAATGTGAGTGAATGGTGTGTTTTTATCTTTGATTAAAAATGTGATTTTGCATGCCTTTGGTAACATGCAAATAATGTATCAGTAATTGTTTCAATTTTGAATTCAACATGTGATTGGTCCTACATCTAAATGATTAGTAGTTTTTCCATGAAAAAATAGGATCGCAATCGTTTCTTGATTCTCAAGATCGCTCAAAAGTGCAAGAGAAGAGCATACACTCTAGAAAATAATTTTTAGTATCCCATATCCCTCATCTCATGTCCACTCCCCTTAGTTTTCATTCCTTACATGTATATATCTCTTTCCATTTGAATTTCCCCTTTCCCTCCTAAATCCCATTTATTCGAATCTCCCAATTTTTTATCTTACCCATCATTTATTTTATTTCCCCTAATTCACCCTTAATCCCATTTAATTAATCCCTAATCACCTTTAATTATCCATAATCCTATTCATTGACCCTTTTTATTCTCCATAAGCACCATGTTTACCATCCCTAGATTCTTATCTACCTTCACTTAATGTGTTCTTATCTCCCAACGACTTTTATCCTTCCTAAGCGCCTCTAACCCATATTAATCACCCAAAACCCTAATCTTACTGCATAAGGGATCTTTAAATCAAGCTAATCACATTTCGACCACCCAAATCAATAGACCACTACAGTTGTCAGAGACCAATCTGAGTTACAGTCAACCCTATAAATACGAGCATACCCCTCATCTCACTAGAATGTAATTTTTGAAACTTCATGCTTTCTTGCAATCTTGCTCTTCTTTAAAACTACTATCACCACCTTAGAGATACTTTAGAAATATTTTTAATCACCTTTGGAGATTTGAAGTTACCTCTTTGCTTGGTATCACTCTTTTGCATACTTGAAGTCCCCATTGTCATCCCATCAACTTTACAGGTCCGTCAGCCATCTTGTAGCTCTTCCCCTGCATTATCCATCTTCAAAATTTCTATACAATTCATATTACAAGATAATGTGTGAGGCGTGTGAGAGGGCCAGGTTCTTAGATGATTAAATCAAGTGTAAGGCATGAGCACATGATGAATAGGTGTTAGAAAGAAGATGTGTGCAAGGTAAGAGTGAAACAAAGAGGAAAAGGGGAAAAAAAAAGGGGGAGAAGGGAAGTGTGCAAGGGCATGCGAGGAAATAGTGACCAAGTGAATGTGTCAAGGAGACAACTGAGGTATGCGCCATTGTAATGAAGATCTCTGAGCCATAATATGTATGTAATTTATCCAAATAACTAAGAGAATTATTTGGATAATATGCATCATTAAGGAGGTGCAGGTATAGGAAGATAAAGTTGAGAAAATATCATGGGTGTCATCTTTCTTCTTTTGGTATTTTTCAAAATTGGGGTACTCGATAGGCCCAAGGATAAAATGTGGATGTATCCTATGGAAAAAAAGTCACTAACCCAGAGGTTTGCAAGATTTACTTGTTATGGTAGTATCACCGATGCTTATAAATAGTGGGTGGAAAAATGGTATAGAAGGATGTGTGAAGTATTCAAAGGTGAATGACACATACCGTGAGAATTTCCCTTGGCCTTTTAAGGCCAAGCATATTTTACATCCTATCAGCACTTTTACTTAGGCAAGTTCTACATGAATAATGAGGAGAAGATTCCATGGTGTAAGTTATCATTCGTGTTTACATCAAAATACTTTAAAGATTCAATGAATATGTTGTATAACATGAAGAAATTGAGGTTTGATGTTGACAACATAGATGTAGATAATCATATATTGCAAAAAAACTTATGCTTACCCCAAAAAGATAGCTTATGAAGAAACGATGGATTCAGATGATATTAATATCGCTCTTGAGACCATGGCAGTTGGGAAGATAGAAGCTACGTATGTATATGTTTACCAAAGGCCCAGGTTTCAAGATGGAAGTATGTGGGGGAAAAGATATGAAACTCCCAGGCCCCCAAAAAGGAAAACCGATTGTAGGTACCAAGTAGACTTGCGAGGTCACTTCTCTAAGGTAGGAAGAGGAATAAGAGAAGGATAAAAAAGAGGAGGAGACAGAGAAGGAGAACAGTGGCGTGCTGGACCAAGTAAACCAAAGGAGGTTGAGGAGAATGTGTAAACATAGTGGCACAAGGACATCAAAGGATATTATAAGGTCACCAAGGATATTGCCAAACCAGTCAAGCCCAGAGTTGAAAAATAATAAGAGGTGCAAGCTAGTTCACAATGATGATAGTGATGAAGAAAGGCTATCAAAAGAGGTTGTCTGCAAAAGAGAAACTCTAATCATTCATGATTTGGAGGATGATGAGGGGCCTAGAGATGAGGATGCACAACGTGATATAGAGGTACTTAGCGACCGAGAAGAAGTCCCCACTAGAGAAGAGGAGAAAAATGACATGAGTGAAGGTGAACCATCTGGGGATCATGGGGTAGCCTCTAGCAGAGAAGGAGGAGGTATGCTCTCAGGCGCTAAAACTCACATACCCACAGGAAAATGTAATGGTGGCCAAAGGAGAGGGGGTTTTGCACACACTAGAGGTAGGATATTTTGATGACCCTATAAAGATAATAAGCATAAGGGTTCAAAGCACACTCCTTATTGAGAAGTTGTATGGTTGGGAGATGATTGATTAGGAGGGTGTGAATATGTGCACTAGGAAGATTCTTTCCTGGAGCATGCAAACACATATGGATGAGTCTGAATTTAACATGAGTGATGAATATTTTGTAAGGCGTAGGATGAAGAAAGTGCTGCTTGAGAACCATGTGATGATAAGGCCCACCGAGCTCACTGATGAACAAACTAGTAAGGCATTAAAAAAAATAGCTGCAAAAGTGGCTCGTAGAAATTCGGATAAGGGAGCCACCCTTAATGTTATGATCAAGGACAAGAAAAATAAAGAGCATGAGGTAAAGCATTTAAAAGAAACACATGATAAGGTAGAAAAGTGTGCAAGGTATGTGTTCGTAAAGGCCGAAGAGATTGCTATCTCCATTATTGAAGTACAACATGACTTGGTGCAGAAAACTCACGACCAATACCCTTCCACAATGCACTACTTAGAGGATTTGGTGGGACTACTGATAAAAGAGAAAAAGAATGAACAAATTCCTTCCACAAAAGAATTGGCTACAATTCAAAAGAGGAATATAGCAAGAATGGTGCAAAATATTGTTGAATATGATGTGATGGTTGCTACCTTAAACGTCGAATTGAGGAAGGCATGTTGGGCACTGAACAATTTCCAGGACCTTGATCCAATCCTTAAGGTATATACCATCAATGAAGAGAATGAAGTGGTCATGGACAAAAAGGATGAAACACTTGGGTAAGAGGAGAAGATGTTTGAAATTTCAAGGAGACACAATGCACTTAAAATAGCTAGGGAGACTTTCAATACAAGGCTTAAGGAGCTCAGTTCACTGGTCGCCCAAAGGATGGATGTGTTTATGGGCGTCATCTTAGGACTTGTGGGAGTTGTTTGAGAGCTCAAGGAGAAGGGAGATAACATGGATCCCTCGCAGGTGCCAGAGGTTATTGGAATAGTGCCAAATGTAGCAGTCAAGGAGTTGACAGAGTGGTAATCGTAAGAAAGCATGATTAATAAAGAGTTCCTTCAGTTATTACAACCATCACAAGAGTGAAGAGTGTTAGAGCCTTTTTCTTTTATTCTTTAGTGTACATTTGTTTCCCTGCATATTCTTTGATCTTTAGATATTCTTTATTCATTCAGGAGGGATAAGTTGAGTAAACCCCATTGGCTAGGACGAAAAATGTATTTAGTGTGGCGTAATGTTGAGAAGGAAAAATTTATAAGTATGAAGAGAGTGCGGAGGATTGGGTACACAAGGGAAGCGTGTAGGTACATGCAGGTAAGGTTGGAACAACACATAGGAGGCTTGTGCCCATATAAACAGAATTCATGACTTAGCCAATTTTGCTAATTATGAGCTAAAAAATAAAATTGGAATGGAGTGCCAACCAAGAAAAGAGATAAATCATGAAGAATTTACAGACAAGTAAAGGCTATTTTTGGAGGATAAACATGCATATCATGCACACGCGTAAAGGTTATTAATAGGATTAAAGAAATTTTTATTTATAGGATAATCTATTATTATTTGTTATGTAAAAGCATGTATGTATATTAGGAGAGTGCATGGGAGGTGAAGGGAAAGTCCCCACCCCTATATATACCTTTTGTAAGTGACAGTTATGGTAACATTCCTTAGTTCTAAGTTTTTGGAGTCTGTTATGTTGTCCAAGTCTAGGATTTGGTATATGCGCACATGGTTCAAATGTCATGGTATAATTATTACTATGTATTCAACTTATGTTGTCTAATACTTTTAGTATAATGGATTATGGTAGATGGATTATGATCATTGTGTTGGAGTTAACACACTGATTATATAGATAATATATCAGATCTAAGCATACATGCAAATAAAATCAAACATTCTACCAGAAGAAATATACATAACAAGTGATATACATCAACACCAGATTTAACGTAGTTCACCCTGTGTGGGATATGTCCACCAAGAAACAAGCCAATCTATTATCCAAATCTTTGACAAGATATACAATTGAAGATTTACAATCTTTCACACCTCTCAGATGTACAATACTTTCTTTCTCTCAAGATTTTGCTTCTTCTCCAAGAATTCTCTCTCACAATTATTATCACAATAATTATCAACTTTTGCAAGTTCTTCTTAAATATTTGTTAACTCTTCCTTATAAACCCTAGCTTTTATGCTTATATAGGCATATAAAAATTTAGGGCACTTAGCCATGCAATTACAATAAATAGATATGCTTTAATGCTAAAAATAGATCTAATTCCCAAGAGTTAAATAAAACACTCCCGCACATGTAACCCATACCGGTTAGCCCTAACCAATGATGGTTCCTCCTTACCTAACTGATGGCGGTCATAGGTGATCAATTTTGGTCCCTCCATAACCAATGACGGTTACTGTGTTTTTAGCAAGTTTCACATTGTGTGCTAATATGAAGTAATTGAGATCTACAATCTCCCACTTGGAGATTAATTACTGCACCATACATGTACAACATCATTATTAGATCCTTCCTTAGCTTTGTTTCTTCCTCTTCAAGTCTCAAACTTGAATACCAACAAAAGTGGAGTGTAGCTCCAACTTCTCCTTTACTAATGGCTTTGTTAGCATATCTGCAGGGTTCTCACTCGTATGAGTCTTTTCTAGATTCAATTGCCCATCCTCTAATACATGTTGTATCAAGTGATACCTCAATTGAATGTGTTTTGTTCTCGAATGAAATGCTAAGTTCTTTGCCAAATGAATTGCACTCTGATTGTCACTGAATAGTTTGCAATCATCTTGTTACTTTCCCAACTCTTCCATGAACCTACGCATCCATATCATCTCCTTGCTAGCCTCTATAGGTGTAACATTCTCTGCCTCTGTAGTAGACAAAGCCACAACCTTCTACAATCTTGAAATCCAGCTAACTTTCATCCCACCTACTATGAAAATATATCAAGTAGTGCTTCTCCTACCATCCAGATATCCATCCATATCTGAATCAACATAGCCACATAATGAAATATCCAAACCTCCATAGCATAACTGCATGTTAGATGTCCCTTTCAAATACCTGAGTATCTATTGGATTGATTTCCAATGTTCTTTACCTAGATTGGCCATATATCTACTCACAACTGCCATTGTTTGTGCTATGTTTGGTCTGGTACAAACCATAGCATACATGAGACTCCCAACTGGTGAAGCATATGAAATTCGTGTCATGTATTTTACCTCCTCATGTGATGATGGACAATGATATTTTCTTAATTTGAAGTGTCCAGCCATAGGTGTACTAACAATTTTTACATTCTACATCTTGAACCTTTCTAACACCCTATAGATATAGTCCTCATGAGACAAATATAATTTCTTATTTTTCCTATCTCTATGTATTTGCATGCTAAGGATTCTGTTTGCAGCTCCTAAATCCTTCATAGAAAATGTGTGCGCTAGCTTTCCCTTAAGCTTACCAATGTTCTGCATACTAGATCCTGCAATAAGCATATCATCCACATATAGTAACAAAATAATATAGCTCCCTTTTTCAAGTTTCTTGAAATAAACACAATGGTTAGATTCACATCTCAAGTAACCATGCTCATGCATAAAACTATCAAACCTCATGTACCATTGTCTTGGAGCTTGCTTGAGCCCAGATAGGCTCTTTTTCAACCTACACACTAATTTATCCTTACCCTTGACTTCATACCCAAGTGGCTTCTGCATATAAATCTCTTCATCCAAATCACCATGAAGGAAATTCATGTTTACATCTAGTTTCTCTAAATGCAAATCCTCTACTGTAACTAAGCTAGATATAGTACGAATAAAAGTCATCTTAACAATAGGAGAAAATATTTCATCAAAGTCAATACCTACTTTCTGTGTAAATCCCTTTACTACAAGCCTTACCTTATACCTTTTCTATCCAGCCTCTTTTCCCTTGATCCTGTAAACCCACTTGTTCTACAATGTCCTCTTACCTACTAACAACTTAACCAAATCCCAAGTCTGGGTTTGTTCCAAGGATTCCATCTCCTCATTCATGCCATGCTCCCACTGGATGCGAGTCTTATCCTACATTGCTTCTTCAAAACTTTCTAGTTCACCATTATCAGTCAATAATAGATAACATAGATAAGGAGTAAATCTTTCTGGAGGTTTACTTACCCTTTGTGACCTTCTCACAGGAGTTTTGGGTACCGGAGGATCAATCTGGACCTCCTAGGTATTTGTATCCAAATCTGTCAGTGATAAATATTGGTAACCTATAACTGACATTAGTTCTGTTAATCGATGTTAGTTTGGATCTTCTGTAACTGATGCCAGTTTTGATGACCAATGTCAATTAGGAGTAAACTAATTTTGGTTACTGTATAACCCTGTCGGTATTACTTTTAAATCTGAGAGTTCATTTTCATTCACAAACTTCTCAACCGGTTCATCCTTGGGTACCAAAATTTGATCCTTGTATATTCTCTTTTCATTTCATTCAACATCACGACTCCTAATAATTTTAAAATTCTCTAAATCCCAAAAACAGAATCTGAAATCACCATATCTATAACCAATGAAGGTGCATCTCTTAGATTTTACGTTCAACTTTTTCCTATTTTCCTTATCAATATGCACAAAAGCTTCTAAACCAAAAACTTTAAGAAAAGAAAGATCTACCTCTTTTCCATTCCAAGCTTCTTCTGGTATTCCTCCATTTAGTGAACTTGAAGGCCCAGAGTTAATCAAATAAACTATTTTATCAACTGCTTATGCCCAAAACTGTAAAGGCAATCCAGAATGTATCCTCATACTTCTAACATGTTCCATGATTGTCCTGTTCATTTTTTCTGCAACACCATTATCATGCGGTGTTCTTGGAACCATTCTTTTTCTACGTATCCCATTCACTGAACAATAATCATTGAAAGTTTTGCCACAATATTCACCACCATTTTCAGATCTAAGTCACTTTAAATTCAAATTTGATTAATTCTCAACAAAGGTTTTTCATCTTTAAGAAGTCTCAAAAACATCAGATTTACGTTTAATACAATAAAATCATACCTCTCTTGTAGCATCATTAATGAAAGTAACATAATATTGGGATCCTCCATGAGAAGCTACCTAAGTTGGTCCCCACACATCTAAGTGTACAAGCTCCAATTTCTGCGCTTTCTTAGTTGCCCAAACTTTGAGAAATATCACTTTGTTTTACTTTTCAAAGACACAATGCTCACATAAATCAAGATCTAAATCTTTCAAATATGATAACTTACCCTTAGCCTTTAAGATTTTCATTCATTTTTGACTTATATGGCCCAACTGATTATGCCATATGCATGCATTTGAATCTAAAGTAGATAATGCAGAAAAAGAATTAGTAACATAGTTAGATAAATATAATGTTCCTGCCTTCTTACCTCTTTCCAAAACAAGAGCACCCTTGGTGACTTTCCAAGAGTCTCCTGTAAAAGTAACCATGTAACCAGCTTCACCTAGTTACCCTACAGAAATAAGATTCCTCCTAAGCTTGGCACATGCCTCACATCTTTCAATACCCATGTATTTCCATTCTACAATGTTAGATGAACTTCCCCTTTACCAGTAATACTGCAAGGTTCATCATCACCCAAATAAACATGCCCAAAATTTCCTTGGACATAATTTTTGAAATAACCCTTATTAGAGGTTGCATGGAAAGAAGCTCCTGAATCTAAAACCCATGATTCAATTCTATTATCTAAAGAAAGAGTAAGAGCATCTTGCATTACCTCTGCTGCAGTAAGATTTACTTCTTTACCTTTGTTTGGTTGTTGGTTTTTTTATCCTTTGATCAACAATCTTTCTTTGCATGTCCTTTCTTTCCATGTTTCCAATAAGTAAGTCCCTTACCTTTGGATTTAGATATGCTATCCCTTGACTTTGATTTCTCATTACTCTTACTCTTAGATCTCTCCTTCTACATGCCCCTACTTTCTACATTTAAATCATTCCCAGATGATGTTTCCTATGTACTCTTCCTACGAATTTCTTCATTCAAGATTATACTAACCACATCATCAAACTTCAAAATATTATTAGCAGATGTTGTATTACTAACATCCATAACAAAGTTATACCAACTATCTGGCAAAGAACATAATAATAAAAGTTCTTTCACTTCATCATCAAATGGTATATCAACCAATTTTAAATGATTTATAATAGATCTGAAATCATTCAAATGACTAGATGCAGATCCACCTTCATACATCTT
The DNA here is from genome assembly GCA_019776745.2 of Taxus chinensis. Classification (NCBI taxonomy): domain Eukaryota; kingdom Viridiplantae; phylum Streptophyta; class Pinopsida; order Cupressales; family Taxaceae; genus Taxus; species Taxus chinensis. The sequence continues at coordinate 967,205,192 of CM034147.1, forward strand.
AGAACTAAATAGTTTCTTCATCAAATAAACTTTATTTGAAGCACTAAGTTTTTCGTATAAATTAGCAATAGATTTAATTAACTCTACCGTAGAAGTCACTTCTGTAATATTGGAAGCCATGGTTGTTGCCACGCTCAATTTTATAGATCCCAAAGCCTTTCTGTCAAGAATCTTCCATTCTTCATCATTCATCTTTGTAGGTCTAGACTTCTCATCCAACGATAAATACAAATCTCTTTGATAAAGATAATCCTCAATCTGCATCTTCCATAATTGATAATTTCAATTGTCAAACTTCTCTACCTTTTATTTGTTTTCTTCTTCCATTGTTGTAGCTCCCACTCAATTAGAAACCCTCTGTGAGTAAATATGTCAACACACAAAACCCTCAAATAAAGCTCTGATACCATTTATTGGGGTTAGTACACCGGCTGTACATATAATATGGGTAAGTGCACCAAGTTGATGGACAAATATAGGGTCATCCGTGGACGTCATATTGCAAAAAACAGTGAAATCTCAACTTGTAGGGATTATTAGCTATACATGCACTATAAATTAGAAAAAGTTATATAAATATGAATCATAGCATTCGGAATCTAGTTTCTAAAATACTAATTTTTGTAAAAAACAGACAAGTTTAGCTATATTAAACACTTAAAATTATATGACTTACTTTTTTTTTTTGAAAAAACTTATAAGATTGTAGTCCGTTTGCCCGCATTTTGGATGACCAAATCTTGTTATTTTTTTTTTTCCTTTGGTGAAAAGTTAGATGTAGTTGTCTATCTTGGGATGGATTTTATTTTGTATTTTTTTTAGCAATATTTTTTTTTATGATTTTTTCCGTGAAAGTGATCTGAAAATATTTAGAAAATGGAGCGCTTTCCATTTGCCCGCCATAACTATATCAAAAAATATCGAAATCAATTTTTTTTTTTAAGGTGCATAGAATTTGTCCACGCTTGGGATGGTATAATTTTTATCATATTTTGATAAGCGAAACAAAAGTTACAGTCTTAAACGTAGACATGAACATTCACGGGAAAAAATGTCTTAAGGACCTATTGTTAGTAATAAATTATAAAATGATATTTATCTTATTCTATTCACTTTAAAAACAATAATTTTACAAAGCTAAGAGTCTACCCTACGTGATGGCACCATTTTTGTGAAATGTTTTCAGTTTTTTAGCATGGTTCAAGTCTTTGGAAGAGCAGATTTGAGGTTTTTTGATCTTTTGCACTTCATAATGACCTTCCATAGCTTTGGTTGGGGAAAAACAAAGATTTTCCGAGGCTAAGGTTCGGCAAATAGCTCCGCAATCGCGGTTTTTTTTGTAAAAATACCGCGTTCGCGGTTTATAAAGCGCGCTCGCGGTTTATAAAGCGCGCTCAGCGGTTTATAAACCATATTTACACACATCCCAACGTCCGAATTACCATGTGATTTTTACTCTCTGACCTTACCGTACGAATTACTGCGAAATTCTGTCTTTTTCCAAGAACTTTTTTTTATCACCGAAAGCAAAACATCATGGGAGACAAAAAAAACAAAAAAGGAAGTCATTAAGTAAAAAAACACCAGACGAATTAGAGGCCAACAAAATTGAAAATGCTGAGCGGATGCAGAAACTTCGTGAAATCTAGAAGGGAAAAAAAAGGAAGTCATTAAGTAAAAAAACACCAGACGAATTAGAGGCCAACAAAATTGAGAATGCTGAGCGGATGCAGAAACTTCGTGAATCTAGAAGGGAAAAAATGAGAGAGGCTATTGTAGAGGGTTCGTATGCCGAGGTGTCGGATCAGACGAGGCCTCTCTAGGTGCCACGGAGTCCGAGTAGTCACCCGACGAATTTGAACGATATTTTGGTCTCAGGGCTCTTAAGGGACTAAGCCCGAACGAAGTAGCCCGGAATCAACGACCCTTTCGCGCACTGAAACACTGCCTCCTCTAGCGTTCACCTGGCCACCCGGACGTGCCAGCGCAGGCGGTTCGGTGCCACGGCCCACCGTTTGCAAAATACAGCGTTTGGCAACCTTACACTGGCTCCAACTGTACTATTTCGCGTGTTTGCAAACATTAGGACAGCGAGAGCACCGAAATGAGAAGGAAAAAAATGAGAGAGGCTATTGTAGAGGGTCTGTATGCTGAGGTTTCGGATCAGACGAGGCCTCTCTAGGTGCCATGGAGTCCGAGTAGTCACCCGACGAATTTGAACAATATTTTGGTCTTAGGGCTCTTAAGGGACTAAGCCCGAACGAAGTAGCCCGGAATCAATGACCCTTTCGCGCACCGAAACACCACCTCCTCTAGAATTCACCTGGTAGGCCACCCAGACGTGCCGGCGCAGGCAGTTTGGTGCCACGGCCCACCGTTTGCAAAATACAGCGTTTTGCAACCTTACACTGGCTCCAACTGCACTATTTCGCGCGTTTGCAAACATTAGGACAGCGAGAGCACCGAAATGAGAAGGAAAAAAATGAGAGAGCTATTGTAGAGGGTCCGTATGCCGAGGTGTCGGATTAGACGAGGCCTCTCTAGGTGCCACAGAGTCTGAGTAGTCACCCGACGAATTTGAACGATATTTTGGTCTCAGGGCTCTTAAGGGACTAAGCCCAAACGAAGTAGCCCAGAATCAACGACCCTTTCGTGCACCGAAACACCGCCTCCTCTAGCGTTCACCTGGCCACCCGGACATGCCGGCGCAGGCGGTTCAGTGCCACGGCCCACCGTTTGCAAAATACAACGTTTGGCAACCTTACACTGGCTCCAACTGCACTATTTCGTGCGTTTGCAAACATTAGGACAGCGAGAGCACCGAAATGAGAAGGAAAAAAATGAGAGAGGCTATTTTAGAGGGTCTATATGCCAAGGTGTCAGATCAGACGAGGCCTCTCTAGGTGCCATGGAGTCTGAGTAGTCACCCGACGAATTTGAACGATATTTTGGTCTCCCGACGAATACTTCCTATGTTGATCAACTAAAGTTATATCATATTGATAACAATACAATTTACAAGCTCAAAGGATGATCTAATGTCATATTTTATCAAATGAGATAGTTTCAGGAATCAAAAGTAAGAAATCAAGAAAACTAGGATGAGCTACAGGTACTACTTCTTTAAGATACAATTTACAAATGACTCATATAAATTGTCACATTTAAGGAAATAATTACGTAAGAATAAAAATAGAGTACAATAAGGTCCATCATCCATTACAGATTGCAAAGGAAGTAGATTTTATTAAAAGGGGTGACATTCCAACTTATAATCAAAGCTAAATGATCAAAGTACAAACTAAGATATCTGTCAAGACTAATGAAATAAAATTGAAAGCATATGTTTAAAATTTTAGCTCTAAGAACTTGTCAAGCTTCAAAGATTAAAAAATTTATAAGAAAAGTTTTCCAGTGATATTTCAATATGATTAAGTCTAAAAATTTGCAAAATATTGCAAGAAGGAGATAGAATAAGCTTTGAAAAAGTAGAAAGAACATTACAAACTTCAATAGAATAAAATACATTGCATCCATAAGGTTATAATTTATTAAATGTAAGGAAAATTTCTATACAAAGAGTGTATCATATGCAGCACTTGTATGATAATCATGGTTAAATGAGTAAGATGCAAAGCAAGTTAGAAAAACACTAAAGAGGAGAACCAATTTCCATGATTTTTTGAAGTCATGAAGAATAAGTACACAATATATGAGAAGAAATTTGTGAAGAGGCCTTTAAAGGTCTGATTTAAAAATTAAATACAACAAGGAATGAATCTCAGAAAATATAGATTACAAGTGTACAATAGGTACAAAAATTATCTAAATACCATAGCTCTTACAAGGAAATCACAGATTGAGAGAAAGATGAAATAGTTATGCATGTACAAAAAGAGTTCATGTTGCTAGAGATATAGTTTCTTAAATGAAATAAAATCATTAAGAAAAACCTCTTATTCATAATAGTCAAGAAACTCAAAACTACTTAGAAGATGACAAAGTGCATATAGAATCATAATCTACATGTATTCAAGAAGACAGTTCACAGATCCACATCATCATTGAAGGTAGAAGATACATAATTTAAGAATACAACTTATTCCAGATTAGTTTAAAGTTTTAAATGGCTAAGTATAGTTTTGAGTTTTCCAAAAAATTAACTTATTTAAACAAAATAAAAAACTAGAGAAAAATAATGAGAAAAATAAAAAGTAATCAACCTACAAAAAATATCCATCTTTCTCACTCCCAAATTCTAAGTCCGCCATTTCATTACTTTTTCTTCATGTAAATTGGTACCTCAAGAATCAATGTACGTTATACATAGCACATCTCTAGTTACTAATACTTAAGTTGGCTTGATATAGAGCTAACAATATTGTTTTAGTTTGAAAAATAAAAATTCAAAATGCCCATGGCACGAAATATACCACAAATAATAATCAGAAAGATACTAGAAAATATATAACTAGAAGTAATACACTAAATCCACCGAACAAAGATCAAAACCCACTTTCTCAGAGTTAGCAATAATACCAAAATAACCAAATTTATAGCCTTATTTAACCAACACACATGGATATATATATATATATATATATATATATATATATATATATATATATATATATATATATAAGAATCAAATAAAGTGTGCTCCAGACGCGCACGTCTCTGAAAATATATATGTACATGTATAAGTTCATAATGTATGTATACAGATCTCGAACTAAGCACGTGCCCTAATGTACATATGGGACCACATGTGGTCGCAAAAGGCTAGATATATATACAATGGACTGTGAATAGATGTACTCATGACCACATATATGTGGCATCCAAGTGGACTATAAATCTACTCATGAAACATCTTCCCTCTCTTCGCCCTGCTAGAAGTAGCACGTCCACGACCTGGGGATGTAGTGGAGGGAGATGCCACTACGGATTTCATCCGTGTGGTCCTAGGTGTCTCCAAGCATGCCTGCAACCTAACCTGCACATTCATAAACAACAAGTTTTTAACACCCAAAATTTTAAAATACCTTCAAAATTTAGAAACTTGTACAATTTAGTTAAAATGCATGTGCAATCTTACCGCAATGTCATGATCCCTATCGATTTGTTGTTGACGCTTCGCAGGGACAACAATAGACTCACGAGGGGTAAGCTACATACAAATAATTAATTTTCAAATTAAATATTTCACACTCATATATATACCTACAAAATTTGATATTGTAGATTTAAGTTTAATAAGAAATAATGAACCTCCAAAATTTAACAAATTTAAAAAATTGTGTACCTCGGTTAGTGGATTTGCAGATGCTATGGCGGTATCTACAGCAGCCTCCACAGTCTGCATATGTGGAGGAGTCTCTGTAGTAGTCATAAGCTATACAAAAAACATGTACAAATCAATTTATTAAAATCTACTTAAGAGCTATACAAAAAACATGTACAAATCAATATTTAGTTACTCAAGAAAGAATAAAAATACATTATTAAATTTTATCTTCTATTTAGGCTAAATACATAGGATCTATAAATGTTAGCACGGAGGCCATCTATCTTCATATGTATTTGTGTCCAAAGGTTGGGATGGAGAATACTCGTTATCTAGTAGAAGCGAAGTGGATATAGAGTGAGACATTGGTCACATTGGGAGCTTTTTGTACAGGAATAACAACTTCAAAATCTGTGATCGACTGATATGTGTTGCTTGAACAAGGAGAATGAGGAGGAACATTCTCCTTTGCTGCTACATGCGGTTTTGATTTAGTGTTTCCGGTCCTCTATGTTTCACCCACGGATAACCCCTTGTTTACATGATCTGTGATCTCTCTCAAAGGGGTTGCTAGGAAAGATTTGACCATGTCTTCCTCCTTAGTGTTTGAATTAGGGATTTACTTAGATTTAAATACGATATGTTTAGGGAGGGAATTTATCCACCAATTATTATTCTCTCTTTTTTAATGTTTTACCATCTCACAATCAGGAGCAGAATGCCCCAAAAAAATACATCTCCTACATCTGAAAGGTAGGCCCCTATAGTCCAGAGGATGAGTGCAAGTTTGATTTTGCACTTTAAGATTAAGGTGGGTTGGAAGATTCTTTGAAGTATCAATCTCAACTAGGATTCTTGCATATACATTGTATGTGTGAAATCATAGGTTTGGGATTCGACGTTAATGATGTTTCCCAAGGTATTTCCTATGGATATCAGACAACTATGGTCCTAAAATTATAGGGGTAAGTGGGGTAATTTGATCTAGATTGGTTTGTGTGATAAAGATTCAGTGAGAGGGTTGAATGATGTGAACCATGGTTTTAAGATAAGGTACCTTTGTTGGAAAACCCAAAGTTGTTTAGAAATTTTGTCCTTGTCAGCTATAGAGGGGAAAAAATAATAAAAATTCCCTTAGCATAGGGGTAGAGGTCTAACCTACCCGCTAGAAGCGGGAACCAATTCTTGGAGATCTAATCATGGAGGATAGGGAGGCTAGGCTAAAGATGAGTGAATCTACAGATCAAGGCATGATCTTGGTAAAATGAATATATTTCGAGGACTTCATCGCCAAAGGTTACACTTGGGTTTCTCTTAGTAGGCCTCATGGTTTTGATCTATGTCTTCTTTTACAAAACCTCATTAAATGAGTGATTGACTAAAGCTTTAGTTGTAGCAGGAGTTTCCAAGCTATCAACAAGGGAGAAAACCCTAGTGTTTGCACCCCTAACAAAGATGTTAGGATTCACTCAACCTCCCAATGGGTTATTAGTGTCCCCAACAAAGATAACAGGATTTTCCATTCCTCCTTGCAAGTTCTTGGCAACATTGGTGCCAGTAGTGTCAGATCCAACCCCAACAATGGCTCCATTGCCAGCTGCAGTTTGAGCAACTGAAGCCCCACACCCAGTGCCCAAGAATATTTCTAGAAACAAACCGTTAGGGGTCTACATGTTCTGCAGAGGGGGATGTAGTTTCTAAAATGAAAGGACACCTCCATCATGTAATTTCACACAACCCTACGTGTGCACATATATATGTCCGCCGCCTCCAAATCTATTAGGGTTCATATGAGTGGTGGAGTTAGGGTTCGCAGGAGTTGTCATAAATTGGAGGAGCTGTCTATTAAGGGTACAATGATGTTGTAAATTCTTAAATCTCAGTACACCAATCCATATAAAACTTATAATCATATGGAAAGGACGCATAGATTTTTTTAGATAAAGGGTACGAGAGGATTTAACCTTTTTTACATTTCTTCATCACTCTTATCATTCATTAAAGAGATTTGTAACTAACCTGCGTAAAACTCACGCGAGGCATGCCAGTAGCTTCAGTTCCCTGAGCAGATGATGACCCGCCAGGCTCCTGTGTATAAAAGAGAAAAATATTAATACATGTGCAACATACACGTGAAACAAATTATAATAATAATCTAGTGCAATTAAATGATTTATTAAAAATGTAAGTTTGTACAACTTGAAACTTACGTTTGAAACACGCCCAACCGCAGTAGCTAGCATGTCAACACTGGATGTTTCCTTCACCGGCTCTTGCTATTTAGAATAAAATAAAAAATTAGTTTTTTACATGTATGTACATGAAGTACAATCATATATATATTAATATCTCAAACATGTGAATTAAACTATTGTACATATATATATTATTTAAATTTATTTAAAATTTACCTGTGAAAGACCAATATCAGTGGCTCCAGTTCCAAAAACATTCCCCAGCATCTCATCTATAGAAAAAAAATCCTGTGAACCAGCAAATGATGTCTCGCCTGCAGTGCATACGGCACCACATGATCCACAGTGGTGTGGTGCACTAGAACTGGCACCTCCACCAACATCACCGGATGCAATCTGGGTGCTATGCTGGGTGAGAGTGTCAGTGAGCTCCCTCAATGCATGCAATGTATCAATCTCCACAACCTCCTTCACTGTAGGAGGGATAACTGAAGGCAATGGGGGTTTTGGGGCATGGGGGATCCTAGGCTGACCTACGCGTGCACCAGGTCTGCTCTGTGCAGAGCCACCTCCTCGACCAAAAAAGTCTGAAAAGTCAAAATAATTCGGGACCTCATTGAGCACAAACTCACAATATAATTTCTTCAAAAAATAAAGAGGAACCTCATTGTTGTTGCATGGTGGATAATCAAAAACCATCCACCATCGGTCCCAAAAATTGTTTTTGATTCTATCATCATGGCACCAATGGATTGGGAACCGTTTGCAAGTAACTGCAGGGGGGGCATTGGTTCTAGGGTCGGTAAATAATGCACAAATTAGGTCTTTTCCAATTTTTTTGTCTTTGACGGCCGCATGAGATAGTTTATCCGCATACCACCGCCTACAGTCACTTCTAAAGGTGTTCCATCTATGTATTTGGTTGGTTGCAGACTCGACTTCGCCAATCAATGTTTGCAATGTATTGGCTAAAGTCATGCGGGATGGATTTGTAGCATGGTTTTGTCTTATAGTTTGAATTAGGTTCTCAATGACAATTTTATTTTCTTGGATTCTTCCAATGATATTATCTTGCGTTCCTGTTGGCTCAGTGGGGACAGAAGGAGCCACAGGGGGCGGATCTATGTTTGGAGGAGGGTTTTGAGGAATGTTCGGAGGGTTTTGAGGAATGTTCGGTGGGTTTTGAGGAATGTTTTGACGGTTTGCACGAGCCCGAGCTTGCCGACCAACTGATAAAACAATAAAATTGTATACATAAACAAACAATTCACAAAACCCATGAAAATGCCAAAAAAAAACCTAAAATGCAAAAAAAACAACCTAAAATGCAAAAAAATGATTACAATCGGGGACTTACCTCCTCGTCTTGGCGGCATGGTTGAATCTATCGCTATCCAGAAGTCCGATGAGCAATTTTGAGATAGTATTGAAAGTGCGAGTGAAAAACGTTTAGGAAAAGTCGCGGTTTGAATTGAAAATTAGGAAAATAACGAGTCGCGGGACTGTTAAATTTTGTCTCAGAGTTCCGCGATCGTGGTTTATAACCGCGCTCAGCAGTTATAAACCGCGATCGCGGAACTAGGTTCGGTAATTACCGAACCTAGAATTCAATAACCGCGATCGCGGTTTTAGGACCCGCGCTCGCGGTTTTAAAACCGCGATCGCGGTACCTTTATTTCGGGTTTTTATGTCCACGGAATTGTCCACCAACTTCATGCACTTACCCATATATCAGATCTAAGCATACATGCAAATAAAAGTGGATATTCTACTAGAAGAAATATATAGAACAAGAGATATAAATCAACACCAGATTTAACGTGGTTCACCCAGTGTGGGCTATGTCCACCAAGAAACATGACAAGCTATTATCCAAAGCTTTGACAAGATATAAAATTGAAGATTTACAATCTTCCACACCTCTCAGATGTACAGTACTTTCTTTCTCTCAAGCTTTTGCTTCTTCTTTGAGAATTCTCTCTCTCACAATTATCTTCACAATAATCAACTTTTGCAAGTTCTTCTTAATTCTTGTTAACTCTTCCTTCTAAACCCTAGCTTTTATGATTATATAGGTCTATATAAACTTAGGGTACTTAGTCATGCAATTACAATCAATAGATTTGCTTTAATGCTAAAAATAGATCTAATTCCTGAGAGTTAAATTAAACACTCCCACACAGGTAACCGATGTTGGTTAGCCCTAACCAATGACGGTTCCTCCTTTCCTGAACGATGTCAGTCATAGGTGACCGATGCCAGTCCCTCCATAACCGATGACGTATACTGTGTTTTCCAGCAAGTTTCACATTGCATGCTAACCTGAAGTAATTTAGCTCAAAAACTCCACACATTGACATTTCATAATATGGTGATCTAATGGTGCAATTTATTAGGGTTATTGTTTGATCTATTATGATTGTTTATTATATGTGTTTCCAAATTGAGTTTATGCAATGGTTAAGTATGCTTAATTGAGTATTTGATCAATTATCATTATGAATATGCATGATAACATCTTGACAAGAAACTACAAATGAGATACTTGGTAGCTTCACACTCTATGGGTGAGCATTTAGTTCAGACTAGATGAGGTGCCAACGAGCATAGCAATAGAGTGAATAAACAAGATTACACAATATGTTAAAAAATAGTTATGTTAAAATATGTGAAAGAGAGGGTTAGGATGAAAAAAAGAAATGTAATATAAATAAATGTGTGTGAGACAAAGGGATTTCCCATGGGGTGTGTCATAGCATTATAAACAAAGCTAAGCTAATTACTAGAACCTAACACCAAGTAGACCCAATAAATAAGCTAGTTCAACATAAACATCAAGATAAAGTCATTAAAAGGAAAGCTTAAGTTAATACATTAAACATTAAAAACATCAAATGCAAACCATCATTTGATTATTTAGATGGGATTTGGATTGTAGATAATTCCTTTAATGTTCCATATGTATCCACGTGAAATCAAAGGATTTTTCTAAGGAAGAGGAAGAGATCTCACCAATATGGATTAATTGTCATTTTTGGTTCTTCTCTTACTACTCTTAGACAAGTAGAAAAGGGTGAGGTTGCTTGATCAATAAGCCTTCCAATTCTTTAAATTCTCTTACCATATGCATATGTCTTACAAGGACATGGTGTAAAATTAGAAGGAAAGGGGTAGGGTTCTTTATATAATTTTCCAAATTGGAGAAACTTTCATCATCATGAATGTGGGATAAAAAGAACTTTATGGATTAGAAAGTGATAAATAGACTTAAAAGGGGATAAGTATGATTTGGGAAGGTTAATTATAATTTCCAACTCATATGAGTTGGAAATTATAATTAACCTTCCCAAATCATACTTATCCCCTTTTAAGTGATAAGTATGATTTGGGAAGGTTAATTATAATTTCCAACTCATATGAGTTGGGTGTGATTTAAATTAATCAATTATAATTGATTTAAATTAATCAATTAATAGACCAAGTAAGGCTTGTAAAAGCCACTTGGAGAGAAATTGTTGGATTCTGAAGGATTAGAAAGGGGGAATGGCCCAATAAGAGGTTAAATTAACATTAGGAGGGTTAATTAATTAGTTAATTAGAATAGGATTATAACTAACAAATTAATGTTAATTTGTATCCAGAATGAAGGGGGGAACTAGTTAATTAACAAGGTGTAGTTAATAGACCGAGATAGAGGAGAGTGTTACATAATTAGCAATAAAGACACTAATTATAACCAAATGATAGAAAATAGGATAAGAAGTGTAATTTTAGTGATAAGACTACGTAGTTGGATTTAGGTGTGTACAATAGTATTTCCATCACTTGTAGGCCTGGACGATGGCATAAAGTGTTGGAAACTTCAGACACTGAGAGGGGGGTGAATCAGTGTTTGATCAAACTTTGAAACTATTTTCAATTCTTTAACCATCCAAAGTTTAATAAATTTTAATTATGATAAGTCATGATCATTCAAACATGAGAGAGAGAGAGAGAGAGAGAGAGAGAGAGAGAGAGAGAGAGAGAGTCAAACACATGTGAACACATCATGTAATGTGGGAAACCCTTCAAGGGAGAAAACCCCACTGAAATCAAAGAACTAAACTTGGAGAATGTCTTATTAGAGTTACAATAATTTCCTTGTTTAGAATCTACTCAACTTGAGGCTACAATCCCAAAATTTTGGTCAAGCAACTACATAACCTTCTATAATCATCTACTTTCTTGGAAGCTACAACTCCCAATCATCAAATAGGATTCTACCTATTTTTTCTGCAAGTTATAACTCATAAGGAAGCTACTACTCCCTCCTTAAAACTTATATTTCTTCAATATTTTTGATCACTCATAATTTGTTTGTCTCACACAACTGATGGTGACCACTAAATCAACTCACTTCACTTCTCATTTTTGCTCCTAATTTCTCTCTTTCTTCTGATAACATAATATGCTGCAATTTTCTATCCATTCATGCATATCTACATGTTCAAATTTTTTCAAGTTTCCCTCTTTCAATCTACTACAAAACACCCTTTGACTGAGCTTATGTCATGCATCCACACTTGACATGATTCTTCCTTTAAGATACCTTCTCAAGTATCACCTTTCTCAAATGTTCAATCTCCTAAAAACATGCAGTCACGAAGACATTTTATACATCACACATACATCTCTTTTTTACACATCCTCCTCCTTCAAAATATTAGTCATAAACATTCATTTTCAAGATATATAGTTCTTTACTCAAACTAGCTCTTCCATCAACACTGCATCAGAGATTATCAAGGTCTTCAACAACAACTATTATCTCAAAAATGAGATTTTGTAGATTTTGAAGACTCTTCCACAAATGAATTTTCAAATTCGTATTAAATGACTATTCACATAACTTACTTAATCGAATCATATAAAGGAGAGATGAAGAAGTTTCAAGTGTAACTTCCTTAAGATGTCATTATAACAACTATCATGTTTCAGTTTTCTCTTCATAGTCTAAAGGTTCTTGGAAGATTCTCTAAGATTAAATTATTAGTAAAGAGAGTTTATAAACCTCCTTACACTTTTACATGATTGTCAATATTCCATTTAGACTTGTCTGCTCTGTCATCTAACATATGCTCAGTCTTATCTATATTCCCTACTGAGAAAACATGTTTTACATATAACTGATGGGTATGCCAAGAGTTATCATCATGATATCACATTCAACTACTTCAAAATATCCCTTATAATCTTGTTTTAGTCTTCACACTTCACTATTTTCCTTATACTCTTCATTTGGACACAAGAGAATGCATTAGGTGCAAGAGGCTAGTCATCACATCATGAAACATGAAGGAGAAGAGCCTTAAGGACCCAATTTTGTTTGGACATTGTAGTACACTTGACTTGCAAAGGATCATATCAATAAAGAGGATTTGGATGTCATCAACCAAAGAGACTAGAGGAAGAAACATATTGCACATTGCCACCCTCTTCATAGTTTATTAGTTCTCAAGTCACAGTCATGATTTTTCTTGATTCACTTAAATGAGTAGATATTTAGGAGGTTTCATTGCTTGGAGAGCTTGAATACAAATTATTTTATCATCTACAACCATCAAGAGAAAATAACTCCACTGATCATGATCATAACACTTACATTAGTACACGTCATACACTATTTTTACCAATCTTGCAATACTGAGGGTTTTGTTGTTTTCATGTGTAATATCAATCATCCACTAATTAAAATGAATTTCAAGGAGAGAATAAGACATTTTCATAGCTCCCAGACCAATTTTTTTAATGATATAAGGCTTGTTGGATCAACCTTATCTTGATTTTCAAGAAATGTGCTTACTTAGGGTTTTGAACTCCAAACCCTCATTCGTTGTTTTGATCCTTTCAACACAATTTCCTTCATTTCTATGTCAAGATAATTGTGTGATCACTTGAAGATAATATATTTCTACTGACTCCAAGCTTTCATATGCATTTGTTAATGGAAAATCTTCATTATTTGAGCAAGATCACAGTCTCTCTTGATTATCACAAGATAGACAGACACAGTTTTAGAAATGGGAAATTATACATAGTTTAAACTTCTATCGAAACCTTCTAATGAATTTATTTAAGAATCCTTTGAACTTTTGAAACTCTCCATAACAAGAACAATCACCATTTCAAGAAATACAACACAAAAAAACAAGTATTTTCATAACTGTGCATACTAATTGATTAGTTCATTTCTTAAAGTGATAATAAATGAATGTTGTATTGATTGTTAAGTTAAAATTCACAATTTTTAGAAGGAAATGATACACCCCTTCCCCCTCTCAGTGCTTGAATGTTAAATAAAACAAACATTCCTTAAATTTGGCATACCTTGGAAACATAATGGAGACTCCAATCAACAACTACTGATGGAAACTTTCATTCAGGAGCATACTTTGAAACCATTCAATCAACTTTATCATGGAGAATGCTATGATTTTCAGGTTGATAGACTAATGAGGAGATGAGCTTTCTTCTTTCAGATGGTATATCCCTTCTAGAAGCTTAGAGAAGGTGCACCACCTTGTGAGAACACTTCAAAACAAGAGATAGTTATCAAAACAACATGATGACTTAATCCTTTCTCTTCTTGACCCTTTAACATCATTTCTTGTGTCTTCTTCTCATGATTGGATGTTTGACAAGCACACATGGTGTAACTCATATACTTGTTCTATCATAGCTACAGGTAAGACTTCTTCTTGGATTTCATAATATTTTATTACCTAGCTTGAGCTTGCTCCTCATATTACTGTCATTTCTTTTCTTGTCTCTTCATCATCTAACCTTAATAGTTTCTTTTCATTATTTGCATTTTCAGGATTAGAGTTGGCTTCCTTGACTCTGTATATGTACTTGACTTCCTTATTTCTAGTGTTTCTCTAAACAATGGTTGACTTGGTATTGTTCTTAGATTTTTCCTTTACCTTGAATATCTTTTTGCCTTTCCTTTTGGATGCATTCAACTTATAGCTATATCTAGGAGATTCATGAAAGTTTCTTGAAAAATTCCCTTTCCCGTGACAGTTGAAACTTACAACATGGTTCTTGCCTCTTGAGTCTTCTTCTTCCCAAAATTGACTTAATGGTTCTTCTAGGCACTACTTGGCTATGTGACCTTTTTCTTTGCAATTGAAACAAAATATATCCTTTCATATTCAGTACTATAATCTCTCCATGGGTGTTCTTTGTCTATCTTTCTCATACAGTCCCTAGCTTTATGTTAAAAAACATGGCATGAAAAACAAGCTCTATGAAACTTACTTGAGAGTCTCCTTGCATTTGGTTGCCTAATGATCTTCATGTGTTCTTTTATGTGCTTCTTGTCTTCAAAGTGTACTTGACATGATACATGGATTGATTCACCTTTTAATTCATTTTTCCTTGCTTGTCTTAGTTCTTCCCTTAAAGTCTTCAACTCTGCACTTAGTTTATCACATTATTGAACCTTGTATTTGATAGTTACTTGACAAGGCTTGTGACTAGACTCATGCTTCAATTCATGTTGATTTGCTTCACTTTTCAGAACCATACCTGATTTATCATTTAGATGTATTTATTTGCTTAGCAAGTTCTCAGGATTGCTTGTACTTTCCTCACTTCTTTGATATGTCATCAGTTTACTTATGGCTTGTTCTAGATCATTCTTTAGAGTATTCAATTCTTCTTCATGGTTGATGCATAATTTTTTTTTTGTCTCTAACAGCTTTTGACAGATTCTTAACAAATGATGTCATATCATTGAGTTCTTGGCCATGATTACCTTCCATGATCTTGATTTCCATCTTCAACTCATTTATAAGGGCTTGAACAATATCATACTTCTTTTTTAGAACTAATTCCGCTAATGTACCCATGCTTGTGTCTTCAAGATCTCCTCCAAGCTATTAGACGTGATTCAAGAGGACCAAGATCTGATACAAATTGTTAGAAACTTCAGACACTAAAAGGGGGTTAATCAATGTTTGATAAATGTTTTGAGACTATTTTCAATTCTTTAACCATCAAGAGTTTGAACAATCTTAATTATGACAAGGCATGATCATTCAAACATGAAAGAGAGAGAGAGAGGAAAACACATGTGAACACATACATGCAATGTGGGAAACCCTTCAAGGGATGAAAAACCACTGAAAACAGAAAACTTAACTTGGAAAATTTCCTATCAGAGTTACAATAATTTCATTTGTTGAGCATCTACTCAACTTGAGGCTACAACCCCAAAATTTGGTCAAGACAACTACTTAACCTTCTACAAGAATCTACTTACTTGGAAGCTACAACTCCCAAATTCAATCATTCTACCAGGATATTGAAAATTACAAGGAAGATTCTACTCCCTCTTATAAGCTACAACTTATATTTCTTCAATATTTTGATCACTTGGATTTTGTTGTCTTCTACAAAACTGATAGTGACCACTAGATCAGCTCACTTATTCTTCTCATTTTTGTTCCTAATTTCTCTCTTTCTTGTAATCATATAATCAACTAAAATTTTCTATCATACTTAGGCCTATCTACATGTTCAATCATTTTATCGAAAGTTTCCCTCCTTTCAATCTGCTGTAAAACACCCTTTCAATGAACTATTTGTCATGCATCAACACTTGACATGATTCTTCCTTTAAGCTATCTTCTCAAGTATCACATTTCTCAAATGTTCAATCTCCTGAAAACATTGCATTAATGAAGACATTTCATACATCACATATACTTATATTCTTTACAAATAAAATATCCTCCTTCAATATTAGATTAGTTATAAATTTCATTCATTATCAAGCTATATAGTTCTTTACTCCAACTAGCTCTTCCATCAACTCATTGCATCCAAATATTCTCAAGGTCTTCAACAACAACTAAGATCTCAAAGATAAGATTTTGTAGACTATCAAAGACTCTTCCATAAATGAATTTTCAACTTCATATTAAATGATTATTCACATAACCTACTTAATCAATTTGTACAAAGGAGAGATGAAGAAGTTTCAAGTGTAAATCCCTTAAGATGTCATGATAACATTTATCATGTTTCAGTTGTCCATTCATAGTCTATAAGTATACTCGGAAGATTATCTAAGATTAAATTACTAGTAAATAGAGTCTTTTGAACCTCCTTGAACACTTTGCAACATGGTTGTCAATATTCTATTTAGACTTGTTTGCTCTGCCATATAACGTATGCTCAGTCTTTTCTATATTACCTATCGAGCATACATTTGTTTTGTAGTTCAACTAATGGGTATACCAAGAGTTTTCATCATGAGAACCATATTGTAATTGCTTCAAAATAACCCTTAGAATCTTATTTCAGTCATTCACAACTCGTTAGTTTCCTTATGACTATTCATTTGAGCACAAGTAGAGTGGCAAGCATTAGGATACGAAATGCTAGTCATCACTATCATAAGAGATAGGAAGGAGAAGAGCCTTAAGGATACCCACTAAGTTGGAAATTCAGGTACCCCTAATTTACAAATGATCATAGCAAAAAAGAGGATTTGGAGGTCATTAACCAAAGATATCAGAGGAAGAAACATCTTGCTACTGCCACCCTCTTCACAGTTTACTAGTTCTCAAATCACAGTCATGATTTTGCTTGAAACACTACACTAAGCAGATCTTCAGGAGGTTTCATTTCTTGGAGAGGTTTATGAACAATTATTTTATCATCTATATCATCAGAGATATTAGAACACCACTGATCATGATCATAACACTTGCATTAAGGACACAACATACACTTGTTTTGTCCAAACTTACAACATTAAGGGTTTTTTTTGTTTTCATGTGCAATCTCATCCAACCACTAATGAAAAGGAATATTCAGGAGATAAGAATATACATTTTCATAGCTCTTAGACTAAGTATTTTGACTGATATCAGGCTCATTAGATCAACCTTAGGTTGATTTTCAAGAATTGTGCTTACTTAGGGTTTTGAACTCCAAACCCTCATTCACTGTTTTGAGGCTTTCCAACACATTTTCCTTCATTTATATGTCAAGATAATTGTGTGATCACTTAAATAGAAGGTATTTACTATTGACTCAAATCTTTCATATGCATTTGTTAATGAATATTCTTCATGATTTGAGCCAGATCAAAGTCTCTCTTGACTATCACTAGATATATAGACCTAGTTTTACAAATGGGATATTCTACTTAGTTAAAACTTTTTTCCAATAAATTATAATGCAATTATGATAAGAATATTTTACCTTTTACAACTCAACTCTGACATAAGCAATCACAATTTGAAGAAATGAAGCTTGATGAGGAAACAAGTATTTTCTTAGGACTTTGCATACTGATTCTTGAGTTTTTTCATAACAAACCTGATTTTGAATCATCTTGTTAATAAAATATTCACATACATTTCTATATGTGGAAAGCACACTTCAAGAAGAGTTACTTACTACTTTCAACACCTTGAATGCAAAGTTTTAGAGAGAATTTTTCAAGCATCATTCAGAAATCAGTTATCTTGATAAGGCTTGTACAGGGAAGATACAAAGTAAAGAGAACTACACCTTTTCACCACTTAGCCAAATAAATATTGAGCTTCAACTAGTTGTATTTTCCCTGTGGAAGATGCTAACACTCATTTCTCAATTCTTCATTATGCATACTCACAAAAACTTTCTTCCATCACTAAGACAGGGTTAGCTTGAAAATCTCTTCAATCAGGAGGAAACAACGACTGAGAACTCGGAAGACAAGCACTAAAGTAACCAAAATCACTTCATGAACTATAAGAATGTATTACACATCACCTTCTACTATAGAGAAATCAACTTGGAGTCTAAATTTTTGGACATGTATAGTCAAAACTTTGCAAACTTAGAAAAACATGTACGTACAGTCCACCTTGAGAAACAAAACAGCCACCATTTTGACTTAGAAGAGGTCTTCTACAATCATTGAGTGGTTTCCATAACTTGAAAACAAGTGATTTTGATTCAAAAAAACTCATTTTATGCCTTGTCGCTTCAAGAAGGAGGCCTGGAGAGAGAAAAACACTGTTAGTAAAATTAATAAAACTTTTTTATTTCTTATCCAATTTCCCTAATTTTTATTTGCAAAATCTTAGTCTTGGAGTGCTTATTCAAAAATTCCTTCTATGATTTATTTAAAGGAGTCTTGATAAAATTTTTTTGAGTGTTAAGAAGACAAGGTGCTCAGTTTTCATTTCTCAAAAACTCAGTTTTGGTAAAACTTGTAATAACTTGCAAAATATTCTTCAAATTTTGATGAAACTTGACATGAAGCACTAATCCCTCTACATGCTCCATACCTTTTTTTCTCATAAATGATCCTTTACAGCCAAGACCAATCTCAATTACCTCAGCTTTCACTGTTAGTTCTCAAAGGTAGTTTTGATGAGAACTTGATTCTTTCATCCAAAAGCTAAAGTAATCCTTGTAGATGCTCCTATATGCCCTAGGAAGTGTTCCTAGGCTCCTACCATGATTACCTAGGATTTTCATGGTATTCATTGAGCTATTACACCTCATTAGGCTCTAGAACTAGGCCTAAATGGGCTAGTTCCAACTGTGACTTACAACACCTGACTTGATGATCACCTTATAAGCTCTTGCAGCATCCTTGAAACACCATTTATCAGACACTATGGGATACCTAAGAAAAAACACGAAGCTTCTCCATACCTCCAGTGGGCTCCTACCTCACTGACTCAAGCCTGCAACACGTGATGACATTAAAACCATCTCTGAACCCACTATTTGAGCTCCAAACCATCATTGAGAAGACACTAGAAATCAACCTTCATGTCCCTGAAACTGATCCTTACTTCACCACTCACACCTTTTCCATCAATGCCACCTGACATCAATGACAACACCAATGCACTAGTGTTCAACATTAATCTCCTTATCATATGTTGGGTGCTTCCTAAATTTTTCATTTAATGTTTTAATATGATATGTAATAGGGTGTCCATATTGCATGATAACAATTCCCATAACATACTCAGATGCGTTGCGTCATTAATTTGAAAGGTTGATGCATGTTAGCTAAGGAAATAATAGGGGCTGAGCATAATCTTTCTTTCAAACCTTTGAATACTCTTTATTGTACCTACCCCATTGGAATGTAGCCTTGTTTTGTTCTTTAGTCATTTGGTTCAGTGGCCAAGAGATATGTGAAAACCCCAAGACAAACTGGTGATAGAAATTGGCAAGACCTTAGAAGTTACAAAGTTTTGTAAGAGTATTTGGAGTAGGCCATTTTTGAATAACCTGGATCTTCTCTAGGTCAACATAGACTCCTTCATCCATAACATACCATAAGTATTGAACCTTCCTCATCCCAAAAGTTCATTTGTCTACATTTGCATACAACCCATGCTTTTGAAGGGTTTGAAGTAATTCTCGAACATGTTATAAATGTTTCCCCCACATCTGACTATAGATGAGTATATCATCTAAGTAGACAACCACGAAGGAATTGGTGCAGGGCCGTAGGATGTCATCCATCATCCTCATGAATATTGCAGGAGCCTTATTTAGTCCAAAGGGCATGACCAACCATTTGAATATACCTTCCCAAGACTTAAATGCATTCTTCCAAACATCGATGGGCTTGATGGGAATTTAGTGATGGATAGACTTGAGATCAATTTTAGTGAAGAATTTTTCACCACAGAATTAGTCCAACAAATCATCAATCCTTAGAAGGGGGTAGCAATTCTTCACAGTAATTTTGTTTAAGGCCCTGTAGTCAATGAAAAGTCTCCATGTTCCATCATTCTTTGATTCCAAGACAATTGGACTTCCACATGGTGAAGAGCTTGGCCTAATGTGTCCCTTTTGAATCAATTCTTGGAGATACCTCTTGATCTCATCATTTTCAAGGACTGGCATGTGATACATAGGTGTATTGGGTAAAGGAGAGCTCTGGGACCGATATCAATAACATGTTTTAATTTGGACTGAAGTGTCACTCATGTGCTAGGTGATTGGAATAAATCATCACGCTCAACTATGATTTGGTCCATCCATTTCTTATGTTGCACTAAATGTGTGGCCAAGGTGGTCGTCACATAATTTTCTTATTAGTTTTTGGCCCGATCATTAGAATGACGAAATCTACTTTGTTTTATCCACCGTCTTCTTACATTTGATTTGAACTAATGAGGGAGAAATAGAGTAATGGAGGGGATGACATCTAGTATCCTATAGCACGCTAACTCCAAATGGTAATTGTGACCCTTTCAAGGTCAGTGACTCATAGATCCCATGTATATCATACATGAATGGCTGGCTTAAGAGCACCTCACAAATACCCAATGGAACAACATTGCATATGAATTAATCATAGAAGGTTTTGATTGCATATGGGGGGATACATTGTTTTCTGACATGGATATCTCTTCCTAGGTTCAACTACATGATACTATATGGCTAGGGATGTGTATTTATAGGATAGTTTCATACTTTTCACAACATCAGTAAAAATTATATTATTTTGAGTTCCACTATCAGGAATAAAATGGAGAGGCTTACCCTTTACCCAAAGCTTGGAGTGAAATAAAATTTCCATTCTCATCTATCTTCTTGACTTGTGAGGTGGAAGTGATCACATATAGTTCAACATCTACAATTTCATCTTCTTCTTCTCTGACCTCAGAGGTGTGTCACTGATAGAGTACTGGGTGCTGAAGAAGATGATTCGACGAATAAAATGACTTGATGGATCGACATTTGACATTCTTCCCTAGAATGACTGATTAGTCTTATGGAGGTCATTACCAATTCCCAATTATTCTCCGTCTATTTCTTTATTTCCTTACGAATCGTTTTATTTCCAATCCATGACTTTGGGTATGGTCTTTCCTTTATCATTTTCCCCCTTCAGAGGTTGGTTGTTTGCATTTCTATTTCTAAGCTTTTATTCAATCTTGATCGTGCAAACTTATATGCATTGACAAGGGTATGAAATTTAAATATGTCCATGTCCTCTCATATGTACCATTGTAGGCCACTATGATATTTTTAGGATCTTGTGTTGTTCTTTGATCTTGAATTCCTAATCTTGCAGACTTAGAATGAACATTTATCAATATAACCTTGAGACTGAATAGTCCTTACTTTGGCAGAGTTTCTGTCATTGTATGTATCGATCATGATAGGCTCCAACATAAGGTATTATTCTTCCTTTATGGCATCCAAAAAATCATTCACATGTGAGATAATCTATGATTCCCAGTTAATGGCCCTATTGACTCCATTCTTGTACTCCCGCACCAATTTTTGATAGAAGGTGATGATTTCAAGAAAGAAAATGTTATGTTCTCCTTATCGATGAATTTATGGACATAAAAAATAGGAGGATAATTTTTACAACCAAATTTTCTACTACATCAAAATTTATTTTACCCTAAAAAATAGGAACCTATGAAAATTTACTTGAACCTTGAAGGGTTTCGGGGCACTTAAGGGATGGTTTGCATAAGAGGATGCAGGATTTCCCATTTATAACTGTTGAAGGATTTGGGTGAGTTATTGTAACATATGCTCCTTTTTCTCTTTGAGAAGAGTGTCATTCACAATTTTCTTAAGAGGAACATTTTTCTTGACTATTTTCTTCCATTTGAGGTGTCCTGCAACAAGTACTCAAATATTTTGAAGCATCTTGTGTGTACCACCCAATCTTATTATATCTCAACCTTGTTATTGGAATCATACAATCTCAAGAAAAGTTTTCTCTGATGAAAATGATTCACAACCTATTGGTTTTGGATTAAAGGACAAAATAACAATTCTGCTATATGTAAAAAGTAAAACTATCTCTAAAAAGAGATGTATATTGCTCAAAATATTGTGATTACAATAACTATCTTTGCAAGGAGATGTATGATCTTCCCTTATGGGTTTCATATATTTATATATTACATTTTAGAAATATGAAGATAGACATATAGAAGAATGTGGAAGGTCACCAACCCCAAAGGATATGAGGTTCTTCACCTTTTGTGATTTACATATAAGCAAAATTTTCGGGAAATTACTATTTTTAGACAACACTACAAAAAGTGTACATTATGAGGCCTTTAGAAGAATATTTCCGAGTGTCAAACTTTTCTACAAAAAATAGTAACACCCTTTCACTATATTATACATGTTACAATATTGTCTGACACATTATGAATGGAGTTCAATCGAAGCTATAATGTAAAAGTTATGGCTCTCGGAAGTTGCCCCACTAGAATTGTTTCCTGGGTTGTTGTCTAGATCATGTTCTCCTTCTGATACAGTTGCACATTTGAGATAGACATGTACACAAACTTCTAAAAGAAACTTTTGGAAAAAACGATTTATCGTTGCTTTTAATACATGTACTAATTTTGTAATTATACAATGTTGTACTTGGCTAGAGACAGACATGTTGTCTCATACTTTGGATATAAAATATGATGTAACTCTGATATTAATCATTGACTAATGAAATAATTTTCTATCACACTTTTGTACAGAATATTGTGAAAACTATGGATAAAGTTTTAAATGATAGTTAAATGTTCAAACTACTACTGAACTCTTGGAAATATGGTAACAAAGGATGATGTTTGATCTTTGGGTTAATTAATGGTATCGTTGTATAATTTAATTATCTGCGTGGAAAATTATTTCTGAGTTAATCAATAGAGTGTTTTAACAAAAAAAAAATCCACTTTTTAAGCTTGTGATAACGTATGAGAACGTTACAACAATGACACATAACTGCACGAAGCAAAACGATTATCAACACTGCAGTGAATGACATTTTAAAGTTGGAGACTTTGTTTTTGTGCGATTGCATCCATATAAGCATCTCTCCTTTAAACAATAAAATAACAATAACGAGCTTTCACCTAAATACTATGGTCTTTATCTAGTGTTGTAAAGAATTGGTAGTGTTGCATATAGGTTAGAGCTCTCTCGGTCAACCAAAATACATCAAGTCTTCCATGTTTCTTGCTTAAAGAAGGTCATTGGACAACACATGTCAGCCCAATAAGTATTACATGAGCCTGATGAGGATGATCAAATCATCTTAGAGTGTGAACTCATTATTCAGAAATGCGCTAAAAGTTAAGGACAAGGGTCATTACTGAGTATTTGATCAAGTGGAAGCATTTGGAAAATGAAGCTTGACAACATGGGAAGATGAAGTATTGTTGTCGTAGCTTCTAAAGATTTCCAACATCAGGGACAATGTTGCTCCGAAGGGGAGGGGCATGTTATACCCTTGATATGGTGTCATATATCGAGACATGTATGGCCAACCCAAGGCTAAGATAATCTCGTATCATGTCATATCACATTTATTTTTGCTTTAATATGCTTAGTAGGTCGGCCTTGGTACTTGACATAACATAACATGGTATATATATGAGTTAGTAAGTAGTAGATGATTTTCATATTGAGCACTTGAGTCTTATTGTATGGTTTGGTCGCTAAGTCATTCTGCTTGCATATTGTGATTTTTATCTCTACTTTGGTGCTCTACTTTTGTTGATATTTAAATATATCTAAGTAATTTTGTTACAAAGACTAGGTAACTCAACCTAGATATGACTCATAGTGGCCACTTGGTCATAAAACTAAAAGGTACTTATCTAGGGTGAAACAACCATGAGCATGTTCCTAAGGAACGAAGCATGGGATTTTCTAATTAGGATTTTCATATGTGATGGTTCTTTAAAGGAAAAAATAAACCCTTGGTACATATATTGGTTACCTAGACCCTAAGGGATCCCAATTTTGTTTCATCCAAGCTTTGAGGGAATCTTCAGATGGCACA
This sequence comes from Taxus chinensis, assembly GCA_019776745.2. Lineage (NCBI taxonomy): Eukaryota > Viridiplantae > Streptophyta > Pinopsida > Cupressales > Taxaceae > Taxus > Taxus chinensis. Next base: position 967,229,517 of record CM034147.1, read on the forward strand.
TGGCCAACAAAGTAAGCAATCAAACTATTATTTTTATACAAATGATTTTTTAGAACATTAAATTGCAAACGAATATTAGGTCAATGAAAGGTTTCATACTCACTTTATTGTACACCTTTCAAAATAAACTCGTGTTCTCATTTATGTGCTATCCTCACCACCAATATCAACAACAATTGTAATGCAGTGGTTGATGACTGTTTAAATATACTTAATCCACTTAAAAGGAAGAGTTGATGTCAACTTAAATACAAGTTTTACTTTAAAAAAATCCCGTATAAGTTATATGAAAAAGACTTAACAAGACGATTAATACAAAGGACAAACAAGTAAAACTACTAAACCCTAATAGACCCAAAAACTTGTATTCCATTCATATTGATATTAATAAATTATTTTTACCTTTTAATAAAGTAAACTTTGTTTTCAAAGCATGTTGGTTTTATGAAGTGTTTGGAGGAAGATTTATTTATTTTATATATTTAAATAGGCTACACAATTAAAGGAAATTAATATTGAAAAAAACTTCACGTCTATTTTTTATTATAGATAAATTTCAAAATATTTTTTGAGTTTTTTCCTCTTTTATTATATAAAATTTATTTTATTAAGTTTTTGTTAATACATTATTATCCTATATATTAAAGTAATTTAATATTGAGTTGGTTTAATTTAATTTAATTTTGATATTAACGTCTACATAAGGCTAAGAATGGCCTATGGGATAGAAAAATACAAACCAAGAACCAAAACATAAAGGGAGTGCCAAAACATCTCCAGAAACAGAAAAAAAGGAAACACCAAATCAACTGCTAGAAGGTTGAAGATCTTGAGACCAATAGAAAGTGTGTTGTGTGACATATGTGGACCAGGTTGTCTGAATATGAGATCTCTTAAGATTCCTGAAATCAATAATTTGAAAGTAAGAACTGGTATTTTTGTACTCATTTGTATTTGAGGACTGCAATTTGAGTGTTCTTTCCCGAATTTGAAGTATCTCACAAATTAATGAGATTGAAATTACATATTAGTTATGGCAGGGACTTAGGTGACTTGGTAGCAGGTCGAATAAGTTTGATCACTCATGTTCCACCTAGGTTCAAATCCCACTTAGGTTCAAACCCCACTAAGTCCATACAAGGTGTGGGGCCCGCCTTCACACACTACACGTGTTGTGCAATGACACATACTACTAAAAAAAAGTATATTTGTTACAATATAATTTCATATATTATAAGTTATTTTATAAACTTAAAACTAAATATTCTAATTAAATTATTCTATATATGATTTATTTTAATTTAGATACAAGGTTTAAGGGGTATCGATCTTGTCAAAGTCGCCCAGGGCACAATTCTAGCCTCATTCCTTATTAAAACGTATTGGACCTATGCACTCAACAAGAATTGATGCTTGGTGGGCTCTTTAAGAGCCTAACAACTTCACCAATAGAACAACTAATGATTGACAAAAATAATTTTTTGTTAAAATAAACTTCAAATTTTCCCTACCAATTTTATAAAAATTTAGAAAAGGATAGTTTATATAATTTTACCTAGATACTCATAGTGGCTTGGCTTTTCAGCTACATTTTAAATTATTTAGCTGCTAATAAATGATTCGAAGATTTCTCTAAAATATATACCTCCTCTACGAGATAACATTAAGGGTAGGTAACCGCCCCAACTTCAAATTAAACAAACGTTTTCAAGCCTCCGATAGACATGAGCATAATTACGTCGTCGTCATCGTCATCTTTATAGGTGAATGCCATTGAGCCCCCTCCACGTGACCACCGATCTTAAAGCAAGGAGTAAAGACCAAACAGAGCTGCGTTAAACATTGAGCGAATAAAAAGCATCGCATGGTCTTAAATACTCAAAGTGCAAATCGTAGACGTTATAGGTACGTTACAAAACGGACGCGTGATTGGCGGCGAGCGGAAGGGGGGTCCCATCCATACGACTAAATGATTGCCACCATTAATGCGACACATGTTTTCATCACGCATGCCATCATCGTACACTTTTGGGATCCGCGCTCCCTAACCCGCCATCTACTTGAGAGTTGAGAATGAGCATCAAATCCCCCGTTACTGCATCCCTGTCGTTCACGCACGCCAAGGTGCGCGTTAGATAATAGGCTCTTTCATGCCCATCGTGTGGAAAAGGAATCAGAGCCGTACAATGATGATACATGATGTATGATGAGTAGAAAGGAGGGTCCTGAATTGTACAGTCAACGTTATTCTGTTCTTTCGCCGCCCTTCTCTTTCAGCGTATGTATATATTAGTATTGGATTCCATGACCTACCATCCCAAGAAACCCTCAGAGCTTGCCACAAATGTTTTCAAACCCTTGTAGGTACACTGTGTAATCTGTACAAGGAGCAGCAGCTTCAACTTTTGCAGTCTTTTTTTTGTAGCGAGGTAAAGTTAAATTTGCGCTAGCCATTTTCATTTATTTTTGGTTTGCCTCTTGTTTGAGCTGCATTTGGTATGAGAAAAGTTGGATTGGACTTTCACGTTAGGTTTTGCTTTTTCAAGCTCGCCATTGGTGAATTCTATTGAAACAAAAGAAATGGAGATTACACGAGAACTTTTTCCTTATTCAGTAAAGTAAATTCTTCCCTGGCTTCTGTGGTATCTGGAAATGAAGCTTTGTTTGCACAGTAATTTTAATTACTTACTTTATCTTAATAGCTTACGGTGTTTTCTGTGTTAGGACCTTCTTGAGACACGGCGATTTTCTGTTTTCTTATTTCTCAAAAATGGATTCCGGGACATGCAATCTTTTGTCAATCTGCTCTAAATTTCCCTATTCTTCTTATTTTTTAAACGTCTGTTGCCTACACGGAAGTTCTGTGAAGGAATGTTGGCTTCTTTACTGGCCTTTTACATGTTAAAGTCCTAGAGTCCTGGATATCTGCTGTTAATTTCCCTGATTAGCTAGATTTTTTTGGTTTCTAACAGTTGTTGGAGAGGCTTGTTCTGTTTTTGTTTATTGGAGTGTCTGTTCGACTAGATAGTGCCTCTAAATTCTAAAAATTGCTTATTGTGCAGTTCAGAGGACCTGTGAGCCTCATTTACTTAAAGGAGAAGAAAGCCATTCTAGCTTTGGAAGCTACCTAAACCATATGTTAGAATTTGTTCTCAGCAATGTACTGAGCATTAATTTTGAAGCTATGAAGCGAGCAGATACTATTATTTAATAATGAGCATATAAGTGTCTAGTAGTACTGCCAATAGAAATTTATATCTGTTTTTACTAAATGTTAATGTTCTTCCCTGGACAAACTCAACTGTCTGCTATGAAGAAACAGAGTATGTATAAGCACATTGGTCTCCTGTGCTTCAGCTAAGCCAGTTTTCCATCTCCACAAATTGTTTGATTATGTTTTCTCATGAATGCTTTGATTACTTATTCACTTTTAAATTGACCACTTGTGATTTTGTCTGCATTCAACGGAGTCCTGATGAACATGATGTGTGACATCCTTTGAACTCTCTTTGATTTCTCTAGCTGAAAATAAATACATTATTCTATGTAGGGTTTCATGTCAATGGACATATTGCTCTACATCATAGTACTTGTGAACTTTAGGTCTACAGCATATGATATACTATTAAATCATTCCCGAGGATAACTGCCTAATTTGAACATCTCAACATTAGGATCGCTTTAATGAAGTCTCTTGGTTCTTGTGCACAATTACCACTGTCAATTTGGCCCTCAAGTTTAATATCTCATTTCTTCTACATTTTCTTCTTACTGCTTGAATGTGAGTGGAAAATTCACCCTTTTATGTTTGTAAAAGATGGCTAAATGAATAGGTGGACTTTGACAAGAAGTCTCCAGAAAACAAGAACAAATCCCCAGATAACATAGACTGGGGAGTTGGAGAAAGCTTGAAACAGTCTAGATATACAGAAAACAAGAACAAATTCCTGGATAACATAGACTGGTGAGCTAGATAAAGTACGAAACAGTCTGGATCAAGTTAAAGTGAAAAGTATAGGTTGTAATTTAGTTGGGACAAGTGGGGTTGGGAAATTTTAAAATTTGAAGCTATGAAGACTTGAAAGATTATTGTTGGATGAATGCTGTGCATGAAGCCTGGAGGGAAAGACCAATGTAGATATATATCTAGCAAGAACTTGAATAGTGTTCATCCAAGAGCATTGTTGATGCTACAAAGACTTGGAAGGAAATTTGACATCCACAAACTGTTGGGCCCAAGGACAGATAGAACACTAAGTTGCAAGAAGAATAGAATTGTTGAGATTGATAGATTTTGTGTACAAATATCTCATGTATAAGGCCTAAATTGACTATTTTATCCATTCACCTATAGAATGTCTCAAGTATGAAACATTTTCTTTGAGAAATAAATATGAGGAAACAAATTATTTTGGCTTTACATGAAAATCAATTACATCATTGCATCTTCTAGTGAACAGTAGGGTCATGGTTTTACAAAAAATATTCGTATAGCTCGTTGTGAATTAGATAGTCTTAGATGCAGTTCTAAGTCAAGCTGCTTAAAATGGTGATAGCCTGATGCTCTTTTAATGTCTTGGGTTTCACTAGATATTATGTTTGGTGAGATAGACATGTGCTAATATTTCAATCGTGGGCATATATTTCAGTTGATGATTCATCGGTTGTAAAAAAACATGTTAAAATGTAGAATCTAGATATCTCTTGCTTATCTCTCATTCAATCACTGACCTGTATGCATTGGTATTTGGTTTGCAGGTAGCAAAGAGAAATTTCCTTTTTCAAACTAAAGAGAGTACAGGATCTTTGGTTAGATCTGTGTAATTAAGAGTAGCGAATGTCAATTGTTTGGTCTGGGATTTAACCATGACATTCAATACTTGGCTGTTGCTTTTACACTGGCAATAACTTGTTGGCCTTTATATTCTTCTTTCAAGGTGTACATTAATTCCTATGATGCCACATCAATATTAGTAATGGGCTTACATATGTCATCATGGGAGTGAATTATCAGTGTTGTGTGACTGGACTCAAGAGAATATTTTAACCTTATTTGTGTTCACTATCCTACTAGCAAGTAAATCCCTTTAAATTTAATATGGATGAACTTCTTGAAAATATGTTTTTATCTTCATCATCTTGGCCGGATATGGGTGGAGGACAGACCAATGGCATGCCGGGTGATTCTGTTGGAGCATTTCAAGGGGACTTAAAGCTTTCAGTAATGCCTGGTGATTCATTACAGCTACAGAGATTGATTGACAACAATAATTCTGCAGGCGGATCAACAATTTTGCAATTAAACACATCTGGCCCATCAACGCCACAGGGGAACACATCCCAATTTCTGAATGCAGTTGGAGGGTTATCGAGAACTGCTGTTTCAATGCCTGAATCAGCGTCAGGGGGAAGTAGCAGCAGTGAAGCATCTGCATTTCAGCAAGTTCTAGGAGATTCTCATTCGTCACTTCCAGTTTGGAGTCAGTCTTATGCAGGTTCTTCACCTCTTCCCTCCGTCCTTGGACAAGTGAAACTGGAATCCTTTGCGATGAACGGAGAAATTGTCCATGGCGAAGGGCAACTTTTGGGTAAAAGGTCCCACCCTGAGGAAAAACTACTTGTCAGAGAAAATATATCCACTACTGTGAGTATCCTTTTTCTAGTATTTAAACCACCACTTCTAATTAATCTCCTCTTTAAAAGTGCGAATTAGAGGCATTCTTAAATTATGCAGTTTGAATGACTGCAAAATGTTTACCAGAGCAATATTTATATCAATTATGATTCATAATATTAAATATTTGGGTGGAATCTATCCAGGAGCATGATGAGCATCAAGGGACGCTTTTAACTTCTTATGCTGGAGCACAAACAGGTCAGACACCGCTAGTTAGAACTGCAGGGGCACAATCCCAGCAACAGGTATTTTTAAGCTTTATGTATTGCAATGCTACGAGGAATTCACAAATCAGGAGTATATTGTTCAAGGCTTCAAGCTACATTTCCTAACAAATACAACACCTTTGTTTGGGATTGAGGCTTGCAGCAGAATCTTAGGTGTCAAAGTATACAATCAGGTGAAGGAAATTCTTTACAGCAGTATTGCAGCCATTCTGCTGTTTCTCAAGTTCAATTGGGAGCTGGTGGAGGTAACGCTGTCAATGGAGCTACACGACCTCGTGTCAGAGCACGTCGAGGTCAAGCAACTGATCCACACAGTATTGCTGAGCGGGTCAGAATATGTTCCTATTTGAAGCATTGTAACAGCCAATTAATGTGTATGTACATGGGCTTATTTTTAACCTAGTTGTTTTAGATGCCGGGAGGGTTGTTATCCTTGTGACCTTTTTGGTCTCAAAGGATGACAGCCTTCTTTTTGGAACCTCTAAACTTGTCCTCTTGGTGTGCTATGTAGAGTTCAAAAAAATTCAACTGAACCTTGTGTACTTGGTTTCTGCCTGCAGCTCCGAAGGGAGAGGATTGCAGAAAGAATGAAATCTCTACAAGAACTCGTTCCAAACTCTAACAAGGTATGCAACCAAGTGCAAAAATACTTTGAGTGTGGCTGTTTGATTGTTTATGTTCTGATCTGGAAGTTTAATTTGAGTCTGCCAATTCGTATGGCTCCACCAATTTGACAGGGAATGCCTTTTATTCATTTTATTTAAGATAATTCTATAGGAACTATGCTGGAAAGTTTTACTTCATTTTATGGAATTATCTGATTTAAAAAAATCAAAGCTTAAAATACAAAGGTCCTTCGATTTTGTATTCGACTAGTCTTGAGATTCAGATATCTTTTCATGTCCTTGTTTGTTTTCTCTCTCTTTTTTAATCTTTTCTGCTTGTGTGAAGTCCTACACCACTTTGGAGAATTTGGGAATATTCCAATTGAGGGGGTTCTGAAGGGCTGCAAAAATATGGATTGATAGGCTTTGGTAGACACAAAGCATTTCTTTTAATTGATTCACCGCATTTATGCTTTTATTTTGATGACATTGTTTTCCATTCTTCCCTAATTATGTTTGTTTATCTAAACTCCTCTTAAGAATTTCTCTGTTTATAGTGCCAATCCCTTCTGACATCTGTATTTATTCCTTCTTATTTTGATGAGTTGTTTGTGGTATTGTTGAAAGCTATTTTGCCGAAGCCCTGTCTGCTTCATTTGCAATAAATTTTAAGTGGTTCTGCATGTTTGCAAAGAAAGTATTCTTGTGTTATGATAGGCTTTGGTAGACACAAAGCGTTTCTTTTAATTGATTCACCTCATTAATGCGTTTATTTTGGATGACATTGTTTTTCATTCTTCCCTAATTATGTTTGTTTATCTAGACTCCTCTTAAGAATTTCTCTGTTTATAGTTCCAATGCCTTCTGACACCTGTTTTTATTCCTCTTTCTTTTGACGAGTTGTTTGTGGTATTGTTGAAAGCTATTTCGCCTAAGCCCTGTCTGCTTTATTTGCAAAAAAAATTAAGTGGTTCTGCATGTTTGCAAAGAAAGTATTTATTTAGTACACTTCCTGGTAACTTGATTCAAAATGCCTCCAAAAGAAGCAGCAGAACTGCTATAGCATCCAAGAATAGAATGGAAAATCAAAGATTATTCATCAATGTCGCTTTCTTAGTTACCAAGGATCATTTCATTTCTGCATTTCTCAGGTAATACTAGCGCTGCACCATGTGATCACCATTCCCCCACTATGATTCAATGAAAGATCCCCAATAGATCTTTTGCCCAAATATGAGATTTTCCCACAAAATAATAAATATACTTTTGGCAGCTATGGGAAATAATTATTTTTATATGCAAACACACCCAAAATCAGCATACAATAATTATTTTTATTCCCAAACCCTTGGAACAACCCTGGAGAATTTATGGCAAAAATCAAATGCTACAACAGCTGGAAAATAATTTATACTTGAAACCCTAACTGCTGCAAGCTTCAAGATAGCATAACTTTCTCTACACAACTCCGATCTAGGCAAATGACATATGCCCAAACTTGGAAAAATACAAGGAACAAGATGATGTAAACCAAATTATAACAGCAACTACCAAACATGCAGATCTGACCCTCCTACTATTTCGGCCCACACATTTAGGGCATCAAATGAGCCCCAAAAATTATTTTCTCTATCCCGGACGATTGTTTATATTTTTAGGAACTCATTCATATAAAAATCAGAATTTGCGGATGCCAAATCAACTCAGAAATCAGATCTGAAATCTGATTATAAAACTGGTAAAAAACCCTTTGAAAAATTATGAAACTAATTGGCTTATTTTCCAAAAATATGTAGATGGTTTAGCAATTAAAATCAGATCTAAATACCTCCAAAATATAAAGCCAAATCTGCCCCAACTGGGTCGATCCAATAGAAGATGAACTGCTGTAATTTTATTCCTCAAATGCCTTCAAATTACACTGCTGGAAATGACTGAAAATAACACTAAAAATCTGATTACCATCAATGGGAATTTCTGAGTGAAAAACCCTCTCAATCCCTTGGGGTTTCCGTCCACAAGAGAACTCTTGGGGTTTTCGTCCACAAGAGGTATAAACTAAGGTTTTTCGTCCTTAGAATATAATTTGCAAAAGCTCAAAGCTCAAATGCAAGAGAAATATCATATAAAAATCTGGAATATAGAAGAGGCAAGTCGACTTTCCTTTTAAAGGAAAAAAGCCAACAACCAACCTCCAAACCAGCGAATGAGCTCACATGATTTTTCCTATGCAAACATTTAATATTTTCCCATATTAAATGTTTTTCCCAACAATATTTCCCTCCTAGTGCAAGTCACATTTTTCTAGGGAAAATACATAAATTAATTATGTTTTTATCTTCCCTAGGCTTCATTACTCCCCTTTGGCCCAAGTCGCCATTATCCTTTCTAGGAGGATTAAAATATAATAAATCCCTTTACAATGACTTTTGCCCCTGAAGGCAAATCGTATTTTCCACAGGGATTACAATTTATTTTTATTAAGCTAAATAAATTAATATAAGTGCTTTAATAATTTTATTTTATTTTTTTATAGCACTTTATAATAATTTATTATAACTTAAGTCACCCTTATATTTTTTCTTTGGCCGTTGGGTTGACAAAATGGGCCAAAGGTCTTCGATTGGGAAAAGGGGACATTACATTCAAATCATGTCATTGGGCAGCAAGTCTGGGTCAGAAGGTTCAATTTGTATATCCAAGTGGATTGTTGATCTAAAGGTGCATGGATGAGAGGATTATGACTATATATTTGGAGTTCTGAGTTGAAACAGATATACTCTATCTTATCCTCTTAGATACAATTCATCAGGTTGCTGGAGATAACTATGTCAAAATCAACATTCACATCTCTAGTTTTAGTTAGCCTTACGTTAAAGCAATAGACATTGCTTCTCTAATTCAATATTTTATAAAATCCTGTTGCATAATTATCTGTTTGCCTACATACATTTCTCTAGCTTTGTTTGTAAGACGATGCGTGTCATATTGTTGACTTTCATAGTAAATATGGATGCCAATACACACGATGTTATCTTGTTTGTCGAATCTCATGACGGAGGTACAGACATGATTTAGCATTTGTAGATTGATTTTGTTGAACCTCTTTGTCCTCGAATGTTTTTTTTCCATCTATGCAAGATTCCGTTTTTTACATGTTGCTTTGTGATATATCTTCATTTGCTCCTCAACCTCAACTTCAAACTTATTGAATTGTTGGAAACTAACAGTTAGGGGCAACATTCCTCCTAGACCCCAGTGTCCCAAACACAACTTTGTTGGGGATTTTCAGCTAGGATCTGTGGTTATCTCTTAGGTGTGATGGAAATGATAGGAAAGAAGAATGATGAACATGCCACTATTTGGAGGTTGTTCCAGAGGGTTAACACCCTAAAGAGAGATCTTGATAAGTATGTAAGACTATTGAGAACTTCTGGAATGCATTGCTGAAAAGAGGAGAATTACCAGGTGGCTTCAGCTGTCAATATTGCAGTGGCTTTTGTTCAGGAATTACAAAATGAATCAAATGATCTCAAGGGCTGGTTTAGTGGCTCGAAACCAGATGTAAAGGTTACATTAAGATAAAGGGCGCAAGGAGTCAGCAGATTGCGACTCTATCTAAGCAAGAACCTTAGTAATATGAAATGGTGGTGATTAGGAGCAGATTTAGAATCAACTAGGTGATCAATATTCACGTTTCCATGTCCTAATTCATTCATGACACCTTGGAGATTAGGGATATTGTTTTGGATGGTTATCCTCTAATCCTAATTTAATGATTCATTTTTCTTATGAGGAGGATTGCCTGATGTCACTCGAAGTGTAATTGAGATTTTCTTCTGCCAAAGCTAGTTTTAACTTGATAAGTACCTCACTCGTCTTTGTGCCGAAGGGCTTCCTACAATTGCAGTCAAGGGTTGTCTGTGAGTTGTTACTGATCGATTACCGACCTTAAATTTGATTTCCTTTTGACTGCCAAACGGCAGTTTCAACCTTAAATTGTGTGTTGATTTGACCGTCATTTGGAAGGTTTTTCTTCTGGCTTGGAGAGATTGATTGAAAAATGTAACAACCAGGCCATATGGTGGAGTTTTGAGACCTTTCTCCCTAAAAAGATTGTTTTGAGACTGATGCAGCGGTGCAACTAGATTGAGGTCATCTGTGATCAGTCAGTAGGAAATTTGCAGAGAAACAAATGGATTTATTAATCAATTTGGTCTGTGACAAATTCAAGATAAGTGCTTCGAGATTGATATATCTCGGTGTTTTTCAGATAGATGTATTTAAGATGTCTACACTAGTTAGCTGGTAGAATGCAGGAAATCACAGGACCAGGTGGTTGCAGTTAGGAATGACTGTGCCGGGATCTGTGATTCCCCACCCCTTGGATGGACTTCTTCCTGCTTCCCACTGATACCACACAGGTGCTCTGCATTTAAGGGCCATATTGATTGCCTATTGGAATTGCAGCATTTTGGTATGGTCTTGCCTTGTTACTTTTTCATATGTTTCACTCGTCATTTAGTTTTCTTGAGTGAGATTCATGACAGGTTTGTACCTCCCATTTTTGGTATTTATAAAGGCAGAATACTTATAATGTAGGAGGTTTCCTGCTTAGTTCGAGACTGTTTTTGACCTTTTGTTACTTTGCTTGCCTCTGTCGAACATTCCAGATTCATGATGGGTTTGTACCTCCCACTTTTGGCTATTTTAAAGGCAGAATACCTGTATTGTAGGAGGTGTTTGTGATTTTGGAGGAGTTTTCTGCTTAGCTTGAAACTGTTTTTGACCTTTTGTTACTTTGCTTGGCTCTGTCGAACATTCCAGATGTATCCAGCTCTGAATTTCTAGAGGGTCGGGCATTCAGAAGGTTTGTTGTTTGGTACTCTGTTTAAGCCTCAGATTTTATTATTCACATTGATGATAACCCTTGCCAAGATCTTGAATTTGAGATGCATATGGTTCTTCTTTGGGGGATTTCATCTTGGTGGGAGATTTCTAGATCTTTATAATTCCCATTCCATGATATTATTGAGGATGAGTTTAGCAGACAAAGTGGGTCCCAATTATTACCTGTGGGATGCTTCTTCTCAAGATGAGTGATTCAAAATGGTCTCTTTATCCTGAGCAGATTATCTTGTCTCCATGGCTGTTGTGGTTTAGCTTACTTCCCTCCCAAGGGAGGTGTTGAGTGTTTCTCATCCTGCATGTCCAAGATTTCCATATTCTGACCAGTTTCATATTCTGATTTCCATATTCGGATGGCCATTACTTCGTCTAGCCCCCCTGATGACTTCACCTCAAATCATAAGTAATTTTGAGGACTTCATACTTTTGCTTATGAGACCCAGTAATGGAGCTACCTCGGTGTTTATTTTTTCTCACTTCTACTATTAAGTCTGATTTCTTGATTAGTTTAATGGGAAGGCACTCAAGTCTCCATTTCGTACATTATCCACTCTCCTTTGTCTGCTTTCCCTCACGGTTCTTGCTGATGAATAACAGATATGAGAACAATTGTAATGTTCTGCAACAAAATCTCTAGTATGATTTGGCTGGCTGACACTACTGGTCTAGTAGGCATTACCTGCAATAGATAATCGCTGCTTTCTCAAGTACAGAAAGTGCAATTTCCTAGCAGCCAGGATGATTGAGCTTTTTATTGTGCTTCATCATTTCATGCCTTTCCCAGTATCATTTGGCACAGTCTTCTTCCATGTAACCAACCTCCTTAGAAATTGATCCTTATACATGAACTACTCATATTTTTTCTCTTTATGATGTCTTAGGTAAAGTACATGTTCTCATCTCCTCTCCACCTTCTTCTTGTCATTTTTGCACCATCAGCACTATTCAGAGGGCCAGGCCATTTGAAGACTGTATACTAGTAAAGTGGCTGATCTTGGGTGTCTTCAATTAAATTCTCTTCTATGGTGTGAAACCCTTGAATAATCTAATTTCCATCTTTTTTTAATGTTGTTTGTTCTGGTTTCCCTTCTAGTCCCAGCACATGATAAGCCTTTTCATAAGTCTTCACTAAAAACTAGTATTGTCTCAAATTATTGTGTAGCCAGAATCCAGGGCCTAATCTCTTTGTATTGAAATTATATTCAGACTCACTGCCCGTTAGGTTGGGTAGATTGATGATTTAATAACGTCAGAAAGGGGAGATGCAATTTTTATTCTGGAAAGATGCATTTGTGATTGTGGGGTGCATTGGTTTTCCAGCCAAGTGCAATCATTTGCAGTACTTTTTCCTTGAAATTGGGATTTCTAAGAATTCTAATGCAGCGACTCATTTCCTTTTTACCCTATGTCTATATCAAAGTTATTTTGCAAGAGTGACAATAACATTCGTATTGACATGTGAAGCATAGGATTTAGTCCTGCATTATAGTCCCCTACGGTCTACCCTATCAGTTTATTTTAATATTTACACGTTCTTGGCATTTGAGATACTGCTTTTTCGCTTTATGTTGTTCATGTATGTGTCAGGGATGGATCTTAGTCTCGGTTTCACTCCAATTCCTTTTGGCTGCTTGACATCTTAGGATGTGTAAGTTTATGTTTTGGACCTTTGGGGGCCTGTTTTAGTATCAAATTCAAGTTAAACAGTGAATTCTAGAGAATATCTGCCAATTTGTTTTCAGGTTGTTGAGATTATATCCTGTAGGCAAAAAACAATAAAACATAATTTATCCTTAAGGTCATTGTGATAAGAGTGATGTGCTTCAATCCAAATCTTATAATCCTTTCTGCAATTCAATCCATCTACCCATGTTAAGACTTAGAGAATAAACGGCTTGAGTGGGATACCATACCATATCAGAAGCTGCTTTTCTTGGGACTAAGCAGTGTCATGCTGTATCCTGATGTTTACGTTCTATCTAATTACAAATACTATAACACCTGGGTAGGCTGGCTAAAGAGGGTTCATTCATTTTGTGCAGACAGACAAAGCTTCCATGCTCGATGAGATCATAGAGTATGTCAAATTTTTACAGCTGCAAGTGAAGGTTCACTCCTTTACTTAAGTTCTTCTTAAACTATTTTTCTGTAGGTGATGTAATATGAGAAAGCATTAGTAGTGATCAGTTGTGTGACCTGCAGGTTCTGAGCATGAGTAGGCTTGGTGGTGCAGGTGCAGTTGCTCCTCTTATTGCTGATGTTCCACCTGAGGTACTTGTCTTGAACGTTGTTTCTGATACATAATTTAGTACTGAAACAATTTCAAGCTGAAGAGACTGTTTTAGATGAAGCTGTGATATTAGTTTTTGAAGCTTAGTTAATCTCTATATACTTTTAATGGTTGCATAGGGAACTGGTGGTCTCATGTCAACGGCTTTAGGCCAAGCGGGTGGAAGCTTGCCTCTGTCACAAGAAGGTCTTGCTTTTGAGCAAGAAGTTGCAAAACTAATGGAGTCCAACATGACTACTGCTATGCAATACTTACAAAATAAAGGACTTTGCTTGATGCCCATTGCACTTGCATCAGCCATATCAAGTTCGAGTGGAAAGTCTCCGGTAGCTACCGTGCCAGGAAAGGGTGTTGATAGTAGTGAGAGGCATAAATCAGACATGCAATCTGCAGTCTTACCTTTTAGCGGCAGTTCAACAGCCCTGGGGAACAGGGCTACTCAATCTGGCATTGATGCTCCTATAAAGGAGAGTCCAATCAATAAAGATGGCAGAGAAGAAACCATGACAAATAAGTCAAATGGGGTTGCATCTATGCTACCATCTGATCTGGCCAAGGTTGGTTCACAAAACAGGGAAGAAGTGTCGAGGCGAGGCCAATGATAAGTCCGAGTGCAAGTGAGTCCATTTTTCACCACATTCCATAATGAATGTTAATTGTGTTCTGGTGTATGAATAGAAAATTATAAATATTAGAACATAGGGTAGAAAATGAAATGAAATGGAATAGAATAGCAATAGTTTTCCTAGAATAATGATTTAATGTGTTGGGTTAAATACCATGATAATTACATAAATGCTAAATTCATGTTTTGGTGTTCATTAAATTTTGCTTTGTCTGATTCCACAGAAGCAATGTCACGGGTGACAGAAATCTTCAGATTTTTTTTGGAAATATTGGTGGCTGTGGGGAAGGAGTTTCTTGTATGCAGTATCTTTAAAATGTTGATTATGCCTTGTAATCTTTACTGCCGGTAATGCTTCAATGCCTTGGACTATGCAAAAGGTCTAGATAGGAACACAATATTTGTAATGTATAACTGCACTTCAATTGCAAACAAATCAGAGTTGAAACAGTGTTGGGGCAGGGATGCCATCCTTTTCATTTCAACTATCCTTTTTTGCAGTGTCGGGATACTAAATATCTATTATAGTTTATGCTCCTCATTATATACTGGGGCCTTACCAATGAAGTATCGAGATGGTCCAGGAATGTATTTTTCCTACTGTCGGTTGTTTTCATTTTTAGACAAAAGCAGATATTTTTCTGGCTTTCAAGAGTTCAATGATATTTTGGCTGTTTGCTTCAGTAGCCTCTAAAAGATACAGTTCTAATTCAAAGATCCGAGTACTGAGTAATTTTGTTACTGAACGAATCTAAAACTTTTTAATACAATAATAATGTATATTCCTCTGAATAAGAGAGAGCTTATGATGCCTGCCAAATTATTTCCATTGGTTAATATTTGATTGCCTTGTAAATAGAAATTATTCATGACAGGCTTAAGACTATCAGTTTTTTTATATGAAAACACTTCTCAAATTGCCTTACAGATGCACTATTTGTTGTTGGAATTATTAAATGCTAGTTCACAACTTAGAAAAAGATGATGTGATCTGAGCTGGAGTCACACTTAGAAATGGATCTGTCGCCACCACTGTTTGTGCATCCAGCACATGTCCTATAATCTATTCCCACAGACAGCTATTGGACATATTAACCATGGACCTTCATCATAGACAGCTATTGGACATATCATTAAATAAAAAAGTTTGTGAGAAACCAACCGGCTGAGCTTTGTGCTACGCCAAGCTGAAATTTCCATATAAGATTCTGTGTACTGAATAAACTGCTAAGAGCTACATCCCGTTGTACTCATAGACTGAGATAAGAACTTTGAAAGAGATAAATATCCTTGTCATTTGAAAGATGTGGATCTACTGAAAAGAACTGCAGACAGAAAAATTGTGGTAAGATTTGCTGGAAGCTTAATGCCTAAGGGTAATTTCTAAAAGTAGTTTCTCTCTTTCTATAAGCTCCATCAATGGTGGAAGCAAATTGTGAAATGGTATGCTTACAAAAGAAACTGCCTGGAGTTGCAATTGAAGATTATATGGACCAAGTGAAACGTGAATTACTTCCTCACTTAGCTTCTGCACTAGTTGAACTTCAACAGGGGATAGAGACGCCGTAACCAACCGAGTGGGATTCGAACACGGGTGGTCACTTTGATACCACTCGATAAGAACCTTGCATATAATAAATCAATAAATTGCAGAAGATAACACAACACAAGATATATGGGGGGCCAAGCTGCCCTAATATGCAATATATTCATAATAATACCCTCAAGGTGGGGCAACAACGTACAATGCTCCTTAATGAAGGAGTAACTCCACAATCTCCTAAGATGGGAATCCACTTCGAGGGGGACACCTTTAATATACCTCTACCAAGTAGAAGAATCAACTCATACATCCATTACCTTCTCATAATGATACTCACATCTTTTAAATAGGATGGGTAACACCTAATCCCAATGTAGGTTGACCCATTACCCAAGATAATTAATTCATATGTGAGCCCATATAACTAAGAGGATGTGTGCCACATGTCGGCATCTCCATAAACCCATATACATTATATTATCATATCCCATGTGAACGCATACATATAACTAGGGGGATGTGTGCCACATGTCGGCATCTCCATCAACCCATATATAGTATATTATCATATCCCAAGGTACATAGCAGTTATTAGTACTCACATGGGTATATTTTAGTCTTATTTGTGATTGTATGTGTGGAATAAGTGAGTTGTAAAAGCAACTCACATAGAGATTTAGGAGTAAAGATAGGAGGGAGGCAATTGAGGTGGTTAAACAATCCACCTAGATTTAGTCTAAGAGGTTGGTGGAGTTGTTATAGGAATTAGAGATCCTCTCCTATTTATATGTAACACATATTATTCAATATATGTTGAATTGAATTTTTGTTGAGCGTATCAGAGCTAGTTTCAAAAGGGGCCTCTTTGGGGTTTTCACTCCACCAATGTCTTTGTTTTTTAGATAGAATTGGAGAACGAGAGAGTGGATACCACGGACCTTGCAGCGAACCCATTACCTTTGTTCATGTTCATCCATATGATGTAGATCCAAAACGTTCAAGCACTAGATATGCAGAGTGGACCTTGTTCAAACCCCATTGCTTGTTCGTTCACCCTTCTTGCACTCTGTCGGCGGTGTAGCAGAGAGGACCTTATGTGAACTCGTTTGGCAAGCATCATTCCACTGCATCATCTTATTCTTTCCATTTCTTTCATTCTTTCCGTAGTTTTTTATTCCATTTTGTTCATTGTGTTCATATTCAAAATAAGAAAAAAAAAATCGGCATATATTTCAGTTACTAGAACAGTTGCTGTGCAGGAAAACAAAATTTAGTGTGCGATTTGGTATGGTTGAAAATCTAATTAAAATATTGGATTAATTTTTGTTACTTTCAAATTATTTGGATCGATAGTCGTTACGTTGATCATCTGGGTTGAATTTTGCATCGACTTGGGGATTACCTTTGCATTTGTCTTGGAATGATCTTAGTCTAAACACAGTTGGAATGGTAGCAATGTCTCCTCTTCGTAATTGTTCAATCTCATTTCATATAATCCCACATGTTACAGTCCTGCAATCTTTCATTACGGAAAACTCCAAGCGACCCAATCATCATTTAGTGGTTAAACATGCATTGAACGGATCCACAAGTCATATCTACGTAGCAAAAGGATGTAAGGATAATATTCAATGTCATAGATTGGTTTTGGCTATAAGCCATGGCAGTCTCATTGTAATGACTATCATCTCTGTAATTCTAGGCCGGGTTGCACCGAATTTATTATCTAAAAAACGGAGTCATCTAATTACAATGGTCTTGTTCTTTGCATTTGGATTTTAGTCATTATGAGGAGGATTCAATGATGGAGGAGAGTCTGAAGGGTTGGATGTGGTGGAAGCTAAGTTGTCTGCTGATTGGAAGCAAAATGCACCTTCTAACAAAACATCCTTTCACCAATTCTTCTAGAGTCATTTTCTCTGACATTTTTTGGAGAGTGGGGTGACAACAACCAGATTGCTACCATAGGATTGGCTGCAAATGTTAATCCATTTGGTGTAGTTCTCACAGGGGTTTTAGGATAGGATTTGAGTACCACTGCAGCTGTGTATCGGATCTTCCAACATCAACTTCACAACATTCTAGCCTTTATGCTGCAGATCCTTGCCATTGCAATCTCCATCATAGGTGGTGCAGATCTTTATCTAATCACTATTTTCACCCACCCCCGTGGAATTCTAAAAACAAACTTCTAAAGGGGAGTGTATATATACTTTTATTTACATTCAAAAATATATTTGTAAAATAATAACGAGATAGAAATATTTTCAAAAAAGGGGGGGAGGGGGGGGGGGGCGGCGGGGGGTTATATTGTAATTAGATGCATTTTCGGTTGTAACCAACATTCAAGATTTATTTATCTTTGGGGAGGGGGGGGAGGGGGGAACTATCACGATGGATGCAACAAACAATGTTCCTCACCCCATGTTATCACTAAGGAATGTTAGGAAAATAAAGTTATTAGTACTCACATGGGTATATTTTTGTCTTATTTGTGATTGTATGTGTGAAATATTGTGAGTTGTAAAAACTACTCACATAGAGATTTAGGAGTAAAGATAGGAAGGAGACAATTAAGGTGGTTAAACAATCCACCTAGATTTAGTCTAAGAGGTTGGTGGAGTTGTTATAGGAATTATAGATCATCTCCTATTTATATGTAACACATATTATTCAATAGATGTTGAATTGAATTTTTTGGTTGAGCGTATGCTCTTCTTCAAATATGGGGCAAAACGCACATTTGGTATTCACATATGGGGTAAAACCCACATCAAAGGAAAAGAAGGAGTGGCATCTAGTGAACTATGAATGATTCCATCTCTCATCCGAAATATCCCCTATCCAATCTACAAAACTCTTTAAAGTCTTCCTAGCCTAGCAAGAATGAGGAGGATATTTAGGATCAAAATCTATAGATTCTTCAATTGAGTGAAAGGGATAAATTCCTCATCATCACTCCTATCAAAATCGGAAGAATTCAAAGCACGAGGTTCGAGAGGAGAAGATAGAATAAAAAGATTAGGCGGAGGAGGAGGCCCAACACACTCATCATCACAAGAATGAGAATCAGAATAAGAGAAGGGCACAATGACCTTAGTGGTTGGGGAAGTGGAAGTTGAAGATGACTCGTCATACTTCACACTTATCTCAATATAAAGCTGATGTGCAGTACGGTTCAACAATATATATCCCTTCATGCCATCATGATACCCTACAAAGATGCAAGGCCAAGACTATGATTTCAAAGCCTTAGTATCTTTTCGGGAATTTGGGCCATAACATTGGATCTAAAGACGTGAAAGTTCTCGACATCAGGTTTGCATCAAAACCCAGGATTCAAATGTTATCATACCTCTTACTGCCTTGTGTGGAACATACTTTTGAAGGTAACAAGACCAGTTCATAGCTTTGGCCCAATACTGTAGAGGAAAGGATCTAGAGTGAACCATACAAGTTGCCATCTTGTTAAGTGTTTGTTTAGACACCAATTTTTGTTATCGCTACCCCTAACCTCGAGTTTTCTTCCCTTTGTCTTCATCTCACACATGCATATCTCTCTTCCTATTTGAATTCCCCTTTCCCTCCTAAATCCCATTTATTCGAATTTACGACTTTCCTATTTCATCCCATCATTCATTTTATTTCCAATAATTCACCCTTAATCCCTAATGATATTTCTTTATTATCCGTAGAACCTTATTTAATGATTTTCCTCAAACCATCTTTTATCCTCCCTAAATATCCCCATTTGCTATTCATAGGTCCTTATTTAATATTTTTATCTCCCTTTTTCCTTTATTTGATATTTTACTTCCTCTCAACCACTTTTTATCCATCTCTAGGTTCCCACCTACCCTCATTTAATATTTTCCTATCATTTATCCTCCATAAATTCCTATTTTGTCCTCTCTAGGATTTCATTTAATAATTTCACCTCCCATTTTCCTTTATTTAATATTTTCCTACCTCTCACCTACCATTTATCCCCCATAAATATGTCTTTGCCCCCTCCTTGCAAAGCATGAATTTTCTGTGCATTCTTCAATTTTGGATTTGTTTTGCAGGTTTCTTCTCTTCTCACCAACAACTACTATTAACTTGGATCTTCCTTTTGAAGACCTCTTTCATTATTGTGGAGATTTGAAGACATTTTGATCTTGTGTGGAGCCCCTTTGTATTTCCTTCATCTTGCACTTCATCCTTTTAGGTTCTACAATCATCTTGGATACCTACCATTACCACATCCTTTACTCAGCCTTCTTCATCCTTTGTTTTTTTTTTTCTATTTTTACCTTATCAATTCATAAATCTATCTCAATTGTTGTCAACCTGCACCAATCATCGTCAACCCTGCTTGCAGCCATCACATCTATCAATTTTCTTGCATCCTTTCTGTTTCCACAACTTTCCCATAGCAGACCCAAGACCTTCTTAATATTTCAAAGCTTGTTGTAGACTTGTTTTCTGATCCACTCTGTTGCAGTCACCATCAACTGTATATGTCAGTTTTGAGTCATCGTTGACTCAATTAGCTTTAGTTCAATATCATTTAATTTTATCAAATCTACATCTTGTCATATCTAGCACGTTTCATATTTTCTATTTTATCTCAAATTTCGCTGCATCATATCCGTTATTTATCGCTCATTTTACTCATATTTTATCAAAACGTGGGTTGAAATCTATCCTAGGAAGTTTTCACTTCTCGGGATTGACATTGTTAGGAAACCCACCCATCAATGTACTAATCCATTTTTGTTGAGTTTCTCTTGATTTTTAGGTCATCTAGCTCGCTACAGAGAAAGATCTCTTGTTTGTGCCCATACACATCGTCATCCCATCTTGAGATACCTTAAACCCTCACATATTTGGAGTTACTTATTTTCTTTAGTATTAGTTCACTAATATGAACAAGAATGAGGAAATTTGGTCAACATTCTGGCACGACTAGTGGGACTCACCATTTCTTGGTGAGTCTTTTCATTTGTTTTTCATTTCTATTTTCTTCTATTTATCTTCTACTAACCTCACAGGTAGGAGTGTTGATTTTTCTTGCTTGCGGTGGATTACATTGCTTGGATTAGATTTTGTTTTTCTTGCTGTTAAACCCTGGCCATTGGTGCTTTGATTGATGTCAAGTGGCATTGATGGAAAATGAGTGAATGGTGAAGTGAAGCTCAGTCAGAGGCATGAAGGTTGATTGGTAGTGCGTTATCAGTAGTTTATTGAGCATTTAGGATGGTTTTAGTGTGCTGCAGGCTTGGTCAGTGAGGTAGGAGTTTACTGAAGGTATGGAAATGGTTGGTATGATTAATCATATGTTCTACATCTCATATATGATGGTGTTAGCATGACAAAGAGCTATTGGAGTGAGATTCAAGTCTTTTGGTGGAAGTCTCAGTTTAAATTGGCTCATTTAGGCCCAGTTCTATAGCCTAACAAGGAGTGAAAACTTAATACAGGGCATGACAAGACCATGTAAGCATGGGATGAGCCTAGGAATGTTGTCTAGGGCATGTGTGAGCAACAACAATGAACAATTTATCTTCTGGAGGCAAAATTCAAAAGTTCACCAAAATTGGCCTTGAGGACTAATAGTGTATGATGAAGTAAATGAGATAGGTCTGAGCTGTACATACTGAATAACAAGGTCTACAACCAGAAAATATTGTTAGATCAGAAATAGTGCTAATGGTAGATTGATCAAAGCTAGTATGCATATTGCATTCATTAGCTAATAGTTGTCTTTGAGT
This sequence comes from Taxus chinensis, assembly GCA_019776745.2. Taxonomy (NCBI): domain Eukaryota; kingdom Viridiplantae; phylum Streptophyta; class Pinopsida; order Cupressales; family Taxaceae; genus Taxus; species Taxus chinensis. Next base: position 967,251,148 of record CM034147.1, read on the forward strand.
ATCATTTGGAAGAATAACGTTGTGATATAGAGTGGTAAGTTTAGCTATGGCTGTTTCATCATAGATAGGATTGACAATCACATGAGTCATGGATAGTCGAGAGGGAGAAGAGCTATCCTTAGCCATTAGGGTTTTAGTGGATCCTAGGGCAAGTAGTTCTAAGCTACGGGTTCACCAAAATGATTCAATAAAATATGAATATTTTATTAAAATCTGAATGCAAAGATCTTCTATAAATGATATACAATGAAATATAAATGCTAAACAATTTATTTAATTTTAACTATGAAATGAAATGATAGGGGTAAGGAACTGTTACAAATATATTGTGACATTATTAATAAATTGTAATATTATTAATAATGAGTTTATAGAACTCATATTAATAATATAGTTGTAATAGTTAGTATTAGTATTTGGGTGAGTTGTGAGAACAACTCACGTAGCTATTTTGGTGTGTGTGATAATAAAGGGATGAGAGAGATATCCTAGGGATAAATATGAGAGATTCATGGAGAGAGATTGTAGGGTTTGAAGATGAGTGTTGACTCCACCTTTGTAGGAGATCAAACACTATAAATTGTATGCTCCATCTATGTAAAGATATCCCAAATGAATTCAATTTCTAAATTATAATATTCGGTGTTTTATTATTGTGTAGTTTTTATCAGTGGTATCAAAGCAATCTCTGGTCTTAGGCTGTGATGGGAGAATGAATTTTGTGTTATACTCTACCTATGAATTTGTAGCAGGCTCTTGAGCATTATATTGACGCAAAGGAGCTAATAATTTGCTCACATCAAGTTCAAACTATGAACTTTTGGATGCCAAAGTATTGAAGTAGCAGATAAAAATCTTGAAGATTGACAAGATAGAATTCATGTGGATAGATCTATAGAAGCATATTGATCTAGAAATTATGGAATCGTTGAGACTCTGTCGTTGATGTGGAGCAGATACACAACTTTACAAATTCCAATAGCTGCCACTCTGTGTGTAGACACATATTTCTGGCAATAATGTGCTTCCTGATTTCACAGTCCAAATTTCAGTGTGATACTCAACATTCAAGTTGAGCCTTCACGACAATTCACATGCCTTTTCTATCTTTGCATTTGTTTAGATCTGTATTGGCATTTCATGGTTAATCCTCTACATGACACCAACCGGAGTTACATGTTTTTTCCACTGTCTTCATTTCCAACGTCCTCTTTACAACCAAAGATAATGCTATATGATGCACAAGTAACAAATCCATAGAAGATAAGTTTGGTGTAGAGACTGATATGAAATTCTTGGCCATTCATGGAATTCAACATCCCTAGTGATCTGATTAGGTGATGTAACAACCGTTTGGAGATACTTATATTTTGCTGGAAAGACAATCTTTTTTTCATCCAATCGTGGAAATTGTGAGTTACAACTAATTTTTATTCATTGTGATAGGTTTCCAGTTTGTTTCGATTCAGTAAAAAAAACACAAGAATCTATGTAAAATCCATTTTTGGAAAGGGGTGAAATGTGTTGGATTTAAAATTTGTAGTTGCCATAACTTTCAGTTGGTAACTTGGATTGAGATGAGGTGTTTCCAATTTTAAAAATGTGTGCTTTTTCAAGCTCTTTTCATGTGATCATATCTACACATAATTGTGCATTGTATTTTCTTTCAAAAAAAATTCATGGGTATTTGGTAGTAGCAAAGGAAGTATTAAAGTCATTGTCTTGGTCATTTTGTAGTCATCAAAAATTGTAATTTTTTTAGCCTTACGGACGCATTTTCGGTTGAAACCGACGTCCAATTCTTTAAATTGACATGGACAAGTTGAATCGAATTGAAAAATTTGAAGGCAAAGATTTCCATAAATGGCAGGTTAGAACTCAATTGTTGTTGATTAACAAAGATCTATGGGAGATTGTGGAAGGAAAAATCAAGAAACCACATGACGTAGATGAAGCAACAAAATGGGAAAGCAAGGATTGAAAAGCAACGACGATTATTGGCCTAGGTTTATTTGATGCCTACCTGCATCACATAAATCTAACAAAGACATCACATTTGATCTGGACAACATTGAGCAAACTATTTGGGTCACAAGCAGAGAGCGCAACAGTGGCACTCAAGCAAAAGTTGTTCGGACTCAAAATGGAGGAAGGAAGAAAGTATGGTGGAACATATCAGTAAGTTTTGTTCTATTTCAAATCAATTAGCTGGAATCAAAGTTGATGTGCTTGATGATGATGCAAAAGCAGTATTACTTAATAGCATGCCTCCTAGCTATTCTAATATGGTCTTCACTTTGAGCAAAATAAATCCGAGTCTAGAGGATTTAATTTCTTCTCTGATAGAAGAAGAAAATAGAACCAAGAAGATTGATCTAGAAGAAACTGCAATGTATGGTAGAAACAAATCATATGCTAAAGGAAGATTCAAGCCTTCTTTTAAACAAAAATCAACCTCCCAAGGTCCACGAAAATTTCTTTGTCACTATTGTAATGCTCCTGGACATGGTATTATGTATTGTAAGAAAAGAGCACAAGATTTACTTGATGGTAAATTGAAGGATAAAGCCTTCATTTATGAAAACAGAGATGAAGAAAGTGATTGGGATATGAAGTCTACCCACTCTGATAATGAGGAAACAAATGCTCAACAAAGTGATGAAGACTTCTTGTATTAAGTAAAGAGTGCATTATCTGGAGGATGGAGGCTGGAGGTCAATCAATGACCTCTCGTCAGTCACCAACGATGGGGCCGCACGAAGCTGTGGTGGCAGTGTGTGTGTATGTGTGTTTTCTTTTATTTCAGATTTGCAGTATGATTTCAGAGTTCCTGTTTGAATAAGTGAAATGTTCACATTGAGGGGGGGGAACTGGAACATGGTCTCAATGTTCAATTTTCCCTCTATTCAGTTTGTATTCAGTAAGCAGTGGTTCCTACATGATTCCCTGAAGGAAAGACATAGTGGACAGATGAAAGCACAAAGGAAAAACAACAACATGATATTTGGGTTGTTGGTCCTGTAAAACCATCCTTTGTTTTAGGTTGTTGGTTATCCTGTAAAACCATCCTTTGTTTCAGGTTGTTGGTTGACCTACAAAACCATCCAGATCATGAGCACGCATGGGCGACAAGCTGCAGAAGGAAGTGTGATTGTTGTTTCTATAATGTCAACATTAGGGAAGTGTATATTGGGAATTAATAATGTTAACAATAGGGGAGTGAATGTTACAAATATATTGTGACATTATTAATAAATTGTAATATTATTAATAATGAGTTTATAGAACTCATATTAATAATATAGTTGTAATAGTTAGTATTAGTATTTGGGTGAGTTGTGAGAACAACTCACGTAGCTATTTTGGTGTGTGAGATAATAAAGGGATGAGAGAGATATCCTAGGGATAAATATGAGAGATTCATGGAGAGAGATTGTAGGGTTTGAAGATGAGTGTTGACTCCACCTTTGTAGGAGATCAAACACTATAAATTGTATGCTCCATCTATGTAAAGACATCCCGAATGAATTCAGTTTCTAAATTATAATATTCAGTGTTTTATTATTGTGTAGTTTTTATTAGATACTTATATTAATTTTGCTTATGCCGAAGTGAGTCTAGATAGGAAAATATGATGAAACAGAAACACAGACTGTCACAACGAACCATGGAAAAATGCAGTAGATGTGGAAATGGTTAGACTGGGGCACCTGTAGTAGGATAGGGGCACCTGCGGGCGCCAAGGAGCTCAGTGTGGGTGCTGAAGTATACAAACAAGGTTAGAACCTAGTTCTGATATAGTCGCTAGCGATTCACACTTGCTTGCCTTTTGTTGCCTGTATGTCACACTTAGATCGCTGAGGTACCTGTAAAGCTGCACAAAAATATCCTCCTGTAAAACCCTAAAAAAGATATCAAATCCTAAAAAATGCAAAATGCAAAATGAGGGGTTGGATTGTCCTTAGCTATCACAATGGTGAGCTTATGACTGAGCACTGCACTACATCTCATACCTAATGTAGTTCTATGTGCTTGTGTGTGTAATAGTGCTCCTAGGTCGCCTTCATGCCAATGACACCAAGATAGCGGGTGGCAGCTAGATAAAATGTAAATGTGTGGATGGAATAAAATGAACTCCCCTTCTTATGTAGAGTGTATGTAGAATAATGTGCCCAAATGCAGTCCCTTGATGTATATAGATAGCTAGCCCTTGATAAGAATTTTCTGCCCTTATTATGATATTTATATTGTGTTTATACATGGATCTCTTGCTTAAATTTCGACACTAATAACCCGACATGCCGATTAGTACCACAAGATATGAGAGGGAAAACTGAAAATACCAACCTCAAATGTCAAAAATAAGATCAAACATAAAGAGGACACATGCACCCAAGATGGATAGGAGCACCTGGTGCCAATGTCTAGTCCTGGGTGTTAATGTCCAGAGACAAGTGACGACAAATGAGTGAAGTTTGACTGACAAGGATCCCTATGACATGACTGGAATTGTGTGTATGAGCAACAATCGTGAAAAATAAAAGCATAGAAACAAAAAAGACAAGTGGATGGACTATGGAATGGGTCACTAGCGAATACTTTCCTTATGCAAGATCCAAATATAAAACAATATACTTGGTAGTATAGTAAATAGTAGTAAGTGCGTGATTTTGTGTCTTCACCCTCCCAGTATTCAAAAAATAAAAAAATGTGTACGCATTTTATAGAACTAGAAACACATACATGTTTTAGGCTTGGAAATTACCAAGCCTGAAAAACAATAACACATACGTGTTATAGCCAATTTTGACTTTTTGTCCCCCCATTTTGGTGCACTTACCCAGGGATTAATTAATAGGTCAATTTTAGCTTGTAGTAGCTATTTAGAGGAGATGTAGAGGGAAATTAGTGGGATTTGAGAGTGAGATTTAATTAAAAAATGTTAAATATTAATTAAATACAAGATGAAGAAAGAGTAATTAATTAATAATAGGTGATTAATTAATTAAAAGGGGATTTTAACTAATGAGGTGATGTTAATTAGCATCCAAGATGGGGGAAATTAGGTAATTAGAATAAGGTCGCTATTATAGTGTGATGATGGGAAGAAGAGTAATTAATACAATTTTAGTATTAAAATTGCATGGTTAAAATTAGGTCTCTACATTGCTTAACAAACTTTGCATCAAATACATGATATGACGATGGTAACGATTAAGTCTATTTTTTGGACCTTTATGAGTTAGATTTATAGTTTTTAAAGCTAACACAAAAGTACCAGTATTATCATGTTTTTTGGTTATCGAATAGAATAAGTACATTGGCATGACATGGGATGCCTAGTTCCCTAACATGTCCTTATCTCTATAGTTCCCCATAACAAGGAAAAATGATTTCCCTTTAACATGGTGTTGCCTTTAATTATCCTAAAAAACACAAAAATCTGACATTGCAATAAGAAATTGTTGACATTCATAATATAGAATGACAAATTCTTATTTTCAAAACTATCTCCAGAGCATGTCACCCCAATTATCTCCCCTTCACAATGCCTTTGATCCTTATGTGGCTTTTTAAAAGAATGAAGTTCCCTTATGTTCCCTAAAATAGTTTTCTTGTCATGGGAATTATGCTTCCTTTATCCCCTCCATCTTCGCACCCCAACTCTCAACTACAATGTTTCCAATTTTACTTCTTCAACACCTCCTTATCAAAGTCTCCATTATACTAATCAGATATAAATGCTAGTTTAGATACATAATCCACGAGTGTAATATACTATAAGTTGTGATTCACGCCGAGAGGCATTCCTTATGGCAGAGGGTGACTTGCACTGTTCAGATCAATGGAAGCTAAGATTTCCATGCAGATGCAAGACGATGGAAATGGTTGTTTCCATTGATCTCTATTTACTGTTCTTGTTTTGTCATTTTACGGAGGAGTTTCCCCTGTTCAATGAGTTTTATTGTTTTAGATTTTAATAAAAACATTGTTTCCCCTGTTCTGACTTGTGACAAATAAATGACAAAAAGTAATTACTCAACATTTTTCCTTTTTCATGACTTACAATAGATTTGGAAGCCCATCAAATTGCTTAACACATGTATTTTTCATGCACTTTTCCTTATGATCTTGGATTTCTGCAAGTCTTTACTAAATCTAGGATGTCCATGGTTTGTCATGTTAATTCAGTGTGTTCATGGTTTCAATTGTTGTTGTTTTTAATGAGCAATAGGCTATCTAAAATTAAGATTTCAAGGATAATTTAAAAATTAAATTACATTATGGGCGTTATTTTGCTGGATTGGATCACTCAGATGGTTTGGAATCGGTGAAAAACAACGGTTTTAGGGCAGATGGTTTGGAATCGGTGAAATACAATGGTTTTAGGGTTAAAGAGAAAGTGGGTTTTAGTTTTAGCTTAATTGAAAACAAAATTTACAATACGTTTTTTTTGGATTTCCATGAGTTGGGTGTTTTGAGAACGATGACAAACATTTTTTAAGGGTTAGATAGAAAATGGGTTTTGGCTTAATACGTTTTTATTGTGATGTGGTAAGCAGGGGATTGGTTGAGAAAGTAACTTTAGAGATAGTTTTTTGAGAAGGGTTAATAGGGAATGAGTTTTGGCCTAGGACTTTATAGTGTATTTTCAAGGATGGAGGGGAATTTACCTCTCATGGTGACATAGAACCGTCTGCATTTGTTGAGAAGGTATGGATTTGGGTTTTGTCTAAAGCTGTAAAAATGTTGATCAAAGAAGTTGTTTGTAAATTGGGTTGGTAAATACTTTTTTATCTGGATGTGTGTTTATCCAATGCTAGCTACATTGCATGATGATGGGGGTTTTTCTAACTGATTTCTGCAACTAAAACTTGTGTACTGAGATCCTTGGTTCAAATGTCTTCAATTTTTTTATTGTCAAATTCCTCTCGTGAAATTATCTTCCCTTTAGATGCCAAGGGAAATGTCGTGTCTTCCGAGACTAGCACCTAGCTCTTCTGTTAGTGTAACATTTCATTTATTTTCCAAGGGGGATCTCTTCTTCCATTACGGTCATCTAGGACCTGCACATGGCCTCTTCTTTGGGGTACGCAACACCCAGTAATCTACCCAAACATGTCCTTTAGGGATTCAAGCATGGAGCACTTCTTTGAAAGTTCCCATGATTTATCAATATAGCTCATCCCATTTGAATTGTTTGTGGGAAATCAATAGTACATCTCTTGATGGTTATGTGCTGAATGTTGGCTAGATCTTACTCTGTTAAAACTATACATTAAGAGGAAAACATTGTTGGTCAATGCTTAAACAAACATGATTTTTTTTTGCTGATAATTTTTTTTATCACAAGAGCAGACAATCACACATGAGTTCTTTTAATCAATGTAAGAGTTCTTGTTCTAATTGATATGTGAAATGAAAACTTGCTTTGAGGTTCTTGATTCGATATATCTCTTTTTCATTGTTAGATATATTGTTCAATATTGTTAGCATGTTGTTAGAATCACTAGGTTATTTTAGGACTTAGAAGGATCTCAATGTAATAATTTACTGCCCATGAATTAATCTTATATGTATTAGAGCAAGCTTTGAGACTATAGGCCTCATAAGGCTTGTGACTGTGGGTTCTAAGGCATACTTCCACTTGAACAGACAAGAGGAGGCTCTTGATTTATGTTTGAAGTATGAGGAAATAAATTTTGTATTTGAAAGGTCTGGCAAGCACCGTCAGGAATTACTGACATCCTGCATATTGACGATCTGTGATCTATTACGCTGCAAGGCTGCAGGAATAAAACATTTTCAAAAGTTTTTTTTGCACTTCTGACTGAGGTTATTACCGGCGAGCTTGCAGATGGATATTCAGGTGTAGATGTTTTCGTGACACTTACGCAGACAGAAGTTATCATTTGTGCTAACTGTGCACAAAATGTTCTCTGCGAAAAGGGATGAAGAATCTTTCCGAGGTTTTTAGTGCAGGTGGCCTTTTCCTAAAAGATTGGTGCATTTGTAATTTGAATAACACATTCTTGGGTGAACCTTGGCAAGGAAAAGATGATGTAATCTCGGAGATAATTTTTTAATGGCAAGCATAAAGACCTGTGTGAGCTAGAAATTCAGGCATTGGAAGCAACGGTAACTCCACCGCATGAATAACCCAATAGAAAAAGGGATGCGATAATTTCCTCTAGCTTTGAAAGATATGGGCAAATCTGTAATGGAGAAGAAAACTGATGTTTCAAAGAGGGCATTGGCTGGAGCCTCATATTTTCATCATGTTGTTACCACTTCCTTCGGAAGCATCTGTTATGGATCCCTCTTAACTGCTGTTATTCAAACCTTGCACTTATTCACGTCGATAGGCGTTCCTTATGGCGGAGGGTGACCTGATTACTGTTCGGATCAACGACAGCTAAGCTTTCCGTGCCGATACAAGACCATGGAAATGGCTAGGTCCGTTGATCTCTGTTTATTATGCTTCGTTTTGTCATTTTACAGAAGGAGTTTCCCCTATTCACTGAATTTTATTGTTTTAGCTTTTCATGAAAACAATTGTTTCCCCTGTTCATAGATCTAAAGGAGAAAGGCGTTATTACAAGCATAGGCAAAACCAACATGAACACAGAAGCTCTGTCCAAGATTATTGATGGCATTGTTCATGTTGTTTGCAATCAGGTATAGTATTGTTGATGAAGGTGTTCCTTTTGTTGATGACAGTGTTCCATTAAGTAGAATTTCCTAACCCGTGGTATCAGCGGGGTTAGTATTGTATTCTCCATCCATGTTATTTATAGGCAATGTTGAATTAGACTTTACGAATGCATGTGGAGACAACAATTGTGGATGGAAATTTTCATCATTCATTTGGTTTTCTTCTTTTGCAAGTTCCTGGATAGATACTTATACAAATGTACAAGCATTTAAAGGTATGTGAACTGTTTGAAAAAATACAAATTTTCCACCCTGATCAATGAGTAATCCCATGTCAAATTAAGATCATTAGAACATGTTATGAACACCAAAACATTATAAACATGTCTATTTCTTCCCTTGGAGGAATATGGGCCTCATGAACAAAATGTTCATTTAGCTTTGCATTGGAATGAATCATATAATGTTTGCGGAGAAAGATTCTTCTCTGGATTCTTTTTGGCATAGAATTTTGGTTGATCCTCCTAGAAGGAACAATCTAATATCATAAATTGGCATCTAGGGTGCACATTCATCAAACTGTGTGTTCTTTGGATTTGTGTTCAATAGTTGAGTCGTAACTCGCATACTTGAGATCAAAATGCATGCAATGATTTAATGGTTTACCTTATTGTCAAATTGGATAGAATAAAATTATCTATGAGGATTTTCATTTATCCAAGAATTAATTTTCTTGATATTAACATTTTTCTCAAATTTAAACTAAACCTTTTATAAGGGTTTATAAAATTTTATTCCAGGTTCAATGTTTCCCCTGAGTACATTCTAATGTTTATGTTCTTTTTGTTAGGATAATTAATTATGCATTGTATAAATAATTATTTAATTATTGTTATTAATTAATTATTACGTTATATTAATTAGTTGTATAATGTTGTATGGTTTTATTAACCATATTTGTCTTGTTATATTCACAAGTATAATTTTTATATTGTTATAACAATTATGTCTTTATTCATTTGTGCTTCCTGGATGTATTTTGGAAGCTACTATGTTTTAGTTTGTTGTTGCATAGTTACAACTTCATATTTGTTTGTATCCAGGGTATCCAATATGTACAAATATTGTAGCCTGCTCTATTGTATTATGAAACTATTGATTAATATAATTCTACAAGCTTCAATCCCTTTTTACATTTGGTACCAGAGCTGGTTGAAGCTCTTGACAAGGTTGGAGAAAGGTTGCAGAGGAAGGAAAAGTTTTGGAGAAGACAATTGCTTCATTGGAGAACTAGTGCTACCTCTTGCAGCTTCCCATAACTCCTCGTAGTCTCACAACCTCCTGTGCGATCTCCAGGTAAACAGAAAGTAATTTTTTTTGCCTTGGTGCTCTCTGCACCAGGCAAATTTTTTTCTGAAGCTAATAGATATACAAGAATTAAAAATAAAAAAATAATAAAATTTCCCCATGAGGGGTTTTGTTTTTAAATTGTTTAGTTACAGATAATATTATCTGTACTATCAAATTTCAAGGAGTTTTTGTTTGCAGAGCTCCCACAGAGAGTTGTCCGAGCTTCCCACTGAGCCTGTGATCGAGTTCCGTTGTTATTCATCGAACCAATTCATCACGTTGAAATTTGATTGAGATTTTTTCAAATGGATATTGGCGAGTTACATTAGCTTCCACTGAGCCATTCTCAAGTGGTAAAGTTACACATTGGCTTTGATCCAAGAGGCTTTGTACACTTGGACGAGCCAAGCATCGTGTTGTTCCATAGTGATCAATCACGAACCTGCACATAACATTGGTCAAGTTGTTCTTTGAACATCACCTGCAAACAAAGAAAGGAGCAACGAATACAAAGAAAAAAATGGTGGAGAAAATTTTAGCGGATAAATTAAAAAACACAGAGCAAAAAGTATATACAAATGAACATGATACAAAGAAGCGCCCTTCTTCCTCCACACGACCTGCAATAAAAAATAACGGAAAATCAATAAACAATGACAACATATAAACTTTGCAAAGCAAGGAGATAACAATAGAATAAGATCTGTTTTCTTCTGTGAGAAATTACACGGAAGCCCTAACTGCCCTCCTCCAAGCATGCATCCATGTGGAGATCTACTCCAGCCACGTCACTTTTTTCAAAAAGTGAGTCATTTCTTCTCTTCATTAAATATAATATGCTTCGCATTTTAGCTGAAGTGCTCATATAGCCAATGTGGATAGAGGGAAAAACTTGGGTGAGTGAGGTGCAAAGTTCAAACCCCACCCCCAACACAAAAAATTTGCATTTTGACATTTAGCGTGAAACCGCCACAGTTAGAGGCATATTTAGCTGAAAAATTATCTCCAAACAACTTAGTTACAACTAAACAACCTTCTAAAATTTTAGTGAGGAAAACCCTAATATAGGGCAATTTTTTTCTCTTATTAGGCATATTTTTTCCTTCTAAGAAACATTTTCCAAAGGGGGGATAGCTAAATATTGCATTTTCAGCTAGTTTTTTTACAATTCTTTGCTCACAAGGTCGTTTTGGGCTTCGGAGGCCACCAGGGTCTGCAAAATAATTTTTTTTGCCTGTCATTCAATTTTTTCTAGATTTTTGAATGTAATTGCATGTTTCAGTATATTGTACTAATTTGTAGGTTGTCATAGTCAACCAAAAATATTGTAAACTACTCAAAAACTGGCAGAGAGTTGTAATAAAAAACAGTAAAAATTGGTTCTATAACACTCATGAAATCCTAGATCTCATTCACAATGTTCGGTATATACAGTGCCTCTAGGAAGCGCTTACGGGTAAAGCCGTCGCGACGACTATCACACTTAATGCCTAATATAGCTGCAACAATGTTGTCTGGGCATCGGCCCTTTAAATCGACGGGGAGTAATAAGGTCACAGTGCACACACTATGAGCCATCCCATCCATCTGTGAATGATTGCACGACATAAATCCAGACTTAGAAATTATCCAAGTATATAAAAAATTTATGCGCACGTATGAGGATATTTCTTTGAGCCGGTGTCAATAATTGCATAGACCCCTTTTAATATTTTCTTCGTATCACGTATTGAATTCTTTCGCGTATGTTAATGCCTCTTTTATGTACCGCTGAGTATATAGAAAGGATGATCTTCTTCCACATACCGCTGGGTATATTGGAAGGGTGCGTATATAGAAAGGTTCATTATATCAGACTGACGATATATAGATTGGTAGACCTTATACCTGGAGTGATAAGAGCCAAACCTTGTCAATGATTTTTGTAAAATGGGCACCAATGCCCCCAAATTATTTCTTCCAGATTCAAAACTATTCAGAGGAAACAAATTTGCTACATGGAAGACTAAAATCAAGACACAGCTTGAGTTTGAAGAGATATGGACTACTGTGAATGGTACTTTGACCAGATCAACTACTGATATAACACAACAATGACAGTTTGATAAAGCAGATCAGAAGGCAAAACTCATCATCTTGTTTGGAGTGTCTGAGAATGTGCAACCCCGCATTCGAGATGATAAAACAACCAAAGAAGCATGGGATAAATTACGCACAGTATATGAGGCCAAAAATAAGAATGTCATACTAAATTTGCAGAGTCAATTACATACACTGAAGTTCAAGCAGAATGAGAAAATTGAAGCTTTCTTAAGAAGAATTACAGAGTCGAGGGCTTCACTTCTAGCCCTGGGAGAAGCGTTCACAGATGATGCTCTCATTCTCATTGTTTTGAGAGCACTCCCCTCTTCTTACCACATTTTTTTCACAACACTAAACGTGTCTGATATGACAGTTAGTTTTGACAAACTGGTAAACCTACTGCAACAAGAGGAAGCCATGCACAATAAGGATGATGAAGAAAGCATGCACTTTCTTCACATTAAAAATGGAAAGGAAAAGGTAAAGGACAACCTAATTCCTATAAAAAGTCCCAACATCAGAATCGATATCAACATCAAGGTGAAAAACAATAGAAGAAGCAATTTCCAATCTGCTAAGCAAGAAGAACATTTAGATAATGAAGACTTCTTGTACACTACTCGATCAAGTGAACCATCCAAGTCATCTAGTGATGCTTGGTATGTTGATTTGGGAGCCACTCGACACATGACCGGCCACAGAGACTAGTTTACCTCAATGAGGGACACACCTTCGAAAAACCATGTTTCGTTGGGTGATGATTCTTCATATACAACTTAAGGGATTGGGAACATTTCTCTATCCCTTGGTTCACGTAACTGCAGAATATCAAATGTCTTATATGTTCCTGGGTTGATAAAGAATCTACTTTCAATTATTCAACTCCTAGATCACAACTTAAAAATTGACTTTTATAGTCATTCCGGTAAGAAAACGTGTTTGATTCGAGACAAATCACGAGGCTCGAAAATAGTTACAAAATCCTCCAATGTGGGATGCATGTTCCGGATTGATTTTGTCCACAGAGATGATCAGACACTTGTGGCTAAGAACTCTACCTCAACATAATTGTGGCATCAGAGACTTGGTCATGTTAGTTTCAAGTATCTCAAGACACTTCACCGGCATAATATGGTACATGGGATACCATCTCTTCAGAAGTATACAGACAAGTGTCCTCACTGCCTAGCAGAAAAAACACAAGGCTTCATTCCAAAAGAGTACATATCGAGCTCATGGTAAGCTTGATCTGGTTCATACCGATCTTTGTGGTCTGATGCAATCGAGTCATTCTGGATTTCAATACTTCATGCTATGTGTTGACGACTATTCAAGGAAAATGTTGATTTTTTGTCTTCGCAAGAAAATTGAAGCTTTTGAAACTTTCAAGAAGTTCAAAGTAGTAGTTGAGAAAGAAACTAGTCATCACATCAGAACTCTCAGCTTAGATCGAGGGGGGGAATTCAACAGTAATGAGTTCAAAGACTACCTACAAACTCATGAGATTCGTCGACAAATGCCTCCTCCACACACACCACAACAGAATGGTGTTGTTGAGAGAAGAAATCATACTATCATGGAAATGGTGTGATGCATGATCGATGAATCTAGACTTACAAAGATATTCTGGGAAGAAGCAACAAAGACAACAATGTATTTTTTGAACAATGTGCCCACAGTTGCTCTTTTTAGAGTAACACCACAAGAAACATGGTCAAAGCAAAAATCATCTATTGCACACCTTAGAGTATTCAGGTGTAAAGAAAGTAAGCACATACCCAAGCATAACAGAAAGAAATTGGACATGAAGTCATAGAAACTTATCTTCATTGGTACAATGAGAGACTCTTAGGTATAAATTGATGGATCTAAAGACCAAAAAAGTCTACACCAGTAGAGATGTTGAATTTTTTGAGAAAAATGAAGCAAAGACTCCTCTAGACTCACAAGATGTAGATTTTTTCACCAGTTATAAAAATTGAAGCTGATGTTCCCACTGATGATGAAAGTGATGATGGGTATGATGGTGTTGATCATATAAAATCACAACCCACAGGAACAATTTATCATATTGCCCAAGTGGAGTACTAGCACATTACGATATACAAGAATGGATGCTCCATTGGATACATCCAACCCTGGACCACGGATGCACAATAAAGCAAGAGAAGAAGTGAACTTTGCTTTGATGAGTAGAGTTATTGAATCTGATGAGCCCTCTACATTCCAGGAAGCCCTATAGTCAAAATCTTGGAAAGATGCCATGGACTCTGAATATCAGTCAGTAATGAAAAACAACACTTGGCAGCTTGTCGATCTTCCACCAGGGAAGAAACCCATTGGATGTAGATGGATATTCAAAACAAATTACAAAGAAGATGGGACAATGGACAAGTATAAAGCGAGACTAGTAGCAAAGGGGTATGCTAAAAAAGAAGGCATTGACTACAAGGAGACATTTTCTCCCACAACTAAGATCAAAATGATCAAGATGATCTTTTATCTAGCTACACAGTTTGGATGGAAATTCCATCAGATGGACGTAAAAAGTGCCTTCTTGAATGGAGATTTACAAGAATAAGTCTATATGACTCAACCCGAGGGATATGTTGTAATTGGTAAAGAAGCAAAGGTATGAAAACTCAGGAAATATCTGTATGGCCTCAAACAGGCACCCCAGGCATGGTACTGTTATACAATTTCACCCCCCCCAGGGTTGAATTGATAACATACATCAGGATTCTCAAGTCCCAGGAAAATTGATTGATCCAGGGCAAAAATCATGTTTCTAGGGTCCCTTCAGAAATTTTTCTAACTCTCCTGTCTAGGTTGAAAAGAACAAGCTCTGAGAAAATGCGAGAAAGTTACAGAAAATAAGCTTGGGCTAGAAAAAATGTGAAAATTGGCTAAGTCCCAGTCCCCGAGACATTTGGGACGTCAAGGCGCGGATCGGCCGAAAAGCCTACAGGTGGCCCAAACAGCAAAGGGACATCTGGGACAAATGGACGTGAAATGCCCGAATCGGCCGAAAGAAAGAAAATTTGTCCAAGTCCTTTACCGGGAGCATTCGAGACAAATGGACGCGAAGGACGCGAATTGGCCGGTCCGGCCGAAACAGGAAAATTCAGCACAAGGACAAGTGGGACAAAGGGACGCGCGGGACGCGGATAGCCGAAGGAGCCGAAAGCCAATCAGATCACACCACGTGTCACCGGCAGAAAAGGGACATGGAAGCCCATTTCGGGCGGATCAGAAGTTTCTGTCCCGCGAAGCACTGGGACATCCGGGACAAAAGGACGCGGTGGACGTGAAAATCCGGCAGGCCCGTGGACGAATCACAGCATGACACGTGTCGCCAAGGAAAAAGGTCTAAAAAGTCAAAGGGGCAAGGTTTGAAGCACTGGCCCGAGCCAATTAGTACAGGACACGTGTCCAATGGAGTAGGGAAGTGTGGAGCCAGGGAAAGATTTGGGAAATTTGGCCAAGTTCAGCCAAAGAGCTAAAAGTGAAATTCTACTCCGCACCCTGTGTCGACTAATCAATGCATGCCACGTGTCCCAAGTGGCGGGGGCGCGGAGGAAAAGTAAAAATGTTCCGAATCATCAAAAATCAAAGTTTTCAAGGAAAACCCACGGGACAGGTCAGGAGAGAGAATAACATATCCAATCAGCGCATGCCATGTGTCATCCAGGTGGCAGGGCGCGGGGAATTTTTTTCAAAAATGCATCTTCGCCTGTTTTTGTGCCCTAAATATTCAGATCGACATATCTTTCGATCCAGAGCTCGGATTTGCACGTTCTTTATATCAACGGAAATCTTATGAAATTCTCTACATGATTCTAGGGTTAATCTTGAGTTTTGGTGCAGTTTGGAGAGAGAAAATCGAGAAACGGCTCTGATGCGTGTTCATGGCCAGAAGCGACATTTCAGCGACCAGATTTAATGCAGAATGGGTCGCATTCTCCTGTATTCCGGTCAAAATGATAGGGTATGGGTTTGTAAGGTTCCCCATGCCATTTTAATGCACCTGCAGTCAAGAAGGGATGGGCTCCCATGCTTCTGTACGTTTTCTGTCCCCTGGGCTCGACCCATGCATGTAAAATCCAAATTTGGCTCATTTCTGAAGAGGGGGAACATTTCTTTGGATAGCAGGCTTCTTCTTTCACCTGTAACAAGTGATTTTTACAAGTATCAGACCTCTTCTAAAATTGTAACAGGTTTTCTACCTTTTTGATGTTGTAATACAAGGATTTTGATAGTGGAAATGACAATACAAGCTCTGTGATCAGTTTTCAGTCCTCTGTTTGTGTTGCTTGTTTCATTTCAGACTTTTGATTACATCTTATCAGCTTGTGCATGATGTTTTATGTTACATTTTTATGAACTGTGTCTATCTACAGAATAAGAAGTGTTCACCATTCCCTCCTTTGGTGTATCACCTGTTAGTTTAGTTTCATTTTTTACACTTTCTATCTCTGTCTCCTTGGATTTAAGAGTAAGATTAGGTTTCAAACCTCTATAGTTTTGCAAAATATAGATCTAAATCAGAGGAGTTTGAGGAACCAACCTCTAATATGGAGATTCCTCTCTCAGTTTCACAAGTCCCCACACTTGGAGAATGGTTTCAATGTTGTGCAATCACACTGGAAGCTAGAGTGATCAACCTAGAAGCCTGATCTGCATCCAGGGGTGCTGTGAGTCTACAACAACAGGTACATCAAAATTAATGAGCATCTCGTACAACATGGATTTATTAGAAATCCATACGATCCCAATATTTACCTCAAAAAGTAAAGGTGGGGGGGGAGATTGTGATTGTTATTGTCTATGTCGAAGATCTAGTCATCACCAGAATTTTAGTGAGGATGATCGATGCAACGAAGAAAGATCTTAATCGATCGTTTGACATGACCGATCTTGGGCTAATGCAATATTGTCTTGGATTGGAAGTATGGTAGAAAGAGAATCACATTTTTGTTTCTCAGATGAAATATACCAAGACAATGCTTGAGAAATTTAGGATGATGGATTGCACATAAATTACTACACTTATGGAGAACAGATTACAGTTATATCGTTCAGATCCATCTCTTGGGGTAAATGCCACTCTCTATCAACAGTTGATTGGGAGTCTCATTTACCTGACATGCACTAGACCAAATATCATCTTTGCACTGAGCTATTTATCCAAGTTCATGCAAGAACCCAAAGTTTGTCATTGGAAGGTAGAAAAGGTGCATTTTGAGATATCTCAAAGGATTAGTGGATCTTGGACTAGAATACAAGAAGAACGACAACTTCTTCTTGACAGGATATTCAAATTCATATCATGCAAGCAATATTGATGACATAAAATCCACTTTAGGATTTTTGTTCTTTATGGGATGTGGACCAATATCATGGGGAAGCAAGAAACAACACTTTGTTTCTCGTTCTTCCATAGAAGTCGAGTATCATTCTACAAGAGAAGTTGTTTGTGAAGCGATATGGCTACGTCACATACTCGAAGGACTTAGAATACCACAGGATAAACCGACCACCATGTATGTTGACAATGAAGGTGTTCTCAAACTTGTTCACAATCTAATGTTTCATGAAAGAGCAAAACATATTGAAGTACAAGTTCATTTCATACACAAACATGTGCTGAAGCACAATATATAGCTTCAGTTCTATCCAACAGCTGAAGAAAAAGTAAATATCTTCACGAAGTCACTTGCACATGACAAGTTTGAGTTGTTCAAAGAGTTCCTCTCCTCATCCCTTGAGACAATGCATAATTAAGGGGGGAAATGTTAGGATAATTAATTATTTAACTATTGTTATTAATTAATTATTACATTATATTAATTAGTTGTATAATGTTGTATGGTTTTATTAGCCATATTTGTCTTGTTATATTCATGGGTATAATTGTTATGTTGTTATAACAATTATGTCTTTATTCATTTGTGCTTCCCAGATGTATTTTGGAAGCTACTGTATTTTAGTTTGTTGTTGCATAGTTGCAACTTCATATTTGTTTGTATCCAGACTATCCAATATGTATAAATATTGTAGCCTACTCTACTGTATTATGATTTTATTGATTAATATAATTCTATAGGCTTCCATCCCTGTTTACACTTTTGTGCATTTCATACTTGTTTAAAGGATGAAAATAAATTTGTACTTGGTAGAAAATTAACCTATTGAGTTTGGTATTCTTTTGAACCATTTTTTCCAATCTTCGGTACATGTTAGTATATTATTTAAGTAATATATATATATATATATATATATATATATATATATATATATATATATATATATATATATATGATTAATCATTTTCCCACTATTCTCAAAATAATCCTCTAGTTTTGGAATTCAAATATAGTCTTATTACTAAAAGTAAGGGTAGACAATATCAGTCACAAGTAAATGTCTTCTCTTTCACTTGTAAGTAGTTGAATGTGTTAGGTGTTAAGAACCCTTTTCCAATAAAAAATTTGCATCTACCTAAGAGAGTTCCAAAGGAGGCAGGGGAAATAACCTAAGTGGTATCATGATTAGAAAAAAATCTCACTTGTTATCTTTAGCCACTTCAATATGATATTGGATTGTGTCCGAGACATGGGCATGTAGAATCATTTAGCTCACTATTGTGGCTGGGATATGGGCTATTAGTGTTGGGGTGATAATGTCAAGTGGGATATCTACCACTGTTGTACACCCCATATTATCTTAACGTTTATGTATTAAAATTTGTTATGATGGTCTTCCACATTTAAGAGTGGAACAAATTGAGTGACTCACAAAAATGCCTCTTGGGATTGCTAATAAACTAACTTATACATTGGTATTGATTGATAAGATTAGTTAGTTGTTAATCATAATGATTATTACATTGGATTGAATGAGTTCAAGACATAGCCCTGTAATTATTCTATGAGAGACCAAGGAGCGAAGTGGAAGTGCTAGGTAAAACTTGTAGTTGATATTCTTAATACAACCAGTGCTTTATTACAATGGGGTTTTTTCCTTCGGGTTTCCCCACTTAAATATGGTGTTTTCTATCTCTTTTATTTTTTGTTATTTGCTTTATCTCTTGTTATTATAATTTGTATTCTACACATTGTAATCTATAATTTTCGATAAGTTATATTATGGATTTATAATCAGTTTATTACTCATTCCTTATAAATCCTAACATGGTATCAAAGAAGATGATTATGTGCACGTAGGATAGATCTAGAAGCTTTTAATTAGCTAGAACAAATAAGCTTAAAGTCTGTTTACAAATATGTAAATCCCTAGTTACTCCATAGTCGTCTTCAAGCTAACCAAGTTTAAAATTCCGATTCGTGCCTAAATATTTTGTGAAAATATTGACTAAATGGCTATTTAGATCGTGTTTGAGCTATTGTATGCTTAAATATTTGTTTCTATGACTAGTTACTATCATTTCCAGATTAAATTTGTCATCTGTGAGCTTATTATAAGTTTTTTGCGCTTTATATAGCCATTAGTGCTATTTTTAATTGTGGATCCAAAAGATCTCTTTAGATCTAGTTAGTTCTGAGCGTTTAAATCCATCCCAACTTTAAAAATCTAACATTTTTTTCTATCTTTATTTTTTGCAAAGCCTGATCCATTTGTTTTACATCATCTAGCTTTGCTCTATCATTTTTTATTTAGATCCTATCAGTTTCTCAAAGCATGGACCAATAAAATTTCTCTAAAATAACTTCTATGTTCTTCTTTTCATGTTTACAAAGCCAAATCCACTCATAGAGCGCCAAGTGGCTTCGATTTGTCATCCTTTTTCTTAGATATTTAATTTTTTGTGACTTTCTAACTTTGCAAAGCACGATCCAATCTTCTTATGCCATATGGATTTGGTGTGTCAGTCTTTATTGTTTTTTTCATTTTCTGCAAAGTTCTATTGACTGCGAAGATTGAGCAAATCATTTTTCTCTAGCGAGCTTCACATTGTACATCATTTTATTAAACCCTTCCATTTTTACGAATCCCGAGCCAATCAGAAGGCTCTAGCTGTCTTCGCATTTTTAGTCATATTGTTTACCTGATTGTCAGTTGTGAAACATGAGCCAATAAAGGTTTTTTGCCTGTCTTCACGTTGTCAGACTTGGTTTAGCTTTCCTATGTCATTTACAAAATCTGATCCAATCAAGAAGCTCCAAGTCACTTTATATTTCACACTATCAGATCTTTTGTTGCTTGTTTCTGTCTTTGCAAAATATATACCAATAAAATTGCTCCACATTTTGCATTGTCAGTACCTTGTTATCTATCTCTGACATATCCAAAATTTGAGCCAATAAGATTGCTCCATATTTCAATTTTTTAGTTATTTGGTAGCTTTGTCAATTCTTGTGAAATATGAACCAATAGATTTTCTCCAAGTATTTCGTGTTTTCAAGCCTTTGTTTTCTTGTTTATGACATTTGCGAAGGTTGAGCCAATAGAATTTCTCTGCGTGTCTTTACATTTCACATTTTCAGTCGTTTTTATTTGTTTCAGTGGCTATCTAATAGAAATCAACCATATTATCACATTTATCAGTCTTTATCAAAATTGTAAAGTGTGAGCCATTTAAAAGGCTCCATGTATCTTATTTTTTGGCTTAGTCCTTGTGGTTGCACTGCGAAGTGGGAACCAATTATTTGTTGACACGTATATTAATCTTATGGGTATGTCAGTCTTCACAAGTGTCGGGGTGTCAGTATTTGCTTTGGCTTAGCCACTTAGATTGTGACACTTGTCTTTAGATTTCAGACCTGAACTTAATTTTAAAGATCAACTTATTCCAGGGGTAGAAAATTGACAAGTTTCTACTCTTTAGCCGTTATGTTTTCATCAAGTAGCTCTGTTTGACTAAGAATTTTCTTTTGCATTGTGTCAGAGTGCGAAGAAGCGAACCATTTAATTAAATACATGTGTATACGGTTTTGCTATCTCTTTTCTATTAATTAGTCTTCTAACTTGTTTGATTGTGAAAATGTGAGCTAATTAAAAAGTTACATTTGTATTTACCTCTACGCAGTGTCAAATTTTATTTCCTTAGTACCACGGCATTCAATTTTCCTTTGTTCAACGAATATCAATTTTGCTTTATCCCGTGGGTTTCAAATTTCCTTTGTTTCGTGGATTTTAAAATTTTATTCAGTCCGTGGCTTTTCAAGTTTGTGTTCCGTTGGATCTTTATGTGTTTTTGTCTCGTGCATTCCAAAATTTGGAAATCTTAAACCTTAGCTCCATGGTCTTCCGTGGATCATCTGTTTGCATTCATTTAGCTTTTAAAAATATCTGTAGCTTGTTTTTTGCCTATGTTTGGCTTCCTTGATTCATTTTTTTAGCATTAAAATGACTAGTTCTGCCAACTTTTCGATGGGTACAAGTCTCAGCTTTTGAATGGAACTAATTATAATATTTGGAGAGCTCATTTAAAATCTTGTTTTATGGCTAGGAAGCTATGGCATCTTGTGACTGGTGTGAAGACTTGACCGGCTGGTAGAATTATAACCCCCAAAAGCCTTAACTCATTCTCTCAGAAATCTCAGGAAGCTCTATCCATCCTTTTTCAAAGCATAAAAGATGAATTTTTAATGCATATAGGACATATGGACTTGCCTGAAGATGCATGGAAACAATTAGAGACAATGAATGAAGGAAGTCGTTTGTCCAAGATAATTAAACTAATTATGGAATTGTTTACAACTCCCATGAAGAAGGATGAGAAAACTGTTGATTATTTGGATAAAATCAAAAATATAAAAGCACAGTTAGATGGATGTAATTGTGAATTGTTTCAGGATAAGCTTCTTTATTTTATCATTTAGATTAATATTCATGAAAAATTCAGGAACTATATCTCCATCCTTAACTCTAAATATTAGAATGAGTCTAATTTACCTAATCTAGAAAATCATGTCCTCTCTTATGATACAAGAAGAGCATGTTATAGAAAATTTTGATTCTAAAGAGAATGTCACTCAGACACTTGTCACTCAAGAATAAAAAAGTAAACATTCTAGATTCAAAAATACCAGGAAATTTAAGAGTTATTTTTTATGGTAACTGTCATTTGTGTGGAAAATTTGGCCATAAAAAATAAGATTGTAAATTGAAAACGAATTCAAACTTCAGAAATAAAAAATGGAATAAATCAGATCAAAATCAAGATGAAAATGAAGAAAATAATCATAAAGCCGATGTAGTAACTCTATACACTACATCTATCAACTCTGAATGAAAAAGCATATTTCTTATTTTATTATATGCCTTGATTATGTATTCAGATATGTTATCTATCAAGTCTTATCTCATTAGTTAAAGGATTATAATAAGATATTGAAGGTATATAATGTTGTTTATTAAACATTTCCTAACATAGTTATTTGCTTAGCATATTGATTATGCTAGTTGTTATACAACTAGTGTGTAAACTTTTATGGTTGGTTAAAAATGAAATCATATGATTTATATTATGTTTATTATGATATTATGACTCTAACCATACTGATGTTGGATATAAATATGGATTTGTGTTCAATTTTTGATGAAGGTGCCATCACTTGAAGCAACGAAAGAAGCCGTGTGGTTAAAGAGGTTGTTGGAAGTGATACACATGTGAAGCTAAAGGAAGTATTCCTCTTTTATGTGAAGGCTAATATTGCTCTTGATAAAGAATCCAATTCAACCTCAAAGATCAAGTTGCAGATATACCTTCATAAAGCAATTCAGTGCTTCTGAGGTTTTGGAAATTTCGTGCCTTGTTGGGCCTATCAGAGTTGCCATTGAGGGGGAGTGTGCATGACAATGTCATCTCTTAAACGAAATATTGTAAACTTCCAATACTTCCTTAATTTTGTAACAAGTAAATGTGTCACACTATGTGAAGTTACTTGTAAATCCCAGCGAAGCATTAGTCATGGGTATGCCTTAGTTTTATAAAAAGGCTCCGTCATCTGATGTAAATCTTCATATGTAAATCACTGGTCTTAAGAATTTTTGTATGGGAAGATATGTATGATTTCCCTTGTTTACATCCTACCCTGAATCATCATTGATGATTTATGGATTTGTAAATCCTTTTATAGAAAAAGGTAATTTGGCGTGTGTTGTATTTATTTATGTTCGTTTGTATTGTGGATTTTATAGGATCCTTGGAACACTATTTTGAACCACGGAAAAATGTGTCTCATGGTATTAATAAAATTTGCAATACGTTTTAGTTGTTTTTGGCTTGCACAAGACCACAAGACACTGCGGTATTTTACCGCGGAATTGAAAAACCTGCGCGAATCTACTTTAGTGCATCGCAGAACTGTAAACCCATTGAACAATTGTATGCTGCTTGTATAAGTCCATGGGAAACCATGGTAGTATATTGCAGAGTTGAAAAAAATATACTTTAATATATTGCAAAACTACAAGCCTGTCGGTAGTGTACCATGGAGTTGAAAAACCTGCGGAACACATGTGTTTAAGGAACAAATGTGAACATATTTTTTTTGGCATGTTCTATTTGCTTTCTTCCCACTTAACATTAAGGGGGACTGTTGGGGTGATAATGTCAAGTGGGGTATCTACCATTGTTGTACACCCCATATTATTTTAAAGTCTATGCAATAAACTTTATTATGAATGGTCTTTCACATTTAAGAGTGGAAGTAGACTCGTCTGATTCACCCACCCATATTGATTTGGGCGATCCCTCTCAGGATTGGCTAATAAAGCAATGTATACATTTGTACAAGATGATGATTAAGATTGAGATCAGATTGGAATATCATTCTGAGCATTACATTGTATTGAATGAGTGCAAGACATAGCTCTGTAATTATTCTGTGAGAGACCAAGGAATAAAGTGGAAGTGTTGGGCAAAACTTGTAGTCGAGATTCTTAATATAGACAATGCTTTATTACAGTGGGGTTTTTTCCTTTAGGTTTCCCCACTCAAATCTAGTGTCTTCTATCTCTTTTATTTTCTACTATTTACTTTAGCTCTTATTATTACATTATGTATTCTACACATTGTAATCTATAATCTTCAGAAACTTATATTATGAATTTATAATCAGTCTATGACTCATTCCTTATAAATCTTGACAATTAGATTGTGTGTATCACCCTTCTCTTACTTAGATATTGAGTTATGTTTGATGATTCAAGTGAGTTTTGTTGTTAATAGAATTAACATTGGAATCATATTGAGGCTTACGTTTCAAAGGAATGTCAGGGTTTCCTTCTATGGTTGGCATACAAAAAATGTATGTACATGATGCATACAAAAAATCTGTAGTTGAGCTTATATCTAACTTT
Organism: Taxus chinensis; assembly: GCA_019776745.2. Classification (NCBI taxonomy): domain Eukaryota; kingdom Viridiplantae; phylum Streptophyta; class Pinopsida; order Cupressales; family Taxaceae; genus Taxus; species Taxus chinensis. Next base: position 967,275,565 of record CM034147.1, read on the forward strand.
AATTTCTTAAATTCTTATCTTAAAAGAATTTTCCTTAACATGTTTCTAATAAACACAAACAAAAAACTTCAGGTTTATGCACTGTTTTAGAGTTGACAATAGCTTACTGCAAAGGAAATGTACGAAATTATAACCATATATTGCGTTGCTTCCATCAGTACCAGATGCTTTTCCTTTTAAAAATATAAATAAAATTCAAATTGTATTTAATTGGAAAGGAAATGTACAGAACCGACACTATATTGCTCTATGCTTCATTTTTTTTGTGTGGTGTCTTTTGTACCAAAATACTTATCTCTATCATGTTAGATTTGCAAATAAGTTCTTAACATCTAATCTTATTTTGACGAATATTTTAGGAAACATTTCATTCTCTTCCTTTTTTAGTTATTTGGTGAATTTGTATACCCTGACACCTAGACGTGAGCACTTATGGGAAGGGCCATTATTCAGTGCCTTATAGCCTTGTCCTTGATAAAAGGTGGGATTGCTTTGGGTGGAATGTTTGCAATTTCTATAAATGCTATATTATAAAATATGTAACCTTTTAAAGCTAATTTTCTAACCATTGTTTAGTCTGGAAGGCTTTGCTTGAACTAGAAAAAATACTTAAATAAGTTGTATCTTGCATTTGTATTTAAACACCACTTAACCATATTTCATTTTTGCTTGGAAAAGTAGAGGCTGAAAAAAGGGTAAAATGTCCAATTCTTTGTTTAGGGCCATATTTTCACTCAAAATATTTTTCAAGATTTACACAATAATGCAACATTTTGCATTTACATGATATATATGCCTAGTCACTCAACTTCAGGTCTTTTTGCAAATATTTGTACACTATTGGTTTTTCTTTACTTTAGCACAAGCTAAGAGGATATTAGCAATGATTGTTGAGTTTTTCTTAACACGTGCAACTTGCATTAGCTTACATATGTCCAATGTTTCTAATAAAAGTCCATTTAGCTTATATGTAGTATTTGTTGCAATCCACACTGACGTATTGTGTTGAGATATTTTGTGGAACAATTCATGTGCCATCTGTGTATTTCTCCTTCTCACGTCCACGACTATAAAGGAAGACACAATTACTACTTCTTCTTGACTTTATTGTTGTGTATTATATTCTCGTGGTTGTGTTGTACCCTTGTATTCATAAATTTTGATAGATGTTTAGAAATCATAAAATCCATGGTAAAAACTAGTGAATCACAAGATAAATTTAGATAGGTGTTTAAGAATTGTAGAATGCATGTGGTAAATGCTAGTGTAACATAAGATTTTGCATGTTGCATTTAGCTTCTCCATGGAAAGAGTGTCCATAAATGCATGGGTGGAAGAGCACAAAGCATTTATAGTAGTGATAAATAACAGAAAATTTAAGCCTAATGTTTTCAATATTAATTATATGTGTGTGTATTTAATCTCTAAATTATGTAATGTCATTTTGATTTTGACAGGCCTCATGATTGATTTATGATAAGATGGGTATCTATTTCATTGGGCCTTATTGTTTTCCCGTGATAATCTTAAGAAGATAAAATGTTCATGAATTAAATTAGTTATGCAATTTATTCAAATAGATTATATCCTACATGTTTACTTTTGGATGCTTTCGCTCCTATCGGTGTGACCATTGCACACATTGGTACAATTGCTAGTTATATGAATGTGAAAATTCGCATTAAGAAATTGTGAAAAAGGTCGGTCTATATCATTATAGATAGATTCTTGTGTCTTTCTTATTATTTCTTCAAAGCCATTCCATTATTGGAAATTACTAACGTTATTGCAAATTTCTAAATTTGGTAAAGGGGCTCCTCAACATTATTGTGAAAAGGGCAGGCAATTTCCACTTGATTCTGAGTTGGTAGCCTATCATCTCAAAAAGGGCCAAATGATGCCTTGGTGGTCCAGGACGTATCAAGTCAGCAATATAATACATGATTTTGTTATGCCGGTGACAGCAAATTACATCACAGAGTGTCACTGTTTACCATCTTTAAAATGATTGATTTCATTAAATTATAGTGCATTATGCATACTCGTCTAAAATCCAACACAGCTGTGGCGTGTCAAGTGGCACGTCAGAACTGAGTTAGATGGTCTGTCTTTATTCATCTCATCAAGTATACTATTTATAATCGCACTTACTGACCAATGTGAGAGCAGAGGCAAAGATTTTGAAGGGGAAGAATGGGAGGTCGTGGTGTTTGCAGTGGAGGAGGGCAAAGCTCGTTGGGATACCTCTTTGGATCAGGATCACCATTACCCATCTCAGATAACACGCCAGCCAGTTCAAATAACTATCATCGGGCAGATGGCCAAAACTGTGGGAATTTCATTACTGTAAGTTGTTGTTTTGCTTTTCTTTTTATCAGAATTCTCATGGGAGTTGTGGGTATCGTCTGAGATTCATAATGTGATTTCAGGAGCGGCCATCAACGAAAGTCCAGCGAGCACCTGGAGGAGACTCTTCTCTTGGCTATCTCTTTGGACCCCAGAAATCATAATATCTTGCATGCCTTATCATTATCATATTATTTCTACTTTGTATTGTATATTAAATAAATGTGCAGCAGCCAATCATGGCATCCAAAGCAGGAATGTTCATGCTCGTCTCTCAATATTTAAGATATTTGTTGTATACTTTTTATCTTCTATTGTCGGTTACGTAACATAATAATGACCCAAACACTTAATTTATTCTTCAATAATATTGGTTGGGTGATATCTATTCTGAATTTGCATTGAAATATTCCTCTGATCACAATTTCATTAACTAGATGGCTTTTTTTAATTCTCAAATTATTTGTTTATATATGTAAATCTATATGTTATACTGTGAACTTGAGGAGAATGTGACACTATTTCTTTACTTATTGCAAACTTTTAAACTGAAATTTTGTTTTAACATTTTATTTTTACACTTATTTTTAAAGATAATTATCATAGAATGTGCGGACTCATGCATATATGGTTCCTCCTTCGTATCATCGTAAGTTTACAATATGGATTTTTTTTTTCCACCAATCATATCAATGCCCTGGTGCAATCATTATGCCTTCAAAAATGAAATCACTATATAGCAATTTTATGTTATATCTTCACCTCGATCGATTGGAGTTTCTACTGTAGCGAATGTTTGATGGCAAATTAGTTTCACATCTACAATGCAATAAATTACATAAACATTGCAATCACTTGTTTTTAAAAAAAATAAAATTGTAAAGAATAATCTTGAAATATTAATAAATGACAAGAGGGAATTTTAGATGAGTATTTGATGTGTCGTAAATTGAAAGATGGTAGTCAAAAAAACTCAATACAAAAGAGGTGAACAAGACCCACAAAAATCAGCAAAAGCAATGAATCTTTGCTAGAACCATTGTATTACTCTCCTCCACAGTTATGGAAACTGTCCACTACATGTTTGTTGGTTTTTATGACTCAAAACATCTCGTCTGTATTTCCAAATCAAAGGCTACACATATCTTTGGAAATTGTACGTGTTTTTTCTTAGTTTAATAGAGCACTAACATGTTGCAAGAAGACAATAAAAATTGGGGATGTTTTGGGGGTAATGTATTATCCCCTCCATTACTATCAAGCCCATAGAATTGTACAATTCTTTGAAACTAACACACTAGCCACAATACAATATTTAGTAGGAAGTCCAATGTCATGTAAGTACCTAACCCTTATAACTTTCAATACTCTGATCAATGCTTGATGCAACACTCACTAAGTGCTAGATGTTCTTAATATGTCCTTCAATTCTTAAATGTTTTTTTTTTTGCTAAATACTTATACTGGGCGAGTTATTGGCATGGGGATGCTCTTACATCATTAGATCATTCATTTTTCTAAAATGCATTAGCACGCATATGTATTCATAAACTCATGTTATTCAAATTAAGACCATATTGTGTGCATGTCTACACACAATAGATGGGAAAACTAAAAAAATCATCACATGACATGGGTGCACCTAGATATACCAAAAAAAAAAAAAGGCTTTGGAAATGTACAATTGTGATTCCATTTATAATTTTGGGAGCTCTAGCATTATAACTATACGGTTCTGAAGGAAAACCTCGAACAAGAAAACAAGGTGAGGAGAGAGAGGTATGGGAGAAGAGAGAAGACTATAGGAACATGGCATAAAATGATGAAAAGAAAGGGAAACAAACCAACAAGAGATTAATTTGGATCAATAATTGAAAAATGCACAAGTAACTTAAAATAAAGAAATTTCGCGACTAATAATCATCATATACCAAAAACAATGTGTTTACATGATTCCCATTCACGTGTGTATGTGTTAAAGTTGTAGACACGAAATCACGCACTTTGGGTATTATTTAGTCCGGTCTCATACTACTATTCATATGGTTTTTTGAACGGCACAATCCCGAACATCTCGTTGAATCAGCTAAGCTCTTTCTAACCCTCCTTGTTCATTAGGGTTTCACATTTCTATTTATTAGTTGCTTGGATCATTTACTTTATTTGGTTAGTTGTTATTTACTATTGTGCATAACATTAGATTAAAGTAAATATTAGATCCCCATTTTCCATTCTAGTTTAATCATTTGGTGAACCTATCCTTCGAATCCACCTTTTGTCTAGGGTTTATTCTTATCTCGCCATGACTCAATCTCATGATGATTTTACTGAAGCACGTCTTAAGGCCATTAACGATCACATTGTTGAACATCCCCAAGATCTAGACTTACTTTTACACATTATTTGTGAGAAAGATACTAATCTGGCGGAGCTCATCGCTTCCGCAGCCGTACCAACTTCTGTTGCCACTCAATCACTCACTTCTACTCTCCCACCTATTTATACCATTCCCATTTCTATCAATACTCCTGCCAATCACTTCACACCACCTTTAGTTTCTCATACACGACATGTTTCATCCATTGGTACGCAAGAATTAACTTTTCTTTATCAAGACCTTCAAGCAAAAATTCATAAGTTGCAACATGCTACTTCTCATGTGCTTCCATCTTTAGATTCCACCTTGTTATTGGATACTCCATTCGCACCCACCATCTCCACTTATCCGCTTCCTCCTAGTTTTTTCACCCCTAAGCTTCCCATTTTCAATGGGCATGGTGACCCGTAGGAACATCTTAGAGCATTTCATGTAGTTTTCCTTTATTTTGCTGACGATCATATTCTTTTAGCTAAAATATTTCTCCGTAGTCTCTATGATTATGCGATGCGTTAGTTTTATGACCTACCTGTTCATTTCGGTAACTTCGTTCACACATTTGGTTGATGCCTTTCTTACTCATTTCTCTAAATTTAACATTGGCTCTAATATATCTTATGCTCAACTAGCACAACTTAAATAGGGATCTAATGAACACTTATCCAACTATGTTTTGAGATACAAAACCAATCTAGCTAAGATGTTAAATATGTTCGCGGACTCTGAGCTTTAGGACTTGTTCATTCAGAGTATCTTGCCACCGCTCCAAGAGAGTGTTCTCTTTGAGACCTCTCCTTCATTCAAAAAACTTTTTCACACTCTTAAGCTTCATGAAACCAAACTCCTATCCATAGGTAAGCTTAAGTATCAAGAGAAAGCATCGTCTTCCACTCGTTCTCAAAACAAGACACCATTCAAACCATCTACAAATAAACCAATCGACACCAAAATCATTGTTAATGCAGTCACTACTATTAAAGAGATTCAATCACAACCACCTTGGTGTAACGTTTGTTAACCTTCCTATGGCTTCACATCCTATATTGCAGCAAATTCTTGAGAGAAATCTTATTGCGCTTCCTCCACCACTTGAATTAGACCCATTGCGACCAAAAGGCAGTAATTACAACAATAATGTTTGATGTAACTATCACATATGTGTGGGGAATTCTACAAATATATGTTTCAAGCTCCACAAAATCATCCAAGATCATATTGATAACAACAAGCTTGAGTTTTCAAAGCCCATAGAATTTGCACAAAATACTGACAAGGGAAAACTCAAAATCTTTAATAACTAGTCCCAACAATGTGACCAAAAAGCATTTGAATCTTTCGCTAATCATGCATATCACGCAGTAGGGGCTCTTGAATTTTTAGTTACACATACTGACGCTTCTCCGTTGGTCATCTACTTTTTCGACCACGATTATCATGTGAACTTCACATCTAACCACTTACATATCAATGCATCTATTGGTTTGGTTTCCATTAATAATACTAAAGTTGACCCATCATGGACTATTAGTACATGTTCTATTCCACTTCTTACTGCTATTGGGTAGCCCCTATCGTAATTTGAATAACCTATGAACAAACCATATGGTATCGTCAAACTATATATTACGGTTGGTCATATTACTTTGCTTGTCCCTTTCCTTGTTGGGAAAGCAGTCGACGGGTGTGACATGTTACTCAGTCTCAATTGGATTTGTATGTCTCAATCCATCATTTCTATGAATCATTTGTGGCTCAAATTCATTCATAACAATCAGGTTATTTCTAGTGATGGTGTTACCCCCCACCTACTCCATGGTCATCATCTCCTCGTGTATCGTTTACTACATCTCATATTTCATCTAGAGCATCACACTCTATGTTTCTCAAAGTACAATCTACTCTTAGTTCTCCCACTCACACAATATCTACACGACCACACTGCTCCACTAGTCTTACGCATAGGTATAAGCCCATTCCTAGTATAGTTACTGCATCTTGACATAGGTCACCACCTCAGTTTATTTCACGAGGGTATCCATCACCTTCATGATCAGCTTCACATAGATCTCCATCACCTACACATTTTGTTACGCCACAAAATTCATCATATATTCACCCATCGCATGTACATAGACTTCATTCACCTGTACATCGTCTCTCTACTATACCACCTCTTCCGGAGCATGGTCATCCATTTTTTTCACCACAGATATCAGATGAAGGACCTTCGTCCTTCACTATCATTATATATTTCATTCATTCACACACACTCGGGGGGCTATAACATCCAACACATCCCCCCACTCATCTTAGCATCAACACATCTCTCATACTTGCATAGTCATATATTAATCTCTTAACATGCGCATACTCATAATAGGAATCGACCATTTCTCGATGACACATTCTTGTGCTTTGGTTAATACTTGACTGTTGAAGGCATACTACACATGAACCCCACACATTACACAATAAATACTACACTTACAACTCTTTATACATCTCGTGTCATATGTCTCACATCTTACATCATACACTCTACATTTAGTCTGCATCATTTCAACATTTTCAGATCTATACATCATACATCATATTAGTCTTTCTCATAAATGTGTCACACTTCTATTGTATACAATTCTATCATTACATCTTACTCATTCTACATACTACATAACACACATCTCACACTATTAAGCTATCTACACATCTAGCGTTACATTCTACACATTGCATATTTACACATTTTTCTCATCACATGGTCATTTCATCATCACACATCCTACATCTTCTTCTATGCGCAACACTCACTACCCTATGACACACTCTAGTTCTTCAGTTCATACTCGACTTCGAAGGGTTTACCAATCAAATGGACCTCATCATACTCACCCATTCATCATTCATATCTTGCAACATTTCTAGGTTAGTGACATATGTTATAGGCTAAATGGTCACATATTCCTTCATCTTGTAGTGGTATACGCTTTAGGCTATATCACCACTCCCTCTATCCATCTTGTAGTGATATACATTTTAGGCTAAATTATCAATCCTATGTTCATCTTGTCATGATATACGCTTCGATTATAGGTGCACACATAAACTTCATATCTAAGTTGCATATCATCAACACACATACACACTCATCACAATGCATTAGACACAATACACACTTCGACCATTTCCCGATGACGCGCTCTCATTTACTGTTAATTCTTGATTGATGAGGGGGAAAAATAAATGAACCTTATTGCATACAAATCCATTCACTTAAGGGGAACACAGATCCTATCATCCATCTTACATTCCATTCCATCCATCCACACAATGTTGCATATATTGGTTTCTTTTGCATTTGCTTGTATTTACTGGTATATGTTCACTTTATTACACATGTTAGATAGATCTCTTGTATGTCATTACCTTTACCATACACACATGCACGTTCACATCCTTTTCTAGTTGTGATCACAGATACGGGCCTCTTACATGCAACATGAATGCTTGGCTACTACCAGTCCCATAGTGGTTACTAGGGGCATCCACATTCATATACTACAGGTGTTAATGTTTCATTTTGTATTTAACACACTACTTTATTGGTTATACACACTTTTGACATAGTAGTTATCTTTCTAACATATTGACAAGTGCTTCATGTGCAACATTTGTTTTACAAGATTACTCGCTACCATGGCTATCTGTTGTTTGTACTTGTTTGTCTTTTTCTTTAATTATCTGCGGGCCTTGCCCTTTGTTGTTGTGCATACTTATTTTATTGTATGTGGCCATTATGGCCTTAGCTATCTTGCGACATCATGAGAGGTGTCCCATTTTTGCAACCCACTTTTCACGGTCTATGTTAGCTTCTTGTGTGTTTACTTGCTTTCCAGCTTCTACATTATTTGCGCAACGTACACTTGTTTTATATATGCATGTTTGTTCGTAATAACACTTGTTTCTAGCCACTTGTTTATGTGTGCATTAGTTTCTACCAAGAACATTCATTTTCCCCTGCATGGCATAGTTTACACGGTCAGTTCTCTTTTGGGGCCGCATCCTCCTATCCGCGACGTCGCATGCACCCCCAAAGAGGGGGGAATCATTTGGGATTTTACACACTACACAACACTCTCTACCAGTATAGTTTAGTTCAATTTTCCATCCTTGACATTGTGGGTTACACAATTAGTGGGTTCAGACTAGTCTAAAAACCCTATACACAAAAAAATTTATAGGATATGTTGTCCTTAGCATTCTAGGGAGTAGATATAGATTGGAGGATACAATGGATTTCCTCCCTACACTACTTTAGCTCGCGGCGTCAGATCACCCAAAAAAATAGGCAGTATAGAGATCTCTTCATACATTCTTAGGAAAGCAGTTACAGGTTGGAGAATACCACATCTTTATTCCTACACTTCTTCGGCCACATTGGCATGAGATCTCCCAAAAAACTCACAGTTACATGATATCCTTTCTAAACCCTTTTCTCTCATCACAGATCAGGTGCACATGTTCATTTTGCATTTTATTTTCATATTTTTATTTACAATATTTTTACTAAATACATGTGGTTTTTACACATATACATGTGTATTTGACTACGTGATCGTCTTCACCTTTGCAGGTCTGTCTGTATGAGAAGAAAACAATAAAAAACAACAAACAACAAAAAAGGTGTAAAAAACAACAACAACAACAACATTTTGTGACAAAACACACCTCATACTAACATGCAGGTACATCACACACATTGGCAACTACACACACATTTCCACCCTAGGTTCACTCTTATCACTTTTTTTTCGACTTTTGCATCTTTAGTCTCCACACTCCATCTTTTTGTCACTCCATGTTTTTCTATTACTTCGGCACTCATTCTACATCACTCTATATGGACATCAGGTATGCATCTATATCTACTTTATGTTACCAAGCATTCCGATCACCAACATAAAGTGGGGGGAAAATGTACACAAAAATTCATGCACTTTGGGTATTATTTAGTCCCGGTCTCATACTACTATTCGTATGGTTTTTGAGTGAAGAAAGTACTAATTAACCCATGTCCTTTGGGCATTTTTAATTTGCTTTCTATCGTCACTACTGACCTCCCGCATGTACTCGCTTAGTAACTTTTGAAAGTTTGCATCATTTTATCCTTGACTAGGCCGCCCAACCTAGTATTGGGGCGCCTTAGGTTCCTTGGTCCTATTCGGGGTGACCTAATCATTTTCCTACTTTACCTCCATCTTTTGGGCACTTTCTATCCGTTTGAGCTTTCCATATTTTTAGTGGTCGGCCTTTTCAGGATTAATTATGAAATTAGATAAAGATAACCATATAAATATAAAGTTATGATACCAGAATGATAAACCAAGCACTAGGCACTACTATCATCACTTAAGGTTACGATTCCATCTACGACATATAGAGCTCCATTTGCATCCATCTATCTCCATCACAAGGGTCAAGGCTGGTTCATCTACATCACACTGCATAGGAGGGAAGTTTATTTTATTTCATCCACCATTTATTTACATTTCTACATCTAGTTATTGCTCGTTAATTCATAAAGTGCGATTGACACAAGAGCACCTAGGGCATAATTTGCACACACACATATAGAACTACATTTGGGTTTGAAATGTAGTGCAACGCTTAGTCAGTAAGTTCATAATTGTGGCCGTTGAGGACAGTTTGATCCCTTCATATGCATCTTTAGTTTTTATGGTTTTGATGCTTGGCTTGGGGTTTTACAGGTCTCTCCTTCATCACTAATTATTAGCGACATATAGCTCAGTCTAGCGACATCGACGTGACATGCATTGAAAGATTCACATCACTTAGTGACCTTATGAATTTGGTTTCTAGACCTCTTGCACAAACCAAGGTGCCCAAATATCAGATCAGGGTGCCCTAGGAATCCTCATCCCTCTTCAGGCTCTCCATTCTAGCCAGAAAGCTCAGATCTATATTTTTTGGAGCTCCTGCATGGTCGTTTTTGCATTTTGTTCATCTAGTTTATTCCACAACACAATCCTAGTTAGTTAGGATAGGTTTAGACTTGATCTTAGGTCATTAATGAGGTTTGAGCAGGTCATTGAGTGAGGTGGCTAGGTGAGGTGGTTAAGTGAGGATATTAATTAATTTAATTAAGATAATTAATTTAATTAACATTTGCACTATGGGATATGAATAGGTAGGATATGTTTAATTTAATTAATGGGGTTTAAAGGGGAGTATGACCCAGTTTTGGTGTCTACGTTTCACCCCTTTTTATTGCGTAGCTTGTATTTGTAAGTGACGCTAACAAAAACATGAAATTGGTCTTACAAGTGTGAATGGAGATTATATTTCCCCAAGTAGGGCTGAAAGTGAGATTGCCCCAAGTGTGGGTGGAGGTGATCCCCCCTCAAACTAGGAACTGATGAGGTGTTAGAAAGAGTCGGTGAGTGGTTTGATAAAAATGTAAGTGATGAAAGTGAAGGTAGGTGGGTTGTAGGTAAGGGTATGGGAACTTTGGGTAATGGGTAATGGTCAAATCGGGTAATAGGTAATGGAAATCAAATGCACGCACACATATAGACTGCAACATGGTACCAAGTTGAAGAGCTTGCAAACTCTACATTGTCCCATGTCAATAGGTTTATCCAAACAAGTTTGAAGTGATTCAGCTATCTATGGTATAGGATATGGTCTAGAAACACAATGTAGGTTAGGTGCAAGACCGTTTGGGTATGATCTGGTATACCAAAGGTTTGGTAAAGATAAACAAAACAACAATAAGTAATGTAAGGTCATTAAGATAAACCACATGGGTAACAACATTGTAAGGTATATAAATTACATGAGTTCAAAGGTCACAAAAGGTAGCTCCGGTCAGGGTATGTAGGTCAGGAGCATGGGTAAGGTGGAGGTATAGGTAAATAACAAGTCTCTCAACATGATTAAGGAAATGTATAGGTAATTTAGGATTGTGGGTAGGGTGTAATAAGTGTTGGTAAGGTCAAAAGGTATTTGACAGTAATGAGTTTAGGTCAAAATGGGAAAAATGTAGGTGAAATGGTACTAACAAGTGACCAATTCCGGTTATAAGGAATCTGACGTCGGTTTGGTTTGATCGACGCTGGTCATGTCGATTTTGGGGTTAAAAAATAAAAATCCATGTTTTACGGATTCATTTTAACTTGTTGTCATTTTGTGAAAATGACAGAGAGGTTATGCTTCTATGGAAAGTGACTTATCAAAGTGCTGAGTTGAGTTGGCGAGCTACGAGTATGGGAGTTGGTGTTGGCAGGTGGGTCCACGAGATCGAGCAGAGCAAGTTGAGTGGCTAAGAGATTCAAGGTAGATTTTGGCATGACAGAGGTAGGAGAGGGTTCAGGTGGACCACTGGCGCAGCGGCCAGACGTGCCACCAAGGAGATGATGCTGAGATGAGGTAGGGAGGCATTCTTCTTACTTGTTATTTGATTAAATTATGCTTTAAAATGAAGAAATTTGGGTGGGAATATGTATTTTGAAATGGAGGTGAAAAATGGGTGAAATCGAGGTGGGAAATAGAAAAATTAGGTTAAATAAGTTGATAATTAAATGTAAGGTGAATTTGGGTGGGATGGGGTAGGTTGTAGGTGTTTTTTAAGTGAGTTTTGTGTGAAATGGGATTTGGGGGGACGGGTTTTCACTTTTTGTTTACACGACAGAGACCGCCGTCAGTCGGCTTTGGTTGACATCGGTCAACTCTTAGGTAACCGACACCGGTTAAATGGAACTGATGACGATCAAGGAAAATCGGTGACGGTCAAGGAAGAATATGGGTAAGAAGGGCTAGGTATGAAAAGAAAATGGGTAAAGAAGGGGCAAGTAAAGAGTGTATGTAGAGGGATAAGGGTAAAATATGATTGTTGGCGATATGGGATAAGTAAGTAGGTGAATTGAACTAAGGGAATGGGTAATAATTATAAGGGTTGGTAGGCGTGTAGGTGAATTAGGTAAAGAGGGTAAGCATGATTAATGTGATTGGGTAGGGTTTGGGGTTAATAGGTAATTGGAGGTAGTCAGGTCTTAACAATGTTATGGGTTGTTGGATGCAAGCTAGGGACCAGTTGAGGATGCGTGACAAAGTACCACCTCTGTTGGTACAAATGTGGTCAAGCATGACTATGGAGGAGTAGGAGCATATTACTGATGTTGGAATGATTGGGATCTGACGTAATAGGTGTATACCTTTAGACCCCTAGTTTGATGGTTGTGCTCATCAATATATGGGATTTAACAACCCAACACGTTTCATTTATCGACGGGTGAGATGACTTTCACCATGGAAGATGTGTACAAGATCATGCGGCTACCAATTTTTGAGGAGCTAGTTTATTATATTTCGTCAAAGGCATGAGTGAAGTCAATAGTCGTTGTGTTTGGAGAGGCAATGTGAAAGCTAAGGTATCATAGTGCAAGCCTTAGTTATGGAGACATGTATGCATCCCATCCTCGGGAGATGAGGATGGTTGTGTTGATGATGGAGGCGGTATGTTTCTTCGCCTTACCTGATGCTGAGGGTAGGAGATTCCCAAAAGAACTGATGGGAGTGCTCCAGGATATGATGGAGGAGTAGATCTACTTTTCCTAGGCATCGACATTCCTAGTGCAGCTATATAGGGAGCTATGGGTCTATGGGAGATTGCGGCAATTTAGTTTGTGTTGCACCTTTTACTACACTATTGGGCATACGAGTATATCGTGTGCGTGTGCTCAGTAGGTTTCCCGCGACATGATTGGTTCAGGGGTGGGTTTGTTAGAGTTGGATATGGATGGTGGGTAGCAGTTGGTGGGCAGCATAGGGTGGCTAGGGCCAAACATGATGTTTTCTATTATAGGTGGTTACTGGAGGGAATTTCAGGAGTCGACATCATTTAGAGGCCTTATGTTGGATTTCTATCTTATAGAGGCATGACAAAGGAGCTAGAGGAGGTATAGTTTTTGAGGTGGATACAAGGGTGACGTGTTGGCAAGCACAAGATAATACCCATGGATAGTGTTAGATGGTAGTTTGGGATACCATAGGATGTTCCTGCACCTTTCCCATAATACTAGAGAGATGACATGGAGAGACCCATGTCTCCACCACGACCCAGTATGACGATAGGGCAGGAGGAGTAGGCGGTGGATAGGAAGATAGATGACACAAAATTCATTGATGGATATAGGAAATGGTGGGAAACACAGTGAAATGCGACACCACTGAGACCAGGGAATCCCGATCTTACTATCGTGACAATATAGAGAGATTCTTTGCAGGGGTAGGTGGCCACCCTTTAGACACAACTCATAGGTGTGTAGGGTCAGTTGAAAATAGCTCATGCATAGGTGGCCACCCTACAAGCCCAGGTGACATCCTTACAGGATCAGCTAGCAAAGGTATAAGAACCCACATAGGGCGGTGATGGGGATAGAGTACAGGTGGCCGCCTTACAGGAACAAGTAGTAGGTTTGCAGGGCCAACTGGCCACTGCACAGGCATAGGTTATGGCCTTACAGGCCTAGGTTGTAGCACACATTCCGCCACAGGCTCAAGGACAGGGTCCCATACTACAGGAAGCGACATTGGGATAGGGTCCCATGGTATAGGGAGGGGGATAAGGACCATAGGTATAAAGACTATTATCCAAAATTCACCCATCAAGGTAATTTTTATAACATGTACCAAATTCTTTAGTCCCGAGCAAGTAGAATTGATTTAAGGCCCAAAATCATGTTTTGGGGTCCCTTGATTTCTCTCTAACTTCCCTATCTAAGGAAAAAATCCAACAAGTTAGCAAAAAATTGAAAAAATCCAAAAAACAAAGTTGTAGGCTTGTTTTAATGCATTACGGATCTGGAGGTTGTGGGTCATACTAGTGCAGGTCATACCAAGGTTCGTCGTACCAAGTTTGGGGCCAAAATAAAAAGGAATCGACTAAATCAGACATTTTTGTCCTAGGCGGTTCGCGGGACAGTTGGGACGTCGGGATGCGTGGGACGCAAAAAGTTGATTTTTAAGAAAGTCAATCTATTACGGGTGGTGTGAAGATTTTTGTCAGGGACAGTTGGGACACAAGTACGCGTGGGACGCGTAAAGGCGAAATCGCCGCACAATGAGCCAAGCTAAGTGGATGCGGCCAATGCGGAAGTCAACGGACCTCATGGCCTAGTCAACAGTGGATGTGTAAGGACAAGGAAGCCTGAATAAGCCGATGTGGAAGAATGTGTCCGAGATAGCCGAGACACATGAACCCACTTTTGTCAAAATAGCTGCAATAAAGAGAAAAGTCAAAGTTTGACCTCCTGAACTTCAAACGGACATAACTTTTGACTCCAAGCTCTAATTTTCAAAAAATTGGACTTTCTGAAACGAGCACGACATCCTCTGCATCAAAGAAATGAATTTCTTAATTTTGATAAGGGTAGATATATTTAAATATAAGAAACATATTCAGCTCCAGTCAGCTAATGCTCATTCCTGTCAAATGATAGAAAACGCTTAGCGGACCCAAAATAGCTGCTCACACTCAGAAGGCCATAACTTTTGCATTTTTAACAAAATCACACAAAATGGGTACCGTTGGAATCGTGGTTTCAATCCTGAGGCACAAAAATCAAGAAAATATTGGATTTGATGAGAAATAGATGGAGTTTTTCATAAAACGTGGCTGGGTTCATGACAATGTTTTATTTGGTAGTTGTGAGTGCAATTAAGAGGCATGGTCATCATTCTTTCTCTGTTGCAGCACCTGGAATAGTATGGGGAGCCTTTTGCAAGTAACATACAATAATTTTACTCCATTTAATGCCTCTTACAAGTGGTTGAAGGATAAATTTTAGGATTTCCATTTCCCCCCCCTCTCTCTCTTCTCTTTTTTTATAAATTGGAGTGTTGGGCTCATTGTAAGCAAGGAGTTTTAGTTGTAGCAAAGCTTTGTCAAAATTGTTTTGTGAAGCCAATGTGCTGCAGGCCCTTGTAGTGGACTCCTAGCATGGTGATCCAAGCCCTTATCTTGTAATATATTGAATTGTGCATATCATGAAGCAATAAAATACAAGTTTGTGAATGCATCTTCCCTTGCTGTGTTTTTTTGCGCTCTTCTTGCCATTTCAACCTTCATTACAAGAGTATTGTGTCTATTTTTATGCTCTTGCAGAGATCTATTATCATTGTGTATTTTTGAGATGTTGTTGTGAATGAATTTTTCTAGATTTTGGAGAACTGTCATCACCCCTTCTAGTGTGCACTTTACTTTTGTATCTCATGCATTGGAAGACTACTCTCACACCCCTCCTTTTCTGGTGTATCACCGCTTTAGTGTAGGCTTTAATTTTCATGCATTCTCTCTCCTTGGTCCCTTGGAAAGTTAGATTAGGAAAGATAGTCTTACCTGTATTAGATTAGATTGTGGCAGGTAGTTTAGGAGCAAGAACCAACTTTCTCTGGAGGTCTATCTCAAGTAGCAAGTCTGAAAACTTGGAGATAGTACCCATGTTATCCAATCACACCGTGATGACTATGGCAAGGTTTAGGGATGCCTTGAATGAGGTTTTTTATTATTAGGATAACCTGACGACTTCCAAGATAGATGTACCTTCCTATGCTGAGTACAGGGAACAACATGCTAGCGAGTGAGAGGAATTGATCTCTGCACTCATAGTTCAAAGAGCATAGGGGGTTCAGCGAGCCCAGAGACAGGATCAGGGTGAGGCTACTAGTTGATGAATAGGCTAGGCCTAGCTGCGAGGTTATGTGGAAATTATACCGAGACCCATAGAGGGTGGAGAAATGTTGGTCAGGGTGACACATACATGTCAGGAGGAGGAGACATGTGAGACTATCTTAGAGGATATGAGGTGGGGTGACGATTAGCCACTTGGTATGATTATTATTTTTGATATTTTGATATATATACTAGGCTTGCGGGCTGAAGATAGTGAGGCTATATATGAGAATTTTTTAATTTTGATGTTTATATTGGCCTGCTATATATGAGTGCTGAAGATAGTGAGGCTATATTTGAGTGATTTGAGATACTTGTATGTATTTGTATCTATGTATATGTGTATTGATAAACAGAATTTTTCCTAGTTATATAGATGATGATATTTATTGTATGGATGATGTATCTATGTTTTTAATTTCCATTGTTATTGTGTATTGATTGAAACTAGGTGAATTAGGCATGATTGAGTCTAGGTCGTTTAGGCATGTAGGCATGATTGAGTTAGGTCAGTTAGGCATGGTGGAGTCTAGGTCATTTAGGCATGGTGAAGTCTAGGTGATTTAGGAATGATTGAGTCTAGGTCATTTAGGCATGGTGGATTAGGCATGGTTTAGGTCAGTTAGGCATGGTGGAGTTTTAGGTTAGTTAGGCATGATGGAGTTAGGTAGTTAGGCATGATGGAGTAGGTCAGTTAGGTATGATTTGGTCATGTTTTTGGGTTTGATTTAATTTCCATGTTATTGGTAGTATGGAAAATAAATGATGATGTATATTTATGTTATGGTTTAAATTTCTAAATATTTGATATCATGGAATGGTGAAATGATTAATGTATGATGGTGATGAAATGGTAGTTATGCATGTTTTTATGTATGTTTGTTTAATTTCCAAGTGTTATAGAAAATGGAAACTAAACTAAGGTATAATGTGAATAGGAAAATGAGGGAAAATTGGTTAGGGTAAAGAGTGGCTGAGCTAACCTCCAAGGGGCCCCATGCCCTTCGGAGTTGCTTCTTACATAGCCTTGGCAAAAAGGGGCCTCAGGCCGATGTAGTTCTCCCATGTAAGCTAGGGAAGAATATGATGAGGATAGATGAATGGGTTGGTAGGTTTTAGGCATGTTTTGAGTCTAGGTCATTTAGGCATGGTTGAGTTTAGGTAATTGATTAGGCATGGTTGATGTTGGTGAAAGAGGAATTCTTAAAATGTAGGTGTCGATGGTCTAGTCCTGTATAAGGAGAATCAACAAGTAATGAAGAAGGTGAAGGGTAAGAGGTGACCAAAAGATCCACCTAATTGGTAAGAACCATAACAAGTCTACCATACCAAAGGTGGGATTATGAACATAAGACCCTAAAGGCATTTCCTGATTGACTATTCGAAGGGTGAAGAAAGTTACATGATCATGAAATGTCACATTTACGACACGTCCCTTGAGCGGTAGAAAATTAGGGTGAAAAAAGGAAATGAGGTGAAAGTAGGTTGGTTTTAGCATAACCTAGTGTGAGACAACATGCCTATTTGGAAAGATACCCAAGATCAAAATAGGCAAGTCCATGATGAAAAATTTAATCTTTTCCTTTTTGTTTTTTCTTTTACTTTTGTTTTGATAGACTGATCGATGTGGGAAGTCTATGTGGGATGAGTAGATTTTATCCTTGAGGTATTCGTGAAGCTTATCGATGCGGGAAGCTTCTGAATATTTTATTTTATTGTTTTCTTTTTAGTCTTCTTATTATGATAGACTATGTATAATATGGCTAGCTTTGTGTAGCTGTCCTTCGAGGGAGCAATCTATTTATAACAATAAGATAGAAATAGTAGATGTCCTTTTTGAGGGAGTCGTCTTTTTGTTGGAATTTTGACTCAAGGAGTTAAATCCCATTTTACTTTTGAAATTGTTTTTCTTTGGAATTTTAGGTCATGTACAAGACTATAGAGACCGATAGTCTCTTGTGTTGCAGACAAAAACCATAAGCACACAGAGGCTAACTATGAAAGAGAGGGTTTAAGTGATGAACGAACATGGGATTCCATCATTGAAAAAGATGAAAAGTATCTATGAGAATCACTGTCATGAGTAGAGCCGTGGGACTCATATTGAAGATAAGGCTTAAAAGGTGACGGGTAATCACATGATTCTTGTTTAGTCGTCGATCCTTAAAATAGGTAAAATGGAAGGTGAAAGGTGCTCAAGGGACGAGTTTTTTAACTAGACAAAATGTGATATAGGACTTGATTCTATAATAGAATGGTCGAAGGTGCAAGGCATTGAGGGGATCAGGTTCAGGTTTACCTTCGAGTGAAGAAAAATGATAAGCACCTGATTGATAGGTATGAGTAACAATATACGGTCCAAGCCAATTAGGAGAAAAATTGCTCCATTTGCTTTTCTCTTCTTTTGTTACATGTTGATTTTCCTTCAGGATGAGGTTCACCGACCTGGAAGGTTCGTTCGTGGACACATTTATTGTAGGCACATTGGATATGTTTTTGGTAGATTTGGAGATGGTCAAGAGCATTGAGATGACATTCGTCTTATAACTCAAGTTGTGCCAAACGGTCTTGGAAAAATTCATCATGGTTGAGCATCTCTTTACAGGTGAGATATGAAGAGACAAGATCTAAGGTTTCAAGATGACAAGAACAACCTCTATACCATAGAACAAGGTAGAGAAAGGCATGGTAACAATTGAAGTAAAAATACTAGTGTGATAATCACATAAGGAAAAAGGAATGTGCGTATGTCAATCCTTTCTAAGTATCATCAAAAAATTTCATAAGAATTTTGTTTAAGGTTTTGTTAGTTGATTGGGATAGCTTAGCCATTTATTGGGAGGGTAGTAGGGTGAATAAAAACTGAGTTGAATGCCAAAGGCATCACAAAGCTTCTGTGGGTTTTTGGTAAATTAGTTTTCCATTATGAAGTGATGAGAAGATGAGGAACACCAAAGTCAGAAAAGGGATGTGATGGTCCCCCATGAATGGTCACATATTTGGTGAGGGTAACAATGGTAATATTGGTAGAAATAAGAGGTAGATGGGCTAGGCTTTCTCCATTCCTTTAGTCTTTTTAAGCAGAGTGGTAACTTAATCCATGTTGATATGAGGAAGAATGAGGAGAAGGTGTCTCATGAAATATCTATAACGACATGATGGAGAAAACCTAGGCGGGATAAAGTCTTGTGTGAAATGAGTAAGGGTGCACTGGCATTTGGGTGGAGATTAACATAGCTCTCTTATTCAGACCATGTTTGATAATCAAAATAATTTGGAGGTAGGCCAATAATAGCCCAGGCGGAGAAATATGGAGGTGGTTTAGCGATGCTAGGTCACTGAAGTGACCTCCACAAAGGATGTGAACTTCTTTGATGGGTGAATTTCAGAACTTGTAAGGTCCTCGTCTAGAAGATCATCATCATCAAAATTTTATAAAGAGGACTGCCCATGTTGACATAGGAGAGACACTTTTAGAAAGGCTTACAATTTTCTACATCATAAGATCCTAGCACACGATGGTAGGGTAAAGGTAGTCAAACCACTGGTTTGGGTTTGAGTGGGTCAGTTTTAAGGTCGACAAGGGGTGTCTCAATGTGATGAAGAAGGTGATTCTAAAAGTATTGTGCTAAAATGTTTGAGTAAAACCCTGCCAATGGATCACAATGTGAAGCAAGACAGGCCCATGGTATCCTTGATTGAAGTGTGGGTGATTTTGAAGTGTCATAAGGTCATAGGAGGTCAAAATTGGATGATGCTTATACTTTTGACCACTGGTTTGGAGCAGGTGGTACCATTAAAGCTTGGGTTGTACCTTCTTAGAGGTAAAGATTTTAATAGATGAACTAGCGATAGAAGGTGTTGTAGGCTTAACTACAAGTTTGGAGGGTCATGGGTTTTTAGAATTTTGGTTGCACCTTCAAGGTAAGTTTGAAAGGATTAATGATGTAGAAGGGTCAAGGCATGATGGAGGAAGAGGATGAGTTAGAACCAAGGCTGAAATAATGGAGGTCAAAGTTTTTAAGGTCATTTGGTGGAGGGTATGGTTGAAGAGAGGGTAAATGGATTCATCAGGTAGTGATGAATCTAATGGTAGTGGTAGAGGTATTGGTGGTTAAAAAGTTGAGGTGTGTCTGAAGGTGTAAGCAGTGATAGGTAAGTCCTAGGTGATAGACAGCTCGTGATGGATGCAAATATTGAGTTTTAGTTTACCTTGGGTAGGAGGTTGTTTGGCCAAGGTGCGATGGGTGATGTCCTAGTAGGGATCATAAGGGGTGAAGGTGAAAGGGGTAGTATTGGTGAAATTGGTGTTTTATTTGGACTAAGAAGGTTGGCGTTTCCTTTTAGGTGGGGGAATAAAACAGAGATTTTTGGCGTGGGTGTAGTTTTTGAGTAGAGGCTTATGAAGATGTGGATAAGTCTAATTTGACAAGAGGATGGACTAGGATTGATGTCGGCATGACGACTTAATTCATGTGATGGTTCTAGATGTGAGGGGAAGGTGTAGGTACAAGGTAGGTTCTTAGGCATATGAACAGGTTTGGTTGGTGGTCAAAGGGGGAATGTAGGCGAGGGTGATGAAGAAGAGGTCATTGTTTTATAGGCATGGTAAAGGCTTTGATTTGGCATTCTGAAATACCTTTGAAGGATAAATTTTTGAGGTAGATGATGAAATGGTTGGCATTTGGGTGTGAAAAGGGAATAGATTGAGAGATTTCCCCAAAGCATGAAATTATCAACATAATCCAGGTGGTCAGGGATTTGAAAATGGCACTAATTTAAGAGGAGATGACATTGATTTACACAAATCCCTATAAAACTAGGATATTTCTAGAGAACAATTTGTGAGATAGGGAACTGGTTGGCTTCAGACTTTATGGGTAAGAGAGCCGAGAGAAGATCGAAAGATATGGATCCTGGAAGGCTAATGGGGAATTGTCACCAATAGGAAGTAATCACTTCTAAAGGATCCCAACGTATGGGTAGGGGATATGGCAGGTTGGATGAGGTAGGTTCCTCTTTTGAGGAGAGGATAGGTGATTATGAATCTCCATGTGGGTAAGAGAGTTAACCACCAAGGTTGTTCATTAGGTTGCAAGGTGAGTGCATGAAATGGTCATCTACAAAAATTGTGGTCTCCTCCGTAGGTGAAGGGGAAAATGAAGGGAGACTCCTTTGTGGGTGAAGGAGTAAATGAGGTAGAATCCTCCATGGGTAAAGGAGCTCATGCTAGAATCTCCTCAATGGAGGGGATAGGAAAAAATTGAGGAATGGTTAAGTAAACTGTCATAGAAACACAACATGGACCTCATGGACATTACTGTCATTAGTTGAAGGTTCACCAGTTTGGTTAGATGATGGGGTATGGTTAGGGAATGAACTTCTTGAAGATATGCAAGTTTTGATTAAGCGACGGTGCATTTTCAGCGGGTTGTCCAAGATGAGATCTCCATTGTCTAACATTTCTTGGACAATGTTTTTGAAGGTTAATACAATTACCATCATTATGACCTTTAACGTGATGATAGTTGCAATAGTCATGTTCCTTGTACCATGCAGGCATAGGATGAGTGGGGTCAAAACTAGTATGTGGTTTTATGGGTGGAATTAGATCAATGGCTCGATTCTTTAAGAATTTTTTCTAATACTGAAGAATAAGGCTCTGCACCTATTGGAGTGTACTTTCATTGACTCTCGTCTTGAACTAAAAGACATTGAATGGGAGAAAGGTTATCGAAGAAGGTTTTGATTGAAGGGAAGGTGAGATGAGCCCACCATCTTTAAAACTACCAGGTTGGAATATCCTTTGGATTTGGAATAATTGTTTTGGGGTTTTGAAGAGGAAGACTGCATCATTTGATTTGAAGGCAGCATTTTTGTTATGCAATTGAATTTTCATTCTCTTCAATGGCAGGAATTTCAAGTTTTTCCAATAGCCATGGTGAATGCTTCATCAAAGGTATAGAAGGCCAAAACCCTTCCATACACAATTTGGACTTGGAGAGTTGTTGAGATGTTCCTGAGCACAAGCCCGAATAAACAACTCTATAAGTTGGTTTGAGGTAACTGGAATGTAAATTGGTTGATGAAAATGGTCCAATGAGTGAAAAAATCTATGTAATAGATTATCAATTCCCCGTATTGTTGTTGAGTATAAGTTGGTCATGGTGACCTTCTTGACGATATTGATTGAAAAATGATCCAGGAAGGATTGAGCCTACTTGGTTGAATGAATAAATGGAATGTCAAGGTAAACCACTATACCAGTCAATGTAGGTCATGTCAAGGACATTGGGAATGTCCGCAAGAGTAGAGCATCATCATGAGTGATTAAATAGCACCCATGTTTGAAAGACCACAAGTGTTGCTGTGGGTCCTCTTTGTTGTTGAACCGGTTGAATTTGGGAATTTCCCAATGTGTAGGGTATGGATGAATGGGAATAGATGGATGAATGGGCTCATTGCATATTTCATCGTATGTTAAAGAGTTGTGAGAGCCAGAAACTGATGCTTCTAATGTTTGCATCTTTTCCATCATCATTTTAATAAGGTCATGTTGGTAGGTTGTGATGATTGGGCACCCCCTGCAATATAAGGGGTTGATGATGAATGTATGATGTGGATGAAATTCTAGTATATGGTGGTGCTGAGTACAAGAACTGTGAGGGGGGAATAGATGCAGGTAGTAAATATCCGAATAGCGATAAACAAGATAGGTGGTTGTTGGTGATATGTGTAAGTAGGTGGGGTGGATGTAACGATCCTTGTAGTGATTAGAGGTAAAGACTGCGGGATGGAGAGGATGATGTTTTGGAATGGGGTATGGGTTGTTGATACCATGGGTGGCTGTGATGCAATAGGTATATATGAGGTGGCAGGTGCAGACAAGGCTATGCTCAAGGTGGCTGATGAAGGAATGGTTGACACCATGGGAGAAACTGACATCAAAAGTGTGACTGATGTTGTAGGTGCCAGCAGGTATTGATGATGTGGGGTCAATTTGGGATACTACAGGTGGTAAGGTGGATGAAGGTAACGTCGAGCTAGTGGTAGCTGATGTGGAAGTGGGGGTGAGGGAAGGAGGAATGGACACATGCATGCCATATACCAACTGTCCTGATGAATCGCTGAGTAGAGGAATGGGTGAGATAATGTTGTAAGGCAACGGGGTTTTGGTCAAGGAGTCTTGCAAACTCCTTGTCACTAGTACTGATGATAATGGGTTGAGTAGGATCCATAGGTGACAGGATGGAAGGTGGTGATGGGCTAGGCAGGAGTGGCTGAAGGCTTGCATGGAATACAAGGGCATTGGCTTGACTACGAGTCAAAACCATGTGAGTTGGTGTAGGACTTGGTAATTATGTTCTCTGTAAATGACACAAAAAAATAGAAGAAATGGAGAAAAACAATTCCGGGAGGTAAAAAAAGGTCATTGTTTTAATTAAAAATTAAAACATAGGAACTCGATGACGGTTGGGTTAACCGATGACAGTGATAGGGTGACCGATTTGACTGGTTAGGTTAACCAATACCGGTTACTGTAGGAAATAAATTTTTTTGCAAATGGGGCAATAACTGATGAAAATGAGACAAAATTGGATCTGATAGTGATTTTAAAGATCCAGGGGTATGATGATATGTCTGAGGAACTTCAGAAAGAACAGAAAATGTGGTGAGTGTTTTTTTGGTAAAATGACCAAAAAGCAAGATAACCGAACAATGGTCAAGTAAACCGATGATAGAGTAAACCAATGTCGGTTGGACTGACGCCGGTCACTGTGAAATTTGAAAAGATGGAAGAAATTTGATTTTTGTGACTTAGATCAGGTAAAATATCAACCCAGAAACCTGAGTATGATAGTGATGGACCCTAACACACTCAGAAAAATTTGGAATACATCAACTATAATTGTGGAGTGTGAAAGGAAGAAAGAAAAAATGGAGAACATGTCCTCACAACTCAAAACACAAATCAAGAAAAAGTTAAGAAACACGAAATCCTATGGGTGAATTTTATGTTTTAGCTTATGCTATTTAAGACTGACTTGTGAAAAAACATAGTTTTTGGTTCAATAGAAGGTGTCCTATGAAAATCCAAGATCTAAGGGTGGTTTCAGGTAATGTTTTGGCGGGGGCAGTCCTTTCTCTGAGATAATGACTGGACAGAGAAACCAGTTGGGCATCCACTATCAATCCTCTGATCATGTGATCATTGACAACTTCTTCCAGGTAGGAGGATGTTTAAGAAGATGTGTAAATTATGTAAGTGGTTTGGTATAGAGAGAGTGTGTGTGCAAGTGAACTACGATTAAATTAGTCAACCATCAGCTGGGCATGACTTCCAGTGTATAGGTTTCCCTCAAATTAATGTGAGCTATAATACAGCAAAACAGAATGAAATGTAAGTGTTTTAAATCCCAAATCCACAATTACGTTCGATGTAACAAATGGAGAATAGGAAGAGGGATGCTCTTTCACTAATGCAATGCAGTAAAAGGAAAGACATGTTCTTTTTAAAGCACTAAAAGTATGATTTCTTTTAGACAATAGCAAGAAGGAGAATATTCCAGAGAAGAAAATTAATGTGAATACCTTTTCAAAGGGAAATAAACACACAATTTTCCCTAGGAATGAAACAAATGCAAAGGAACCCCTGATGGGTCCCACCGGGCATGCCAAAATGTTTCACCAGATTCTTAGCAAATTAATGAAACAGATAAGGGTAGTAGGCCAAGGAGGAATACATGTTTGTAATGTCGGTTGAAGGTTGTGTGTGCATTCTGATTTCCTGATCCAAGTTGATTGTGAGAGCTCCCTTTTGGCTAGGAGGAACTACCTGTAAATGCAAAACAATACCACCAAATAGAGTTAAACAAAACAATGAGTGGACTGCCTAGCGGAAGCTAGATCCGGGAATCATGATACTTCCTGAATAGGTTGTCAATCCACTTTTATATAACAATATTAATGCTAGTTAAATCATACATGAAGTAAAGATCCTATTGGAATTGAAATGATTTAGGTATCTCATACAAAACAATAAGAAAGGTCGTTCAAAAGGTTTTTAAGGTCAAAATGGGAGGGTTGACTTAGTTGGTGTTGAGTTGCAGGTCTGGTACAGGCTCTGGGTAAGGTCTGGTAAGGATTAGAAATGGTTTTGGGCTATTGGGAAGTGGGTATCAGCTCTCTAGTCTGAGCTATATTGACAGACATAGTAACCAGTGTTCATAATGACCGATGTTGTTAGGTAGAGTGACCGATGTCAGTTGGCTAACTGGCGTCAGTAGGGGAAATTAGCAGAAATTTGCTAAAATTGGTTTTTCAGACTCCTTGTGATTGCACAGAGGTTGGAAATGGTGAGGGTGGGGTCATAAAATGGTTATGAGGACTCAGAGATGATTAGGAGAGGGTGAAAATGGGTGAAAATTCTGGGTATGATCAGGTGATGGGTTGATGGGAGGAAGGAAGTATATGGGTGTGGAGAGAAATAGACTATAAGATGAATAAATAAATCTACACAAGGAAACTAGAGATTCAGTGTAGAGATGTTGAATACTTACTGGAAAGTAGATTGGAGATTGTAGGTGATGAAGATGGTGACAGTAGAAATCCTAGAGAGAAGATCCGTTGTATTCATGTCACGGTAGTTTGAACCTCTTTGCCTCTCTATTGTGAATCTGTGATCGTGAAGAGGATGATGAATGGTGACTGATGTTGGTAGTGCTCCCGTGTGTCTTCTTTTTCCTGAGTGCTAAATAAATTCGAGTTCTCCAAGTCTCTGGAAGAATGAGATCCTGAATGAATTGACCAATCTAGGAAAAGGCTTTTGGAAAGTGTATTTAACCTAACTGGAAACGGTTAGGTGACTAACGTCGGTTGAGATATAACCAACGTCGGTCAAGGTGGGAATATCTAGGTTGGCCAAAAATAGCTAGATTGTTTCTATTTTTGGTGTGATCTCCAACCTTCTACTGAGTCTCGAGTGATAGATCATGGCAAGATAAGTGGGAGTCCTTTTAGGTTTGTTAATAGGAGTTAAGTCTAGGTTTTAGACTAAGTCCTAGTTAGTTAGGATAGGTTTAGACTCAGTCTTAGGTCATTAATGAGGTTTGAGTAGGTCATTGAGTGAGGTGGCTAGGTGAGGTGGTTAAGTGAGGATATTAATTAATTTAATTAACATGTGCACTATGGGATATGAATGGGTAGGATATGGTTAAGATATCATACCATGAAATATTTTACCAATGACATGCAAAGGTGATCCAAAGCAATGCTCATCTCTCAATATAAAAAGAGATTTGTTGTGTCTCTCAATATAGAAAGAGATTTGTTGTATAGTTATCCACACTCTTTTATCTTATGTGAGCTACATAAGATAGCAATGATCCAAAAAAAACATATTCTTCGATAATATTGATGGGGTGATAATGTGATATCTATTTTGAATTTGTATTTCATATTCTGCTGATGGCAATTCGATAACTAAGTGGAAAAAATTCTATTTTAAATTGTTTGGCTTTTTTAAAAATTCTTAATATATATATATATATATATATAAAATTTGGTTGTGTGAATGGGTGAATGAATGACTTGGGAGGTTATGAAGTCCCCAACGAGGATGTAACACCATTGGACGAAGTTTTTTCAATCTCAATTTTTAACTTATTGCAAACTTTTAAACTTAGATTTTGTTTTAACATTTAACATTTTATTTTTAAAGATAATTATGATAGAATGTGCGGACTCCATGAATACCCAGTTTCTCCTTCGTATCATATCTTACATACAATATATTAACGATTTTATGTTATATTTTTACCCCGATTTCTTGGTTTCTACTGTAGTAAATGTTTGCTAGCAAATTAGTTTCACATCAACAATGTAATATATCGCATAAATAGTGAAATCGATTCTAAGTAATTTTTTTAAAAAAATTACAAAATTTTGTAAAAGAATATTATTGAAATAGTAATAAATAATAAGAGGGGGGTTTTAAATAAACATTTGATTTGTTGTACATTCAAGATACTAGTTAAAAATACACAATATGGAGGAGGTAATTAAACAATTTAGCACAAACATGGAATCTTTGCTAGAACCATTGTATTACTTTCCTATGACCGTTATTCCACAATTATGGAGTGTCAACTACATGTTTGCCACTTTTATGGCTAAAAAAATCTCGTTCGTTTTTCTAAATCAAGGGCTGCATTTATCTATAGGAAATTGTATTTGTTTCTTGTAACCCTAATAGAGAACCGATACATTGCAAGAACACAAGAAGAGCCACGTGTTATCTCTCCATTATTCACAAGCCCTAGATAGATTTTTACAATTCTTTGAAACTAACACACTGAGCATAATACAATATTCAATAGGGACTCCAATGTCATGCAAGTACCCAACCCTTACAACTTCCAATACTCTAATCAATGCTTGATGCAACACAAAATAAATGCTAGATGTTAGATTAATATTTCCTTGACTTCTTGAATGTTCGTTCTAATTGTCTGTAATGATTGATAGTGGCATGAGGACAAACTTATGTTATAGGCTACCTCATTTTTAAAATGTACTAATACATAGGTCTATGTATTTATAAACTCGTGTAATTCAAATTACAACCATATTATACGCATGTTCTCACACAATGAACGAGAAAACCATCAAATAAGTGACCACATGACATGGGTGCACTTAGATAGATCCATAGAACGAAATGCACTAGAACTGTACAACTAAATTTTTGTTTATAATTTTAGGAGCCCTATAATCACAACCATGCGGTTCTAGAGGAAAACCTCGAACATGAAAACAAGGTGAGGAGAGAGAAAACTAAGAGAAGAGAGAATAATATGGGAGCACGACATAAAATGATTAGAAGAAAATAAAATACACCACCAAAAGCCTAATTTATATCAATGATTGAACAATACACAAATATCTTAAAATAAAGAAAATTTGTGACTAATATGTAATCTTGTACATGAACAATTAAGTGTCTACACAATCCCTACTCATGCGTGTTTGTGTTTATAATGTATATCAAAGTGGAAAATGCACAATGACAATTAAGTTGTGTGGCTAACAGTAAAAATGTAAGAGTTCAAAAAGTAAATATTACTAGCAATCACACGTGGAATGTGTGATGAAAATGCCGAAGGGGATTTGTTGAAGGAGTTAAACTTGACGAAAACAAACTTGTGAGGGGGAGGGAGAAAAATAAGAAAATTGAGGGAGTGGAAGTGAAAACAATTTGACATCTCATTTCCTTGATGTTCGAAAGGCACATTTACTGATACTTGCATATGGAAATGTTTTTTAGCTTTATTAATGTTTGAGGGATTGGAAAGAGAGCAATTTCTTTCTATGTGCACCATGTCCTCATTTGATCGTGAAGGCAATCCAAGGTTACAAAAAGGGAACATTTTGGTGTGAGTATTATAATCTATCGATGAGCCAACAAATCTAAATGCATGGAATGAATCTAATGCATGTATGTCGATGGAGGATATTTAGAAGAGAAGAAAATTGTGATTGATCCATAATGCAAAACAATTGTGAGCTGGCTAGAGGATCGAAAATGCAAAGACATATGCTTGTTGACTCCTCATTTCCCTCATAATTAGTGGTTAAGGCATTGGAGTATTAATTAGTGCCGTTGCTATTAACCTACACAATAACTCTAAAGATTTGATAAAAAATAATCCTATCATTTTTCCTAGTCTTATCCCACATGGTACCAAATGTGCTCCAAAAATCCTTGCCTCTAGTTCCTTCATTCTAGTCCTGTAATTCTCTATCAGTTCATGTTTGTATTCCTTCCACGAGGTCTTCGCGATACGCCTTGACCATATCACTAAGAAAAGAATTCATGAGGCACTGATTGGCCACTGCATCCTTCCATTCTGCAACTACTCCAGTTTTCATCTCATTCTCCTGGAAGTCGGTGGGATCACAACTGGGGTCAGTGACAACTTTCTGGGGACTTCTATCTGGTAGAAGAATTACTTTTGCTAAGTCATAAACCATGTTTCCGGCTATTCCTAAGGCAATTTCTTTTGCAACAGAGGCATTAAAAATGTGGTCTGATACATAGGCTAGAGTTTTCCCTACATCATCCTGTATTTTAAATTTTTCAACTGAAAAATACGAAGAACGGTTCAATAAAAAATAAGGAAAATCTTTATGATTTTACCGTATTTGGTAATTATGCTCACAGGTGTAAACCAGACCTTATGCCTACAAGGTTTTTTCTTACCATTTTCCTAAATATATTGATCAAATTTTGCACCTCTGAATTTTAAACACAAGTGTAAACCATTCCTTGTTTTACCATTGAGATTTAGGCTTATTATGAATGGTATTATAAACCTGATACCACATTGATATATAAAATGGTATGGTAAGTTGGAATATGAAATGATATTCTACACTTGACAATGTATGAAAAAAAGTTGTGGTGAAGCCAAACCCTTTGTTTAGTTGGCCTTCAAACAACAAATTTGGTTAACTTTAAAGACTTGATTCATTATTTGCTTAAACATTAAGGTTTTCTCAATAGTAAGGATGGCTGGTTGAGGTAGAAGTAGGAGGTGAAATTAACAAGAAACTGAGATTGGATAGTGGATAGTTTAAGGATGATGAAGTCAAGAAAATGAATACAGAGCAGTTTTAGAACTTAAACCATTTCTTGGAACACATGAGACAACTTCAACATTAAAAAACATGATTTTAGAACAAAATTGCAAGCAATGTTGATCAATCAAGCCAAGGATCGGTCTATTTTAAGAATTGTTGGCTATCCAAAACAAGGATCAATCAAGTGTAAGAAATGTTGGGTAATAAATAAAAGACCAATCAATGATTTGAGAACCACATTATGAAAGCCCCATGGCCAATAAGAATGTTAAATGTGCTGATTTGTTTACAGAGAGTCACCCTAGCCATAATAAAATAGATAAATAAACATGTCAAGGTGAAAAGTAAGCAGATGATGCCAATTACAGGACATAAAATTAATATTTGAGATATATTGTTAATCAAATTATAAGAATATGTATAAGATCAAAACAAGTTAGCCCCCAAAAATTGGCATTCCAAACTAGTGCGTAATGTCAATGTGATCACTGTAGAGATCATGCACATATTTCTATAAAACATACAAGCATTTGGGTGGCATCCTTGCTAACAAGGTATGCATCTGCACCAAGGACTTCAAGTGCTTCTTCTCTCTTCTTATTAGAAGAGGTTAAAACAGTCACATGAAGCCCAAAGGCCTTGGAAATCTTTACACTGATGTGCCCTGCACCACCTAAGCCCAATATTCCACATCTCTTGCCTGCCTCTGCCAATCAAAAACGTTTCATTGGACTGTACACTGTAACCCTTGCACATAACGGGGGTGCTACTTGTTCCAGGGAAATTATTTGAGGAATGTGAACCACAAACCTGCACAATGTCAAAGTTTCATGGTTACACATAGGCATGGAAGATTCATAATTGTCAATGAGCTGGATTGAAAAATCAGTTTCATAGAGAAAACAAACCTCCAACCATTATTTGACCTCAACTATAGAGGTAGGGGTCACACCTTAACCATCTTTTAGGCTTTGATACTAAGCTAAAAACCATAGAACTTGACATAGAGAAAATATTTAAAACAAGTAAGAACAGTCCTATAAACCACCTCGGCTTGAATGCATATATATGTATATTAATTTTAAGAGATACCAAGCTTCAGATTTAACCAAACAAATTATACCTAAAAAAATGTAAATTGAACATGTATCAATAATCATGAAATCCGAGTGCTCTGTCAACAGAACTTTTGAATAACTTATAGATCTACAAGAAAAAAATTAAAAGTATAAATGTATACCCAGAGCAAAACAGAGACCAAATCCCAATGCTGGCTAGGCAAATGTTTATAAAACCAGAAAAAATTATTTATAAATGTAAATTCACACTAAGAACTTATTGAGAATACAAAACGGGTTCTCAGATGGTGTGAAACATACCAGAGGCGGAGAGCAGGGTGAGGAGAATTACTGAAATCCATGAGAGGGCAATTTCGGCATTGGCTTCGTTGACACTCTGGCTTGGGGAATTTGTAGAAGCAGATGCAGGAGCAGGAGCAGGAGTAAAACTCCCTTGGAGTGACAGGAATCTTACCCCTTAGAAGATCAATGACACTTACGCTCTGCAAATTGGCAGCATGAACTGTGGGTAGGGTTCCTTAACTACAGCCATCGTTTTATTTGAAGGGAGAATCAATGTCGTATGAATCGCGATGCTGCCGCGACGATATTCAGAGCAGGAAAGCTGAGCGAAGACACCCGATTTTGTTGAAGATTAGAACTCATTTCTAAAAGTTTTTGGACTTTTTCATGCATTTTTGGTATAATTTTAAACAACAAAACTCAAAGATATATAAATATATTGTAATGTAAAGAGAGTACAACTAGGAAATGTCTTGGATATATCTTGTGATGGAAACAAGTGTCATGTATTCAGTACATCTCAACAAATACCATTGGTGATTTCCCCCACCTATTAGAGGGATGTGGTATGGAATATGTTATGCGTTCAAGTATAGAGAGAGGATTGATTGAAGATGTGGGATGAACATGTGAAGCTCACATCTCTATATATTTAGAGACTATGTGCATCATGTGTAACTGTAATATAAAATTTATGTTTCTATTCCACATTAGATATTACTTGTGTACATATAATTCAAAACAACATAAATACAATTATAATAATAAGAAACTGTGTAAATATATCATGCCAATGAAAGTATAATTACCTAGTTAGAAATATTTTACTCTACATACCAAATTCAAAATGTGTGATGTAGAATCTAGGAACACTATCATCAAGATATAGTTAAATTTTAGGGAATTTATATTGGAAAAACAACATGTAATTCCTAATGCACGCAAATTCTGAAAGTTGTGCCGAGACAAGCGAAATATGATAGATGAGATGGGTACATGATATAAAAGGATGATAAATGTGGGGTGAATGAGGACACTACAACAAAGGGGGGTATTTAGAGACATTAATTAAAGACAAAACTATAGTTTTGTCTCCAAAAAGAAATTCCCAAATTGTTTTGTCTTAAATAAAAAAACATTCCCAAATCGCATCCCAATTTTTTTTTTTATATAAAAAATTATTTACTCCCAGGGAGGCGGCTTTAATGAAGCGACAGTGATTTAGTGAGGTCCATATAGTTGGTGCAGGATGCCATGGAAAATGTAACGACAAAGGGGATCTCATTGTCAATGCCCAGACCCCCAGCAAGCAGAGCAAACTAGGCCACAATAGCTTCCATGGGGATCCTAATCCAGACAACATCGTTGATTTACATATTTCCTTCGTTTATGAGCACAGGAGTTTCGACGAGGGTAGGAAAATAGCTGGGTGCGAACAAGCCCAACAGGGCACGCTGGCCATTCTCTTGCGCTTTGGTATTGGGATTCATGGCAATGACCTTCGCAAACAACATGCGTTATGGATGAGCCAAATTGTTGGCTAGAGATCCAAAAATTCGTACACTGACGTACATTGCTCTACCTCTTTTAGGGCTCTACGAGCTAGGGAACTGCTCGCAGACAACAGGATGTCGTGTTCTAAGAGGAAGTGCCTGTTACAACACCTTTGGGAATTCGACGCAAATGGTATTGTAAATTACTCCTTTTGGCGCAACTAGGAAAGGGTTTCCTCTCTTACAAATATAATAGAGGAAGGAAAGAGGGAGGTTCCTATAACGAAGGGGCATGCTCTGTTCCGCCTGCAATGATGGTGAGGAGGTTATTTGCGAAAGGATCACTCAAATGGGCAGCCAGATTCTCGACAGGGACCTCGCCTGTAACGTGTGCTTGCAAGAAGAAGCTGAGCATTGAGAACATGACTAGTCTTCCATTCTTTATTTCCTTCACCTTCAACAAATCAAACTCGTTTGGATCGTCGACCAATCCTAGTGGATCAAATGGTCCCCCTAGGTGAAGCTTGTCCTCCAACCCCTGATTTCAATTATTTGTTAACAACACTTCCAATGGGATCCTTCTATCTGATCGTAATGACCGTGGCCATGGATGTGTTAGAGTAGGTATTTACCTTAGCTCATGTTCACCTAGGTACTTTATTTACCTTTATTGTATTTATCCTCACCCACTTATGTGTGTGGATATTTCTTTTATCTTATTTAGATATTAGGAGATATTATCTAGTTGTTAGGTATAGTTCTTTCTTTGATCTATGGTATTGACTAGATCCTTGATGTCTAGTTCTCTCCTAAATCAATGGTCTTGACTAGTTCTTTGATGACTAGTTATTTCCTTGATTTATGGATTGATCTACAACCTTGATTGGTTCTTAGATTGTTATTCCTTGCCTATTTAAACAAGGCCCATTCTCAATGTATTGCATTGAGTTCCATAATAATATATGATATTGCTACTAATTTGTTTGCAAAGGTTTATGTAAAGTTATTCTGGTGAATTGCTTTCATCTTATTAATCGTGATGTTTGAGTAGCATTTATGTTCATGGCTTGACACGATCTGATTATCGTTTCTTTCATGGTATTAGAGCAGGAGATTGCTATTGACATTCGTCTGTAAGTTTTATTTTGCAAATACATTCTTTATATATTCATATAATCGGGATTTTCTCATTTTTTTTTTCTGCGTGTGTTTTGATGCAAAACAGAGGCTTCCATTGGATCCGGAAGGTATACAAACCATAAGATCAGCTGTAAACTCAACCATTTCGGGAGGCAGTCATTTTTTTGGTTTTTTTGTTGTGCAGAGAAACATACTGGATTCACCTCGGGATTCACACCGAATGGAAAAGGAAATCTAGAATTTCTTTTCTGGGTTTTTTTGGGTTTCTTGAGATCCGATCTGGGTATTTTTTTTGTTGCGACTTAGCTTTTTCAGTTTGTGTGTAGGAGGTCTTTGTTGAAAAGACGTTTCTTTCCTTTTTTGGCAGGGGTCCACGGATGCTGTGCATGACTATTACTATTTTGGGAAAATCCCCTTTAATTTTATTTGTGTGGTGAAGGCAACAACAATTAATCTTGTTTTAAAATAAATAACATAGCAAAATATTAAAAAGCTTGTAACTTTTGATCTGTAACTCGGTTTTGAGTGTCGTTTTTTGCAAAAGTGCTTGTTTTTTCGTGCTCTTTCCATTGAAAATATTTATTAATATGGAGGAGTGTTGTAATCAATTGTGGACACATTTTTTGGTTGAGTCCGATGTCTTAAACTTTTGGGAGTTGCAGTTTGTACCTATCATGGATTCTGAGAATGATATGCTTTTCTCTGAAGTATGTGAACTTCAAGAGGATATTGTAAAATTTGTGGAAGAAAATAGATCACTCAAGAAGCAAAATTATCTTCTACAATCACTCATTCACGATAAGGATACAATAATACACTCTCTGCAGAACAAACTTGCTAGCCTACAACATCACCATCATATTGTGGACAACCATATCCATGCTCCTAGTCCACTTACAGTCGTTGCTCTTGTACCCACTGACATTGATCTGCTAGTCTTTGAGCCTGAACTTGTTTTTGATGCTTCTAAACCTTTGAGGCTTGTTACTGCATGCTCTTCCACATCTGTGCCTATTATAGTACCACATGTTATGTATCCTACTTCTGCTCAGCTGCATGGATTTTTTGAGAAGCATACCACTGCATTCAGATCTCGCATGCTCCGTTCTATGGGTCTTACTAGCGGAGTCATTGGCAGACATTCACAGGGTATTTTTTCCTCTATTCCACATGTTAAGTGGAATTATCATCATGACATTGGTTTTCGAGCAGATACTTCATTAGGATCACACATTAATAGATCTCCTTTTTTTGTTCGCTCGACTCTTTCTGAGGATCATGAGCAACACATGAGTTCTACACCTTCACTCAGGCTTGAGAAACCTGAGATTTCAGCTGTTAGCCATGATCAACCTGACACACATTTTGATGTTCTTTTGCATGCACCCATTGTGGATTTTACACCAAGTCATATGCATGCATCTTCTTTATCCATCCGTGTTGATTTGGGGTGGATATCTGATCACTCGTGGCAGCAACATAAGCATTCATTGAGAGGACTCTACAGACATGGCTCCTCCACCATTCAACCTCTTGCTCCACTTTCTATACCTTCAGCATTGTGATGCTTCTTGTTTTGAGCATTTTTCTTTAGCAGGTGTAGTGTATCTCTCTTATTTGTTGAGAGATTTTGTATCTGTATTTTTGACACTTTTGGCATGTTGACAATATCTCTTATGGGGGATATATTATAGTGCATTCCAGTGTTAGTTTTTTAGTGTTCGATTAGTTGTTTTGGGAAACTCATACAGATTTGTAGCATCGCTCCACCCATTCAACAGTATGGGAGGGTGTGGTGTTGATCCTGCTTCTTCAGGTTTCGTGTCCTTGCCTTGTTGCTTTGGTTTTTGTTCTTGGATCGTGGCACACCTATTTGCAGCAATTGATCAAATTATGTTTGGTGTTTCTTTTTTTGCACTTTCGACATCACTCCATTGACAGTCTCCTTGTATGGAGCTATTCTGGTGAAATCTAGTGTCAATTGTTTTTGAGTTTTGTAATCGAGCAGTGGATTCAGACCACAGTGCACACCAATCTTCTTCAACATTGTACAAGTTTTTTGAGCTGAGCTTCTTGGGATGCCTTGGAGCGGGTTTTTACTCTCTTTACTTTGTTGTTACTGGTTTTGGGTACCTTGTGGTGTCCCTTTTTCCCAGTTCTTGTACATGAGTACCTCATCAGGCCTATTTGCCGGGACTCATACTGTGGACATGCCACTTCTATTTTGGCTCCTAGTTTTACTTGAGGGGGGGTGTTAGAGTAGGTATTTACCTTAGCTTCACCTAAGTACTTTATTTACCTTTATTGTATTTATCCTCACCCACTTATGTGTGTGGATATTTCTTTTATCTTATTTAGATATTAGGAGATATTATCTAGTTGTTAGGTATAGTTCTTTCCTTGATCTATGGTATTGACTAGATCCTTGATGTCTAGTTCTCTCTTGAATCTATGGTCTTGACTAGTTCTTTGATGACTAGTTATTTCCTTGATTTATGGCTTGATCTACAACCTTGACTAGTGCTTAGATTGTTATTCCTTGCCTATTTAAGCAAGGCCCATTCTCAATGTATTGCATTGAGTTCCATAATAATATATGATATTGTTGTTCATTTGTTTGCAAAGGTTTATGTAAAGTTATTCTGACGAATTACTTTCATCTTATTGATCGTGATGTTTGATTAGCATCTGTGTTCTTGGCTTGACACGATCTGGTTATCGTTCCTTTTAGAATGTGGGATTTCTTCTCAACATCTGATTTACTTGTGGACCTTGGACGAGCGGAAGGAGTAACAAGTATCATCCATTTTTTCTATACTATTGTCTGATCTGCACCAAGTTGTGATTACGCTACTTTTTTCACGGATCTGGGTTATGTATGTCTCCTTTGGAATTTCCTTACACATTGGAATTTACCTAGTTTACCTATTAGAAATTATTTGGTGATCCTTTGCTTCCTCTAATACACAATTAAAGGCAATGCATAGTTCTGCACAAAAAATAAGAATCCTTAAATAGCCTTCACTGGGAAAAAGCCTTGTTTAGCTCTGTAATGGAATGTAACTCTACTATAGTGATCAGCTCCTAGCCTGTGCAGATCCATAGCCATATCCAATCCCAAACTTGTAAGAAACAAGAGATGGAATAAAGATAGTACAACTATTTCAGTGAATAAACAAGATACATGAGTGGTATTTGTGCATGCCTTCCACATAATGCACTCGTTGCATCTTCTTACACTATGCGAATTTTCTACCCATGACAAAATTTGTTTGCAACTTTTCAAAACTATAATTGAGTCCTTCCATAATGACATAATGTCATAGCTCAAAAATGTCTTTATTTTAAATTTCATGTTTCCTTCTACCAAATCCTCTGTCATTTTAAGATGCCCCGCTTAACAACTTAGTCCTGAAATGTTGGAGACATTTAAATCTATAGCCCATGATAACTAAATTTGGCGGCTAAATATATAGTAGATGGGGATGAATTTTTTCCTCGCCAAATATTTCTGTATGTGCTCTACTACATATGTATGTAAAATGTGACCGAGCATGAAACTATCATGTGAATTGTTTGACAAAATTCCAAAAAAAATGTGGGATCCTAGACTGCAATGATGATAGGATATGTACAGAACGGGACATCTTATGTAATCAAAAGATGTAAAGTCATTTTGAATCTTCTGCATCTGATACTGACACCATGCCGTTTGTTTAGTGCAAATATGGTTTTATAACTTTGACTCAAATAGCTTTACCAATAATCCCTTCAAAGACAGTGACCATGTTTGAAATGATGGAATTAAATCACATACTATAATGCAAGCTACAACATAACCTAGTATGCTTGCAGGCTGTATCCTCTATATGGAGTCCCAAATTAACATTATCCTTTGCTCTGTTTCACTGAATCATGAAGCAATGCAATTTCCAAAGCGCTGGAAGCAGTGGATCATTTGCAGGATGGAGTTAAGATTCGAGTCTTCATGTGTCTGTGTCTAGCTTCTAGCTCTTTCCATATTTCAATCTGTTTTGGGAGGGCATTCATTCAAGTAGTGTCTTAATTATTATTATTATTATTTTTAATTTATTGGAATGGTTTGTTGGATTAATCAATATGATTAGGATGGCTTTAGTGTTTATTTTCCTTTTTGGTTTTTCAATTTTAAGTTTTAAGGGTGTGGAGTGGCCCCAAGGTGTTCTAAAACATCTAGAAAACAGAACTGCATTTTCAAATCCATTTTAGTCAATATCCTGGTGTTTCTAGCATTCCTAAATGGTTTTTTTGGGAGGTAACTTGTTTCATTTGGAGAATGCTAAAAATGAAAAATGAGCGGTCCTAGAGCTATTTCTTGCAGCTTAGGTTTTTTGAAATTTCTGACTATCAAGTGTTGTCGTCTTGTCATTATTGTGTATCAGAAAAACTAGGAAAGTCTTATCTCTTCTCAAAACCATATATATTATATTTATTTACTATAGTTGACAATTTGTATTCAATCTGTATCAATTTTTTAAAGAAAAAATTGAATGTTGTAATTCTCGTGGTACCTATTTGGATGGCTTCGTTCTAGCATGTATGAAGGACATTGTACTTAAATAGTTTAACTTGTGTTCGCCCTTAACATGAATTTTGTAAAATTATTTGACTCTTTTAGAATAATTTAATACAGAAAAGAGTTTTGTAAGCAAAAAAAGAGAAGAATAAAATTAAAACAGAACTTCCATGTATGATTTTTCTAACATTTACAATGTCAATTAATGGATTCTAACTGGGAAGTACCATATCATTTATGTCATTATTGTTGTCTCAGAAAAATTCTCAGTCCTCAACCATATTATGTGTCTATTGTATGGGACATTTTTGAAATTTTATCTCATATAGTATCAAAAACGTTTTTGCAGCCATATGTTTTCCCTTAGGTACTTGGAGAAGAGGGAAGGCTCTCCTTTTCCCATTTTTTTCTTGAACTTTGATAATGAACTATGTCTCCCTCTTTGATATTCCATCCTCTCTAAGGGTGGGAGCATTTACCTTAGTTGAATTCAATAGCTTTAGTTATGATTTTAGAGCCGTGCCAAGTCTTTATTGATATCCTTCTCACTTTGTAGATTTTCTTAAGCCACAACCGATTTTCATAAAGAGCCCCCCACACAATTCTCTCTTTATTTAAATTCCCTTTGATTCCAAAGCTTGTACAAAGAGATCTCAACATGGACTAAAGTTTTCCTCAATTTTCTTAAGAGATTCAAAAATGAAAGGGAATTTTTATCTAAGCTTGCATTTTTTCCTTAAATCAAATCAAATTCATCTCAGTTATCTTTTAGAAACCTACATCCTTTGATTATCTAATGGTTTCCTATAAATCATGGTGGCTAGATAAGATTTTTGAATTTTTCTCACCTAATTCTTGTAATTAATTTGCATTTCCCATGTGCGTGACTTCCTTTAGGTCCAAAATCTGCTCCAATTTTCAATTAAAATGGAGCAAATGAAGGATCCCCAATGGGTCTCCCTGACACTCGGATGAATTTTAAACCAAATAAAAACAACAACTACAAATTTATGGATGTTATGGCAATTACCCTAATGTAGATATGAATTTAATTAAGAAAATGCGACTAGGGTTTAAGCTGAATCTCAATGAAAATAACACTAAAAAAATTATACTGTCAATCCCAAATGATTATTGGTATTTTTAGACATCAAATCATGCAAAAAATAGAATTTATTGCAGCCAAAAAAACCCAGAAATCAGATCTAAAATCTGATTATTAATCTGCCTGAAACCCTCAAAATAACACTTTAGATAAATGTAAAATTATAGCGATCTGGTTTACAATAATATGGAGAATATTTGACAAATATTTTTGAAGGAAATACCTCTTGAAATGTTTCCAAAACCATCCACAATAAGTCGACCCAACTACTGTCATAAACCACTGAAAAACACCTTCACAAACACTGCTGAAATTAACCTGGAAATCTGAATAAGAATGCTGGAAATTTCTGAAGTGAAATTCTCCTCTCAATCCCTTGGGGTTTTCGTCCACAAGAGGTTTAATTCACAAGGGTTTTCGTCCTTGGAATTTCTGATAAAAGCAAGAGCTCTTAACAATGCAAAATATGATAATAAAATATGGGTGTCTCTAAACAAGTCGACTTGCCCATATAAAGGAAAAACAACCCAACCACCACTTCTAAACCAACCAATCACATTCTTTCTTTTTCCCTATGCTGGTCACATTTTTACCTATGGGCTTAATGACACATTTCCCTATATATGACTCCCATAGGCAAGTCACACTTTTCCTCCTCTAATACAATTAATTTTAATTGTATTTTGATATTGACATTTTTAATTTATTAATAAGGTTTATTATTTATTATATGTGCAACTTATAA
Organism: Taxus chinensis; assembly: GCA_019776745.2. Lineage (NCBI taxonomy): Eukaryota > Viridiplantae > Streptophyta > Pinopsida > Cupressales > Taxaceae > Taxus > Taxus chinensis. Next base: position 967,316,077 of record CM034147.1, read on the forward strand.
TGTTATTTTAAAAACATGAGCACAATATAATAAAATAATAAAAACTTAGTCACCCTAGAAACCTCCTTTGGTCAGCGGGTAGACAAAAAGTGCCAAAGGTCTTCGTCCAAGCTCATTTGGAAAGAGGGGACATTACAGTCCTCCCTCCCTGGAGTTGCTTACCCATAAGAAATTGCAGTAATGTTGGGTGCTAAAGAATAGAATCACCCTCCCAAGTGGCATCCTCCAAAGGTAAGTCTTTCCAACGAACCAGATACTCTTGAATCACCTTGTTCCGCAACCTTCTCTCCCTCCAATCCAGAATCTCCTCAGGAACCAAATCTAATCTTCCCTCATCATCCAAGGGTGGTAACTCTATTGAAGAAGTGGCATGCTGCCCCAATGCCTTCTTTAAGCAAGACACATGAAAAACATTGTGTATCTTACTTTCAGAAGGTAACTCCAACTCATAGGCCACCTATCCAACTCTCCTCACTACCCTGTATGGACCGTAAAAATGGGGCTTAAGATTTTCTACTCCACTCTTCTTAAGAGTACTTTGTCTGTAAGGCTAGAGTTGTAAAAAGACCATATCACCCATGTCAAATGATTGCTCAGTCCTGTGCTTGTCTGTATACACCTTTTGCTGATTTTGGGCATGTTGCATATTATCCTTAAGGGTTTTAAGGATGTCTTGGCTGTCCTGTAAGCACTCTTGAGCCTTGGGAGATCTACTATCTCCAAACTCCATATCCACCAAGGATCTCGCGTCATAACCATACAAAGCTCAGAAAGGGGTCATACCGATAGACATATGGTACGTAGTATTGTAACAATACTCACATAAATAAAGTTGCTTAACCCATGCCCTCTGCTGTCCTGAAACATAGTTGCGTAGGTACCCCTCAATCCACTTATTCACAATCTCCATCTGCCCATAAGTCTACGGATGATAGCTAGTGCTCGGAGTCAACTCAGTGCCTACCAATCTAAAGAGTTCCTGTCAAAATGTGCTCATAAACTTGTTTTCCTGATCGTTGACAATATTCCTGGGGAGCCCATGCAACCTGAATATCTCCCTAAAAAATAAATCAGCCACCTACGGTGCCTTAAAACTTGTGGGAATGGCAAAGAAATGCCCATACTTATTCAACCTATCAACTATCACATAAATGCGATCATAGCCCTGCACAACTGGTAGTCCTATAATGAAATCCATAGATATACTCTCCCACCTCTGCTCTGGAATAGGTAAGGGCTGTAATAAACCTGCAAGGAAAGTATGCTCAGACTTGTTTTGTTGACAAGTCACACACTCTCAAATATACTATAGAACATCCTCCTTGAGACCCTTCCAAGAGAATCTCTCTCTAACCTGCTTGTATGTCTTGAAATGACATGGATGTCCTACTAATGGTGCATCATGGAGTGCATGTAGAATCTTTCCCTTAAGCTTAGATTCAAGTACTAAATAAATTCTACCCTTATAATAAATCAAATCAGAAATTACCTGGTAGCATTCATCCTGAATTTTTCCATCCGTGATCTCACATGCCAAGGTGTTCTTCGAATACTCGACCACCAATTGAGACTTCCAATATGTAGAAATCTCACTCATAGAATATGGGACAACAATATGGGGCCTCCTTGAAAGTGCATCAGCCACAACATTATTCTTCCCTTTAACATACTCGATGTCAAAATCATAGGCCTGGATCTTGCTGACCCACTTCTCCTGCCTCTCATTGAGTTCCTTATGTTCCAAGAAGTACCTCAAGCTATTATGGTTGGTTCTCACTACGAACTTCCCTCCCACCAAATATTGCATAAACTTTGCCAATACATGCATGATGGCGAACATCTATTTTTCATAGGTGGATTACAACCTCTCATTCTCCCTCAACTTCCTACTCTCGTAGGCAATGGTATGATGGTCCTGCATCAAAACTGCACCAATACCTAAGCCCGAAGCATCACACTCTAAAATGAACGGCTTAGAGAAATCCGAAAGACTAAGGACTGGACATGTGCTCATCACCGCCTTGAGCTTATCAAATATCATATGTGCCTCATCTATCCATCTGAATGCCCCCTTCTGTGTGAGATCTGCCAATGGCGTAGCAATATCTGAATAACCTCTCACAAATCTTTGGTAATATCCACATAGCCCTAGGAATCCCTGCAACTTTGATATGTTCCTAGGTGAAGGCCAATCCTGCATAGCCTGTATCTTTTCCTGATGGACCTTGACCCCAATGACATGCCCAAGATACAATATCTCAGTAAGTCCAAACTTGCATTTGGACATCTTAGCAAATAGACACTGAACCTCCATAATGCCAAGTACCTCATCTAAATGCCTCAAGTGATCCTCCCATGTCCTGCTATAGATCAAGATATCATCAAAGAAAACTAGCACAAAATTCCTCAACTGCTTGTTGAAGAGATGGTTCATGCATGACTGGAAAGTGGCAGGTGCATTAGTGAGGCCAAATGGCATCACTAAGAATTCATAATGCTCATAATGACATCTAAATGCTATCTTGAGGATGTCCTCCTCTCGAACACAAATCTGATAGTACCCTGATCGAAGATCAATCTTCGAAAAGTAAATGGCCCCATGAAATTCATCCAAAAGCTCATCAATACGAGGGATGGGATACATGTTGTTGATTGTCTTCTTGTTGAGGGCCTGGTAGTCAATACACATCCTCATCGTCCTGTCCTTATTCTTCACCAACACCACCAAAGAAGCAAATGGGCTAGAACTAAGATTTATATGCCCCATATCAAGAAGCTCCCTAATGGTCCTCTCTATCTCATCCTTAAATTTCTTAGGATGACAATAGGGTGTAATGATCAATGGCTCAGCACCCTCCTCCAACTCTATAACATGCTCAAACCCTCTATCTGGCGGTCTTCCTGGAAGAATGTCACCAAAAACCTGCCCATGTTTATCCACTATGGTCTGAATATCTGTATGCCAATGCTACCCATCATCTGAAGAAGATTTGGATGAAATGAAACATTGGGCTGCCCATGCAACCACTCCATGTCTAATGATAGACTCCATCTGATGTGTTGAAACAACTCTAGGACCACAATCTGAAAGGTCTCGTAGCACAATCTTATTTCCATCTGCCATAAATTCCAACTCCATCTGCCTGAAATCCTGCACATATCTCCCAAGAGATTATAGCCACTGAATACCTAAAACTGCATCTATCTCCCCAAGTCCAACTATGTAGAAGTAATCTGTCAATGTGTAGTCTCCTATCTGGATACTAAGATGTGAAACCCATCTAGTGCAGCTCAGAGAAAAACCATCTACCACTTGTACATTGAACCCCGCAAATTCTTCAACCTGCAGTCCGCGCTTCATCACAAACCCCTCGTCAAGGAAATTGTGTGTAGCGCCACTATCAATCAAGAAAACAACTTTTGGCCCTTAAGTACTCCTTTCAAATGAAAGGGGTGGTACCTAGGGACTCTAGAAAGTGAAGCAATAGTACTTGAGCCTAATGTATCTCCCTCTCTAAGCTCTACCTGGGGCTGCTCCTCATGTGCATTGTGATCATCATCAGTGTCCTCTGTATCTGCATCTGTTGAAGACTCTACCTCCACATCTAAAATGACCTCAATAAGATGCACCTTTCCTTTCCCAAGGCAGTTGTGTCTAGGCTCCCAGTGGTCCTTGCAATGAAACAAAGTTTCTTCCTCCTCAACTCATTCCGAGTCTCCTGATCCATCCTAGGAGGGGGAACACTCTTTTGCTGATTAGTGGAACGTTGAAACAATTTGGAGCTCGTGAAGGGCTTCTTACTAGGCTGGTAAGAAGTGGGAGATGTCTCCAAATCTAATGCTATCTGAATAATGTTGTGTAATGTCCTAGGCCTAAGGGCCTTGACCAATCCTCCTAACCTATCATGCAAAACCTCAATGAAAAGCATCACCACACGTCTCTCGGGCATCTCTAGCACCATCAATGCAATACATTGAAATTCATTGATGTAAGAATCAATGGGCCCACTGATTGTCGTAGTTGTGCCAAATCCCTATAATAAAGTTCCACATCTTTGCGATCAAATCTAGCAATCAGTTTCTCACTAAACTCCCTATATGACTGCAGTAGGTCATGTTTCTCTGTGATAAGCCCATGGTGCCACCAATCGTATGCCACTCCCTCCAGTTGTAGAGTAACAAACTGAATATCCTTCTGTTCCTGCATAGGTTTGAGAGTGAGGTATTTATCAAGCTTGTGAATCCATGCCCTAGCACTAATCTTTCCACTGACATCAAAAGTGGAAAGGGTCATCTTGCTGGTAACCTGCTTCAATTCTTTGTTTTGCTGGGCCCTAGGTCTCTACGCTTGTCTAGCTCCCAAGCTTTATCTCTTTTGAATACAATACTGGTGAAGGGGAAAGGAATTCCGTTCCTCCTCTGATAATTCTCTCCACTCATGATGAGCTACTATGACATTATCCTGAAAGACTATGTCCTCAAGTGAAAGGGGTCCTTAACTAATGGTGGCTCCTCCCTCTGTAGGAATCTAGGCTGCATAGGTCTATCCGTAGTCCTTGTGGATCTCCTCTCCTCTGTATGTCTCCTATCATGTGGAGGGGAACCTCTCACGCAACCCACCTTGGTAGGTTCCCTGTTGTGCCCTCTGTGACTGCTAGCTACTGATACAGATCTTTCCCTTCTGTTATGCCTATCTCTCGGCCTATTCATAGCCAAGCTCTCCATCAGCTGTCTCATGGTCTGAATCATTTCCTGATGGGAATCGATCATACCGCTGAAAAGAATATCTGGGTCAACTCACTCACGCCACGGGGGACTATGTGATCCCTCTCTTCTGTCCATGATTCCAATACTACTTTCTATATCTAAATTTGTTAGAATACGTGCCTGACTCCTTGTATAATATCTGTGTGGCCCAACTTCTCTAGGATGCATCAAATAAAACCCTCTAGGTGGGAGGATTGCTACTCTGATACCACTGAATGATCCCCAATGGGTCTCCCTGACACTCCAATGAATTTTAAACCAAATAAAAACAACAACTACACATTTATGGATGTTATGGCAATTACCCTAATGCAGTTGTGAATTTAATTAAGAAAATACGACTAGGTTTTGAGCTAGATTTCAATGAAAATAACACTAAAAAAATTATACTATCAATCCAAAATGATTACTAGTATTTTTAGACATCAAATCATGCAAAAACCAGAATTTATTGCAGCCAAAACAACCTAGAAATCAGATATGAAATCTGCCTAAAACCCTCAAAATAACACTTTAGATAAATGTAAAATTATTTGACTCTTTTAGAATAATTTAATACAGAAAAGAGTTTTGTAAGAAAAAAAAGAGAAGAATAAAATTAAAACAGAACTTCCATGTATGGTTTTTCTAACATTTTACAATGTCAATTAATGGATTCTAACTGGGAAGTAGCATATCATTTATGTCATTATTGTTGTCTCAGAAAAACAAGGAGGATCTTCTAAATTCTCAACCGTATTATGTGTCTATTATATGTGACATTTTTGAAATTTTATCTCATATAGTATCAAAAACGTTTTTGCAGCCATATGTTTTCCCTTAGGTACTTGGAGAAGAGGAGGGTCTCCTTTTCCCATTTTTTTCTTGAACTTTGATAATGAACTATGTCTCCCTCTTTGATATTCCATCCTCTCTAAGGGTGGGAGCATTTACCTTAGTTGAATTCAATAGCTTTAGTTATGATTTTAGAGCCGTGCCAAGTCTTTATTGATATCCTTCTCACTTTGTAGATTTTCTTAAGCCACAACCGATTTTCATAAAGAGCCCCCCACACAATTCTCTCTTTATTTAAATTCCCTTTGATTCCAAAGCTTGTACAAAGAGATCTCAACAAGGACTAAAGTTTTCCTCAATTTTCTTAAGAGATTCAAAAATGAAAGGGAATTTTTATCTTAGCTTGCATTTTTTCCTTAAATCAAATCAAATTCATCTCAGTTATCTTTTAGAAACCTAAATCCTTTGATTATCTAATGGTTTCCTATAAATCATGGTGGCTAGATAAGATTTTTGAATTTTTCTCACCTAATTCTTGTAATTAATTTGCATTTCCCATGTGCGTGACTTCCTTTAGGTCCAAAATATGCTCCAATTTTCAATTAAAATGGAGCGAATGAAGGATCCCCAATGGGTCTCCCTGACACTCCGATGAATTTTAAACCAAATAAAAACAACTACAGATTTATGGATGTTATGGCAATTACCCTAATCCAGATTTGAATTTAATTAAGAAAATGTGACTAGGGTTTAAGCTGGATCTCAATGAAAATAACACTGAAAAAATTATACTATCAATCCCAAATGGTTACTGGTATTTTTAGACATCAAATCATGCAAAAAATAGAATTTATTGCAGCCAAAACAACCTAGAAATCAGATCTGAAAGCTGATTATTAATCTGCCTGAAACCCTCAAAATAACACTTTAGATAAATGTAAACTTTATAGCGATCTGGTTTACAATAATATGGAGAATATTTGACAAATATTTTTGAAGGGAATACCTCTTGAAATGTTTCCAAAACCATCCATAATATGTCGACCCAACTGCTGTCATAAACCATTGAAAAACACCTTCACAAACACTGCTGAAATTAACCTGGAAATTTGAATAAGAACGCTGGAAATTTCTAAGTGAAATCCCCTCTCAATCCCTTGGGGTTTTCGTCCACAAGAGGTTTAATTCACAAGGTTTTTTTTCCTTGGAATTTATGATAAAAGCAAGAGCTCTTAACAATGCAAAATCTAATAATAAAATTTGAGTGTCTCTAAGCAAGTCAACTTGCCCATATAAAGGAAAAACAACCCAACCACCACTTCTAAACCAACCAATCACATTCTTTCTTTTCCCTATGCTGGTCACATTTTTCTCTATGGGCTTAATGACACATTTCCCTATTTATGACTCCCATAGGCAAGTCACACTTTTCCTCCTCTAATACAATTAATTTTAATTGTATTTTGATATTGACATTTTTAATTTATTAATAAGGTTTATTATTTATTATATGTGCAACTTATAATGTTATTTTAAAAACATGAGCACAATATAATAAAATAATAAAAACTTAGTCACCCTAGAAACCTCCTTTGGCCATCGTGTAGACAAAAAGGGCCAAAGGTCTTCGTCCAAGCTCATTCGAAAAGAGGAAACATTATTGGGAAGTAGTTCAATTCCTCATATCAATATTAGCACAAATATGATCACAACAGTCCACCCATAGTGTGGTTTTGCATTTAAATATACATCAAATTGGGAAATTATGAAGGATTTACAATTTTTTTTGGTTAATTAGTATTGTGGCTTGTAAAAACAACATCAGCCATAGGACTTCAAGTGTTAATTATGTGTGATCTTCACATACAATATTTTTTAAGGAGAAACACTATTCAACATAGGCATGATTTAAAATTATTTGAAATTAATCTGATTGATGAGGGTGATGGTTTATTTCACAATCAACTAAGGTATAAATTCTTGTATATATATATATATATATATATATATATTTTGGAGTCACATCTATGTAACTAATAAAAAATCAATGGGTAGGTCCTTAAATTTTGCTTCCAGAGTATTTAAGTTTTCTTAATTTAGAAAATTTCTAAACATTTCGGTTTAAAGACGGAAAGAAAACATTGCAAAAAAAATAAATAAATCTAGAGGGTTTTGACTTGAATTGAACATTGGAAAGTTTGTGTGAGATTCAATATTGCCAATAGGCTCCAAAGGGTCAAGAGAGATGAAAAGAACTTTATTTGGTTGACATTCTATTTGGGGCTTTCTTGATGCTCCTCGTGTGTCCTTTATTACCCAGTCACTTTGGAAGGCATGGGAACAAGTTAAACACTTGGTGGTTGGGCAGTCTATCTTCTGTTACTTTTGACACTAGGTGCTAGGCCTACAAATCAATTTTGTCTAATCTGCAATATAATTAAAATATCCTTTCCTTGACAAGAGGCTGTTATGCCCTCCTTTGGTATAATAAAGAATTAAAATATTTCATGAATTTTACAAATTTAGGAAGTCGATGGAATGAACAGACGTTAAAGCTTTCTATAAGCTTCCTCAATATCAGTTCAGAATGTATACAATGCTCATAAATGCTTTTAAAACTCCCTCTATTAGACTAATTATGGAGGATGAGAATGAATTTTAGGATCCTATGAGGTGGCACAAAGGGCACCCTCTCCAAGAGCCTACCTCTAAAAAATTGTATGAAAAGATTTTGTTCTACCCAAACTTTTCTCTGGGCCTTAAGAATAAGTGGAATGTTTGTAAACCCATTAGTAGATGGACTCATAGATTTAATGTTTTGTGGTCTTCTTGTATTCAATCAAATAAATCTTTCTTTAGATGGCTTCTAATTCATAGTAAGCTTGTTGTTGGCTTCTAAATATTTTATAGGTTGTTAAGGCTATAAGCTTATTGCTTTATATATATATATATATATATATATATATATATATATATATTTAAAAACACACACATACTTTTACATTTTAAAAATATAATGTACGGACGAACCCAACATACTGTACCCAAGATTTTTTAAAATTTTCGGTTTTAGTGTACTTGATACCTGTACCGAAACAATCTAGGCTATAGCTACTAGCTATTCCGAGGATTTAAAAGACGTCCAACAAAGAGAATAACTCCAGTTCTTGATTTTTAAATCACAAACATGAAAGCATGATTGACTATAATGTCTTTGATGACATACCTTATTCAGAACTACCAGTTAACAATCACTCCAATTGTTGTTTTTCCTTCAGTACCCTCTTTATTAACATCCATAAAATGACTTATGAAAAAATTTTGAAATATAAAGTCTCCTAGTGGAGTCTACCAATTACCTGAAATTTTTTCCTTAAGAAAATGGCGAGTCTAACTTTTTCAACATCTCAGTAACTTCAATGCCTATAAATTTTTTATTGAGGCAACTAGAAAGAGTGTACCTTCACTTTATTTGGGAAAGATGATGCTAAAGAAAATTAGGAGTACGCATTTCTCTCTAGTTCTGGGAGACATTGATATCATTAGGCAAGATGAAATATAGAGAAAATGTTTGATTTTCCTGTCCCTTAGCATTGACAAGGAGTCTTAGTATTTTGCAGTCAACACTTTTTGAATAAATTATTTCCCTACAGTAGTCATCATTGGTAATTTCACACTAGTTCTGCACTAAGCAAATGAAAAGTACCTTTTTTTGTTATAAAGGAATCACATTTTTTCTTCAACATACCTTTGAAATACAAGGCTTTTGATGCACGTCAAAAAGGTATTTTCATCTACAAAATCAATTGAAATCAGGTTCTTTTATCTTCCTGCTTTTGGAACTACTGCCATTTATTCACCTCTCATTGTGATTTCAGCTTTTTGATTAAAGTAAAAAAAATGAAAAATGAAATCAGGTAGTTTTCAGTTCCTTTTAACCCCCAACAAAAAATCACCTACATGGAAAAGACCGGTGAAATGACCAAAATGTGTTAAACCTCATTCTCTAAGGGTATCTAAAAATACCAAAATCTAGTGAGCATAACTAAAATAATCTAATGTAGGATAAAAATGATGTTGAGATTAGCGAAAATGCCAATTAAACCTTCGAAGTTAGTAAAACCTAAGAACATTGCCCTCCTCTTTTAAATATTGCACATGTGTTGTGTAAGCTTAAAGTCCAAGAACACAAAAACATGTTGTGGATATAAGTGAAGGCATTGGAGATGTTTTCCCAAAAAAGAGAAACATGAACTGTGACTGTTTTGGTACGGGTAAAGTAGTGGAATATCAGTATGGTTAAACGATAATATTTAAAAACCTTTGTTATCCATGGTAAATGTTGTGAAGGTAAATTCGTACAATCTAATTTTTAAAAAGCTAGATAAATGTTATATATATATGAAATAAAAAGTAAAGAAAACAACCACCTTATAGTGAATAAGAAGCCTCACAACAAGCTTATTTTCAATCAAAAGGCATCTAAAGAAAGATTTCTTTGACTGAATACCAGAAGACCACAATTCATAAAACATTAAAGTATGAGTCCATCTACTAATGGGCTAAAGAAACATTCCACTTATTTTTAGGGGCCCAGTAAAAGATTTGGGGAGAAGGAAAATCTTTTAATAGAGTTGTTTGGAGGTAGCAGACAATGTGTGTGCAAATTTGGAGTGAAAATGATAATTTGGAATTTGGTGGTTTTCCACATGCTAGATTTTTAATTGTCTCACTCTTGATTTCTTAATGACAACACAAAAAAATTTGAAGGACGTTCAAACTTCAAACAGGGAAGATACACTTTAAATTATTAATTGGCATTCACCACATGTCATAATTACAAGTGAGGATAACTCATTTAGACAATGAACTTGGAGCCCTTCAATTTTGATCTTAAAAAAAATGAAATTTACAAATCAACATATTTCCATCAAGAGATAATTTTATCTTTCCCTTTCGGGCATACTTTACAACTCTTGTGTGGTTCCTAGTAATAAACTAAAAGACTAAAACCTAGATTGATCAGATGAAACAAGATGATAAAAATTTAGGAAACAACAATTTTAGTTTAAAACCATATAAAATTATATTAGATAAGCCTTTTCAAAATGACCATTTTGTCTTATTTTCTGGTTGGATGAGGTCTCTTCTCATATGGCCATTTGGATGGTGTCCTCTATTGCTGGGATTAACAGTGCCACTCTATGCCTAGGGTTTTTCTTTGTTGAGTGGGCATGTGGCTTATTTTGCAGATCATGCCCATGCTAATGATTGCAAACAGATAATATATATCTCTTTGTTTCAGGAACATATGCATTAACATCTTTTACTTATGGGCTGACAAATATGATGAATTTCCCCACTACCCTTCACCATGCCCTTCGAAAATCTTCACTAAGTTGCACCTCTCTTTGCACATGGCTGCACATCAGATGCAAATAATGATGTTGTGCACACTTGATTGGCAACACATGCTTCAACTTCCTCTTACACATCTAGCAATAGATATAAAATGTTGTTCTCTTTATTTATGCCTCAGGATGTGCTTAACATTACTATTTTGTATGGCTGTGATGACTAACATTAATGTCTCATGAAATGAGATAAGCTTTCCCAATGAGGATGAAATAAAATCCTCCTACAATCATGGCTCTGCTTGATGCAAGTTGTAGTTTCTTGTCAATGTTATGCATATTAACTATCACAAAATCTCCAGATCTAAACACTTCAACTACTCCATCTCAGACACCTTTGTTGTTTGTTGCATGCTGCTTATTATACAGGATCCTATCTTGCTGATATGTTTTATTTCAAGACAAAATAAAACGGTAACAGATGAAGACCAAAGCCTCTTCCTTCAGGAAATGTTATTTTCCTCTCACCCAAGTAAAATAAAATGCCCCTACTTTTTTTCTAAATATCCTCTATAAATATAGCATATCAAATAAATTTAGACCAGAAGTTAAAAAAATGCCACAGAAAAGTCTTCCAAATTGACTAAAAATTCTATCCTACAATAATTCCCCGAAATAGTATTCCGAGAAATCAAGAGAATATCTCACATGAAATTTCCAAGGTTCAATTCGAGTTAAAGCCCTCAAGTTTTATATTTTTTTTTGCACTTAAGGTTCAATTACCCCTCTAATATTTGACAAGGATATACTTGATAAAATTTGTTTCTCCATTTTACATATGCCCTCAATTAACTTTTCTCACACAAAACCTTCTCTAATACCAAATTAAAATTAATCAATAGATTAATATTTCCATAAACTGGAGAGATACTAATGACTAACCAGTAGATTAGGCTGAGTCTTATTATCTAAGCAATGATTTTTATAACTCAATTCTATCATTCATTCTATTTCTTGTTAAAATTTTACATCATGTTCTTATAGTTTATTAAAACTACATTTACTTTATGTGCCTCTTAGACTATTTAAACATGTAAGTGTGGTAACACATGATTATTGTTGGCTACATTTCTCTCTATTTGAAATATGCATTTTTAATGGCTATGATATATAGTCTATTTCTTGTCCCTTAATGGATTTCTCTCCTGAAACCAACAACATGTATTGTCCATTGTAAATATGTTTAGAAAAGTTAATAGATCTAAAGATTAGTTTATTGGGTAAGTAATCTACCGAGCTGCATTAACTTTGGAAGGAGAATTAATCTCTGCACTTCAATCGGCGTAAATTTAATTGGAATAAAAAATGTAGGTACAACTAATTTGGTAACAACCACCTAAATAACTACAAAAATTGACTGGTTCTATTTATAGTAATAAGTATCTCCTAAAAATATTTAGATTGAATAAATTCATTGAGTTGTTTAAGCTCGCCCATTTCCATTTCAAGTCAAGGTATGTTCACTTATTAATGGCCTCCATAGTTGTTTCCTAGCTCGTTGTTTTCTTTCTTCACAAATTCATCCTCCAAGAACTCTACCTCCTTTACACTTGCCATTAACGAGATCTCTATATTTCAAGCTAGCTTAGCTCAAGAGTTTGTTGAAGAGCTATGCATACCTCTGTATAGAATTTTATGGACTTATCTTGAAAGGCATCGTATTGGGTTTGGTTCATGAAATCTGGGCGAGCTTTTTGATTTACATATCTTTCCATACACATAACTGAGCTCTTCCTATTTTTTATACCCTGCTATATTGGATTGTTGGCTCCCTTTTATTGTGTGCTAAGCTTGGTGTGGTGATTTCTCTCCGTGGCTCACTGTATGAGCCATTCACATTGCCAGGGTTTGATAATTTGTGCACATCTCAACCACTGATGTTAAAACCAAAACAAAAATGCTTCCTTCCATTGATTTGTTTCAACACATGCCACACAATTTGCTTTTGTCTTAACACATGATAATTCTCATTCAATTGTTTTCTTGCTTTCCATAATTTATGCACTTGTCACTGATAATAATAAAAAACAATTGCAACAGCATCCCCTAAAAGTACAACCTCCTCTAGTTCATGAACTATTTTACCTAGCTTCTCAACTTCTGCAGCCTTTTGATAATGCATCTATTTAGACTAACTCACCTCTTTACTATTTGATTGCTCGTTAATGAGGCTTTCCATTCTATTGTTGAAGCTTTATTCTATAATTTCTATCTCATGGCTGCATTACTTGAGTTGTACACTCATCTCATTCCCTTTTAAATTATCTTTTGTTTCTCGAATTAACTCTTTTACGAAACGAATGCTGAGAGTTATCTTTTGCACTGCTGGGTTGGATGAAGATAATTTCTTAGCCTATTTCCTTGAGAATGATAGCCTCCTCAACAAAATGATTAAGGATTCAACTATGGAACCTAACTCTAATGATTGAATCATTGATGAATTTAGAATCTCCTTATATTTATAGAAATACAAAATATCATTGATTGTGTCTCTTATTAGGAATTTCTTGAAATAAATCTTTTGTAGTACCTCACTTTGAGCCTCCCTTGTATGTATTTGAGCTGAGCTATAACTTACTGTGTTGTCATGGAAATTTTACTTTTGCATTAACGATTTGAAACTACATTAGCAATCATGAATCCCAAAATCCCTTTGGCCACATGATTTGAAGTCCCATTTTCAATATACATAATTCAGATTAAATTTATTAGTATTTTTTTGTTGAAAGAAAATTGTTATTATAACTAATTTCTTATATACAAGGCTGAAGCTGAGTGAATGTTGGTGTTTATAGTAAAATGAAGGTGAGACATTGATGCTTTAGATCTAACTATTGCATTTGCTTAAAAGTTTCTAAATCCTTTTCAACATATCCATTTTACAGCAGCCTCTATCACCATTGGGTTGATAGGTGTCTTACTTCACGTGGCCATTGTACAGGTATTACACACCTCCTTCCATTAATTGTACATACTAATCTCTACATGATAATACACACCTAAATTGATTTTTTTTCTTTTGTACTGTACACGAGGCACCACTTCCTCAAGGCATTGTTCCCTTTGTCTTTGCAAAAGAGTACAATATACATCCTAAAATCTTGAGCATTGGGTGAGTTAAATTTCTTTCTAAATTTTTCATTGGCCACCAGGTTGGGAATTTAAGTGACCTAATTTGCATTTTTTTAATGTATATAGGCTCACATACACTATAGGATTTCACACAATATTTTCCATCTGTATCATTGTTGTAAACAACTTGGCTGCCATTGATATCAAATCTATCTTAGTTTAATAACTTGCACATATAGCTATCATCATTAGTGATGTGTTGCATCCTTTCGATCTATAAGAATGAAACACATTTTGATCACTATATTTAATTCACAATTTCTGATGGTTTCTAACTTGGGTTGGATTAAGAATTATGTTTGGATATATATTGCTCACAATTAGTGATGGTTGTTAACTTGGGTTGGATTCATAGTTATTTTTGGCATGTTGATAGCATTGCCAATTACGTTGGTATACTATATTGTGTTGGGCTAATGAATGCCAAAAATATCAAAAGCAGTTGTTGATTCTCAATGTTTTCTTAACCTTGAAAGGTAGCAACCATGATGATCGAGGCTTTGTCAACACCAAAGTAATAATGAGAAGCTCAATTTTTTTCCTTATATATATTTTTTGTAGTTCTGAATATATGCATTTTGGTGGAGCTATCTACATACAAATGTGTGATTTTTATTTCCCACATTTAAATATTTATATCCCTTTAAGGTATGGCTTTTGTGGTCCCATTTAACCTAAGTCTTTAACTATTTATTAACGTTTAATACATCATTATATACATTATATTTTATATCATAGCTAGTTCTGTGGAGACATTCTAGTCATATTTTCTAGGTGGCATTCATAGCTTAGCCTATTGATCCCATTAAATTTATGCTTTAAATGATTATTTTCTTTTTAACCTTAATGGTTGTTACTTCAGAAGTTGGCTACAGATTGCACAAAGCTTCCTCATGAGTGGAAGAGACTTCAAAACTATCACAAACAAATATTTTTCTTGGATGGTGGGTACAAAGGATCGCCTCAATATTTATGTGTTGGGAATGGCAGAAAAACATGGATTTTATCATACAGGCACATGAGTGCGTAGCTTAGCTTATTAGTTTTGTGCAAGGTTTTGATTATTTTCCTAGTTTAAATGTAATTTGTGAATACTTTTGGTAGAACTAAAGTAAAACATGTGTTCTTAATACCTCAAAATTCAATGCACCTTCATTGCTAACAATAGTAGAAAATTGTATCGAAGATAGACAATAAAAGTGAAGAAAAGAAGATAATAGTTGCTGGCGGATAAGTAATTGCTCAAAATAAAAGTTCAAAAAAGAACCTCAAAGTAGCAGTAGGGAAGCAGATGAATTGCTTGAAGTTGATGGTAGAGAGAAGGTGTTAATATTTTATGTCAAGGGTTAATGACATTTAGGCATCCTTTTATATCTTATCATTGTATGTCAAGGGTTAACGAAATTTAAACACCCTTTTGTATTTTATTTTATTTGATATTAATAAAATATTTGTGTACCCATTTGTAGGGCACAAAATTCAAATCAAATTGTTTTTAATTTATAATATTAATTACCAATCCAATCGGACATCATAGATGATATGTAACCATTGATTTCACTATATGATATTTGATTATTATTTATTCTTCAAATTCAAATTTTTCATTCTTTAAATTCATATCATCTCTAAAGAGACAAAAAAATTGATATTAGTATTGTCTCTAGAGAGAAAATATTAGAGACACTCATTTTGAGACAAAATATTTATCACATCTATACAAAATTTTTATTGTCTCTATTTGAGACAATTTAGTTAAGTATTGTCTCAAAACACCCCTTCTTGTAGTAGTGGGAGTGCCTATGAATCAAATTACAAGTGACGAAACTACTTGTCAAGGGCGGAAAATGCTTGTCTAACTTCAACAAGCGTGATGCTATAGTCAAGGATAATGGTCACGCACAATTCTCAGTCTATGTTTGTAAAACCAAATACACCTTGGCCTAGCTTCTAGAATCGAGGGAATTGTTAGTTCATCTCTAGATACTCCTCTCCTAAGAGGGTCATACAAGAATGGCGATGAAGGATGCAACGGGAAAACTGAGGGTTTGGGCGTTTGTCCTGGTTTGCTTAGTTGGAAAGGTCATCCCCAATATTTCTCAAATATGGTCACTTATTGATGAAAGTGCGTCTAGTTGGCCCATGATTTGAGGGGACAGAGGGGTAGATCTAAAGACTAGTGCTTGGAAACCAAGATCTATGTCTCCTTGATATTGTTCATTGCCCAACGAGATGATAATTGGCTTAAATATCATCCTACGAGGTTGGGGCAAACCAAGAATGGTCATGTAGCAACACCAACACATGAGCAAGGTGAATGAGGTCGGAAAGATGATTAAATGGGGCCAATGATTAGGAACATGTAGTCTACGCCATTAATGATTGTGATGTTGTTTTGCTCTAAGTCTCTACACAACTTTAAATTCTCAATTTTTGATAAACAATCATAAAAGAGTTCTAATTAAATAAAAGAAAATTAAATTCCCTCTTAACTAATTAAACTACATTCACTATCGTTTAAATAAAATAAATGTACAACTACACTAATTTTTTTTTTTGTTATTTTTAATGAAGCTTTTCGAATACAAATAAAACAATTAAAACGATTTAAGTTCCTAACATTTTTTATATTTTTCAAGATTAATTAAAATAAATAAAATAAATAACTCTACAAGGATGGGAAATTAAAGAAAAGAAATTAATTATAGATTATTTCTAAATTAAAACAAATCTATATTGCCTCTAGAAATGAACTAAATCTAAACAAAGATTGACCGGGTGTAGTTTCCTCTCTATTGTGGCTTTTGTGTAACTTCTACTTTAACAAGGAAGATAGCTTCACACTTTTTCAGTGGTACTTTGGGCAATGCATATATAATGGGTCAAACCACAATAAAATGTCCCACGTTTTGTATGTTTTGTACCTTTATAAACATGAATTTTTAGTTCCATTTATTTTCTAAAGGTAATAGCCACAAAACCATACACGTTCATGAAATTCCACAGCACTAACAAAATGTTGTGTTTAGAGTGTAGAATACATGTAATATTTTTTATTTTATTTTCTTAGTAAAAAATATGGTCTTTTTCTTAAATTTTATTCATATGTTGTTTCTTATGTTATAAAAGAGGAACGACTGTCCCCCGGTGGTGTTTTTTAAATGAAAACTTATTTTTTTCACCATAACATTTTAGATATATGTTCAAGATTTGAATATCGAGGTCCTATCAAATTTTCATATTTTTTTATTTATATTTTTCTTTATTAATTATTTAGTGAAGGTATTTTCAAATAAATTGCATATATATGTCTATGCTAATAACTTTTAAGATTTATTTTGAAATTGAATTTTTTTTTCACTTCTACGAAGAAGACTTCAAAAAATAGTAATTTTTTTTTCAATTTTTTTATATATTTTGTTATTTTTCAAATTAGGTTGATTGTGTACTATTGATTGTCCTAAAATACCATATGTTAGTATAAAAATAAATAGTAAAACAGATTTTAAAAATTGAAAATTATATTTTTAGAAAGCTAGTAAAAATTTAAATTTTGTGTTAAAATTTTGTAATTTTTCTAATTCTTTAACCCTAATTACGTGGCCCCTAACTGGAAGATTTTGGCATACAATCATCCTCCAAATGGATTTAGCGCCAAAATGTGCCACCTAGGTGCCAATACATAAGGGGGTTCGTGCGAACACCCCTTCATGCGAACCCCCTTAACCGCCAACTCCGCCACCAAAACACACCCCATACTCTTTCCTCCAAATTTGATCATTTTCAATATGTGTTTTTTAAAACTATAGTTTTAAAATAATATTATTCAATTTTCATGTTTTAAATTTTTTTTTACAAATGTTATTTTTAAAACTAGAGTTTTAAAGCAACTATAGCTTTTTTTAATTGTTTTTGATCAAAAATATTTAATATATTATTTTTTTATTATTGGTAAATAATTTTGAAGGGACTATACCCTGTTATAGAAAGGGCTCAATAGCTGGATAGAACTTATAAGGGAACAACAAAAGAGGATCAAAATCCAGATAAAGTATTATGCCCAGAAGTAACCAAAGAAAGTTACTAGTAGAAAGCAAAACAAAACAGAAACTGCAACATAGAATCAAAACAACAGCAAAAAAATAGCAAAAATATCGAGATAAAACAGCGTCTACAATGATATATCCTCCATCCTGAGGGAGACTATTTCTTGGAATCTGGGTTGATTGTATCCTATTGATATTTATTGTTTGAAGCAAAGTGAATAATGCCAAAGTAAATGATGTACACGTGGGTATGCACAATGAACTTTTAAGATTTGAGATCGGTTTGGGTTCTCTCCTTGTCAGTCCCCCACGATAGTATCAGGGACTTCTACTAAGCCTAGTAAATGTTGTGAACATGTTGCTCCAAAAAGTCACTTATGGCATTGATAGATAGCCATGTTTGGTCAAATTGCCTATCCTTGTGCTACTCCCCAACCAGTTGTCCTAGAGAATTCAATTTCTTGTAGATGTCTAGCAATCTGATCATTCCCAAAATCACTGGTCATCATCAGCCTTTCTTTTTCCCTTTTGCTTGACAATGTGTTGCAAGTCCTTCTTTAGACTTCATCATCTCATTTTCTAAAGAATCCAACCTGTGAGTAGTATTTTTCCCCTCCTGATACAAGGCCATAATTACCTGGCCATCATTACTAATGTGCAGTAAATTTTGCACAACTTCCAGCTCTTTAGTGCTTCTAAGAACCCGGATTAGAGTGCCAGAAGTGTGCAATTTTGGGTAGCCACACAGGTTCTTAGTCTTGGGTTTGGAAGAGGTGTTAAGGATGCGAAGTGGGAGCATTGATGGTAGGAACTGTGTGGATAACTGGGAGAGGGTGGGAGGCTAGGGAACTTAGAGACACAGACGCTTTCCTGAAGCAGTAGAATAAGGCCTTGGTGAAGAGGAATGACATGAGAGTGCTTCTAAAATTCTAAAATGGAGCGCTCAAGAGAGTTCAGCAAGTAGTGCGGGAAGCAGACCGTTCAAATTGTCTCCTGAAGTGGTTAAGAAAAATTAGGTGCTTGACATTTTACTGTTAAATGTAGCGTCCTTCTAAAGCAATTATAGTTATCTAACCATCATTCTTATAACCTCATCAAAAGGCGTGGGGATAAGATGCTTATTATATTTTTTTAAAAAACATAGTTTTTATTGTTTATATATAACACAATTAACTTTAAAACATATAAAGTTATTTTATTTAAAAATATATTAAAAAATTAAATAATAATATATTAAATTTAAATTTTATTAAAATTAGAAAAATTGTTTTAAAGTTATAAAAAAGTGACGTTAAAAATAACCTAATTTCTAAGCTAATTTCTATTGAAATTTCTATATAATAAGAGTTGCATGTGTATAGTTTTCTATTGAATTTACTCTTAGAAATTCATATCTAGCTCAATTTATGTGTGCAAGTGAAAATTATTGAAGTGGAGGAATCGTGGGAAATGCGAAGAATGAGAAACAAAAATATACCAGAGGAAGAGAAAGTAGAGAAGAATGCTAGAAAATCTAGTTCATATGAAGGCACAAATAGAGAGAGAGAAGGCATGCAAAAAGAGAAAGACAAGGCTGCGAAATTTGGTACATACAAAAAAACCCTTAATAGATCGTAATTTTATTTTTTGTTCTAGGGTTAATATGATAATATGATTTTTTAGATTGGGTAAAGGTAAGGGTTTTGATAGGATCCCATAACCTAAAACAATAGAAAAATTATGTGAAAAAAAAAAGGCTCTAACAAAAATAACGTAAGAACCAACCTTACCGAAAAAAGGATCCACATAGAAAAATAATTCAACAAAAGCACTAATTGTTAAAATATCAACAAAACATCAGCTAATCTCCCTAAATATAAAACATGGTAAAAAATATTGTAACCACTCAATAGTATTTAATTTAGATCTTGATCTAGAGCCATCTACTTTGTTTTTATATTACTTGTTACTCTCTATCACACATGGTTGTAATAGGTCTGTTAGTTAGATCTAGGGTTTCTATTTAACATCAACTTCCATTATTCAACATCCTCTCTCATCTCTTAAAGAGGCTTTATTTTAGTACCCATCAACACCTTTCTGAACTTAATCCTCATAATTGGGTCATTCCTAAAAAACAAGAACCTTTGTATTCCTCCCATCTATATCTCTATAGTTAACCCATTGACAATTTGTTTCTTTATTCTAGATTTTACCTTCTCGTATCCTTCAAAATTTGGTATTTTTTTACCCATCGTGCACTTATGTGTTCCATTCAAAAATAATTATCTATCTCTGGATATGGGCTTTAACCCAATTCCTCTTTGTCAAGGGTAGCCTCTAAATTCGAGCTCACCATCATAAGATGCTTCAAAGAGGGCCATATTTCGTCATTTACTTATTGTTTATCTACCTATGTAATATATGTTTTCCCATTATTTAGGTGTGCTTAGATATCATTTTTTCCTTTCTAGCCTCATCTTTTCCCACTCATCATTTCATCTCTTTCAGTTGGCAAAAGGTTGTATTCGTCTAGATATAAACATGATTCTCTCAACATACCTTTATTTCTTAGCACTCTTTCTTTATCCGCATAGTTTACGATTGTGACATGGATATGCATATCCCTTCTCCCATCTCTCATCTTACTAATTCTACTTGTTTGTTTGATTTTCCCTTTCCATTGTAGCCTTATCCCTAATATTTTAGCCCTTTGATAATTATATTTTATAATTATCATGTCATTCTCTCTCTTCTATCATTTGGCTCTTGACTTGCCTCTCTATCAACTCCTGATGCTTTCCTGGTGGTTCTTTTATCACTTGTGTGCATGTCTTAGTCTTTTCTAACTTACTTTATAGCTCATTTTCTCTCTCTTCTATGTTATCAAGTATTTCTCGCACTTCTTTTATTTGCATTGTACTTTATTTTTCATCCCCTATCTTGGCTTTTGTTGAAGAGTGTATGGATTGATTTAGGGTGTACCATTCATATGTACTATCCATCATTCATGTTATATTTTATAATTTTTACATGTTCTTTAAGCATTTTGTTTTCTTCTTTTAGCCTTTGTGTGATGATTATCATCTCCTCCATTTTAACATCTTCTAGTTTCCCCCCTTACTTCCATGTGTTTTATTCTTTCTTTTAAGCTCATTAGTTCTTGCATATAGATCTTTGATGACAATATGAGTAAAGTCATTGTGGGGTTGTAAGCTTCTTCAACATCCTTAATCTCTACTTGGTGGTCTATGCCTTCCATGTTATGTGTTTTTTGCATATTTTTATGATTGTTTTTTCCTTAAATGCAATGTTGTATATCTGTTCTTTTTTGGTGTTGGTTTTCCTTGATTCTAGTGTACTTCTTTCCTTTGAACCGCTCGTAATTTTGATTAAACATTTTGGTCAAGAATACATAAAACCGCTCATTGTAATTTCTAAACAACTGGATTTTTTATGTGATTATAACCCTATTATTTTTTCATATTTAGTTTTTGTTTCTCTAATGATAGAGATTCCTCCATCACGCTCAATCTATTCCAGTTCCTTATAATCCCATTATACATTTCTTTGAACCCTTACTCATGACCCTGTACCTAATTGAGTATATAACTAGCATCACCTTGCCTTAATGATGTTATGTTTGAAGATGTTATGATAACCCTTGGTATCTAACAAACTGGATCATGATCAATCACCTCTTGAGGATATATAATATGTTTCTGGGAGCATGATAGACCCCATATACTCCAATAATTCCAGGCTTAGTTGATAGGAAACTGGGCATGCACGTATGGGGACCAACTGGTGTTTTGTGATTCCAAAGTAATCAATGTTAGATCATTATGTTACTAGATCAACCACTGTAGTTTAGAAGGCCTAGAATACAAATTGAAAGAGTATATTGTTGTCTAGTAGATTTCAAGAAGGACCTCATTTTTAGTGGTATTTAAATTCCATTATACCTTGCTTTGAGACTTTCACAAATTAAACTTCATTGGCCCTGCACCTAAAATGAAAGTAGATACAATGTGGATGCCTAAAACCTTGCCTTTGTTACAAATAGAGTGTAAGAATGTTAATTTATGGGATCCTTCAAGACTACCAATTTCCTATCATGGATCACTTGTACCTCTTCAAAAAAAATTGTATGGAGTGTGAATTATGAACTAGTTGTATTATGGAATTAGGATGTAGGAGGATAAAAAGGATCCAAAAGTGTGTGATTGCAAACAAATTTAAAAATAAGGTGTGAAATAATCATTACAAACAAAGTAATCAATATCTCATTAGATACAATTTTTATGTCCTATACACATCAATACTACGTCAATAGTTCCAAGAAAGGTAGATGGAATAAGGGAAACTTGAGCTCTATTAAAGTATATTGTTGTTTAGTAGACTTTCAAGAATGGATCCTCCTCCTACTGAAGTTGTGTATGTAGTAAATGACAATTTATTCATATTCCTCAAAGTCTATACATATTTCCCTTCACAATTATGTTTAAAGGCATGTAATTAATCTAGAACTTCTTTTTGTTTAGTAAATCCTATCAAGCTTAAAGGTAAAAAAAGAGTATAAAAATCATTTTTGTACTCATATCAGGAGGAATTGATGAATTAGAATAGTATTTTATCTTCTAGTTAGTTTAAGTTATTTATCAACTTAAAATCTTTTAATATATTCATGTTTCTAAATAAGCTCATATATATATATATATATATCATATATATATATGTATTAAAGGCATGTAATTAATCATGAATTGTGTAATCACATGTGTATCTTAATTTTTTTTTGCAAATTTTGTTTATGGAAACATATCAAGATGCACAACAATATGTTGGAGTGATAAAAAAAGTTATGGAATTACTTCCCAAGAAAAATGTGAAACACTTGGTGAAGATGGATTTATAAATAGTAAAATAATTTTCCCAACAAGAACCACTATCACGAAAGAAAACAACAAAAAGTGTAGAGATAATATATGGTGAATTTGTTAATTTGACTACAGTTGCTAGAGCACATTTGTTGGTTACATTCTTGAATCATGTTGATATGAGGGAAACATTAGAATTGTTGGGTGTAGATTTTGGATATGAAAAGTCAAAACATGTGGAAGAAGAATTTGTTGGGAATGTTTCTAAAGGAATAAGTTCTTTAGGTACAAAAACGAAGGTATGCTGATAAGAGTATTTCTTGTAGAGCAATTGTAACTTCATTTTTAAGTGAAGATACAGCAAAAAATCACCATGTTACCATTTTTGCCAAGGTATTGGGTGTATCTAGAAAACTATCAATAGGTATGCAAAGAGGAGGAAGAAATTGGATGATTCTAATGTGGAAGTAAATTGTGCACTAATGTGTAGAAATCCACATTTTGATAAAATAGAGGATAATATTGTGAAGATAGTTGCAGATTTTTGGGCTGAGAGGACTCATTCGCTTCTCCAAATGTGAGGGATGTTTTCAGTGACAAGACAGTCTCTAGGGCAATAACCTATGATGAACATATAAAACATTGGCTTGAAATAACTCAACATGATATGTACATTAAGTTTACAGAAGAACATCCTATGTTAAGATTAGACAACAAATGTTTGAGAATTTGAAGCTATTGGTATGTGTGAGAATAAAGTCCTTGACACACATGTTTTGGCCCGACTTATCATACTTGAGTTTGATTATCACTATCTAGGTACAAGAAAAATTATATTACAGTATATATTGAGGTGTGCTTTCATTTATCCATCTATATATTAGGAATTTGATTAATTTTTGTTTTTTGAGAATGTGATTTTAAAATTAATGTACTTTCAAAATCTAAGTTTTTTCAGTGTATATAAAGTTACAAAATGCATCAAATGGTCTGTTGAAAATGCCCCCTACAAGTGTCACTGAATTCAAGCTTCTATTACTTTGCACAATATCCGATGATCATGTTGTCCAATCGTATTGCTTACATCAAAGATGTATGTGACAAGTTCGAGGGGCTTGAAATTATTGCCAGAAACAAATGAAGATTTGGACATGAGTTCAAAGGTGGCTTGCAAGAGGTAATATATATATATATATATATATATACTTAGTCATATATATATATATAATTTGGATGTACTTATTTTATTTTTATTTGTATGTTTACCACAAATGAATATCACAATTTTTCCATTATGTATTTATTTTGTAGGCTCAACGACATAAAAAGTAAACATGGCTTGGAAAAACATGGAAAATCAGGTTGGATTTGGTAGAAGACGAAATCCCCATTATTACATTCATGCAAAGTTTCAAAAGTTTAATTAGTCCGTACATCAAACATTCTCACTATGCAAAGTTTTAGGCTACACAATTCAATACTAATAGACCTACAATTCCCTATTGGTTCATATTGTCGTGGTTGATTTTGCTAAGAATTACTCATTTTCTCATCAAAAAGAGATTCAAACACAGGGATTCTGCATCTTGACTAGGTTACCAGTCATGGTTCAAGTATTTTATAGGCATGCACAATTGGATTTGGATGGGGTTACAGTACAAATGTGAAGCGAGTGATCAAGGAGTATCACTTGCACTATAAGTGATGACAAGGAACATGACAGCCACTTTGTGTAGCCATTATTTTGGTTAATTAATTTACAATATCTTCATATGAGGAGTATAAATAGATCAACATTTTGTTTGGTCGGATGGTTACACATCAAAATTCAAATCCTCTAGCCCTTTCTTTACACTAAGTCATTATCATCGTCATCACAAAATACCTCATTTATGGAGTTTTTTTAGAGTGGTCATAGGAAGGGAG
Source organism: Taxus chinensis (assembly GCA_019776745.2). Taxonomy (NCBI): domain Eukaryota; kingdom Viridiplantae; phylum Streptophyta; class Pinopsida; order Cupressales; family Taxaceae; genus Taxus; species Taxus chinensis. Next base: position 967,340,995 of record CM034147.1, read on the forward strand.
AAAACGATGATGTGGGTGCATGCATTAAACATGCTCTAAAGAAACAATAGATTTGATTATGAGTGAGAACGGTTTTATTTATGATCACACCGTTATTGAATGGTGTAAGAAACATTTTATAGTTCAGGGTTCAACCTCATAGGATTCAACCCTACACAAAGTGTTTTGGGAGATAACAGGTATATGCATTTAAAACATATATGTATCTTGATGTGATTTATTGACTACAAGTTAAAAAAAATTTAAAAAATTAATTCTTAATTTTGATATTTGTTTTAAAGCGGCTTTATTGAGTTTTGTACATGATTAATTGAAGGTATTGATTCAAGGAAAAAGTATGGATGTGAAAGGATTCCTAATTCTAGGTATTTGCACTCTGTGATGACTATGGATAGTAATAACAAGACAAAATGTATAAGAGATTATTCTTGTTTTTGTTATGAATGCATTGAAAAAATTATATTCAGAGTGCAATAGTCAAGAACATGGGTATGTAGGTGAGTGGAAGCAACCTCCTTTAGTTGTGGATGACACGTATGGATTAGATCATGATGATAGTTTTGAAGATGTGCCATTGATTTCAACTAATTATGACCACATATCTAGACTGGTTAAACAAGGTATGTTTTATTTAAAAGGATTGTAATGTCCCCAATGGACATATTTTGCTCTTAGTTGGATTTTAGGCAAATCCAAATACCCAAATCCAATTTAATCAAATGCAACAATTTATTTATATGCAAATCTGAAATATAATGAGAAAATATGACTAGGGTAAAGTATGAAACTCCACTAAATCAGCCCTTACACAAAAAGTTTTCTTATTCAAAACAAAAGTATTGATTTTATAAGGCCCAAATCAGGTAAAATATGTAGATTATTATTATTCTTCTTCCCGATAATTAGCTCTGAGCTTTTGCAGACAAAATCCAAGGATGGAAACCCTTTGGATTATTCCTCTTGTGGACGGAAACCCCAGGAGTAAAGTGAGAGGAGTTCCTTTTGATGGATCTTCATTGTAATCACAAGTTTTTATCATTTCATCAGTTTCAAAGAGAAATAAATTGTAGCAGTGGCATTCAGACTTTTTCTAGAGTGGCGCAACTTATTCTACAATTGTTTTATGCAGTATCTGAGGTATGTTTTTCATGCTAGATAATTATTGTACCTTTCAGCATCAATTATAAATCAAATCGATTTGGTTTGAATCATTTACTGCTGGGTTTTGGACAATATTTTGTTATCAAACTATTTACAGATTTATAATTGTTTGCCATAAATATTTAACATTAGAAATCATTATTCAATACACGGCTGAATTGTTTATGAAGAAATATTGTCTGTTTAAACCCTAAGCACCTTTTCTATATTCACCTGACATTTGCGGGGTTTGTTTTATTTAATTTATCTATGTAATTTGAGTATGGTGTTATATGGTTTCTTTTGACATTATCAGTACAAATCTGAGCTTGAGAAATATATAAATAAAAAAATCAGGCAAAAGGGGTTTGGGATCTTTCATTGGAAAATCATGTGAGCTCATTGGCTGGTTTGGAGGTTGGTTGTTGGCACTTTTCCTTTAAAAGGGAAGTCGATTTGCCTCTTCCATAATCCATATTTTTATATGATATTTCTCTTGCATTTGAGCTCTAATATTTTGCATAAAAAATTCCAAGGATGAAACCCCTTGTGAATTCTACCTCTTGTGGACAAAAACCCCAAGAGTTTGAGAGGGTTTTTCACTCATAAATTCCCATTGATTGTAATCAGATTTTCAGTCTATTTAGGCTTTTTCCAACAGTGTTATTGAAAACTTTTCAAAGTATTTTGGTGAATAAAATTGAAGTAGTGTTTTCTCTATTGGATCGACTCACTTTGGGATTGTTTGGGAATTATTATTGAGGCATTTAGATCTGCAAATAATTGTCTAATATCTCATAATTTATGTGAATGAAAATACCCAAGTTTCATAATTCTTCTGAGGGTTATTTTCCAGTTTATAATCAGATTTCAGATTTGATTTATGAGTTGATTTGGCATCCAAAAATTTTGATTCTTATATGAATGAGTTCCAAAAAATATAGGCACGCATCTAGGATAGAGAAAATATTTTTTGGAGCTCATTTGATGCCCTAAATGTGTGGGCTGAAATAGTAGGAGGGCCAGATCTGCATGTTTGGTAGTTTGCTGTTATAATTTGGTTTACATCATCTTGTTCCTTGTATTTTTCCAAGTTCGGGCACATATCATTTGCCTAGATCAGAGTTGTGTAGAGAAAGTTATGCTATCTTGAAGATTGCAGCGGTTAGGGTTTCAAATTTAAATTATTTTCCAATTGTTGTGGAATTTGATTTTCGCCATTAATTCTTCAGGGTTGTTCCAAGGGTTTGGGAGTAAAAATAATTATTGTATGCTGATTTTGGGTGTGTTTGCATACAAAACCCTAGTCGCTTTTGGCTGAAATCAATCCCGTTTGCCCTAGTTTATTTCCCACAACTGTCAAAAGTATATTTTATTATTTTATAAAGTGAGAAAAATTCATTTTGGGCAAAAAGATCTATTGGGGATCTTTCAGTGGTATCAGAGCAATGTTCCTCCCACCTATAGGGTGAATGGTGGAAAGAATGAAAAAAAAATCATATCTGAATGTAAGTAGGAAAAAATGGCATCAGACATGCATTTCTTTAGAAATTTACTACTATGGCGGGGTAAGATTTCTATTTTTGATGGTACTAATAAAATTTATGTGAGCTCATGGTTGTTAGAATTGGAGGCATACTTGCTATCAAATCCTATGTGTGGATGATGCCCTCAAATTCATCCCTTATCATTTGGAAGGGATAGCAAAGGATTTGTGGTATCATTTGATAAAGACCCAAGGGAAAGAATCTATCTACTTCTTTGATGACTGTAGCCAAAGGTTCATGGAGAGGTTCGATGTACTAGAGGGAAAAGAGGATCCTAAGGGGTAGAGGAGGAAAAATTAGATCTACTGCTAAATAAAGAAGAAGAGGCTTCAAAAGGTATGGTCTCTATTGAGCAAAATAATGGTGTTAGTGAAACTTTTCTTGCTAGGGAAATTGATAATAGACAAGAGAAGAAGTTCATATATGCAAGCAAAGAAGATGTAATGGAAACATTGAAAAGGTGTGAGGAATGGAATAATAGAGCTAAAGCTGCTAGAATTGATAGCCGCTCAAGCGAGACTGAACACCTACAAGAGTTCAAGGAAAAGATGTGGGCAATTGATGCAAGGAAGTCTACACCCATGAAAGAAGACTCTATGGAACAGCTAGAACATGAGGAGGAGCCTCACATGGCAAAACTTGTGTGGAATTACAGGGTGCTACAATTTCCAAAGCAGCATCTCATGATCGCAATTTGTTGGTGAAGATACTTAGCCCTTTGTGTACAAGGATACACAGAATTTGGTGCAGCAAATTCAAGTCATCATAAAGTTCAAATAATGAGGGTACTCCAAGGTATGAGGTGAACATGATAATGTGTCTTATTTATTACTGCCCACTCCAATTTATTTTCATCATGAGATGGTAGAAGATGAAGTTTTCATTTTGAAGTTTGTTGAACCATTGCTCCAAGTACATGTATATGAGCATCTCGTGGAAGATATATGGGGGCAAGTCTTAGCCCACTTGACAGGTACAGGTTCTAGGCTTACAGATCACTTCAACATGTTTTGTCTATTGTGCATGGCACTTGGAAAAAAAAATTCAAAATTACGTGAGGGAAAGCAATTTTGGGAAGGGAGGACTATAATATCCCCTTCCCAATTGAAGACCTTTGGCCTATTTTGTCAACCCGATGGCCAGAGGAAAAATATAAGGGTGACTTAGTTATAATAAATTATTATAAAGTGTTAATAAAAATAAATAAATTATTATTATTATTATTATTTGATTGATAAGGTGGGTTGAAGGGACCCGTTCCCTATTCAAAAAATGAGGCCAAAACCTCTAGAAAACAAAAGGCTTTATTAGCCAGGAAAAAACAACGACTACAACTGCTCTACAACTTACAAATGCATCTAGAAAATAATAAGCTAACCATACAGAAAGATTATCCCAAGATTATTTCCCACCGTGTGATGGAAAATAATCTTCGATGTTTCCCATTTGTCCCTTTTTTGTTTTTCCTCTTCTTTACTTCTTGCCACTTTCAAAGGTTAGATGCAATAACCAGTGCCAGTTCACTAGAATTCTCCACAACCATCACATTTTTTGACACCGAATCCTAGTTTGATTTTGAATTTTTGGATGTATGCCCCCTTTTTATTCCACCTACTACCAAGTGCTTTTCTTGCATTCCCTTCTCTAAAACCATTTTACTGCCTGTGTTAAGATTTCTCATATTATCTTTAAAATTCGAGGTGGATACCAAATCTAGATTTACAAAGCCCTAGCCACTAGATGAAGACAATCCATTCTTTTTTACAGATTTTTGGTTCTTATTGAAAGGGCAAGAATCTTGTAAATGGCCCCTTTTTTTGCATATTATACATTGAAATGCAATATTATCATAGTCTAAGACCCGTGAATGCTGAAAATGACCGAATTTAAGATTAATTCAGTCAGGTATTCCTTTGCTCAAATCAATTTCCATGCACATTCGGGCATACGAACACAAAATAGAATGTGTTCTATCTAAATCCTCTTTAATAAACTTACCCAGAGCATTTATGATATCATCCAGGGCATACCACATATGCAAGGGGAGATTAGGTAGCCTGACCTAAACCAAATTTTTGGTCACCGAATAAGTATTCAGATCAAAATCTAGAAACCATGGAGTTAAAAATAAACCCACATGTCCTCAAAACCAAGGACCACCTATCAAACAATGTTGATAATCTTCAGATTTCCTAAAATGGACAACAAAAAATCCCTTGGAACAGAGAGAGATTTCACATTTATTGGTCTAGTTTTTGAAGACACGCTGATATAATGCAGAGGAGGAAGGCCAAAAGCCATTAAACCTACCAATCACTGCATCCTGAGATAAATTTTTGAAATATTCCTCAACTTATGGGTTCATGATGTTTAACAAAGGAACATCCTTGGCCAAATCAACCAGGTAAGTCTAAGTTCATGATGTTTGTTTTTCCCGGAAACCAACCTCCACTGTTAGCCAGTGCCTCTTTGAAAGACGTAGATTTATGGGGTTGAGCCGAGCCACCATTACTAGTAGCCCCATCCCCAATATTCTTGCAACAGTCATTTCCTAGCCCACTTGTCTCGGACGAAGTCACATTTTTTAGAACCCTAGGATTAGGGAACAGACCCGCTGTAGATTTATCCCAGTCACCAAGGCTTTACTCTCCTCTAGTAGCCCAAAAACCTTCCAAACCCAGGCCAAGCCCAATCAAATCCCCTTTCAGTGCTTGTAGATCCTCACGATTCCTCCCAACGGCCCCTCCATGATTCACAACTTTTGCACTTTTCCCTCCATCATTCGCAACTTTCACACTTTTCTGATCCATTTTTCCTAGTAAAAAAAAATTACACTTAATAAAATAAAATTATTAAAGCACTTATATTAATTTATTTAGATTAATAAAAATAAATTCTAATACCTATGGAAAATACAATTTGCTTTAAGGGGAAAAATTCATTGTAAAGGAATTTCTTAAATTTTATTCCTCCTAGAAAGGATAATGGCGACTTGGGCCAAAGGGGAGTAATGAAGCCTAAGAAAGATAAAAACATAATTAATTTATGTATTTCCGCTAGAGAAATGTGACTTGCACTAGGAGGGAAATGTTGTTGGGAAAAACATTTAACATGGGAAAATATTAAATGTTTGCATAGGGAAAATCATGTGTGCTCATTGGCTGGTTTGGAGGTTGGTTGTTGGCCCTTTTCCTTTAAAAGGGAAGTTGACTTGCCACTTCCATAATCCAGATTTATATATGATATTTATCTTGCATTTGAGCTCTAAGATTTTGCATTAAAAATTCCAAGGACGAAAACCCTTGTGAATTCTACCTGTTGTGGATGAAAACCCCAAGAGTTTGAGAGGGTTTTTCACTCATAAATTCCCATTGATTGTAATCAGATTTTCAATCTATTTCAGGCTTTTTCCAGCAATTTTATTAAAGATGTTCCAAAGTATTTTGGTGAATAAAATTGCAGCAGTGTTTTCTCTATTGGATCGACTCACTTTGGGACTGTTTGGGCATTATTATCGAGGCATTTAGATATGCAAACAATTGTCTAATATATCATAATTTTTGTGAATGAAAATACCCAACTTTCATAATTCTTCTGAGGGTTATTTGCCAATTTTTATAATCAGATTTTAGATTTGATTTATGAGTTGATTTGGCATCCAAAAGTTCTGATTCTTATATGAATGAGTTCCTAAAAATATAAGCAAGCATCCGAGATAGAGAAAATATCATATAAAAATTTGGATTAAGGAAGAGGCAAGTCGACTTCCATTTTAAAGGAAAAGGGCCAACAACCAACCTCCAAACCAGCCAATGAGCTCACATGATTTTCCCTATGCAAACATTTAATATTTTCCCATGTTAAATGTTTTTCCCAACAACATTTCCCTCCTAGTGCAAGTCACATTTCTCTAGGGGAAATACATAAATTAATTATGTTTTTATCTTTCCTAGGCTTCATTACTCCCCTTTGGCCCAAGTCACCATTATCCTTTCTAGGAGGAATAAAATATAATAAATCCCTTTACAATGAATTTTTCCCCTTAAGGAAAATTGTCTTTTCCATAGGGATTACAATTTATTTTTATTAAGCTAAATAAACTAATATAAGTGCTTTAATAATTTTATTTTATTTTTTTATAGCACTTTATAATAATTTTTTATAACTTAAGTCACCCTTATATTTTTGGCCGTCGGGGTTGACAAAATAGGCCAAAGGTCTTCGATTGGGAAGGGGGTATTATAAGGATTGTATAATTTGATAATTGAATTTATATGTATAACTTACAATATACGGATAATTGAATATTTATTTCAATTTTGTTTTAGGTGATGTATTTGCAGGCATTGCTGAAGAAGACAATATTGAGAAAGTGGAGTACTACTTATTGCATTGCACAGAAGAGAGAACAAAGCTAACATGTGAAATAACAATTAAGGAGACAACATTTTATATTGGTTCAGTTGTAGTGCAGGGAACATATTTACAACAAGTTAAAGCCCTCCAAAGTGGGATTCACTTTGTTGATTATAAACTAGACAAAAAGGTGTATTATTACACCCATCACATAATTGCTACATGGTTACAATTGCATCAGGTGAAGACTAAAAGTGGTCAACGTAAAAAATGGAGACTAGAAGTAGAAGACCATGAAAAACTTTTACAAGTCATTGAACAATGAGTTGAGCCACTTGGTATTATATAGAAGGACCTATAATATTATATATTGATGTCGTCCAGGAATGGACTATTTTATCTATTTTATTTGTCATTCGGCATACATATTTGACAAATTTCTTGTTGTGATATTAAGGATGGGTTCATTAATGATGCAATTTTGTTCCCTAGTATCTCCCATAATATTATATCCATATATATCAATGTTTTTATTCTATAAATGGGAAGAATGTGGAGTTTTCTTAGTATAATGTTTTGATTATAGATTTACGTAATATATAGGTGGTGATTTCCTATGGTGGTGTTGATCATAGCTCACAATTCTATGTGTTTTATGGATTTGAGTATTCTTAAGGGACATACTAATTTCTCATGTTGACTCATAGAGAAAAATTTATCATGAAGGATTTGGATACTTGAACTACATATATATAACAAATGAGTTCAAAAAACTTGGTGCTAGGTCTACCTAACATGTCTTGTATTGATGTTGTTTTTAGATATTATGTACATGTAAAACAACATTACCATTTTTCAAAAATTGAGTTGATGATTTATTCACTCATGGATGGATGTAACTAACATGCATCATTTTAAGTTCATAAAAAATCAATGGATGTTCCTCTTAAAACGAGCCTTCCATTTTACACTATGCAAAATTACTCGAGATAGTGATTTAAAACACATAGGATATTTCCCCCAACCTTGAGTTATTCTTTCTTCTATCACAAATCATAACAATTGTTTTTCATCATGCCTATTAATGCCATTATAAGTAAAATAAAGGTTGTCCTTTTACCTTTTTAATCTTGTGAGCAAGATGATAGTAATTAGGTGGTAAGTTGATTAACTCCTTATCCAATATAATATGTAAAATTTCATGTGTTCTATCTCTAAATTTTTTGAACTGAAGTAGTCCCCTCTCATGTACCCTTTGGAATTTTTTTACCCACTATTGATTATCTACATAATGAAAAACTTATGTCTCTATGTAGGAATTTTGCTTCACCAAATTTTTGTGTTGTATCTCTTGTAATTCTTGCATTACTTTTTATATGTCATATATAGTTGTGGTGGAGACATCTACAATTTCATATGCTTTTTACTTTGGAAGATAAATTTATTTTTATATTTGGATTGTTTGAAATCATAGAAAGAGGAATGTATAATATGTATCATATAGTTTTTTTTATGTATCATATAGTAACTTTTCTTATATTTTTTATTTTCCTCATTTTAGTTTCTCTTTTCTGGCATCTTTTATAATAATTTGAAACAAGTTCTTAGTGTCATATACATTATTTTCATATCTGAATTGATTATATTTTACACTAGGTAAGCCTATAAATCTAATTTTCATTTAAAATTTCATGTGAGCAAATTGATAGATATTATGACCCCTTATTGAATTTTCCATTTTGGGGGAAATTTCTAACAGATTATAGAATTTTTAAAATTTTGATAGACAATTAAGTATTTTTTATAGATTTAACAAATAGATTTCACATTTTAGAGTAGGGTCTAAAAAATTTTGATAAAAAACTTTGAGGGTTTGAATACTATTTCTTTTCAAAACTACATGACTCAATGTATTGAAAGATATTAGGGAGATTAGAAAAACATATAGAAAATTCTTTATTTAGAGGTTCATGGGAAAAAAAATTGGGTTTTGAGATTAAGAATGACTTGTAATAACAATTAAAACCTACGTGACTTATCATTATCTCATTTCATGACTATTGATCATCATCTTACTTCATGACTTATGATTATCATTATCTTACTTCATGACCCTAAAACAAGGACCAAAGGATCCAACAATTTCTTTCTAGGATATCTAGCCCCATTTACTACCACCTGATGGTTGCTTTTTTACTTTTATATATATTCTTGGGCCATTTCATATCCCATAGGTTTTCCTTATTGCAAACTTAAAGTCATGAATTCTTATAAAAGTAATTCTACCTTACACAATTACATACCTGCCACTTGCAATCCCTACTATCATAAATATATCACTAATTTAATACAAATCTCTCATAAATAATCCTAAAACAACACCAAATATCTATAAGTAGACACTACTAAATTTTGAAGCACTTAAACGAGTTATAGAGCCTAGTTTCCTCATCCATAAGAAATAAAAAAATCTATATATAAGCCATAAAATGGTTAATGTAACATAAAGTATTACTAAATTACCTAATCATCAAATGATTCAATATAGAATTTTAAAGAATTTTACATTATATCACAAAAATGAAGGCTATTTAATATATTATCTATCATTATACCTATTATCATTTCATCAAGAGAGAAAAATGAAATTCATGTCCATAATTGTAAATATACACCAACTCATAAAAATATTAAATTATGCTACCTTACATATCAATATATGAAATTCATGTCGAATGAATATATATAAAAATATAAAAAAACCACATGTCTAGTGAATATATATACACACAAATGTGTCAAAGACATATATCAAAATATAAAAATCATGTCTAGAATGAGTATGAGTATATATGTATTTCTAAACTCTCTAAAATCACGTCTAATGAGTATATACATGTCTAAAATGTCTAAAATATCTAAAATATCATTGAAGTATCCTTTGTGCAGTAGGATGAGTGCCAGACCCCTCATTAGGCTATGCTGCACCCTACATGTTTAAAAAAGAAATATACTCATGTAAGAAACTATATATAGCATACCATATATTAAAATTTATAAGTGAAATTCTGAAACAATTTCTTATTTATTAAATACATCATATAATAGATATGTTCAATTGATTACCTTATTATCTATCCTTGGTTGGATGTTGGGAGTATCTACACTATGTGTAGATTGTTGTCCTGTAGATCCCTATGAAACAAAATAAATTAAATGTCAGAAGCTGATAAATAAGTTTTTTGAATAAAGTTCATTAATTTCAAACATTTCAATTTAGATTATATATTAATTCTAAAACACATGTATATATACCTCTACGGAACGAGTCTCCAAATCTATGGGACTGTCACCCATGAGCTCAACAGCTGCAAATGTTTGACTCAGGCCAAGTAAGCCAAGCTGACTTAAGCCCAAAACATCAAGATCCATATTGCGCTTAATCAAGAGTTGTGTGTATGTCATGTGGGCAAATTGTGTGGGCTGTGAAGCACCACACACTGGAGAAGATGCCTAAAAACACAAGTAAATGATCATTTCTAATATTAATAAATTGTAAAGTAATGATGAAATATTTTTTTAAAATTAAATTAAGGTTTAATTTTCACACACCGGAATAGAAATGTGCTAAACATTGGGTGTGTTGATCCCTACAATAGGAGGTCTGACTATAGCAGTGGTAGTAGTACCCTAACTAGAAGATACACTTCTGCTCTTCTCTATAAAATCTAAAACCCCTGATAGTGGAACGATGTAATGCTGTGCAATCACCTCATATGCACGTAACAAGTCATCAACCATGATGTGTCCTAACTGACATGTCTGAGTGGCATCTGTAACCCCCTCAAAGTCATTTGGTGAAATCAAATGTGCATGAGCATATAGCTCGCTGCGTGCATCACTGCTGCTACTAACACCTCCACTACTAGTACCGCATCTTTGAAGTTACTGATCCACATGGTCATAAGAGATCAATTGGGTCTCGTGAGCAATGTCCATAAGACCCTCAATAATACCCTCATGTGCAGTCATAACGACAGGTGATGCAATATCCTGAAAGCCTGATAAGAATGGTTGTGGCCTCGGTACAAGCTGTCATGCGTCAACAATTGTACGAGCTCCCTCCTTTTGATATGACTCCCTGTGATTAATATGGCCATGCCTCTACCCCAAATAACTAAGGATGTCTAAATAGTTCACCTTTAGGTTTAGCTGAACCTCAACATGTAGCATCAATATGAAGTATAATGGTAATTGGTCATTATTTGGAAAGTAGCCTTGAGAGGCCAAAAATATAGGATAAATCAAAGGTGCACATAGGGGACATGAACATTTGTTTACATAATATTCCCTTACTTTCGATTTTCCTGCATAAAAACTCCAAAAAGACCTCTTAACGACTTCCTTATAGGAAATTCGTAACTGAATCTCTTTATATCCTACATCTCCTGAGACACTTGATTTTAATGCATCCATAAAATTTTTAATTGACTCATAATCAAATGGGTTTTATGTTTTCAAACTTGTTTCTATTCTACAAATATCAACCAATATTTTTTCACAATGGGCTTTATAGTTCCCAATTGAAGTTGGATCCTTGAGAATAAATTGCAATTTAACAATCTCTAGATCGGTCCACTCAAATAAATTAGGAGCGGAAGAAGCCATGACTGTAAAAAAATGAAAGTAAAATTAAATTTATAATACTTTTAATGAAAAAATTCTCCTAACATATTATCCTATTTTAATGAAAATAGAAATATGATTTTTCAAGCTTGAATGCAAATAATCAAGAAAATGAGAAACTTAATATCTTATTGTCATTTGTAATAAAAACTCACTAACATAGAATTACGATTCAAAAATGAAATAATGTAAAATCTAAGTTATTCCATTATAAATATCACATAGTAAATCAACCTCAAATGACATAGTTCAAGACAAAGTACATGAAAGAGATACATCACATAAAATACATTTTATAAGTCATTGCTAAGGGAACAAATTTATTACCATGAATAAAAAATCAATGAAATATGTTAGGAAATAAGATGAAGTTTTTCAACATGACTAGAATTAGAAACACTTATAAAATGTATTCTCTATTTATGTAAAATTATCCTAAAAGAATTAAAATAAACAAGTGCATTTGTTTTGTGAAATCTAAAACAAATTCATATTCTTGAAGGAAATCTAGAATTAATATATCATTCTTGATAAATTCCATGATAATAGGTTCATCCTTATTTTGTACATAGGTTAGGATCACTATGATTAGTATTATTTTTACCAAAGGCTCCAACCTTATGGATATGATAAAATTGATTTCTAGCAATTCTACATCAAGCCAAAATGTGAACAAGAGGAAACCATTGAATCTTATAGTTCATTTTTCTCCCTAGGAATGACATCAATGGAGATGAAATGGAAAGGTTGACATAAGGTGACAAGATTTGGGCATGCACCAAAATATTTCAATCAATGTTGTGGGGCTTTGAGGCTTTATGCATGGCAAAACGTATGTATGGTTTTGTGAGTAAGCATGAGAAGGAACAAAAGACATTTGTGTGCAAAAGTTCTATGTAAAATTATGAACATACATAATTAGGTGATAAGACTTGGCACACTACGAAAGGCATGAAAGAAGTAAACTCAAGTGAAGAGGTGTGTTAGTTTCCTTGCACAACATTATGAGAAGCTGAAAAATTTTGTGACTTGTAACTTGCATGACATTGAAAAAGATGAAAATGTTGATTTGGTGCAAGACTAAGGAGCTATGAGTGATACAATTTTGTTAAGGAAAGCTCTATACATAGTGTGAGATGTCACTAGGTGTAATTCAAGCATGAGACTTAACACACTCTTAAGGTAACTTAAAATTGAACTCAAGTTGAGAGGTGTGGTAGTTACATTATACAAAATTGCAAGAAGTTGTAAATGTTGTGAGACAATGCAATACATTGCAAAATTTGCAAATGTTGTTTTGATGTAATATTACATGAATTGTGAGTGATGCAAGGTTATTAAGGCAAGCCTTTCATAGGGTATGAGATATCAATAGAATCTAGGAGGCTCAAGAGGATCTACAAAAAAGAAATGTGTGGTGGTGTGAAAATGTTCCACAATATTTATGCACACTCTCTTCAAATGTTACCTAGACGAAGGTGGGGTCCTTTGTTACAAATATAAAATATGTGTAGAGTTGCATAATCACACATCTTACCATCATTGAAAATGTTATTATTGGAAGAATTCCATGTTGCTTTAGAAGGATAACATATAATATTACCCTCATTCTCAAAAAAGTATGGAAAAAATATCTATCAACCAACCAATATATAAATGACACTCAAAAATCAATTGTAAAAATAGAGCATATTTACTAATGATTCAAGAAATGAGATCTCAATTTTTCAATATAAGAGCTAAAAAAATTAAAATTGAAATTTCCACAAACTAATTGAGCCCCTTCACTAAAATGAAGTGGACCTTTGTTAAAAAAACTTATGTTGCAAGATCCTCATTTAAATGATTGGTGGAGTGAGGTTAAATTTTAATTTGAGATCATGAGATTTCAAATTAAAGGAGTATCGTTGTTATCACAGGATGAATGAGGGAGTAGAAACAAAGTTATAGGTAAAAAACAAGGCTTGAAAACAAAAAAAATTGACAGTGGGGATTGTTCTCTCCAAGTAACAGTCGGTAGTTGGTTGCTTAATTGTATTTCTTTCAATGGAAAATAAACACTTTGTTCAACTATTAATTTATTCCACTCGAAACCCATGGTTGAATTTATTTTGGAAGGGTAAAAATTGGATTTTTGGCATTTTGTTCTAAGAGGAATGTTTTCGTCAAAGCTAAATCAATCCACTTCTAATAAAAGTAGTAGTACAGTCTTATGTTGATGCCTGCTCTAATTATATAAGGTTCCATAAGAAAAATAGCTAAATCAATTTTTCAAGGCTCAAATATATTCACAATCCATATAGCAAAATTATTAGGCCATTGGGGAATCCTATTTTTGACTGAAAAAGAGTAAATAGTTCCTACATAAGTGCATACTTCTAGAATCAATTTGATGCATATTTTCCATCTAAAAGGATTTTTGTGTTAGTTTTAGAATGGGATTGCTACAACTCTATTGGAACAACAAATACAACCATGAAATGAAGTATACTAGACCTTACCCATGGCGTTGCAAGAGGATCCACCTCAAAACAAAGCATTAACAACTTGAAAAATCTGACCCACATAAACATGAATGCAACGAGTCCTCTCATATGAACACCAAATACTTGACTTGATAAAATTGTGTGAAAAACTATGATAGGGGCCACTACGAGAAGGAAAGATAGTCCCTTAGGAAACCTTGAGAAAACATAATATGAATAACTTATGCCACATAAAATACTTGACACAATCTTAAGGCTTCTCAATCCTTCCATTATTTAATGGATACCGATAACAGAAGACCACATTTGTTGAATCCTATTAAGAGATATAATTAATGTGAATTTTATAGTATGTCTTATAGAAATATGGTACCTACGTCAACCATAATTTACAATGTTCAGACATCAATGGCGGTCCTCAACTTGAAGCATCAAAAATAGTGCCAATCACTGGCACAAATATATTACTCACAAAAAAATGTTTGTAAGTGGGGCTGACTTTTTGATTTTAATCAGAATTATAAAATGCATTGGTGGAATCTCAGTTACAAGTGGGACATCAAGCAAGCTCGTGTTGACATAATTTTTGCTACATTGGACGGAGAGCATCGTGCCTAGTTCAGACCAAGATATACTTAATTGTAGATATAAATACAGATAAATGATAAGAATATTATGCTTATTAGATTAGGACTGGTGTAGGTATATATATTAACTTGAATCAAGATTGTTCTATTCCAGATAATAGTCAGTAGTTGGTTGCTTAATTACATTTCTTTCAATGTAAAATGAACACTCTGTTCAACTATAATAAGTAAAACTACTCTGTTAGGTTCCTAAAAATAGTAATTTCCATGTTAATAAGCACCTTAAAAGAAGAGCACAACATACTTGTGATGCCCAATGAACAATGAAATTTGTGAAGCCTAGTCATGATACAATATATTTACCGAGGTTTCAACTAGGGTTTCTTTTTTCCCCTAATTTTTTACAAAAATGAAAAAAATGAACATACCTAATAGGCTTAGGAACTTGCTCAGGGTTGGTTGTTGGATATTTGACGATATAAATCACTTGGGGTCAATTGTGGGCTCTATAGGATCCAAAACGGTCTCTATTGGCTATGTGCTTCGCGTGAAGGAGGCAGGCGAAGGAAAATTTAAATCCTCCACGCTACCTCCAATATATAAACTAGGGGGTTTGTACGAACACCCCTTCATGCGAAGGGGTGTTCGCACAAACCCCCTCTCATGCGAACCCCTTTCCATGCCATACATGGCACAAAAGTGCGCTGGCAGGGGGTTCACGTGAAGGGGTTGTTTACGTGAACACACCTAACTTCCCACCCCGCCACATTTCCCACTCACATATTTGGGACAACAAGTGGGAGACAACACCATGCTTTGACCCGAAAGTATTCTGGCCAAATGTGATCAAGACCATGAAATAAATGAACCCAGATGACTATGAGATGAGAACCATTCCGCTAGGCCCAGAAACGCATGAGGGAGATACACATTTGTTCAAGGAATATTTCACTCGCCTTCTTGCAAGGAATGATGAGTACAAGGATAAAATTGACTAGTTGGAAGATCATGTAAAATCAATAACCTCGTATGTTTAGAATTTCATGGATTTGAATGTCGCTTCATCTCTTCCAATCAAAGAAGTTACTGCCATCAGTAGCTTTGATCCAAAATCCATTCAAAAAACATGTGTAGACACCTGGTTTTCATCATATGCCTATGCACATTAATTAAACCTATCAATTTAAACCTATCTAATCCATCCCAGCTCACTACGTAAAATTATTATTCACCCTCGGTAAATCATATTTACTCATTTAAATTCACTATAACTCCCCTAAAACCTCCTAAACCATCTTCAAATATATCATATCCTTTTTCATCATAACCTCCTAACCTCTTGACATCTCCTAACCTCTTCCCCTAACCATTTTCATTTTCCCATACCCAAAAATACCATTTTGGAAGTGGTTGAAACTATTTCCAAATGTTCTCCTCTGAATTTCCCAGATCACCGAAAATTCTAGCAAATCACTCGCGATTACAAATAGGAGTTTGAATTCATGTTTCAGGGATCTTCTGAAACCTTTTAGATGACCGTGTATATTTGATCTCAA
Organism: Taxus chinensis; assembly: GCA_019776745.2. NCBI lineage: Eukaryota > Viridiplantae > Streptophyta > Pinopsida > Cupressales > Taxaceae > Taxus > Taxus chinensis. The sequence goes on from CM034147.1 coordinate 967,357,353, forward strand.
GCCAACAATGAAGCTCCACCACTCCATAAATCACCAAGTCTTTTAACGAAGCTTTACTACTCCCAAGAGCCACAACACATTGGTTTTTGCATCCACAAGCCTTTTAACCATCAAATGATCAATAAATCAAGCTCATCAAATAAACTAGCTCTTGTGGACACTCTTGCAACTATCTCCACATCACAAGGTCATTTGTTTCTTGTCTATTTTCATTTCTAGTTTGGTTACATATCAAAGCTAGCATGATAAAATCATTATAAGCCTCTGCTTTCATCATTTTATTATTTTTAAAGAAAATCAAATTTTTTATAGGATTCGACCATGATCCCCTAAATCATCAGTGATTACTTTAAATTGCTTGTGTTTTCTGTCAATTAGTTTCCGTTACTAGATCATTGCATTTCATCAATTATTATCTATAATCCTGGATTTAACTTGTTTGTTTTAAGTATGTATCTATTGTAGATGATTGTTCCAAGTCAGTCTCACCTGATCATAATAATCTACGATCTCCCAATCATCTAACAACCCTTTGTGTGGGAGAAAATAGATATCCTACATGATCTTATTTTATGTGTCATTATGTTCACATTTGACATCAATGACATTAAGGAACAAATCGAATTCCTCTACAAAACTTGACAAGAAACTACAAACTACTGGTATAACTAGTTTGAAGCCATCTAGATTGCCACCACTTTATCCTGGGCCACTTATGAAGAGGAACTTGATCTACCTTTTCACCTTGAGTTTTAGCTTCCATCCTTGTCATTATCATTTCTTATCTTATCATTATTATCAAGTCACTTAATTGTATGAAAACAAACTAACATCCTTCGAGGAAGTCCCTTTGGATTCCTATAATTGGCCTTTTTCGAGCAGCTCATCATCCCATTTTACCTAATAGTTCTTGTTTAGTTGTCTTTGATTACATGTCTCTTCACTCAGAGAAAGGAGTAGTGCTCATCCACTGTTCACATCTTATCATCCTGACATTGTGATTGTTGACATAGGTATCGTTAAACCGTGCCATATTTTGAATTTTAGGTACTTTCTGTATTTGATAACATAGATATGAAATATACCTAATACACAGGGATTCACCGTGAAAGGGATAACAAATGAAAAATGGGTGAACAATATTGTGGAAATAGGGAAAGTGTTCCTTCTAGAGATGATTTCATTATTCAAGAACATGTGCACAACAACCACCAAGGTCCAAATGACAAGCGATGAAATCGAGAAAGAAAAGGAACACTAGGATCAAGTGTTTCCACTGGTGAGGGAGATGGGGAGATCTCATTCTCGTGTGTTCATGGAAAGGAAGGTATTTGATTATCCATCCGAGAATTCGTCACAAGTATGGGCTAGAAATCTTGTCTCCCGGTATGAGATTTTGAACTGTGCTCTAGATGAGAAAGATTCAAATGAGGAGCATGCTTGCAAGGAACAAGATGGTGTCAACATTAAGATATATAAGCTTGGAATAGCCGCCATTGATGAGAATGCCTCAACGAATGATTTATTGAATCCATTTAAGGAAGATGTCAAGATAGAAGTCGAGGATCCCTTTTCCTTCAACGAGGACACATTGGAGTCTCTCACCAAGATAAGAGCTACAACATCACGCAATGAAAAGAAACATTAGTATTGGTTCACTAAAAGTAAAAACATCAATTCCATCTTGGATGGTTGGCTTGAGTCCTTGAGCTATGTCCATTGTCTACACTAAATCACGCACTTTGGGTATCTATCTTGTCCTGATCACATGCTACTATTCCTATGATTCCTAAAAAAGAAAAGTACTAATTAACCCATGTCTTTGGCCATATTTTCTTTCTTTCTTATTCTATTGTTGATCTTACACTCCTTTTATCTTAGTTTCTCTTTTCATACTTTGGCATTTCTTATCTTAGACACCAGTGCCTAGCCAGGATGCCAACGCCGAATGCCCCTGTCCCCTCTAGGTGCCCTTGTCCAACATATTCTAGTACCTCTATATTGTTTAGGCTTCATCGCAATAGTCTGAAATTTGCATTTCTCAATTACCTATTTATGCACACCTTCGATATCTTTGCGAATCACCTAAGTTTTTTTATTTCGTCATTTGCACTTAGGATTTTAAATCTTAATTACTTATTTGCTTGGGTCAATTATGTACTTCATTGTTTATTCATTCACTGCTACATTTTAATTAGATTTAGGCATCTATAAATTATATATTTTTTGAATCATTTTGGTGAACCCAACTATTAGAACTCATTTCCCTAGGATCCGCTAAACCCTAATGGCTAAAAGTAGTTCTTCTTCTCCAAGGCAAGCCACGCGTCATGAGAGTGTCAAACCTATTCCCGATGAGGTTACTAATATTGAAATTAATTCTCTTTATCTTAGTCTTCATGTTGATTATAAGCTTCAAAAACATCTTCGAGCCATTGAATGCACTATTTCTACTATTTTTTCTCATTCTTCTTTCAGCCTTATTTCTCTAGAAGGAAAATTTTCAGGTTGCACTCCTTGTTATTCCATAGGATTTAGGAATACTTTGACTTCTTATATTTTGTTGAAACTCTTGATGATTCTATTATCGATTACATGTTTGGTCTTGATTGCGATACTGTAGATAAACAACATGATGAAAATGTACGTGTGCATGATGTCACTTCTCATACTATTCAGGATGATTGTATAGCTGCATCTCATATTCCTTGCATTAAATGTTGATGATTTATTCGATAAAATACTTACATGTGAAACTATATCTTCTAGCGATGATGATTCTAATAGTGAGCATGTTATATCTCTTGATTCTGCAAAATTTGTATTTTCTACTCCACTTTCATCTCTTTTTGAGGTTGTCTCTACTAGCATGCACGACGATTCTCCTCCTATTGTGACATATTTTATCACTTCTTCTAAAGTCATTGTAGACACCTGAAATTCGGTATCTTTACCCTCATCACCTGCGTGTGAATATTTATTTTATTCAAAACCCTTATTCAATTAAATTAAAATTATCCCATCATTATTAATTGATTAATCCCCTTTAATTAATTAATTAATCAATTACCCATCTATTACCTCATCACATTTAATTTCCTTAACTAATTATTTGCTATTAATTAATTAATTAATATCCATCCACATGCCCTAAATAAATTTCCATTTAGGATGCTTTCATTCTAAATAAATATCCCCATGCATTTTTATGCTTTTCCTAACCTATCTTTATTCCCCAACTCATCCTTATCACATCCCTTCCCGCCTGTTTGCTTTAAAAAACCTTTTTTACTCATCAAAATCACAAATGCATCCCATTTGGGGAAAATTTCTTTGCAATCGGCGGTGACCTATCCTAGTCACTATCGACCCTATAAAATAAGTTACACCTCTCCATAATTAGGGTGGAAATCATTATAATGCAGCGAGAACACATAAAAAACATAGAAAACACATAGGTGTGACTACCTTGCATTTTTCAACTCCTCCTTCAAACCAGAGCATCTCATCAACCCTTTTACAACCCTTAGAAACTCTTCTTGATCATCTACATAAAATCAAAAGGTTTACATTGCTTTTTATGTTATTTATATCATTTATATTGTTATCTTGTTGAATCTAACACATTGTAGGATCATATAATCTTCATCAGTGCTCAAGACACTTTTATCAGTTTGTTCTTCTAGTTTCCATAATTGCAGGTTGCCTTTTTAGTCCTTCTACCTTTAGCCCTACCTTACTCTACTACAATCATCATTACCTATCTTGAGTCATCATTGACTCAGCTCTTTGTAGTTGTGTTTTCCATCCCCAAAGGATTCTCCATCCTCCTCATGTGTTTTGTCTCTATTCCAGTCTACCATAATCATCACCCTAATCCCTTGTTATCTCAAACCAACCTATTCTTCATCCCCGTCATCATCACTTCACCCTGGTCACCATCAACCAAGGTCATGATTTTGAATCTTCCCTTTCTAATCCTCGCTTTTACCATTTTTTAGTTTCTTGTCCTTCAGATTCCTTCTGCAGGTTGACTCTAACATACTCAAGCCTCTATTGCATCTAGGTTGCATCCATATCTTGCAGGGTTTACATACTTTAGTTAGATTCTAGATCCATCCTCCCAGGTCGTTGTAGACTTGCCTTTACATAGTTTGGGTCACCGTCGACCCAGACTGGGTAACATTTAATTTACATTTCTTTTATTTAAATCAATTTCTAGATCTAATCTCAATTACTTTCAAATTTTATTATTTCTTCAGTTTCTACATGCACTTTGCTTATTAATCCTTTATATTGCTTTTTATAAAAAATGGGGGTTGACATCTGATGCAGCCTATAATTCACGGTATAAAACCTATAAAAACCTAGGCATGCTAGCACATCACCCATCTTGAGATGAGCACTCACTAGAAGTGCGCAAAGGTACCAGGACCCTCTTTAGATTTGTTTGTGCAGGATGCTAGTGTACTGAAGATATAACATATTCAGAACCATAAATAAGCATAAAAATTCCACAGAGCATATTCCAGATCAATATCTTATAGAATCATGAATTAAATGATAACTATAATAAGATTATCCATGCAAAAACTGGTTATAGTCATGTTTAAAACCATTATCCATCCAATATACTCCATTATATTAAACACTGTAATACATAGAAGCTTCTTACATTAAAAAATATTACCATACATCATGCGTACATCAGTTCTAGTAGTATAACTCTATAATAATTCACTCTCTCTAAACTACATAGTTCACTAGATACTTATAGGGGTGGGGAATTTCCCTTCACCGCCTACACACTTCCCAAAATAGGTTGCATGGTAATAATAACCACGTGTCTTTACAATAACATACACACATACAAGTGCGCTAATAATATAAATCTTATAGTTAACTAGAAGAAGTTATCCTATTATTATATTGAACTCACACATGGTGCTTTATCATACGTTCATTCCCAAAATAGTATTTGTGTGTTGCGTAAGTCTCCATCTTGATGTGTGCTCTGCACGTTATCTCCCAAAAATAGCGTACATCCATGAAAATGGCTAAGTCTTGAATAAAACTATCGTGACACATGTTTCCTTTCCTATCCTTCCACGCCTTAAAATGCACCTTGTTCCCACGCGCAAATCCTTTATGTGTCTTCTCCTTAGAACAATATTGTCTACTTAACATTACCCCACACTAAAGTACATTGTCATCCCGACAATGAGGATTCTTTATGATGTTCCCAAAGAATAAATAATAAGAATAGAAAGAATGTAAAGAAAAACTATACAAAAGAATAGACCTTTACTCTGCAACACCCTCCTCTTCAACCAGGAGGATCAATTTAGGATATTCTATTTTAATCTCAGCCTCCAATATCTATCAGTCATCCAGCATGGTCCTTGTCTTTTCTGAAATGCCTATGGAAATGGATTCCAATTCCTCCTGAGTAATATTTCCCTTTTTATTCTGCAATACTTGGACAACATTGGCCATTACAGTCATCATTCCCTCTAGAAGATCCATCTTCTACAATATGAGCTTCCCAATATCATTTATTCTCTTCTTATGTGTATCTTGGGCTAGGTTAGGGTTAGGACGAATACCTGTTGAATGTCGAGATGGTGTGCGCGTACCGTAGAGAAAGATCAGGTTGACTGCGGAGAACTCCTTTTTGTCTTGGAAGGACTACCTACAAATAAGAACACAAGACCACAAGATTTTGATTAAATAATAAATTAGGAAACTGCCTTGGGCCCAGGAAATATAAAACTTCCTTTCGAAGGTGGTCAGTTCCCCTGCTAATATGAATTAACACAAAAGACTGCAAAATATCAATTAAATTGTTTCGTTGAACTGGGTAGGGGAAAGGCTGGTTTTCTGGTTTTGATCAGAGGAACCGATGCCGGTTACTGATAACTGATGCCGGTAGGTTCTAGGATCTTCTTAGTAGCTATGGTGTTTTGTAAGGCTGGTTTATGGATGATATTAGGAAATGGGATGATTAGAAGCAAAAGAATAACAGTTAGATGCAATGACACGTTGGGTAGTAGATTCAGAGACGGATTTAGGAGGACTGAAATTCAAGAAGCATAAGAAATGTTATAACAGAGGACATGCAAGATGTGACTTACTGGTTTTTGGAAAAGATGCAAGTTGATCTCCTTGGTTGTAAACACTTCTGGTATTTCCACTCGTCTCTGCTCGGTTAAGTGAAGATTTGGACTCTGTTCCTCGCTCGCAATGCTCTCTGTTGATCCAAAAATCCTTTGACTGATCTCCCAAATGAAATTCCGATCCGTTGTTTTGGTTTGGGGAGCCCATTTACAGGGAACCGATGGCGGTTACGTAATCGACGGCGGTCGAGTAGGAACCGGCATCGGTAAGGAAAAAGTAGGCTATTTTTAGTAAAATAGCCCACCTTCCCTGCTTTTCTCCCGAGAGATCAGTTGTAGGCTTGGTCAAGTGGCTAGAAGGTCGGCTTTGGGTGCGAGTAAGGAGGCATTAGTTATGGATGTGAGTCTAGACCAAGTCATGGGTCTTAATTAGGTTAGTTTAGGGTTAGGACTAGGTCATGATGAGGTGGCAAAGTGAGGTGGCGGGTAAGGTGATGTGGATTTATCAATTATAAGGTAATTAATAAATAATTGTGTAAGGTTTAGGTAATGAGGTTAGGTTGCGAAATGGGATGCGGGTCACAAGGGGTCATAAGACACGAATTTGGTGTCTACATTAGCCCCTTATTGTCATGTAGCTTGTCTTGTAAAGCTGCACGGACAATGATATGAAGTGGTTACCCCTGTTAAGGGTATAGGTAATCTACCTCAAATCTATCACAGATTGAGGTAGCGTGAAATCAGGGATAGAGTTGATAAAGGGTAAATGGTGTTGAGATGATGGTGAGATGGTGGGGTAGGTCCAAAGAAGTAGACGCACATTGAAATGTAGTAGTGCGACCAGGGTACATGATTTGACAAGCAAACCAGCAATGTGTAGGCAAAGGTCGATAGTTTATCCAAACAAGGGTGATATAATCCTGGTATCCAAGGCATAGGAAGTAGCTCCAGGGTATATAACAGGTGAGGTATAGGAACGTTTAGGCATGTTCGGCAGTACCAAATGGTTGGTTTGGTTGAGATAAACGTCACGGTCTAGGTCTAGGCAAAGTCGGTCGACAGATCAAGTCAAGGACCCTAATCATTCTAAAACACGAACAAGTGAGCTCGATTGAACAAAAGGTACATGATGGATGGATAAAATAAAATGTTGATTGTGGGTATGGTATTGAAGTGATACGGCCTTGGGTCAGGCCAAGTGGTTGGGTGGTGGCCCTGGGTCAGGTCATAAGGGTAGAGTGAGGCCTTGGGTCGGGCCAAATGGTTAGGGCGAGACCTTGGGTCGGGCCAGATGGGTAGGGTGAGGCCTTGGGTCGGGCTTAATGGGTAGGTTGAGGCCTTGGGTCGGGCCAATTGGTAGGTTGAGGCCTTAAGTCGGGCCGATTGGTAGGTTGAGGCCTTGGGTCGGGCCGAATAGGTAGGTTGAGGCCTTGGGTCGGGCCAAATTGGTAGGGCGAGGCCTTGGGTCGGGCCAAATAGGTAGGGCGAGGCCTTGGGTCAGGCCAAATGGTGAGGGCGAGGCCTTGGGTCGGGCCGAATAGGTAGGTTGAGGCCTTAGGTCAGGCTGGACAAGTGAACAAATGGTGTGCAGCAAAGGTGGATAGAGGCGATATTGGTGAAAAAGAGGCAAGGAGTAAATAAGGGCAAAGAATGGGGTGAAAGTTGGGTAGAGAACCGATGTCGATTCGGAATGACCGATATCGGTTAAGCGACCGATATCGGTGAAAGGAGAAAAACCTATAAAAAGAAAAATACAGCTTGTCATTGTCACTTTTGTTATTTGCAAACCAAATCGACTTGTCTGACGTGGAGAGTTGGGATTAGAGGCTTGATTGAGTGAGGTGGAGCTATTGTATTGGCGGAAAGAGTTGATAGTGGGCCCGATTAAGGAGGAGGCAGCATTTGATTGGCCGGGGACCCAGCAGATCAGGATTGGAGCCATGGCACAGGCAGGAGGAGCTGGAGGGGCTGGACCAGCTGGACCGCCACCACCCATCCTACCACGATGATGTGTCGTCGTTCGGGTAGATTCGAAACTCTTTAATTTGGTGATTTGGTTGTATTATGCTAAATTGGGGGTTTAGGTAGGAATTAACCTTTTTTAGGAAATAATGAGAAAATGGAAATGATTTGAAAAAGGGAGAGGGTAGATAGGCTAGATAGGCTAAGGTGGGTAGGTGGGTAAGTTTTTAGGGTATTTGGGTGGGTAGATGGGTAGAAATAGGTAAAAAATGGGTTTTGGGGGCCGCGGGGGTTCGGCTCCGGGAGGGGACAGTGACCGATGTCGGTCACTAAGCGACCGGCATCGGTCGCAAAATTGTAGGGAAAGGGACTCTTGTTGGTGACCGGCGTCGGTCATGTATCGGCCGGCGTCGGTGGCTTGGTGGGTTTTGGGTTATTGGGTTGGGTTTTGGGTTTTTGGGTTGGGTGTGAGGTGGAGGTGGGAGAAGGGTTTGGTGAAGGGTTGGGTTGTGGGTTTTGGGGTTGGGTGTAGGGTTGTGGGGGGTGTGGGTTGGAGGTTGGGTTTTGGGTTTTTGGGCTTTTGGGTTGGGTTTTAGGTGGAGGTGGGAGAAGGGTTTGGTGTAGGGTCGGGGGGAGAGTTTTTTTTTTTTGGGTTGGGTTGTGGGTTGGTGTGGGTGTTGGGTTGGGGGTTGGGTTAGGGGTGGAGAAGGGTTTGGTGTAGGGTTGGGTTGCATGTGTTTTGTTGGGGTTTTGTTTTTGTTGGTTTTGGGTGGGATGGTTTTGGGTTTTTAGGGTGGTAGGTTGCTAGAGGGGGGTGGGAGAGAGTCGGGGTATGGTCGGGGGGATAAAAAAGGGTGTTTAGATGATAAAGTATATGTTATAATAAAGAGTAGGTCTAAGGATGTGGGTTGGTTTTGCAGGCACATCAGCAGTTGACGATGCAGGATAGGATGCCCCCGTTGTTGGTGCGGATGAGACCACACGTATCTGCGGCTCATTGGGCCATCATGCACGAGGTGGGACTCGGTGGAGTCTAGAGGTACAGAGCGATAGAGAGAGATCACAGCCTGATGGTTGCCCTCATCGAGAGATGAGATCCGGCGACCAATGTGTTCCATCTCCCGACTGGGGAGATGACCGTCACATTGGAGGATGTGTATCGCATCCTTCGGTTACCTATCGAGGGAGAGGCAGTCTTCTAGGTAGATTCAGAGACTGCCATGGACAGCATACTGCAGGTTTTTGGGGATGCAACCGCGCTACTGACCTACCATAGCGCGAGTATCGGGTACGGTGACATGTACCGTGCGCATCGACACGAGACACGACTGGCTGTGTTGATGATGGTTGGGATCACCTGCTTCGCCCTCCCGGACTCAGAGGGAGGCTGCTTCCCATGAACATTGATGGGGGTGCTGCTGGAGATGGTGGAGGAGCACACCTGTTACGCCTGGGCACTAGTATATCTAGTGCAATTATACAGGGAGCTATGGGGCTATCGCCGGAGGAGGCGATTTGGTATTTGTTCTACATTTTTGTTGCATTATTGGGCATACGAGCACATCGTATGCATTAGGCCAGTAGGGTTACCCCAGCAGCCAGGGCCACAGGTCATATACCGATATGGCTTTCAGAGGTGGTTGGGGGTCGTGGGCCAGCCACGAGCAGTTATGGCAGGTCGGGATGTGGCATACTATAGACATTTGCTAGAGGGCCTTACAGCAGTAGACATTATATGGAGACCCTACAGAGGTCACCATCCTGGCAGAGGAGTTCGCGTACAGCTGCGCCTGATCCAGTACACATTCTGGATAGCAGGACGGAGGCCGGGAGAGTACGAGAGGCTACCCCTAGAGAGGGTACGCAGGCAGATGGGGCTGCGACAGGATGAGCCACCTCCCTTCCCTCAGTACAGGAGAGATGATGTAGAGGCCCCACTTCCTGCACCACAGCCTTTGGATCCAGATTGGGTAGCAGAGAGGCCAGCAGGTGAGGGTGTAGATGATGCTGGGTGCACGGGAGCATACAGGGTGTGGTGGGTTGGGCAGAGAGCAGCCAGGATAGTACCGCCTACATAGCCAGACTTGGCTACAGTGATAGGAGAGAGAGATCAGCTCAGGGGTCAGGTGCAGCTCTTACAGGGGCAGCTAGCTGCAGCACAGGCACAGATAGGTGTCTTACAGGGGCAGCTAGCCCAGGCTCAGGCACAGGCACAGGTAGCACCACCACCAGCACCACAGCCACAGGTGCAGGTTCAGGTAAAGGCAGCAGCACAGGTACCAGCACCACCACCAGCAGCGGTACAGCCACAGCCCCAGGCACAGGTACAGGTACAGGTACCATAGCCACAGGCACCACCAGCGGCACCAGCACAGGCACAGGGGGCACTGGTAGTAGGTGTCAGGGGACTAGCCCCAGTACCTATGGTGGCTCGAGAGCGTTACATGGAGGCTAGAGCGGAGGCCCGATACTATCAGGATATTCTTGATGGTACCAGGGCTGATTATCAGCCCTATGCGGCACATAGAGCAGAGACCTCTCGGAGCCAGAGGTCTCAGGGAGGTGCAACCACAGCTGGTGGGTCCGTCACAGGCAGGAGGCGAGAGGCACCACAGGGACCAGTGGGGAGAGGTGCCGAGGGCGGTAGGGAGAGCTGAGGGATCCCAGACATGGTTTTTGTATTTAGAGATGGGCACCGGTCTGCGAACCGGGTGTATTGATAGAGGCCTGCGTGCCTATGTATTATTCATGTATTCATTTATTCATTTATTGTATACCGGCCTGTGAGCCGAGTAGGGGTTATATAGTGGATACTAGCCTACGAGCCGAGTATATATCTATTGTTGATACGAGGGACTGGCCTGCGAGCCAAGTCGAGATTTTTTGACAGTTATTGCGGCCTGCGTGCCGGCTTTGGTGGATTATGAGATCACAGAGGCCCCGATGTAGGGCACATTGTATTTTTGAAAATTTGTATATATATAGAGACGATGTTTTGATCCACATGCAGTGTTCAAAATGTGTTTAAATATTTTGTTAATGGTTGGTAATATATAATGTATGATAAGTTTTAGTTGACATGTTGATAGATGGATGATGTTGATGTTTTTGTTTTTGCACGTATATATGAAAGACATGTTATGTGATGAATTGTTGGTTTTGTGACATTGTGATATATGTAACTGATGAGTTGGATCCAAATGATGTATAGATTGATAGTTGCTTGATATCCGTAGTTGATGGTTTGTGTATTTGTATAAAATAAATGATGTTAATGAAAGTGTAATGCTATATGTGGTGGATGAACAAATGTGGTAAATTGTGTTGTTTATGTAGGAAAAGAGGCGGGCGCAACAAAAATTTAGGTGAGAAATGAAGAAAAGAACGATGTTGAGAAAAGATAGGTGTGTAACCGATATCGGTTAGGGAACCGATATCGGTAGCTGATAGACCGATATCGGTTAAGTAACCGATACCGGTTATTTAGGTATGAGCTTTTCTAAAAATAGAAAAGCTAGGGTGGCAACTTAAGTTTTAATTTTAGAGCCATGCAAGAGGTTAAATACACGAACGCGACGCTTTTTGACGACTGAGACAGGTATTTGCATGAGAGATTTGAGTGATAAGGAGAAGAGAGACAGGAATTTGTATGAGAGATTTGGGTGATAAGACAAGAGACTGGGAAGGTGAATGGGATCGGAGATTCAGAAAGTAGAAAGGCAAATTTGAAAAGAGTGGTGATAATGGCAGGACGAGGAGAAACATCCAGCAGGCAGGGACAAGAGGGAAGATAAGGGCCACCTCAAGCTACTGCAACCCCAGAGGTAAATGTTTTGGTTGTGATTTGATTTTTGCATGTTTTGTGAATAAGATGGGGGAGAGTATGTGGGTAGATATGAGAAAGAAAAGATGATAACAAGAGTTATAAATGAGGTGAGTGTTACGTGGTAGGTAATCAAGGGTTTCGGGTATGTCTGTGTATACAGAGAGGAATAAACCGATATCGGTTAAGTAACCGATACCGGTTATTTAGGTATGAGCTTTTCTAAAAATAGAAAAGCTAGGGTGGCAACTTAAGTTTTAATTTTAGAGCCATGCAAGAGGTTAAATACGCGAACGCGACACTTTTTGACGACTGAGACAGGTATTTGCATGAGAGATTTGAGTGATAAGGAGAAGAGAGACAGGAATTTGTATGAGAGATTTGGGTGATAAGACAAGAGACTGGGAAGGTGAATGGGATCGAAGATTCAGAAAGTAGAAAGGTGAATTTGAAAAGAGTGGTGATAATGGCAGGACGAGGAGAAACATCCAGCAGGTAGGGACAAGAGGGAAGACAAGGGCCACCTCAAGCTACTGCAACCCCAAAGGTAAATGTTTTGGTTGTGATTTGATTTTTGCATGTTTTGTGAATAAGATGGGGGAGAGCATGTGGGTAGATATGAGAAAGAAAAGATGATAACAAGAGTTATAAATGAGGTGAGTGTTACGTGGTAGGTAATCAAGGGTTTCGGGTATGTCTGTGTATACAGAGAGGAATAAACGAGCAATTTATTGTCGTAGGTGGTTGTTTTAGGCAAGATGTATGTAATTGACAGTGACCGGTAGCGGTTAGAGGTAACCGGTATCGGTTACTGAACCAATACCGGTTATGTATAACCGATACCGGTTACTGGAGGAATTTCCAGAATGTTTGAAAAACCCTGGCGGATTGAATGGTTGTTTGTTGTTTTGGTGTATGCAGGCAGAGGCAGGATTGAGGATGAATGATAGTGTGCCAGCGCTGTTGTCACGAATCTGAGTGGATGTAACACCAGCTGAATGGACATTGATAAATTGTTTGGGGTTAAGTGGAATCCGCTATTATTCACAAATTGCACGGAACCATGCTATGTTGCAGGCATTGATTGAGAGATGGAATCCCGAGACAAATACCTTCTATCTGCCAACAGGGGAGATGACAGTAACATTGGAAGATGTGTTTCGGATTTTGAGACTCCCTATTACAGGAGAACCAGTATATCAGGCACTACCTAGCGTGGCACGGGGAGCGATAACATCAGTATTTGGTCCATACGCACGAGATTTGACACAGCGAGGTTTATCCTTTACGTATGGGGTAATGTATGCAGCACACCCTGAGGAGACAAGGTTAGCAGTGATATTAATGATAGCGGTAGGGTATTATGCATTACCGAGGGCAGAAGGAGGAAGATTTCCAAAGGCATTGATGTGTGTTATCTGGGAGATGGTAGAAAGGAACGTTACATTTGCATGGGTACCTACATATTTGGTGGAGCTATACAGGGGTTTATGGGCTTGTAGGCAAAATCACAGGACGACGCTGGATTGTTCATACGTATTACACTGTTGGGCCTATGAGCACATTGTTTGTGTGCGACCAATAGGCCGACCCATCCAGTCGGGAGAAACCGGAGTGCAGAGGTTGGGATTCAGACGATAGGTCCAGATAGAACAAGAGGCCAGATCCTAGGCCGTGATGGGTGATATTGAGTATTACAGGTAGGTATGGGAGAGAGTGACGGTTGCAGATATCTGTTGGAGGCCATATGGAAACTATATGGTAACAGAGAACATAGCTGAGGAGTTGAGGGGTGTAGAGCGATTGAGGTGGATCGCAGGGCACAGGCCAGGTGAGTATGAGAGGATTCCTCTAGATCGCGTGTGGTGACAATTTGGATTTTTGCAGGATATACCCCAGGCTTATAGACCCTATATGAGGATCGATGCAGAGGCAGTATTCTCACCTCCCCAGCCAACACCTCCAGAAGGGCCTAAAGAGGTAGCAGCCGATCGCAGGGTAATGGATGCAGGAATGACAGAGGCCTATAGATTATGGTGGGTAGCAGAACTGTGAGGTGTACGTGAGCGCCCTGACATAGCGGTGATCACAGTAGAGAGGGATCGTCTGCAGCGTTTGGTTCAGCAGCTCCAAACGCAGGTGAATGAGACAAGAGGATTGTTAGTGGTTGCGGAGTCACGGGCGGAGAGACTAGAGGCTGGAGTCCTCCATGCGAGAGGGCGTATTCATATGTTACATGAGAGATTGGCAAATCAGTGGGTGGTACCAATAGCCGTGGTACCTTTGAGGACAGAGAGGCCCGGCGAGAGGGGTCGACGATCACGATCATCTCCTAGTTCGGGATGAGGCGTGAGGGTCTGAGTAAATGTTAGCAAGGTATAAGAATAAATAAGAGTACCGACCTGCGTGTCGATGATAGAGAAGATGTATTTGTTTAACATCTAAATAAAACGAGATATGTATGTTGATTTGAGTTATAATAATAAGAATGTTTTCGTTTTGAATTTCGGTGTTTTGAAAAAGGATAAAGAGGAATGTGATTAAATAGAAATACACAAAAATATTTATATTTATCACACATGATAGGTTATGGTAGGGGATGGTCGAGCTAACCTTGGGAGACCCCATGTCTCCGAAGTGCTGCCTACATAGCCCATTGCACAAAGCAAGGAGGGGCCTCAGACCGATGTAGTTCTCCCTTAGGATCAGGGAGAGGCGAATTCAGGCAATTTGGTATGGTTTAGGCAATTGGTTGGTTGGTAAAAATATTAAGATTAGTAAAGGTAAGGTTGATGGTGTTGGTAATGAATTGGTGATGTTGTAAAAGGTATAAGGGAAGCGAAAGTTAGCCTACCCAAGTAGTAGGGAATCGTGTCCTGATTAAGGTCAACACACAATCCTAGATGCGAGGCAAAGCAGAAAGAGTGCTCCGTAGATGAAGAGAGCTAAACAAACCACACCACGTAGAACGAGCTTGGAGCCCTAGGTACCGTACATAGATGAGAAGTAAATAGGTGAAAAGAGTTGTGTGATCACAATATATCGAGTGTACATTACATCCCTTGAGTTGAAACAAATGGTGAGGTGAGGTGGATGGTATAGCTGAGGTGCAGAGAACTTATTACAAAGTGAGTGTTTTGACGAAAGAGAACCTACCCTAAATAGACAAGTCCATGACTCAAAAGTCCTTTTGAATGAGGCTTTTATTTTATTGAATGTAGACTGATCAATGCGGGAAGTCTACGAGGGATATTGATTGTATTATTCTTGAGGTCTTCACGAAGCTGATCAATGCGAGAAGCTTCTGATAAAGGCTAACTGTGTATAGCTATCCTTCGAGGGAGCAGTCTATTTATAGTAGTAGATATGATTGTAATGCATAGCTGTCCTTCGGGGGAGCAGTCTATATTTAATTTAGATGACTAGATGTTCTTTTGGTGTGAAGCATCTAGTTTAGTAGGAAGTTTGACTCAAGAAAATCCCATAAGAATACGTCTTATTTTAATACATTGAAGTCATGGACTAGACTAAAAAAGGGGAAGGCATCATCAAGGGGAGGTGAGGATCAAACTATGTGAGCTTGATTGTTATTATGAGGTGTAGGAAACAGAGTGTATGTGGTTGGTATGGGAGCTCAAGGGACGAGTAGTAGGCGGATAAGAAGTGATATAACACTAATTTCAACAATAGAATGGTCAAAGATGCAAGGCATTAAGGGGCTTAGGCTCAGGTTTACCATTAAGCGAAGCTAAACAATAAGTACCAGATCCATAGGTGTGAGTGATTATATAAGGCCCAATCCAATTGGGAGCAAATTTTCCACGTTTGCTCTTTTCTAGTTTGGTTACATGTTGATTCTCTTTGAGGACAAGATCACCAACATTAAAGGTACGCTCATGAAGTTGCTTATCATAAGCACGTTTTAATGCGTTTTTGATGGATTTGAAGGTGATCAAGAGCTGTAAGATGGCGTTCGTCAAGAAGCTCCAATTGGGCTAACCGCTCTTGGCGGAAATCATCGTTGGTGAGAATATCCTGAAGAGATATTCTAAGGGAGGGTATTTGTATTTCGAGAGGCAAAATAGCCTCGGTACCGTATACCAAAGAAAAAGGTGTGGCATTAGTAGAGGTACGAATGCTAGTATGATAAGCCCAAAGGGCAAAGGGAATGTGATCGTGCCAATTTCTTCCGGATTCATTGACAACTTTCATGAGGATTTTGGTTAGTGTTTTATTAGAGGACTCGGCTTACCCATTGGCTTGTGGATAGTAAGGTGATGAGAAACTAAGTTTGATACCAAAGTTGTCACAAAGGTCTTGCAACAACTTGTTTTTGAAAGATTTTCCATTATCTGTTATGAGGCGATGAGGAACACCAAAACGACAGATAATGTGGTGGTTAATGAACTCGACAATTTTTTCTTTTTTGATTGAAATGAGTGGAATAGCCTCCACCCATTTTGTGTAATATTCGGTCGCTGTGATTATCCAACGGTGACGTTGTGAAGAGGTCGGGTGAATCTCACCAATAAGGTCTAAACCCCATTGTGAGAAGGGCCAAAGATCTCGAGCGACCTGGAGCTGATGACTAGGAGTATGTTAAAGGTTGGCATGTTGCTGACACATAACACAACGCTTAACATATTCGTAGCAGTCGTTATTGAGAGTAGGCCAATAATAACCAAGGCGAAGGATTCGTTTGGCCACGGCAAGGCCGCTAAAATGTCCACCACAAATACCGTCATGGACCTGTTGGATGGTATGAGTGGCCTCCGCGCCAGTTAGACAGCGAAGGAGGATGCCATCAAAGCCACGTTTATAGAGGAGTCCCCCCATGACAACATAACGTGAAACACTTTTAAGAAAAGCACGTTTGCCGTTACTAGTAAGGTCAGGTGGGAGGACAGAGATTGTAAGGTAGTCGTGAAATTGGTGGTACCAGGTATCCTGCGAACTAGTAGACACAGTATTTATCATACAAACTACCGGGGTTGAATAGGATGGGGCAAAAAGTTGCTGGACCACAACGAATAATTCAGAGTCAGTTGGCGCGGCGGGAATTTGCGAGGCTAAGCAAGCCATAGTATCCGCAAATTTGTTAGTGGAGCGGGGAATGGTTTGTATAGAATAGTGAGTAAATAAGGCTAGAAGTGAATCCACGTAGTGTTTGTATTTTTGAAGTTCCTCATTTTTGCATTGGTAGACGCCCATAACTTGATTGACTACCAATTGAGAGTCACCAAAAATGTTGATAGATTTGATACCTAAGTGCAACGCAACCTGGAGACCCAGAACAAGGGCCTCGTATTCTGCTGTATTATTAGTGCAAGGGAAATCGAGTCGGAATGAAAGAGGCATAGGCTCAGCGTCGAGAGGAATAAGAACAACGCCAGCTCCTCCGCCGTAATGGCATTTGGAGCCATCGAAGAAGAGGGTCATTGGGTACGACTCCTCCGTGAGGGAAAGAGTAGCGATGAGTTCGTCGGGAAATGTGAAATTGGTAAATTGTTCCCCAGGTAAAGGAGCTTCCGCAAGTTGGTCTGCGATGGTTTGTCCTTTGATTGATTTCTGGTGGACAAACTCAAGGTCGAGGTCGGCGAGAAGCATGAGCCATCTGGCAATGCGTTGGTTCAGATGAGGTTTGGCATACATGTAATGGATGGGGTCTGTATTGGTGATGACGAAAGTCTTGTGATTTAGAAGGTAGTGTCGGAGTTTGGTGGCCACGAATGATAGGGCTAGGCATAACTTTTCTATATGTGTGTACCTAGTCTCATAGTCCACCAAAGTACGACTTATATAATAAACGGCTTGTTCGCGATTCTCAGAGTCACGATGTGCAAGCATGGCTCCTACAGCATGGTCGGTGGCGGAAAGGTAAAGGTAGAAAGGGCGGTCGTCTTGGGGTGGGATAAGCACGGGTGGCTGCAAGAGATAGGATTTGAGAGCTTCGAAGGCTTGGTGACATTCTTCGCTCCATTGGAATGCAATATCCTTTTTAAGGAGGTGATGGAAAGGTTGACATCGATCTGAAAGTTGGGAGATGAAACGTCGGATAGATTGGAGCTTACCTTGTAAACTACGCAATTGTTTGAGATTTTTGGGTGGGGGCATTTCTAGGATAGCTTTGACTTTAGATGGATCGACCTCAATGCCACGCAAAGAGACGATAAAGCCAAGAAGTTTTCCCGAAAGAACACCAAAGACACATTTCTTTGGTTGAAGGCGGACAGAATATTGTAACAGGCGATCAAAAATAATGGTTAAAACATCGAGATGTTCACTACGATGTTTAGACTTGCCGAGAAGATCGTCGACATAATCTTCAAGGATAGTGTGCATAATGTCATGAAAAATGTAGGTCATAGCCCGCTGATAGGTAGCACCAGCATTCTTAAGGCCAAATGGCATGACACGATAACAGAAGGTTCCCCAAGGAGTTATGAAGGCAGTTTTGTGTTGATCGGCAGGGGCAACCAAAATTTGGTTGTATCCTGAAAAGCCATCCATGAGAGAGAGCATCTCATGACCTGCAGTTAGATCAACAAGTTGGTCAATGCTAGGTAAGGGGAAGTCATCCTTAGGGCAAGCGAGGTTAAGATCTCAGAAATCCGTGCATATCCGAAGTCCCCCTGTCGCTTTAGTGACAGGTACGATGTTAGAAATCCATTGAGGGTAGTCGATAGGCAAGGATGAAGGAAACAGAAAGGAGTCGTTGGAGCTCCTCTTTGACCAAGAGAGCAATGCGTGGATGCATTTTTCTCAATTTCTGTTTAATTGGCTTGGAATCGGGGTTTCAGGGTGATGTTATGGACAGCAATGGTCAGGATCAATTCCTGGCATGTCAGCGTAGGACCAAGCGAAAGCTTGGTTGCGAGCACGGAGAAAGGTAGTAAAGGCGGCTTGTTCTGATGTGTTAAGGGATTGTCCAATCTTCACAATGTGAGGATCCTCCTCCGTGTGGATGTTGATTTCTATGGTAGATTCGTTCAGCATGGTTTGGGTTTCAGATGGTAAGGCTCGTTGAATATAAGAATCATCCGCGCCAAGGTAAGTGAGGATGGAGTCATCATCCTGGCATTCAACAACATTAATCAAAGGCGAATCCTCTTCGATCATGTCTGGATACAGAAGGGGAAGAGAAGATGGGTCCTCATTATCGCGTTGATAAGTGAGAGGACCTATGAAGATAGCATTTATGAAAAAAAAAAGTTAGGAGGGATGGATTCAGGGTCTATAGATTCTGTGGGTGATGATGGCAAAGTGGGTGATGATGGTTTGGTAGGGGCGACGTCTTCTTCTTCCAGGATACAGCTGACAGGAGGTGTCTCCTGTGTAGGTGTTTCGGGAAAACCGAGACCACTGCGATCATTATGTTTACGGGTAGTCACGGGAATGAGTGTATGTCGGCCTTGTTCGTAAAGACCAAAACCAAAGCCTTTCCAAGCACAGCGAGTCAAGAAGGTGAGGGCGAAACGACGATTTGTCAAGTATTGAAAATCGGATTGGAAGGGAACCACACCAAGAGGAGGTTCAGGGGTAATGGAGGATGCGTCAACACCCCCATACGTTAGGTTAGTGCGGCAATGGGGTGGTCCGTAAGAGATTACCTCCCCCACGCGACGGTCGTAGGTGGGATGTGCATGTAATTGTCCGTACTCCTGCGGGGTAGGGAAAGAACTAACGTTATATAGGCGGTACTCCCCCAGCGTAAGGCGCTGAAAAACATCTACTAAGGGGTCGGAGGTTGGAATGTTAGCTGCGGGAAGGGAAGTGGTTTTTGCGATGGTGGTTTCATCAGTTGAAGGCGTAGGCGCGGTTGAGGTGGATGGTTGAGGTACATTTGAAGAGGATGGTTGGGTTGAATGTATGGGTGTCTTGATTGGTATAAGCACATCGTTAGGGCGGTATAACATATTGCAGGTTTTAAAGGGGGGAGGGTCAGCTTTTACGGTGTAGGACTTCCCCTCGTACTCAAATTTTATGCATCTATGTAATGTTGAGGGAACGCATCCCATGGCTCGGATCCAAGGACGACCCAGCAATATATTATATTGGAACTCTCCCTCCAAGACATAGAAGAGTTCGGGTAAAGTACGTGGTCCTACCCGAATGTTGAGGATCACGGTGCCTAAGGTAGAAGTAATAGCGTCATTGAATGATCGCAACATGATGGGGTTGGCACACATGCAACTAGAAGGGATATTCATTTGTTGGAAGGCTTTTGAAGAGATGATGTTTAGGCTAGCGCCCCCGTCAATCATAACCCGACGTACTCGAATGTCTCGGACGTAAGCGGAAATGAAAAGGGCAGGGTCAGGGTCTTCTGTACCAAAGTCAACAATTTCATCTTCAGAGAAACTGACTGCAGCAGCTTGTGGTATAGAGACAGAAGTGATTGGAGTAGTGGGCTGTTTAGTGAGAGAGGCAACGTGATTGGGTGTTAGAATGGAGGCGACAGGCAGGGTTTCATTAGGTAAAACCTCTATCCCTTGAAGGATCTCAACGAGAGCTTGTCGATGAGATTCAGAAGTCTGAATGAGATCATACAATGTCATTTTTACGGGCGATTGGTGAAGCTGTTTAATCATATTTCGGTGGGCAATGCCATTAGAGACGGGATAGGCGGGTCCGCGAATGACCACTTTAGGTGGTGGTGCAATCGGGATGTTTGACGGAGAAAGAGATGCCGCAGGTGTGTTTTCTTTTGCTTTCCCATTG
This sequence comes from Taxus chinensis, assembly GCA_019776745.2. NCBI lineage: Eukaryota > Viridiplantae > Streptophyta > Pinopsida > Cupressales > Taxaceae > Taxus > Taxus chinensis. The sequence goes on from CM034147.1 coordinate 967,377,975, forward strand.
TTTTTCTGCCCTCGAGTAGCGACACTAATCATATTAATCTCGTAGACCTGAGATGAGGAAGATGGTTGGGATAACTCATGGTCTTCAAGAGGTGGGGTTGTAATAATGATAGATCTTGGTGAGGCGGGGACAGATGGTATAGGAGAGGGAATGGAAACTAAAGGTCTCTCCCTTCGTAAGTTGTCTTTCTTAATCTTTCTATCCGGGAGAGGTGACTGACGAAGGATGGTTTTTAGAGCTTTGCATCCCTCCACATCATGTCCTGGTGTGCGGTGATAAGCACAGATTTTAGACTCATCGTAACCCATAGGTCGGGGTTTAGACGGGTCATAAGGTCTAAGTGGAGGTAGGGAAATGGTCGCATTCTCCACCAACATAGCAAGGATTTTGGCGTAAGATCCTTTGAGTGGGTCAAAATCGGAAGAGGATGAGGGTATTGGTTGTGCGGGTTTTGGTAATGTTTGGGCATGATTGGTTCGCACGGGTGGTGGTTTAGCCGAGGGGTGTTGATACGTGGTTTTCACTAAACGTGATTTCTTTGGCGTAGAAGCTATGTTGGATGATGAGGCCGCAGATGATGTGGTATCAGAAAACAACCACGGGGAAATAGGAGTGACCGAAAACAAATCTTTTGATGATGGAATTTGTTTAGGGTTGATAGGTGGACAGGATACGCGGAGTGACGGTGTTGCTATACCCTGGAATTTCTGTATGGGTGCGGAAGGCGTAGGTTGTTTTGAAGAAAACGCAGGAGGTATGATATATTGATGTAAGGTAGAGGGATGGGGTCCCAATATGGAAGGTAGGTATGACGATGATGGTTTTGATTGTGATAGGGGCACGGATTGAGTTTGTCTCCTAGGTGGCGGGACGGATTTATTTTTGGATAGATCGAGTCGCTTAGGCGGGTGCGTTAGACTGGGCATTGGTGAGGTCCCAAGCGTAGGGGAAGATCTGGTTAAGTTGATAGAAGTGGACGGGGCATTTGGTAGAGGTGAGGGGGGTGAAGGTGAGAACAGGGGCATTTTAAGCTTCTGTAAACACTTCGGGTATATGGTGGAGACATCAGGATCAGTCATTTGCATTTGAGTAGAAAAAGGGGTACTCAAACGTTCCCATAGGGCCTGTCTATCTTCTGTGGAATGACAGTCTCCAGGTGTGATTTGTAATTTTTGTACGGAAGAAAGGTGGGTTGTAATTCCAGTCCACTGCGGGTGTGATACAAGGGGTAGATGAGGCACTGTATCAATAGATGTTAAGAGGTCAACAGGTCGCTGAAAAGATTTAGGCGATGAAGAACTAATAGGTAAGAGGGCGTGTTTGAGGGGGTCCGTTATGGTTAAAGAAGTTAGTGATGTCGGTGTAAGAAGTTTCTCGTCTAAAGGTGACAAAAGGAGTGGCGAGCTCTCCTCTTGTGCAGCAAGAGCGGTAGAAGGGGACGTTTGGGAAATAGATAAATTAGATAACATCCGCTCACAGTCTTGTAGGGATGTGGTGTAAGAAGACTCGTCGATGAGAAGAGAAGTCCGGGCAGTTAACTCTTCTATGGGTAAAGGAATGATTTCACTTTGGCTTGATGGTGGTGAAGGAGGTTCAGACTCCTGTGTTGGTGGAGAGGCTTGATTCAAAAAAATTTCAATAGAGGCTTTTGGCTGAGAATCGAAGACTGCATGGATCTCATGAACACTCTCCTCGGCTAAGATATCTTGGTTTACGTTACTGTTGGACGAGTGATTCGGGAATGGCTTGTTGAAAATTTTCAGATTTCGGTTAGCAGGGGCGTTAGGATTATCGAGGGTTATATCCCCCGCATCAACCATTTCCTGCACTATGTTTTTCAACATCTTGCAGTTTTCATGACTATGTCCTTTTACGCGGTGAAAGTTACAAAAGTCATTTTCTTTGTACCAGGAAGGTATTGCGCGGGTGGAGTCAAACCCAGAGTGAGGTTTAACAGGGGGCAAGGTGATAGCCCCAGCTTTGAGCAATTTCTCCAGGATGACGCCATAAGTTTCTCCCAAGGGAGTGTAATTGATGGGCTCGGCTTTGTACTTATAGGTGGTTTTCGGCGGAGTATTGGACGGTGTTTGAGATTTGACCATTACCGCGTGGACAGCTCCTTTTGATTTAGAAGAAGTGGACGCGTGAGGAGTGGTGGTGTTTGGCTTGTTGGTAGAATCAGGAGTTCGGAAATTGGGGTTTTTGTTACGCAACCGCAATTTCTCTTCTTCTAAGGCTCGAATTTCTAGTTTCCGAGCCATGGTAAAGGCCTCGTCGAATGTGCGGAAAGTTTGAATTTGGAGGGTAGGGGAGATGTGCTTAGCGCAGGCCCGCGTAAATAGTTCGATAAGTTCGGTTTGAGGCAAGGCATACGTAAGTTGGTTGATAAGGCCCCGCCATCGTCCAACGAAATCTGCGATAGATTCGTCTTCAAATTGTCGGATGGCATAGAGGTCGGTGATAGATACTTTCTTGGCAATGTTAATGGAGAAATGATCCAAGAAAGACTGGGCTAGTTGGTTAAAAGAGAAGATTGAGTGCTGGGTTAAAGCACTGTACCACTCCAAGGCAGGTCCTGATAAGGACATGGGAAAGGTGCGGAGTAACAAGGCATCATCATGGGCAATCAAATAACAAGCATGTCTAAATGATCGCAAGTGTTGTTGAGGATCCTCTTTACTATTAAAACGAGTAAATTTTGGCAACTCCCATTGAGGAGGATATGAATGAAGGGGGACAGAAGGGTGAATGGGCTCCCGAAAAACTTGCTCGTATGTCAAGGCGCTACGACTTCCTGAAATAGAAGCCTCCAGGTTTTGCATTTTGTCCATCATTTGTTTGATGAAATCTGTGGTTGGATGAGATGATGGTGCGGTTGTGGTAAACGGAGGCAAGTTGGACCAAGGGCTTCCGCTGGACAATGGTGGGGCTAAGTGTTGATAAGGTATGGAGGATGAGTATGTTGGAGCAACAGAATAGGGATGTCCCATATAAGGTGTTGAGGTTACTGGATACGTGTATGGGAATGAAAAGGTAGGCGGAGCTTGAGAAGGAAAGCTCGTGTGAATAGGTGGCAGAGAGTAAGTCATGAATGGAGTGGTCTGAAAGAGAGATGAGGTAGGGGCAGTTGGTGGTAACGATACGTGGGGTCCAAGATTAACCAAAGGAAAGCTAATCGGGGTCGTATGAACCTCTGAAGCCGTCGGATTGGGAGACGGGGCTAGAGATGCAGGAAGTAAGGCAGTGTTATCAGGAGGAGTGGGAGCTAAATGAGCAGCTATACTAATAGGCATGCCAATAAGGAGCTGACCATCAGGTGTACGGTCAGGGGCATGAGACAAATAGTATTGTACAGCGCTGGGATTAGCATCCAGAAATTTGGCAAAGTCCTTGTCTCCTACAGGAATTTGGGGGATCTCACTGGTGTCCGTAGGGTTCCCTATAGAATGTGAAGGGGGTGATTCAGGCAAAGACACAGAGCAGGCATGTGAAACCATGGTGGCGGCTTGCTTCCGAGTGATGACAACCATGGACAAGAACACACAGGAAAGTTTCAATCTATCAAGAACAAAAACAACCTCAGAATGATGAATTTGGCAAGTTGCTGGTTTGTCAGGGGCTGATGAAGACAGTAACCGATATCGGTTTACTAACCGGTGTCGGTCACAGAGCAAACGACGTCGGTCCCTTAACCGATGCCGGTGTCAAAAGTCTAGGATAAGAAGATATAAAAGGCTGCTAATTTGATTTTTAGCAACGTTGAGTATATTTATCAACTTATTGATCACAGAAGACAAAGTATGACAGAGAAAACAGAATTTGAAAACAAGCAAGATGCACACGCAAATCCAGAGACTAATCCTAGGGTTAATTTTAGTTATCGTGGGCTTATGCCTTTAGACGTAAGATGATGTCAGAATCCTAAACAACAAGACCTAGGGGAAATGTCAAGTTTGTTTTGGCTTATAAGGTTACCTCAATCGGGCGGAGGAATACCGCGGAAAAGGGGGGATGTTTGAGCTGTTGTGTTAATTGTGAAGTGATTCGGTATGTGTTGTGCAGTGAAACTAGGGTTAATTTCCTGTCAATACTGTGGATATCACCCCCACGTGTACGACCTGTTACTTAATCTATGTTCACTAGAATTGAAGAACAACAAGCAGGAATGCAATGCATGTGTTTTAAACCCAAATCGAAAATTATGTTTGATGAAGCAAGAGAGATGACTTTCACTAATGCGAAACTAGGAAAGCAAGACAAATTCTTTACGAAATATATAACAAAAGCAGCAACAACAAATATGCTTCCTAAAATGAAAATAAGCAAGAGAAAGAAACCCAAAATGGGTCCCACCGGGCGTGCCAAAATGTTTCACTCGGAATGTTTCGGCTTCTGGGAATAGAGTTGCTTCTATCCTTTCATTCCTTTTAGAAACAGATGAGGTTAGGGTTAGGAGGAATACCTGTTGAATGTCGAGATGGTGTGCGCGTACCGTAGAGAAAGATCAGGTTGACTGCGGAGAACTCCTTTTTGTCTTGGAAGGACTACCTGCAAATAAGAACACAAGACCACAAGATTTTGATTAAACAATAAATGAGGAAACTGCCTTGGGCCCAGGAAATATAAAACTTCCTTTCGAAGGTGGTCAGTTCCCCTGCTAATATGAATTAACACAAAAGACTGCAAAATATCAATTAAATTGTTTCGTTGAACTGGGTAGGGGAAAGGCTGGTTTTCTGGTTTTGATCAGAGGAACCGATGCCGGTTACTGATAACCGATGCCGGTTACTGATAACCGATACCGGTGGGTTCTAGGATCTTCTTGGTAGCTATGGTGTTTTGTAAGGCTGGTTTATGGATGATATTAGGAAATGGGATGATTAGAAGCAAAAGAATAACAGTTAGATGCAATGACACGTTGGGTAGTAGATTCAGAGACGGATTTAGGAGGACTGAAATTCACAGAGCATAAGAAATGTTATAACAGAGGACATGCAAGATGTGACTTACTGGTTTTGGCGAAGATGCAAGTTGATATACTCCTCTGGTTTTGTAAGTTGACACTTCTGGCACTTCTGGTTTCTTCACTCGTCTCTGCTTGGTCAAGTGAAGATCTGGACTCTGTTCCTCGCTCGCAATGCTCTCTGTTGATCCAGAAATCCTTTGACTGATCTCCAAAAATGAAATTCCGATCCGTTGTTTTGGTTTGGGGAGCCCATTTACAGGGAACCGATGGCGGTTGTGTAACCGACGGCGGTCGAGTAGGAACCGGCATCGGTAAGGAAAAAGTAGGCTATTTTTAGTAAAATAGCCCACCTTCCCTGCTTTTCTCCCGAGAGATCAGTTGCGGGCTTGGTCAAGTGGCTAGAAGGTCGGCTTTGGGTGCGAGTAAGGAGGCATTAGTTATGGATGTGAGTCTAGACCAAGTCATGGGTCTTAATTAGGTTAGTTTAGGGTTAGGGCTAGGTCATGATGAGGTGGCAAAGTGAGGTGGAGGGTAAGGTGATGTGGATTTATCAATTATAAGGTAATTAATAAATAATTGTGTAAGGTTTAGGTAATTGAAGGAAACTTCTCAGGTACCTTAGACTCAAGATGAGGTCTTGCTTTCAAAAAATAGTCTCCAATTTCTTCTACCATGCTAATGAAGGGCTCATTCTTTTTCTATTCTAGGTCCTTTTCTCCTTTTAAACACGCTATTTCTGCAATTTTTTCCTCGTTATCTTCAAGTAACACTCTAATGGTGGTAGCCTTAACAATATTCCTCCACACCTCCTATACAGATACCTTAACCAAGGCATTGCTCACCTACTCATTAGACATTAGAGTAGGCTTTGATGTCATGTGTCAACTTTGGTGTGCCTTCTTCACTCTCCTTGATACACAAGATTCCTCACAGACATTGAAATCTAGCTCATCCATATGGGTATGTATAGACCAGGATAATTATTTCCTTATGCACATGGTTGCTATGTATGGATCCATCAACTCCCATCCATACAATTCCTTAAGGCCCATTGTGCTTTGAAACCGAGCGCAAATGATTTTGCTTGTGTTTAGCATAGCCCATACTTGGTACAACATTTTTTTTTACTTGTTCTCTTTGTTCTTGGCCCCTTAGGAACTTGAGCGCCAAGGTTTAGATTTGGCCCTTATTCTTCCTAAGGAGTAACATGCATGCTAAGTTTCTCTTGCACCATCTCTTCTACTTCCTTTACATGTTCCTCTTCATCTTTCATTTCTTTATCTCTGGGTTCCTCCATATTTTATGGTTGCACTAGGGTTCTAGGCATGCTCTCTTCAAACTCTTTTGCCTCCTCATCCAACTTCGTATTTCTCCTTCTCTTCTTCTTAAGTGTTTCTTTCTGAGGGAAGATTCTATTTGATCTTCTTACATGCTGTGGTGTTCCCGCGCCTTGGGTCATGGTTGTTTTGAATACCTTTTTAAACCGGTGCTCTTTAGAGACTACATCCACATCCAAGTCCTCTTCTCCTTCTTATGCATGCGGTTGATTATTTGCACACTCACTCTCCACTTTATCTATGGGCTACCTCTAGCCTCTATGGTCAAAGCCTCTACTATCTTTGTGTTCCTCTTCCTCCTTGACTATCTATATGGTCGCAGAAGGATTTGGAGTTGACACATTCTACATTGTTTACTTTCCCTTAAGCGGCCATGGGAGTATGAACTCATTCTCCACATACTTATTATTCTCTAGCATAGGCTTGAGCTGAAGATATATGCATGTGGATCCACTGTCCCCAATAGCCAAGCTTACTAGCTTCATATTTATGACATCTGAAATGAGCCTCTCAATGTAGGTAGACCAACCTAGATATACATATGTTTTACTAAGGGTATGGTAGTCACAATCTACCTTTTCTGTGTTGAAGTTCAGAAAGCGTGCATCAAAAAATATATGAACTAAAGCTTGGAAGTAGCACACTGTGAATGCATAAGGCAATTTGCACCATGGACTCCATGTCCCATCCTTCATGGCAAACTACATGATGTAGAAGTGTAGATATACCATGAACTGTACTTCCTTGCCTACTACCGAAGGTAGTTCCTTTAGAATATGCCATTACTCCTCAAACATCGCGTGAATTCGGTCATACCACATTTATGCCCTTTGCTTAAATGAGCCGCTCATTGATCCTTCACATAAATATTTTTTGAACCTTTCCGTGAGGGATTTCTTCTCAGCGAGGTATTCCCAAATTTTATACTTTGGCCCATCGGGCACTCCAATTTCTATAAATACAAGAGATAAGAGGATGGCACCAAAACTTATCTTTTCACCTGCGCACGCTTCCTCAAAAATGGTTTCTACAATATAACCTGCTAAGTTGTAGATTTCTCCCTGGGACATTTTCTTTACAACATAAAGCCACATGGTGTTTACCTGAAACCATCACTCTTGATAATTTAGCTTGGTGAGAAGATATGCTACTGCCTGCACCATAGGGTAATTCCTCAATCTATAGATTTCCATTCCGTACGGACCCTTGGTATACCCCAACTCCTTACTTGTGGCTATAACTGCTTCTTTATCAGTCATATCACTAACAATGTATGTCCCTATGCCCTTCAATCCTATTAATGTCACAATTAGGGCCAATGTGATCCTAGCCCTCTATCTGATGAAATAGAAGAAATCTTCATGGAATCTGATCATAAGCCTTTGGTATAAAGGTTCATGTTTTCCAAAGTATGGGAGCTCATATAGTTGATAAACTCCTACCTATTTAAGAAATGTTTCTCCACCATCATCATATATTGACATATCTTCCACCATGCACTTGTTGGTCTCCTTATTCAGCAAAGTGTCCAACTCTCCCTTGTTATCAGTGGTGTGGTGGTTGTAGTCACTTAATTTATATCTGCGGATGTGGGAATCCCAATCTTGTCTGAATATTACTCCTTTTGGGTATTGCATCTTTGAAAAATTTCTCTCGGGAGAAATTTCAACCTCAACTTCCAACTTTTTCTTTCCTTTTGTGCATGTTGCAGGTGCTTTCTTCAGTGCCATCATAAAAATCCCACATTTTGCCTTCTGTTTTGAATAATTTTAAACCTTGGCTCAAAATTGCGTGCCCTAGCTCGAAACCTCATGCCCTAGATCCTTCTCAATGCTTCTATTTTTCTCAAACCCTTCATCAATGGGGATGTAAGCCTTTTCCGCGTAAAAATCTACTCTCCACGTCTAGTTTTGCAACTGTCTACACCTCAACATGATTCACTTGGCTCAGTTGCACTTAGCTCGCTCGAATACTTATGATTGCAAAGGTAAAAATGAACCTGCATCAAGTCCTTATATAAATTTTCAAAACGTTAGTGCATTTATTTCTCCTTCACTTACCAACAATCCTCTCATTAGTTGACCATTTTCAAAAATTTTGAAAATTTTTGTGTGGTAAAATTTCATGCCCAGCTATAACCTTCTAGTGTGCCTCCCTACCCTCTGGCTATAGACTTCTATTGCATGCACTTCCATCCACCAAGTGCCTCACCACTTTTCCCTCTTCTAGTAGTTTCGATGGACGCTACTTACCTCACTTTATACTATTAATTCATTCATTCCCATGTATGGTCTTCTTTAGAAGCAATCTCCTTTATAACAATGCCTTTCCATACATGAATAACACCTATAACAATTTCTTATCATATGTATGCATTTGTAAATGAAAAATAACAACCACCCCACCCAAATGGTATGTGTAGTCCTCTGCGCATAAAAAATAATTCAAATTATAATTAGCTTCTAGCGCGTAAATGTGCTTATTACACAAAACACCAAACTAAATTGACAAAGAAAAATGACAAAAAATGAAATACATTAAAGGAAATACAGAAAGGTAAACATGTAATAAATGGAAATATTGCTTTATTACAAACACCAAGAAGACTTATTTATAGTAGGGCTTCAGCCTACTCCTGTTAAACTAACCGGGTAACTGTATTCCATCAAGCGCCTCTAACTGGCAAGTGCCTGATTCAAGTATATGAGTGATAACATATGGTCCCAACCAATGCACCTTAAGCTTTCTTCGATGGTGTAGAAACTTAGAATCATAAAGTAATACCATCTGCCCAACCTTAAGCTTCTTATCCCTTATGTGTTGGTCATGCCATGACTTCTGTCTGGCCTTTTCCTGATTTTGACTCCAAATTTCTATGGCGCACCTCTCATCTAACTGTATAAACCTGTCAATTATTTCTTCTAATGCTTTCTCATTAGTTAGACCTCCAGTGCGTGTAATACACAACGAAGGTAACATGAATTCCATAGGAAGAACTACTTCTGTGCCAAACACCAACTGAAAGGGTGTGGCCTTATTCAACCTCTTATAGGTTTTTCTATACGCCCAAAGTACAACATAAAATTTATCATCCCAATCTTTCCTTCCAACATCACAAATTTTTGTCAAGGTTTGGCTCAATATCTTGGTGAAGGCCTCAGTAGTACTATTTACCTAAGGATGATAGGGTGTATTCTTGTGGTACACAACCATAAATTCATCCAATAATATCCTGATCATCTCATTCAAAAAGTGTGTGCCCCTATCACTTGTCAAGCTTAGCAGACATCCATACCTAGTAAGAACATTTTCCCAAAAGAACTTGGATGTGTTAGCTGATATGCAATCCTTTGCAGGCTCTACTTCTATTTACCTTGTAAGATAATTTGTGCATGTGATGATATAACATGATCCAGTTATGCATGGTGCTATTGAAATAGGACCTACAAAGTTTATAACCCATTTCTCAAAAGGCTATGCACTAGCAATAGGCCTCAAAGGCATTTCATCTCTTTTCCCAGGTTTACCAAGGTGCTCACAGTGATCACACACGCCTTACAATACTTGTTTTAATTCTTGTACAGAGTCTCCCCACCATAATCCAGTGAGTAGAATCTTGTGCATGGTGGCATCACCTATATAGTGCCCACCTATAATACCACCATGAGCCTCTTCCATGATATTTTTGCACTCATGTTCCAGTACACTCCAATGTAATACTTCATCTCCTCCAAATTGGGATAAGTCACCATTGATCAACATAAAGGGTGTCACTTGAAATTTAAGTTTTTTCTTCTCCAATGCTTTCATCCCTTCTGACACTATACCAGTGCATAAAAAGATAGCAATATCCTCCAATTCTAAAGGTGCAAAGTGTAACTTGTATAAGCTATGCATCTGGAATTGTATCTTTAATTATTTCCACATCCTGCCCTGATTGAATCCTTGATAAGTGTTCTGGGCCAAAATTACTTTTACCTGGTTTTACCATAACTATAAAATCAAATTCCTGGAATAAGAGCACCCATCGACTTATGTTCCCCTATAAAAACATATTTATTTAACAAGTATTTTAATGCCATGTGATTAGTGTAGAATACAAAAGGTGTTATTAGAAAATAATTTCTGAATTTATGTAGTACGTAGATAATCGACAAGGCCTCGCGCTTAGTTGCTATTTAATTCTATTATGTAGGATTAAAATTTCTACTAGCAAAACAAATATGATGATCTATAATACCTTCTCTAGGTTGAGCTAAAACCACACCAATGGTTGTGCTAGAGGCATCCACATATACATGAAATGGTTGGTTCCACGAGGGAAAATGTAGAATAGGCATTGTTGTAAGTTTCTCCTTCTATACCTCAAATGTGTGATGTTGCAGTTCTACCTAGTAGAATGTCCCTTTCCCTTTTAGTAACTCTTCCAGGGGTGTGACAATCTTCGTATATCCTTTGATAATTTTTTTGTAATACCTTGTGTGACCCAAGAATCCATGCACCTCACTCTGACTAGTAGGATCTTCCAAGTCTACAATAAATACAACCTTAGCTGGATCCACTAAAAAACCTTCCTTGTAGATGATGTGCCCCTTACAAAGTTCCAAATGGTGTAGCAAACACACACTTCTTGATGTTTAAAGAGATACTTAACTATTTGTTGGGCTTCAAAATGGAACATGGCTAGAAACCACACTCAGGGGACAAATGTGTCCCTCTTATTTAATGGGAGAGGTTCCCATATTGAAAGCAGGAAAAAAAAATGTACAAATATACAACTCTCAATGTTTGGACCTTGATATTTTGGAATGTTTTCATACTTAAAAGATTATTAATACAAAGGATTGGAAGAGTAGAGAGATGAAGAAGGAAGAAAACAACAATGTTTTCTAGAGATATAAGTAGCAGAATATATCCTTACACTGAACCAAGAAAATATAGGGAAATGATCAATCACTTCATGACAAATGTGAATCTGTAGACACAAAGTTTTAAATATTAGACAGACAAGAACACAAAGTTTCTTTTGAATGCAAAGACAAATGATCCATTGAATTGAGCAAGGAGAGAGAGAGATATAACAAAGGAACTGAGAAATAAAGCTTCTGTATTGAATTACTTCCAAATTTATTACGCTCCCAAAAAACCTGAATCCTTTTTCCATGGCCAAAACATGTTCTTATAACAATTTGTGTACATCCATACTTTGTCCCCAAGAAAAGAATATCCAAAAGGAATAATGTTTGTTGCAGATCCACTTTTGGAAAGTGACATGAAACAAAAACACTCATGAAAACTAGAGGTTCAAAAAGGAAGATATTTCATCATTTCAAGCATGATTACTTTAGCAGGGGGCATTTCATGATTTTATTCTTCATGTGGTCCTACCATTTCCACCTCTTAATCACTTTCATAGCACTCAAGTGCTTACTTGTGTTGTCCTCTAAAAATTCTCCCTCTTTTGAGAAGTTCAAAATTGAAATTTTTTGAGTTAATGCCTTTTCTGTTGTTCTGGTAAAGGGAAAAGTTGAGAAGTTGGAAAAAACTGCGTCTTTTGAGTCATTTTGTGCAATTTGTGGGTCTGTCAGACATTTTTGTCCCAGATGTCCCAAGTTCATTTGGGCTCCCTGTTCGCCGATCAACCGCTTTACCCAAAATTTGTTTTCTTGCGGGCCCGTCAGAACTTTTTGTTCCAAATGTCCCAAGTCACTCAGGCTCGCTGTTCACCTTTCACCCGCATCGGCCGCATCGCGCACTTTGTATACTTTCGTCCCTCATGTCCCATAAACATTTGTGCATTCTGTCCCCGCGTCCCCCGCATCGGCCGAATCACTCTTTCGCGTCCCACATGTCCCAAATGAACCAAAGGCCATCTGGGCTAATTTTTCCCGCTCTTCCCGAATATCTTGCTTTTCAAGTTGGTAGATGCGTATTTAATGCACATTTATTATATTTCTCTCTCCTAAATGGCTATTTAATAAGCTCTTCCCCTACGCATTTTTACACACTGCTTTCTTGCTATCAATTGCTCATACCCTCGCAATCGGAATTTCTTGTGCACGTACCTGATTCCCCTGCAATTCCATCAAGAGTTCAGACTGTGACTTTGTTTTTCAAATCACTATCAACATGAAGATTAAATTCCAAGGTCAGGAGCAAGTTTCACCGCTCGAGTCTTCGTTCCCGATATAGGGGACAGTGAAGTTTGCCACCTGGACTTTGGAGATTTCTGGACTAGGATGATAGACTCAAACCCCTCTCCTATGGCACAAATGATTCACGATAGTGGCTTGGCATTCACCACTGGTTTCCCAATCTCAGTGCAATGTGCAGATATGGTACTCGCCTGCGGTACTCATTTCAATCCCGACTCAAGAAAACTAACGAATGTGCATGGGGAGCTCATTTCCAAGCTCGATGCTGCCACCATTGGCACTACCCTAAGGATTCCTGAAATGGAAAATTCTATAGTAATCTCTCAGAACCAGGAACAGGCCCTCTTCGACCAGGACAGTGAAAAATACAAGGCGAGGGTGGCGAAGTCTTGGCTTAAAAACCCTAAAAAGGGGGTGTCCCGTCTGTCCAAAGCTCTGTTTCGTGCCGATTTTAATGAGGAGCTGTCAGATTTTATAATCCTACTAGCTCGGGTCATGGGCTTACCCTCTACCAATGAGTTCCATTTTTGGATGTGCCCACTTATCAACATGGTGTGTGAAGGAACTCAGAATATCAACTGGGTAGAAATCATCAGCATGAACCTAGCAGAGCAGCTGTCCAATGTACAACAAACAAAGAAGTTTTACATGACTTCATATCTGATGTATACCCTAGCAGCATCAAGGCAATGGTTTGGATTCACATACATTGATGCTCATAAAGGTGACCCTATATATGCTTACTGTCCTCAATTCACCTTGGACACTAGCAATCGCAACTTTAGGAGGGTGAATGATGCTTTCACCATGTACATTGTAAGACTTCTGGAGAGTGACACGGCGAGGAGGTTCTCTGATGAAGCCATGAACCTAATATCAAAGTACGGTGCCTACTTCATCCAGTTTAGAAAATTCTCCTATATCAGGCTTGCAGGCTATGAGAGCACCCCTCTCAAGCTTCCTATGTTCTGCAATGATAAAATGGCCTTGATCGAGATATGCAGGCAATTGGACAAGTTACACAGAACCTGCAGGGATAAGAAAATCACTGGCCTGCACTTCCCTATATCTTTGGGAAACTACACCTGCAAGACGGCTCTAGATGCACAAAACATAGAGAGAGCCCTGGCTCCCATCACTGTCCATTTCTTCAGGCCAAGAACTTGTTTTGACTTGAAGAAATTTATTGAGCAGAACCTCAGAATCAATTACCATCATATGGCAGACACAGAAGACTATTGGGCTGACTGTGCTGATGATTTTGAGGCAAGGAGGAGGCATTATGGCAGGTTTTCTCTCCAACTGATTCAAGAGCTTAACTTGTACCAAGTTCCTGAAGGGCTTCAGGATGATAATTCTGACCTATTTTCATATGAATATGACAACTTAGTCAAACACACTCCCTTGGAGGATTTGGATTGGTTCAAAAAGGAGAAGGATGATCTGGCTGAAATCTTAGCCCCTGTCCTAGTAAGAACCAAAATCTGGTTTGACAGGAGAGTTCGTGAGTTTAGAAGGCATTCAGGAGAATCCTCCTCCAAGGATACTTCAACACCAAGAAAGGAGGCATTGACACCCAGTTCGGAAGCACCTGTACAGACCCCTCCTACCTCGTCAACTAAAGGTCCTACATCCTCCACTCCTTCCTCATCCACCCAAGTATATCAGAAGAAAATCAAAGAAGTCAAGAAGGAGCCTGTTGAAGAAGATCCCCTGATGAAGCATTCAAAATTTCCCTCAGGACCAGAGAACATCATTGTTCTCAGTGAAAGTGAGGAGAGTGAAGTGCCAGTCTCTATAAGCACTCCAGAAGCCCCAACAGATAAAGAAAAAGAAGTTCAAAGCACTGAGCTTCCGAGCACCATTGACTCCTCTATACCAGAAGCCCCGAGTGCCCCACTCATATCTCAACTAGAGGAAACAGCAGTGCACACTCTGAGTGCCATGAGTTCTCTTTCTCTTGGTCCTCTTGCCCCACCTTCTTCTTCCTCCTCTTCTTTTGCATGGGTACAGCCTTTCGTTGATAGTAGGAAGAGAAAGTCTTCCTCTCGAATCTCGGGACCCAATTTTGATGCTGTGGTGGCCTTATTGGGTACTACCCCTCCTACTCCTGCCAAGAAGGCCAGGACCACCTCACAAATAGTATCTGATGCTCAGGGCCAACAATTCCTAGAGATAGCCAAGCCCAAGGTTGACAAGCCAGAACAGGATTTGCAGGCGTCTGATCTAGAGCTCTCGAGGATCCCCATGGGAGAGTCCACCCCTGAAGGTGAGATTCAAAATCTTCAAGAAATAGTCACCAGGGTCATTGGGAGGGTGGAAAAAGGGAAACAAACTATAGAGCAGCTGGAAGAGCAGGCTCAGGTTCTTGCAGGTTTCATCAAGTCACTGTTGTCCAAAGATAAAGTTTTAGACCCTACCCCACTGACTACTCTTCCACCACCTGTGATCCTCAGCCAAGATGAAGTCCAGAGTATCAAAGATATACACAAGTATTCCATCTATGGAAGGGCTATGGAGGCCATGGTGGATGATATGCTCATTGCAGGGTTGAATTTCATTAGTGAAGCCTTCAAACTCAATGAGAAGGTAAATAATCTACAACAGAAACTATCCTCCACCATTGGAAATATAGATAAAGAGCTCAAACTCTGGAGCAGCTGTATAGTAGACCTTCACCTTATGGGACAGGCTGATGAAAATATTTTAATGGCAAGCAAGGTCTTCGATGATGCAAAAGATAACTTGTCAAAATCATGGGTATACAGTGTGGAATGGAAAATCAAGGTGCTGGAGGAAGCTTTGGGAGAATTGAGAAATAGCTGGCAGAAGGGTGAGGCCTTCAAGACTTTGGTGGTATCTTGCTTTCAAGGATATACATTGCCACCTCCATGATGAGACCTCTGGTGTGCCCCTCTCCTTGCAAGAAATCAAAGCTCAATTCAGAGCTTTTGTCAAAGATAATTTGTTCAAAGAGGATTCTGTCTCCAAGGAAAAGATGAAGGAAATCTGCTCTCTCCAGTCTGCTATTGAAGAAGCAAATAAAGATTATCATACACACGTCGAATTTGACAAAGAGATGGAGAAGTGCCTCGGATTTTGGACCCAGTCCACTGCCAACACATCGGTCCCATGTGGCAGAGACATAGCAGAGGCGTTAAAAAGGTTTAGACAGCGGATCCTCAAATCAGTGGGCCCTTCTCAATCATGAACACTTGTCTTCTTCTCCTGACTTTTCTCCCTTCTTTCTTTCCTCATCTCGGATTTATTGTAATTAGTTGGGGTTTTGCGTTAAGCAGCCCTTTAACTAAACATTATTTAAAAAGGTAGTTACCAAGAGTAACTGATTTGTAAAACTATATAGTGGCCTCTCTTTGCCATTTTGAGGGGGGAACTTGGCTTATTTTTGAAAGTGTAAGAAATAGTAAAGCAATCAATACAAAAGGATCTTCTTTCTTTGTCCATCTGATTCTTTTATTCACAAGCTATCTGTTGAATATTGTTAGATCATTTGTCTGCATTATGCTAAGAAGCTTTGTATTCTTGTAGATGTTATTTATGGAACTGTGTGTCTTTTCAAATTGCATCTCATTAATTCGAGTACAAATGGTCTTATTCCAATTCATTATATTCTGGCACGCATAAGGAATTATTTTGTCATCTATAATTCTGGAGAATGCTTTTCTACTCATTTCCACATCTTCATTCCTCTGTACTTTTGTGATTGATGATCTATTAAAAATGCTTTCATGATATCCAAGTTCCGCGGTAAAACTATGCTCTGTACATATGTAAATAAGTTTTGCTTTTGAATAAGGGAACCTCTCCCACTAAAGAGGAGGGACTTCTTGTCCCCTGACTGTTGTTCTTCTTGAAGTCCTTTTTGACGACCAATAGTTTTTGGCGACTCCGCTGGGGAAATCATTTCTTGACGTATTCCAGTTCCATAATCATTTATCGATCATCCTTTGATCTGGAAACTCCATGTTTTACTCGTGGGAGAAGGGCCCGTGGTATTGAAGATTCTCAGTTTCAGCTTTTGGAACAACAGAGTTTTCCCTTCCCTTCAACAGGAAGAAATAGAAGAGCTCGTTCAACAAGCATTCCTCCTGTCAAAAGTAGAACCCCCGTGGGTGGTTTTTCTTCTGAGCAACTCAGTCCTAATCTCTGTGCTCTGATTCTTGCTGGTGTTTCAGTTCCCCTTCAAGCCATTTTTCCAAGAATGGTGGTACCATTGCCTTGGGGCCATCATGTTGGGCCTCTTGCCCTTCCTCAGCCTTTGCATGAGTTACCCAGAGGTAACCAGAAGAACTTCCCCAAATTCAGAGGTGATGGTAAGGTACATCCTGATGAGCATATCATGGCCTTCATAGTTGCATGTGGAGTTCTGGGGGTTGAACATGAAGATGTCTCAGTGAGGCTTTTTGTTGAAACTTTACAAGATAATGCGGCTGATTGGTTCTATCACCTTCCAGCCGGAGCTATCACTAGCTGGAACACAATGAGAACAAGGTTTGAGAATCGTTTCAAACTGGCAGAAGACGTGCATGCTTTGCTGGCCCAAATTTCTCAAATAAAGAAGGAATCACAAGAGCCCATGAGAGAATTTGTGGCTCGATTCAACAAATTGATTAACAAAATCCCACCAGATACTCAACCTATAGATCAAATTCAAAAATGCTTCTTCCTGAATGCCCAATTGCCGGAAGTTAGTTATGCATTGAGAAGAGCTAATCTTGCAACATTGGCCGAAGATCAAACTCTTGTTGTTAGTGTCGAAGATGATTTAATCATGTCAGGGAAGTTGAGAAGAGATCCTTCTAAATCTAGGTCTTCTTCTTCCTCCTCTTCCACTGCTGGGCCTAATACTGATCCATTAGTACAAAAACTTGCAAATGATCTCATCACCATTAAGAAACAATTGGCTCAGCACGCCCCCTATGCAGACGTTCCAAGGAGGAATTTTCAGCCCAGAAATCATTTTCCTACTTCTCAAACAAGGCTAGCACTTGAAGGACCTCCTATTAAAGTCCCTGTTAATGCAACCTGTGAAGTTGAAGAACCGGAGGATGAAGAGGTTAGTGAAGATTGTGAAGAATTTGTTGAAGAGGTCGATGAAGAAGCAGAGGAACCTGAGGGATCTCGAGTTAATTTCTTCACTACTGAAGGTGTTGATGAAGAAGATGATTATGATGAAGTAGTGGTGGACATGAATAGTGAATCATACGTTGTCATGACTCGAGAGCAGACAAACAAAAAGGAGAAAGTGATGCAGCTGGCCAAAAGATCCAAGGAACATCCAACGACTATCCCTGTAATTGCAAAAAGAGGATTTCCTATCCCCATTACGTCCACACCCAAGGTGAGTCCTGTCAATTCTGCTACTAAAGTTACTTCTTTTTCAACTCCTAAGACCGATAAGCCTAGGGTTCCAAGCGAGGATAGCTCGTCCACTTCTGGGTCTTTCGATATCATTGATCACCTGAAAAAGACCAAGGTTCAAATCTCAGAGGCTGAGTACTATCAAACCCACCCCAAGGATTTTGCCAAAATGGTTCACTTTGTCAATTCCCATTCCAAAACTACCTCTAAAGGCCTCTTACCCACTCCATCTTCTGCACCACAACCCAATCTGGTAGCCTCTGTCACCTCACCTAATGACAAGATCAAACCATTCTATGTAACCCTCCTTATAGCAGGCCATAGACTCAGCAATTGCGTCATAGACTCAGGGGCATCAGACAATGTAATGCCTGCCAAAGTAGCCCATGCCTTAGGCCTAACTCTCACATGCACTTACGGGTCTTGTTATTCTATGGAAAGTAAGGAAGTACCCCTAGTCGGAAGAATTAAGGATGCACAAGTAGCTTTTGCTGCTTTTCCTGAGAAGAAGGTTTTGGCTACTATCCTAGTAGCAGACATTCCTCCTTCATATGGAATGCTGCTAAGTAGGAACTTCTGTAAAGATGTGGGAGGAGAAATTCAAATGGATTGGTCACATGCCCTCATACCTGTTAATGGGAAAATGAAGAAGTTGTTGCCTGAGAAGCAGTCTGAGTATATTGTACAAAAAATAGATGATCCCAAAGCACAAATACTTTATGAGGATATGGGGCATGGAAACTATATGATTATGTCTCTTGAGGAAATCCAACTTCCCAAAAGATCACTTAAGGATCCTAATGGTGTTTGGATATTAGAGTTTGATGGAAGTTGTTCCTCAGCTGGTTCTGGAGCTGGTGTAGTATTAGTGTCTCCTGAGGGAAAGGTTTGTCCTTTCTCATTCAAGTTACAATTTGAAAATACTAATAATACAATAGAGTATGAAGCTCTCATTCTTGGGCTTCATGTGGCAAAAGAAAAGGGTGTGAAGAATCTTCTAGCTCGTGGAGATGCGGAGCTGATTGTTAAGCAAGTTAGAAACCTTTTCCAGGTAAAGAATAGAAGGTTGAAACATTATAGGAATCAGGTGTGGGACTCCATCAAATTTCTTGACGCCTTCTCCATTGAAGCAGTGCCTAGGGAGAAGAACACCAGGGCTGATTCACTAGCAGTCTCAGGGTCATTGCTGATACCTCATCCTGACTTCTCTCAAGATAGGTTTACCATTGAAATGATCCATAGGCCCAGTGTACCTGATAATGCAAGTAACTGGCAAGTTTTCAATGATGATCAACATTTTCTTTCTTTCTTAGAACTCAGGGATAACTTTGAACAATTGTACTTTGAAGGAAGTGACAATTTACCTCGTGAAAGTGTGCCTTCCAATAAAGAAGATGTCAATGAAGAAGAGATGGATCAAGATGGGTGTATCAAACTCAAAGGGAACAAGATTCCAAAGGGACTGGTGAGTTTAGAAGAATTGTTTGACAAGCATGACAGGTATGTGAAGTCTAAAGCTTCTACTGGATCACAACAATCAGCTGAGTATGATAAAACTAATATTGGGAGTTCCATTGACCCTAAACTCGTGAACATTGGGAAATGTTGCACGCCGGAAGAAAAGAAGAAAGTAATTAATCTTTTAAGGGAGTATAAAGATGTTCTTGCTTATTCTTATGAGGATCTAAAAGCTTTTCAACCCAAGGAGATGCAGCATTTCATCCCTCTCAAACTGGGGATTAAGCCTTTCAGGCAGAAACAAAGGCAATACAATCCTAAGATAGCTGACACCATCTTTCAGGAAATACAGAAGTTATTAAAAGCCAAAATCATTTTTCCTATCCACCATTCAACATGGATTGCCAACATTGTGCCTGTTAGAAAGAAAAATGGTGAGATTCGTATCTGTGTTGACTTCAGAAATCTGAATCAAGCTTCTTTAAAGGACAACTATCCTTTTCCCATGATGGATCAAGTCTTACAAGCTGTAACGGGATCTGAAATGTTGTCTATGCTTGATGGCTTCTCAGGATATAATCAGGTAGAAGTTAATACCGCAGATCAACACAAGACGGCCTTCACTACCCCTTGGGGTACCTTTGCCTACAAAAGGATGCCTTTTGGGCTCATTAATGCCGGTGCCACTTTCCAGAGAGCTATGGACTTGGCCTTTGGAAGTTTAAAAGGGAAGTGTATTGTCGTGTACCTTGATGACTTGACTGTATTTTCCAAAGTAAGGGCAGATCATTTTCAGCACCTGGAAACGGTTCTTTTGAAATGTAGAAAACATGGGATCTCTTTAAATCCTAAGAAATCTGTCTTTTGTGTCACAGAGGGAAAATTGTTAGGGCATGTTGTCTCTAAAGATGGTATAAAAATTGATCCTGAGCGAGTTCAAGCTATTCAGCAGATTCCCCTTCCAACCAGCAAGAAGGGAGTGCATTCTTTCTTTGGTAAGATTAACTTCCTGAGAAGATTCATCCCTGATTTTGCAGAGCTAACCTTGAATATCTCTCAAATGATGAAGGGAAAACAGACGTTTGGCTGGTCTCCTGAAGGTAAAGAAGCCTTTGAAGGTATTAAAAGGGCTATTGCTAAAACTCCCGTCTTAGCATGTCCAGATTTCAGTAAAGATTTTATTATCTATTGCTATGCCACAGATAACACCCTGGCTGCTGTTTTGACTCAAGAAGATTCTAATAATCATGAACTCCCAATTGCATTTATGAGCTACATTCTAAAAAATCATGAGTTAAAATACACCATAATGGAGAAACATGCTTTCGCAGTGGTTAAAGCTGTCAAGCAGTTTCATTTTTACATTCTTAACTCTCACTCCACAGTATTTGTACCTGATACAACCATCAAGTCCATTCTCACACAACAGGAGTTTGGATCCAAGAGAGGAAACTGGGTGGCCAAGGTTCAAGAATATGACATTGACATCAGACCAACCAAGCTCGTCCATGGAAAAGGCCTGTGTGAACTCATCGCTGAGGGAGCTAGACATGAGTTACCAGAGGATAAAGTTGATCTCCCTACCATTCTGTTTCTTGGCTCAATTGATGAATGGTATGCTGATATCGCACACTTTCTCACATATGGAGAATGTCCCTCTCATTTGACTGCCAAAGAGAGGAGAGTTGTTAAGCTAAGATCAGCCCAATATGTGTTGTGGGAAAATGCCTTGTTTAAGCGTGGGTTGGATGGAAGATTTCTAAAATGTGTGGACAAGGAACAACAGAGGAAGCTGCTTTCGGATTTTCATAATCAAGCATGTGGAGGGCACTACTCATCAACTGTCACTTCTCATAAGATTCTTCGTGCAGGATATTACTGGCCTACCTTGTTCAAAGATGCATCAAAGTGGATTGATAAATGTGAAGCTTGTCAAACCTTCATGGGTAGACCCAAGTTGGCTTCTTTGCCCCTTAAACCAGTTGTGATCGAAGAGCCTTTTCAACAATGGGGTTTAGATTTCATTGGAACACTTAATCCCTCTTCTAGTGCTGGTCACACCCACGTATTAACTGCCACAGATTATTTTACTAAATGGGTAGAAGCCATTCCAGTGAAGAGTACCACTTCAGAAGTAGTATGCAGTTTTATCAAAGAAAACATCTTGGTGAGGTTTGGTGTGCCAAACAAGATCGTGACGGATAATGCTTCAAATTTTTCTTCAACTGAAATGATGGATTTTTGTTATGGATATGGCATCTCCCTGGCTCACTCCTCAGATTATTATCCTCAGGGGAACGGACAAGCAGAATCGACAAACAAAAATCTGGTGGCTATAATAAGGAAATTAGTTAATGAATCTCAGAGGAACTGGCACAAGAAACTCTATGATGCTCTTTGGGCAGATAGGGTCACACCTAAAAGAGCCATTGGGATGTCTCCTTTTCAGGTAGTATATGGAGTGGAAGCTCAATTGCCCGTAACAGTGGAACTACCAGCCTTGCATTTAATGAAGGCCATTGAAGACACCAGTTTCAATGATTCTTTGGATAAAAGGATCATGTACCTTCACAAATTGAATGAGGACAGGTTGAAGGTCGCTGATAGAATATCTACTCACCAACAGAAAGTAAAGGCCTTGTTTGATAAAAAAGCCAGATCCAGGGATTTCAAAGTTGGAGACATTGTTTTGCTGTGGGATAAAAGGCATGAACCTCGTGGTAGCCATGGCAAGTTTGATTCTCTTTGGCTCGGACCTTTCAAGATCAGGCACTTTGCTGGTGAGAATTCTTTTTACCTTGATTATATGGATGGTTCTTCCCTCCCACTTCCTTATAGTGGGCAGTACCTGAAATTGTTTAAGTCATAGGTGATTAGGAAGTCCTTTGTATATTCTGTATAGCGTGTGCGTGTGTTTCCCCTTCTTGTTTTTTTGTTTTGTTTGTTTGGGGTGTTGTCTTCTGTGTTGGTTTGCTTTTGACTCCGTGGCCCAATGGATAAGGCACTGATCTACTTCCCCTAGATTTTCTGAGAGTTCTTGCCTTGTCTCATTTCTTTAGACTTTAGCCAAGTCATCCCCAGAAGGAGCCAGCTGTTGTCCTCTCAAAATTCTCCCTCTTTTGAGAAGTTCAAAATTGAATTTTTTTTGAGTTAATGCCTTTTCTGTTGTTCTGGTAAAGGGAAAAGTCGAGAAGTCAGAAAAAAACTACGTCTTTTGAGTCATTTTGTGCAATTTGCGGGTCTGTCGGACATTTTTGTCCCAGATGTCCCAAGTTCATTCGGGCTCCCTGTTCACCGATCGGCCGCTTTACCTGAAAATTTGTTTTCTTGCGGGCCCATCAGAACTTTTTGTTCCAAATAACACAAGTCACTCAGGCTCAATGTTCACCTTTCACCCGCATCGGCCACATCGTGCACTTCGCGTACTTTCATCCCTCATGTCCCAAAACATTTGTGCATTCTTTTTCCCGCGTTCCCCGCATCGGCCGAATCACTCTTTCGCGTCCCACGTGTCCCAAATGAACCAAAGGCCATCTGGGCTAATTTTTCCCACTCTTCCCAAATATCTTTCTTTTCAAGTTGGTAGATGTGTATTTAATGCACATTTATTATCTTTCTCTCTCCTAAATGGCTATTTAATAAGCTCTTCCCCTACGCATTTTTGCACACTGCTTTCTTGCTATCAATTGCTCATACCCTTGCAATCAGAATTTCTGTGCACATACCCGATTCCCCTGCAATTCCATCAAGAGTTCAGACTGTGACTTTGTTTTTCAAATCACTATCAACATGAAGATTAAATTCCAAGGTCAGGAGCAAGTTTCACCGCTCGAGTCTGTCATTCCCGATATAGGGGACAGTGAAGTTCGCCACCTGGACTTTGGAGATTTCTGGACTAGGATGACAGACTCAAACCCCTCTCCTATGGCACAAATGATTCACGATAGTGGCTTGGCATTCACCGCTGGTTTCCCAATCTCAGTGCAATGTGCAGATACGGTACTCACCTGTGGTACTCATTTCAATCCCGACTCAAGTGAACTAACGAATGTGCATGGGGAGCTCATTGCCAAGCTCGATGCTGCCGCCATTGGCACTGCCCTAAGGATTCCTGAAATGGACAATTCTATAGTAATCTCTCAGAACCAGGCACAGGCCCTCTTCGACCAGGACAGTGAAAAATACAAGGTGAGGGTGGCAAAGTCTTGGCTTAAAAACCCTAAAAAGGGGGCGTCCCATCTGTCCAAAGCTCTGTTTCATGCCGATTTTAATGAGGAGCTGTCAGATTTTATAATCCTACTAGCTCGGGTCATGGGCTTACCCTCTACCAATGAGTTCCATTTCTGGATGTGCCCACTTATCAACATGGTGTGTGAAGGAACTCAGAATATCAACTGGGTAGAAATCATCAGCATGAACCTAGCAGAGCAGCTGTCCAATGTACAACAAACAAAGAAGTTTTACATGACTTCATATCTGATGTATACCCTAGCAGCATCAAGGCAATGGTTTGGATTCACATACATTGATGCTCATAAAGGTGACCCTATATATGCTTACTGTCCTCAATTCACCCTGGACACTAGCAATCACAACTTTAGGAGGGTGAATGATGCTTTCACCATGTACATTGTAAGACTTCTAGAGAGTGACACGGCGAGGAGGTTCTCTGATGAAGCCATGAACCTAATATCAAAGTACGGTGCCTACTTCATCCAGTTCAGAAAATTCTCCTATATCAGGCTTGCAGGCTATGAGAGCACCCCTCTCAAGCTTCCTATGTTCTGCAATGATAAAATGGCCTTGATCGAGATATGCAGGCAATTGGACAAGTTACACAGAACCTGCAGGGATAAGAAAATCACTGGCCTGCACTTCCCTATATCTTTGGGAAACTACACCTGCAAGATGGCTCTAGATGCACAGAACATAGAGAGAGCCCTGGCTCCCATCACTGTCCATTTCTTCAGGCCAAGAACTTGTTTTGACTTGAAGAAATTTATTGAGCAGAACCTCAGAATCAATTACCATCATATGGCAGACACAGAAGACTATTGGGCTGACTGTGCTGATGATTTTGAGGCAAGGAGGAGACATTATGGCCAGGTTTTCTCTCCAACTGATTCAAGAGCTTAACTTGTACCAAGTTCCTGAAGGGCTTCAGGATGACAATTCTGACCTATTTTCATATGAATATGACAACTTAGTCAAACACACTCCCTTGGAGGATTTGGATTGGTTCAAAAAGGAGAAGGATGATCTGGCTGAAATCTTAGCCCCTGTCCTAGTAAGAACCAAAATCTGGTTTGACAGGAGAGTTCGTGAGCTTAGAAGGCATTCAGGAGAATCCTCCTCCAAGGATACTTCAACACCAAGAAAGGAGGCATTGACACCCAGTTCGGAAGCACCTGTACAGACCCCTCCTGCCTCATCAACTAAAGGTCCTACATCCTCCACTCCTTCCTCATCCACCCAAGTATATCAGAAGAAAATCAAAGAAGTCAAGAAGGAGCCTGTTGAAGAAGATCCCCTGATGAAGCATTCAGAATTGCCCTCAGGACCAGAGAACATCATTGTTCTCAGTGAAAGCGAGGAGAGTGAAGTGCCAGTCTCTATAAATGCTCCAGAAGCCCCAACGGATAAAGAAAAGGAAGTTCAAAGCACTGAGCTTCCGAGCACCATTGACTCCTCTGTACCAGAAACCCCGAGTGCCCCACTCATATCACAACTAGAGGCAACAACAGTGCACACTTTGAGTGCCATGAGTTCTCTTTCTCTTAGTCCTCTTGCCCCACCTTCTTCTTCCTCCTCTTCTTTTGCATGGGTACAACCTTTCATTGATAGTAGGAAGAGAAAGTCTTCCTCTCAAATCTCGGGACCCAACTTTGATGTTGTGGCGGCCTTATTGGGTACTACCCCTCCTACTCCTGCCAAGAAGGCCAGGACCACCTCATGAATAGTATCTGATGCTCAGGGCCAGCAATTCCTGGAGATAGCCAAGCCCAAGGTTGATAAGCCAGAACAGGATTTGCAAGCATCTGATCTAGAGCTCTCAAGGATCCCCATGGGAGAATCCACCCCTGAAGGTGAGATTCACAATCTTCAAGAAACAGTCACTAGAGTCATTGGAAGAGTGGAAAAAGGGCAAAAAACAATAGAGCAGCTGGAAGAGCAGGCTCAGGTTCTTGCAGGTTTCATCAAGTCACTGTTGTCCAAAGATAAAGTTTTAGACCCTACCCCACTGACTACTCTTCCACCACCTGTGATCCTCAGCCAAGATGAAGTCCAGAGTATCAAAGATATACACAGAGTATTCCATCTATGGAAGGGCTATGGAGGCCATGGTGGATGATATGCTCATTGCAGGATTGAATTTCATTAGTGAAGCCTTCAAACTCAATGAGAAGGTAAATAATCTACAACAGAAACTATCCTCCACCATTGGAAATATAGATAAAGAGCTCAAACTCTGGAGCAGCTGTATAGTAGACCTTCACCTTATGGGACAGGCTGATGAAAATATTTTAATGGCAAGCAAGGTCTTTGATGATGCAAAAGATAACTTGTCAAAATCATGGGTATACAGTGTGGAATGGAAAATCAAGGTGCTGGAGGAAGCTTTGGGAGAATTGAGAAATAACTGGCAGAAGGGTGAGGCCTTCAAGACTTTGGTGGTATCTGCTTTCAAGGATATACATTGCCACCTCCATGATGAGACCTCTGGTGTGCCTCTCTCCTTGCAAGAAATCAAAGCTCAATTCAGAGCTTTTGTCAAAGATAATTTGTTCAAAGAGGATTCTGTCTCCAAGGAAAAGATGAAGGAAATCTACTCTCTCCAGTTCTGCTATTGAAGAAGCAAATAAAGATTATCATACACACGTCGAATTCGACAAAGAGATGGAGAAGTGCCTCTGGATTTTGGACCCAGTCCACTGCCAACACATCGGTCCCACGTGGCAGAGACATAGCAGAGGTGTTAAAAAGGTTTAGGCAGCGGATCCTCAAATCAGTGGGCCCTTCTCAATCATGAACACTTGTCTTCTTCTCCTGACTTTTCTCTCTTCTTTCTTTCCTCATCTTGGATTTATTGTAATTAGTTGGGGTTTTTGCGTTAAGCAGCCCTTTAACTAAACATTATTTAAAAAGGTAGTTACCAAGCGTAACTGATTTGTAAAACTATATAGTGGCCTCTCTTCGCCATTTTGAGAGGGGGAACTTGGCTTATTTTTGAAAGTGTAAGAAATAGTAAAGCAATCAATACAAAAGGATCTTCTTTCTTTGTCCATCTGATTCTTTTATTCACAAGCTATCTGTTGAATATTGTTAGATCATTTGTCTGCATTATGCTAAGAAGCTTTGTATTCTTGTAGATGTTATTTATGGAACTATGTGTCTTTTCAAATTGCATCTCATTAATTCGAGTACAAATGGTCTCATTCCAATTCATTATATTCTGGCACGCATAAGGAATTATTTTGTCATCTATAATTCTAGAGAATGCTTTTCTGCTCATTTCCACATCTTCATTCCTCTGTACTTTTGTGATTGATGATCTATTAAAAATGCTTTCATGATATCCAAGTTCCGCAGTAAAACTATGCTCTGTACATATGTAAATAAGTTTTGCTTTTGAATAAGGGAACCTCTCCCACTAAAGAGGAGGGACTTCAAAATTTACATCTCTTTAAACTTATCAATTTGGCTCCACAACAAACCAAAAATGCATCTCATGAATAAAGGACAAGGAAACAGAGAGAGAAGAACAAATAATGGTGCACATTTGTATCCTTTGGAGCCTGTTGGTTGGATATTTTGTCAAGCCAAAATATGAGGTTCAACCACAGTACATGAGATTGAATCCCTCCTCAAAGACAGGTGAGGCTGCCTATTTATTGCTAACCTAAAACACAGTAAATAATATATACAGTATTCACACTAATCTAACCATTGGGGGTTGGGATGAGATCCCCAAGTCCACATTCACACAATTTAAGAATATTGCTTTCGCAAGTGAAATTGGTTAGAAACTGTTACAATGAAAGAAGTACAGTAGAAAGGAAATAAGAGAAGCGTATTTTCTTTCGAGTAAACACAGAGCACGAAATAATCATACGAGTTTTAGATCATAAATGTAACGTCTAAGATAATTAGAAGCATTGAGATTCTATGCAAAGAATAGCTTAAGATCATGAACATAAGAACACTATCTCAAGTAAGATATATTCTACAACACAAAGTCTGTAAAACAATATCAACTTCTATTCTTCAAAATGATTGAAAGAAAACACAAAGTTTTTCTTCTTTCCAATAGCCTCTTAATCCTCCAAAAATTCTCGACCCTTTGGAATGCACACACATCCCTTATTTATAACAAGAGAATCAGAGTCAAAATAGGACAGATCCTGAAAAGTAGCATGTTTTAACTAGAGTTCAACTTTTGCATGATTCTCACGCAGGAGATCAAGTCAAAGTCTGAATTAAAAATATGATAAAACGGAAATAAAACAGGCATGTCATTCTAAAAATAGAAATGACATGGGACGTTGAAACTTAGTCCGAATCATCATCTTTTTCTCCTTCTTCCTCCAGCTGGGACTTTCTGTTCTGAAACTCCTGAAACTTTTGAATAATGTCCTGCGTCTCATTTTCATCGGGCCCATTGGAATGATCATTCCATATCTCGCAGGTTTCATGAATATCAGCAGCAATCCCGGGAAGCTTTTTCAATCTTTTATTGAGCTTTTTTTAAGGCCTCCAGCGTCTGTCATGAAGAAAATTGGATGAAGAGATGCTCGGAACCCTGGAGATGCTATGCACGCTGAAAAACCCGATTGAATGAATGCACCGGAAGATGAGAAGAACCTGACAGGCTGAAGAAGATGTCGGAACCTTTTGAGAACCCGACAGGTCTGGTATGTCAGAACTTTGGCGGAACCCGACACTGCTTTTAATGACGGAAATCCGGAGAAACCCGACACCCACTATCCTTGACGGAACTTTTTGAGAACCCGCGCTTAGTGTCGATGACAGAATGTTGAGAAACCCCGTCACTTCGAGCTTCCTTTGACGGAACTTTTGAACCTGTGGAACGGCTTTAAAAAGCCGGGTAGCACAGAGTTTTTTCCCTTGAATTTTAACATATAAAACATCCTTTCTTTGGTATTCATATTCCAAAAATCATGCAAGTAATTGCAATTTAAAAGGAACAGTACCAATTAATAATCCCAAGAAGAAAATAAACCCTAAAAACCCCAAAACGCTTTCCAAAACGATACGGAAGGAAAAAAGGAAGAAAAACCCTCAACAACGCCAAAGAAATACACGCAATCGTTTCTAAAATCAAGAATAAAGAAGGAAAGATAAATACCTTCAAATCGAGACAGGTGAAATCAAAAACAAACGATCCAGTACGATAGCACGAGTTTGCGGGTTTTGGGAGCAGGAGAGCATGCGCAAAAATCCACGGTTTAAAATTATGAATGGTGAAAATGACGTGTAAAAACCGTGTATTTATAAGAAAATTAGTAATAAATACACATCAGCTCCACACGTGCCAACTCATCGACTGCATGGCATGTGCCACGTCAGCATGTTGGAGGAGTCCGGAAAACTGATGGGAGAAGATTTAGTGTATTTCGGGTTTTGAGCGTCGGAAAACATGGAACACAAAGCATGTCTTGAAACACGAATGTTCCGATGCATTAAACTTCCGAAAACCCGATTTACAAAGGATTTTCCTAATACTTGGCGGGTTTCGGGAATCGGAGAACATGGCATATAAAACATGTTTTGGAACATGAATGTTCCGATGCCTTAGAATTCCGAAAACCTGATTTACAAAGAATTTGCTCAATACAAGGCGGGTTTCAGGTTTCGGAGGTCAAGAGACATAAAGCAGGAAAACTCATGTCAAGATGTTAATAATACCCGAAAACCCGATTTCTTCAAAAAGAAGTCATAACTCAAAATTACTTTGAAAATTTCGTAGAGGTTATCCAACCGTTTTGTCGTTAACTCAAAATGGGGATAACAGCTGGCTCCAGTTGGGGACTTTCTTTGTAATACCAAAGGAAGAGAACTCAGAATCTCTGGTCTTATTCATTGGGCTACGGAGTCAAGAAGAAAACCAAAACAAAACAAACAAAACAGAAAGCAAAGCGAAAGCAAACACACAACGGAAAGTAAAATATGTACAATGCAAGAGAGCATCTTGCATCAATGGTGGAACAGCTTCAGATGTTGTCCACTGAAAGGCAAAGGGAGTAACCATCCATCCAAATATGATAGAAGGAAACTATTTTCACCATTCAACTCGTGGATCTTGAAAGGTCCTTTACATAAAGAATCAAATTTTCCATGCATTCCTTTCTGTTCTCTTCTTTTATCCCAAAGCAATACCAGGTCTCCAATCCAGAAGTTACGCTGCTTTGATTTCCTGTCGAAAATCTTCTTTACCTTGCTCTGATGATCTGCTATACGATCAACCACCTTAATCCGCTCTTCTTCTAGCTTGGTTAGGTACATAACCCTCTTTTCTATAGAATTCTGAAAAGCTATATCTTCAATCGCTTTTGCCAACCGCAAGGCCGGCAATTCTACTGAGATAGGAACTTCAGCATCAGTCCCGTATAGCAATTGAAAAGGGGACATCCCTATGGCTCGCTTTGGAGTGATCCGGTCAGCCCACAACGCATCATACAATGCTTTGTGCCATGTCCTCTGATTTTCGTCTACTAATTTCCTGATTATTGTAACCAGATTCTTATTACTAGACTCAGCTTGCCCATTGCCCTGTGGATAATAGTCAGATGAATGAGCCAAAGTAATGCCGAATCCATAGCAGAATTCTGTCAATTCATGTGACGAGAAATTAGAGGCATTATCTGCTACAATTTTGTGAGGAACACCGAATCTGACGATTATGTTTTCCTTTAGGAATTTGCAAACAGCTTCAGAAGTTGCTTGCTTGATCGGTACAGCTTCTACCCACTTAGTAAAATAATCAGTAGCGGTCAGCACATAATTGTGTCCAGCACTAGAAGCAGGATTCAATGTTCCAATAAAATCAATCCCCCATTGGCGAAAAGGTTCTTCAATTACCACAGGCTTTAGAGGAAGAGCTGCTAGCTTAGGACGACCAACGAAATGTTGACAAGCTTCACATTTTGATACCCATTCAGCTGAATCTCGGAAAAGAGTAGGCCAATAATACCTGGCCCGTAAGATCTTATACACCGTTACGGAAGATGAAAAGTGTCCCCCGCATGCCAGGCTATGAAAGGATTCCAATAACTTTTCCTGTTGTAACTTATCAACACAACGCAAAAAGACACCATCAATACCTTTCTTGTATACTGCATTATTCCACAAAAGGTATTTTGCAGCTCTCAACTTAACAGTCCTCTTATCCTTTTGATTTAAATGCAGAGGGCATTCACCATAGGTTAGGAAGAAAGCAATGTCAGTGTACCACTCATCAGTCGTACTTACAAAAAGCACCACAGGCAGCTCCGAAGGAGTATCTTGAGTCTTTTCACACTCTTTTTCAATATGGTTTTCTGCAATCAATTGACACAGGCCCCTTCCTCATACCAACTTGGTGGGTTTGATGTCCAAATCGTACTCCTGAACCTTTGCTATCCAAGTACCTCGTTGACTTCCCAGCTCTTGTTGAGTCAGAATAGACTTAACAGCAGTATCAGGAATAAGAACGACCGTATGGGAATTCAGCACATAGTACCTGAAGTGTTTTACTGCTCTTACCACTGCGTAGGCATGTTTTTCAATCTGTGACATCTTCAATTCATGCTCTTTCAACGGACAGCTCATGAATGCGATAGGAGCTTCAATGCCTTCTCCATTTTCCTGCATCAGGATCGCTGACACTGTGTGGGCTGAAGCATAGCTATACATGATGAAATCTTTCTTAAAGTCTAGACATACTAGGGTCGGAGCGCAAGCAACTACCTTTTTGATTTCTTCAAATGAAAGTTTCCCTTCTGCACTCCATCTGAATGGGACTTTGCCTTTCATCATTCCAAGAATATCCTTGGTTTTGTCAGCGAAGTCAGGTACAAATCTTCTCAAGAAATTAACTTTTCCGAAGAAAGAATGAACTCCGGTTTTACTTGTTGGTAAAGTAAGACTCTGAATGGCCTTTAGCCTCTTTGGGTCAATTTTAGTTCCTTCTCTGGTCACAATATGACCCAGCAGCTTTCCTTCTGTAACCCCGAACATAGACTTCTTAGGATTCAACGAAATTCCGTGACGCCTGCATCTCTGAAGTACCTGTTCTAAATGATCATAATGATCACTTCGTTTTTTAGAAAAGACAGTCAAGTCATCCAAATACACGACTATGACCTTACCCATCAGATCTCTGAATGCTAGGTCCATAGCTCTCTGAAAAGTAGCTCCAGCGTTGATCAAACCAAACGGCATCCTCCTATATGCAAAGGTACCCCAGGGGGTTGTAAAAGCTGTTTTGTGTTGATATTCTGTGGTTACCTCGACTTGATTATATCCCGAAAACCCATCGAGCATGGACAACATTTTTGATCCAGTAACAGTTTGCAATACCTGGTCCATAATAGGCAAGGGATAGTTATCCTTCAGTGAGGACTGATTCAAGTTCCGGAAGTCAACACAAATCCGGATCTCGCCATTCTTTTTCCTCACAGGAACAATGTTGGCAATCCAAGTGGAGTGATGGATTGGGAAAATAATTCTGGCATCTAACATCTTCTGAATTTCTGCCAGAATAGTCCCTGAAATCTTCGGATTGTAATGCCTTTGCTTCTGTCTATAAGGATTCACATCAGGCTTTAGAGGAATACTGTGCTGAACATCCTTGGGCTTGAAAGATTTCAAATCTGCATAGGACCATGCCAACACATCGATGTATTTCTTTAAAAGCGAAGTGAATCTTTCCTTCTCTTCAGGAGAACAACATTTACCGATATTCACCATCCGAGGTAGATCAGATGAGCCTAGATTGATTTGATCAACTTCAGAGGAAGAACCTCCTTCAACTTGTCTCTTATTTTGAATGAAGCGATCGTGTTTATCGAACAAACCTTCCAGGGAGACTAGACCCTTTGGTATCTTGTTACCTTTCAGCTGAATAAATTCGCCATCAACTTCTTGATAAGGATCTGAAATGGTTTCACGAAAGGCAGATTCGGAACCCTCAAAATACAATTCGCTGAAATTGTCAGCCTTTTCCAGAAAAGCTAACACCTGCTGATCATCGTTGAAAACCTACCAGTGAGTTGCATTATCTGGGACGCTAGGGCGATACACAATCTCAATAGAATATGTGTCTTGATTAAATTGAGGATGAGGAAGAAGAAGAGATGCAGACACGGCCAAAGAATCAGCCTTGTCATTATAATCTCTTAAAACTGCCTTAATAGAAAATGCATCAAAGCATTCTATGCTGTCCCAAACTTTGTTCCTGTAATGCCTCAACCGGTCGTTTTTTACCTGATATATACCCCTGACCTGATTAACAATCAGCTCCGCATCTCCCTGTACTTTGAGATTCTTGATTCCCTTCTGTCTGGCTAATTCTAATCCTAATAACAGGGCTTCATATTCGGCCGTGTTATTAGTATTATCAAATTGCAACTTGTAAGCTGATGGGAAAATCTCGGAGCTAGGAGATATGAGGACAACACCAGCGCCCGATCCAGAAGTTGAGCAGCTACCATCAAACTCAAGCGTCCAAATAGCATTGGGATCTTCTTCTTCAACATCTACAATAGGTATTTCTGAAGCCATGAAATAATTCCCAAAGCTAGCATCTTCAAAAAGAATCTGAGCTTTCGGATCATCTGATTTGGTCACCAAATACTTTGCTTGTGGTTCAGGATAAAGAACCTGTTGAACCCCTTTGATTGGGATCTTAGCTTGGGTCCAATCCATATTAATTTCTCCTCCGACATCTTTACAAAATCCTCTACCCAAAAGGATACCATAAGCCGCAGGAATATCTGCAACCAGAATAGTCATTTTCACCCTCTTCTCAGGAAAAGCAACAAATGCGAACTGTGCGTCCTTGATTTGACCAATCAGAGGGACTTGTCTAGTTTCCATAGAATAGCACCGTCCATATGATTTAGTCAAAGTAAGCCCAAGGGCATGGGCCACTTTTGTGGGCATAACATTATCAGAGGCTCCTGAGTCAATGATGCAATTGCTGAGTTTAAACCCATTTATAAGTAGAGACAAATAAAATGGTTCAATCTTTCCTGAGGAAGAAGCAGAGGTTAGATTATTCTGAGGTGTGGGTTGAGTAGGATTTGGAAGGAGACCTTTTGAAGGTGATGGAACAGCTGCTTTACTTCTAATAAACTTAGCCAGCTTTTCAAACTGTTCAGGATTTGACTGAAGGTATTCTGCTTCTGACATTTGAATTTTAGTTCTCTTTGCATGATCAATAATATCAAAAGCAGTATAAGAAGGAATGATAGTAGGCTCAGTTCTAATTACATGAGCTTGTGCTGGGGCACTGGCCTTAGGAGAAGGAGCATAAGGAGCAGCTGTCTTTTTAGTAACCTCTTTCTCAGTTTGCGCCGAAATAGGTGTACCCCTCTTGACTATGGATATGGGAGGTTCCTTATTCTTCTCCTTAGTATTTTCTAGAGGTCTTCTGGGATTTTGAGATTGAGACCGAGTGAAAACAAAAAATGATTGACCATCGGACTCACATTCATCTTCATCATATTCTAAATAACCAATGCTGGAGTCGCCAGCTAACTCTTCATAAGACTCATCAGCATATCCTGAAGCTTCGAAATCTTCACGAGGATCTTGTTCTTTTGGTTCATCATCTTCTTCAATCAGCTCCACTGCTGCATTGACGGGCGGAGCTTCAATTGCTAATCTTGGTTGAGCAGGAGCTAACCGTGGCCTATCTCTGGCAGGTACACCATTGTTATTAAAATTCTGCCTAGGGATATCCCGGTACGGAACATTGCTCCCCTGCTGAGACACTTGCTTCTTTAGAGCAATCAAATCATTAGCCATTTTTTGAAACATAGGGTCAGTATTACCTTGAGAAGAACCTTGATTTTTGAGTTTGGGTATATCTTTCTTGATCCTTCCGGCTAAGATGAGATCATCCTCTATTTCAGTAGCCGTTGACTGAGCAGTAGCCAAATCTGGGATAACCGACCTTCGTAATAAAAAGCTTATATCAGGAGGTTGAGCATTGATGAAGAAGCACTTTGGTTTTCCAGAGTTGGTACAGCTATAACTGGAATTTTCCGAATCAGCTTATTGAACTTAGCCACGAATTCCCGCATAGGTTCATGCGATTCCTTCTTCATATGAGTAAGCTGGGCTAACAATGCATGAGAATCTTCGGCTGGTTTGAAACGTGCCTCAAACTTGGTCCGCATGGTAGCCCAATCCGGAATGCATGCATTCAAGAGGTGATAAAACCATTCAGCTGCTACTCCCTGCAATGTTTCAACGAAGAGTCGAACAGAGACGTCTTCATGGGCTACTCCGAGGACACCGCATGCAACAAATAAAGACACAATATGCTCATCAGGATGCTGCTTCCCATCCCCATTGAACTTGGGAATGTTTTTACGTGATCCACATGGTAACTCATGCAATGGAGGAGTCAAAGTAAGAGGACCAATGGCTGCACCCCAAGGCACAGGTTGAACCGCCATCCTTCTGAAAAGAGTGCGTATAGGGATCCGGGTATCAGACAAGAGTAGTGCACGGCAAGTTGCAGATGCTTCAGGTTCTTCAGGGATCCGATTTCTCCGAACAGGTGAAGAACTTCTGGCTCGATTAGAGACAACGCTGTTGGGAGAAAGGCTGAAATTGTGCTATTGCAGCAACTCGAAGAGTGGATCAATTTCACCTTGAGCTCGGCGATACCGAGTGAAGATCCTCCTGGCCAGCTTGAACTGAAAGGAGATATTATTAAAAATAAGGCAAATATGGAGTCGCCAGACACCGAGAGGATAAGCTTTGTACTATTGATCCGTATTTCCCCAGCGGAGTCGCCAAAAACTGTTGGTTGGATATTTTGTCAAGCCAAAATATGAGGTTCAACCACAGTACATGAGATTGAATCCCTCCTCAAAGACAGGTGAGGCTGCCTGTTTATTGCTAACCTAAAACACAGTAAATAATATATACAGTATTCACACTAATCTAACCATTGGGGGTTGGGATGAGATCCTGAAGTCCACATTCACACAATTTAAGAATATTGCTTTCACAAGTGAAATTGGTTAGAAACTGTTACAATGAAAGAAGTACAGTAGAAAGGAAATAAGAGAAGCGTATTTTCTTTCGAGTAAACATAGAGCACGAAATAATCATACGAGTTTTAGATCATAAATGTAACGTCTGAGATAATTAGAAGCATTGAGATTCTATGCAAAGAATAGATTAAGATCATGAACATAAGAACACTATCTCAAGTAAGATATATTCTACAACACAAAGTCTGTAAAACAATATCAACTTCTATTCTTCAAAATGATTGAAAGAAAACACAAAGTTTTTCTTCTTTCCAATAGCCTCTTAATCCTCCAAAAATTCTCGACCCTTTGGAATGCACACGCATCCCTTATTTATAACAAGAGAATCAGAGCCAAAATAGGACAGATCCTGAAAAGTAGCATGTTTTAACTAGAGTTCAACTTTTGCATGATTCTCACGCAAGAGATCAAGTCAAAGTTTGAATTAAAAATATGATAAAACGGAAATAAAACAGGCATGTCATTCTAAAAATAGAAATGACATGGGATGTTGAAACTTAGTCCGAATCATCATCTTTTTCTCCTTCTTCCTCCAGCTGGGACTTTCTGTTCTGAAACTCCTGAAACTTTCGAATAATGTCCTGCGTCTCATTTTCATCGGGCCCATTGGAATGATCATTCCAAATCTCGCAGGTTTCATGAATATCAGCAGCAATCCCGGGAAGCTTTTTCAATCTTTTATTGAGCTTTTTTTAAGGCCTCCAGCGTCTTTCATGAAGAAAATTGGATGAAGAGATGCTCAGAACCCTGGAGATGCTATGCACGCTGAAAAACCCGATTGAATGAATGCACCGGAAGATGAGAAGAACCTGACAGGCTGAAGAAGATGTCGGAACCTTTTGAGAACCCGACAGGTCTGGTATGGCGGAACTTTGGCGGAACCCGACACTGCTTTTAATGACGGAAATCTGGAGAAACCCGACACCCACTATCCTTGACAGAACTTTTTGAGAACCCGCGCTTAGTGTCGATGACGGAATGTTGAGAAACCCCGTCACTTCGAGCTTCCTTTGACGGAACTTTTGAACCTGCGGAACGACTTTAAAAAGCCGGGTAGCACAGAGTTTTTTCCCTTGAATTTTAACATATAAAACATCCTTTCTTTGGTATTCATATTCCAAAAATCATGCAAGTAATTGCAATTTAAAAGGAACAGTACCAATTAATAATCCCAAGAAGAAAATAAACCCTAAAAACCCCAAAACGCTTTCCAAAACGATACGGAAGGAAAAAAGGAAGAAAAACCCTCAACAACGCTAAAGAAATACACGCAATCGTTTCTAAAATCAAGAATAAAGAAGGAAAGATAAATATCTTCAAATTGAGACAGGTGAAATCGAAAACAAACGATCCAGTACGATAGCGCGAGTTTGCGGGTTTTGGGAGCAGGAGAGCATGTGCAAAAATCCACGGTTTAAAATTATGAACGATGAAAATGACGTGTAAAAACTGTGTATTTATAAGAAAATCAGTAATAAATACACATCAGCTCCGCACGTGCCAACTCACCGACTGCATGGCATGTGCCACGTCAGCATGTTGGAGGAGTCCGGAAAACCGATGGGAGAAGATTTAGTGTATTTCGGGTTTTGAGCGTCGGAAAACATGGAACACAAAGCATGTCTTGAAACACGAATGTTCCGATGCGTTAAACTTCCGAAAACTCGATTTACAAAGGATTTTCCTAATACTTGGCGGGTTTCGGGAATCGGAGAACATGGCATATAAAACATGTTTTGGAACATGAATGTTCCGATGCCTTAGAATTCCGAAAACCCGATTTACAAAGAATTTGCTCAATACAAGGCGGGTTTCGGGTTTCGGAGGTCAAGAGACATAAAGTAGGAAAACTCATGTCAAGATGTTAATAATACCCGAAAACCCGATTTCTTCAAAAAGAGGTCATAACTCAAAATTATTTTGAAAATTTCGTAGAGGTTATCCAACCATTTTGTCGTTAACTCAAAATGGGGATAACAGAGCCCTAGTTTGTTAATGGCATCAAAAACCAGATGAGTGCTTTCAGCCACTCTTCCCATCTGTTAGCTTTGAAATTGGACCCTACACGTGGCAAGATCTAAGAAATGATGGGATTGGGGAGAAATCCTTGTTTCAAGACATTTGGGAGAAAAAGCATAATTTCTCATTTTGCTCCGTCGGCCCGCCTTGATTTTTTAACATGAGCACGTGGCACACCTTGATTTGAAATGGGGTTATGGATCAAATTCACATTTTCTTCCACTGGCACACTTTCCCGATTTCATTCTTCAACACATGGCATAACCTGATTGGTTGCAGGGATGTGCTTCACTTTTATACTTTATCTATATTGAAAAGGGGAAAAATTCCAACTTTTCCCCCGAAAGTTCATGCCTCCGCCATTGACTTTTCAATGTAGGCCACGTGTCCCTTTCTGATTCACTATGGGCCTCAACTTAGAACTTATCACTTTGTATGAGCAGGGCTGCGGGTCATTTTAGAACTTTTTACCCTTTGCAGAAACAAAGCTAAAATTCCTAAAGCCCTCCGTCGGTCTGCCAAAGCGCATATGAACTGAAAAATGGCCATGTGTCCCTTTGCGTGAGCAGGGCCACGGGTCATTATAGAACTTTTAACCCTTTCGCCATAATGCCTTAGAGAATAAAATGGATCAATCACCTCTAAATTCCACCAAAACTGCTCCAGCTAATCAGGGACCCGTGGGGATGCGAGGCAAATCTGACATTTTTTCCAATATCACCAAAAGTGATAAGTTCAAAAAGGAACCCATCCAGCCACATCTAAAGAGAAGAAAACACGTAGCTTCACCTTCTGAGAAAGAATTTGACAAGAAAAAGAATGTAGAAAATTAAAAAGAACGAGAAAATGGCATTTTTTCACCTGATGAAGATTTTATTTCTGCACAAGGTTAGTATGTGAAGAATGCAAGTTTTTGCGTCCTTCAAATGCATAAAATAAGATCATAAACCCCTGCCATTCATGAGAAATAAATAGAATGTTATAATGGCTGCAGACTGAGGAAATGCATAAAATGTCATGGGGGGTCAAAATGTGCATTTGAGGGGCTTGAAACATGAATTCCTCCACGGAAAGACTTCAATTTTAATGAAATTGGATTTTAAAAAAGGGGGGAAAATTGAGGGGACAACAGTTGGATCTTTCTGGGGATGATTTGGTAAAGGAAAGATGTAAAAATCAAGAACCATAGAGAATTCTGGGGATGGACAGATCAGTGTCATATCCATTGGGAAATGGAATCAAAAAGTAATATCAACACAGAAGAGAACACATACAAGGAAACAAGAAAAAACAAGAAAACCAGAAAGAAAACACTATATAAAATGTACAGAGGAACCGCCAAAACTGCTAGGTTTTGAACTTCAAAAATTGCCCACTATAAGGAAGTGGGAGAGGAGAACCATCCATGTAATCCAGGTAAAAAGAGTTCTCACCAGAAAAATTTCTAATTTTAAAAGGACCAAGCCAAAGGGAATTAAATTTACCATGGCTTTCTTGAGGTTCATGCCTTTTGTCCTAAAGAAGAACATTGTCTCCCACTTGAAAAGTTTTGGGTTTAGCCTTTTGGTCAAACAAAGCTTTTACCTTGAGTTTATGAGCTGATATTATGTCAACCACTTGCAATCTATCTTCATTCAACTTCTGGAGGTACATAATTATTTTTTCCAGTGAATTGTTAAAGCTGGCATCCTAAATGACCTTCATCAAACGTAAGGCTGACAGTTCCAATGTCATTGGTAGCTGAGCTTCAACTCCATATACCACTTGAAAAGGAGAAATTCGAATGGATCTCTTAGGTGTAATCCTATCTTCCCATAAAGCATCATATAGTTTCTTAAGCCAATTCCTCTGAGAGTCATTAAAAAGCTTATGAACAATGGTGACTGAGTTCTTGTTAGTTGATTATTCTTACCCATTCCCTTGGGGGTAGTAATCTGAAGAGTGATCAAGGGAAATGCCATAGCCATAGGAGAAATCTATCATCTTAGCAGAAGAAAAATTGTAAGCATTGTCAGTGACAATCTTGTTTGGTATCCCAAACCTTATTAATATGTGCTCCTTGATGAAGTTGCATACTACTTCAGAAATAGTACTTTTGATTGGAATGACTTCCACCCACTTGGTGAAGTAATTAGTTCCAGTCAAAAAATGAGTATGCCCTACACTTGAAGGTGGATTGAGTATCCCAATGAAGTCCAAACCCCATTGTTGAAAAGGTTCCTCAACCACTGCTAGTTTGAGAGGTAAAGCAACCAATTTGGGTCTTCCAACAAAGGTTTGACATGCTTCACACTTGCATATTTGAACAAGGTAGGCCAATAATATCCAGCATGGAGGATTTTTTGGGTTGTGGCAGTAGAAGAGAAATGACCTCCACATGCCTGGTCATGAAAGGCTGAGAACAATTTATTTTGCTACTCTTTGTTAACACATTTCAAAAACCTTCCATCTATGCCTCATTTGAACAATGCATTTTCCCACAACACATATTGTGCAAACCTTAATTTGATGGATCTCTTATCCTTGGCACTCAAATGGGATGGACATTCTCCATAAGTAATAAAGTGTGCAATACTAGCATACCATTCATCAATTGAGCTAAGGAAAAGAACAACAGGGATATCAACTTCCTCTTTGGACAATTTGGCATCAGCTCCTTCAGTAATGAGTTCACATAAGCCCTTTCCTCGAACTAGCTTCATGGGTTTGATGTCAATATCATACTCCTGAAATTTTGCTACCTAATTACCTCTCTTGGTTCCAAATTCTT
This sequence comes from Taxus chinensis, assembly GCA_019776745.2. Taxonomy (NCBI): domain Eukaryota; kingdom Viridiplantae; phylum Streptophyta; class Pinopsida; order Cupressales; family Taxaceae; genus Taxus; species Taxus chinensis. Next base: position 967,418,354 of record CM034147.1, read on the forward strand.
GTTGTGTAAGAATGGATTTAATAGTTGTATCAGGCACAAACACAATAGAATGAGAGTTGAGGATGTAAAAATGAAATTTCTTCACATCTTTGACCACTGCAAAAGCATGTTTCTCCATCATGGTGTAATTTAGCTCATGGGCTTTCAAAATATAACTCATGAATGCTATGGGGAGTTCATGACCTTCAACATTCTATTGGGTTACCACAACAGCTAGAGTACTTTCCGTGGCATAGAAATAGACAATGAAGTCTTTGCTATAATCAGGGCATGCCAAGATTGGAGTCTTTGTTATAGCTCTCTTGATGTCTTAAAATGCAACCTTTCCTTTAGAGGACCAACCAAAAGTCTGCTTCCCTTTCATCGTGTGGGAAATGTTCAAAGTAAATTCAGCAAAATGAGGTATGAATCTTCTTAAGAATTTGATCTTCCTAAAGAAAGAGTGCACACCCCTTCTTGCTTGTGGGGAGAGGGATCTACTGAATTACCTGGACTCTTTCTGGATCAATCTTGATTCCCTCCTTGGAGACAATGTGTCCCAATAATTTTCCCTCGGTGACACAAAAGACAAATTTCTTGGGATTCAAGGAGATTCGATGCTCTCTAAACTTTTGGAGGACTATTTCAAGGTGTTGGAAATGATCAACTCTGGTTTTTGAAAACACAGTCAAGATCGTCAAGGTATACAACTATGCATTTTCCCTTGAAGCTGCCAAAGGCTAGGTCCATTGCCCTATGAAAGGTGGCACCAACATTGATGAGGCCAAAAGGAATTCTCTTGTAGGCAAAAGTGCCCCAAGGAGTTGTTAGTGAAAAATCACAGCACCCCTAAATTAGTTGTCAGATCTACTTTTCGAAGGCAAATTCATTTGGTGTGATTTGCATAACATTGAGTTTTCTCCAAAGCACGAGACTTGGAAAATGAGAAAACTCTCCAGATTAGAGGCTGGTTCCTATTTCTCTATTTAGGTGTATGCATGAAAACTTACAGAGGGCCTATTCCTAAACCTAATCTAAGTTTTACCAAGGAGATAGGGGTAAAAGGAATGTATGAAATCAAACTAAGCTATAAGGTGATGCAGCAAAGGAATGATGAACATTTGTTTTGCTTATAGACACAAACCAACAAAATGCATATAATGAGTCTCGACCCAACATTTATTGATTTAATCAGAGAGGAGAAAGAGAGAGAAGCAGGAAAAGCAAGTCGAAGCCCAACCACTGCTATTAATGTCTCCTTTAAGATCTATCCCCAAATCTTCCTCGACTGCATCAATCTCTAGTTTAGCACCTCAAAGAAGGAGGAAACGGCGGAGCAGATAGAATCTGATCTGGTTGTTGGGGTAGATGGATCCCACATTAATGGTATTGAAGATATTTTCTCCATTTTTACTTACCTAACCTCTCCAAACTTAAAGTTTTGGATCTCCACAGCATGGGCGAAGCCGAGATCTTTCCAACGATAACAAATTTGCAATATTTCGAGCCATGAGTCGAAAGATATGACCCTTGGAATTTTTTATCGGGTCCGTACAAAAGGGCGGGAAAACTAATTTGAAAAATAGGCCCCCTTTTGACCTTTGGGACAAGTGGAGGGCTGGCACTTGTCTGAAAGTAGCCTCTATATTTTACTCTTGGAATAGTACGGGGATGACATGTGGCTTCCTCCGCCGGCCTGCTTCATTTATTTATTTCTGGGTAAGTCTTTTGCTTGGTGAGGTCATATTTATTTGATCGGGGACACGCAGTGGTTCGATGCTTGTTTGAGAACCCTATCTCTATTCATCCCTTGAGTTAGCATCGTTTGGACATTTGGAACTCTCCTCCATCCTACCCTTATGCATTGACTATTCAACCCGACTCTGTCCCCTTTTAGGAGACTAGACACGTGGAGGCCTTGTGCCCATTTGAAATTCCCAATCAAAATTTACTCCCAAAGGAGAGTTTATTTGACACTTAGAAGCCTCCGCAGGTACCTGGACTTTTCAAATATCTTTACCTTACTTTTTCAGACCCTGGGCTACGTGGTGAATTGGCACTTGTTTAAGTCTCCACTTTTGAAACTACCCTTGGAGATGCACTGCTTGGACACGTGGCATCCCCTACCAACACTTCTATACTTAGCCCTTTTTTGAATCCTACTTTTCCTACCTTTTGAATTTGGTTGACTATTTGCTACGTGGAAAGCTAGTACGAGTTTGAGTCCCCACCTTGGGCTCCCATCTTGGATTTGCACTGAGATGACATCTAGCTTCTTCCTGCTTGGTCGAAGAATTTTTAATGGCCGCACAAATTTTGGGGTTCTGGATGTGTGGAAGCCTGGCTCTCATTTGAGATTCCTTCTTTAGATTCAACTTTGGAGAATCATTGTTCAGACATGGCTCTCTTTGCTGCCTTCTCCATACTTAGCCAATTTTTGGACTTGTTCAAAAATATTTTGAGACCGAAGACTTTGGATCTTTTCCGTTTCTTCCTATCCTTTCCCCTATCATCTTCGTGACACTGCTTCATCTCCTTTGACCCTGTTATTTTGTTTCCGATCCCACCTATAACCCGTAGAATGGATTTAAAGCCCAGGTTCACTTGATATAGCCATTTTCTGAATTTATCCCACACATGGTCACTTGATCCTCGCAGGCCTCCATCCATTCCATTATAGAGTCCCCTCTCTCCATTTGCAAGAATCTAACGTGATTTATCAGGTTCTTTCAATGCGGGGTCATTCTGATCCAATGTTTTACCCCGGGGGGTAAAAATATGGATAACAATTTTGTGACTCACAAGGGATCTGCCTGCTAGATGTGTTGGTTTGAAAATCTGTCGGTTAGACAGATCATGGGGAAACAGGCTAACAGTGTGCAGGGCATATCCCCTCTTTGAGACAGCAAAGTGAAACTAGTTTATTGCTATTCTATCAAGTAGGAATCTAATCAAATCTACACTATTCTAACTTCAGGGGTTTGGGATCTCATCCCAGTAGAGGTAGTTCCAACTCTGAATAGAAATGTAAGAGGGAAGGAATGGAGGAAGGTAGATCTGAAGGGAGAAAAGAAATGAATTCCAAGACAGAAAGGTCAGAGGGTTTATGCTTTGGGCTGGTAGTAAACAGAGCCAAACTTACTTACATAAACAAACAAAGCAATATTGATGAACATATGAATGATAAAAAGAATGAATCCAACAGAATAGAAAACATAGATCTAACTTAAGAAAGATCTGATGCAAATAACACATATATTGAGCACAAAGTTTAACATATATATTAATATCTCTTCTGTTACAAGAAGGTACAAAGATCTTTCTCTCTTCACCTCTTTTTTCATACAAAAATGTCCAGACGGAATACAACAAGTATTCCAATATTTATAGAAGGAGAAGGAGAAAGAAGACAAAAAGAAGCTAACCACTATTTACAAAATATCTAAAAAGTCAAAAGTTGACTTTGAGTCAAGTTTGTGGATGGCAACATCCCATGGTGCAACATGGATGATGTCATCATAAATTCCAACCTACTTTTAAAATATTTTTACAAAAAGATCGAAGTGTACACAAGAAGAGAAACTATTCGTCGTCATCTCTTTGTTTGAACGGAGTGTCTTGCTTCTGATCCGGAGAGGTGATGTGATACTGAGCTCGATACTCCATAAACTTGCTGATCATTGTCTGAAGTTGATTATGATCAGGACCCTTGAAGTGGTCTCCGATGACTTTGCAAGTTTCTTTTTCAGTCTTGAGCTTATCAGGTAGCCCGACGTACTCGTCACATGCCTCGATCAAGTATCCAATGAAATCGTGGCAAGCTAGAAGGTTATTGATAGACTCTCGGTCAAAAGTGACCTCTGGCACCAAACCTTAGGTTGCGATATCCTTGAAGAGCTGGATTGTATTGTCTGCCTCCCTCAAGGTGAATGTTTTCACTAAGCATCCCTGGAGACATCTTCGTGACTGTCTGCTCCATTTGATGTTTTGCATCTAGGGCTTCCTCCTTGATTTTATCTATCCTCTCCAGGATAAATTCCATTTGATCAACCCGGTAATCTAAAGCGATGAGAGCTTTGTTGTGTGCCTGCGGGTGATCAATGACGCCAAATTTTAATAGGTTGTTGGCCGAGCAGTTGACCATTGCCTGAAAAGTTTCATGTTGCAATCTGGCATTGTCTAACTCCTCGGAGAGGGATCTTGCTACTGCCTACAGCTCCTTGTTTGCCTGATCTATACTCTGGTAGAGTCTTGTGAATTTCATGATTATTTCCTCACTGTCTCTGAGGACTCACTCTATCTAGGAGGACATTGTTGTGCCTTGTTCTCCAATCTTGGTGTATTCATTTATCTTGTCCTAACTAAGAACTTCAGGAGGCTCGGTAGCAGTCATAGGAGGTGCATTGCCCATTCTCTGCAAAGCTTGGAGAAGATGTTTGTTTTGTTCCTTTAGTATCCTCTTCTCCTCCTTTACTTCTTGAAGTTTCTTGTAGAGGGCATCTACTACAGATAAAGCCTCTCCTTGCAGGCTCTCAGATGAGGTTCCCATCGTGACTTGGGTCACTGTAAATTCTGTAGGAGACAGATCTTTCTTCTCTTTGGTGGGATCAGGATATGCAATCTCCATGACCCTCTCTCCTGAAGATGCTCTTAGAGAAGTGAGTTATAGCTTTTTGCTTCTTTGGTCCCTTCTTTGGAATGACAGAGAAGTCCATGGGTGCTATGGGAAATTTTCTCTTGAGCTGACCCAGATGGTCAGAAATCTAGCTTGGACTTATGGGAGAAGGAGTAGAGGGAATGGAAGAAGAAATGGGAGTGAAAGGGGAAGCAACTGAAGAGGCCGTAGGGAAGAACGTTGAGACACTTGGTGGTGGCATCGACAAGTAGTCTAACATGCTGCTACTTATAGGGCCTGGAGTTACTACAGGGGAAGAAAAGGTCATGGAGGTGGAAGGGATCTGTAATGGGATGGAGGGAACACTAGGTGATAGATCCATGAGAGAGGAGAAGATGGAAGAGGTGGGAGATGGAAGGGAGGAAGGGAGAGAAGAAGAAACATCCATTGGGATAGATGTTTCAACAACAGGGGGAGGAGAAGGAGTGGAAGAGGGAATGGTGGGTACCTCAGTGGTTGTAGTTGTGACCACATCCTGAGTGGATGTGTCTGTCGAAACTTTGGTGGTCTCTTCTTCTTTTCTTGGAGACACCAGGTTGACCACCTGCTTCTCAGAAGTAGTAGGAGGGATTTCAGGAGCTTCTTCTTTGCTTGATTCTCCCTCCTTGTCTTTCCCTTTTCCTTTCAGCACTTGGGCTAGCCTTGGAGGTGCTCTTCCTGAAGGAGAAGTAGTGAAATCTACCCTGAGGTAGGTAAGACCATTCTGTTTGCACCAGTGTTTGGTGCACTGCAACGTGTGCTTGACCCTTTCCTGAATGGTCTTTGGTGCCTTGGCTCTGTCAATTTCTGTGAATGGCCAATCATCCCCATCCGTGTCAAGATAAACTTGATCAATTTCTTGATCAGGTTCTTGGAATCCTTTTGGAATGATGGCCATGCCATAGTGTTTGATTTCTTCCAGAGCCAGCCTGGAGTGATCCTTCCACCTGAGATCTATTTCATGTGTCAGGTCGATGTAGATGTCCTCGATCTCAGGGACATGAATAGGATCAATTTTTTCCTTTGGGAGGCAACCTTGGCAATCAAAGGTAGGCCTTGGCAAGGAAGTTGTGCTTTAGATTCAGCAATTCAAGCTCAGCATACATTTCCCAGTGCTTTGGCCAGTGTGGTGCAAGTGTATCAGCCCACTGTAAGGGGGAATGGAGTTCCTCCCTTCTTTCTCTTCATGCATCTCTCATGGTATGTGATTAGTTTCCTTGACAACTCTAAGAGAATCAGCTTGGGCCCTGCATACCTTGGTAGCTTGGTCGGTTCACCCTCAAAATTCACCTCCCTGAGATAGGTGAATGTGGGAAACTGAGTGAATAATGCTCCCCACTTCTTTGTGATAGTGACCACACTCGGGCTAGTTTGACCATGCCTCATATTTGGCCTCAATAGGTAGATCACCTCATAGAAGAAGGCGTCGTTGATTTTTGAGAACTGAGGGATGTTGTTCTCGAGCCTTAGCTCTGGGTAGTATTCATATATTTTGACCTGAGGCCATACCCCATTTCATGCCAGGCCTGTGAAATCTCTTGCTGATGCTGCAACGTATACAACATAGGAATTCATATAGAACTTCCCAGTTGTCATGACCTGTTGAAGTTGCTGAGAGATGGTGTCACTGATGATTTCTCCCCAGCCAAAACACTGTTCAGGCACATTCTTACTCATGGTCTCTAAGTACCTCAGCATCCATTTATGGAAATGATGGGCATCAGGAAGCCCATACACTCTACTCAGGAAGGTGATTGTATCACTCAGTTCCTCATTGAAGTCACTGCGGTGGATGGTCTGTGGCCATCGGCTCACCAACTTTTTGTTCTTAAGATATAGCTCATTCATCATTTGCATACACTTGTCCTCATTATCATCCCATGCCTTCTTGTAGTCTTCAAGGCTGATGGCGACGTACTGCCTGTGATGAGGGATGCCCAGAGTTATTTCAAAGTGACGAGAAGTTAGGTCGATGACCGTCTTTCCTTCTTTATCCTCGACACATCTTGTGTCCTTGTTATAGCATCGAGCCACCAACATGATGAACTCATTATTAATAGCACTTACTGGCAGCCCAGCTGCAAAGTGTAATCCACTGCCTACCAGTTTGTTCATCCAGGGACCACTAGTGGCCTGGTTGGTTCTTGCCCAGAAGTCTTCCATATCAATGTGCCCGAGCTCAGAGTCTCTGATGTCAAGATCACTCTCTGCGTATGAGTCAGGCATCCTGAACTTTCTGGTATTTATACTTCATCTCTTGTTCTGTCAACTTAGCTTTACCTTTAGACTTGGTTGGCTTTTTGCTTGATGAAGACATATGTGGACTCGAGGATAGCTGTTGTTGTTTTGCAAGGAGAATCAAAGAGGTCCAACACAGAAGAGCCATGTCAATTGTCAAGTTATCCATAATGAAATCTTACAGAAAGAAGAAAGAACAATTATGAGGCTTAGGGTGCAAGGTGCAAGTTCATAGCATGTTGTAGAGGCTTAAAAAGGCTGGGCACACTTTTGGGGATGTCAACATGCAAAAAGGTGCACCTGTGTTGACAGGGGAAAAGTAGTGCCAAAGGGTTATAGAGGGGCGTGCTTTTGGGGAGTGTTGCATGAAAGGTTTTAGCGCCAAGGAGAAAGACGCGGGGCATGGGTAAGCAACACACAACATGCAGTGTTGGTGTTAAGGATCATGCGCTAGCGCCTTCAGAGAATTGCTTTAACTAGGCACTATAAAAGATGGTGTTGCATGGCTTTTCAGTGCACCCAAGGCACAATTTTGAATGTGTTGCAAATGAGCCCAATGCGCCAAAGGAAAACAGCTAGGCGCAGATTTGGAGGACACAACATCAAATGTTGATGTTATTCAGGATGTACCTGTGCCTCTATGAGATTTGTTAAGTGTTATACTGGGTGCGGGTGAGGACATGTTACATGCGGGGACAATGCGCCAAGGCATGACTATGGGGAGTGCAACGTGTAAAAATAGTGCACCAAAGGATAAATGATTTTTGCATTTTCTTTAAAATTTCACAGATTTCTCTCTTTTTTACATGACTTTTCTCTCTTTTTGGTTTTGCAAAATGACAAAGAGAGGTTTGTGGGATTTTATGCAAGGTAGAGCCTTCTCAGATTTGTAGATCTGAAAGGAGGGATAAGGTAGTTTTTGAGATGGTTATGGGGTGATAGTTTATTCATTTTTAGATTTAACTTTTATAACAATCCTAAAACCACCAACAACCAAGAAACAAAACCATGAACAACAATAAGAGTGATAAAATCCACTTACCCGGTTTAATAAAGGATGAAGGATGACTTTGGGGTCCACAAACTTGAAAATTGGAACACGGGTGTGAAAGGGATAGCTGACAGGCACAGAGGAATATTTCTCACAATTTTCAAATTGTGAAAATGATAGGTGTTAAGCTTCTATATATAGAAAATTTGGCATTTATTACCCCACCCACTTTTCTTTGGACACGGTTTTTAGGATGTCGACATGGGTTTGGATGCACCTTGGTGCAAGTTGGTTATCGTTGACATGAAAGTTTCAGTTCCTTAAGCGCACATTTGGAGATGTCAACATGATAATTTCAGTGCCAAGGGTATAAAGGGGTGTAATTTTCATGTGGCAACATGAAGTTTCCAGCGCCTTAAGCGCACATTTCAGGCACTGTTTGAAGATGTTGACATGTCAACTACCTGCACCAAAGGGGCGCAACTTCTCTGATGTTGACATGACATTTAGGGTGCCAAAGGATTTTCAAAGGGGCACATATTTCTTTGTGTCGACACAAAATTTCTTGCGCCTATTTCAAAAAGGTGAAAAATGGCTAAGTTCTTTAAAACTTGATTTTTGGAAAGGATTTTTAGGCCATTTTGAATGTTAATAGACTTCATCAGGGGACCAAAATGGAATTTTGGTATGGTTATCTACAAAATTTCCCTTGTCAATTTTACAGGATAACAGCTGGCTCTTTCTAGGGACTATCTTTAAGTAAAACTTAAGGGTAGAGAATCCCAGTTTTCACGTGCCTATCCATTGGGTTACAGAGAGTCAAAAACAAGGGTGACCAAAAAGGAAGAAAGGGAACACACAACAAATAGGAAGCAAACACACAATGAAAAGAAAACTGTACAAAGAAGAGAGCAAGCTCTACTTCCTGAAGATCTTTAGGTGCTGCCCGCTATAGGGAAGCGGGAGCTCAGTTCCATCCAGATATGAGAGATAGAAACTATTCTCTCCATTGAGTTGCTTGATCTTGTATGGCCCTCTCCAAAGAGAGTCAAACTTTCCGTGCATACCTTTCGGTTCTCTTTGTTTGTCCCACAGAAGGACAAGATCTCCTACCTGGAAATCTCTCTGTCTAGCTTTCTTGTCGAACAACTTCTTGACTTGATTCTGATGTTAAGTGATCTTGTCGACCACCTTCACTCACTTTTATTCAAGTTCTGTTAGGTACATAATTCTCTTTTCCAGAGAACTCTGAATTTTTTTCATCTTCGATTGCTCAAGCCAAGCGCAGAGCAGGAAGTTCTATGGAGATAGGGATTTCAGCATCGGTCCCATACAATACCTGGAAAGGTGACATGCTGAGAGATCTCTTTGGAGTGATACGATCTGCCCACAAGGCATCGTATAATGACTTGTGCCAGGATCACTGGTTCTCATCAACTAGCTTCCGTATGATAGTCACTAGGTTCTTGTTGCTAGATTCTGGTTGACCATTTCCCTGAGGATAGTAATCAGAGGCATGAGCCAAAGTTATTCCGTATCCATAGAAAAAACTGATTACTTCTCATGAAGAGAAGTTGGAAGTGTTGTTAGCAATGATTTTGTGTGGAATGCCAAATCTCACAATAATATTTTCCTTGATGAAGTTGCAAACAACTTTCAGAAGTGGCATGTTTGACAGGTATAGCCTCCACCCATTTCGTGAAGTAATCCGTTGCTGTTAGGACGTAACTATGTCCAACACTTGATTGAGGATTGAGTGCTCCAATGAAATCAATTCCCCATTACCTGAATGGTTCCTCAATAATGACGGGCCTGAGGGGAAATGTAGCCAACTTTGGTTTGCCAACGAACTATTGGCAAAGTTCACATTTTGCTACCCAGGTAGCTGCATCCTGAAATAGCATCGGCCAATAGTACCTGGCCCGAATGATCTTATGTGTTGTCATCGATGAGGAGAAGTGACCACCATAAGGCTGAATCATGAAAAATTTTTAACAATCTTACCTACTGTGGCTTATCAACACATTGCAGAAAAACACCATCAATTCCGCATTTGTACAACCCATCATCCCATATAACATATCGTGCGGCTCTTAGCTTTACCGTCCACTTTTCCTTAATGGTTAGATGAGTTGGGCACTCTCCATAGGTGAGAAAGAAAGTGATTTCAGAATACCATTCATCGTTGGTTACGACAAATAGAACCATGGGTAAAGAATCCACTTTCTCCAATTCACTTTGTTCTTCATCAACGTGAGCCGCTTGCTCCTCAGGTACCTCTGAGTCTTTATTCTCAGCCATTAGCTGACACAGGCCCTTACCCCTTACCAACTTGGTTGGTCTGATGTCTAGATCATATTCTTGGACCTTGTGATCCAATTCCCTCGTAAGCTTCCTAACTCCTGTTGAGTCAGGATAGACTTAACTGCCGTGTCAGGGACCAACACTACTGTATGAGAGTTTAGGATATAGTAGCGGAAATTCTTAACTACTTTTACTATGGTGAAGGCATGTTTTTCTAGTTGTGACATCTTTAGTTCATGAGGCTTTAGAGGAGAGCTCATGAAAGCAATTGGGGATTCAACATCCTCAGAGTTCTTCTGCATTAAGATAGCCGATACAGTATGTGCAGACACATAACTGTACATGATGAAATCCTTGGAGAAGTCAGGACATACCAAGATAGGTGCATGAGCGACGGAGGATTTTATATCCTCAAATGACATCTTTCCTTCTTCACTCCATCAGAATGTTTGTGACCCTTTCATCATATTGGATATATGACGAGTCTTCTTAGCGAAATCAGGAACAAAGCACCTAAGAAAATTTACCTTTCCAAAGAAAGAGTGAACGCTGGTTTTACTTGTGGGCAAGGTAAGGCTCTGAATAGCCTTGACTCTTTCGACATCTATCTTTGTTCCCTTCTTTATTGATGATGTGTCCTAGCAATTTTCCTTCAGTGACCCCAAAAACTAACTTCTTAGGGTTTAGAGAAATTTCGTGTTCTCGACATCTAATCAAGACTTGCTCCAAATGATCACAGTGATCACTTCATTTTTTAGAGAACACGGTTAAGTCATCTAGGTAAACTATGATGACCTTTCCCATCATACCTTTGAACGCAAAGTCCATCACTCGTTGGAAGGTGGCACCTGGCATTGGTTAAACCGAATGACATCCTACTGTAGGTGAAGGTGCCCCAAGGAGTGGTGAATGTTGTTTTGAATTGGTCTTCAGGCGTGACCTCAATATGATTGTAACCTGAAAAACCATCAAGCATGGACAACATTTCTGAACCGATTACTACCTACAAAACTTGATCCATTATGGGCAGTGGATAGTTGTCCTTTAAGGATGCCTGGTTTAGGTTGCGAAAGTCTACGCATATGCGTATCTCACCATTTTTATTCCACATAGGCACAATATTTGCAACCCATGTACTATGATGAATTGGAAAAATGATTCTTGCATCCAACATCTTCTGAATTTCAGCCTAGATGGTACTTGAGATTTTGGGGTTGTAGTGCCTTTGCTTTTGACAGAAAGGCTTGACGTCATCCTTTAACGGGATGTCATGCTGAATGTCCTTAGGTTTAAACGACTTCAGATTAGCATAAGACCATGCCAATACATCCATATATCTTTTCAACAATTTGACAAATTTCTACTTTTCCTTGGGTGTACAACACTTCCCGATGTTCACAGATCGAGGATGTTTTGTAGTACCCAAATTGACATATTCGGTTTCTGGAGAAGAGCCATGGTTATCCTGTCGCTTTTTCTTGACAAAACAGTCATGTTTATCAAATAATCATTCCAGGGAAACTAAACCTTTCGGGATCTTATTTCCTTTGAGCTGACATATGCCCTGACCTTCTACTGATTCATGCGCTTGGCCCGTGAGAGACTCACGACACACAAAAGTTGATCCATCGAAATGGAGCTCTTTGAAATTATCAGCTTTCTCCAAAAAAGTGATAAGCTGATTGTCATCATTGAATACCTGCCAGTGCTGTGAATTATCTGGCACACTTGGGTGGAAAACTACCTCAATGGTATATGTGTCTGTCTTTAACCCCAGTTGAGGGAGCATGAGAGAGGCTGAGATGGCCAATGAATCAGCCATGTCATTTTGAGCTCACGGAACTACTTTGATTGAGAAAGCATCAAACTCCTCGATGTTGTCCCACAATGTGTTGCAGTAGTGTCTGAGCTAGTCATTCTTTACTTGGTATATACCTTTCACCTGATTGACAATTAGCTCAGCATCACCCTATACTTTTAAATTCTTGATTCCCCTTTCCTTTATGGCTTACATGCCAAGTAGAAAAGATTCATACTCGGCAGTGTTGTTTGTATTGAAAAACTACAATTTGAAAGAAAAAGGGAAAATCTTGTTGAGGTCCTCTTTAGAGGAGATATCAGAACGGTTCCCCATCCCTGATGATTCGAAGAGAATCTGGGCCTTGGGGTTGTCAGAACAGATATTTCTTTTTTGATTCTCCAATGTCTACAACTCCTTTGATAGGGATTCTGGCTTTGGACCAGTCCATATGGATTTCTCCACCAACTTCTCTACAAAAAATCCTCCCTAGTAATGCGTATGCCGCTAGAATATCAGCTACAAGAATAGTCATTTTTACTCTTTTCTCAGGGAATGCTGCGAATGCGAACTGTGCATCCTTGATCTGACCTATTAATGGTACCTTCTTGGTTTCCATGGAGTAACATCTGCCGAAAGGTTTAGTGAGTGTGAGGCCCAAAGCATGGGTGAACTTTGCTGGCATGACATTTTCAGATGCTCCAGAATCAATTATGCAATTGCTTAACTTGTGACCATTAATTATGAGAGAGGTAAAAAGGTTCAATTTTACCTGATGCGGATGTCGAAGGTAACGTTTATGCGGGATGCAGGAGGAGTGGAAAGAATTCCTTTTGGAGAAACAAGGTGAGAGATGGAAGCTTGAATTTGAATATACTTGGTTAATCTAATAAGCTGCTTAGGGTTAGACTGAAGGTACTCAGCTTCAGACATTTGGATCTTGGTCCTTTTGGCAATGATCGACTATATAGAATGTGACCAAGGGTTGCACTGATGAAGGAATGAGTCCTTTGTTTCGTGATGGTAGAGGAGTGGTACTGGTCTTTATGGAAATGGAGGGAGGTTGATTTGGAGGAGAGATAGGAGGAAAATATTTCTTTATGAAAGGTTTGATAGGAGGTTGAGTAGGAAGGGGATTACCTCTTTTAGTGATTATTGGAGGTGTATTTAATATAGCCTTTTCCTTTTGTATTTTAGCAGCGACTTCTACTTCTTTTCCTTGTGAGTGAGTAAAAACAACATATGAATGTCCACTTGCATACCCTTGGGTACCTTCTTCTTCATTAGATTCCTCATCCTCAAATTCCATATACCTGATTGTAGAGTCACCAGTCGGTTCACTGACATCTTGATCATCTTCGCCTTGCGACGAAGGTTCTTCATAAATTTGCTCATCTTCTTTGATCTTGACCAATGCATTAACCAGAGGGGCCTCAAGTGCTAACCTTGGAGCAGCAGCAGGAAAACGTGGCCTTTGGGGGGCATTGTTGGGAGTGAAGTTCCTCCGTGGGATATCCTAGTATGGAGTGGTAGATGAAGCTTGAGCCAATTGCTTCTTCAATAAGAGAAAATCATTCACCATCTTCTGGAATGTTAGATCTGACTGAGGTGACCTGAGAAGAAGTTAAAGCCTTTGATTTTGATGGCTCTCATCTTAACTCACTAGATATAAGTAGGTTTTCTTCTATCCGAATGGCCGCAACTTGAGCGAGAACCAAGGTTGGTACTTGTTCTTGTAAAAGTAAGAAACTTATTCTCAAACTCATTGCGTTCACAAAGAAACACTTTTGATTCTCTAGTGTTGGCAACATGGTAGGTGGCATACATTTGATCAGTAAATTGAAACGGGTGATAAAATCATGCATGGTTTCATTGGCCTCCTTCTTCATGTGAGTGATTTTTGACAGTAACGCGAATGCGTCTTCTGAAGGCTTATACCTGTCTTCAAATGCAGTTCGTAATGTGGCCCAACTGGTGATGGATCTCGCTGGTAAATGTTGGAGCCACTCTGATGTAGGCCCTTGCAAGGTCTCGAGAAAGAGGCGTACTAATACATCTTCATGAGTCATCATCCATGACATAATAAATGCAGCAATATGCGCATTCGTGCTTTGATTTCCACTCCCATCAAATTTTGGGAAATTCTTGCGATTTCCGTGAGGGAGGGCGTGAACTGGATGTGGGAGTGCTAGAGGGCCCATGGCATTTCCCCATGGTACTGCCATTTGAAAAGCTAGAAAAAGAACGTAAGTAAGGGAGCGTGGTTCTGCTTAGCAAAAGAGCACTGTAAATAGATGTCGAAGCACCCTATGAAATCTGGCTCCTTCGTGGGGGTGAGGCACTTCTTACTGATCGATCCGCTAAACTTAGTGATGCGAATTATGCTGGAGTGATACTAAAATTGTTCCTTTGAAGTAGATCAAATATTGGATCAACTTCTCCATGAGCTCTTCTACCACAAGTAAATGTTTTATCTGCCAGCGTATCTGTTCAGATCTGCAACATTTAAGAGCATATTTATAACAATCTTTTTGCTTGTACTTGCTGATTTTCTGATTTTGCAAAAATTAGCAACATGTACTTTTTTAATATTTAAATTTTATCCTCTTTGATAACAACCGATTGTGGTTTTCTGACAGAGATTAGCAAGGATAAAAAGGTGGGTTATTTAGAAAGCTGATTTTCAGATCTTTGAACTGAATTTTGCAAGGTTTTGAAAATATTAGAAAATGTTAGAATCTCAGATCTACAGAAATATAAAATTTTTTGTAGAAACTCAGTGAACTAAAAGCTCCTAAAAATCTATCGGTTAGACAGATCATGGGGAAACAGGCCAACAGTGTGCAGGGCATAGCCCCTCTTTGAGACAACAAAGTGATACCGGTTTATTGCTATTCTATCAAGCAGGAATCTGTGCAAATCTACACTATTCTAACTTCAGGGGTTTGGGATCTCATCCTAGTAGAGGTAGTTCCAAACTGCGAACAGAAATGTAAGAGGGAAGGAACGGAGGAATGGTAGATCTGAAGGGAGAAAAGAAATGAATTCCAAGACGGAAAGGTCAAAAGGTTTATGCTTTGGGCTAGTAGTAAACAGAGCCAAACTTACTTGCATAAACAAATAAAGCAATACTGATGAACATATGATGATAATAGGAATGAATCCAACAGAATAGAAACACAGATCTAACTTAAGAAAGATCTGATGCAAATAACACATATATTGAGCACAAAGTCTGAGCATATGTATTAATATTTCTTTTGTTACAAGAAAGTACAAAGTCTTTCTCTCCTCACCTCTTTTTCATATGTCCACCTAGAATACAACAAGTTTCCAATATTTATACAAAAAAAGTACAAAATATCTAAAAAGTCAAAAGTTGACAGGAAAGTTTGTGGATGGCAACATCCCATGGTGCAACATGGATGATGTCATCATAAATGCCAACCTACTTTTTAAATATTTTTATCGAAGCGTACCAAGAAGAGAAACTATTCGTCGTCATCTCTGAAGGAGTGTCTTGCTTCTTCAGAGAGGCGATGTGATACTGAGATTACAACTTTGATCATTGTCTGAAGTTGATTATGATTAAGACCCTTGAAGTGGTCGATGTCCAAGTTTATTTTTCAGTCTTGAGCTTGTCAAGCCCAATGTAGAGATCAAGTATCTAATGAAATCGTATGGCAAGCCAGAAGGGATAGACTCTATCAAAAGTGACCTCTGGCGCCAAACCTTGTGTTTGATTCCTTCTGGATTGTATCATCTACCTCCCTCAAGGTGACGTTTCCTAGATGAGACATCTTTAGCTCCAATGTTTTGCATCCAGGGCTTCCTCCTTGATTTTATCTATCCTTGGATAAATTCCATTTATGATAGTCTAAAGGAGAGAGTGTGGCGGGTGATCAAGATGAATATGGAAGACCATTGCCTGAAAAGTTTCATGTTGGGCATTGTCCAACTCCTCGGAGAGGGATCCTACTACTGCTGTAGCTCCTTGTTTGCCTAATCTATACTCTGGTAGAGTCCTGTGAATTTCTGTGATTATTTCCTCACTATCTTTGAGGACTCACTCTAAGAGGACATTGTTATGCCTTGTTCACCAATCTTGGTGTATTCATTTAACTGAGAACTTCAGGAGGCTTGGTCATAGGAGGTGCATTGCCCATTCTCGAGCTTGGAGAAGATGTTTGTTTTGTTCCTTTAGTAGAAGTTTCTTGTAACATCTACTTGCTTAGGCTCTCAGATGAGGTTCCCATATGAGGGCTTAGGAGAGATCTTTCTTCTCTTTGGTGGGATCAGGATATGCAATCTATGGAAGTGAGAGAAGTGAGTTAAGGTCCCTTCTTCTAGAATGATAGAGAAGTCCATGGGTGCTATGGGAACTTTTCTCTTGAGCTGACCCAGATGGTCAGAAATCCAACTTAGACTTATGGGAGAAGGAGTAGAGGGAATGGAAGAAGAAATGGGAGTGAAAGGGGAAGCAACTGAAGAGGCCGCAGGGAAGAATGTTGAGAACTTGGTGGTGGCATCGACAAGTAGGGAACAGGGCCTGGAGTTACTACATAGGGGAAGAAAAGGTCATGGAGACATGGAGGGAACACTCCATCCGTGAGAGAGGAGAAGATGGAAGAGGTGGGAGATGGAAGGGAGGAAGGGAGAGAAGAAGAAACATCCATTGGGATAGATGTTTCGACAACAGGGGAGGAGAAGCAGTGAAAGAGGGAATGGTGGGTACCTCAGTGGTTGTAGCTGTGACCACATCCTAAGTGGATGTGTCTATCGAAACTTTGGTGGTCTCTTCTTCTTTGCCTGGAGACACCAGGTCGACCACCTACTTCTCGAAAGTAGTAGGAGGGCTTTCAGGAGCTTCTTCTTTGCTTGATTCTCCCTCCTTGTCTTTCCCTTTTCCTTTTAGCACTTGGGCGGACCTCGGAGGTTCTCTTCCTGAAGGAGAAGCAGTGAAATCTACCATGAGGTAGGTGAGACCATTATTTTTACACCAATCTTTGGTGCACTGCAACATGTGCTTGACCCTTTCCTGAATGGTCTTTGGTGCCTTGGCTCTGTCAATTTCTATAAACGGCCAATCATCCCCATCCGTGTCAAGATAAACTTGATCAATTTCTTGATCAGGTTCTTGGAATCCTTTTGGAATGATGGCCACGCCATAGTGTTTGATTTCTTCTAGAGCCAGCCTGGAGTGATCCTTCCGCATGAGATCTATTTCATGTGTCAGGTCGATGTAGATGTCCTCAATCTCAAGGACATGAATAGGATCAATTTTTTCTTTTGGGAGGAAACCTCGGCAATCAAAGGTAGGCTTGGCTAGGAAGTTGTGCTTTAGATTGAGCAATTCAAGCTTGGTATACATTTCCTGGGCTTTGGCCAGTGTGGTGCAAGTGTATCGGCCCACTGTAAGGGGGAATGGAGTTCCACCCTTCTTTCTCTTCATGCATCTCTCATGGTATGTGATTAGTTTCCTTGACAACTCTAAGAGAATCAAGCTTGGGCCCTGCATACCTTGGTAGTTTGGTCGGTTCACCCTCAAAATTCACCTCCCTGAGATAGGTGAATGTGGGAAACTACGTGAACAATGCTCCCCACTTCTTTGTGATAGTGACCACACTCGGGCTAGTTTGACCATGCCTCATATTTGGCCTCAATAGGCAGATCACCTCATAGAAGAAGGCATCATTGATTTTTTAGAACTGAGGGATGTTGTTCTTGAGCCTTAGCTCTAGGTAGTATTCGTATATTTTGACCCGAGGCCATACTCCATTTTGTGCCAGGCCTTTGAAATCTCTCACTGATGTTGCAGTGTATACAACATAGGAATTCATATAGAACTTCCCAGTTGTCATGACCTATTGAAGTTGTAGAGAGATGGTGTCGTTGATGATTTCTCCCCAACCAAAATGCTATTCAAGAACATTCTTACTCATGGTCTCTAAGTGCCTCAACATCCATTTATGGAAATGATGGGCATCAGGGAGCCCATAGAATCTAGTCAAGAAAGTGATTGTATCACTCAGTTCCTCATTGAAGTCACTGTGATAAATGGTCTATGGCCATCAGCTCACCGGCTTTTTGTTCTTAAGATATAGCTCGTTCATCATTTGCATACATTTTTCTTCATTGTCGTCCCATTCCTTTTTGCATTATTCTAGGCTGATGGCAACGTATTGCCTATGATGAGGGATGCCTAGGGTTATTTCAAAGTTACGAGCAGTTAGGTTGATGACTGTATTTCCTTCTTTATCCTCGACACATCTTGTGTCCTTGTTATAGCATCAAGCCACCAACATGATGAACTCGTTATTAATAGCACTAACTGGTAGCCTAGCTACATAGTGTAATCCACTGCCTACCAGTTTGTTCATATAGGGACCACTAGTGGCCTTGTTGGTTCTTGCCCAGAAGTCTTCCATATCAATGTGCTCGAGCTTGGAGTCTCTGATGTTGAGATCACTTTCTGCGTACGAGTCAGACATCCTGACTTTCTGGTATTTATACTTCATCTCTTGTTCTTTCAACTTAGCTTTACCTTTAGACTTGGTTGGCTTTTTGATTGACAAAGACACATGTGGACTCGATGATAGTTGTTGTTGTTCTACAAGGAGAATCAAAGAGGTCCAACACAGAAGGGCCATGTCAATTGTCAAGTTATCCATAATGAAAGCTTGCAGAAAGAAGAAAGAGCAATTATGAGGCTTAAGGCGCAATGTGCAAGTTCATAGCATGCTGCAGAGGCTTAAAAAGGCTGGGCACATTTTTTGGGGATGTCAACATGCAAAAGGGTGCATCTGTGTTGATAGGGGAAAATCCATGCTAAAGGGTTATAGAGGGGTGTGCTTTTGGGGAGTGTTGCATGAAAGTTTTAGCGCCAAGGAGAAAGGCACGAGGCACGGGTAAGCAACACACAACATGCAATGTTGGTGTTAAGGATCATGCGCTAGCGCCTTTGGAGAATTTCTTTAACTGGGTGCTGCAAAAGATGGTGTCGCATGGCTTTTCAGTGCGCCTAAGTCACAATTTTTGAATGTGTTGCAATTGAACCCAATGCGCCAAAGGTAAATAGCTGAGCACAGATTTGGAGGACACAACATCAAATGTTGATGTTGGTCAGGATGCACCTGTGCCTCTATGAGATTTGTTAAGTGTTATACTAGGTGTGGGTGAGGGACAGGTTGCATGCAGGGACAGTGCGCCAAGGCCCGACTGTGGGGAGTGCAACGTGTAAAAACAGTGCACCAAAGGATAAATGATTTTTGCATTTTCTTTAAAATTTCATAGATTTCTCTTTTTTACATGACTTTTCTCTCTTTTTGGTTTTGCAAAACGACAAAGAGAGTGTTTTTGGTATTTGCAGCAAGGCAGAGCCTTCTTAGATTTGTAAATCTGAAAGGAGGGATAAGGTAATTTTCCAGATGGTTATGGGGTGATAGTTTATTCATTTTTAGATTTAACTTTTATAACAATCCTAAAACCACCAATAACCAAGAAACAAAACCACAAACAATAATAAGAGTGATAAAATTCACTTACCTAGTTTAATAAAGGACAAAGGATTGCTTTGGGGTCCACAAAATCGAAAAGTGGAATGCGGGCATGACAAGGATAGCTGACAGGTGTAGAGGAATATTTCTCACAATTTTCAAATTGTGAAAATGACAGGTGTTAAGCAGCTATATATAGAAAATTTGGCATTTATTACCCCACCCACTTTTCGTTGGCACAATTTTCAAGATGTCGACATGGGTTTGGATGCACCTTGGTGCAAGTTGGTTATCGTTGACATGAAAGTTTCAGCGCCTTAAGTCCACATTTGGAGATGTCAACATGATAATTTCAGTGCCAAGGGTATAAAGGGGTGTAATTTTCATGATGGCAACATGAAGTTTCCAGCACCTTAAGCGCACATTTCAGGCACTGTCTGAAGATGTTGACATGTCAATACCTGCACCAAAGGGGTGCAACTTCTCTGATGTTGACATGACATTTAGGGTGCCAAAGGATTTTCAAAGGGGCGCATATTTCTTTGTGTCGACACAACATTTCTTGCGCCTATTTCAAAAAGGTGAAAAATGGCTAAGTTCTTTAAAACTTGATTTTTGGAAAGGAGTTTTAGGCCATTTTGAATGTTGTTAGACTTCACTAGGGGACCAAAATAGAATTTTGGTATGGTTATCTGCAAAATTTCCCTTGTCAATTTTACAGGATAACAAGATGAAAAAACCAATTACCTTGTCGTATCCGTTGGGCATGGAGTCGAGAACGATGGTATGGAACTGGTTCGACCTCTGATTCACGAGCCCGACTGTTTGCACTCTCAACCTTCATAAGAAATCTCTAAACGATGGTTTTTGAGAGTAGAAAATTGCTTTGACCCGGGGCTTCATCTGTTTCTGAAGGAGTTGTGCAAGAGAAACAAAACAACACCACAAATATATACAAAATTTGAAATCATACATGCTTCAAGTAGAACATACAGAGCGTGTAAAGAACTTAGAAGAAAATCAACCTAAACTACAACCATACAATGTGCACAAGCACTTAGAGGAATGATAAACTAAACTAGTATGTACAAGGTAAGAACTTCCTTTTTAGTAGTAGTGTTTAAGATATATTCCATTCACCGAAATATGCAACTCTTCACTCTCCAATGTAGATAATTGGAAAACATTGCTACTTTTACATTTTGTGACCATGTAAGGGCCACTCCAAATGTCATCAAACTTGGAATGCCTTCCTGGTTTTTCCCGATCTGCATCCCATTTCAAAACTAGGTCTCCTTCCTGGAAGGTCCTTGTTCTTGCCGTCTTATTGAAGCATATATTAATTGAGGCTTGATCCTTCTCTATTGTTTGAAGTGTCTATTCTCTAGTTTCTTCCAACTCCATCAGCTATGCATACCTTACCTCCATTGATTCAAACTCAGACATCTCCAGCTGCTTCATGAGTTACAATGCTGGCAACTCAAGTGATATAGGCAACTGTGCCTCTTTCCCATATATGAGTTTGAATAGAGAGCTTCCTATAGACCTCTTAGGTGTTGTTCTATCAGCCCATAGGTCTGATTTTAATTTTGTGTGCTAGGTTCTCTGATTTTCATCCAAAGTTCTTTTGACAATCTTCAGTAGATTCTTATTCATGGACTCAGCTTGGCCATTACGCTGAGGGTAATATTTTGATGAAGTTCTCAAGTAAATTATCATTCCTAACGGCCCATCCTGTGATTTTGGAACCTATGGATGCCAGTGCATTGTTTGATATAATGGTGGCTAGCACTGCAAATTTGGTCACTGTCCCTTCATAGAATTCTAATATGCTAGACTCATTAGCTTCTTTGAGTGCCACTGCTTCGATCCACTTGGTAAAATAGTCCATTGCTATCAGAATCCACTTGTGGCCTTGGCTCAAATTTGGATTGATGACCCCAATGAAATCCAATCCCCATTGCATGAATGGTTGGTCCACTGAAATTGGGTGTAATGGGAGTGCTTCTAGCCTCTCTCCTTGCCTCTGAAGAATGCACAGTTCCTACATTTTTTGATCCATACATAGTAGTCACTAAACACCCTGGGCCAATAATAACCCACTTTTATGATCTTGAGTGTTGTCACCTGTGGAGCAAAATGGCCTCCAGCTGCTTCATCATGGAACTCTTGTAGAACTCTCTTAGCCTGATTTGTCCCAATGCACCTTAACATGATGCCATTGATATACTTTTTGAACAAGACAATGTCAATAAGTACATATGGGATGGCCTGTAGTCTAAAGTGCCTTTTTTTTGTTTTATTCATTTCTAGAGGACACATGCCTGTTTGAAGGAAGTGCACCATGTTCTGGGTCCAACAAGGAGTAGGAACATCATCATTTTCTTCATCTTGATTATCATGTAGGACCAAAACAACTTCCTTTTCATCACTTGCTTCTTCTTGTTGACCTGAGGCCAGCTACTCACACAATCTCTTCCCACATACCAACTTAGTGACCTTGATCTCAATGTCATACTCCATGACATGAGTGATCCACCCTGCACGCTTTTCATTCAAGTCCTTGCTGAGAAGGAAGTCTTTAACTCCTACATGGGAGACCAATAGTTGAATTTTTTTGTTTAAATCAAATTCTTAAACTTCTTCAATCCTCTGATCACTACCAGGACCTGCTTTTCAATGAAAGATTATTTCACTTCATAATCTTCCAGAACCTTAGCTGAAGAAAGCTATTGGCTGCTCTATATCTTCTTTGTTCTATTGTATTAGGATTGAAGAAATTTGTCACTGCCACCAAAAGGCGTATAGTATAAAATCCTTGGAAAAATATGGATTCACAAGAGTTAGGGCTTGTGATATATCTTCTTTGATGGCCTTAAAACTTGCTTTCCCTTCAGCTGTCCACTTAAATGCCAAACTTTTCTTCAACATCAATATTATTGGCTTGACAAGGGAAAAAAAAATTTGGTACAAACCTGCGGACAAAATTGATTTTTCCTAAGAAGCATTGAAGAGACCTCTTGTGGCTTGGCAATGGAAATACTCTTATAGCTTCAACTCTTTCTAGGTCAATTTCCAAACCTTCGTTCGACACAATGTGGCCCAGAATCCTACCCTCATGGGCCAAAAATATGCATTTTTTGGGGTTCAATGATACCCCGAATTTCCTACACCTTTGGAACACTTGCCTTAGGTGAAAAAGATGGTTTGCTACATTTCTGGAGAATATAGTAATTTCATCCAGGTAGATCAACACTATTTTATTGATCAACCCTTTGAATGTCATATCCATTTCCCTTTAGAAAGTGGCTCCGGCATTAGAAAATCAAAATGGCATTTTTTTGTAGGCATAGGTGCCCCATTTGGTGGTGAAAGCCATTTTGAACTAATCATATTCTTTCACCATGATCTGGTTGTACGCTGAGTATCCATCTAGGAGAGAGAATATCTCTGAACCAGACACTACTTGTAAGATCTAGTCCATTGAGAGAAGTGGGTAGTGATCTTTGAGGGAGGCTCTGTTCAAGTCATGAAAGTTAAAACACAATCTAATCTCCCCATTCTTATTCCTAACTAGGACCAAGTTTGTGACCCAACTCAAGTATTTGATTGGAAAAATGATACTTGCCTCTATCAGCTTGTTCAGTTCTTTCTTCATTAGAGGGTTAGCATGTGGGTTAACTGGTCTCTACTTCTACCTGATGCGCTTAACAGCTAGATTTAGCTCAATTGTGTGTTGGTCTAACTTTGGATTGAACCCTCTTAGGTCTTCATAACTCCAAAAAATATATCTGGAAACTCTTGGCAAAGGTGTATGAATTCATACCTTTCTTGGTCAGTGGCCAACTTTCCAACTTGTAGTGTTTTTCCTTCTCCAACTAGAATTGGCTTCGAATCCTCCCCTTTGATCTGTATGTTGGCCTTCTCTTTTTGAAATTGATCATTGGGATTGAAGATAGACTCCAATGTCACTAGCCCTTTGGGAAGCCTATTTGTATGCAGTTGTACTACTTGATTTCCATATTGCTACTCTAGTCTGCTTTGGTTTCTAGCTAAGAATTCAACTTCCTCTTGCAAAAATTTGATGATTTGTTGATCATTCTCGAACACCTACCAACATGTGTTGTTATCTGGTATTGTTGGTCTCACAATCACATGGATATGTGGATGTTCTTTGTCCCTTTTTATGTTGTCAACTACATCAAATGTTGCTCCAACTACTGCAAGCCTGTCAGTAGCTTTGTTCTCCTTTCTGGGTATGGACATGATGTTGAAGGCTTCAAAATCCTCAATGAGGTCCCAAACCTTATTCTTGTAACCTTTGAGCATGTCATTCTTGACAACATTTTGTCCTTTGACTTGATTGGTGACTAGTTCATTGTTACCAAACACCTGCAGGTTCTTGATTCCTCATCCTCTGGCCCAATGCAGTCCATGGACCAAAGCCTCATATTCTGAAGTGTTATTTGAGTACGTGCAAACTGAAATATGAAATCCAAATAATAATTCATACCTTGGGGGGACACAAACATAGCTCCACCTCTGGCTCCTTATCTGCTCCTAGATCCATCAAAAAATAATTGCCAAAATTCGTTGTCATTCTTGTGTTGTGGCTTAAAGATGTTAAGAAGAGGATGGTTCTCCTCATGTAGGTAGTAGACTCCTAGTTTAGATTCTTCCATCTCCTTATAGGGATCAAAAGCATGTCTTTTGATCTGCCCATTCATCGAGGTTTGGGTCTGGGATACACCCCACCTTGGTATCTGCTTCAGAAGTGCTTAGGAGGTCCCTCCTAATCAAAATTCGAACAATTTGCATTGATTGGGCTTGGTACATGAGACTCGATGTGATAGTCTACTATGGGCTCGAATCTGATTGTGGCCTTTGCTCCATACCTTGTTCTACAAAGCATATGTGACCAATCAGTAGACAATTAGCCTCCAATTTTGGCAGTGAAGTCCCTGGACAAACACAACACAAAATGTGTGGTGGCAAGTCTTTGACTGACACGTTCTGTAATATAGTCACATTAGGGCCAGGCATGTAGAGTGAGACTCAGATCCTTGATGAATCGCAATAATGGTCACTGTTGTCCCAGTCCAATTATAACTACTCCTCTAGAGATGACTTCATACTGCAGACCCAGTTGATCAGCTATTTGTTTGGGCATTACAAAACTACGTGCCCCCAAATCGATCATGCAATTTTGCACTAATTTATCTCCAACGATTAATGAAACATAAAATGGAGGAGGCTTCAGATTCTTACCTTTTTGTTCTTCATGGTTTCTCTCGGGTTGAGCCGCATTGGTAAGCATTTTCTCTTGTTGGTTAGGGGGGTTGACTTGAGCTTGACCAATTTGCCATGACAGTCTATAATAGATCCCTCTACCCTGGAATGGCGAGTGACTTCCATAGTGAAATGTTTACACTTGTCCTCTTCATTTGTTCAATGATATTAAATGAATTGTCCTTCTGTTGCCCCTTCCCTGGCACATTTTTCTCTTGCACATGGGTTGTTACAACCAGTGCCTGAGTAGGTCTAGAAGGTGGCTTGGATTGACTTTATGCACATTGGGAGTTGTATTTTGAATGCCAGTACCTTGTTAATAAACGGAGGGGTTGAGGATTACCTGAGCTTGGTGAATGTCCTTTTCCCATATTTCTCCTCTTAGACCATGTTTATTGGTAGCTATACTTATGAGAAGGAGTCTGATTCATTCTACAGAACTCTTCATCCTACCAATTGAAAAGCATTAGTTTCATTTGGGGGTCCCTCTAGCTGAGCTCCTTGCTGCTGACTTTCTTCATGGCTAGGGTTCTTGTGACACACCAACGGTTTGCACCATCAGAGCCTGATTTAATGCACCATTGAAGCACATCGACTGATTATGTGGTTGATTACATGGGAAACACCATTCATACTCTTGTGCAATGTTATTCTATGCTGGAACCAATCCCCTTGATGTTGAAACTATGTTTGGGTCATATGACCTGAAAGGTCTAGCAGCTTGAGGTTTGACCTTGGTGTTGACTCTGATTTATAGCTTGGGCTAGTGGTCTATTTTGTTGATATGGGGGTCTGGTCTGATACTGAGCCTAGGGCTGATATGGCCTAAAACTCTAAGCCTACTATCTTTTGATGGTTACTAGCTCATTTCCCAAGTTTTGCAGTTGTTTTATAACTTCCTGAAGCTCCTTTGAGGTGTTAGATGATGAAGTGGAGGCTTCAGTTGAAATTTGACTCATGCGAGTGGGTATAGGAGCTAATGTGGGTGTTTGGACTGGTACCTGGGTTTCCTAACTTAGGGTTATAGAGGCATGGATGGCCTAGGAGCAAGTTTTCTAGGCTGAATCAAACAATTCTCAGCTCCTATGGAAAGGCTATAGGCTGCAGGTAAGCTTGTGTCCCCCATTGACTGAATCATCAAAGAAATATTAGAATTTAAAGCCCTAATAAAGTATAAGAAGGCACCTTCATTAGTGGGCTTTACTGGTGTTGGAATCCGGGTCCCAGGTCTATTGAAATATGAGGTTGAAATCCTTCCGTTTCTCATTTAGAGCTCTCTTGATTGTTTTCAGCTAGTCTAACAAGGATAGGTTATCTCCCTTTTCTCCAAACTGGTTGGGAAGAGTTGTGCACAACTAGTCCCAATTTTGAATAGATCCTGCTTCAAGGCTCCTAAGCCATTGTGAATCTTTACCTTTGAGTGAAGAGGCTAGAAAACTTGACTATAATATCCATCTCATTGATCTCCGGGATTATACAAACATTTTTAATGTCTTGAATGTGGTCACCGGGACAAGTCTGGTTCTCTCCAATGAAATATGGGATGCTCTTCAATGCTACCACTAGGACTGGATTTTGTGCATTCAGAGAAAGTGGGTTGTTACCGGTGAAGTTGACATAAGGATTTGGTTGTTGGTGTTCCATCCTAATTGGCCTGAGTACCCTTCTTGATTGAAAGAATGGCCTACTAGGAGGAGGTGTTGATAAGGCTCTGTTTGGAGAAGGAGACCTCTGGGCTCTTCTTCTTTTCCTTCTGTCTAGAGACAGGTGTATGTGTACAAACTATCCTTCCTCTCTTGTTCTAGACCTTGTTTATATCCTTCTCATGAACTTGGGAAACATGGACTGCTGGAACCAGTGGATTTTTTCCCTTTTAGAGTCACTAGATGTGTAGTTTTTAAGAACTTCTTAAAAGCTAGAATCATAGCAAGTGCACATCAACCTTACTGTAATACAGATGGAGACTTCTGGTCCCACCAAGCATGAAAAAACTATTAGTGAAAAATCACAGCACCCCCAAATGATTTTTCAGATCTAATTTTCTAAGGTAGAGTCATCTGCTGTGATCCGCATAACATTGAATATTCTGCAAAGTGTGGGACTTAGAAAATGAGAAAACTCTCTAGATTATAGGTTGGTTCATATTCCTCTATTTAGGTGCATGCGTGAAAACTTGCAGAGGGTCTATTCCTAAACCTAATCTAAGTTTTACCAAGGAGAAAGGGGTAAAAGGAATGTAGGAAATCAAACTAATCTATAAGGTGATGTAGCAAAGGAATGATGAACATTTTTTTTTCTTATAGACACAAACCAAAAAAATGCATACAAAAACCAAGCACAGATAACGAGATCTATAATGAAAGACCAAATGAAAGAAAAAGAGACAAGAAAGGATTTAAAGTTGATCACAGACATGTTTTATTGCTCTGTAGATTGGTAAAGTGCATTACAAAGTGGCCAAGAGGAAGAAAATGTATTACAGTCCAGTAGAAGGTCTGAAAACTCCACGAGTTCCTTTTCTAGAAGAAAGGGGGAGCCTACAAAATAGAAGAATGTCTAACCCTTTACAATGAGTCTCGACCCAGCATTTATAGATTCAATCGGAGTGGAAAAAGAGAGAGAAGTAGGAAAAGCAAGTTGAAGTCCACCCACTGCTATTAATGTCTCCTTTAAGATCTATCCCAAAATCTACCTCAGCTGCATCAATCTCTGGTTCAGCACCTTGAAGGATGAAATGGTGGAGCAGATTGAATCTGATCTAGTTGTTGGGGCAGATGGATCCCACATTAATGGCCCTAAGGATGTTTTCTCCATTTTTCCTTACCTAAACTCTCCAAACTTAAATTTTTGGATCTCCATAGCGTGGGTGAAGCTGAGATATTTCCAACAGTGTCAAATTTGTAATATTTTGAGCCCTGAGTTGAAAGATATGACCCTTGGAAGTTTGTATCGGGTCTGTACAAAAGGGTGGGAAAACTAGTTTGAAAAATGGGCCCCATTTTGACCTTTGGGACACGTGGAGGGCTGGTGCTTTTCTAAAAGAGGCCTCTGTATTTTACTCTTGTAATAGTGCGAGGATGACACATGGCTTCCTCCGCCAACCTGCTTCATTTATTTGTTTCCGTCTAAGTCTTTTGCTTGGTGAGGTCATATTTCTTTAACCAGGGACATGTGGCGGTTTGATGCTTGTTTGAGAACCCTATATCTATTCATCCCTTGAGTTAGCATCATTTGGACACTTGGTACTCTTTTCCAGCCTGCCCTTATGCATTGACTATTCATCCTGACTTTGTACCTTTTAAAGAGATTGAACACGTGGAGGTGCCGCTGCTCATTTGAAATTCCTGATCAAAATTTACTCCTAAAGTTAGGTTGACACTTGGAAGCCTCTGTGGGTCCTTGGACTTTTCAAATATTTTTACCTTACTTTTTCAGACCCTAGGCTATGTGGAGAATGGGTGCGTGTTTAAGTCTCCAGTTTTGAAACTACCCTTGGAGATGCACCGCTTTGACATGTGGCATCCCCCACCAACACTTCTATACCTAGACCTTTTTTGAGGCCTGATTTACCCACCTTTTGACCTTGGCTGACTATTTTATACATGTAAGGCTGACACGAGTTTGAGTCCCCACCTTGGGATCCCATCTTGGATTCACGTCGAGTTGACACCTGGCTTCTTCCTGCCTGGCCGAAGAATTTTCAATGGCCGCACAACTTTTGCGGTTCTAGACGCATGGAAGCCTGGTGCTCATTTGAGATTCCTTCTTTGGATTCAACTTTGGAGAAGCATCATTTGGACATGTGTCTCTCTCTGTTGCCTTCTCCATACTTATCTGATTTTTGGATTCGTTCTAAACTGTTTTGAGCCCAAAGACTTTGGATCTTCACTGTTTCTTCCTTTCCTTTCCCTTGGCCTCTCTATGACACTGCTTCATCTCCTTTAACCATGTTATTTTTTTCTGAGCCCACCTATAACACATATAATGGATTTAAAGCCCAGGTTTGCTCGACAGAGATGTTTTTTGAATTTATCCCACATAGGGTCGCTTGATCCTCGTAGGCCTCTGTCACTTCCATTATAGAGTCCCCTCTTTCTATTTGCAGGAATCAAACGGGATTTCTTAGGTTCTTTCAGTGTGGGGTTATTCTGATCCAATATTTTAATCCAGGGGAAAAATATGGATGAGAGGAGTGGTAAAGGTAGTCTTATGCTGATCTATAACACTTACTTCTACTTGATTATATCCCGAGAATCCATCAAGCATGGATGACATTTCTGAACCTTTAATAACTTGCAACACTTGATCCATTATGGGGAGAGGATGATTATCCTTTGAAGAGGCTTGATTCAAATTCCTAAAATCAACAAAAATCTAGATCTCACCATTCTTCTTCCTGACGGGCACAATATTAGCAATCCACGTTGAATGGTGAATAGGGAAAATGATCTTAGCCTTCAATAAATTTTGGATCTCTTGAAAGATTGTATCAACAATTTTAGGATTATACTGCCTCTGATTTTTCCTGAAGGGCTTGATCCCAGGTTTTAGAGGAATGAAATGTTGCATCTCTTTTGGCTGAAAATACTTGAGATCATCATGAGAATATGCAAGAACATCAACATACATTTTCGAAAGATTCACTTCTTTCTCCCTCTCCTCTTGTGTGCAACACTTTCCAATGTTTACTAGCTTGGGTTCAGTAAGACTCCCAATGTTTATCTTCTCACATTCAGCAAACTACTGAGCTCCTTTGGATGTTTTTGACTTGATGTACCTATCATGTTTATCAAATAACTATTCCAAACTTACCAGCCCTTTAGGTATCTTATTACCTTTTAGTTTTATGCAACCATCATGATCCATTTATTCTTGGTTATCTTCTTCATTTGGAGGTACACACTCTCTAGGCAGATTTCCACTTCCTTCAAAGTACATCTGGTTAAAATTATCTATGAGTTCAAGGAAGGAAATCAATTTATGATCATCATTAAAGACCTGCCAATTTTTTGCATTGTCAGGCACACTAGGCCTATGAATCATCTCAATGGTGAGTTTATCTTGGGAGAAATATGGATGAGGGATCAGTAGAGACCCCAAGATAAGTCAAGGAATCAGCCCTGGTGTTTCTTTCCCTTGGCATGGCTTCAATTGAAAGGGCATTAAGGAACTCAATGCAATCCCAAGCTAGATTCCTGTAATGTTTCAACCTTCTAGTCTTCACTTGAAAGAGATATATCTGACTTGTTTTACAATCATCTCTGCATCTCCATGAGTAAGGATATTATTGATCCCCATCTCTTTTGCCATTCCTAAATCGAGGATGAGATCCTCATAATCAATTGTATTATTTATGTTTTCTAAATTGGAGCTTGAAAGGAGAAAGGGTGAATTTTCCCTTCAAGAGAAAAAAGAACCACACCAGCTCCAGAACCAACTGAGGAGCAAGCTTCCTATCAAATTCCAAGATCCAAACACCATTAGGATCAAGAAACAATTCCTTAGGATAGTTAGCCTTATCTTGTGACATGATCATGTAGTTACCATGACCAGTGTCCAGATAAAGTATTTGTGCCTTTGGGTCATCTATTTTTTGCACAATATATTCAGTTTGTTTCTTAGGCAATAGCTTCTTCATTTTCCCATTCACTGAAATAAGATCATGTGACCAATCCATCATGATTAATCCTCCAACATCTTTGGTAAAAATTTCTACTCAGCAGCATTTTGTAGGAAGGGGGAATATCGGCTACCAAAATGGTGGCTAAAACTCTCTTCTCTGGAAAAGCAAGCAAAGGCTACTTGTGCATCCTTGATCCTCCCAACCAATGGCACTTATCTAATTTCCAATGAGTAACATGGATGAAAAGCACAGGTTATGGTTAAGCCTAGGGCATGAGATACCTTAGTAAGACATCACATTATCTGAAGCACCAAAATCAATAACACAATTGCTTAAGTTTGTGGCCATCTATGAGAAGAGTGACATAAAATGGTTTGATCTTCCCATCAAATGAAGTGACTGCTACCATGAGGCTTGGTTGAGATGAAGGAGAAGGAGTGGGAAAGATACCTATAGAACTATGCGGATGAAGGCTTGGATTTGGAAGTTTACAAAGTCTACCATCTTAGCAAAGGCCTTGGGATGGGTTTGGTAGAATTCGTCTTCTGAGATCTTGACCTTATTTTTCTTTAGATGGTTAATAATTTCAAAAGAACTAGAGGTAGATGGAGCATCATTAATAGGGGTAGATGAAAATTTTGAATTATCAACTCTATCATTTGAAGGACAAGAAGTTTTAGGAGCAGAAACAGAGGAGGAATGAATAATAGAACCTGCCTTGGGTGTGGAAGAAGCTGGAATAGGAGTTCCTCTCCCTGAAATAATTAGAATGACCATATGAGGCTCCTTATATATTTTAGTAGGCTACACCACTTTCTCCTTCGTGTTGGCTTTCTCACGAGTCATGATAGCATATGATTCATTGTTCATATGTGTAACTCTTTCTTTATAATCATCCTCTTCATCTATACCTTTAGTGGTGAGAAAATGGACATGAGATCCACTCAACTCTTCTAATTCTTCATCAGATTCTTCTTCATGTTATTCACAAGGTTTTTTCATCCTCCTCATCATCAAGCTCCAACACTTCACATGTTACATTGATTGGAACTTTAACAGGTGGGCCTTCAATTACCAATCTGGTTTGAGTAGAGGGCAACCAATTCTTGGGCTGAAAGTTCTTCCTAGGAACATCCTGATAAGGAGCATGCTAGGCTGAACTAATTGGATTGAGAGCAATAATATCATTAGCAAGTTTCTGATACCAACTGATCTGACATTAGCTCTAGGAGAAGATGCTGGAAGAAGGAGATGCTTTGGATGTGGATGATTCTCTCCTTAGCTTTCTATACATGATCAAATCATATTCAAACAATGACAAAAAATCTCTTGATCAACATCTAAAGTGGAAAGATTGGCTCTCCTAAGTGCATAGATCACTTCAGGTAGTTGGGCATTAAGGAAGAAACATTTTTGAATCTGATCCATACGGCGTGTGTTTTGTGGGATCTTGATAACCAGCCTATTGAATTTGGCCACAAATTCCCTCATGGGCTCATGTGACTCTTTCTTGACTTTGAGAAATCTGGGCCAAGAGGGCATGTACATCCTCAGCAGGTTTGAAACACTTCTCAAACTGGGTCGTCATGGTGTTCCAATTGGTGATGGATCTAGTATGGAAGATGATAGAACCAATCAGTAGAATTATCTTGCAATGTCTCCAAAAAAAGTCCAATAGAGATATCTTTATGTTCAACTCTGAGAACACCACAAGCAATAATGAAGGCCATAATATGTTCATCTGGATGAACATTACCATCACCTATGAATTTAGGGAAATTCTTCCTATTGCCTCTAGGAAATTCATGCAATGGCTGGGGAAGAGTAAGAGGTCCAACCCTTTGGTCCACAAGGTAGAGGGAGATGGCATCCTTGGAAAGATTGTTTAGAGAGGAACTAAAACACCAGTGAGAATCAAAGCATGCAAATAAGGACTGATTTGATCTTGAGGGATGTAACTCCCAAAATTTTTGTCCCTATCAGGAGGAGTGCTTATAGATCTTATTCCTCTTATTTATCTTGTTGATGAAGGGAGAGAGAAACCGTGATGATCCAAAATTTAGAAATGAGGGTCTTCTTACCCAAGGGTTCTTCTACCCCGAGTGTATCTTTGGAGTCACCAGATCAAATATGATCAAGAGGTTGTCATTTAAAAACTGGAATCCATTTACAATGAATTCCCTAGCGGAGTCACCAAAAACTTGTTGGGCTTTCAGAATGGAACATGGGTTGAAACCAAAGTTAGGGGACAACAAGTCCCTCCTCTTTAATGGGAGAGGTTCCCTTATTGGAAGCTGGAAAAAATAAATGTAGAAATCTACAACTATCAATGTTTGGACCCTGATTATTCTGGAGTGTCTTTTCATACTTCAAAATATTATCAATCACGAAGGAATGGAAGAATAAAGAGATGGGAGAAGGAATAAAAAAACAATATTTTTGGGAAATATAGAGTAGGAGAGTATCTGCCTTACTCGTATTGAACCAAGAAAATATAGGAAAAGGATAAATTACTTCATCATCAATGCAAATCTGATGACACAAAGTTCTAAAGATTACACAGAAAAGAACACAAAGTTTCTATTGAATGCAAAGACAAACGATCCATTGAAATCAAGCAAGGAGAAAGAGAGATATAACAAAGGAAATAAGAAAAGAAAGAACTTCTGTACTAAAATTACTTCAGAAATTACAACCTTCCTAGAAAACTAGAATCCCCCTTTCCATGGCCCAAACCATGTTCTTATAAAAATTCATATACATCCATACTTTATCCCCAAGAAAAGAATATTTGAAAGGAATAATGTTTTTTGCAGATCTACTTTTGGAAAGTGACATGAAACAACATGCATTCATAAAAACCAGAGGCTTAAAAAGGTGAATATTTCATCAGGTGTTCGAGCATGATTACTTTAGCATGGGGGCATCTCATGATTTTATTCTCCATTTGGTCCTTCCATTTCCACCTTTTAACCACTTTCATAGCACTCAAGTGCTTGCTGGTAAGTTTTCCTCCCCTTTTATTAGTGTATTCCTAATAAACTATCATTTTCTAATGATCAAACTTTACATCCCCTCAAACTTATCGATTTGGCTCCATAATAAACCAAAAAATGCATCTCATGGATAAATGACAAGGAATACAGAGAGAAAATAATGAAGAATGGATCACATTTATATGTTTTGCAGAGCCTTGGTTCGCTAATGGCATTAAAAACCAGATGAGTGCATTTGTCAGCCACTCTTTCCCCCTCTTACCTTCAAATTTAGACCCTACACATGGCAAGATCAAAGCAACGATAGGCCCATGGGGTGAAAAATACATTGTCCTAAGACATTTGGGAGAAAAAGTGCATGATTTCTCATTTTACTTCTGCTGACCTGCCTACAGCTCTGCCAACAAGCCAGACGCATGGCACCACCCTGAGTGGCTAAGGAAATGTGGTTCGCAATCTACCATTTAAACTCTTTTTAAAAAAAATCTCAAATTCTGCTAAAACCTGCACTGACACTGACTTTGAATTCTTCAACGTGAACACGTGGCATCATCATGATTGGTTGCGGGGCGTGTGCTTCAATTTGCATACATTTTAACATATTTGGTGAAAAAGTCTCAAATTCTCCAACTTTTCCCCTGCAAGGGTTGATGCCTCCACCGTTTCATCCTTCAACACATGGCCATGTGTCCCTTTCTGATTAGGTGTGGGAATGTGCTTCGGTTTTATACCTTATCTATGAGTTTAAAAAGGGGAAATTTTCCAGAACTTTTCACCTAAAAGTCCGTGCCCCCATTAGCTTGACTTTATAAAGTCCTAGGCTATGTGTCTGCTTTCTAATCTACATATGGGAGTTGACTTAGACGCCACGTTTCCCTTCACATGAGCGAGGGCTGCGGGCCATTCTAGATACTTTTTTCCCTTTGTGGAAATAAGGCTTTATAAATTTTGAAATGGATCCATCACCATGAACTTCCGCCAAAATTGCGCCAACCAATCACTGGACCCGTATGGCCACGTGTCGCAACTCTGACATTTGCTATGGATTTCAAAATCATCAGAATTTATCCTTTTGTTTAGGTGGGGCCACGGGTCCATGAGAAGAAAACACGTAGCTTCACCCTTCTCAGAAAGAATTCCTTATGGAGAATAGAACGTAAAAAATCTGCAGAGACCCCGAAAATGACATTTTTGTACCACGATGAAGATTTACTTTCCAGCCAATCAGGGGCTGGTAGGGATGCGTGGAAAGATCTTGCATTTTTTCCAAAATCACTTTAAAAGTGATAAGTTAAGATCAGGAAAACATCTGGCCCATCCAATGGGAAGCAAATAGCCTAGAAATTCAGAATTTTCGACCAGACTAGGGATTTGCATGGGGAAAATGTCATGTAGGAAGTCTGTACGAGCACTTGAGGGGCTCGAACACCATGAATTGCTCCCATTGCAAGAATTCAATTTCTCTACAAAATTAGATTTCAAAAAATGGGGGAAAATTGCAGGGGTCAACACTGTCTACATCTTCCAAACATTAAGCATAAATTTTCAGAATGATCCTTAACAAGTCCATACACCATCCAATCATCTAAGTAAACTTGCAGGAAGTAGTGAATACAATCCTAGAACACTTTGAAAACAGTATGCGCAAAAATACTGACCGGGACATTTTGATTAATCCAAAGGGCGTCGTGGGAAATGAAAACAATTCCCAATTGAGGATGGTAAAACACGAATCTTCTTCTTGATCAACAGGGCTCTAATTTTCACCGAATGATACCCAAAGAATCCATCTGTAAAAGGGTGGGGAGACTTTGCACCCTGACAACAAACTCCTAATATTTCCTCCATGTGAAAGGTGCAGGAAAAGGATCAATCACACATGTAGCATTCAGTTCCTTGTAATCCATAAAAATCCTAATCCAACCATCTTTATTTATAGTGATCACCATGGGGCTAACCCACTCTGCTTCCTCTAGGGGATTGATGATGTCAGATTTAAACAATTTCTCAATTTCTTCCTTAACTGATACACGTGCAGGTTAGGATTCATCCTATAAGGTCTCTTCTTGACTGGGTACTCACCTTCTTTTAGATTAATCTTCATATATACTAATTACTCATGCACTCCTTTTAAGTCATGGTATTCCCTAGGAAATAAGTCCTAAAAATCCTCGTAGTAACTCAATTATCTTTTCCACTTTATAATCATTCCAATAATCCCCAATTATTACCTCCTTAGGTTCAGCATCTGTGCCTATGTTCACTTTCTTGGTGTTCATAGGTTCATTATAGGCGCGAACACATTTTTATCCACTGATATCAAACACCTTATGCCTACCTTTTGAATGATCTATATCCATACTATTCTACTTCCTCATCATCCACTATGTATACCATCTTTACATTTTTCCTTCTCAAAGAAAGGGTGCTTAAGTAGTGTGGCATTTATCCTCTTCTACTTCATCAAAATGATGCTCCCGAGTCTACCTCACCAAATAACTCTTGAATGAGTTCTTCAAAATTTGCACTGTCTCCCATAGTTAATCACTTTATAACCTTTAATGCCTCTTTCACTAGAGGTTTAGTAGAGAAGTATTCAAAAGTTTTGATTATTCCTTTAACCAAGTCTTGCAAATTTCCAAGTTTCCCTATGCATAGTTCTGCATAAACATACCAAGCGCATGTACGCAGTCTTGTAAAGTGGAATAAAGGTTAAGTACACCCAAAGTGAAGGTGGTAAATCTTCCTTCCCCTCTTTCCATATTATCTCACACTACTGAACATGGTGTTGAATAGGTTGATTACCATGATATATGCATAATTGTAGTAGGCACATTGCTTCTAAAGAACCAAGTGGTTAAAGAAATTCTGATTTCATTACATTCCATTAAATTATCCCTGTGAACCATCCACCAATGCACATTTTTATCTCGCATAAGTTATATACTAACATATTCCTTATTTCCACTTTATCCGTCTATTACTCTTCCATGGCGTGTAAGAATATCATAGGATCTCCTTCTCCAGTGTACCAAGGTACAAAGTTATTACCTATCCTTCGAACACATCAAAGATTTATTCTCCACACAAATGCACTTATTACTTCATGCACACAACCATCACATAGGTTTCATGAGCCCAATTGTCACAAAGTAATACTTGTAGTATCACTAATAAACTATGCATCTTCCCAATGGAGGATTCCTTCCTTAGATGGCTCAAGTACTTCTAGGTCCCGAATGGTGTGTACATAATTTTTTTTTAGGTTTTCCTCACTCAAAGGATTCAACATAAGGTGCATATTTCTCATATGTGAAAGGGATAATTAATCTTTCTTCCATGTTCTCAAAACTTATATACCCCTTGTTGAATCATAAATCAACATTATTTACATAACACTAAGAACACCCAAGTAAAGCTGAGAAGCTATCCACTTCTTTAAGTGCTAAAACCTCAAAGTCCCTAGTGAACTTGGCCCCTTGTATAGTAATGGATGCATCCTTTAAAACTCCAATGGGAGTGGCCTTAGTTCAATTAGCCATGAAAATAGTACATTAGAGGATGGCTGTAATGGAGGTCTTCCCATCTGTACCCATGCATCTAAAGTAAGCACATTCACTTCTGCGCCTATGTCAATAAATATATTACTCAAGAGCCATCCATCCACAACAACATTAAGAGTGATCTCCTTGTCATAATCCAAGCTATGAGGGGGAGATTAGCATGCAGGATCTACCTTCCATTCTCAATACTTGTGCATGCGGATGTGTTTCCCTTTAGACATTTTCCCTAATAATGGAATGATATTCTCCTGGCGCAGCATTTTGCATACCTCTTTCAAGTCATCAATATTTGATTGGACCTATCTCTGCTTCCTTCTTTTATTATAACTTTTGATTGCTACTCCTTTAAACATTGTATTTCACCCTGAAGATTTTGAGTACCTCCATGGTTTCCTGATAAACCTCCTTCTATGTGCAGGATCTGGGTACCTTACATGCAAAACTTCCTCCATAGTGATGGTAGGCTTCTAATGTAATTCCTCGCTAGTGTGTGCAACTTCAACACATGTAGTAATCTTCACAGGTAATACCTCAAGTTTAGGTGCCAAGTTTGCACATCCACTCATTTTGCACAGAGTGTGTTGTATTCTAACCATACATGTGCCCTTGCTTTCTCCTATTTATGCTTGCTTACTAAGATGCTCATATAAGTCTGGGAATTCCTCATAGTTATGATTCTTCCCATAAAAAAGAACAAGTAATATTTTGAGGACATTTCATGCCTATAGTGGTTAGGAGATCCACATGTAAAACAAATTCCATGAGGGAACTCACCTTATCCACCACCACAGCCTCAACCCTTGAATCCACCATGGTATCCTCGACCTCTTCCACGTCCTCCTTCAAAGCACCCTTCATTCCAATCATAGTGCGCTTGAGTGTGATCATGATCATGGTGCTCACTTTTACCTTTAGAGGTATTATCTGATACTCTGTCTTTCACACACCAATATCTATAGCATTATGGATCTGACCAATCAACCTATAGTCTTTTGTATCGTGAGTCATGGACTGAAATTTTTACAATAAGAAAGATACATTCTTTCTTATCATGCATTGTAATAATGGGCAGTGGCTGGGACATAATGGTCCAAATGACATATTTCATAGTCTAGCCATAATGAACATTGATGTATGGAGACAACTATCCTTGGTGTGCCCTTCCACTTCACAATCTATACACCAAATCCCAGTGCACGTCTCATGTGACCTGAATTTTCTGATAGTTTCTCCAACCGCTTTTCCATAACTGTAATCTGTGCTTCTAGGAATGGGCTTGACTCTAGTGTCTATACTTCAACTTCCTCAGCATGTAAAGCTACTTCAAGTGCTTCATGCAGGTCATGTATGTCTTATGTGACATCACCCTCCTAAAAGGTGTGATCAATCCACCCAATGAACCATTGTGCATACTGGCTTGCATGAATATCATAAGAAATTTTAGACAACAGTGTCTTGAAATGGACATCATATTCTTGAACGCTCTCAGTAGTGCCCTTCTTAATATCCTTGAGTGCGCTTATACTCTTTTGCTCAAACTCATGGATATGAAACTCCTTAAGGAAAACATCCTTTAATGTTGCATAATCTACGCAAGTTTGATCAGGGTAAACTTCTTGTACCAACTGTGTGTGCATCCCTACAATGTAGTTGCAAACTGACTTGCCTTTTGCTCAAAATTCATGAACTCCTTTTATGCACCACAGTATCTCACACATATGCATGTGTTCAGTAACATCTTTCATGCCCCTATACTCTAGAAGACAAAGATACATCTCCATGTAAATATTCTAGGGTTAGTGCAAACCCTGCCCACCTTATCCAGAACCTCTTATGTTACCTCTACCTCCAAAACCACCAGATCCACCATAGACTAGAGCCACCTATACCCCTAATCCTCCACCAAGTAGCTGGAAGTAGACAAGTGGATGTACTTCCCTGTGTCCCAACAATAGTACTAAACTAAACTCCTATAGTCTTTCCAAAGGAGGTACTACTCCTAGAAGTGAGTCCAAAATTTATGCGTGTTTTTATTTTGTTGATAATGCCCCTAAAAAGGTACCTCTAAACAACAAAGAAGAATTTTTCCCTACCATAGATGTACTTGACT
The DNA here is from genome assembly GCA_019776745.2 of Taxus chinensis. Taxonomy (NCBI): domain Eukaryota; kingdom Viridiplantae; phylum Streptophyta; class Pinopsida; order Cupressales; family Taxaceae; genus Taxus; species Taxus chinensis. The sequence goes on from CM034147.1 coordinate 967,457,395, forward strand.
ATCTGACTTACTCCAACTATCTTCTACTTCCCAAACTAGCTTGTTGAACTATTGGATGTAATAGATACTAGAAATCCAAGTGCAAGGGCTAGGTTGTCAGGTATATTTAGATGCGCACCCATGACCCAGGTCATCTCTTTTGGTGTGCTCCCATGTGAGGCAGGTAGGGTTCCCTATTATGCTTTCCCAAATGAGGGAGTTCCAAATGCTTTGGCTCCATGCCTCTTTGTGAGCTCTAAATCCTTCACGAGCCATATCTCTCCTCAACACCATCCACTCTGCAATATCATGTTGCTTCTCTATCTCCCTCTCGTATGCCTCATTATACTTAAGCCACCTTTCTTCTCACTACATCCTTCCACCGCTAGGTCCACCATATTTCACAAACCTTTTCTTACCCCCACGCATGGTGGGGTTTAGCTAGCCATTGAATTTTCTTCCAGGTTGAAAGTTACCATCAAGATCTTGATCACTAGTGGAATACCTTGCAAATAAGTTCCCCTAGGATAACGTAGAAATTAAAACTCACCTACCTCTAGGAAAGAATAAGTGGAAATTGAGTACTCCAAAATATAGCTATTCAAAACACCACTGGAACCAAGTATCCATAGTGCGTGTCCAAATCTAGATCAACATCATAAAGGGCTTGAAATTATTCTTGCATCTAAAAAAGTGTGTGATACCTTCCAATTATTTTTAGACGCATAAGCAACTAGCCACTCATATTGCTCTACCAGAAAGATAGAAAATAAGCTCTCATACAAACAATCATACAAATTTTGCTCCACCCACGTGTGTGTGTTAAACTCAGATCCAGTGTTGAACCTCATGTAGCGTACTCTTCTTCTAGATTCTTTATCCACTCCTCAACACTTGCTAATTTCAACTAGTACGTCTTCATCATGAAACATCCTGAAAACAACTTAAAAAGATTCCTGATAATGGAACCAATGATGTAGCCTAGAATCCATTGTATGAAAACCTAGGCACAGTTGGCACATCACCTAGCCTGAGATGAGCACTCACCTGAAGCATGCAAAGGTATCTAGGCCCCTCTTTAGAGTTTCTTATGCAGGATGTTAGTGTATTGAAGATATAACATATTCAGAACCATAAATAAGCCATAAACATTCCACATAGCATATTCTAGCATCTAGATCTTAGAAAATCATGAATTAAAACAATAACTATAATAATATTAATCATACAAGAACCAATTACAGTCATGTTTAACACCATTATCCACCCAATATACTCCATTATATTAAACACTGCAATACATAGAAGCTTCTTACATTACAAAACATTACCATATGTTTATGCATGCATCAGATCTAGTAACATAACTCTATAATAATTTACATAGTTTCTCGGTGTAAACTACAAAGTTCATATACATACTTATAGGGGTGGGGAATTTCCCTTCACTACCATACTTACGCACTTCCCAAAATAGGTCATATGTTGATAATAGCCATGCACCTTTACAATAACATGAACACATGTAAGTGCGCTATTAATAGATCTCCTATAGTTAATTTTTACTATGGGTAAATAGTTTTGAAGGGACTATACCCTGTGTACAAAAAGGCTCAAAATCCAGATAACAAAAGAAGAAAAACCAATCCTAGATATGCCAAACATCATAAACTAGGAGGCTCAACATCCAGATAATACAATATAGGTAACAAAACAGGATCAAGATCCCAGTGATCCGAAGAAGAGAAAAAGAGACAAAAAATGAACAAGAGGGAACCACCACTAGTCATCCCAACCAAAAATGTGCACCAAAATCACCAAACAACAGAAACTTCACCACCAGTAAACAACAACAGGGCACCACATCACTTGACAGCTCGGTCAATATTGGCCTTAATCGTTTGGAGCGAGACGAAGAATGCAATGGTTGTGGCCTGGGATGGATCTTTCAAATCCACTTGGGAAATTACAAGATCTCTGTTCTCCTTGGAACCCCAAATATCCTTTGTAATAAATTGAGACTGCAAATACTATGCACATGTTGCTCTATAAAATTATAGATACTTTTAAGAGCTGAGAGGATACAGTCATTACACCCTTTTGCATTGCCAAGCCTGACATCCAGAGAGAGAAGCTTCTTGAATATTTGAGCAGTGATATCATCTTCTTCATGCAGTTTTGCAGCTTCCGTTTGCCCTTTGTTTTATCCATATCCCTAATAGCACTCTTTAGGTCATGAATCTCCTTTTCCATATTTTCAACCCTGACCAACATGTCCACATCTTTAGATTCCTCCACTGGATTACTAATGTGAAGTAAAGCTACAAGTTCAAGATCTTTATGACTTCTTAAAACCCTCTCAGAAGGTGGTAGAGGGACCTTAGCTTTCATCTCTTTCCTTTTCCTGCTAGTGGTAGCAACCATTCAAGTTTCCTATCGGGAAGGGGAGGAATGGAGGCAAAGGGGAGTAGGTTGGGGGTGGGAAAGGCTAAGTAGTGAAAGTGAATGAGAAGGATCAACCCTTGATGGAGGGGAATCGCCCTAGTGTGATTTTGCACATTTCCAGACTAGATTTCTCCAATGAATTCAGAAAATAATGAGGAAAGTTTATGGTAAGGTTTCTACGAAAGTGATTAAGGAAAATTAAGTGCTTCTAGGGGATAATGACAAATCTCCCCTCCAGAGTAATTGTACCTTACCACCATATTTGCAATCTCAAGTGAAGGGATCTGGAACAGATGCTATTTTGATGCCAACCATCACAAATATCCAGATTCTCCCCCTCAATCAAGGGGAAAACTTCTTAGCCTCCACCTCTCTGTCCACATGCTTGTTGAAGAATTTGGTTCCGTCTAGGGGAGCCCGTGTGACCTGGGTAAAACAGCTCCTTGGAAATCTCAACCTTGATATTATTGTACTCAACAACGTGATTCCTCCATCCATCGCTTTCAATAATTTTATTGAAAGATCCTGATCAAAACCTTGAATTTTTTCAATAAAATTTTGCAAGACCCCCTTTTTCAAATAGTTCCAGAGAACTGTATCATTTTTCCATGCTGGATTATGGGTGGGCTCAGTCTTGAAAGGTGGTCCCCCCATTTTTCCTGTGACCGTTTTCCACTTCTCGCAATGGTAAAAATTAGGAAAACCTATACGATTCATCCTCTGCTATGATTTTGAAGACCTCATTCAAATGTGCAGAAAATTGTAATCATTAATCCTCACTTTGCAATTAATTAACCACTCCTTAGCATCTACCCTAGATCTATTAATGATTATGCTCTAAGTCATGTAAATATTTGATGATTTCATCACTTTGTAATTAATAAACCACTCCTTAGAATCTAAGCCCTACATCTACTAGTGATTACGCTCCAAGTCATGCAAATCTTTGATGATGTCATCATTTTACTTTAGTAGGAAGAGTGTCAAATTAGCCAAGTTTGCAATGTATTATTTACCCCAATATTTTCCAGATCATCTGCCACACTAGTAGATCTTCCCAATACTATGTTTGATTTCAAAATTATCAACAACTCTTACAAATATCAATAGCTTCAACAATAAAGTCCGATTGATTGACCAAGTAGAGGTTTTTTCAATTTAAATAGATTGATAGTTGTTCAGAAGAATCACCCTCAATTATAATATTGGAAATATTACAATCTCTAGCTAACCTTATTAGACAAAGCACTTCCAAGAGCTTCAAGAGTAGTGATTGATTTTGCCTAACCCATTTTGCAAAAGAAAAAGTAGCAACAAAACATCCTCTGTGATCTCTAATGACTCCACCTCCTCATGAATCCCCAGGATTTTCTTTTGATAGCCCCATCAAAATTCAACTTGTGCCATGCACTGGGAGGCTGAATCCATCAGAAAGTGGATCTATTGATACTACTGTTATTCATTGTTCAAATTTACAGTGCCAATGTTCCAAGCAATACAAGAATGTGCTCTTCTTAGCAGGGTAAAGTCTATTTTTGGGGGGTTTAAATTTTTCAATGTTTAGCGATGCTCACAGCAATGATCATTTCTTTGTAAACTTTTTTGCATATTCCTTTCTGCATTATTCAATTTGAAAATGACATCATTTCTAGCTTTCCAAACTCACCACATGGAAGTGATGGAAAACAAGTTGCCATAATCTCCGCACCACACAGTGTTTGTAAGGAGAGTTCCATTCTTTCCTAGGCCTGTAGACAAGTATGGGTGAATGGATCCATTCCTGATTGAAGTTTTCAAAAATAAGATGCCAAATTTTGGAAGTATACTTACAATGAAGAAAGAGGTGTTTGATGTCTTATGCTTCCTCCTGACACATGCAACATCTGTTAGGCATGATGAATCCTTTCCTAATGAGATTTTCATTAGTTAGGATCTTTCCTTTAATGATAAGCCACCAGAAAGGTTTACTCTAGTCAGTTAGCTGAGGTTCATCCATTATGGAAGCCATTCAGTTTCACTTTCAATAGAGGCAAAGAAAGAGTTTAGCCAGATTTAAAAGTACTCTCCATCAAAGAATCTTTCCAAATAATTTCATCCTTATGATTTTGAGGGTTAGATATTATTAGGGAGAATCATCTAAATGGAAGAAATTATCAGACTGCATATTATCCTCATCTACTTTGATCTGTTTCCATTTCCTTTTGTTGTCAACCACCTCAATATAGTCCTGAGACTTTCTTCCCATAATTTTTTATTAAGTTGTCTTTAATGTGACCATAAGAGGAAATCTAGTTAATGTCCAACCATTTTTCAGTCTAGAAATCAATGTCTTGTCCATCTCTGAGCTTCCACTTTCTGCATCCCTGAGAGAGAATATGTCTGATGTGGAGAAGATTGTTCCAGAAAATTTGAACCATTTGGAAGTAACTGATCAAAAATAAAGGAATTCATGCTCTGATTGGAAAGGTATTTGATTTTGATCAACTTGGTCCATGGATTCTGTTCTTTTATAAGTCTCCAACCCAACTTTGCAATAAGATCAGCATTCATATGTCAGATATCTTTGATGCCTAAACCCCCAATCCTCTTTGGTTTACAGACCTGATCCCAAGCTACTAAATGATACCTAAACTTGTCTTTTGTGCCATGCCATAAAAAGTGCTTTTGGATTTTTTCAATGCTTATTCATCACTGTTATTGGAATGCTGAACATCGACATGATATAAATAGGTAAGTTCTGAAGAGTGCTTTTTATCAATAAACATTTGCCAAGCACTTGAAAGTAAAGCACCTTTCCAACCAGCAAGTTTTTTTTGAAAATCTCTTAAGAAGATCATTCCAAACCTCATTAGAAACCTTACTAGTACTCATAGGGAGCCCTAAATAAGTAGCTAGAAGGGAGTTAATTGTACAACCAAGAATGAGAGAAATCTTTCTTTTCCTTTCAATAGGAGTATTGAAAAAATAGAATGAGATTTTGTCAAAGTTTACTTTCTGTCCCGAGGCTTCCTCATAAAATCTTAGAATAGTTTTGATAGCCTTATGCTTCAATGATTGAGGCCATCAGAAGCAAGAGAGTGTCATCCACAAACTACTGGTGAGAGGAAACCTGATTACCAGAAGTAGGTTGAAAACCCTTTAATCATACCAATATGGATAGATTTTGAAATAGATCGGCTTAAATTGTTAGCCATTATGATGAACAACAAAGGGGAGATGGGGTCCCCTTGGTGAATTCCTCTTTATGCTGGCAAAAAAATCCAACTGGTTCACCATTGACAACCACTGAGAATCTAGATGAGGATATGCAAGATTGGATAATTTTCCTGAATTTATTTTGAAACCCAAACTTGGACAAAACCTAATCCATGAATTTCTAGGAGACTCTATCAAATGCCTTATGCATGTCTAACTTGATATCCATCCCAATTTTTAATCCATTGAATATTTGTTTCATGAAACATAATAACTCCATCCTGGATAATTCTACCTTGTATGAATCTGCTCTGCTGTTGGGAAAAAATTTCCATTAGAAGAGGTTGCATTCTAGTGGTTAAAATCTTTGTGAAGATCCTATAGATTACATTAACCAAATTGATTGGCCTAAATTCCTTGAAATCCTTTGCATCCAACTTCTTAGGTGCAAGCCCAATATGTGTATTGTTTAATTTTTTTATAAGAGTTCAAGTTCTATAGAACTCATTTACAACTTTCAGTAGATCTTTGGAGTAAATTTCCCAACATCTTTAGAATAAGTTTGTAGAGAAACCATCAGGCCTAGAGCCTTATCCCCTTCCAGAGAAAAAATAACTTTTTTCAACTCCTCAATGGTGACTGTTTTGGAAATGCTATTGAATCTCTCTTCAGGAAGCAAATTATTAGGAATGGAGTCTAAGAGAAAGGAGGCCGTTTGCTCATTGTAGGAATTGTTCTCTATGAGAAGATTCTTGTAGAATTTGAGGGCTTCAACTTTGATGTCCTTAGAATCCATAGTAATGGTACCATTTCCCTTGGAGACTTCAGTAATTCTGTTACAAGCCCTATGCTTGAGGGTTGTCATATGAAAGTATTTTGTATTTCTGTCTCCTACCTTTAGCCAGAGAGCTCTAGATTTCATTCTCCAAAAGATTTCCTCATAGCTGTTGATATTATGTAGGTCAGAGAGAATATTTTTTCCCTTTGATGATCCTCAAATGTCATACCTTTCATTGAGACTTTAAGCTCAAACTCTTCCAGTTGTTGTTTAAGCTCTTTCTTTTTTTCAAAAATATTACCAAAAACCTCTTTATTCCAGATTCTAACATTTTGTTTCAAATTTTTCAACTTCTGAAGAAGTCTAAATTGGGTAATTCCAGTCCCTTCCCAAGACCACCACTCTTTAATTCTATCCAGAATGTCATCATGTTCAAGCCACATCTTTTCGAACTTAAAATTACAGTGAAAAGGTTTAGACCAATTGAAGAAATTAAGGGCAATATGATTGTGGTCTGAATCCATTCTGGGAAGAGAGGAGAAATAAAAATTCTGATCTAAGATCCAGTTTGAGAGCTCTATCCAATCTAACCTGAATCAGATTTTCCCCAATTCTTCTGTTAGACCAGGTGTATTGATTACCATGAAGTTCAATGTCCATAAGGTTAAGAGCCGATATGAAGCCTGCAAAATCTTACATGCGGGTAGAGAAATCAGAGTTCCCTCCAAATTTTTCCCCTAGATTTAAAGGGGTGTTAAAGTCCATTATCAACTAGTTCATATCCTCAAAGTTATTTCGAAATGAGACTAACTCTTTCCATAGATTTCTTCTACCAGCAGCAGTATTAGGGGCATAAATAGTGGAAAGAATCCAACTAGAATTATTATCAAGGCTTTTAAAAATTATAGATTCTGGGAGGATGAAAGCACATTACCATGGTGTCCCAGAAGCTTCCTCAGAACTTTCAAAGGTAATATTCTATTTGTTTCAACCGCTTTATTTTTATCATTTCTTATAGAGCAATTCAGGAATTTCTTCATTAAAAAAATTTTGGAGATGTAGTTTCCAACCCTTTTAGTCTTCAGTCTCTTTCTTTACTTCTCTCTTACTTCAATTTTTGTAGTTCTCACTGATTCTTGATGAATCCATCTTTATCACATTACTTCAACTATGATGAATCCATCTTTATCACATTCCAAAAAGTTTTTCTTTAAAGTAGGAGTAATTTATCCTTCTTATTTTCCTTTGTCCTAATCAAGTTGTTGAGCTATTAGAGGTGTGAGCTCCTCCATATCTGAAAACTCTTTATCCTAATTTAGATCTCTTGCTATGGATTCCATAAGATCTTTGGCTTTTCCTTGTCTCATCTTGTGCAGCTCCAAATAAATGTTCTTAGTTATCGGTTCTTGATGAGGTAGAGGAGTAATTTTTTCCATCTCTTCTTCATTGTAAGTGGTTAGATGAATGTATACTTTTTCATTTTCTTCATCCACTTCCATGCTCAGCTTTATAGGATTTGTTTTCTCAAGTATCATTAGTTGATATTTTTCAATTTCCTTCTTAGCTTCTTCACCCTTTTTCAGTTCAGTATCTTTTTCCTTTTGGGATTCATCATGATTTTCCGACTGGTGGATTTTGGGTCTCCACAGTTTCCTATAAACTGGTGGCCTATTTATTATGGTCTTAAAGCCTTTTTCCGGTCCTTGATTCTTAGATTAGTCTGCATGCAACAATCCCTTGCATTCTGATTCTACCTGTCAGTTAGAAAGGCTTTATTAGCCTCATCTGTCTATTTCTGTCCTTGCTCTTCAGTATGATCAAAGGGTTTTTCCAACTGTTGCTTCATTCTCTTGGAACATTTGCCAGAAAAATGCCCTAATTTATGGCATTTGTTACATATTAGCTGGAAATCCTCATATTCTATTGGTTGTTTCCATGCCCCAAATTTGGATTGTAGAATGATGTGTTCAGGCAGCTCCTTTTCCATTTCAGATGAGACACAGAACCTTGCAAAAGTAAGTCTGGATCTATTTTTCATAGGCCCATCTAGCCCAATTGGTGAACCAATCAATCTAGCCACATGAAGAAGGATCTCATCATCCCAGATATGTAGGGGCAGCCCTGGGAGTCTACACCAGATGGGTATGGCATGTATGTTCTCAGTATTAGGGTTAAACCTAGGATACCATTTTTTCAGAAAAATCCCCATATTGCCAATACACCAGGGATCACCCAATAAGACTGAATCCACATCAGTTTATAGATTGAATCGGGCTATAAAAAAACCCTTGGCCACGGTGGTGATAATCAAATCTCCTTATTATTCATCATCGTTGATGTTGTGATGAAATCATTAAAACATCATAACATCTACATCCCTAGCCTCAACCAAAAATGTGAACCCTAAATCTACGTTTCACGTAAGAATCTGGCAGGAAATCAGTGGCCAGGTGAGGGAGATGGAGGTGGCATAACTGTGGGGCTCGTCTCAGAGAATCTACCCTGGTTGTCGATCGACCTTGCCTTCACTGCAGATAGCTCTATACCTCTACCTCGGAATGACGGCACAAACCCTAAACATGATCTGCTTCAAGCTCCATTCAGGGGTGTTCCTACAGCTATCCCTGGTAATGGACACTTAAAATATGTGTCGGAAGGTTCATCTCGTTACAGATTGGAATTGGATAGAGATGCTAGTCACGACCATATTGGGTCATCCTTCAAAAATGTTTTAAATGGCAAGGAATCTTCCATGAAACCTACAGACGTTACCCCATCTATTACATTCGAGGAAGAGGTCATTTCCTCTAAGATTTACTACAAAGAGCATGATCTGATTTGTAGATTCAGGGGACTATGGCCCAGCCTTTCTATTCTTCACACATGGATCTCTAAGCACTGGACTCCAATTTTAACAGGAAGAATAGACTTGTATTCATGTGCTAAAGGTATTTTCATTGTAAATTTATCTTCAATAGATGATAGAAACATCATTTCTTCCAAACTATGGACCTGCCAATCTAAATATTTGATCATTAAACCCTGGTTCCCATCCTTTAACCCACTCACTGAATCTTTCTCATGGAAACCTGTTTGGATCAAGCTGCCCCATTTACCTCTCCAGTTCTAGAGTCATGACTATCTGACATCCATTGGAAATGCCTTGGGAACTACACTCTATATAGATTCTCAAACCATTGATTACACCCACACTACCAATGCTCAGATCCTAGAGGAACTTGACACTGATAAAAATCTTCCTGCAACCATAGATCTTAGAGTGCAAAACAGAACTTGGTCACAACCTCTTGATTATGAAGGTCTTCCTTTTTGGTGTAGAAGGTGTTTTTGCTTAGGACACGCCTCTACTAAGTGTGGGATGGAAAAACGTCAACATGAGAAGTGCAACTGGTGGAAAGACGCACTCCCAAAACACCTGATTTTTGATACAAAAAGGGACCAGATTCAAATGCAGATAGAAAAATTGAATCCATTTCTGCCCCAGAAATCAAATCTCAAATTGCGAGCAGCATGAAAAATGCACAAGATGTTGAGGACAACATGGAAAATGATAAAAATCTCTCTCAAGATAACAACGTGGCTTTTCCAAATGGGAAAAATGTGACTAAGGAAAATACTCCTCCTTTGTCTTCTTCTCCAACCGCGAAGGCTCCATCATGTTGGGTTACGGTCAGAAAAAAGAAAAAATTTATCTCTCTGAAGGATAACACTTCACCTTGATGATTCTTACCTCTATTATTGGCTCGCTGGGTTACATTGGTCTCATTTTTCTTGGCCGGATAGCAGTTTGCTTCCAATGGTGTTGATATGCCATTGTTGTTTGATTGTTGTACATCAGTTGTTTTTTTTTTGTTGATGCGTTGTCAATTGTTGGTTTTTACTTTGCAGATAGTTTTCTGTAGTCAAGCTTTATTGTTCTATCTAGATTTTGATCCATCTCTTGTGCTTTAACTTTTAATTCTAGCTTCTGAGCCTTGGTGTACAAGGGTATAGTCCCTTTCAAAAAACTATTTATCAATAATAATAAAAAATTAAATCTCCTTTTAGTTTCCATCTGTGTATGGCCCATTTTCTTATAATATCGACATTGGGTCTTGATCCCAAAAAATTTCCAATGAGGGTGAGATTAGTTTTCTCTAGATCTCTATACAGATAGCCATTAGGAACTTGTATGTGGGTCACCCCCTCATTATCTTTTGTACTTTTAAAAATATTCAGTCCAGATGCAAGAGAAAGGGGACCCACATTTTTGTCAGGAGGTACCTTAACAATATCAGCTTAGGCTCTAGATCCAATGCTAATACCTTTATTCGGTTCTCCATCTATGATCAGTGCCTTATTAGCTTGTTTGTAGCCTCTTGAAAGACATTCAATAGCTAGAGTGGCTGAAACCACATTCTCAAAACCCTCTCGCAGTCCTCCATTAGCTTCAAACCCACAGTCCTCCGTAGACATCCTATAGTTAACTAGAAGAAGTGATCCTATTATTATCTTGAACTCATGTGTGGTGATTTATCAAATATTCATTCCAAAAAATAGAATTTTCATGTCACACAAGTCTCCATCCTGATGTTTACTCTGCACGCTATCTCCCAAAAATAGCCCACATCCATGAAAATGTCTAAGTCCCGAATCAAACTGTCCTGATGCACATTTCCTTTCCTATCCTTCTGCACCTTCAAATTCGCCTTGTTTCCACACGTAAATCCTTTATGTGTCTTCTCCTTAGAACAATATTTTCTGGTCAACAACATCCACCAAGGAATTTAACACTTCTTGGATCCGCTTTATCGAGAAACCCCATCATATCTTATCTAATCAATTTTCTTTAGTGTCTTTGAGTTGTAGGTTTATCAAGCTTGCAACAACAAGGATCAATCACTTTAGTACCTGTATCCATCATGTTAGATCTGAGGTAACATAAACCCTTCAACATTTCTTAGTTACTAATTTCTTTAGTAGCTAGTGCATTAATTTGATTACGACTAAGAAGTTTGGACAACTGTCACTCCTAATGTTCCATGTTCATCTCTGCCTATTCATATTACCTCTTCTGCACCTACCTCTAGTGTGCCTCTCACATCTTCATCATCCACTTCCTTTGATCATGCTCCCATGATTACTCATAATGGACAATTACAATCTCGGTTTTAGACTCTCACTCCTGAAAGCAAGGCCTACTATGTGTCTATTGATAATAAATATCTTCATGGAAATTCCATCCCAAAGAAAATTTACAATTCAATATTTCCCAAGGATTTTATCATGCCTACATTATCATGCTTCGACGATACTAGAAATCCATATCTACATCTCAAACATTATCATTTATCTTTGACATCCTACTAAAATGACTGATTATTTCTAGAATATTTTTATTATATTCTAGTAGGTGAATCTATTCAATGGTACACTCATCTGCCTTTTTGAATCATTAACACATATTATGGCATGGAATATTTTTTTCTAAGACGTTTTATGCTCAACAATGGTCCTAGAGTCACATATGATTTCCTACCTAGCTTATATCAAGGAAATATAGAGACCATTCTTGATTAAATCTTACAATTTAATTCTTACATCCATAAGCTAGTGTTTCAGCCTGTTGAAAAACAATTTATCTTTTGTCAAGGCTTGATTCCTGCTTTAAATGAGCACTTACAATATGACACATGTGAATCATTAACAATTTTATGTTATAAGGTCATTGATCTAGAAAAATATCTAATTACTACACATATTATATATCTTCATTATACTTCTAGTGGTGCTGAATTTTCTCCTCATTCTTCTCCACTTCCATCTATCAAGCATCCTCCAAGGTCTCCATCTCCTCTACCTAAAAGACATATTCCATCTCCTCCATCGTATAAGCTTCCTCCATCTCTGCCACCACAACTCTCTACACCTAAGTATTTTCCATGCCCTACTAGGGATCCATTGCCTTTCTTGCATTCTAATAGGCCTAACGATGTGTTACATTCTTTTCTTGATAAGTGCCTAATCTTCTTAGCTTCTAATCAACATCATCATGATAATCACTTGCATCGCCTGCGCGATCATCCTTATTGTAATTATCATTGCATCAATGATCATCATGATAATGATTGTTACACACTTCATGATAAATTACAACAATTAGAAGACAAGGGTGCCATTTTATTTGACTCTCCCTCTCATGAGCCATCTATTTCTCTAATTCTGCGCAAGCGTGCTACTGGTTCAGTTCACTTGTCTCATTCTCCTACTTTTAAGGTAGTTATTCATCCATTGTTTAAGGTCATTATTCATGCATAACTGCCACCTCACCCATCAACCATTTCACCATCTCATCTATGTGTAGTGCTCTGATGTAGATAAACTTTATAAAAATATGTATACTCAACCTTTCAAGAGTTTGGAAACCATGACTTCACTCTATCTCTGTAAAAGAGGATCATTCACTAGAAAAAATGGCTTAAGAAGCTTGCAAAACTAGAAACTATGACCTAGAATGGCATCATCCTCTATCTTATCAGTCTCATACCACTACTAAGAATCCCTTCACCAAGGCTCAACATGAAATAAAACTATCACCTTATCGAATTTCACCAACTTGCTCGATTTCTTGTTTACTAGCTAGTATTTAAGAGTGAAAATTTTGGAATTTGGATTCTTTAAGGATTCCCTTTTCAGATCCCCTATTCATACACCTCAAAACATAATTATATTGACCATATAATTCACTCAAAACACCCAAAATTCACTTGACTCCTTTGTTTGTCAAAATTGGCCTCCTCATGCCCTTAAGACATGGTAGCTTGCAACAAGCATGGATAGGGTGATCTAAGGACACCCAGAAGGTTTCAAAAACTTCATTAGTTCAATTTTTGTATTTCTAAGGTTATTCCAAAATATTGGATCCCAACTCCTTGTACTTCTCTTGCTTTCTCACTTTTTGCATTTTAGCTCTTAAGCCCTTAGCCAGGTTTGTCTTAGGAAACTATGATGTATATCTTCATTTATCATAGCTATCAAGACACAAAATGGATTTTTATGAGCACCCTTTAAGCTCTTTATCGTTCCCTATAATTTTCACCATCTAACTCCAAGTTAAAACTATAGCTCTTTTGTTAATTCGTTCTTTCTATTAGCCTCTTGACTATGTTAAAGCACTCCCCTCTAGACTGTCACAAAGATACAGAAAACTAACCCTTAGTTATTAAAAAAAATTGCATAATATATTTCTATGATCCTTTAGTAAGATATCTTGAAGTTTTTAGAATGAAATAGGATGATTAAGTGCCTCAATATTCAAACCCTAGCACTATTCTTACCTATGCAACAAAGAGTAGCCTGAGAAGGGATAATTGGGTATAAAACTTATTATATTTCGAATAAAGGTCCTAAATATTTCAAGGAGGAATATCTCATCAACATAAAGGGTATTTATTTACCATTAGGTATTCCAACAACACCCAATCTTCAAAATCACGTACTTCTCTCTTCTAGGATAGTGGAAACCAAGATTTCGTTCATGCACACAGTCCACTTCAAGATACTAAGCCAGGGGTCAGTTCATGCATTCCTTTTCCATTATAAATTTTCTATTACTCATGCTAAGAAGGCTCACATACTAAACACAAGCTCATAGATTCCAAATTCACTCTAATCACAGAACTCACGAATCAAACTCATAAATTCCTATGCATGTATACGGTTTAGTAATTGTGTACTCTTAAGGTTTGCCTTAGTATAGTTGTCTCCCCTTTTCAATAATTGAAATGACCTTCATTTCATCAAAATTCAATCCCACAAGGTTTACAAGCACTACAAACATAGTTCCATGTTGATTTATGACAAGAACAGAGTATGGGCTACACATGTAAATCAATTTGCGAAGGATTCAACTTATAACTTATCCATCATATGATCAAGTGGATTTATCCACACACCTAAATTTGTTCCTAATCCAATATCTATTGCAAGGGGGGGCTAGAAAATCATTAACACCATATAATAAAATATATCATCTACTAAAGAATTCATTTTCTTAATCACAAAACTAAAGTTTCCTTACTATTCATTGTATCACATTACAAAAAGATGAGCATTATCCCTTCCAACATTCTCTTCTTCCTCTATCACTAAGGAATTAACTTCAAAAAACTCATAACTCTTCTCCTATATTCAAATTCCTTGCATGTACCTACCACAATATTTTTCAAAATTGTCACATTGTGACCTTTGGACTTCTATTTAACTTTCTAGAAGCATAATTGACCCTATTATACTAACTTAAGAATTTTTAATGACTTACTCCCTATGATGACTTATCACACTTGTCCAAAACATGTAATACTCTGTTTAAAATCCTATATCCCACTTTATAATATTAACTCTCCATTTCCACCCTTTTATAAATTCAAACCTTACTTAAGAGGGAAAAGTTATTACAAAGGAAATTCAATTTTTTGACTCTTTTTACCCTCTTACAAGGACTCATTCAAACCTCATGTAGACTCTAATACATCCCACAACCTAAAATTCATGACTAGGAGATAAATTAACAACATGATAGTTATTATGCTAAGATGCTCCTACATCATGCTTCTACTTCACATTGGCTTCCTAATCTGTCAGCATATGTACTTCCTACCATTGCATCACCCTTCATTGGCAACATCTCAACGGGTATTCAATTTGGTTCATACACTCATGCTTCTTCCACCTCACATGCTTCCACTACTCCACGCCTGCTTGATTTTTGGTTGGTGATTTTTCTCACCTTACCATCCAATGATGCACTCTTGTGTCATGGTTCACACTTGACTCCTGCGGGAATCCTATACACATGAACTCACACACTACATGTTACATACTACACATTATACATTATACAATTCACATTTTATGTACTCATCTCTTACTACACAACATCTAATCTACGCATTCACGAAATATATTTATGACATCTAATTCTACACGTTGCGGTTATTACCCTATGACACACTTTGTTTCCACAGTCCATACTCGACTACTAAGGGTCTACATCTCAAATTGACCTCACCACACTCATGATTTTTCTCATACACTTATGCACTCACTCACTCTCTACACTATATGCTTCATGATCACATCTTTGTTTAGTGTACTATCAATCCATTTCCTAATGACGCACACTTGTTCTATGGTTCATTCTTGAATGCAGAGGGGGCATGTATAAATGAACTTATTCACCTACATACTCATTCACATTCACTCGTGGGGAATGCTTCTCCTATCACACTCACTTTTCATTCCATTCTATCTCACACCTCCACAACATCTTGCATATCTTGGTCGTATTTACTCTTGCTTGTGTATGATTACAAGTACACTTTTTACACATGATAGACATATATTTTCTATGTCATTATCTTTCCATACCCACATGTATGTTAACTTGCTTTCTAGTCGTGATTGTAGATTCTATAAATCTATACATGCAACATGGATGCTTGGCGCAATACCTCTTACATGTCCCATAACATCTCTTGGGGTCATCCACTTTCACATATCACATGTGTTATTGTTTTCATTTTTCATAGCATAGTATTTTATCTGATTATATAGGCTTTGACATACTTTCTATCTTTCTAGCATGCTAATGGGTACTTCATGTACAACATTTTTCTTGCAGAACTACTTGCTTCCATGGTTATAAGTTACTATTTGTTTCCTTCTACTTGTCATTGTATGCCATTGTTTGTAGGATTTTCCCTAAATATTTATTATTCTCTGATTACTTACTGCCATCATGGAATTGATTGTCTTGTGATATCGTGAGTGATGTCCCATGTTTGGAACCCACTTTTCACAGTCTACTTTATCTTCTTGCGTGTTTACTTTGTATTCTTGTGTCTTAGCTTACACATTGTTTGTTTTCTAGCTTACACATCATCTTCTACCTACGTGTTCATCTTACTTGTACTAACAATTATTTCCTAGACATTTTGTTTGTGTGTTCCTTGGTTTCTACCAAGCATCCTCCCTCCCCCTTGTAAGGTATAAGTTTCAGCACAGAGATCAGTCATCCTTTGGGCAGCATGCACCCCAAATAAAGGGGGGTGTCATTTGGGTGAATAAGTCACACCATACACTATTTCATAGTAACCACACAACATATATCGGTACTGGTACAACACAATTATCAGTCACAACAATGACCCAGATGTTGACTTGGGTCCTTACTATAGCATAGAAACTAGCACCCAAACCTGAACAACAACGCTTGGGCACCCCTAACCCTTCCTGGATGCCTATGACTAGAGGGCAGTTACACAAAATTTTTCAGTTTAACACAATCTACAACACTTCACATAGTGGATTTTATATGACAACAATCCTTCAGCACTCGGCATGTATGCAATACACGACATTTTCTACTTTCACATTGGATCAGAACTATTTGAAATGGATCAGATTTTTACACACCATCTGCAATGGTGTTCACATTGTGAGGAGTAGTAAAATGTTAGAGGATAACACCAAAATTTTATCCCTACACTTTTTCCCTGTCTTGGCATGAGATCACCCAAAAAACTAGTTCTTCTACATCATCTATAGGATCCTTTCTACACTTTTACTCATTACAGATTAGGTGCACATGTTCCTTTTTTATATTTTCACATATTCATGACATAATTTTTACTCATTTTGATCATATACTCACATATTTGACTACTTGATTGTTCTTCTCTTTTGCAATTCTGTCCTTATGGGAAATGAGTGTCACATCACATCAACAACATCGTTTACACATAAATCACAATCAACACATAAAAAAATTTAACATCAACAACAGGTAAAATCACGACATCTACATATGCACTCTCACCCTAGGGTCATCATCATCACTTTTTTCTCTTCCTCTTCTTTAGTTTCCACATTTCACATTTTTATCACTCTATGTTTTTCCTTGTCTCTCAACATGCTTTTCACCATCAATCGACATGGTTATCAGGTACATATCTTATATCTATTTTATGTTATTGAGATCTCTCTCAACAACATAAAGTGGGGGATAATGTAGACCCTAAATCACATACTTTGGGTATCTATCTAGTCCTAATCACATACTATTATTCCTATGACTCATAAGCAATTAAATTACTAATTAACCCATGTCTTTGGCAAAATTTGCTTTCTTTCTTATTCTATGGTTGATCTTACACTCCTTCTAGCCTAGTATGTATTTTCATACTTTGGCATTTCTTATCCTAGACACTAACACCTAGCCAAGACGCCAGCGTCAGGCACCCCCGTCGCCTCTAAGTGCCCTAATCCAACATATTCCATCACCTCTTCATTTTTTTGGCTTCAATTTGACATTCTGCACTTCAGATTTCCCAGTTCTCTAGTTCTACAAACCTTCAGGATCTCTGCGAATCAACTAAGTTATTTTATTTCCTCATTTACACTTATGGTTTTAAATATTAATTGCTTATTTTCTTGGGTCAATTATATACTTCATTGTTTATTTATTTACTACTACATTACAATTAGATTTAAGTATCTATAAATTCTATATTTGTTGAATCATCCATATTCCTGAGGCCAATAAAGTAGATAATTAAAAGGAGTAGAGATATTCCCAGTGGAACTTGGTAAGAAAACATCAAAAAGTGAGTGACGGCATTGTCTTCATCGGAGTAGTCTTCTCTCTTCTTTTCTCTCTCTTCCCTCCCTCTCTTTTAAAGATATGGTACCAGTTTTAGATAAAGATACGACAATGAAAAATCATGCATTTCATATAAGACTAGTACACAAATAAATAGGGATAATGTATCCTAAAATATAGGAACCACTTACAACAATATATCCCTAATATATCTCATATCATATGGATAGTGAGTTTCTAAAACAACTCACGTAACCAAACACTAAATATTTCAAACCATATGTGTAATATTATTTACAATAATAATCTATCATGAGTAAATTATTAATGATCATGAGAGCAATATATAATTAATTCCTAACATTCCCCCCTTTAGTACGAACATGGGGGAAAACACCATCTTCAACCAAGAAGCATGCCACTCTATAGCCTGCACATAGTCTCAATCCTCAACACTGATTGTGGGAACTGCATCATCTAAGAATAGAGGCCCATCAAGCTATCCAAATGAATACATGAATTGGGACCTATCAACCAATTCACATCAATCATCAAGTCAATTTGATCAAGAACACTTCCTATAGTAGTATTAATGGTATAAATATCCACATCATCATCATAACAGGGAAAAAAAACATTGTGTTGAACACATGAACATGGATGTGCGTCTGTTCTTATTCATCACACAAAAATAAAAAAATGTCACTAAAGTAGTATGCGTTCTCTAAGGTAGTGACAAACTTGAGGATGTTAATTGTCCTCCTGCCTCCATTACCTTCATCCTCCAATAAGCTTATAGATGCTCAATACATATAAAATTCATCACTTGGATAATTCATAAGTTCATTATCACTTGTAGGGTTAGAATAATCGTCCCAATCATCTTATTCAATAACTTAATCCTTTTGACCCAGCTTATCATCTAAGACATCTTGAGATCTTTTCTTACAATTCACAAAACCATGTCCTGGTTGTTTACAGTAATGACATAGAAGGTTTTTTCTTGAATATTTGAATTGATGTGTATTTTTATTGAAGGATAACTTTTTTTTGCAACCATTACTGTTTCTTCTTCTGGTACATAAATTTTTATTTTTTCTTCTTCATCAAGAAAAGTGGAAATTAAGTTTTCCAAACTAGCATTGATCTTACTAAGAGTAAAAACAATATTCAAATACTCTTTTGGCAAACTATTTAATAAGATTTCTTTAGTATCTTCTTTATCTACCTTAGATTTTATTCCTACTAATTGGTTCAAAATGGATTGAAACTTACTGATATGTTGAACCATATTGTCATTTTCTCCCATCTTCAACACAAAATGTTTTTGATTCAGTGCCATTGTTGCACTACCTTCTTGAGATCTAAATACCCTGTTCAATGTCACCCAAATGTTATTAGATGACTTGGTTAGATCAATATGATGAAAATATACATCAGATAGTCCAAGGCTGATAATTGTTATTGCTCTCCAATCCTTACTTTCCCATTTCAATACTTCATCTGCATCATTTGGTTTTTTAATTTTTTCATTTACAATGTCCCATAAGTCTTTGTCAATCAATTGTAGTTGGGTTTGTAATTTCCATGTGTGGAAGTATTTGCCATCAAATCTTTCAATTAGATTTATATTTTCCATTTTGAAACTCCAAAAAATGGACCAGATAATATTGACAATAATAAACCCTTTATACTACCATAGACATTTGTCTTTAATAAAAAAATATATATCATAACTTTGACAGAAAACCGAATCACCAATATAGAACTAGAATATTTTAGAATTATAGAATCATGTGCTCAGCACATGTACAAATATGAATTTCAATGCCACAACCGAGATACCTGATGTAGCTATGAAAAAACCGATCTAGCAAGGTAGATAAATAGTGACTGCAAATATACAGAACACGTCTCTATTATCTAACGTGGCAGGCTCATGTAAGTGTTGTTGGCACAAAGAAAAAACTAGTCAATGCAAAACAAAATATGGTTATTTAAGGTTGAATATTACACCACATATTAGTCTTTGGAAGAGAACAATCATATTGCGAATGGATCCAGATCCAAAAAATGAACTCATGTAGAGATGTCTTCAAGCTGGTAGATGGATGGTACGAGGGCTTGACATGTGAGAGTATTAATCTGACTGAAAACATGTACATCCTATAAATATGAATAAACATATAGAGATCTTGGAAGCCACACATTAATGAGATTGATTCCAATGGAGGATGACATGCACAATACATAGTATGCCCAGGAAAGTGAATGCACTAATACAAAACTAAACTAATACAATATATTGAGTTCCCCTATTAGTTCTCAAGATTTCACAATGCAAAGGATCACACATCTCTCTGATACCAATTAAAGATATGCTACCTGTTTTAAAGAAAAATACGATAATGAAAACTCATGCATTTCATACAAGACTAGTACATAAATAAATAGAGATGTGGTTTCCTATAATATAGGAACCACTTACAACAATATATCCCTAATATATCTCATATCATATGGTTAGTGAGTTGTTAAAACAATTCACCTAACCAAAAAAATAATATTACAAACCATATTTGTACTATTATTTACAATAATAATCTATCACAAGTAAATTATTAATGATCATGAGAGAACTATTTAATGAATTCCTAACATCTCTCTTTTACTTCATGTTCTATTTCTTCATTAGGGGGGTGCACTTTTCATTTTGTCTTATTCATTTAAACATGACTATAGTTGACATTGTAATAAGTCACCATCAATTAATAAAAAAGGGACTTAATTTCATTCCTAGGAATATGAAGAGTCACATGTTATAAAAGGCAAATGAAAGATCATGTGGGGGGTAAGTGAAGAGTCTTCTTGAAGTCTATATATTTTAATGAATCCCCCATTCCAAAGGGTTAAAAAATTTATATTTTAAAGAGTAGATAACTACCTAAAATAAACAAAAGATAGATAATTCCTCCATTTTCCTTTTCGTATATTCTTCTTTCTCTCTTATTATACAAATTTGAAACCGTTTCAATAAAGAAAGGATTTTCTACTCTTCTGGATGAGTGAATAAGTCAAATTTTATGTTCATGGTTTTACCTTGTCTTGATATAACTAGAGAAGTTGTGATTCTACTCAATTGTGTGTGTTAAAATATCTTATTAATCCTTCCAAGAATTTTATTTTACCTACTTGCAATATTAAACCCCCCTCCTAATATCTCACTGCCACTTTCCCTCCTTCTTAGAAAATTCCTCCGTTACAATATGCAGACACTTAAATTTCGATCAAAGAAACATTATTCTAACATTACACCGATTATCTTCATCTCCTTTCACTCTATTTCTACTAACGAAAATTCATTATCTAACTCTACTTCCAACTCACTCAGGATGCCATTTTACAACAAGTTGATTGGTGATATTTCTCTTAATCATCTAGTTTCAGGTTGATTGACTCTCCTATCTCATATTTAACTAATGAACCTTATCATTGGCTATCTCCCACTTCCAACACTTCTGAAATCTAATTCAAATTCCTCCAGGAACTCTTAGAAGGATTCCTAATCTTGTTTAGAGTCCCTAATTAATCTGAAGAGGTTAATTAGCTTCTAACACAGTAAAAAATGTACTTTGACTTCCAAAATATTTATTTTGGCTTATTCATTTGCCCCACATGCACTATATTTTCACATTTCTTCGAAAGAAAAATCTATAAATAGAGGGGTTACCCCTCCCTTTCAAACTTACACCTTGACACCTTATTGACATCTTGATCTTGATCTTATATCACATCTTGATTATCTAGCTTAAAGAGCTCATTTACACTAGCCAAGCCATCCACCATTGAAACAACTTCATCTTGCATATTTCCTCTATTTTAGATTAGTAAGAGTTATCTAAGCATGGTATACTAAATCATCTTAGAGAGATATCTTCATCTTTTGGAGAAAACAACAAATCAATTTTGATTTCTTAGAGTATAATTAGGTTCATTTGTATCAAGCTTTCTAAAGAGTATAGTAAACATAATATGTTGTTTATTTGATTCATAATGCATGCTTTTGAATTTTATTTACTTACCACTTATCATGATGGTTATTGAGTAATTTGGTATAAAATTTAGGCTACTAGGTGTTAGTCTACTTCTCATAGTTTTCCAAGTTTTTTCCTTAACACATTTGGCACGCCCGATGGGACCTTTTCCATGGTCTTTTTAGAAGTTTTTCAAGCTTTCTTTCAATTTCTAACCTTTCTTCATGATTTTTAGGGTTAACTAGCTTAGATTTGATTGGTTTTCTAGCTTTGGGTGGGGTAAATGTCCCTGTTTCATGCAAATTTAGTGGGTTTAGGTTGAAAATTGATTTAAAGGGTAGGAATAAAACATGTTTTTGGATTTGTAAATTTCTATATCTCATGTTTTTTGGTAATTTTTTAGGGCCATGCGTAGGCATCAGAGAGGGGAGTGTACACGTGAAAAAGGATACATAACTATTCAAACTACCACACATACATCAAAAAAGGTGTGTACACATTACACTTACCCACAAGAAAAAAGTATCCTTGACCCTATCAACTAAACTAGAGTTGTGCACTTGTCCAAACTTGTGCGCATATATTGAAAATCCTGCTTACACACCATTCTAGAAATGTACCTATAAATCCATCCTCTGTGTTATTTGAAATTTTTACCTAGGATGCATACACATATTCTATGGCGCGTACATCCTAAAAAATCCCACACATGCATCATTCTAGACGTGTATGCATAAATAACCTCTATTGTTTTTTGCAAACCCATGTACTTACCATAAAGGGCGCATACATACCAAAATCACACGTACACATCAAGAAGGGTGTGTAGACATGCCTTGTTAGAATTTAATTTTTTTACAGGTTACGTAATTGATAGTTTGGGTTTTTATGAAATTCTTATAGGTTTCTAACAATAGCTTGTAGATTCTTTTGATCATATTTTTGTGCTAACTTAGTTAAGTGTTGAATTTTCATTAGTAGATTTTTTTTGAAACATGTATGTTCTTCCCCTCACACCTTCTAGGTGATCTTAGGAATAGAAAATGTTTCAAATACCTTTTTTATGCTTTCCAAACACTCTAATTAAGTTTTTAAATGGGAAAGAAATTCAAATTTGGCTAAAAGGAACTCATTTTTCATGATTGTATTTTCCATTTTTACAAAGATTGAGTGAGATATTTTGTTGTGTATGTTCTTCCCTTATGTCTTAGGAAGATCTAGGAAATCAAAAGCAGCATCTTATCCCATTTATATGATGTTATTGGAAAATTACTAATCTTGGTATGTAGGACCAAAATCACGTGTCAAAGAATCAAAGGCTAAACAATGATAACATGTTTGATGTAGGTTGTCAATGGTGTGCAAAACCCCACTTAGTATAAAAAGATAAAAAAATACACCACATTCAACACATTGTATTTGTAGGTTTGGAAAACGGTACTTCTCTATCCACTCAACTAGAACATAACCCCTTTGGCATAACGCCTTAAGCTACAACAATGGGGCTGGTACTAGGAACCCTAAAGTGGTCCACCGTTTGAGCAACCTTGTGGATGAAATAGGAAGTTCTCTGCACACCCACTTGACTAGATTTTCCTTTTATGAGTTAGAGTTAAAGGTATCCATATTGTGACCCCAGTGAGAATATGTGTGAATGCATTCATTGATCATCATATTTGAAGGGGGTAAAGTAAAGCTGAGATAAACCAAGATTAGTCATTACAAATTTCTTGGAAAATAGAGCTTGCAATAGATAAACTTTTGACACCTAGATAAGCAAACCACTTAGGAAAGCCTTATTGTCTTGGAGCCCACTTTTCTTGTCCATCATCAGTCAAAGAGCCATCATGAAATGTCAACTTCTTTGAATTCAAAACCTTGTTAGATGAACAAGTGGAGAGACCATCGAAGTTGGAGTCTGGATATATTCATCACGAAACTCGCAACGTACCACTTTTGCTTAGTTCTTCACTTACCCTAAGGCAAGGTGAAACTCTAATGAAGTTTTGCTAGATTGTTTCACCACCATTTGGTCTATGCCTTTGCATTCTTATTACCCATTTGGGACAAGGGAAGGCATATTTTGAGATATTTATTAATAGATTGTGTTCACAATTTTTATGTCTGTTTGTGCTCATCCATGTTTACAGCTGAGTTGTTAAACATATAAAGTGTGTGGGTATGTTTTTTACATCTTGATAGCCACTTGATCTTGATTTCAATATCATCATTATAGTTAGGTTTGTGTCAACTTTAATTCTCCTTTGAATTGATTGTGTTGTTTGCATTGCTATGCCACAATTTTGATACTTGCATCATTGTTTTTTGTAAACATGATCTAAGTGTCCATACTGTGATGTTACGCTGCCCACATCATTAGCGAATCCTTAGAATAATTTGACGTAGTTAAGTGTTGAAAGTTTACCTATATCTTCAAAGGGTGTTGATTACTTTTTTAGGAATTGTATTGATATTACTTGTGATATTAATACCTCACTTTCTCACAGATCTTGGGTAATGTACCCTCATAATATTATCACGTGGTTTGCACGAGTAATTTCCATTTTCTTTAAGGTTGGGGGTATTTCTTGGCTCTAAGCTCACCTTAATATACTTTTATTAGGGATCACATTAACTGTTACTAATTCTTACGCCTTGTTCATGTTTGAACTTAACCTAAGTATTATCACTGAGTTAATCATCTAAAAGAAGATAACTACATTTGCAAAACATTCACGTAGGGTGTGGTATCATTGCTTGATTGGTTGATTTACTGAAAAAATTTCATAATTGTTGCATATAACTTGATTGAATCCTTGTTCCTTTGGTCCCATTTATTGACTCACTTTGAAACTGTGGGATAAAATTGTTACATAAAGATGCTTAGGTTTGTTATACTCTTGAGTATATTAAACAAAAACCTTGTGTAAACAAACACTTATAATAGTTCATATTGTGGAAATGGATTCCAAAAGGCATGAGATAAACCATTTTCTAGGACACAACTTAGGTCCCTTATTCTCAAAAGTGAAACAAACAGATGACTTATTAGATCATAGTGGAGATGATAGTGATCCATTCAAAGACATGACAATGTTGATGTGTCCCAATTAGATGAATTCCTATTTAAAAATAGAGATTGAGTACTTGCATATGTTCTAGAGTTATGTGCTACTGTGCCACAAGAATGAGAAGTCTCTAAACAAAGGTACTAATAGGAAAGAAAAAGAAACACAAAGATTGGTTCTCATTAATGATGACATTGAGGGACGACACTCTTCTACCTGTGGTACCAACATAGAAAATGACACATCAAGATAATGAAATTGTTCTATACCAACACCTCGTAAGATGTGTCGTTGGGTTAGGGTAAAAATTGAGAATGAAGAACTACCCTCCTCATCAAAACAATGAGGAAGAAGACCCAAAACAAGATGAAGTTACTATAAAAAACTAAATTCAAACCCTTAGAAAAAAATTAGAAAACTTAGCTTCTTCAGTAAGCAAGAACATGAGTAAGGGTAAAAGACACGAACCACTCAAAACTAAAGCTATTGAATTTTATACTATACCTCGAGAAGAAAATATTTTAAAACCAAGCCTCCTATGTAGAACACCTTCTCCTACAAAGGATAAAATTCTTACATAAGAGTTTCAGTCCTTGAAAACTATGCTTACCACACTTCAGGAAAGTAATGTAGGCCACAACAAGAAATATCAATATGAGGAGTTATGCCCCTTTCCTTTCGATAGGAACATGTTTCTATTACCATTTCCAAAAAAATTCAACCGCCCAAAGTTTGAAAAATACAAAGGAAAAGGTGATCCTTGGGATCATATCAAAGACTTTTACATGTTCTACCAAGAGGTGGCCTATAACGACTACTACCTCCATACATTTATTTCCTAAAAGCTTAGGAGGACAAATGCTAGAGTGGTTCATATGTTTACTAAAGAGGTCTATAGTCACACGGCCCGCACTAGAGAAAATGTTCACATGTCATTTCTCATTTAACATATAAAATGACATCACCATGATCAAACTTTGTAGCAAAAAACAAATACCTAATGAGAACTTTGTTGGCTTCTTGCAGCGATGGTGAGGTCTAGCAAGCCGTATCCCCTGAACAATTCCTAAAAAAAAATTAGTAAGTATATTCATTCAAAATTTTAACCCAGATAGCGTGTTTCACTTGTAAATGAATTACATCTCTAACTTTGAAGAATTTATTGATAAGGAGATCCAAATCAAAAAGGCTTTAATAGAAAAAGGAATGATTAAACCATTTTCCAAGGATGAATAAAGCTCAAAATCAATGGAGAAGCCAAAATTCTTTTAGCAGAAATAGAAATGTTGTGGGTGATGGCATCAAAAACTCTAAATGAGTCCAAATGGTTCAAATGGCTTAAATAGTAAAAAGTGGTCCTATCCTCAACTTAATGAAAGGACCTATTCAAGGTCTAATTCAAAGGCGAGTGTTTACTCCCCTCACTGATTCATTGTCTACCATTTTGAGACAATTAGAGGCAGTAAACATGGTGCAATATCCAACTATAGTACCATACACAGATGATGTGACTAAACCAGGATGGTACATAGATCACGATTATTGTGATTCTCATCGTGTAAAATGACACAAAACAGACAAGTGTTTAAATTTGAAACACTTCATTCAAGACCTCATCAAAGATGGTAAAATCGAAGTGGATTCCCCCAAATCAAGAAAATTACCAAATATCAAGATGGGAATATTTAAATATCACTTACTTAATCATAAGAAACAAGAAACAAATAATTTGGATCCGGGTCAATCATCTGATAATTATAGGACTATGAACTGTGTATACACCCAGGTTGATAATCCTTTTGATTCATTAATAGGTTATATTCATTCATCCAATGAATAATTCAATACCATTAGGATCATTAGCAATGATTTCACTGTCGTAGCATGACGTGTATGTGTAGAAATACAAGAATCCCATTTGAAAGTTGTTCGCTTATCTCGACCTCAGGAAAATCAATACAATTTGATAGATCAACTTAAGAATATGGCTATTAGATTTTCTCAAGATATCAAACACCCATAAAGACATTCTATATAAAACCCTTCAAGGGTCAGGAGTATCCACATATGTCAATAATTTACACCTCTAAGTAATGTTTGCACATATTGAGCTTGATGACTCCATCTTCTTTGACCAATGTGAAATCCCACATGTTAATCCTACCCACAACCTACCTCTATACATTGATGTAGTTGTTACTCATAGGAATATTAAGAGAGTGCTTATGGATAATGGATCCAGATTGAATATTTTCACCTTAAAGTTAGTTAGAAAGTTGGCATACAATTACACAAAGATGGATTCTCATGTAATAACCATTACAACATATGAAAAGGAGGAATGAGAGTTAGCAAGAACTATAGTGATACCTATGGAAGTAGGGCTGATAAAATATGATACAAAATTCTAGTTATTATTCATGGAGATCCTAAACCATTTACGTATTGTAGAGCACTACATAGATTCGCTAGATCAACATATGACTGTCATCCAATGGACATTGTTGTACCATTGAAAACAAAAGCTTTCAAAGCTAGAGTTAATCCTAACATGTTACAAGTTGTGGTTAAAGACCCATATTTATCACTAAATGTCTTTGCTTCATGGGAAATGAAAGTAGGATCCTATGGTATAATAGAATATTTCAATATTCAACATTCCCTCTGAGTTTTTGACCTATTACTCTCACCTAATATACGTGGTAGACCTGACTTCAAATTTACAAGCACACAGGCTAGCTGCTCTAGTCCCTTCAAGAGGTTTACTCCTCTTGGTCTTTTATCAGATGAGAAGATACTAAGTGACCCTCAAAATTGAACATCGAAAGGAAAGAAAGCTTCATGTAATGAAGATTCACAGTATGCCAAATCACATAAAATGATGCATGTCATGGGGTATCAGAGCTTTGGGTTGTGGACCATATGTATAAGGTAGATTGGAACCTTTTCCAATCCCCACTAGGAAATATAACAAGTGTGGCCTTGGTGGGAAAATTCATAATCTTCTACCTTATGAAATTTATAATACTTCCTCAGACATTGAAACAGATTCACTTCATTCAGATAGTGACATAGATTCCCATTGTAGTATCTACAAATATCTTGCCTCTTCTAACATGTTCCCATATTTTGCTATCTTTACCCTATCTCAGTAAAATCCCAAAACTGACTCTCAAATCACCCTTGTGTATCCCAAACTTGTTGATTGGGACTAATAACTTCATATGCCAATTCATTTCTTCAAAAAAATATGCTATAGTAGAAATCATGCGTATCAGAGACGACATTCCAAGTAGTGATCACAAGAACGGTTTCTTCATTAAATTAGATGCATGTGTATATTTTGGGAAAGAGGTGGAAATGTGTGGTCTCTTAAATAATAAAATAAAAAGCAAGGGAAAAAGTACCATAAAAAATCCTTACAGAAAGAAAGAGCTCAAATCCTATAGTGAAAATCTCTTTGAGGCACCTGTGGAAAAAAAGGAAGAGCCAATTGAACTAATAGTTTACTCACGCAAATATACAACTTTGTTTGATCAACCTGTTGAAGTGGATTCTACTCTTCCCCTTGATCCTACCTACATGGAAGATATATCCAAAATGTTGGTTGAAGAGATTGTAGACACTGAAATTGGGTCATACTCCCCTTAACACCACGTTAATTAAATTAACCATATCCCAACTATTCATATCCCATAGTGCACATGATTATTAAATTAATTGTCTTAATTAAAATTAATTATATCCTCACTTAACCACCTCACCTAGCCACCTCACTCAATGACCTACTCAAACCTCATTAATGACCTAAGACCAAATCTAAACCTATCCTATCTAACTAGGACTTAGTATAAACCTAGACTTAACTCCTACTAACAAACCCTAAAATCACTCCTACTTATCTTGATATGATAAATCACTTGAGAATCGACAGAAGGTTGGAGATCACACCAAAAAAATAACAATATGGCTATTTTTGGCCAACTTAGATATTCCCGCCTTGACCGATGATGGTTATATCTCAATCGACATCGATCACCTAACCATTTTAAATATGTTTCCAAAATCCTTTTCCTAGGTTGGGTCAATCGATTCAGGATCTCATTCTTCCAGAGACTTGGAGCACTCAAAAATTTTTAGCACTCAGGTAAAAGAAGACACATGGAAGCACTACCAACATCGATCACCATTTGTCATCCTATTCACAATCATGGATTCACAACAAAGAAGCACAGAGATCTCAACTGCCATGAAAAAAATATAACTCTTCTCTCTAGATACCTACTATTACCGTCTTCATCACCTGTGTCCTCCAATCTTTTTTCCAGTAAGTATTTAACATCTCTACACTTAATCTCTAGTTTCTTTGTGCAGATTTATTTATTCATCTCCGTAGCCTATTTCTCTCCACACCTATATACTTCCTCCCTTCCATCAACCCATCACCTGATCATACCCAGACTTTCCACCCATTATCTACCCTCTCCTTGTCATCTCTGAGTGCTCAGAACAATTTTATGACCCCACCCTCACCATTTCCAACCTCTATGTAATCACATGGAGTCTGGTAAACCAATTATAGAAACTTTTTGATAATTTTTGCTACTGATGCTGGTTCAGCCAACCGACATCGATCACTCCACCTAACCAACACCATTCATTCAGTTGACACCGATTACTGTGTTTGTCAATATAGATCATACTAGTGAGCTAATACCCACTTCCCAATAGCCCAGAAACCATTTCTAATCCTTATAAGACCTTACCTAGAGCTTGTACTAGACTTGTAACTCAACACCAGCTAGTCAACCCTCCCATTTTGACCTTAAACAACCTTTTTAATGACCTTTCTTATTGTTTTGTACGAGATACCTAAATCGTTTCAATTCCAATAGGATTTTATAGTTCATGTATGATTTAACTAGCATTAATATTGTCATATAAAAGTGGATTGACAACTTTTTTAGGAAGTATCACAATTCCTGGATCTAGCTTCTGCTAGGAAGTCCACTCATTGTTTTATTTAACTCTATTTGGTGGTATTGTTTTGCATTTATAGGTAGTTGTTGTTGCAAATCAGCAGCACCCCCTGGATGTTGATCAGATTTCTAGTTTGATCATTCTAAGCATCCAGTGTGATTGCACAACATTGAATCCTCTTCCCAAGTGTGGGACTTGTAAAAATGGAAGAGGAATCTCCATATTAGAGGCTGGTTCCTCAACTCCTCTGATCAGCTATTTTACTTGCACAATTGCAGAGGTTTAAACTCCTAATCCTACCCTAAATTCCAAAGGAGACAGAGATAGAGAATGCAGATAAACTAAAACTAATGCTAATAGGTGATGCACCAAAGGAGTTGTAGACACCTGATGCTGCATGAAATACACAATCCATAAGGAAACACAGCACAAAACATGCACAAATGCTCAAAATGTAATGAAAGATCAAGAAAGCAATGATAGATATATGAAAGGATTGAGGGATTTTAATCACAGAACATATATCAACATCTCAGATCCAATACAGTACATTACAGTGATCCAGAGGCAAGAAAAGGTGCTGCATTACATGGAAAGGTAAAATTTCTTCACAAATTCTACCAAGGAGGAAGAAAAAGGAAGTTACAGAGCTAAAAAGTGTCTCTCCTTTTGCAAAATGAACTCATTCTGGCTTTTACAGTGCAAACCATGACCCCAGGAGAGACAAACGTGGGAAAAAGTGCAAGGGGTTCAACCATTGACCAAAATGCCATCAAAACAACATGGGCGCCCTGACAGACCCATTCCCTGACATTTTTAACCATGCTAGGAGAGAATGCGAGCCATTCTTCATTAAAAACGGTGGTTGAAACGTCATTTCTGTCCATGACCACGTGCCAGAGGTGTTTTTTGATTTTATCTCTCCAAAATCCTCAAAATTAAAAAATGACCTTGGAATCTTGTAGATAATTTCACCAGCTTTCCATTGATATAAAGAACGTGAAAAACCGAGCTCTGGATCGAAAGATATGGCGATTTGAAGTTTTAGGGCAAAACACAGGGCCAAATCGGGTCGGTGGGAAAAAATTCAAATTTTTGCACCTTTTTGGTCATTTGGAAAATTTTCCAAAATTTCCCCACGCTCCGCCACTCTAGGTGCCACGTGGTGGCATCTCATTGGCCACGGGCCTTTCAGGGGAAACTTTTCCCAAAAAACTCCGTCGAGCCATAACTTCAAAAATACATGGAGTTAGGAGGAAAACTTTACCTTTCTGGAAAGCTGAGAAAGAGCTCTATCCAATGGTGCCATTTCCAGAAGGTTTTGAGTGCCCGAAAAGCAAAATTTTGTGACTGAAGCACAAGAGAGGGAAGAATGGGAGGAGTTAGCCACAAAATGAGCACGGGGCACATTTTGGATAACAATTTTGGCGACTCAGAGGGGTCATCTGCCTGCTGGATGAAGTTACCAGTTTCCTGAAACATCCATTGGGCATGGAGTCATGAGTTGTAGCCTGACAAACTGATATGAACTTTGAAAACCTCCTCTCTGAGCCACTTGGAAACCCATTGAAATGGACTGTGCAAGAGCAAAACCAGCACCACAAAAACTGTGTACAAAACTAAAAGTCATTCATGCTCCAAAATGGAACATGCAGAGTGTGCACAAGCACTTCTTTTACTGAAAGAAAAACTACCTATCCTACTCTAACTGGAAGCAAAAGTGGGCTAAACAAACCCTGCAACTGGTTGGGAGAAATAGCTTCCCTTTCTCAAAAGTTGCAACCATGCAATTGATTTGGCACTGAACATGGCTGATTGGATGAGTGGAAAATCAACAAGAAGTTGGTCTTCTACCCAAGATCATCAAGGTGTCAACTGAAAACAAATCCAATACCTCTTTTAGTTTCTATGCATTTGGATTGAAGAGGTATGACAGCTGATCCTTGGTACTTTGTAGCTCACCCCTCATGCTTAGAAGCAAGCATGACTGGTTGTGACTTCTCCTTTGACTCCAATGAAGTCAAATACCTTATTGGGCAAAGGTATGATCCGTTTGATATGCCCATAGCTCTGATTTTCAATTCCAAAAATGGAGTCCTTCTTGTAGACCTTCTTGGGTGGGTGATGTGGTAGCAATGGTAGGACTTTTCTGCCCTTTCTCTTCCTTCATGGCAACATGGAACTCTTCAATAGTGTGCAACTCCTTGTTATTGATTGCAACATCCAATGAAGTTGCTTTTGCATTGTTGTTACCTACTGCAATACATTGTTGGCTTTTGGGGCTCCTCCATTGTAGCTTTTAGAAGATCAAATTCTTCCAGCTTTGATTCAAGAGGCATGTTGCAAACTGTAGGTTGTTGTCCTTGAACTCTTTTGTCCATGGCAGCAAGTTCTTGTTGTTGGAGAATGAATGGTGAAGAAGGAAACATGGTAATTTCAGCTAGCTATTCATCTAAACATTCTTCTAAGTCTGATGGATAATCAAACTCTTGAATGTCTTGCTGCAGCAAAGTCTCTCCCTCTTGTATGGTGGCCTCCAAATCTGCATTTTCTTCACCCTGTATAACTTCATTTTCAAACATGAAACTTGTCAATCCAAACTCATCCCAAAAATTAGATTGTTGGAGAGATGAAGTGGGAGGGAAGCATGAAATTTCTTGTGCCTTTTGCTCACAATTTGGACCTGTTTTGTTCACCTCCATAATGGCTTCATCAATCAAATCAGCCCCTTCAAATGAAAGCAAAAACGTATCAATAATGCTTCATTCTTCTACTGTTGTAAAAACTGACTTGACCTCATCCATTTGATCCTCAAAGATGGGGTTTTGAGATGGTTTTCCTTCCTTCTCGATGGTTGATTTTGCAGTGCAAACTGGATCAGCATTTTCTTTGGGCAAAGTGCCAACATGGACACCCAACTCATCACCAACAAACTGATGTTTTTCTCGCTTCACTGCTGTTATAAAATCAGCCTTGTTTTCCACTTGTTCTCCAACTTCAACATCCTCTATTGGTTTCACCATCAAGGGGATTTTTGTAATCCCAAATTTAAGAGCCCAACTCTTCAGACTTTGAATTTCTTCATCCTTGTTTGGCTCTTGTTTCTGCTGCTGTTTTCCTTGATTGGCATTCTGATTTTTATCCTCCCAACATGGATTTGGGAATGTAAGAGGAGAAGTGGATTGTAACTCAATTGATTTTGTAATTTTTTGTGGTGGTGGAGGAGGTAGGAACTCTTGTTTCTTTGGAGGGAATGGCTGTTTGGAAGGGAAAATGACAGAAGAATTGAGATGGCGTGGAAGACTAGGGAATGGAGAAATGGATTCAACACTTGGGACAGCAAATGGAGAGTTTAAAACTTGACACTGCTGAAATAAAACAGATTGGGAAAGAAGGAGAGAAGAGGCATGAGATGGTGTGCTTACCTGTTGACAAGGTTGTTGAATACTCCTCTCATACACCTTTATTCCTTCAGTGCACTTTGCAAGCAATGGTAGTGTTGTAATCATGAAGTCTAGCTTCTTTTGAGGGTTGTAATGCCTTGGCAAAGGTCCCACCCATGGACAAGGTGCTCTACAACCGATTCTAAATGCTTTCATTTGTGCTTGAGCCCTGGATTGCACCATGTTTACCTCCATCTTTTGGATTTTTTCCAGCAGATCTGCATTTTCTTCTTGACTGCCCTCACAACCAGCATACCCTTGTGCTTGACATGCTTCATATCCAAACTGACTTTGGCACTACTACTCATATGGGTAAACACGCTGATTTTGAATTTGATCAAAATGCTGATTTGGAGGATTTGTAAAACATGTTGGAGGGTGTGATATACTGCTGTTGTAAATCTGAATTCCATGATGGAAATGAAGTCATGATTGCACAACTTCATGGAATGGAAAAGAATGAAAATAATGGAAAGAAGAATGGATGGAAATGAATGGAAAACAGGTCTGCAACTTAGAGAATGAGTTGTTTACCAGATGGAGTCGCTAGATGTGCTTTTGAAAGTGCCTCCAAAAGGCTGAATCTTTAACAGGAACACACCAACCTGTCAAAGATAAAGTGGAAGATCTCTAAGGTCCCACCGGGCGTGCCAAAACTGTTGTGGCAAATCAGAAGCACCCCCTGGATGTTGATCAGATTTCTAGTTTGATCATTCTAAGCATCCAGTGTGATTGCACAACATTGAATCCTCTTCCCAAGTGTGGGACTTGTAAAAATGGAAGAGGAATCTCCAGATTAGAGGTTGGTTCCTCAACTCCTCTGATCAGCTATTTTACTTGCACAATTGCAGAGGTTTAAACTCCTAATCCTACCCTAAATTCCAAAGGAGACAGAGATAGAGAATGTAGATAAACTAAAACTAATGCTGATAGGTGATGCACCAAAGGAGTTGTAGACACCTAATGCTGCATGAAATACACAATCCACAAGGAAACACAACACAAAACATGCACAAATTCTCAAAATGTAATGAAAGATCAAGAAATCAATGATAGATATATGAAAGGATTGAGGGATTTTAATCACATAACATATATCAACATCTTAGATCCAATACAGTACATTACAGTGATCCAGAGGGAAGAAAAGGTGTTGCATTACATGGAAAGGTAAAATTTCTTCACAAATTTTGCCAAGGAGGAAGAAAAAGGAAGTTGCAAAGCTAAAAAGTGTCTCTCCTTTTACAAAATGAACTCATCCTGGCTTTTACAGTGCAAACCACGACCCCAGGAGAGAGAAATGTGAGAAAAAGAGCAAGGGGTTCAACCACTGACCAAAATGCCATCAAAATAGCATGGGCGCCCTGACAGACCCATTCCCTGACATTTTTAACCATGCTGGGAGAGAATGCGAGCCATTCTTCATTAAAAACGGTGGTTGAAACGTCATTTCTATCCATGACCACGTGCCAGAGGCGTTTTTTGATTTTATCTCTCCAAAATCCATCAAAATTCAAAAATGACCCCAAAATCTTGTAGAGAATTTCACCAGCTTTCCATTGATATAAAGAACGCAAAAAACCGAGGTCTGGATCGAAAGATATGGCGATTTGAAGTTTTAGGGAAAAACAGGGCCAAATCGGGTCGATGGGAAAAAATTCAAATTTTTGCACCTTTTTGGTCATTTGGAAAATTTTCCAAAATTTCCCCGTGCTCCACCACTCTAGGTGCCACGTGGCAGCATCTCATTGGCCGCGGGCCTTTCAGGGGAAACTTTTCCCAAAAAACTCCGCCGAGCCATAACTTCAAAAATACATGGAGTTAGGAGGAAAACTTTACCTTTCTGGAAAGCTGAGAAATATCTCTATCCAATGGTGCCATTTCCAAAAAAATTTGAGTGCCCAAAAAGCAAAATTTTGTGACTGAAGCACAAGAGAGGGAAGAATGGGAGGAGTTAGCTGCAAAATGAGCAGGGGGCACATTTTGGATAACAGTAGTTCCTCTAGCCAAAAGGGAGCTCTCACAATCAACTTGGATCAAGAAATTAGAATGTGCACACAACCTTCAACTGACATTATAAACATGTATTCCTCCTTGACCCACTACCCTTATTTGTTTCATTAATTTGCTAAGAATCTGGTGAAACAAAGACTATTGATGTCAATATTGGGTCAAAGGAGGATCCTAAAATGGTAAAACTAGGGGCTTCCCTCTCAGCAGAAGAACAAAAGACATTTGTGGAGTTTCTAAAGGAATTCATAGAAATATTCACAAGGTCGTATGTGGATATGCCAAGTTTGGACCCAACCCTAGTTGTTCATAACCTTGTTGTGCACCCAAATGCCAAACTTGTTTAACAAAATTTAAGGAAGATCCACCCATGTGTCACACTCTTGGTAAAATAAGAACTAGAAAAGCTACTTGTAGTAGGTTTCATCAAATCAATATATTACTCTGAATGGTTATAAAATATTATTCCTGTCCAAAAGAAGCCAGTATGAATCTAAATTTGCATGGATTTCAAAAAAGTGTGTGCTAAAGATGACTTCCCTTCACCTAATATCGACATGATTATCGATTCAACTATTGGGTATGATATGTTGTGCCTCATGGATAGCTTTTCAGGATACAATCACATTAAGATTGTAGAATAAGATCAACACAAGACTACATTCACAACCCCTTGGGGAACGTTTTATTACTAAGTGATGCCCTTTGGTCTAAAAATTTAGGAGCTACTTACCATAGAGCCATGACTGTTATGTTCCATGACTTGATGAATGACATCATAGAAGACTATGTGGATGATATTTTTGGATAAATCTAGAACCAGAGAAGAAAAACCATAATTTTCACCCATTCTCCATCCACTCCTCATCATCTCTTATTCCTAAGAACCATTTTATGACCCCACCCTCACCATTTCCAACCTCTATGCAATCGTAGGGAGTCTAGAAAACTGCTTCTAGCAACTTTATGATAATTGCCCCTACCCACACCGGTCAACCAACTGATGTCGGTCACTCCACTCACTTGGCATCAATCAGTCAACTAACATCAGTTATTACATCTATCAATATAGCTTAGACCAGTGATCTAATACCTACTTCCCAATAGCCCATAACCATTTCTAATCCTTACCAGACCTGCAACTCAACGCCAGCTAGTCAACCCCTCTTGTTTTTACCTTAAACAACCTTTTGATTGACCTTTCTTATTGTTTTGTATGATATACCTAAATCGTTTCAATTCGTATAGGATTTTTACTTCATGTATGATTTAACTAGAATTAATATTGTCATATAAAAGTGGATTGACAGCTTGTTCAGGAAGTATCACGCTTCCTAGATCTAGCTTCCGCTAGGTAGTCCACTCATTGTTTTTTTAACTCTATTTGGTTGTATTGTTTTGCATTTGTAGGTAGTTCCTCCTAGCCAAAAGGGATCTCTTGCAATCAACTTGGATCAGGAAATCAGAATGCGTGCACAACCTTCAACCGACATTACAAACATGTATTCCTTCTTGACCTACTACCCTTATCTGTTTCATTAATTTGCTAAGAATTTGGTGAAACATTTTGGCATGCCCGGTGGGACCCATCAGGGTTTCCTTTGCATTTGTTCATTCCAAGGCAAAAAATTGTGTGTTTATTTCCCTTCAAAAAAGAATTCACATTAATTTTCTTCTCTGGAATACTATACTTGCTATTGTCTAAAATAAATCGTACTTTTATTGCTTTAAAAATAACACGTCTTTCTTTTACTACATTACATTAGTGAAAGAGAATCCCTCTTCATGTTCTCCATTTTTTACATTGAACGTAATTATGTATTTGGTCTTAAAACACTTGCATTTCATTTTGGTTTGCTACATTATAGCTCACATTAATTTGAGGGAGACCTATACACTGGAAGTCATGCCCAATTGATGGTTGACTAATTTATTCATAGTTCACTTGCACACTCTCTCTCTTTATGCCAAACATCCTCCTACCTAAAAGAAGTTGTCAATGATCACATGATCAAAGGATTGACAGTGGGCACCCAGCTTGTTTCTCTGTCCAGTTATTATATCAAAGAAAGGACCGCCCCCACCAAAACATTACCTAAAACTAGCCTTAGATCTTGTATTTTCATAGGACACCTTCTATTAAGCCAAAAAAATTGTTCTGTTCACGATTCAATATTAAATAGCATAAGCTAAAACATAAAATTCACCCATAGGATTTCGTGTTTCTTAACTTTTGCTTGATTTGTGTTTTGAGTTGTGAGGACGTGTTCTCCATTTTTTCTTTCTTCCTTTCACACTCCACAATTATAGTTGGTGTATTCCAATTTTTTCTGAGTGTGTTAGGGTCCATCACTATCACAGAAACTAATGACAGTAGTTTATGTGAGTTCTATGTTATGTTTGACATCATACCATCCCTTCTACAATTTCCTCCTATCCCCTCCATCGAGGATATTCTAGTACAACATCCTTTACCCATGGAGGAGCCTATTTCATCTACTCATTCAAACATAGAGGAGTCCCGTTCACCCACGGAAGAGACCACAATATCTACGGATGCCATTTCATCACTCCCCTTGCAACCTAATGAAAAACCTATGGTGTTAAATCTCCTACCCACAGGAGATTCATGCTCACCTCCCTATCCACTAAAAGAGGAACCAAATTCATCCCATTTGTCATCCCCCCTACCAAAAGAGGATCCTTTAGAAGCACCACTATCAGTTGGTGACAATTCCCATTAGCCTTCTATGATCTAGTTGATTTTCTCTTATACCCTTTTCAACCCAAATGCAAATACTGCTTGTTGATACCTCCATGATTTATCCAAAGGTATTTCAGACCATCAAACCAACCATGCCCATACCGGTCATAACAACCTCTTCTTCATCACCCTTGCATACACCTAAACCTTTACCCACAATCAAACTTGATCCTATGCCTAAGAACCTACACACACCTACACTTTTCCCCGCAGCCAGATTCATCACCACATTGGGTGTCATGCTGACATCAAGCCTAGTCCACCCCCTGTCAAATTGGACTTAGCCACATATTCAAAAAACCCATGCAAAAACTATCCCTTCACCAAAAAGGAAGACCCAACCTTCTCAAACACATACACCAACTTCTCCCACTACTCTTTTGTCTCCTTCACCGCTGCCCTCCATCCTAGCACCTCACCCATTGACCTTGGCCAAGAAACATCCTATCCAAGGCAAACCAAAAGCACAACATCCCGATACCCACAAAGTGTACACCTTTTCCATTATCCGCATCTTTGTTACCACCTATACCCCCACCACCTACAATAACCTCATTAGTACCTATGAAATTTCCTTCTCTTCAACCCATACCTTCCACCTTGCCTATGCTAGAAACCTTCACCACTTCTCCTTTATCACCTTGGCTAACTCATCCTCTTCCACCTTCTGCGTTCCCTTCCACATTGTGTAGTCCTTCCTCACCTTTACCCAGGAAGGTGGAACCAAAATTGAAAACCCCACTACCCTCCAAAGGGGTAGTTAAGCCTACAATACCTTCTATTGCTAGTTCATCTACTACGCCTTTACCTAAGCAAGTAAAATACAAACCTAAAATAGTAAATCCTACCAACATAGTGGTTGAACCTATTTCACCTCTAATTCCACTTCCTGTGACACCTCTCCCACCAAAATCACCCACACTCACCTCACATTGTGATCCAGTGGTAGGGTCTTACGCCAAAATTCTAGCTAACCTTTTAGAAACCTCTATCATCACATTGTCGCCCCTTAGACCTTATGACCCAATCAAACCCAAACCAAAAGGGTTTGATGACACTAAAATTTTCACCTATCATCGTGTGCCAGCACATGATGTAGAAAATTGTAAGGCTCTAAAAATTCTTCTTCTTCAATTAAGTCCTTCTGAAGAAAATTTTGATGATGATGATATTCTAAATGAGGACCCCATTCCACCTTCACCTATCACCACACATCCTCACCCATTACCTATTCAACGACCCGTATCTCCACCTACAAAACCTTTTTATCTGCCTCCTACATTTGATATCAACATGGTCTACATAAGAGAGCTAGTCAAAACCCCACCAAAATGTTAGTGCGTCTAAATTCTTTCAAAAAAACATTTTTCTTCATTCTATTGTCCATCTTATTGCTACACATATCACAATTCACCTACTCCTTCAACCCATATCAATATGGTTGACATTGCCACTTGCACCCAAAAATACAAAGGAAAGGAGAAAGCAACTAGCCCCTCTACCAATCATGTGCCCAATATACCATCTACACCTGCACCAATAATTACCATTCAAGTACCCACATACCCTATTTATGACGGGGTCACATATTGTACAATGATAAAATAGTTGCACCAATCCCCTCTAAAAATGTCTTTGTACAACCTTGTCTAAACTTTTGAATCCCATTGACATACCCTCATGGAGGTTCTTCAATCCATTGAGGTTTTACGTAATGACCCTACACCTGTGGCCTCCATTATCACCCCTCACCATGTGGATTTTCTCACTAATTCATTACCTTCCTCAACACCTACCACTACTCACCAAGTAGGTGCCCTCAGTTTCTCTATCGATGAGATTGTACCTCTCCAATCAAATGATCTTGATCCCGCCCTTTTCATTTCTGTCTACACTAATAATATACGCATTTGACGTGTTATAATAGATGGCATTGCTAGCATCAACATCATATCCTCTCATGTGTACAACCAAATGCACATCCCTTCCAATTGCATGCATAATAACCCAATTATGTTGCATTCATTCAATGATGCCATCACTTCCACCCTTGGCACCATCATTTTCCATGTTCATGTGGGCCTTCATACTATTCTAGAATTGTTATATGTCTTAGAGGGGGAATTCTAGTACAACATTTTGTTTAGCTGACCTTGGATCCGCATAATGAGTTGTGTTCCTTCAACCTTACATCGTTATGTAAAATTTGAACATGGAAGGACATAACTAAACCATTCAATCTAACCCGTCACCATTCAAACCTATAATATGTTATATGTCCTTGTCCCAGTTAAGGAATCTACCACTGCTGTCACTTCTCCTTCACTTACAACCTTATCCACCAATGCTTCCACTACCTTTCCCACACCTAACTCCTCTATTACCACTGCCGTTGTAGCCTTTGTAGCCGACCCATCCACTAACCCATCTAATTTTCAACTAACCAATGCTTATTCTTCCTAATCACCCATTGATTCATCTATTCCCAGTATCCAAATATCTATTACCGATCCCTTAGAAGGTGTTTTTCAATGCCTCACTCTGGGGGAGTATCACCTATACAACATCGACAAATTCCTTACTCCTCAAAAGTATGGTAACCTTTGCCAAAATACTTGCTATGATCATCAAATAGGCAAGGTTTTCCATTATGGTCCTCCCCACCTTCGTACTAACTTAACATATGGGGGACTTGATACTTCCACCTACTTTCCCGAGCCACCTCCCCAAACACGACCATTTTCATATGACCTTTAATCTCTCACCAATCATCGATTCGCCCACACCTTCCTCCATCATTTTGCATCAAGGAAAATTTTAGTGGCAAATATTCGTAATATGGCGAATATTCCATATTTGAAAATTTTGAAAAGGCAAATTTTTCTGGTGCGGGTCAGTGACCTGTTTTCCTAAAAATTACACTTTAATTTTTTTTAGGGGTCAGCTTTGCCTACCCTTGAAAAATATCCCCTATATAATCCTAGATTATTCACCAGGTAGAACACTTCTACTTCAAATTTTGTCAACAATATGATATATCATGTATTGTAGACGTGTGACAAGGGGGTAAGTTATTGACGCGCGACAAGGAGGGTTTGTAGATATTGACGCATAGTAGATGCACAACAAAGAGTTTGTTGACGCGTGACACTGACAGATAGTTGATGCGTGAAAAGGAGGTACTGCAGATATTGATGCATAGTAGACGCACGAAAACCAATTTGTTGACGCGCGACAAAGTGGTTATTTATTGATGCACAACACTGACGGATAGTTGACATGCGACACTGACGGATAGTTGACGCATGACAAGGAGGTACTGCAGATATTGATGCATAGCAGATGCACGACAAAGAGTTTATTGATGCGCGGCACGGAGTTTTTTTCGATGTGAAAGCAGAGGGTAGAGGTTGCAGATGCACAACGGGTCTGTTGATGTGCATCAATGCATTTTTTTGACACGTGACAGTAAATATCCCATCGTGCATCTGCAGCCTTCTATTACACCACTTGAAAATCAGGTGAAATTTTTGCATACAACCCCCAAAAAAATTGCCTTCCCGCGAAACCGGTTCTAGGGATATTTGCCAGGTATTTTCCACCTTCGATTTCCAAGAGGTCTCTTAAAATGAACCATGCATTGAAAGTCATAAGAAAATAAGTTCAAACAAACCTTTGAAATCTTGAGTCAAAAGCAAATGAATCAGATGTCCAAAATTCCAAGAGAGTTCAAAACCCTGAAATCCAGATTTTGTCAACCAAGTGGCCATCTACGGATCTAAGTCTGGATAAACTGCAAAATAAGTCATGTTCTAAACTATGGAGTCACTTGAGTAAGATAGGTTTGTATCGTCCTAGTTTGGTTCCACCAAATATTTTTCTATCTCCCATCATTACCATTTCAACACACCTCATAGCTTGTGCCCTTTCTAGCTCTCGGTGGTGAGCCCTCACATCTTACTAGTTGCGTGGAGTTAGGAGTGGGGCAAGTACATCTGCTCATCATACCAATTCATCATCACATTTTTTCAAAACAATATGAAGTACCGAAAAAATTCTTATGAAAACTAAAGTTCAAGATCACAAAGCTCATCTATGTCATCATACATTAGCATCACAAAATACAAAAAAAAAAACATTTGTGATATCTGTTCTCCATTCCATACATTCTGAAAAGCATATAAAAACAAAAAAATTATGAACATCTAGTGTACATGAGAAAATGAATCACACAATTCAAGATACTAAGAATCTAAAGATATATATATATATATATATATATATATATATATATATAATCAGGTTTTATGTACAATGCCATCATGCACTAGGCATGGTCAAAACACTCAATGAGCCCAGAAAATACAAAATAGTCGTATAAACAGTCTAGCAAGCATCACTACAAAAGGAGTCGAGTTTCCTCTCAACCCCTATGGGATCCCTCAGAAGGTGCACGATCACGTCTAGGACTCCGGCTACATCGGTGCTCTGAGTGCGCTGAGGGCTCACGGTCCCGAACAGTAGCTGTAGTCTCGCTATGAGAGCGGCTCCTCCTCATCAGGCACTCTACAGTCCTATACGCGGCTAACTCGGTACGGAGAGAGGTCACCATTTTGGCCACATGCGAAATAGGGGCAAAAATGTCTGTATGCCTACCAGCTGCTGAAGGCTCCCCTGCATCCGCGGATAGCTCAACACGAGTCTTCTCCATAGGGAGCATCAGGGTGTCAGTGCATACCCGGCGAATCAAGTCTCGCCACTCATTAGCAGTCTCTGCAAGAAAAGGATAAAACAAATTAGAAAATAATCAAAAGGTGAAACCAAGGATGAACAAAAAGAGAGATAGAAACTAAGGCAACCCTACCTAAAAAGCAAAAATCAAAAGATGAGTGATAACTCACTCGAATCTCCAGGTCTCCAAGAAGGATCTCTGGGATCCGCACCTACCACGGACACCGCCGCTGACTGATGTCCCCCTCCTACGTTTAGGACAACATGGTGTCCTACCATGAACTCATCCTCTCCACCTAGGTCCTGAGAAGGTAACTCCTCTGAGACTAGAGTCACCCTCTTCGCGCTCTGCTTTGCCCTCTCGACCTATAAAATCTCTTGAGTGTCATACCACTCAGGATCACTATCCTCTCCCCCACCTGACTCACTGACCTCCATGTCCTCGGTCTCCTCCTCCATCTCTCCCCCTGTGAACTCCTCAGACTCAAAGTCTATATCAATAGGGTCATCACTGATATGCATAGGACCGGTGGCAATCTGAAGTAAAGGTGCGTGAGGAGCACCGACTCTTGCTCGGGTGCATACCACCCTCCTGGCTGTAATGGGGATGCCAGGAGTAACAACAGTCCAACCCCGTCCTCTAGAACCTCCCCTAGCCTCCTGAACTGATCTGAACACTAGCACCACTGGGGGAAGCATGTCAATGTGAGCAAGGCCGAACTGCTGAGGCACTCGATCAAAGGGGTGTGTCTCTACCTTCCCCGTCCTATCCACAAGTTTCCCTGTAGTAGAGAAGGAAATCAAAGTGAAGGTCTCCTCACCCCACAACCCTGTCATGGCCTGATAAGGTGTGTCCTCCATATCCTTAGTAGTCAAGGCAGCAACTGGCTGGTGGGGTGCTCTAAGCACCATCATCTCTATCCATCTAGCTGCCCTCACGGCTCTGGGATCCGCCACCTCTATACCCCTCCCATAGGGGATGATGCACTCATAGACCCAGCTCATAACCAAGGTCGGATGGCTCAGCGACTATCCCTGTAAACGAACCACCCTATACAAGTCATGATAGGTGGTCCCAATTATATCAGCTCCCCAAGCGTAAATTCGACCATGTGCCTCAATTTGTGCAATGATGGGGGCCTAGCAATAGAGTAAAGTATCCCCTCCCTTGTCCCTGATCAATCTCAAAGCAAGGATGCCCATGATGGC
Source organism: Taxus chinensis (assembly GCA_019776745.2). NCBI lineage: Eukaryota > Viridiplantae > Streptophyta > Pinopsida > Cupressales > Taxaceae > Taxus > Taxus chinensis. The sequence continues at coordinate 967,501,693 of CM034147.1, forward strand.
CTGACGGATCAAATGGATGGAAAAACTAGGAATAGAATGGACCTTCATCCCCTTCTTCGAACTAGTGGAGACAACTGTGTCTCCCATATAGGTGGCCCACTATGTCACCTGAGCTCTGGATACTGTTGTATCAAAGGAAAGTCTCCTCCCAATAATCAGGACTCCCAAAATGTGGTAGACATCCTCTAAGGTGATAGTTGACTCACCCATGACACCTGGAAATCGGAAAGTGTTCTAATCTGCATCCCAGTAAGAAAATAAGTCACATAGTATGTGACTAGTAGGTGTAACATGGGGGACCCGTGTGATCCTCAATATACCTTCCCTCTGAAGAGTATCTTGCTCATCCTGAGAGAGTTCATCTAGCACTATTGGAAGCCAATCACACTCTCTCTCTCAGCTCCATCTGATGTACTCTTCCTTCTTCTACAAAACACACAAAAACATGCAAAAAAGAGCAAGTTAGTATCAAGATTACATTGAAAAAATCATTAAAGAAGGTAAGAAGGCTAGAAATGCAAAAATTAATTCAAACAAGTGTTATTTTGGCAGGGTGGTGGTCCTTCAAAAATGCTAAAAAACGACCATTTTTTCTAAAACAAAAGCCTACCCATTAGGCGTCCCCCCTAAGAGATACATTTGAAATAGACATTTCTAAAAATACCCCCCCCCCACAAAATTTTTTTCATCATTTTTACATTTAGGGTACATAAAACAAATTAATCTAAGAAGAGCTAACCTGATATTTTGTGGGTCAAAATTTTTTTCATCATTTTTACATTTAGGGTACAAAAACAAATAATCAAGAAGAGCTAACCTGATATTTTGTGGGTCAAGGTTCTTCTCATGGAGGCATGATCGCTATCTCGATGTGAAAGTTTCAACTATATTCTCGTTGAAAACCATCACCATGGGTCCCAGAGCTCAAAAACTATCAAATCAACACGTGCAAATGAATAGGAAAATGGTCCCATTATATATATATATATATATATATATAGTGTTTTGACACATTTTCGAGTGCCCCTTTCATAGGTTTAGAGTGCCAACAAAGGTAAGTTCTCATCCCCGCACAAATGGTAAGTCCTCATCTCATACTAATTTAGTATTTATTTTTTGATTTGTTTTGTCTATCTGCACTTGAGTCTTATTTCCATTTTACAGGTAGTGGGAACTTGGATGGTGACATTTCGACACACGGGCGTGTTAGGTATAATTTCTAACTTCCATTTTGGGACCACCATACTCGAACCCACCATTTTACGCCTCTTCATGGCTAAAACACTTCTCCAAGGGGGCAATATGTAAGTACCCAGAATTTTAGGGTACTGTACTCTCGAAATAATGTTACATATGCCCCAATGATGATACAGGTCACCTCGCAAGGTGTTCAAATCCAAAGAAGCTCACGAAGTATATGTTAGCATCCCAAATGCCGTATCCTTGTTCCTTGTGCTTTGTTTCATTCCTATGCATTCCTTTTCTAAGCATTTTTACCTTTAGTGACGAAACCACCACCCTGTCAGGGCGGCAGTCTTGTAACCGCTGCCCTACTCAGGGCAGCGGTCCTTCACGCATTTTCTGGCACATTCTTGTGATCATGACTTGTGTAATTTTTAACTTTTACCATCTTTTCTCCACTGCCTTGGCTTTTATTAATGTTTTATGTCCCCTAGAATAGTGTTTCTCCATTGTTTAATGGTAAAAGATTTTTAATGGGAATCACCTTTGTGTGAATATGAAATCTATAAATAGCCAGCTTGTTTTCAAGCAAATGGCCCCTCAAAACTGCCTCTCAATTTCTCATTTTCCATTGTTTAGTCTCTCAATTCTTGCTTAGAGTTTGTTTTGTTTTCATGTTTGCATCCATGCTAGTTTTTCCTTTACTTTCAAAAGTCATTCCATCTTCTTGCTTTAGTCTTGTTCATCGTTGTTCATACAAATTAGTTTAGAGCATAGTAGTGTCAGTTATAGATTGCATCCATTAGAGTTGCAGGTTTTGTTATTCACAGAAGGTGGATTCTAGAATCTCTCGGTACTCTTGTGTTGTATTCCTGCAATAAATCCTGCTAGGAATTCCATATGCCAAGCTCTGTCCCTTGCAATGTCCCTCTCCTACTCGCATTATATTCAGTCTATATCCAAATTTCCATTATTCAAATACCTTTTTCTATTGATGTTACCATATAGACGCTCTTCTGGATTCACGTGAACACGAAGTAACGAGGAGATCATTATGAGGGGACAAATTCATACACTACTAGATTCACCATTGTTATGCAAATTCCAGGTTTTATCTGTCAAAGTTCTAGTTAAAATATATCAAATAGAGTAGTGAAACATTTCATTTCAGTTAAATTTCATTCTTGATATTACCAGGGAAGCTGTGGGGATTGATAGTTTTCGAGAAACTATGATTCATTCCTCACTTCTGAGGTAGGATCAAGAATCTTTCAATTAAGTTAATCAGCTATCTAGTTATTTAGGATAAACTCACAACTGCACATGCAAGTAGCTACACCGGGCTACCTTGTTTGTTTTAATTTTGTTATTAGATTAGTTGTCATTTTCTGAATATATTAGATCAGTTGTTCTTTCAATTCTATTTGAAATTCTATTAAAAAAAACAAAAATAGAGGAATATATATATGTTGTAGATAAATCTCACAAAGTTAGTTTATTTCATTTCAGTTAGGCTTATATTGATCTTTTATGACAATCACGGGACCTAGGGAGCCTAGGGAATACGTTTTTGAGCCAATCGTGCCTTAACCAAATACTATTGCAGCAATAACTGACATAGATCGAAATCTTAGAATTCAGGTCTTCCAAACAACAACAGACCTACTAGAAATAAGCTCATAGTTAAGGGGATTAAACATAGAAGATGACAAAGTGCATACGTTCTCGTCAAGTCAGCCAAATTATAGATTACCTTGATAGACATCTGTATGACTGTAGAAGGACCTGAAAGAGAACAAACATTCAGTTGTGATCCACTAGTCCCATAGCCTGACGTAGGAGACATCCTCATTGATATAGACACTAGCTTACGTATCCAAGTTTCCAAAACACCTGTTAGGTACTTCAAGAAAATTGTGAAACTTTTAGCTCTAAATGTAGAGGCCGAAAAGGCATATGATTATTGGATACTCGGGATCAGAAGAAGGGATTAATTCTTCACATGACCATAAGAGGTCCACAACAACCACGAACTTACGGTTGTGATCCAAAAATCCCACAACCCAGCGGGCCTACAAATCAATCCAACATTGATGCCAGTTTGTGAACATTAGTGTTTAGATCCTCTCCACTCCCACTAGACATTATCACATAACTATCATTATTAAACATAGCAGCTAATCAAGCTAAATATTTCTAGACTAGACCAGAGAATTGTCCATAAAACACCAAAAGATCCACTACATATTTAGCCATTCCATTTTCATGACCTTTTCAGGAGACATATACAAAGCACCCACATGTTATATTCCATGTATTCTGCAACCCATAGATCGGATCACGGCAGAGCTCGATATTGATTGGAGCCTTCGAGTAGCTATCCTCACCGAACGATCTATCACATTGGTTTAGGTTAGGAGGGCGTTCTTTTCCTTAGATTTGCAGATCTCGCTATTGTGTATTGAAGACATAAGATTACCTAACTAGCTTATCTACATCCCGTGTGTATTCCATCCCCACCAGTTGTCTCAGCACAACCTCGGGAGGTCAAGTGTGAGGAAGAATCACTTGTAGATTCCCATGCTCGCATGTCACTTTTGCATCGTACAGGCACTCCATTGACCCTATGGAAAAGCTAGCAATTTCTCACTAGAGAAGAAATTTGTAGAGAAGGGGAAAGGGAGTGAGAATGGAGGTAGGAGAAACTAATGTTGTGAGTAGAATATCAGATGCCCACACACATTAATTAGAAATTTCATTTACATGCATTTACAGTTAGAAGAAAAAAATCTGTAGGAGAAGCTACAAGACCAAATGAAACTCATTGATCACAAAGTACCAATTAATTCCTCAATCAAAGAGGAAAAAGTTCCTTGTTTTATTATTTAAGCCGTAGTAGAGTTTGTACATATCTTGAGAATGGAAGAAATTCGAGGAAGAAGAGAAAATAGATAAGGTATGGTATTTTTCTATCTTTTCCAGGTACAGAGCACTATGGTATTTTTGAAATAAATTGCTAGCCCTTTGGAATGGCTTTGAGAAGCCTTTATATTCTTCACAAGAAACCGTTACAACTTCGTAAATCCTCAACACCTTTTCAAATTCCTCTGTTGTGAAGAAAACGCTCATGGCAGGTTAAAAACAAGATCTTTCAAAGTAACTGTTACATTCAATTTGCTAGTTTAAATATAGACCATTTGATTTGCTCCTCTTACTCTGAACTTGGGTTGTCCACATGGTAGGAAGGGATTGGAATGATTACGGGGGAATCCTTTCACATTTTGTGATTTTTTGTGAGATTTGGAAATTTGTAACAACTTGGCCTGCAGCCTCGTTTTGATTTTTCAACGTAGACACGTGGCACATTCTTATTGGAAACGGGATTGTGGCCCTTTTCTCAACATTTTAATCTTTTTGGAAAAAAGTCTCAAAAACTCAATTTCCTCCACCGACCCACTCTTCCACTTTGAATTTTCAACGGCGGGGCCCGAGACCTTGGCGGAGCCGCGGAGCATTCTAGAACTTTTACTTCACTTTTGGAAATTTGGTTAAGTTTCCAAAATTGCCCCAATGGCCCACTCATCTGCTTTGAATTTTTAATGGTTGGCTTCACCTTTGAATTTTTCCCTGGGACCTCAATATTTGACTTTTTCCCTAATAGCCTGATCGGGGCTGCTGGTTACTTTTTAATTTTTAACCTTTTTTACAAAGAGACTCAAAATCTCAAATCCCTCTGATGGCCTGCTTGTTCACTTTGACTTTTCAATGGCATGCTTTACCTCTCCAATGACTCCGACCACGTGGTGATCTGGCGCTGATTTGGTAATTGGCCCTTTCTGCCCCACCTTTGGAATTACACCATTGCGACATGTGGAGCTGTCTGCTGAGCCTTCTATACTTAGCTGATTTTACCTTGATTTTGTACCTGGGACACGTGGAAAGCCTACACTTAATTGAATATTGTCCCTTGGACCCTGACCCTGGAGTTGCGTCATTATGACACGTGGAGTCGTTTGTTGAGCCTTCCATACTTAGCTGATTTTACCTTCATTTTGTACCTGGGACACGTGGAAAGCCTGCGCTTAATTGAAGAATGTCCCTTGAACCTTGCCCTTGTAGTTGCATCATTGCGACACATCATTGCTTCCACTGGGTTTTGAAGTATGATTGAACTGCATCCAATCAGAGAGACCCATGTATCACTCGAGGATGTTGAGGTAAAATTTGATGGGGAAATAAACACCCATCGTTCTCGACTGTGGGAAAAATACACAAAGGAAGAGAACTTCATCATTTTGAGTCAAATTTCTAAATTTCCTTCATGAACTAGAGGCGTGGAGGAAAAATAATGATTTTATGACCCAAGCCATAGAACAAGTGAACAATTTTGATCAAAAAAGGAGGTTACAAAGAGGATATTACATGTACAGATCTGGAAACGAAGGATTTCTAAAAATGAGCAAAACAAAGGTTTAAACAGCTCTAGGGCATGACTTTTGCTAATTTCTTGAATCTCTAACTTGGCTTAAACACCAACGAAGGGCATGAGCTCAAAAAAATTGAATTTTGCTATGAAAATGCAGAGTAGTTTTCAGGAGACAACAACTGGCTCTAACTTGGGGACATGGCGTGAACTGGGCATGGCTAGGGCATGGCATGTGGATCCAAAATCTCAAGTTTCAAAACATATTACGTTCACCAGTGCCTTATCCATTGGGCCTTGCAGAGTCATGTACAATTTTGAGAAAGAATGGAAGAAGGAAGAAACACACAAGCCAAACAACACATAACAAAAACCAAACAAAACTAAAGCAGAACCACACAGTAGAAAAAGGAAAAACACACCTACAAAATCACCTATGGTACAAGGTGGGGGACAACCCACTTTCACTAATGATACCATTTCAAGTATTTCCTACTTTGAGGCAATTCCAATGGAGTTCCATCCAAGTATGAGAGGAGAAAAACATTTTCACCACAAGCTCCATGAATTTGGAATGGGCCGAGCCATAATGAATCAAACTTTCCATAGCTTCCTTTTGGTTCTCTTCTCTTTTCCCATAGCAGGAAAAATTCTCCAACCATGAATTCTCTTGCCTTTTCCCTCTTTTCAAAGATCTTCTTCACTTTCAATTGGTGTTCTTTAATTCTATCAACCACTTGGCATTTGCTTTCTTCTAGCTTCTCTAGGAAGAGGATCCTCTTGTCAATTGAGTCTTTGTATTGACCATCTTCTATTTCTTGTAGCAAGTTGAGAGCTGGAATCTCAATTATGAGGGGAATCCTTGCCTCAACTCCATACAAAATTTGGAAAGGTGACATACCTATTTCCTTCTTAAGAGTGATCCTATCGGCCCAGAATACATCATATAACTTCTTGTGCCATTTCCTTTGATTCTCATCTACCAACTTGCGAACAGTGGTCACAATGTTCTTGTTGCTTGACTCAGCTTACCCATTTCCCTATGGGTAGTATTCAGAAGAGTGGGATAGGGAGATTCCAAATCCATAACAAAACTCTGTGAGCTCATTGGAAGAGAAATAGGTGGCATTGTCTACAACAATTTTTTGTGGTATTCTAAAATGAATAATGATATTCTCCTTGATGAAGCTACAGACTGTTTCAGAGCTAGCTTACTTGGTTGGGACATCTTCCACCCATTAAGTAAAGTAATTATTTGTAGTGAGTAGATAATTCTACCCTGCACTACAATGAAGATTTAGAACACGAATAAAATATAGCCCCCATTGCTGAAATGGGTCTTCAATCACCATAGGCTTGAGTGGCAATTCAGATAGTTGTGGCTTTCCAACAAATTGTTGGCATGCTTTGCATTTGGAAACCCAATCCTAAGTGTTTGGAAAGATGGAGGGCCAATAATATCTCCCTCTAAGGATCTTATGTGCAGTGACCATTGCTGAAAAATGTCCACTACAAGCTTGTTCATGATATGCCCTGAGCAACTTTTCTTGCTGCTCCTTATCTACACACCTAAGGAAACAACCATCTAGGCCTCTCTTGTAAAGTTCATGATTCAAGATCACAAACTTGGCTAAATTTAGCTTGAGTTTCCTTCTTTGTTTGTAATCAAGATGAGAAGGGCATTCTCCATAAGTGAGGTAGTAAGAAATTTCAACATACTACTCATCAGTAGTGGCGACAAAGAGCACCTGTGGACTGTCTCCTGAACAGGTTGAGAAAACACCATCTTTTTCTCCATGCTGATCTTTGAGAGCTTCATCTTCAGCAATGAGCTTCACAAACCATTTCCTCTTACCAAATTAGAGGGTCTAATCTCCAAGTCATACTCTTGGGTCTTTGCAATCTAACTTCCTCTCTTAGCCCCAGGATCTTGTTGAGTCAAAATGGACTTGATTGTACTTCTAGGGACCATCACCACTGTATGGGAATTGAGAATGTAGAATCATAAACTTTTAATAGCTTTGACCACTGCGTAGCCATGTTTCTCCAATTGGATGTACTTTAGCTCATGATTTTTCAAAGGGCATCTCATGAAAGAAATGGATGATTCCAAACCTTCATCATTTTTTTGAACAAGGACAGTAGAGAGTGTATGTTCTGATGTATAGAAATACATGATGAAATCCTTTTTGAAATTTGGAGATACAAAATCTGGAGCTTTGGAAATGTCTTTCTTGATCTCCTCAAATGTTGTTTTTCCTTCCTTATTCCACTTAAAACTTATTTGAAGCTTCATCATGGAAGTTATATGCTTAGTCAGTTCAGAAAACTCAGGCACAAAGCAGCGAAGGAAGTTTACCTTTCTAAAGAATGAGTGAACTCCCTTCTTGCTAGTTGGTAAGGCTATTGCTTGGATAGCTCTGACCCTCTCAGGATCAATGTGTGCTCCATGTTTTTTCACAATGTGTCCCAACAACTTACCTTCTGTGACTCAAAAAAATTACTTCTTTGGATTTAGAGAAATGCCATGTTTCCTACACCTTATAAGGACTTGCTCCAAATGACTGATATGATCTCCCCTCATATTTGAAAAAACCGTGAGGTCATTAAGGTAAATTACAATGCAATGTTTCAAATCTTTGAAGGCCAAGTCCACTGCTCTCTGGAAAGTGGCTCCAACATTGATCAATCCAAAAGGCATTCTGCTATAAGAAAAAGTTCCCCAAGGTGTTTTGAAGGTTGTTTTGTTGCAATCCTCTTCTGTCACCTTGATTTGGATGTACCCTGAGAATCCATCAAGCAAAGAGAGAATCTTAGATCCAGTGACTGCTTGGAAAATATGATCCATGATTGGAAGGGGGTAGTTGTCCTTGAGAGATGCCTGATTCAGATTTCAAAAGTCTACACAAATCCTTATTTCCCCATCCTTCTTCCTTATTAGCACAATATTAGCCACCCATGTTGAATGGTGGATGGGAAAGATGATTCTAGCATTGAGCATCTTTGTCACCTCTTCTTTGATAACATCAGAAATTTTTGGATTGTAAGGCCTTTGTTTTTTCCTAAAGGGCTTAGATCCTTGCTTCAAAGGGATGGAGTGATGCATTTCCTTTGGCTTAAAAGATTTGAGTTCATCATAGGAATAGGCCAGGACGTCTGAGTACTTTTTTAGTAGAGCAACAAAGTCTCTTTTCTCTTGTGGTGAGCAAAATTTACCAATGTTAACCATCCTTGGATTATCTGAAGTGCTAATGTTTTCTTGATCAAAATCAGATGGACACTGAGAAGACTATCTTTATTTCTCTTGGATGAACATGTCATGCTTGTCAAAGAGGTCTTCCAAAGAACTAGGCCTTTGGGGGTTTTGTTTCCTTTCAGTTTAATTACTCCCTCTGCATCAATTCCCTCAATTTCTTCCTTCTCTTCTTTGGGGACTGATTCACAATGTGGGTTTTTACTTCCTTCAAAGAAAGGGTTATTGAAGTTATCCCTTTGTTCTAAGAAGGCTAGGATCTAATTGTCATCATTGAAGACTTGCCAGTGATTTACATTGTCTGGTATGCTGGGTCTAAACACCATCTCAATGGTCACTTCATCCTTGCCAAAATAAGAATGAGGTGTCACTAAGGAAGCTAACACTGCTATAGAATCATCCTTTTCATTCTACTCCCTATGGATAGCTTCAATGGAGAATGCATCAAAGAATTCAATGTAGTCCCACACTCTATTTCTATAGTGCCTAAGTCTGGGGTTTTTTACCTAATATTGCTGGCAGACCTGCTTTACCACAACCTCTGCATCACCTTTACACCTCAACTTCTTGATTCCCATGTCCTCTGATATATTCATGCCTAAGATTAATGCTTTATACTCTGTTATATTATTTGTATTGTCAAATTGCAGCTTGTAGGAAAAAGGATATACCTCATTGGAGGGAGAGTATAATACTACACCAGATCCTGAACCTTCTCTGGAATGACTACCATCAAATTCCATTTTCAAAATTTGATCTTCCTCTTTCTCCATGAGAAGCAGAAAGTTCTCCTATTTTTCTGATGTGAGGAAGTAGTTTCTTGGCCCACAATCTTGAAAAAGGATATTGGCTCTTGGATCATTATTCTTCTTTACTATGAACTTCATTTTTCTGACTGGCAACAACTTCTTCATTTATCCTTTCACTGGGATAATTGCAGATGACCAATCCATTTTTATTTCTCCACCTAGATCTCTACAAAAAAATTCTACTCAACAACATACCAAAAGATGCTAGGATGTCTGCCACCAAAATGGTCAAGAGTATCTTCTTATCAAGGTAATCAACTAGTGCGACCTGAGCATCCTTAATCCTTCCTACCAATGGAACTTTTTTGGATTCCATTGAGTAGCATGTTCCATTTACCCGGGTCAAAGTGAGGCCAAGAACATTTACAAATTTTGTTGGCATCACATTATCTGAGGCTTTAGTATCCATAATGCAATTGTTCAACTAGAAACCTTTGATGAGAAGTGACAGGTAAAAAGGCTCAACTCTATTGGTGGTGGAGGCACTGAGGGCTAGCATGTTTTGAGAAGATGGTATGGATGGTGTGTGAAGTAAGCCTTTAGAATTATAGATTGAGGATGTAGAGTTACCACCCCAGACTGCCTTGATGAATCTGTCAAATTGGGTAGGATGTGGTTGTAGGTATTCAATTTCAGAGAGTTGGACTTTGGTTTTTATAGCATGCTCTACAAATAAAGTTATGGTAGATGGGGACTTAAATGGAAGATGCGTCATTACATTTGGTGTTGGGTTCTCATTTTCAAATGTAGCAGTTGGCTTGAAAGGAGATGGGGGTGTAGCCTTTGATTGAAATTTAGATGTTCATGCAGAACCAACATTTAGAAGAGAATTGCTCTTAACAAATTTTGAGTTGGGAGAGAAATCAGATAACTTACTTGGCATAGCAATGTGATCCTTTACAACTGGTGAATTTGATTTCTCTCTAGCTAATTCCATGGAAGGTGGTAATGGTGATCCCCTACTAACGATCTTGTTTAGTGGAGGTTTTGAAGAGCTATCTTCTTTGTTCTTCCTACTCTCAGTTGCAGCTACTGAGGCTGAAACACCATTCTTGGATTGTGCATGAGTGAAAACATCACATGAAAAACTTGGAGCTTCTTCATCACCCTCCTCCTCATCGTCAATGTATTTAATCAGGACATTTTGCATGCCAATCTCTTCAATTTCAAGATAGTTTTCATAGTCATCCATGCTTTCTTCTTCAGTTTCCTCAATGTCTATTCCTTCTCCTGATTCCCTAGTGTCATAGATGGCATTGAATGGTGGTGCTTCAAGAGAAATCCTATGAGGAAGTGGAATAATTATTGGTTTATCAGGAGGATTTGGTCTCCTTGGAGCATTCCTCATTGTGATTTGTGACATCTGCTTCTACAAAGCAACTAGGTCATTTGCCATTTTTTGGAACATTGGATCAATGGTGACTGAATTTGAACTCTAAACTTTTTGCTTCCCATTTGGTCCTTTCACTTTTCCAGAAAGAATTAGATCATCATCAGTCCCAACTACAAGTTCTTGAACTTCCCTCAATGTTCTTAGTTGGGCTCTTCTGAGGAAGAAACCAAATTTTGATGGCAAAGCACTGATGAAGAACCTTTTCAAGTTGTTTTTAGGAAGTACCACATCTTCTGGGATCCTTCTTACTAACCTATTATACCTTGCTAAAAAATCTATCATTGATTTAGAGGTCTCCTTCATCTGAACCAATTGGACCAGCAAATCATAAAAATCTTCTATGCTCTTGAACATATGTTCAAATGCACTTCTTATATCTTCCCAGCATCTGACAGATCTTGGGGGCAACATGTAGAACCATTCAACAACTCTTTCTTAGAGTGACTCCATAAAGAGTCTAACTAAAACATCTTCATCTTCATCTCCCAACACTCCACAAGCAGTGATGAATGCTGCAACATGTTCTTCGGGGAGTTAAGAACCATCCCCTTTGAATTTTGGGAAGTTCTTTCTTGAGCCTCTTGGGAGCTCATGAAATGGTTTTGGAAGAGTGAGTGGACCAGTATTTCTTCCCCATGGTACGTTAATCTTGCATTCCTCACACTCATGATCACCCATCCTATTCCTTTTTCTATCCTCCAGTATTGCTAAGGCTGCTTCTGTTACTGCTCTTTCTTCTACTTTAATTTGGAGTCTTTCTATTTATTCAAGTTGAGACCTTATCTCCTCTTCAACCACTGCCTCTCTTTCAATCTCTTCAAATGTGGGATCAATTTTTCCTCCTTGCCTCAATTGTCAGGTGTATCTTCTATCAGCCAACTTGAAAGTTTATGCTCTTCTCTAGGGTGCTGGAATTTGTCTCTACCTTTCCAATTTGACAGCACGTTCCTCTTCTAGGTCCAGAATCCTTATGGCAATGAAGTATTGATTGATACTTTGTCTCTTATGCCAAATAGCTTCTCTCAGATTGGAAACAATGTCTTCTTGGATGTGAAAGAGTAAATCAGGTATCTCAACAAGAGGATTTCCCATAATAGCCATGATTTACATCCATGTAGTCTGTGTGATTATTCAATCTCCAAAAACTTTTCTTCTAGAATATTTTTTTTATATTTTATGACCTTGAGGTCATTTTTAGGGTGCAGATGCTACAAAATCTACCCCACGGCGGGCGCCAAAAAATTGTTGGTGAGAAAATTTATCTTGTGGAAAAATTGGTGGGTTTCAAGCCAACACTATGGGAATCTAAGTCCTTCTACTTGAACGGTGCAGCTTCTATAGGTGCATGCAAAAAAGTGGATTTCAATGGTGGCCTTTCGACCAGAGATCCAACAGGGGCACTCCACTGACCCTTGCGGCAAGGCTATAAATTTTTCACTAGAGAAGGAATTTGTCTGAGAAGGGGAAAGGGAGTGAGAATGGAGGTAGGATAAACTAATGTTGCAAGTATAATATCAGATTCCCTCACACATTAATTAGAAATTTCATTTACATGCATTTACAGTTAGAAGAAAAACAAATCCACATGAGAAGCTATAAGACCGAATGAAACTCATTGATCGCAAAGTACCAATTAATTCCTCAATCAAAGAGGAAAAAATTCATTCTTTTATTATTGAAGCTCGAGAAAAAGTTTGTACATAGCTTAATAATGGAAGAAATTTAAGGAAGAAGAGAAAAATAGAAGAAGTATGGTGTTTTTCTATCTTTTTCAGGTATAGAGCACTCTGGTATTTTTGAAATCAATCACCAGCCCTTTGGAATGGCTTCAAGAAGGTATTATATTCTTTGCAAGAAACCGTTACAACTTTGCAAATCCTCAACACCTTTTCAAATTCCTCTATTGTGAAGAAAATGCTCATGACGGGTTAAAAACTAGATCTTGCAAAGCAACCATTACATTTGATTTGCCAGTTTAAATATAGACCATTTGATTTGCTCCTCTAACTCTGAAATTGGGCCGTCCATGTGGCAAGAAGGGATTGGAACACTTACGGGGGAAGCCTTTCACATTTTGTGATTTTTTGTGAGATTTGGAAATTTGGAACAAATTGGCCCGTAGCCCCACTTTGAATTTTCAATGCAGACACGTGGCATGTTCTTATTGGAAACAAGATCGTGGCCCTTTTCTCAAAATTTTAACCCTTTTGGAAAAATGGCTCAAAAACTCAATTTCCTCTACTGACCCACTCTTCCACTTTGACTTTTCAATGGTGGGCCCAAGACCTTGGTGGAGCCGTGGAGCATTCTAGAACTTTTACTTCACTTTTGGAAATTTGGTTAAATTTCCAAAAGTGCCCCAATGGCCCGCTCATTTACTTTGACTTTTCAATGGCGGGCTTCACCTTTGAATTTTTCCCTGCAGCCTCAAGATTTGAATTTTTCCCTAATAGCCTGATCGGGGCTGTGGGTTACTTTTTAATTTTTTTTCTTTTTTTACAAAGAGGCTCAAAATCTCAAATCCCTCCAATGGCCCACTCATCTGCTTTGACTTTTCAATGGCATGCTTTGCCTCTCCAATGACTCCAACCATGTGGTGATCTAGCGTTGATTTGGTAATTGGCCCTTTCTACCCCCACCTTTGGAATTACGTTGTTGTGACATGTGGAGCCATCTACTAAGCCTTCCATACTTAGCTGATTTTACCTTGATTTTGTACCTGGGACACGTGGAAAGCCTACACTTAATTGAAGACTGTCCCTTGGATCCTACCCTTAGAGTTACGTTGTTGTGACACATGGAGCTATCCACTGAGCCTTCCATACTTAGCCAAATTTACCTTCATTTTGTACCTGGGACACGTGGAAAGACTGCACTCAATTGAAGACTATCCCTTGGACTCTGCCCCTGGAGTTATGTCATTGCGACACGTGGCTACTTCCGCTAGGTTTTGAAGTATGACCAAACCACATCCAATCAGAGAGACCCACGTATCACTCGAGGATGCTGAGGTAAAATTTGATGGGGAAAGAAAGGCCCATCGTTCCCGAATACGGGAAAAATACGAAGAGGAAGAGAACTTCGTCATTTTGAGTCCAATTTCTGAATTTCCTTCACAAACTAGAGACATGGAGGTAAAAAGATGATTTAACGACCCAAGCCATAGAACAAGTGAATAATTTCGATCAAAAAAGGAGGTTGTAAAGAGGATATTACATGCACAGACCGAAAAAAGGAGGATTTCTAAAAACAAGCAAAACAGAGGTTTAAACAGCTCTAGGGCATGACTTTTGCTAATTTCTTGAATCTATAACTTGGCTTAAACACCAATGAAGGACATGAGCTCAAAATTTTTGAATTTGCCTATGAAAACACATAGCATTTTTTAGGAGACAACACATCATTAAGGTCATCTTCAACCATCTCATCAAGTACTATGTTCACCTTCAACCTAAGGTGTGTCTTTGTTGTTCTCTCTAGAAAGCTCCTTGGTTTTATCATTTCTTTGTGTGGCATTGAATTCAATCCCACTAAAATAAAGGCTATTCTCGAAATGCCTCCACCTACTAACCTTTGTCAACTTTGTAGTTTGCAAGGCAAGTTGTAATCTATTTATCTCTTTATTTTTCAGATTTAAGACCGTTGCCACCCATTTCGTCATCTCCTCAAAAAGGATGTCTCCTTCAAATGTGATGATGAATTCCACAAATCCTTTGAAGCCTTAAAATAGTACCTTCTCTAACCATATGTGCTCATTCCCCCTAAGGATGACCAACCATTTTACCTTTACATTTCTACTACTGATCATTCCTTGGGAGCCATGATCATTCATCATGACGAACAACAAAGAAAAACTCTATAAAACTAGATACACCCACACTTTTGGACTATGAAACTAGATACACCCACACAGAAAAACTTTGCTTAGACTTATTTTGTCACCACTAAACTGTGTGATTACCTACTTAACCACAAAACATTTTTTTTCACCAATACTGACCCCTTACATTACATGTACACCAAACCCTACCAACATCAATGTGTTGCACATTGGCTTATGTTGCTTGCAGACCTAGACCTTGAATTCACTCATCAAAAATATGCTAAAGGAAAAACTATCACTGACCAACTTGTAGATGCACCTCTCTCCAGTGATCAATCCTCTAACTTTGATTTCCTGGATGAATCCATTACTATCCTCTCTTTGGATGATACCATTTACTAGATGACCTTATTATTTGATGGTTTCAAATGTCATTGTGGGGGTGGTGCTGGAGTTATCCTCATTCCTCTTGATGGTGATCCTATTCCATTATCTTTCAAAATATATTTTTATTGTACTAACGATATCACCGAATATGAAGCACTCGTATTAGGCCTTCAAACCACCATTTTCTTAGAAATTAAGTCAATTAATATATTTGGTGATTCCAAACTGGTTGTAAACAAAGTTAATGGTATATACTTATTTCATAATGAGATACTTCAAAATTATAAACATCAATTAGACATACTTTTGACTACCTTTGACCATTATGAACTTCAAACCACCCTGCGTTCCACTAATAAATTTGTGGACACCATGGCCTGTCTTGCTTCTCAAATACCCATTTCACCCTCCCAATCAAAAATATTTTTCATAATACAAAGGCTGCAATCACCTTCATATCTATTTCAAGACATCAACCTTGTCGGAACCATTGAAACTGACCCACGTGATCTTTGGTATAAACAATTTGCTGACTACCTTTCCCTTTCAATTCTACCTATAGAACTTACTCGCAATGAACAACGAGCATTTTTCAAAAGTGTCTCTCGCTTTGTCATCAAGGGTGATCTTCTTTATAAATGTGGCTTTGACGGTATCCTCTTCCAATGCCTTACAATTTCTAAAGTTCCCTACACCATCAAGGAAGTTCATGAAAAAATTTGTGGAGGTCATTATAGTGATTTAGTTGTCCCTAAATGCATCCTCCGCCTATGCTATTACTGGCCAACCTTAAACCTTGATTATTGTGATTATGTCAAACTTTGTGTGAAGTTCCAACAACATGGTAATATTCATCACACACATAGTCATGCCTTATAGGTCACACGAGACCTTTGGCCTTTCTCTCAATGGGGTTTGGATCTTGTCAAAGAGATCAATCCTAATTCTTCTCAATGTCATCAATGGATTATTACCACTACTAAATACTACACTAAATGGGTAGAAGCCATACCACTTATTTCTACAAAATCTGAGAGAATATGTGAATTCATCAACCATCACTTCATTTTTCGCTTTGGTTTTCCTCATTGTCTCATCACTAATAACAGAAAAAATTCCAAAAATAAAACACTACAAAATATTTTTAATTCCTTTTTCCTTCAACTCAGTTTTTCTTCACCCTAATACCCTCAAACAAATAGCCAAGCTGAATCAACCAACAAAACCTTAAACAAAATTCTTATGAAATTTGTTGACGATACTAGAAAGGAAGGGAATATGCACATTCCTTTTTCCTTATGGGTTTATCCTAATAGTATTCATTACTTCAACTAATGCCACACATTTCTATTTGGTCTATGGTACAGAGGTTGTTTTTCCTCTTGAAGTTTAGATCTCATCTCTTCGTATCTCACTTAAAGAGATGCTCAATGATGATGACTTTCACCAAGACCGTTTGGCACAACTCGAGTTATTAGACGAACATCATCTCAATGCCCTTGATCACCTTCAAATATACCAAAAAATTATCAAACATGCCTATGATAAACGTGTCCACAAATGAACCTTCCAAGTCAACAACCTTGTCCTAAAGGAAAATCAACATGTAACAAAAGAGGAGAAAAGTAAACGGGGAAAATTTTATCCTAATTGGCTTGGACCATATATTTTTACTCATACCTATAGATTAGGTGCTTATCTTTTATCTTCACTTGAAGGTAAACTTGAACCTAAGCCTCTCAATGCTTTGCATCTTTGACCTTTTTTTTTTTAATCGAGTCCTATATAACCTTCTGTCCATTAAGCACTTATCCCTTGAGCACCATTCACCTTCTGCTTACCTATTTTAAGGAGTAATGACTAAACAAGAATCATGTGATTACCCGTCACCTTTTAAGCCTTATCTTCAATATGAGTACCACAAATCTACTCATGGTGTGATTCTCATGGATAATTTTCATGTTTTTCAAGATTAAATCCCATGGTCGTTCATCACTTAAAACCCTTGTGTGTTAGGGTTTTATCCTTATAACAGGAACCTATCGGTCTCTATAGTCTTTTCCATGACCTAAAAGTCTAAAGAAAAATAATTTCAAAGGTAAAATAGGATTCAAATCCTTAAGTCAAACTTCCAACAAAAATATGAATCCCTGAAAAAGGACATCTACTACTTCTATCTCGATATTATAAATAGATTTCTCCCTTGAAGGAAAGCTACACAAAGCTAGCCATATTATATGTAGTCTATCATCATAAGAAGACTATTCTTGCAAACAATAAAATCAAATATTCAGAAGCTTTCTGCATTGATCAGCTTCACTAAGACACGTCGAGGAGAAAATATCCTCATCCCACCTAGAATTCCCACATCAATCAATCTATCAAAACAATAAATAAAAGCAAAATGGAAAAGATTAACTTTTTCATTATGGACTTGCCTATTTTGATATTGGGTCTCTTGCCAAATAGGCATGTTGTCTCACACTAGGCTATGCTAAAACCAACCTATGCTTTCACCTCATTCACCTTTTTTACCCTAATTTATCTGCCTGCTTAAGAGACGTGTTGTAAATGTAACATTTCATGATCAATGTGACTTTCTTCACCCTTCAAATAGTCAATCAGGACAATGCCTTTAGGGTCTTACATTCATAAACCTGCCTTTGGTATGGTAGATGTGTTAAGGTTCTTACTAGTTAGGTGGATCTTTTGGTCACTTCTTACCATTCATCTTTCTTCATTACTTGTTGATTCTCCTATATAGGAATAGACCATCAATACCTACATTTTAAGAATGCCTCTTGTCACCAAAATCACCATGTCTAACTAACCTAAAATCAACCATGCCTACAATCATTTGAACTCAACCTTTTCTAAATGACCTAAACTCAACCCTACCTACAATCACCTAAACTGCAACCATGCCTAAATGACCTAGACTAAAAACATGCCTAACATCTACTGACACATTCATCTATCTTCATCATATGATTCCCTAGCTTACGTGGAGAACTAAATCATGGCTCTGAGGCCCCTTTTCAATGGAGCTAATGTAGGAAAGCACTCAAAGAGCATGGGGCCCTTAAAGGTTAGCTCAGCCACTCTTTACCCTAAACCTATTTTTCCCGATTTTCCTATTCACATCCTACCTTAGTTTCCATTTTCTACAATACTTGGAAATTAATATAAACATGCATACCAAAAATTTAATCATAGCATAGCATCAATCAGTTCACCATTCCATGATATCAAACATTTGGAAGTTTAAACCATAACAGAAATATACCTTATCATTTATTTTCCATACTACTAATAAAATGGAAATTAAGTCAAACCCAACAACATGACCAAATCATACCTAACTAACCTAAAATTCCAACATGCCTAACTGACCTAACTCAATCATGCCTAACTGACCTAAAAACTCCACCATGCCTAACTGACCTAACTCAATCATGCTTAAATTACCTAGAATCAATCATTCCTAACTCACCTAGAACTCCATCATGCCTACATGAACTCGATTCAATTATGCCTAACTCACCTAGAATCTATCATGCCTACATGACCTTGACTTAATCATGCCTAGTTCACCTAGTTTCCATCAATACACAATAACAACGGAGATTTAAAACATAGATACAACATCCATACAATAAATATCATCATCTATATAACTAGGAAAATTTTTATGTATCAATACACATATACACAGATTCAAATATATACAATTATCTCAAATCACTCAAATACAACCTCACTATCGTCAACACGTACAGGCCAATATAAACATCAAAATCACAAAACTCTCATATACATCCTCACTATCTTTGGCACATAGGCCGGTATATATATCAAAATATCAAAAATATTTAATCATACCAAGTGGTTAATCATTACCCCACCTCATATCCTCCAAGCCAGTCTCACCTGTCTCCTCCTCCTAACCTTTCTACCTACCCTACCAACTTCTCTCCAC
The DNA here is from genome assembly GCA_019776745.2 of Taxus chinensis. Classification (NCBI taxonomy): domain Eukaryota; kingdom Viridiplantae; phylum Streptophyta; class Pinopsida; order Cupressales; family Taxaceae; genus Taxus; species Taxus chinensis. The sequence goes on from CM034147.1 coordinate 967,520,942, forward strand.
CCTCCATGGGAATCAGTCTAATCTCCACCTAGACCTTAGCTAGGCCCGAGCCTATGTGAACTAGTAGCCTTTCCCTGCTCTTGTCTTTGGGCTCATCAAATCCCCATATGCTCTCTAAAATATGAGTGTGGGATCTGGTATTGTAGCACTTGCAGCATACTTTTTGTACTTTATACTCAGCATAAGAAGGGACATCTATCCTGGCAGTCATCATCAAGTTATCTTAATAATAATGTGGTTCATTCACACCATCCCTGAACCTCACCTTAGTAACCATCTAAGGTGGTGTCCATAGGTCTCAATGTAACTTGTTGTACCCTGTCATGTGCTAATCATGTGCCTAGGTCCTTATACCTATGATCCCTGTCCTCCTCTTGTACCGTGGGACCTTGTCCCACTACTATTTACTATAGTATGAGACCCTGTTCTTAGGAATGTGGAGGTACCTATGCTACAACTTGGGCATGTAGGGCCACTAACATGTTCTTTTATAGTGGCTAGCTGGCCCTACAAACCTACTCACCTATGCGTGTAAGGTGATAACCACATGTAATCAATCCCCATCACCACCCTATGTGCAGGCACTTATACGTGGGATGAATTAATCCTGTAAGGCTATCACCTAGGCCTACAAGGTTCCCACCTGTGCATGAGCTGTTGTAAAACTGAACCCTACACACCTATGAGTTTTTTTTGAAGGGTGGCCACCTTCCCCTGTAAGGACATCTCTCTGTACTATCATGGTAGCAAGATCATGGCATTGCCTTAGTCTCGGTGGTGTCAGCCATCGTTGTTGCTTCCACCCATCATTACATGTATCCATCTGTGACTCTAGTGTCATGTATCCACCTATCTATCGCTTTCTCCACCTACCCTGTCGACACACTCGGTCATGGTGGAGACATGGGTCTTTGTATGTCATCTCTCTGGTACTGTGGGAAAGGTGGATGCACATCCTATGGTAGCCCAAACTATTGTCAAACCCTATCTTATAGGTATCATCTTGTGTTCATTCCCGCATGGCACCCTTATATCCAACTCAGTAGTTGAATCTCCTTTAAATCCTTCTGTCATGCCTCTATACAATGGAAATCCAACATACGGACCTACAAACAATATCAACTGCCTAATAGCCCCGTCCAGTAGTCTCCTATAGTATACAACATCAAATGTGTGGCCCTAGTCACCCTATGTTTCCCACCAACTTGGTATCCACCATCTATATCCAACTCTGAGAAATCCACCCCTGAATACCAATCTTGCTCACGGCAAACCCACTTGGCACACATGCACATGATATGCTCCCATATGCCCAGTAGTGTAGTAAAAAAGGTTCAACACAAACTAAACTTCCCGCAATATCACTATAGGCCCATAGCTCCCTATATTGCTTGCACTAGGAATGTCAGTGCCCAGGAAAATCAAATCTCACTCCTCCATCATATCCTGGAGTACTCCCATCAGTACTCATGGGAATCTTCCACCCTCATCATCTAGTAATGTGAAGCAACATCTCACCTCCATCATCAATGTAACCAGCCTCAACTCTTGAGGATGGGCTACATACATGTCTCCATAACTAAGGCTCGCATTATGATACCTCAGCTCACCCATTGCCTCTCCAAATGCATCCACTATCAACTCCACTAATGCCTATGATGAAATAGAATAAAATAGCTCCCCAATAATCGATAGCCACAGGATCCTATACACATCCTCTAGGGTGACAGTCATCTCACCTGTTAGTAAATGAAACGTGTTGGTTGCTAAATCCCATCTATCGATGATCATGACCATCAAACTAGGATCTCGAGATATATGTCTATAGTGCCAGATCCTAATCAATCCAACATCAATCATATGTTCCCACTCCTCTGGAGTCACGTTGGACCACATCTATACCAACAGAGGTGGTATTTTTGTCCACGTATCCTCAACTAGTGCCTAGCCTGCATCCAAAAACCCACAACATTGTTAAAACATGACTACCTCTAATTACCTAGTAACCCCAAGCCCTACCCAATCACATCAATTGTGCTTACCCTATTTACCTAATTCCCCTACATGCCTACCAACCCTTATCATTATTACCCATTCCCTTACTTCAATTCACCTCTTACCTATCCCATATCACCAAAAATCATATTTTACCCTTATCCCTTTACATACACTCTTTACATGCCCCTTCTTTACCCATTTTTCTTTCATACCTATCCCTTCTTACCCCTATTCTTCATTCACCCTAATTGGCATTGGTCATCATGACCATCACCAGTTTTCTTGGACTATCATCGGTTCCATTTAACTAGTGTCAGTCACCTAAGACCTAACCAATGCCAGCTAAAGATGGCCGATGTCAACTAAACCTAGACTGACGTCAGTCTCTATCATATAAAAAAACTGAAAACCCACCCCCCCAAATCCCATTTCACATAAAAATCACTTAAAACTCACCTGTAACCTACCCCATCCGACCCAAATTCACCTTACATTTAATTATCACCTTATTTAACATAATTTTACCATTTCCCACCTCGATTTCACCCATTTTTACCCCCATTTCCAAATCCATATTCCCACCCAAATTTCTTCATTTTAAAGCATAATCTAATCAAATAAAAAGTAAGAAGAATGCCTCCTACCTCATCTCGGTGTCGTCTCCTTGGTGGCACGTTTGGCCACTGTGTCGGTGGTCCACCCAAACCCTCTCCTGCCTTTACAATGCTTAAATCTACCTCAAATGTATCAGCCAAACAACTCACTCTACTCGATCTCGTGGACCCACCTACCGATACCCACTCACGTACTATAAACTGGACAACTCAACTCGAAACTTCACAATGTTGCTTTCCACGAAGGCAAAAATTCTCTGTCTTTTTAACAAAATGACAACACGTTAAAATGAATCGTAAAACACAATTTTTTCTTTTTTAACCCTAAATCGAAATGACCGATGTCAGTCATACCAAACCGACATCGGTTACCTTATAATTTTGCATCAGTCACCTGTTATTACCATTTCATCTACAGTTTTTCCCCATTTTGACCTAAACGCATTACTGCTAAATACCTTTTGGCCTTACTAACACTTATCACACCCTACCCACAAGCCTACATTACCTATACATTTCCTTAATCATTTTTAAGGACTTGTTATTTACGTTATACATCATCCTTAGCAAATGTTCCAGAACCTACATACCCTGACCATAACTACCTTTTGTGACCTTTGAACTCATGTACTCACTATACCTTGTGATTTTTTTACCTGTGTGGTTTATCCTAATGACCTTACCTTTCCTATTGTCGTATTGTTTATCCCGAACAAACCTTTGGTGTACTAGATCATACCTAAATGGTCCTACACCTAACCTAAGTTGTGTTTCTAGATCATATCTTGTACCATGGATACCTGAATCACTTTAACCTCATTTGGATAAACCTATCAACCTTGGATGATGTAGATTTTTCATTCTCTTCTACCTAGTACCATGTCATAGTCTATATGTGTGCGTGTGTTCGATTTCCACTACCTATTACCCAATTTGACCATTACCCATTACCCAAAGTGCCCATACCCTTACCTACAACCCACCTACATTCACTTTCATCACTTACATATTTATCAAACCAATCACTGACTCCATCTAACACCTCATCAGTTCTTGGTTTGACGGGGATTACCTCCATCCACACTTAGGGAAATCTCACCTTCAGCCCTACTTGGGGAAATATAACTTCCATTCACACCTGGAACACCAATTTCATGTTTTTGTCAGCATCTCTTATAAATACAAGCTACACAACAAAAGGGGGCAAAATTTAGACACCAAAATTGGGTCACACTCCCCTTAAAACCTAGTTAATTAAACTAACCATATCCCACCTATTCATATCCCATAGTGCACATGCTTATTAAATTAATTATATCCTCACTTAACCACCTCACCTAGCCACCTCACTCAATGACCTACTCAAACTTCATTAATTACCTAAGACCGAATCTAAACCTATCCTAAATAACTAGGACTTGGTCTAAACCTAGACTTAACTCTTATTAACAAACCTAAAAGCACTCCTACTTATCTTTCTATGATCTATCACTCAAGACTCAGAAGAAAGGTTGGAGATCACACCAAAAATAACAACAATCTGGCTATTTTTTGCCAACTTAGATATTCCCGCCATGACTGACATCATTTATATCTCAACCAATGTCAGTCACCTAACTATTGTCAGTTAGGTTAAATACGTTTCCAAAATCCTATTCCTAGGTTGGTCAATCGATTCAGGATCTCATTCTTCTAGAGACTTAGAGCAATTGAATTTATTTAGCACTCAGGAAAAAGAAGACACACAGGAGCATTACCAACATTGATCATCATTCATCATCCTCTTCATGATCATGAATTCACAACAGAGAAGCATGGAGGTTTAAACTTTCGTGGCACGAATAAAATGGCTATTATCTCTAGATCTCTACTATTACCATCTTCATCACTTACGTCCTCCAATCTATTTTCTAGTAAGTATTTAACATCTCTACATTGAATCTCTAGTTTCTTTGTGTAGATTTATTTATTCATCTCCGTACCCTATTTCTCTCCACACCCATATACTTCCTCCCTTCCATCAACCCATCACCTGATCATACTTGTACTTTCCACCCATTCTCCACCCTCTCGTCATCATCTTTAAGTTCTCAGAACAATTTTATGAACCCACCCTCACCATTTCCAACATCTATGAAATCACAGGGAGTTTGGAAAACCAATTCTAGTAAATTTGTGACAATTTCCCCTATCGATGCCGGTTAGCGAACCAACATTGGTCACTTCACCTAACCAGCACTGGTCATTCATCTTACACCAGTTACTATGTCTGTCAATATAGCTCATACCAGTGAGCTAATACACACTTCCTAATAGCCCAGAACCATTTGTAATCATTACTAGACCTTACCCAAATCTTGTACCAGACCTAAAACTCAACACCAACCAATCAAACCTCCCGTTTTGACCTTAAATAAACCTTTTTAATGACCTTTCTTATTATTTTTTATGAGGTGCCTAAATCGTTTCAATTCCAATAGGAGTTTTTAATTTATGTATGATTTAACTAGCATTAATATTGTCATATAAAAGTGGATTGACAGACTGTTTAGGAAGTATCATGCTTCCCGGATCTAGCTTCTGCTAGGAATTCCACTCATTGTTTTGTTTAACTCTATTTGGTGGTATTGTTTTACATTTATAGGTAGTTCCTCCTAGCCAAAAGGGATCTCTTGCAATCAACTTGGATCAGGAAATCAGAATGCACACACAACCTTCAACCGACATTACAAATAGGTATTCCTCCTTGACCCACTACCCTTATCTATTTCATTAATTTGCTAAGAATTTGGTGAAACAGAGACTATAGATGTCAATATTAGGTCAGAGGAGGATCCTAAAATGGTAAAACAGGGGGCTTCACTCTCAGTAGAAGAAAAAAATACATTTGTGGAGTTTCTAAAGGAATTCATAGAAATATTCATATGGTCTTACATGGATATGCTAAGTTTGGACCCAACCCTAGTTGTTCATAACCTTGTGGGTGCACCCAAATGCCAAACTTGTTAAACAAAATTTTAAGGAAAATGCACCCATGTGTCACACTCTTGGTAAAAGAAGAGCTAGAAATGTTATTGGTAGCATAGGTTTCATCTGATAAATAGATTACTCTGAATGGATGTAAAATATTGTGCTTGTCCAAAAGAATCCAGTAGGAATTCGCATTTACATGGATTTTAGAGATATCAAACAAAGCGTGTCCTAAAGACGACTTCCCTTTAACAAATATTGACATGATTTTCGAATCGACTGTTAGGTATGAGATGTTGTCCCTCATGGATGGATCTATTCAAGATATAATCATATTAAGATTACGTATAAGAAGATCAGCAGAAAACTGCATTCACAACCCCTTGGGGAACATTTTGTTACCAAGTGATGCCCTTTGGTCTAAAAAATTACAGGATCCACTTACCAAAGAGTCCATGACATTGTTATCTTCTATGACTTGATGCATGACATCTTGAAAGACTACACAGATGATATTTTTAGCTAAATCCAAAACTAGAGAAGAGTACTTAGAAGGCTACCAAGATGTATCTTTCAACACCTTAGAGACTACAAGGTTTGTTTGAACCCTTAAAAGTGTGTCTTTGGCGTACTATCTAGAAAAATCTTGGGCTTCATCATTTCTAGGAGAGGGATCGAGGTAGATCCCGTGAAGGTTACAACTATCACTGAAATGCCGCCAACCTAGGAATCTCAAACAACTACACAATTTGTAAGGAAACATCTAGGAAATCCACCTGATTTATATCACATCGTGCAGATAAGTGTCCATCCCTTTACACATCTTTTGAATAAAGATGTGGCCTTCAACTAGGGTCTTGAATGCCATAAATCTTTTGAAATACTCAAGTAATATCTAGCCCATCCCCCAGTTCTCATGCCACCTACCCCAGGTGAACATCTCCTATTATATATCTCAGCTACCCAATATGTTATTGGTGTACTACTTGCCTAAATACGACCTAAACCAAAAAGAATGAGTTGTGTATTACCTGAGCCATGAACCTTAATTACCTATGAGTTGAACTACCCTCAAATAGAAAAGGCATGCCTAGACAGTGGTATTTTCTTTCCAGAAGCTATGCCTCTATCTCCTTAAAAAAAAAAAAAATTGATTTCCAAAGTTGACCCTCTCAAATACCTTTTATCAAAACCTACGCTTATATGACGGATGGCTAATTGGATCATTCTCCTAAGTGAATTTGACATTGAGTTTGTTAACAAAATTCACTTAAAGGAAAATTTCTTGTGGATCAACTAGATGAAGCTCCCCTACCATGGGATAGAACCATTGTGTCTAGATCTACCAGAAGCATCTACATTATACATTGAAGAATCCAACGTATGGCAGATGCAATTTGATGGGTCATTCAACTATTATGGTGCAGGGGCTAGTGTGGTGCTCATCATCCATCAAGGGATTTTATTCCACATGCATTTCGAATAGGCTTCTCATGTACAAATAACATAGCTGAATATGAGGCACTCATTACATGGGGATTTGAAAATTTCCATTCAATGGGATATCAGAAAACTCAAGGTCATGGGTGATTTTCACAACTTATCATCAAGCAAGTCAATGATGAGTACAAAGTTAAAGATGAGAAGCTCATCCCATATAAAAATATGGTTGAGACATTAAAGAGAGTACTTTGTGTGGGTAACCTTTGAACAAATGCCATGGGTACAGAACAAGTCAGCATATGTTATGGCTAAAATTAGGGGTACTACTTAAAATGTCTGCCTCAGATGAAGAAAATTTCATTTTTCATTGAACATCTGCGTGAACCCACAAATGACATGTTGGAATCATGTTTGGTGTGTGAAGTTGTTGGTCCTCTTTCACCCTAGTATGATTCCATCTACACCTACCTCAAAGACAACACCTTCCCTCCAAACATTACCCATACTGACAAGAAATCCCTCATTCACCAAATACCTCGTTATACCCTTTTAGGGAGGCACCCTTTACCATAGAGTCTATGATGGGAATTTACTGCTCTATCTTAATATGGCTGAATCAGTTCTAGATAATCAAGGAAGCACATGAAGGAGTCTGCACAACACATACAAGTGGGATGATACTAGCTAAAAAATTGTTGAGAATGGGTTACTATTGGCATACAATAGAAGCATCTCATTTTCAACATGTTAAGAAGTAGTGAACTATGCCAGAAGTATGGAAACCTAATCCATGCACTAGCACAAACTCTACAGTCAATAACAACTCCATGGCCGTTCTCAAAATGGGGTTTGGATCTCATAAGGAAGCTCACTCCTACATCCTTAGATGGTCATACCCTCATCATTACTGACACCGAATACTTTACCAAATGGGTAGAGGTAGTGCCTCTCACATATGTCATAGGTGTGTAAATATCCAAATTCATCATGAATCACCTCATCTGTCGTTACGACATTCCCTCTGCCATTGTAGCAGATAATGGTAAGTCATTTAAGAACAAGATAGTAAAATCCTTGTGTCAACGCTTCCACATCCATTTAAAGTGGTCTACCCCATATTACCCTCAAGCTAATGGACAGGTAGAAGCCACCAATAAAACCCTTGTTCTCATCATTGAGAAAATGGTAAGTAAAATAGGCCACAATTGGCACTTACAAATCCATCCCACCCTCTGGGCCTATATAACTTCCATTCTCGCACCCCTACTAGTGCCACCTCTTACTCACTAGTCTATGGCAATGAGGCCATTTTACCTCTGGAAATTGAGCTTCCTTCCCTGAGAATATCCCTCAAAGATTATCTAGGACAAAGATGATGACTACAGAGTTGCTCACTTGCATAATTAGAGCTACTTAGATGAGAAAAGAATGAGAGCCCTCAATCACTTGAAATTTTATCAGAATTGGGTCTAAAGAGGATACAAAAAATTAATCATACCTCATCAATTGAGGTAGGTGATCTCATTCTGAAGGAGAACCCAAAAAATATTATTAAAGACAAAGAAAAGAAAGGAAAATTTGAGGCTAATTGGTTAGGACCTTATGTGGTCACTAAGAAATATGGATCAGGGGTTTACAAAATGGCTCACTTAGATGGTGAAGAATTAAAGGAACCAATGCATCTCAAATGATTCTATGCTTAAAATAAGAAGTTCCTTAGAAAATAAAATAAAAAACAAGTAACAAAAATAAAAAAGAAAACAGTAAATAAAAAATAGGTCATCCAAGTGTGAAAACCACACAATTGTGGCACTTTGGACAGGTCCTCAGGTGAAAACTGGTTTCCGGCACCTTGGGAGGATTCATTATTCCTAATCACTTCTCATATCTGAAACAAAGTACACTTACCTTGGTTTATGGCTATGTTTCTTAGGTTGAGTATCCTTTTGCATCTATCTTCCATGGCCTTGATCCAGCTGATCCATTCTTGCATATATGTGAAGGAGTTTCTTTTTGTATATTCCCATCTAAACGTTGGGGGCACTTTCACATCTATACCTTCCTGAACATACTTTCATGGAATTCTACCTTTGTATATTCCCACATCAATGGGGGCATCCATGCTTATTTTTCTGTACATAGCTTCAAATGGAAAATTTCAAAAACAAAAAAACATTCAAAATATTGGAAAACTCCTAAAAATTGGAAAAAACCCTAAAGAGGATGGCGCTACACAAAACAACATAACATTGTCTTAAGGAAACCTCGAAAACAATGTGAAAAGTAGCCTTGAAAAATTTATCTTGAGATGACACCAAAAACAATAGAAAATGAATCAAAATTGTCCCACAAAAACAAAGTAGTAATTTGTTTACTTTTAGTTGTCAGTTTGTAGAGTTTTGATTACATTTCTTTTTCATGTTGTGTGCTTTAAATTGACTTCATTTTCTTAAGTTGAGTATTACTTAACTATTGCATTTAGTTCATTTTTATCTTGCATACTTCATATTTGTAATGTTTTCATTAGTTTTGATTGCTTTGCATTTTTGGTTGTTGTGTGTATTAAATCAAATTCAATTTCTTACTTTGGTTAAGTATTATTTAACTATGGAATTGTATTCCTTTTACATACTAGTGTTGTATTAGTTATATTTGATAACATTGTATGTGTTTTGTGTGTTAGATTGAATTCATTTGCTTGGTTTAATAATTGTTATGCATCCTCATTGGATTCGTTTTATCTCACATACTTGTAAATAATTATGTTGTATTAGTTAGATTTGATTAAGTTGTGTTTGTAAATTATATTGTACAGTTTATCATCATCTAACATCTATCAAATCATTTACCATATATCATCACATCTAACATCATCTATACATCATTTATCAAAAAATGACTAAGTTTTACATCAAGAATGTATACTAAGCTAATCATCATATACCATATCATAAATGGGGCAATAGGGGTTGTATATGATCACAAATCTATCCCCCTGCACCAATATCATAAATATCATCCCGTGAACTAATCCAAGGCATCTCATGTCCAAAAAAAATGATACTATCTAAGGATATTATCATAAAATGTGCCTTAAAATCATATGATACTTATTACCCTGTTTTAACCCATCGTAATGCCCCCTAGGGCATTTTATGATAGTCGTGATCATTCTAACACTTTCTTCTACCCACCGTTATAATTATTTTTATTAAATAATTATTTTTTAATCAATTTCCACTATGCTAGGGAATTATTTTCCACCTAGAGCTTGTTTCTTCTCCCTGTGACATTTTGATTGTTTCCAGGTGATATTTTCATTCTTCCTTCTTCTATTAACTATTGTAATAAAATTTTTTTATTAAATAATTATTTTTTACTCATTTTCATTCTCGTTGGGGCATCGTTTTTGCTACCTGACACATGTTTCATCACCTTAGGGCATTTTCATGAGTTTTTGGGTAAATCCTCCACTTTCTAAATTATTCTAACTTATTAAAAAATATAAAAAAATTGTAAAAAATCATAATCTTCCTAAACATTATTAAACTTTCAAAAAAAAATCAAAAACATCATAAAAATTGAAAAATGGACAAAATTTGGTAAATAGCTCGTATGCAGCTAAAATTTGTGTCACACACATGGTATTCATCTCATATCTTTCCTATGTTCTCACATGTTTTTGAAACAACAACTCGTGGATCATCTAGATCCACAATCATGTACAAAAGCTAAACTGTGTGCTTTGTTTGTACTCTGGGGCATAACGAGTTGCTTTATACTGTTTCATATCACACATAACTTTCTCATTGGACCCATGTGTCCACCATTTTACCCCTCACATACATATTTTCTTGGGGAACCATATTTTAACCTGTGTTTTTTATCACAAACATTTGGGAACTACAACTAGATAACAAAACATTTGTGTAACTATCTTGACTGTTCTTGGTTTGAGTATGTGTGTACTTGTTTCCTTGTTAGATCAACTTGTTTGCTTCTTGTATTTCATTACATTGTGTATATTACATGGATTTCGTATTATTAGCAATGGGTGTTTGTTCATATTATGGATTTCCATGTCATTCTACACTTATGTTATATGCTTACTTTTTTAATAAAGACCAATGATATAGATTCTAAGCAATATGATGAAAAATACAATTTACATTAGCTGGATGCAAGCTATTTATATTCTCTTCATATTAATGTTCCCTTTGGTATCCCATTTATTTCTACATCACACACCACTCTCAAATTCAATACCAAATATTTTGTGTATCTCCGTCAAAACAAGCAACTCCCTCATCTACTTAATTATTTAGTATGGCGTGGAAGATGAGCAAAACAAATAACAATTAGATAATTACATATCTCACTCTTCAACCACTCACTCTTGTAACATTTCTAACATGATCTGTTAATAAAAGAAACTCTTGCGCTTAGCAATGCTACCCGTATTTCTCCCCCTATCTATTCATTCCCTTCATCTTTTTTATTGTCAGTCACCTTATTTCATCACCCCATTAACACTCGAGGGGGCATCCTTCATTCTAAAAAAATATTCTTCTACCCCTTCAGAATGTTCTATCTATAAATTGTCTACTATCTTCAGAGAGACATTGCTTACGTCACCTCACAGAGGGGAAAATGTAGACACCTAAATTTTGATCAAAGCAATCTTATTCTAACATTACACTAATTATCTTCATCTCCTTTCACTCTGTTTCTAATAATGAAACTTTTTTATCTAACTTTTCTTCCAACTCACTCACGATGTCATTTTACGACAAGTTGATTAGTGATATATCTCTTAATCAGCTAGTTTCACACTGATTGATTCTTTTGTCTCGTATTTAACTAATGAACCTTATCATTGGCTATCTCCTATTTCCAACACTTCCAAAATATAATTCAAATTCCTTTGGGAACTCTTAGAAGGCTTCCTAAGCTTTTTTAGAGTCCCTAATTAATCTTAAGAGGTTAATTAGCTTCTAACCTAGTCAAAAAGGTACTTTGACTTCCAGAAGATCTATTTCAGCTTATTCATTTGTCCCAAATGCACTAGATTTTCACATTTCTTCCAAACCAAAATCTATAAATAGAGGGGTCACCCCTCACTTTCAACCTTACACCTTGAGACCTTATTGACATCTTGATCTTGATCTTATATCACATCTTGATTATCTATCTTAAAGAGATCATTTGCACTAGCCAAGCCATCCACCATTGAAATAGATTCATCTTGCATCTTTCCTCCATTTTAGATTAGCAAGATTTATCTAAGCATGGTCTAATAAATCGTCTTAGAGATATCTCTTCATCTTTTAGAGTAAACAACAAATCAACTTTGATTTCTTAGAGTCTATTTAGGTTCATTTGTATTAAGCTTTAGAGAGTAAAGTAAACATAGTATGTTTCTTGTTTGATTCATAATGCGTACTTTTGAATTTTATTTTCTTACCTCTTATCATGATGGTTATTGAGTAATTTTGTAAAAAAATTAGGCTACTAGGTCTTAGTCTACTCATAGTTTTACAAGTTTCTCCTTAACACACAATAAATTGCAAGAATTTTCTGAAAGTGCAGCGGAGTGTTCATATTGGATCCCTGGCCTCTGGGCCAACAATAAATTCATTTCTCATTTCACATACAATGATGGAACTACATGTTCAAGCAAAGGGACCTAGTCCTAGAGCATTGGCATAAAACAAACTAATTTTTCCCATCGAAAAATTATTTCGCCAATAATTCTTAATGAGAAATTAGAACATGTAGAGAGAGAGAGAGAAGAAGGAGAGAGAGAGAGAGAGAGAGAGAGAGAGAGATAAAGGTTAACCAATCCTATGAAGATGAAGCTTTGTATGATGGAGAAATTACATATTTTAAGCATGGTGATCAAAATTTCATCCTTTTGCAAGATGCTGGGAACACTCTAGACTACTGAATAATTATTTAGGAACACTATTGTGAGATATTCTAATGCAATCCTGAGATGACTATGGGAATTACTCATAATGAGCTTCTCTCATAATTTTTAATATGATCATCCTCTTGATGAATTTTAGTTTCAATGGAGCTCTTGACTCTTTTCAAAATATTTTCCAACCTTATAATTTTCATGGTTTCACCTGCTACACCTTAATGTGCTCTAGTATGATCCTTGCCATGAATGTGATCAAGATGATGCTTTCTAATCCTTTGAAATCTTACGGAGGGTTAATTTTATTTTTTGATCCATGAAACATCTTCTTGACCTCGTGATGATGGAAAAAACCAACAATATAAGAAAAATAAGATCCACCACAACTTTTTGGGTCAAAATTGGAAAAACTTTGGGCCAAAATTGGAAAACCTCAAGTCAAAAATGAGAAATGCATCTCAGAAAAAACTCTTGATGAGGCACCCATGAATAAGGATCTCCAGCAATGGAGGAAAACCTAGTGGGAAAAACATCCACAACAAGAGATGGAAAACACTCTCTAACAATCTAAGAAAGATGCCACACATGTGTCCCTACAACTAAGGAGCCTAATAAGGTACCCATGTACAAAATTTCAATCTCTTTAGAAGAAGAAGAGAGGGGAAGAAAGAGACAACATGAATGCAAAAGAAGCCATGGATAGATCTTAACCCTACAACTTTAGGAAGTCTCCAAGAAGAGTTTGATGATGTGGTCCTTGGCCAATGGATTGAAGAAGAACCAACCACATCAAAAAGTGTGCCTACCCTTAGGAAGGATAAAAATGGAGTACATGAAGTCTTCCCACTCCGTGAAGGAATCTGAGGGCAACAACATGAAAAAATCTGAATTTGGTCCATGGAAATGTGATATGGGTCTATCAAATGAGTGCACAAGAACCAAAGGTAATGCCACGAGCATAGAACTTTGAGATTATGTAGGATAAACATTCATTGAAAGGATTCCCAAGTAAAGTGAAGGTAATGCAACAACCCCCAGAATAGAAAGAGGATCCATAAGTAAGGGTGGATCAGTGAAGATCTCCTGAAAAGTCAAAGTGATAAGATTCCTAGAAGGAGCACTCCTAACAAAGGATATGTAGGACTCCTCTGAAACACCTATAGAATGATGAGAAACTCCCTGTACTACATCACAAGTAGGCACTATGAAAATATGGCCAAGGTCTAACAGATACTCATCCCAAGAATGGGGCTCAAAAAATAGAAGAGTGATGTTAGACATGTATGAATCATCCATGTATGAAGGAGAGAGGAGTGGAAAGGGCCTCACTAACTGGAAGTGTAAAGTAGGTAGATGTAATGACTATATGAGGCTGGGAATAAGGCTTCCTGATGTCTAATGAGAAGGGAGGAGTGTCGATATACTCTAGAATAAATCCCAGATAGGGAGGAGAGTATTTCTTAGTAGTACTCTCATCATCATAACTAGAAACAAAATACTAACCATCAGGGATAGAAATGAGCGAGTCTGGGTCAAATGAAATGTCATCACACGAATTAGAAGAGGAGACAATTATATCAACATTAGCAACAATGAAAATATGTGAAGGTTATGACTGTCATCAATCCTCTTCATTAATAATGCCAATCCAGGGCTAGTGTCTGATGGTTGTATGCAATAGGAGAAAGAGATCTTTGGAAAAAAAATCCTTCAAACACAATCCAAACTTGGAGAAATTAAAAGGCACACTTACAGAAATCAAAATAAAACTTGCATGAAAGAAATCACACTTGCATAAAATAAATTGCTAAATTGAAAACAAATGAAAAATAAAAAAGACACCTGCAAGTTCACAAAAGAAATTGTACAAAAAGAAAGATTACATGACATAAAATCAGAAATTCACAATAAAAGTAAAATTAAAGAATAAAGAAATAAACATAAAAAATTGATCCATCTTCTTTGGGATGAGTGGCCAACACATTCCTTGGAAGAGGACTTAATTCATACTTACAAACTTTAATTCACAACCTGCATAATAATTTTACTCATAATATTGGAGAGAAAGAACGGATTTTCATTGATTGATAAAATATTACATACAAGAGTGTGAAAGGTTGCATTTATAGTGCATGTATCCAACCAACTCCTCTTTTTGGGGAATACAATATGATCTTCTATTTATTATAATTTACTTAGTCCACACACCAAGAACTAGCTATGTATTCTTGGGAAGATTTATTCAAAGTAATAAATCCTAAACAAACTTAACTACAATAGTCCACTTATCATGGAGAATATTTCTACAACTCATCCCTTAAATCTAGGAACACAAAGTGGGATAGTACTTATTCAACATTCCTAATATTATTCCACTATTTTCTCATCCTTGTAACATGGAGAGAAAATGGAGGATTGTTAAGTCCATAAATTTGAATAATTCTTGGAATGCCACATGCATGCATGACCTTGGATTGCCACATGTTTGGATCTGTATTCTTGGTTGATGATGTGGAAGTAAAGAGTGGGATGAATAGTTTAGTGCTCCTTTACATTACTTTGGAAAAAAATAATAGACTTTAACTAGTTGTGCGTTTTGGTAGCTGCGTAGAGAATTTCAGTAGCTGAAATATAACAACAATTTATAAAGGGTTGGGCCTTTTAGTAGTTGCATGAAGACTTTCGATAGCTGTAATCTATGAACTTGGAGTAGAGTTGCTTATGACATGTTTTCTACACACTATTGCATTCCATATTTAAAAGAAATAATAGGAAATAACAACAATTAAATTGCAAATAGATTTCTAAAGCGATGATAAGATAAATCCTATATTATACCTTAAATAAGCTATCCGTTATTAAAACTACATCTAAATTCACTTGAAATATTGATTTTAAGAGAGAGAATATGAGTGTTATTTGGTGATATAATGAGACATTTTGGTCTCATTATTTCCCCCACACTTAACTTTTTGCATGCCCTCATGAAACTACTAATCTTCCTGTAGAATCTGATTTTTTCAATACTTTTGCATCTTTCAAATTGTATTCTTATTTTTCATGATAGCAACAAACTAAGATTCTAGAAGTAAAATTTTCACTTTCTTATTCATGCTCTCATGAGGTTTTTCTTAGATGATGTAGAGATATTTTTTTCCCACACTTAGATCTTTGTTTTTTCATGCATTCTTCAAAATATTTGGAAGAGAGTAAGTCTCCCTCACACTTAAATTTGTGTATGCTCTCATGCAAACTATTTTTTTAGCAGCTTATAGATCCCAATTCATACAAAGTGGAAAGACGTCATTTGCACATGTAGATCTTGACAAATATCTCTCTTTTTTGTCTTTTTTTAAGCTTTCTAGAAGTGAATCTAGTTGTAATTAAAACAACAAATAAAAATATTTGAGAATAGAAAAATATAAGTTAACATACCATACTCAGGAGTTATCCTTGTGTTCATCATGTTGTATAACCATGATTTTCATCTGCAGCTAAACAAAACAAATAGATACGAAGTTAAGGCCTCTGCAATATAGAAATTTTCAACAGAAAATAATTTCATCAACCAAGAGGGCATAAGAGAAATAGTCATATGTATCCAAGAAAGACTTTGAAGTGCAATTTTTTTGTTTGAGAAAAACAACCATTTGCTGTTTTTCAAATTTTCCCTTTGTTTTTATTTAGTAATTGGTCAGACGGTAAAATAGTTTTCTAACCAATCACTATCATTTTGATAAATTTCAACATGATGGAAAATCAAGAAGTGGTATTCCAGAGTGTATGCAACATCCAACCAGTTTAGAAATCTGATTTAGAAATCGAGAAACAATGGTAAATTGTTCTGGGAAATGGGGTGGTTTAGTGACTTCTTCATTTATTGGGAATGTATGGTTTATAATGAGAGGCTATGGGTATGATCCTTGAGTACAAATGGTATGTTGGCATTTCAATTAGAATATATTGGTTTAGCCAGTATTTTTCTACAGTCATGAGAAGGATTAATATTGACTACAAAATATCGAAGAAAATTTTAGTGGTTTCAGCAATTGCAAAATTGATTTTTAGAAAAACTCAACAAAAATTGAGACAGAGAGGGTAGAATGGAATGAATCAAGTACTGAAAATGACAGAATATTGGCATGCATCATAAGGTATGATTTTTGTAAAGAAAAAAAAAAGAGTCTTCAACATGTTATTTTTTTTAGTAGCATGCATTAAAACTGTGACATCTTAGATGTTTCTTAATGAAAATGAGTGGTTTAAACTGATCTGGAAATCTCATATCATTTAGAACAAGACCCAAAAATAGTATAAGCTATTTCTTTATGAGCGGCGAGTAGTTTGTATAAAAAAACACTATTATTTTTCATGTGTGAACTTCGTATTAGTTGAATCTCTTTCCTTTGACCTCCTCTACAATGTTCCATGTATGTTGATTTTGTACTTTCTTACAATAATTATGTCATCTAAAAAATAGATTCCTGCACCATATAATTAGCTCCTTCAAATTTGAATCTCCAATAATTATTGAAAACAATTTAGAACACGTCTGTCTCATTAAATAAATAGAGTCAATTTAGGATCATTCTTTGCATAAGACTTAATTGATTAAAATGTATGCAACCTATAGCATTCATTGCATGCAAATTTATTTCCTCTTTGTATCCAAAATCTATTTCTAAATCAATTAAGTCGACATCTAAGGAAAAACATTAAAAAAAAAAATTGACTAATTCATTAAATAAAAGAGATAAAATAGGAATGCATGTTATTTGAATTTTCTAACAACCGCATGACTCATTGCATGCAAAAAGGATGTCTCACTTCATTAAAGATAAAATTTAAAAATAGAATTCTTTGCTTGCATGCTTGAACTCTTCAACTAAACGAGTTTTTATAGGAGAGAATAATGCATACCTTTTTGCATTTGTCTATTATTTTCTAAAAACTTTTATTATTGTTGTAGATTCATTTTTTATTGCAGGGCAAGGAGTTCGAGTTGTAGAGATGACTGCATGCAAAATAATTTTCCAAAATATACACCAAGGGTTTTAACCTGTAGGGAAATAACTGCAAGTGAAAGGATGCAAACATGAAAACATCATACATCTTTCCCTTCAACATAGCGTTTCCTTCCTCCATGATAGAAACAACTCAGCTTTTGCTTCAACTCCCAATATGTTCGCACAAATATTCCATAGAAATCTTTGTCTCTACTAACATTCACAAAGTTAGTTTTTTTTAATTTCTTGCACACATGAACTGTTATTTATTTTTTGTAGAAGTAATAGTAGGTGCAAACAAGAAATATTTTAGAATAAGAAATCCTCATTGCATGAAAATAATAACCATGAAATGATGTTTCCATTTTATTGAGGGGGGTTGCTTTTGGAAATATCTAGTAGGTTTCTAAATCTAATTACAAAAAATAAAATTGAATCTATTTGTAGAAAAGAAATATTAATTTATTTTGCAGAAAATAAAAGTTTAAAGAAACTACCACCAAATACTTCATGTCACAGAAATTTCTAAGAGGTATTCTACTAAGACTAGAATCTTCGTTTAGAAAAATATGAGTCTCCTAATAACACCATGATCCCCGATAACGGTGCCAAAAATAATGAGTTTCGTCAATCCTCTTCATTAATAAAGTTAATCCAAGGCTGGTGTCCTATGGCTATATGCAATAGGAGAAAGAGATCTTTGGAAAGAAACCCCTTCAAACACAATCCAAAGTTGCATAAATTAAAAGGCACACTTGTAGAAATCAAAATCAAACTTGCATGAAAGAAATCACACTTGCATGGAATAAATCACACTTGCATAAAATAAATTGCTGAATTGAAAACAAGTGAAATATAAATAAGACACCTTCAGTTTCATAAAATAAATTATACAAAAAGAAATATTACATGACATAAAATCAGAAATTCACAACAAAAAGGAAAATTACAAAATAAAGAAATAAACATAAAACATTGATCGATCTTCCTTGGAATGAGTGGTCATCTCATTCCTTGGAAGAGGACTTAATTCATACTTGCAAACATTAATTCACAACATGTAAAATAATTTTACTCAGAATATTGGAGAGAAAGAACAAATTTTCATTAATTGGCAATATATTCCATACAAGAGTGTGGAGGGTTATGTTTATAGTTCATGCATTCAACCAACTCCTCTTTTTGAGGAATACAATTTGATCTCTCTTTATTCTAATTTACTTTGTCCACACACCAAGAACTAACTACCTATTCTTGAGTAGATTTATTCAAAGCAATAAATCCTAAAAAAAATTAACTATAACAGTCCACTTATCGTGGAGAATATTTCTACAACTCATCCCTTGAATCTAGAAACACAAAGTGGGAGAGTACTTATTCAACATTCCTAATACTATTCCATTATTTTCTCATCCTTGAAACATGGAGAGAAAATGGAGGAGTGTTAAGTCCCTGACTTTGAATTACTCTTGGAATGCCACATGCATGTATGAATTTGGATTACCATAGGTTTGGATATTTATTCTTGTTTGATGATGTGGAAGCAAAGAGTGGGCTGAATAGTTTGGTGCTCCTTTACATTACTTTGGAACAAACCAACAGACTTTCACAAGCTGTGTGTTTCGGTAGCTAAAATTTAGCAATAATAGCTATGAACAACTTGGTCTTTCAGTAGTTGTGTGAAGACTTTCGGTAGCTACAATCTATGAAATTGGATTAAAGTTACTTATGACATGTTTTCTACACACTATTACATTCCATCTTTAGAAGAAATAATAATAAATAACAAAAATTTGATTGCAAATAGACTTCTAAAGAGATGATAAGATAAATCCTATATTCTACCTTAAATATGCTATCCTTTATTAAACTACATCTAAATTCACTTGAAAGCTTGATTTTAAGAGAGAGAATAAGAGTGTTATTTGGTGATATAATGAGACATATTTTGGTCTTATCAGAAGGCTCTCAAAACAAGGACTAAAAGATGTGTTAGATGGTGTGGGAAGGATTTACGTCTGCAACATAAAATTGGAGAGGTCTGGATATATGCAATATCAAGTGACCAAAAACATGGTCGCACGTGTCGAGATAGTCCTCTAGGAAATAAGAATCAGTGGGCGTTGGAATTGGCCCATGTAGAAATGGAGTAAGCCCCTCATGAGCAAAGTAGTGTTCCATAGAAGCATGCCATGATGTATAGTTATCTCTCCCAATTAGAAGTGGTAAAGGCTCTAAAGCAATCTTGCAATGATCAAGTCTGGAAAGAGCATCCTCCATGATGTGGAAGCAAGAAGTGCAAAATTCATGAGAAAACAATGTGTGGATACAAGTAAGGTTGCAAGATGTTGGACTCACCCGGGAATGTGTCTATGTGTAATACAACACCTAATAACAATGATAACCCCTATTTATAGAACTTTATAAGTAATGCCTGATTACAGGAGGGTGTGTTCGTGCGATGTGGGATAGTTAACCACTCACCTTGTAATAGGAGATGAATTGCAAAACAATTATAGGTCACAATAAGTCATAGCTGAAAGTAGAGGAACAATCTGTAATGAATCACAAAAGGTGTAAGCACAAAAAGGGTACAAACACTGCTCAGTGTGAGAGAAGGTTTCTGACATCAAAAAAGAGGGGATCTCTTGCAACAAGGTTGTGGCGGACACGCTCACTAGTTGTAGGAAAAGAGGAGCACTACAACATGTGAGCTAGAAAAGTGGCCCATAAATCCCAATAACCCTATAAATGGAGCCTATAAAAAATATACCCCCCTTTATTATGATGAATTTTATAAATTTTCCTTTAATTGAGCTAAATCAATTTTAAAAAAATGAAAAAATTGTAAAAAAATCAAAAATGAGGGAAGTAGGAGTAAGGCTTGGAGGCCAAGCTATAGGGAGATCAGTGGGTGAGTTGGCGGAGGAGCTCAAGATAGTGAGTTACAAGGGAGCTTGAGCATGTCGGTTGAGTTAGCTCGGCAAGTCAGGGCATTAAGTGAGCTCAGATGGGCCAACGAGTGAGATGGAGCATGGTGTTGACGGAAAGTTCAATGGAGTTTATGTGGGGTCAGTGAGTTGGTCAGATCCATTGAGGGGATGCCATGTGGTGAGTTCACTGAGTTATGTGTCAGGGTCAGTTGGATCTATTAAAAAAAAGGTTAAGAGCTATAAAGGGTACATGTTTTGGTGTTAAGTCAACTGTTGATGAGGTGAGCTGGTGCTAACCGAGTCGCAGGAGGTGTCAAGAGAGGTAGGGTCGGAGGATTCCACAGAGAGGTTGTTCCAATGCAGACGGGCTTGAGATGGTTGTGAAGAGAAAAGACAAATGGGTGCTAAGGGAAAGGAAAACCTAACAAACTAGAGAAGGGTAGTGAAACCATCATAGAGACAGCGATGAAGGAAGGAAAGAAACTGAACTCGAGAGAAAATCAAAGTAGGAAGTCGGTATGGCCAAGGTTGCATAGGGTCCAAATGATGCATGAACTAGAAAAAGGATGAACATGGAGGGCTCGTAGATAATGATGGAGAGTACATCTAGATAGAGTGGTAAGAGGCACCAACAACATGTAAGGGAGTTGAAACTTTACACAAGAAGAGACATCAAATGCAGGCCAAAGTTTATTATCACCCATGCAAAGAACATGAAACACTGCAAGGTGAGTACAGAAGAGAGGGTGATCTAGGGGATCCATCTTGGTTCTCACCTTAGCGAGCTAGGGCTGAGTTAGGCCCAAAAATAACTCTAACCACTAAAAACTACAAAACAACTTGCACCCCAACCTCATTTCTGCAGCCTAAAAATGCAAAACACCTCTAGAATAGCATGCAAGGCTGATAAAACTTACAGAACCATGAACACATGATCTAAGCACCATGAACAAGATTTAGACCCAAAAATATACTGAATCAATTCATTTAGAGCATAAATGGAATATCCATTATGATTCTTGCACACAAAACCTAGAAAATATGAAACCAAGGGCAAGAGGAAACTAAAAATCGAAGAGTAGCACGAATCCAAACAACATGCGCTCTGATACCATGATGAAGAAAGTCAAAACTTGACAACAAGAGGATCTACAGGATAATGTGAACATCAATCGAGTTGTACTCTAGCAACGTGATATATGGGAAGTGGAAGGAATGTAAACACAGAAAGAAACAAGAGATCTATACTTGAATAAGCACAAATGATAAAATCACAATACTTACTTAGTATTTTACAGATCATGTGAGTGGATATGGTTGGTGGTTGATTAGAGATGGGATGTTTGGGTCTAGTGTCTTGGCAATGAATCATGTTTGCTCTTGTGAGTATTCTAATGCTCTGGGAGGAGAACCTGGTTGCTTGTTTTACACTATGGTTATGTGTTCGTCATTTGGATGTAGGAAGGCTTTAAGATTCGAGATTGAATGCAAGAGAGTTCTAATAACTAAATGATCAACCCATGTGAAGAGTTGTAGAAGTGTATATAAAGTGACCGATGGTGGTTAAGTAACCAACACCAACTGAGGAAAAACTAGTGTTGCTTAGGGAAAAAAGGTCAAGGCTACCAAAACTAGCCTGATGTTTTCTATTTTTGGTGTGATTGATATTTTAAATCTGATTCTTAAGTCATAAATTACACCTAGATAAGTAGAATATTTTTTTGAGGAGTTATGAGAGTTGATTGCTAGGGCTAGACTAAGTCTTAATTGGTTAGGATAAGATAGACCTAGTCCTAGTTAATTAATAGGCTGGGGTATGGGTTTTGGGTGAGTTGGGCATTAGGTGAGGTGTAGAGGTGAGGTAGATAAATTAATTTAATTAAAGTAATTAAACTAATAATGATTTAAAGATGATAATTAATTTAATTAGGGATAATTAAATTAATGTTAATGTATAGAAAGTGGTCATTGTTATTTATATGGGTCAAATTGTTGGATTTAAAGGAGTTAAGGTGATGTGACCCAATTTTGGGTGTCTACATTTACCCATTTTTGTCACGTATCTTGTTTTGATAAGCGACACAGACAAAAATAGAAGTGGTTATCCTAAGTGTGGGTGAAAATTATTTTTCCCTAGGTATGAGTGAAGGTGATCCCCCTCAAACTTGCAACTAGTGAAGAAAGAGGCTGAAGCGGTGAAGAGTTTAATGAAATAGTAAGTGGAGTGAAACTATACTAGGTAAAAGGTGCGATCACAAGAAATGGTGATATGGGTATAGGAAATAGGCTAGAGCATTCAAATGTATGCACACATAAAATGTGGCAAGGTACTAGGGTGAAGAGCACATAAACTCTATGGTGTAAAAGGTCGATAGTTTATCCAAACAAGGCGAATGTGATCTAGGTATCCAAGGTATAGGATACGTTCCTAGAAACACAAGTAGGTTAGGTGTTGGAATGGGAAATATGTGTGTTCCAAAACACCAATAGGTTTGGTCTAGTCAAGATAAACAACACGACATAAGGCAAGGAAAGATTGGTAGGAACAATAACACAAATAGCACCATCACAAGGTATAGCTAGTAGGTGAATTTGACTGTCAAATAGGTGTAGCTAGGTTGGGGTTTTTTAGGTAAGGCCATAAGCAATTCTTAGGTGGAGGTGACAACATGCCCTAAATTACAAGGCAAGTGGGTGATAGGTAATAAGACATGAGGATGGGTAATAAGGCTAGATAGAGGCTTGGGTAAGATAAATAGGGTTTTGTGAAATTCAAATGTGGTGACAAGTGGTATAATAGGTGTAGGAAGGCTAACTGATACCAGTTAAAGATAACTTATACTGGTCAAGATAAACTGGTCATGGTAGAATAGGGTACTTGACCGATACCGATTAAGATAAACCGATGTCAGCCAGGTTAGATTTTGCGTAATAAGGTAAAAATTTTGTTTTACGGATACATTGGTGATTTTTCTATTTTGGGAAAATGACAGAGCAAGAGAATTAAAGTTGTTTGACTTGGTGAAAATGACAGAGGTACAAGTCAAGCTAAGTTAGAGAGAGTTGTGTGGTTGGAGGAGTGTGTTTGATGGGCCCATGAGATCGATTAGAGTGATTTGATTAGGTGAGAGTTGTTGAGTTGATTTGGGCATAGAGGAGGTGGGAGAGGGAGCGAGAGGACCACTAGCTCAGAGACTAGAGATCCCACCATGGAGATGACATCAGATAGAGGTAGGATGTGATTTTTATCTGTGTTTTGAGTAAAAATCGAAGGTGTAAGAATGAAGATTTTGGGTTTAGAAATAGAATATATAATTTGGTTAAAACATGATGAAATGCGGTATGGGGAGAGCCTAATGTAGTTTAATTAAGTTGGTAAATGGATATGGGTGGGTTGTGGGTGGGTTGTAGTAGTTTAAGGTTGTTTTTGTTAATTTTTTACAAATGGGGGACATGGGAGTTTGGTTTCGGTGCCGAACTAGTGATTGATGTCGGTTGGTGGTTGGCCATTTTTTGTCAATCTACCGACACCGGTTGGTAAAAGGGTTACCTGGTACCGGTCATGTAAACTGATTCCGGTCTCTATCAAAAGTGACTAAGAGGTAAGAAAAAGAATTTGAGGAATTAAAATAGTATGGTATAGGTGAGGTGGGTCTAGGGTAGGTAAAATAAGATTAATGAGGGCTAGGAGAAGCAGTAGGGGGTGGGTAGATTAGTATGATATAATGGATCGAATGATGAAAAATATAGGGAAATAGGTTGAAGGGGAAATGTGAAGGCTAGGGAAAATTGTTAAGTTATAAGATGAGTGAGAGTCAGTAGACTTAGTAAAGTAATAGGTAGGGAATGGGTTGGGTTGGGTGTGGGGTACAATATTTTTGAGAGAGTCATTTGTTTGAAAATGTTGATTGGTGATGTAGGTGAGGCAGCAACTGACTATGTGCAATTGGGTGTCACCACTATTAACACAGATACATCCCACTATCATAGATGATGAGTGGAAGCATATATAAAATATTGAACTTGGTTCTATTATGCACATAGTAGGAGCTCACAGCTTGATGTTCGCTCTCATCGATAAATGGGATGTAGCGACCAATACCTTCCATCTTCCAACTGGCAAGATGACTATCATTTTGGAGGATGTATATCAAATTTTGTGACTTTCGATTATTGGTGAGCTAGTGTATCAAATTTCATCAAAGGCATTAGTGGAGCCCATAATGGTTGTGTTTGGAGATATGATGGGTGAGTTGAGGTGCTATAGTGCGAGCCTCAACTATGGGAATATGTAAGTTGCATATTCATAGGAGACTCGATTATATGTACTGATGATGTTGGCAGTCGAGTGCTTTATTCTCCTTGATTTAGAGGCTAGGAGGTATCCACAGGTGCTGATGGGTGTACTGCAGGATATGATTAAGGATAGGATTTGCTTTACGTGGGCACCGAATTTTTTATTTCAATTATATAGAGAGATATGGGCCTATAAGAGGATCAAGCTATTTGGCATGTGTTGCACATATATATTACACTGATGGGCCTATGAGCACATTGTATGTATGTGTCCTATAGGCCTTCCATAATAGGACTGGTTCTGAGATGTCTACAGAGTTTGATTCAGTAGATGGGTACCTATAGGAGCACATCTGAAGGTGGATACTACTACCTGTGATGTTACCTACTTCAGGCAATTGTTGGATGACTTTTCGGTGATCAATATTTTGTGGTGGCTATATGTGGACTTTCCCTCATATAGGGGCATGGTTGAGGAGATGGCAGGGTTGTACTTAGTCCGGTGGATATAAGGTAGGCATGTAGGTGAGCTCAAGATGATACTAGTGGAGAGAATTAGACAACAGTTTGGGCTACGATAGGATGTTCCTCCACCATTTCCACAGTCTCACAGGGATGATGTGGAGAGACCTATGTCTCTACCACATCCTATAGTGTCGACAAGGTAGGAGGAGCAGGTGGAAAATAGGAGGATATATGATGTCAGTACAACATATGCATATAGGCAGTGGTGGGTGGCTCAGCTATAGGTGGCACCACCTAGACCTGGGAAGCCAGCTTTGGCCATAGTTATTGTGCAGAGGGATCAGTTGTAGGGCCAGGTCAGAGAATTACAGTTGTAGCTATCTCGGGCTCAAGCTCAGGTGATCACCTTGTAAGGAATGGTGATAAGGATATAGGGCAGCTGGCATAGGTACCAACACAGGTAGGTGATGGGTGCCAAGTGGCTGCATTACAAGCACAGGTTTCTACCTTACAGGCACAGGTTATGACCGGCTAGTTAGCTTAGGAGTAGACTCAGTATCTTGCATAGGCACATGCATAGGTTCCCATAAGGGATGGCACATATGTAGAAGCATTGCAAGTGCAAATTACAAGTTTACAGGGTTAGTTAGTGGCATCCCATGCATAGATCATGACATTACTGGCACAACTAGCTTCTCAGGCACCATCTCAGGCACTGGGATAGGGTCTCGTTATACCAGCACTAGCACTGGAATAGGTTCCCTTGGTATAGGTAGGAGGACAAGGGTCACTATTAGGTTCATAGGTTGGAGCTAGAGCGATGGCGCCACCTCAGAAAATATCCATGGAGAGGTTGAGGGATGTCCTAAATGACCTGCTATTACCAGGACAAGCTAGTAGATGTCGATATTGATGTGATGTCATACACCTAACATAGGACCCAACAGGTAGCTAGTTAGAGGACCAGTACATGGACCCGCAGTACCAGTACCAGGGAAAGCCATTGGTCTCATAGGCATGGAAAGAGGGAGGTGACGCATTCACAAAGACCAAGACCATTAGAGGGTGGGGAGATCATGATCGGGTAGAGGACAGGGCCAGCTGATGGTGCAGATGATAGTGGAGATGAGGGTCCCATACTATAGTGATACAGGATGAGATGTATTATTGTATTTTTATTTTTGATATGATACTGGACTTCGTGCCAAAGATGCGAGATTGTACATGATATTTTTTTAGATATTGGTATTTTTTATATATGTTTATATATGTATTGATACACAAACACTTCCTTTTATATAGTTGATTATGATTTTGGACTTATGATGTTCTTGGTTTTATTTCCCTCGTATTATTATTATGGAAACTTAACTTAATGGATGTTGTAGGTTTTATTTGTAGGCTATGGAAACCAAGTCATGTGAGCATGGTTGAGTCATAGTTAGGCATGGTCAAGTTAGGTATAGGCATTGTAGAGCTAGGTTTTATGCATGGTTGAGTTTAAAAATTTCCAAGTTATTGTTGTTATGGAAATTAGATTATTTAGGCATGGTTAAGTTATGGTGACTATGATGTGGTTGTACATGTTTTGGGTGATTTTTTTATGTTGGATATGAAAATGAAATGATGTTAAGGTAAAACTGTTTAATTTCCAATGTATTTTTATTATGGAAACTAGGTCATTTAGGCATGATTGATTTTTTCTTTGGGTTGAGTCAATTTAATTTCCAAGTTATTGACATGATGGAAAATAAATGATGAGGTATATATGATGTATGGTTTTATTTAAAGTGAACTTATAAATTATTGTTATATGGAAACTAAATAAGTGTTTGTTTGTTGTGGGGAAATGATGATGGGGAAAGGGTGGCTGAGCTAACCTTGAAGGGCTCCATGTCCTAAGAGTGCTACCTACATAGCCCTTGTGAAAGGGGCCTCAGGATGATGTGGTTCTCCCTAAAATAAGGGAAGAATAATGAGGTTGGGTTAGGTCAAATAGGTAGGTGATTTAAGTAACTTTATTGGGTAAGACAAATGATGAAGATAGATAATGTGAAATTTTAAATTGGTAATAGGCAAGGTAGATTAGGTGCAGGTGTATAGGTAACAAGTTTAGATGATGTTGTCTTTTTGAATCAAATAACCATGTGGGTAGAGGTGAAATAAAGAGGAAGCAAATTCCCCAAGTTGGCAAATAACTTAAGTGTTATACCCTAAAACATATTTGAACATAAGTCCCTAGATACACTACACAATTGATAGTTCTAAAGGTGAAAGAAGTTGTGTGATCAAAATGTGTAGGATACATGTCGTGTCCCTTGAGTTAATTGAAAAATAAGAAAAATAGAAGATAAAGTGGAAGGTTTTGTTTAGCATAAGCTTGTTGTGGGATAGTATGCCCCATATACCAAATACCAAAACCTAGATAGGCCAGTCCATGACTAAAAATTTATAATTTTTGTTGACTTTCTCTTTTGGTATAAACTGATCAATGCGGGAAGTCTATAATGGGACAAATAGGTTCTCCTTGAGGTCTTCATGAATCTGATCAATGTGGGAAGCTTCAAAACATTTTTATTTTGAGAAGTATAGGTTAGTATTCTTTTTTGAAAGACTACATGCATTTAAGGCTAACTTTTTATAGTTGTCCTTCTAGGGAGCAATCTATTTATAGTAGCTACAGAGATGGTAAATGTCCTTTTGAAGGATTCATCTACTTGTAAGAATTTTGACTCAAGGAGTTGAGTTTTTGGTATCCCCAATTACTTTTGTATTTCCTTTTTTTTGGACTTAAAATCATGGACAAGAGTATACAGAAATATAGGCCTCTTTTATGAAGGAAAGACCATAACATGAATAAGTCTAGCTATGAAAGAAGGGGTTTTAAGTGACAAATGACCATGGGATTCCACCCTGAAGAGGGTGAAAATTATCCATGAGAAGCATGCCATGAGTAGATCTATGGTACTCATATTGAAGACAAGGTTGAATGGTGATGGATAGTCACACAATTCTAGTTTAGTCATAGGCCCTTAAAAAAGGTAGTTGGGAGTAGAAGTGCGCTTAAGGGACAAGCATGTAAGTGACATAGAGTGATGTAGTAATTTATTCAAGAATATAATGGTCAAATATGCAAGGCATTAAGGGGCTTAGGTCCAAGTTTACCTTCAAGTGAAGCTAAACGATAAATTTTGAATGGTGACAAATACTCACACAATTCTAGTTTAGTCGTAGTTCCTTAAAAAAGGTAGTTGGAAGGAGAAGTGTGCTTAAGGGATGAGCATGTAAGTGACATAGATTGATGTAGTAATTTATTCAACAATAGAATGGTTGAAGATTGAAGGCATTAAGGGGCTCAGGTTCAAGCATCGGTGATGATATAGGGTCCAAGCCAATTAGGAGAGTATTTTCCCCATTTGATTTTCTTTGCTTTGGTTACGTGTTGATTTTCCTTTAGGAAAAGACTATTGACCTTAAAAAAATTCTCTTAAACATGTTTTTCATAGGCATGTTTGATACATTTTTAATAGATTTGAAGGTGTTCAAGAGCAGTTAAATTACACTTGTCTAAAATCTCAAGTTATGCCAAATGATCTTAGTGAAATTCATCATCATTGAGCATTTCTTTGAGAGATATGTGAAGAGAGGGAATTTAGATTTCTAGAGGTAAAAAGGCTTCAGTACCATATACCAAAGAAAAAGGTGTGGCGGCAGTAGATGTGCAAATACTACTGCGGTAATCCCATAAGGTGAAAGGAATGTGCGTGTGCCAATCCTTATCAGTATCATCGACAACTTTCATGAGAACCTTGTTGAGGGTTTTGTTAGAAGATTTGGCTTGTCTATTGGCCTATGGGTAATAAGGTGAAGAAAAAATGACTTGAATGTCGAAGTTGTTACAAATTTTTCTTAGGGTTTTATTTTTGAATTGTTTTTCTATTTCCTGTGATAAGGCAATGGGGAATGCCAAAGTGGAAAATAATTGTTGGGGGTGTAGAGCTCTTTTTTGGTCTTCTCAAATTAGTATTGAAGTGTGGAGTTTGAATTGGGAAGATGAAAGGTCATGACCATTTCTTTTCCAACCATGAGAAGATGAAAGGTCGTGACAGTTTCTTTTCCAGTTGTGGGAAGATGAACGGTCATGACTTTCAAACTTCTAGGGTCGGCTTTTGGACTTCTTAAATGATTGTAATCTTATAAATAGAGGTGTTAGGGTATCTTGAAGATATCTTGTGTGTTCAAGAGGTATTGAGTCTTAGTGATCAAGAGGTGATCAAGAATGATCAAGGTTAATAAATTAGGTGTCAATTGTGGTTTAGATGTGGTTTAACATCTTTGGAATTCTGTTGTGAGTTCATAAATGATAGAAGACTGTGAGAGTTGTTTTACTCTTATTGATAGTAAAATCTGAGAAAGTTCTTGGTAGACGTAGCCCACATTGGTTGAACCACATTAAATATTGTCTTGTCTTCTTTTATGTATTATTTATTTATGTTGTTATATTTCTGAATGTATAATTCTGCTATATAGTTTCCTATTACTGTGGTTTTGAGGAATTGTTTCCACATATTTGTTCTCTAATTCCTAACAACTGGTATCAGAGATTTGGTTGGTTTTTTCTGAAGTGGTAAATCACAGGGAAAGTTTAGCTTGAGTGGGAGCTATAGTGGATGAGGGTAGATCAAGGGTTGAGAAGTTCAATGGGCAGAACTCTAGTTTATGGAAGATGCAAATGGAAGATTACTTATATCAAAAGGACCTACATGTTCCTTTGGCTAGAAAAGCAAATAAACCTACAGCCATGTCGGATGAGGATTGGGAGTTTCTAGATAGAAAGGCACTCATGGTAATTTTGTTACGCCTTGCATCTTCGGTTGCTTTCAACATATCGCAGGAGAAGACCACGAAAGGTCTCATGAGTGCATTAGGGAAGTTATATGAAAAACCCTCTCCCTCTAATAAAATAATTTTTGATGAAAAATTTATTTAATATGAAGATGTATGAGAATGGTTCTTATTATTGTTCATTTGAATGAATTTAATACGGTTAGGAGTATGTTAAACTTGATAAAAATTTATTTTGATGATGAGGTCAACGATTTGTTGATTTTTTGCTCCTTACCAGATAGCTGGGACATCTTGGTTATAGCTGTAAGTAATTCAATCTCTAATAATTCAAAGATAAAGTTTGAGGATGTAATAGGTGTGATCCTAAGTGAGTAAATGCGAAGGAAGATCAATGGAGATTCTTCTACTTATGGAAACGATTTGATGGTGGAGAGCAGAGGGAGATAAAAGAATAGAGAGAAAGGTAACTGTGGGAAGTCGAATGATCGTGGAAGGTCAAAGTCCAAGAGTAAGTTAGAATGTTGGCACCGTGGGAAGGTTGGTCATGCTAAGAAAGATCGTTGGGCTCTTTAGGATAAGAATAACAAGGAGGAAACTAAAGAGGTAAATGTGGCAGTAGGTGATGTTTTTCAGGATGCCTTAATTCTTTCTTTAGATGATATTGTTGCGTCTTGGGTGTTAGATTCAGGGGCTTCTTTCCATGCCACCCCATATAGACATTACTTTACTGATTTTTTTCGAGAAAATTTTGAACATGTATATCTTGGTGATGATTAACCATGCTGAATAGTAGGGAAATGGTGTGTTCGGGTGAAAATGCATAATGGGAACACATGTCTACTTAAGGATGTTAGGCATGTGCCTAAGTTGAGGCAAAACTTGATATCAGCGGGTCAACTAGGCAGTGATGGCTATACAGTCAGTTTTACAACGGATTCTTGGAAGGTTACCAAGGGAACTCTTATGGTTGCAAGAGGTAAGAAAACAGGTACTTTGTATTTAACTAGTGGTGTTGATTATTGTAATTTCATTTCTATAGATGGAGATACAACTTTGTGACACCAGAGACTCAGTCATATGAGTCAAAAGGGCATGTAGATTATAAAGGAGAGGTTACCTAGATTAAAAGAGTTAGATTTAGACTTCTGTGAGGACTGTGTTTATGGAAAACAGAAGTGAGTGAGATTCCTCAAGGTTGGACCTACCAGGAAGGAGGAAAAGTTGGATTTAGTGCATACAGATGTATGGGGGCCAACTAAGGTAAACTCTATTGGTGGTTCATGTTATTATGTCACTTTCATTGATGATGCAACTAGAAACATTTAGGTATATTGCATTAGATATAAATATGATGTGTTTGAAACCTTCAAAAGATGGAAAGCCTTGGTTGAGAATGAAACGGGTCTCAAGTTGAAATGTCTCAGGTTAAATAATGGAGGGGAGTATTGCAGCAATGAATTTCTTGATTACTATTTGGTAAATGGGATCTACTGGTAAAGAACAGTTCCAAATACTCCACATGAAAATGGAGTGTTAGAGAGAATGAACATGACAATCATGGAGCGTGGTAGGTACATGAGGTTACATGTAGGGCTGACACTCATGTTTTGGGTGGAAGCGATGAGCACAACTATTTTTCTGATTAACATAGGACCCTCTATGGATTTGAATGGATGTACACCTGAGGAGGCTTGTTCTGGTAAGAAAATTGATTACTCATTTCTTAGAGTATTTGGATGTGAGGTATTTGTTCACACTGATAAAGATTATGGGACCAAGTTAGACACTAAGTCTGAGAAATGCACCTTTGTTGGATATGATGAGGATGACTTTGGTTTCCGTGTTTGGAGTCTTAAGGACAAGAAAATATTTCAATCTAGAGATATTGTCTTTAATGAAAACTTCATGTATAAAGATTGGTTGCATGAATAGAAAAAGGGATCAAAGAAAGAATACACAGTGTTAGAGGACATTATAGAAAACAAGGTTTCCAAGGGGCTGGTTCAGGTGCAACATGTTCCAGCACAACCTATTCAGGAACCTACTCATTAGGAACCCCAAACTCTTGAGTAGAGAAGGTCTTCTAGGGTAAGAAGGGAACCTGAACAATTTACTCCATCTTTGAATTATTTACTACTCACTGACAGTGGAGAGCCAGCGTGCTTTGAAGAAGCAGTGTAGGAGGATTCCAGGAAGAAATGGGAGCAGGCCATGGATGAAGAGCATAGATCTCTTATGGAAAACCCAACTTGGGATTTGATGGATCTATACGAGGGAAAGAGATCATTACAGAACAAGTGGGTGTATAGAATCAAAGAGGAAGATGGAGGCAGGAAAAGATACAAGGCCCGATTGGTGGTCAAGCGAATTACATAGAAGAAAGGTATAGACTTTGATGAATTTTGTTCTCCTGTTGTTAAAATGACTTCTATTAGAACTATTCTTGGTTTAGTAGCAGTAGAAGACATATACTTAGAGCAGTTGGATGTGAAGACTGCATTCCTTCATGGTGAGTTTGAGGAGGAATTGTATATGTAGCAACCACAGGGTTATGAGGTCAAAGGGAAGGAGAGGTTAGTGTACAAATTGAAGAAGAGCTTGTATGGCCTGAAACAAGCTCCATGGCAGTGGTACATGAAGTTTGAAAGTTTTATGTAGGATCCGGGTTACTACAGGTGTCACTCAAACCATTACGTGTACATCAAGAAGTTTCTTTATGGTAGTTATATTATTTTATGCCTGTATGTGGATGATATGCTTGTTACAGGGAAAAACATGCAAGAAATAAAGGTACTCAAGAAGCAACTAAGTGACTCCTTTTCTATGAAGGAATTTGGGGCAGCAAACCAAATCCTTTGTATGAGAATATCTCAGAACAGGAAAGAGAGGAAGCTAGTGTCATCTCAAGAAGAGTACACAAAGAAGGTCTTGGAAAGGTTTAGTATGCATGATGCTAAACCGGTTAGTACCCCCTTTGGCAGGTCACTTTTAATTATCAAAGGAGCATAGTCCCAAGACCGAGGAGGATAAAATCTAGATGTCTAGGGTACCGTACTCATCAATGGTTAGTAGCTTGATGTATGTTATGTTATGCACTAGGCCTAACATTACCCATGTAGTGGGAGCAGTGAGCAATTTTATGAGTGATCTAGGTAGAGAGCACTGACAGGTAGTGAAGTGGATCCTTTGGTATTTGAGAGGGACCATGGGAGAAGCATTTTGTTTTAGTGGATCTGACACTACATTGCATGGTTATGTAGATTCAGACATGGCAGGATATTTGGACAGTAGGTGCAGCATGACAGGTTATGTATTTAAGGTTGGTGATACAACGGTGAGTTGGATTTATAGGTTACAAAATGTTGTGGCTTTTTCAACCACAAAGGCTGAGTATGTTTCTGCCATAGAGGTAAGCAAGCAGATGATTTCGCTATAGCAGTTGCTTGATGAGTTAGGTCATAAGCAGGAAGTTGGGAGATAACACAGTGATAGTTAGAGTGTTATTCATTCAGCGAAGAACTCCACTTTTCACTCTAGGATGAAGCACATTCAGCTGAGATATCATTTCATTAAGGAAATTTTGGAAGAAGATAAGTTGAAGCTGGAAGATATTCATACTAGTCATAATCTTGTGGATATGATGACCAAGGCGGTCATAAGGGAGAAGTTGAAGTAGTGTTCAACTTTGATTGGCCTTCATGGTTTATAATGAAGGGTTGAGAACTTTGCTCAATAGGAACAATCTCCAAGTGGGAGATTTTTGGGGTATGGAGCTTGTTTTTTGTCTTCTCAAATTAGTATTGAAGTGTGGAGTTTGAATTGGGAAGATGAAAGGTCATGACCATTTCTTTTCTAGCCATGGGAAGATGAAAGGTCGTGACAATTTCTTTTCCAGCCGTGGGAAGATGAAAGGTCATGACTTTCAAACTACTAGGGTCGGATTTTGGAATTCTTAAAGGATTGTAATCTTATAAATAGAGGTGTTAGGGTATCTTGAAGATATCTTATGTGTTCAAGAGGTATTGAGTCTTAGTGATCAAGAGTGATCAAGGTTAAGAAATTGGGTGTCAATTGTGGTTTTGATGTGGTTTAGTTTCTTTTGAATTCTGTTGTGAGTTCATAACTGAGAGAATATTGTGAGAGTTGTTTTACTCGTGTTCATAATAAAATCTGAGCAAGTTCTTGGTGGACGTAGCCCACATTGGGTGAACCACGTTATGTAAGGATATTACTTGTATAAATCAGAACATATACAACAAAATAACATGAGAGAGCACAAAAATATGGATAAATGATGACAATATGCTCATATAATAGCTTTTTCACTTTGAGGGGGAAACCTCCAATACCACTTCGAGGCATTAACCTCCAAACCGTACAATAACACTCCAATACTCAATATGATGATTAACTACAACCTTCTAACCCCTATATATACCATTCTAGCCTATGGCCAATACTGAGGCCAACCTCCTAATCATAATAAATCATAAATGAATGATATAATAAGATAAGGGGATGTATGCCACATGTCGGCATCTCCATCAATACATATACATCATAACATTATATCCCATGTGAACCCATACATATAACTAAGGGATGTGTGCCACATGTCAGCATATCCATCAACCCATATACATTATAATATTATATCCCAAGGTACATAGCACGTTAAATCTTGTCTTGTCTTCTTTTTCGCATTATTTATTTATGTTGTTATATTTTTGCATGTATAATTATGCTATATAGTTTCCTACTGTTGTGGTTTGAGGAATTGTTTCTGCATATTTCTTCTCTGATTCCTAACAATGATGTGATGATTGATGAACTTTCATATGTTCTTGACTTTAGTAGAAATGAGAGGAATGGCTTCGACCCATTTATTATAATATTTGGTTATAGTAATGATCCATTGATGGTGTTAAGAGGAGTGAGGCTCCGATAAGATCCAAACTCCATTAAGAGAAAGGAAAAAATTCCTTGGAAAATTTTAAGGTGTGACTAGGTGTATGGTGAAGGTTACTATGTTGCTGACATTTCACACAATGCTTGACATAGTCACAACAGTCTTGGTTAAGGGTCAGCCAATAATAGCCAAGGCAAAAAATGCATTTAGCAACAGTGTGGCCACCGAAGTGTCTGCCACAAATTCCATCATGGATTTCTAGTTAGGAACCTAAGTAGGATACCATCAAATCCACGTTTATAGATTAGGCCACCCATGATGACGTAATAGGAAACCTTTTGAAGGAACGCTCGTTGACCATTATGGGTGATATCTAGAGGAAAGATGGAAATGGAAAGGTAATAAGTGTATTGCTTATACCAAATATCACATGGGTCGGTTTCAATTCATCCCAAAAAATTTACGTCAAGGCTTAGGTGAGAAGGTGATTGCACCCTTTACACTATGACAAAATATTTTGAGTTGGAAGGTGAGCTAGGTATTTTTGATGCCAAACAAGCTATGGTATCCACAAATTTGTTAGTATAGCACGGAGTGGTTTGAATTTTATAATGATCAAAGGTGGTCAAAAGCATGTCGACGTGATGTTTATACATTTGAAGGGTTTTGTTACGACACTAGTATGATCCATTGACTTGATTTACTACCAGTTGAGATTCACCAAAGATATTAATGGTTTAAATATCGAGGGTGATGGTGGTTTGGAGACCTCGTACGAGTGCTTCATATTCTTCCATGTTATTAGTACATTCGAAATCAAGTTTTAATGATAAAGGCATAGGTTTTCCATCAAGAGGAATGAGGATGACACTTGCACCACCTCCACCTTAACATTTTGAAACTATCGAAGAATAAGGTCATTTGGTAGGCCATGGTCTCCATGTCCTCAAGTGAAACAATGGAAATTGATTTTTCAAGAAATTCAAAGTTAGAGGATTGATGTCTAGGAAACGGAGCATCTGCAAGTTGGTCAACATTGGTTTATCCTTTAATAGAATTCTGATGAGTAAACCCTAGGTCTAATTTTTCAATGAGCATGAGCCAACGTGAGGTGTGTTGGTGTTGGTGTTGGTAGGCATTAGCATACATGTAGTGGAGAGGGTCAATTTTAGTGACGACAAAGGTTTTATGATTAATGAGGTAGTGGCAAAGTTTGGTGGTGACAAAGAATAAGGCGAGGCATAGTTTTTCAGCATGAGTGTAAGTGGTCTCATAATCTAAAAGTGTACGGCTTATGTAATAAAACTCATGTTCCTTATGTTGCTCATCGTGATGAGTGACCATGGCACCCAAGGAATGGTCAGTAGTTGAAATGTAAAGGTAGAAAGGTTGATCATCTTTATGTGGGATGAGAACGGGTGGGTGAAGAGGATAGGCCTTCAACACTTCAAAGGATTTATGGCATTCATCGTCCCACTTAAAGGAGACATCCTTTTTAAGAAGATGATGGAAAGGATGACAATAATCGGAAAGTTGGGAAATGAAACATCAAAAATATTTCAATTTTCCTCACAAACTACGAATCTATTTTAGGTTAGTGGGCAGAGGCATCTCAAGAATGGCCTTGATTGTAACGGGGTCAAATTCAATGCCATGCAAAGAGACAATAAAACCAAGTGGTTTTCCAAAGACGACATCAAAGACACACTTCTTTGGTTGAAGGAACACAAATTATTTGATAAGAAGGTCAAAAATGATTTTAAAGGCATGGAGATGTTCAGCATGACTCTTGGACTTACCAAGAAGATCATCGACATAGTCTTCCAATATTTAATGCATGATATCATGGAAGATATAGGTCATCCACTGATAAATTTCAACAACATTTTTCAAACCAAAGGGCATGTCGTGATAGCAGAAGGTCCCCCAAGGGATGATGATGGTAGTTTTATGTTGATCTTTAGGTAGGTAAAGGGAAGTCATCCTTAGGGTAAGCAAGGTTAAGGTTACATAAATCCATGCAAATTCAAAGTCCCCCTATCTCTTTGGTTATAGGCACGATGTTAGATATCCATTGTGGATAATCAATAGGTAAGATGAAGGAAAAATAAAGGAGGTGCTAGAGTTCTTCTTTCACAAGAAGGGTAATGGATGGATGTATTTTTCGCATCTTCTATTTCATGGGTTTAACGTCGGGTATAGTTAAGATGTTATAGACAACGATATTGAGTTCAATACTAGGCATGTCATCATACGACCAAGAAAAGGAATTTATATGTTTGCAGAGGAAAGGAGTGTGGGATTCTTGTTCAACAGGGTCTAAAGATTGGCCTTATCTTTATAATTTGGGGATTATCCTGAGTATGAATGTTGATCTCTATGGTTGATTCATTCAACATGGTTTGTATCTTTTAAGGTAATAATCGCCGAATATAAGAATTTTTTGCACCTAAATAGGTGAGAATGGAATCATCATCATGAAATTGAATGACATTTATAGAAGGTGTGTCGTCATCGATCATGTCCAGATAAAAAAAGAGGAATGGAAAAGCAAGCCTCACCATCACGTTGATAGGTCAGAGGGTCCAAGGAAACAATGTTTACAAAAACAAGGTTAGGATGAATGGATTCTGGATCTATGGACTCAGTGGGTGAAGGTGGGGTGATAGGTTATGATGGTGTAGGTAGTGGAAAGATAAGTTATGAAGGTTCAAAAGTTTGATCCTCCTCTATGAGTTTGATCCTCCTCTATGAGTGTGATTATGTGATGGCCTTGTTCATAAAGACCGAAGCTTAAGCCTTTCCAAGCACAATGATGGAGGAAAGTATGTGTAAAATGGTGGTTGGTAAGGTACTTAAATCGGAATAAAAGGGCTTAGTTGGATTTGGCGGTTCAGGAGAATAAGAAGAGGTATCTAACCCTTTGTAGGTCAAGTTTGTACAAAGATGAGGAGGACCATATGAAAACATCTCTCCTATATGTTTATTATAGAAGAGATATTGGTGGAGGATGCCATAATCATGGGGAGTAAGGAAGGTATTGACGTTGTAGAGGTGGTACTCCCCTAAGGAAATACATTGAAAAACATGTACCAGGGGATCAGAAGTTAGGACTTGGGATGCAAGAATAGATGAACTGTTAAGCTCTTGGGATGATGCAAATGGGCTAACTTTATAAACAACAACAATGGTGGTGATGGATGAGCTAGTTGTGTTAGGTGGAGTAGTAGGATTAGTAGAATTATATGAAGTGGAAATAAAAGAATATGAAGAAGCAACAATGATGGAAAATGAAGAATCGACAATGGTAGAAGATGAAATGGCAGCAGTAGTGGATGTCTTGATGGGGATAAGAACATCATTTGGTATATATAACATATTACAAGTTTTGAAAGGTGAAGGATCAGTGGGAATAGTTTAAATGTGACCCTAATATTTAAATTTGATGCAGCGATGGAGAGTCGAGGGCACACATCCCATGGTGCGAATCCAGGGTCAGCCAAGTAACTTTTTATATTGGAACTCCCCTTCTAGGATGTAGAATATTTCAGGAAGAGTGCGAGGACCCACATGGATATGAAGGATGATGGTACCAAGGGTGGAAGTGATGGCACCGTTGAACGAACATAACATAACTAGGTTATTATGCATGTAATGGGAGGGTATACACATTCTTTTGTATGCCCGTGAAGAAATGATGTTGATACTCGTACCTCTATCAATCATAACATGTCAGACGTGGATATCATCAATGTAAATGAAGATGAAGAGGGAGGGTTTAGGATCTTCTTTATGGAAAGGAGAAACTTCCAAGTAAGAGAAACTGATTGGGGAAATCTAATTAGTGGTAGTGGGAATGGAAACTTTAGTCACCATGATAATAGAAGCTACATGATTAGGAGTGAAAATGAAAGAGACAGGTGAATGATCATTTGATAGTACCTCAATAGTCTAGAGAATTTCAAGTAAGCCATGTTGATGATATTCGAAAGTTTGGATGAGATCATACAAGGACATTTTTAAAGGGGATTTTTGTAATTGTTTAACCATGGTGCAATGTGGGACACCATCAAAAATTGGATAATTCGGGCCATGAATGGTTACCTTGGGGGCATGTCCTGACAGGATATTAGGTACAGGTGTGGTGGATGGGTTTCATGTCTTCTCTTTTCCCTTGTCCTTTTGTTCTCAAATGACAACTTGAACCATATTCATTTGGGGAAGAGAGGAAGGTGAGCAATGAAATGTATAGTGGCATGAGGGACAGAAACCTAGTACAAGATGAGTGGCACACTAGAATTTCATAGGGGTTTTTGCTAGCTCTCTAATTTGTACCATATTGATTTCAAATTTTGGACGAGGATAAGAGGGATGTGGAGGTGGAAGTGAAGGTTGCATGACAATAGGAAAAGGTAGAAGAGGATCTTCATCAAAATGGTCATCTTCTTCATAGGACTCTTCAGGAGAACACAATTCTAGAAGAATAGCTTTTAAGGCCTTGCAATTCTCAACATCATGCCCTAGCACATGATGGTAGGTTCATATCTTGGTATCGTTAAACCCTTCTGGTTTTGGTTTGAGTGGGTAGCAAGGATTGAGAGGTGGTAATGTGATAACGGAAGTATTTAATAGTTGAGTGAAGATGTTAGTGTAGGACCCTACCAAGGGATCATAATGAGAAGTAAGATTAGGTTTGGATGGTAGTTTGGGTGATTGCTATGGAATATGTGTTTTTGGGGGTTGATTTGGAGGCTGAGTAGGTTGGACTAACTTTTTGGGAGATAGCGTGGTCTTTGGTTTGGGTTGCATATTCTTGAGTAAAGTTTTCTGGGTAACGCATGAGGTAGAGGGGATTGCAGAAGATGGAAGTGGGTGGGTTAACCAAAGTGAGAGAGGAGGTAATACAAGGAGTTTAGATGAGAGGGAAGGTGAAGGTATGGGTAATGGAGTAGGAATTGTTAATGTAACTGGCTTGGGTGGAATATAAGGTTGTGGTAAATTTTTTGATGGTTTCATTTTAGGCTTACTTTGAGTAGGAGGATGCTTGACTAAAGTAGATGGATGAGGATCCAATATATATGGGAGTGATGAAAGAGAAAGAGGAGGTGGCAAAGAGATTTGGGTTCATGGCCTAAGAGGTTGGGTCTTCCTCTTAGGTGGGGGGATAGGTCTGGTGATATTCTTGGAGGAGGTAGCAAGGTCGATCTTCACAGGTGGATGGGTTAAACTTGGTATCAGAAACACTCCTAATGTAGCAGTGGGTTTAGGTGCAGGTGAAGTTTTTGGTGCTGGTAAAGGTTAAGGTGTAGCTGTAGATTGAGGTATAGGTGTGGGTTAAGGTGAAGGTAAGGCTAATGAAGGATAATCGATTATGACATGTTCAGGTTTTATGGTCTTTGTTGACTAGAAGAATTTTAGATAGATGGTAGAAGTATCTATGAACGAAATTTTCATTTGAGTAGATACTGGGAGTCGCATGTGCCCCCAGAGTGTGGAATGATCAATGTAATCCACCTTATTTACCATTTGGGAAAATAATATTGGTTTAGACATTGATGAGCGGGTGTTGACACATATCCAAAATTTTGAATTGAGTGACACCAGAAAATCTTCTACCTCTAACTCAGTAGGAAAAAGTAATGCAATGAGATCAATAGGATCTTGGAAGATCCTAGGAGACATATCACTTATGGGAAAGGAGGATATAAATGGATCCTCTATGGGTGGAGGAGATTGTAACACTAGTGATTTGGGATTTTCTTACGGTAGCAAAGTAGATAAGTTTAGCTCTTCCTTAGATAGAGGAGCGGGTAAAATAGGTTCAATGGTAGGCAATGATGTAGATGCATTCGGTTCCTCCATGGGTAGAATAAAAAGTTTGATAGACTCCATATTGAGAAGAGACATGGACAAGGTAATATATTCTATAGAGGACGGGATAGATATGAGTGGCTCCTCCGTGGGTAGAGGAGTGGAAAGAATAGGCTCCTTCATGGGTAGAGGAGATCACGCAAGGATTTCCTCAATAAAGGGGATAAGAGACAATTGAGTAGAAGAAGTCAAAACTGTATCAAAGACAGGGTGATCCTCATGAACATTGTTGTCATAGGTTTCACCTACTTGGTTTGATGTATGATTATGGTTTGGAAAAGACTTTTTGAAGATGTGTCGATTTTTATTTTTTGGTGTATTAGGATTGTCAATAATGAGATCTCCATTATCTATCATTTCTTGAATGATATTCTTAAATGTTTTACAGTTTCCATCATTATGGTCCCTAACATGATGATAATTACAATAGTCATTTTCCTTATACCAGGTGGAAAAGGGAGAGAAATATCTAAATCAGTGTGTGGTTTGATCAGCAGAAGGAAAATAGCTCCCACTTTAATAATTTTTTCCAAGACTGAGGAATAGGGTTCCCTAATGGGGTTGTACCGTATTTGCTCATACCTCTACTAAAAAATCTGCATAGGGGAGAGATTGGAAGTTGATTTTGGCTGATTGGTTGGATGAGAAGAACCAGATTTCAGAACTACTGCATTGGCGGATCCCTTTACCTTGGAATGATTGTATGAATGGTTGTTTGATTTGGAATAAGAAGAATCATTTCATTTGAAGGGAGTGATTTTTTTATGCAATTGTAATTTATTTTCTTCAACGGCTCAAGTCTCTAACTTCCAAGCCATTGTAAATGCCTCATCAAAGGTTTAGAAGGTTTGGACTTGGAGATTTGGCGAGACATGCCTGTTACATGCTCTAGTGAACAACTCTATAAGTTTAAGTCTAAGGTAGTTGGAAAGCAAGTTGGTTAATAAGGCTCCGCTAACGCATGAAAAATTCTGTGATACACTCATCACCATATTGGTGTATTTAATACAAGTTGGACATGGTCACCTTCTTGCCAATGTTGATGGAGAAATGATCAAGGAAGCCCTGAGATAATTGATTAAATGAAACTATAAAGTGCCTGGGTAAAGCACTATACCATTCTAAGGCTAGCCCTGTCAAGGACATTGGGAAAGCTTGGAGAAGCAAGGCGTCATCTTGGGAAATGAGATAACATACGTGTTTAAACGATCATTAATGTTGTTGTGAATCCTCCTTGCTATTGAACCCGTTAAATTTTGGCATTTCTCAATGCATAGGGTAGGGATGAATTGGAATATAAAAGTGAATAGGTTTGTTACAAATATCTTCATAAGTAAATGTGTTTTGGGAGCCAGAAATAGATGCTTCAAGAGTCTACATCTTGTCTATCATAATTCTAAGAAAATCCATGGTCAGATAAAACTGTGGGGCACCTCCCATTGTATAGGGAGGTGGATATGATGAATAAGAAGTGGGTGGTACTCTAATGTATGGAGGTGCTGAGTAGGCAAACTAATAAGGCAGAATGTAGGTAACGGCAGATGATGATGGTACATACCCTGAATATGAAGTATAAGCAACATGTGGTGGTTGGGATAAGGTATAGGTAAGAGGGATCTGTGTCAAGAACCTCATAGTGATAGGTGGTAATGTAGTGGGCATGGACATGAAAAAGCTCTAAAATGGGGGTCGACATAACTAGAGGTTACGAACTAATAGGGACTGATGAGATGGGGATCCATATGCTAAGATCCATAGATGATGGTGAAGTGGACATTGTAGGTGCGATAGAATCCATAGGTGCGACAAATACCGATGATGTAGGGATGATCTCTAAGATGAAAGGTGGTGAGGTAGTAGCGAGTAAAGCTACACTAGTGCTAGTTGACACAAAAGTGGGTGCGATAGTAGGATAAATGGAGACATACATCTGGTATAAGAGTTTTCCTAATGAATTGTGGGTGGAAGAATGAGCTAGGTAATACTTCAAGGCTGTGGGGTTGTGATCTAGAAAATTTTCCAAAATGTTTCACCAATATTGTAGTAGAGACGAAACAAATAAGAGGGTAACTGGCATAGGAGGAATACCTATGTTATGTATATGGTAGAAGGTGTTGCACGTGTTGTAGACTTTTGATATGAGTTGATTATGTGAGCTTCTCTTTGGCTAGGAGGAATGACCTGTATAAGAATCACAACAAGAGCACCAAATAGTATTAAATAACAAGAGTCAAAGGATG
This sequence comes from Taxus chinensis, assembly GCA_019776745.2. Lineage (NCBI taxonomy): Eukaryota > Viridiplantae > Streptophyta > Pinopsida > Cupressales > Taxaceae > Taxus > Taxus chinensis. The sequence continues at coordinate 967,564,458 of CM034147.1, forward strand.
GCCTAGCGTTAACTAGATCTGGGAAGTATGATACTCCCTACAAGGCTTTCAATCCTCTATTTAATAAAAATCAATGCGAGAAGAAGTAATAAGCAAGTGCATTCTACTATATTTATAATATTTGGGCTTATCTAATAACATATGGTAAAATATTACTAAAAATAAAGGCTAGGCTTAGGTCTGAGTGGTTGGGTAGGTTGTCAACTGAGGCAGAGGAAGTGGGTGAAGTATGGGTGGAGTTAGGAAGGGTTTTGGGTTGTTTTAGAGAGGTGGTGAGCTCACGGTATTTAGTAATATTAACAGACATAGAGACTGACGTCGGCTAGGCAACCGATGCCAGTATAGGAGAGTGACCAATGTCATTTGGGTGACCAGTGTCGGTAGGGGAAATTGGTGGGAGACTATTAACAATGGGATTTTGAACCTCTTTGTGATTTCACAGAGAGTGAGGGTGGGATTGATAAGATCATGATATGGTTAAGAAGAGTTAGTTAGGTTGAAGAGGGGATTAAAAAGGGTGTAAAGGCTTGGGATAGTAGAATAGAAAGTTGGTGGGAAGAGGGTGATATACTGGTAGTGGAAGGAATGTAAACGTAGAAAGAAACAAGAGATCTATACTTAAAAAAGCACAAATGATAAAATCACAATACTTACTTGGTAATTTGTAGATCTTGTGAGTGGAGATGGTTGGTGGTTGATCGGAGATGGAATGTCTAGGTCCAGTACTATGGAAATGAAGCATGTGTTCTCCTCTGAGTATTCCAATGCTCTAGAAGGAGAATATTGTTGCTTTTTTTACATTGTGGTTTTTTGTTCATCATTTGGATATATGAAGGCTTGAAGATTTGAGATTGAATGTAAGAGAACTCCAATAAATGAGTAACCAACCCAGGTGAAGAGTTGTAAAAGTGTATATAAAGTGACCGATGGTAGTTAGGTAACCGGTGCCAGTGAAGGAAAAATCGGCATTAGTTAGGGAGAATAGATCGAGGCTACCAAAAATAGCCTGATGTTTGTTATTTTTAGCGTGATCGATAATTTAAATCCGGGTTTTAAGTGATAAAATGTGCTCAAATAAGTAGAAACTTTGTTGGAGTTATGGGATTCAATTGCTAAGGGTAGACTAAGTCTTAATTATTTAGGATAAGTATGGACCTAGTCCTAGTTGATTAATAGGCTAGGGAACGGGTCTTGGATGAGTTGGCATTAGGTGATGTGTAGGGGTGAGGTAGATAAATTAATTTAATTAAAGTAATTAAACTAAAAATGATGTGAAGATGAGAATAGTTTAATTAGGGATAATTAAATTAATTTTAATGTATAGAAATCAGTTATGGTTAGTTATATGGGTCAAATTTTTGCATTGAAAGGGGTTAAGGCAATGTAACCCAATTTTGTGTGTCTACAGAGATGACTCACCACATGATGTGGAAAATGCACACACACAATTTTCACTCCTTGATGTCTATTTCCTGCTCAGGGGATCACCAATGCTAAGAATTCACCTCATTTTACCACTTGTTATTCTTAGACATACCCCGTCATAAACACATGCTATTTTTAGTAAGTGCATTGCAAATGTTGGATTGCAACGAAAACAACCTTGAAATTATGGGTTTTATTCCAAGATTTCCTGCTCCAATTTTCAAATAATTCCTTTGTCTGGATGATTTTAAAATTATTTTTTCACCATAGGGGCAGAATACTAAGAAAATAACAGTCATCCATATCTTTAAAAATCAGCAACTCCATCGAAAAATAAATAGCTCCAATCAAACTAGATTTTTTAAGGATCCTCTGCTCCAAGTTTCAGATGATTTCACCTGTCAGATATTTGGGAAAGTTAAAAAATATTTGAGGAGGGGAGAATTTTGAGATAAAATTCAATCCTTGATATCCCTAAAAATTAAATACTTAATGGTGCAAAAATTCACTTGCGTGAAAGTAAAATTTCTGAGGATCGTGTGCTCCAATTTTCAAGTGATTTCGCCCACTGAATCCTCAAGAAATGAACAGGGGTATCATTTTTCTTTCGTAATGTTGCTTGGTAGTCATTAATGGATGTTAGATTGTGTGAAAATAATAAATTCACCAAAATGGCTAACTGTGTGGAACAAATGAGAAAAAATGGTGTTATATTGTGTTTTATCTCACTTTTATGATGACTTGTTGACCATATATCAAACCTAGGTTAAATGTGAACTTGAGTGAGGTTTAGATATAGTTTTCATGGTGTAATGGGTAAAAAGGGGACAATGGGGATAGAAAATGGCATCTTGGAGCAAGATGATGCCAAGTGTCAGCATGGAAGCAAGTGTGAGCAAGATTGAAAGAGCCAGGAAAGCACCCAAAGAGCTGAGAGAGATCACATGGGGGGCCACAAGAGGGGGCTTTCTCATGGGAACCATTTATTTCCCCTCTTGTCCCCTTGGTGAAAAGGAACAAATGGACAAAAAATGGAGTAATGGAGAAAGGTGTTGACCCTTGGCAATATGAGGAGGGGGCTTGGAAAAAGCACCTGGGGGGTACAAAATACACCTCGGAAGTTGTGTGAGGGTTACATGGAAAACCAACAAATGGGATTGCTCATTGGCACAATTTATTTTCCCTCATTTCCCCTTCATTTAAAGGTGAAAAGGGACAAAAATTGGAGCAATGGAGAAATATGATGACAAGTGGCAGAAACTGATTAGGCCTAAGGAAATGGGGTTAGTCAAATAAGTACTATGTGGAGTTACAAAGGGTCACATTAGGGACTAGAGAAATATCTTTCTCATGGGAACATTATCTTTTCTCCTTTTTCCCCTTGGTGAAAAGGGATAAAAAGGACACAAAATAACACTATGGAGCAAGGTGCTGACATGTGGTAGTAAAATATTTGGCTAAATATGGGGCCTACACACTCTTCATTAGTGGGAACTTGAAAAATTCACTCCTAGAGCTTGGAATGGTCTTATGAGATGAAATTTTATATGAATAAAAATCCAAATACAATTATAAGATGAATGGAATAGGTTTCATATATTTATTCCTCCTATAATTCAAAAAAAATCCTCATTTTTCTTCGATGCAGCGAGGTACACCTAAAAAATATTGAACTTCCTTAAGAAATCGTTAGGTCATACATAAAATTGTATTCTTTTATTATGTAGAGGATTCTTCAATATTCCATTTCCTATTTTTATTCCTCCTAAATTCTTAATGAGCTCTCGGAATTATCCAAAGAAGTTCAGGTTCATGTTTTAACTATCCATTCTGTACACATGAAAAAGCCCACTTTTACACATATTTTCCCTAAAACACCAAACCTTTCCTAAATATTCCTAAAATGATTCAAAAACCTTTAAGTCTCTCCAATAATACCTATGGATGATTATGAACCTTTCTAACCTTTCCGAAGGATACACACATGCCCCGAAAAAGCCAAAATGGGCCTTTCTAGGCTTACCAGAGAACTAGTCTTTTGTTATTCTTTGCTAAATGGAGGAATTGACCTTATCAAAATACTTTGAAAATTTGATTATTTATTATATTGGGAGTATCTGTAAGGTTAATATGATCATGTCATGGAATACAAACTAACCATGAGAGGGATTCAGGAAGCCTTTGAGGCATGTTTTCAGTATATGGCTTGGTTGTCATGGTTTAAGTTTTTAATTTTTGGGCTAGTAATTTCACATGAAAACACAATTCTTGGAAAATTCCTTCATTTGATAATTTTTCATACCAAATCATTTGATAATGGGTAAAATTGATTCAAATGAGGAAACTCAAATCCAATTCAAATGCCCTTGTTGTAAGTACTAGTAAGAGAAAGGATAAGAAACCTAAAAAGAAGAAAGAGAAAAGGGAGCAATCCAAGAAGGAAACCAAGACAAACTAAACCCAAACCAAATCTAACATGAACACTTCTTCTTTTGAGCCAAAAGAAAATAAGAAAAAGTGTAAGTATTGCAAGAAGACTAGACATGAAGAACATTAGTGTATGAGAATTGATCACCTAACTCATTTACTTGATAAAAACAATATAGGTGTAACTAATTCTATAAAAAAATACTCCAAATTCTATGTCTTCCAAAGCAAAGGAGTTTTAATCTGAGAAGAAAAAAGGAAAGGCCCTTGTAGTTATAGTTTCTCCTTCGTCAACGTGGATCATTGATTCTATTGCCTCCCGCCACATGGGTTCTTCACATGTTGAGTTTTCCAACATTGAGACATCTGGCATGTCCCAAATCACATTGGGTGATGATACTACGATGTCATTTTTTGGTAGTGGATCGATAAAGATGGATGGTGGAAAATTTAACCAAGTGTTGAGTGTTCCTCATCTATTTTCCAATCTCCTTTTTTTTACCAAATCACTCGCCTTGGTGAAGGAATTCAAGTGGAATTTAATCCTAAATCAATTATTATTTTTTAGATTCACGATGACACTACAATGGATTAGAAAAACACGGATCACCATTCACATCTATACACCTTCTCCCATTTTACTTCTAATTCGACACCCAATCCATTTCTTACTCATGTAGGCGAGGTCATCAAGCTATGACAAGAGTGTTTTGGTCATCTTAACTATCGTTACCTTGAACAATTGAGCCAAAATGAAATGGTCAACAGGTTACCCTACGTTAAATTTTATAAGGGTCCTGGATAGACTCTCATCATTTGGATCTTGTTTATAGTGACATTTTTTGCGCTTTCCCATCTCCTTATTTTACTAGAAATCTTTATATACTTACCTTCATTTATTACTTTTCATGTTATACTTGGGTGTGTTTTCTCTAACAAAAATCTAAGTCTTCAAGAAATTTTGAGACTTCAAGGATCTTCCTAAGAAATAAAATGAAAGGTCTATCAAGGTTCTTCAAACTAACAATGGAGGAGATTATCTGAGAAATTGGTTTGAATATTTCTATACCTCTGAAGGGATTTCTTTGTAGCGTATAATATCTTACAGCCCTTCACAAAATGGAGTCGTGAAAATAATGAACCAAACTATTAACCAAATTTCATCATTCTTGTTCAGATTAGTGAACTAGTACTAAATAAAATAAGTACCTATAAATATGTGAGGATTTAAGCTACTTCAAGATGGGATGACAATGTGTATGGGTGCAAATAAGAGATATTTCTCTACATTGAGTTAGATGACCTACAAATCTAGAGAAACTCAATAGAAAATGGATTAGTAAATTGATGGGTGGGATTCCTAAAAATGTCAGTCCTGAGAAGTGAAAACCTCCTAGGATGGATCTCAACCCATGTTTTGATAAAATATGAGTAAATCGAATGATAAATAACTAATATGATGCATCAGAATATGAGAAAAAATAGAAAAGTTGAAATGTGTTAGATAAGATAAGATGAAGATTTGATAAAAGTAAATGATATTGAACCAAACCTTATTGGGTTGACAACAACCCAAGTTTGGAAAATGTAGTCGACGGTGGCTGCAGTAGACTAGATCAGAAAATAAAGAAAAAAGGTCTACATAAGGCTCTAAAATAATGATAAGGTCTTAGATCTGATATGGGGAAGTTATGGAAACAAAAAGGATGCAATAAAATTGATAGATGTGATGGCTAGAAGTAGGGTCAACACTGACTGGGCTGGGTTGATAGTGGCTGGTATAGTTCAATGGTGATCAGGATAGATTACAGATTTGATAAGGTAAGAATAGACAAAAATACAAGGATGAAGAAGGCTGAGTAAATGATGGGGTAATGGCAGGGATCCAAGATGATTGTAGAACCTGCAAGGATGAAGCATAAGATGAAGTAAAGACAAATGGACTCCACATAATATCAAAATGTCTTCAAATCTCCACAATAATGAAATAGGTTTTTATAAGGAAGATCCAAGTTGATAGTAGTTGTTGGTGAGAAGAGAAGAAAACTATAAAACAAAGCCAAAATCGAAGAAATTCCAAAAAATTCATGCTTTGCAAGGAGGGGGGTAAAGGTGTATTTATAGGGGATAAATGGTAGGTGAGAGGTAGGAAAATATTAAATATATTCAAATTGGAGGTGAAATTATTAAATGAAATCCTAGAGAGGACAAAAGAGGCATATAGGGAGGATAAATGATATGAAAATATTAAATAAAGGGTAGTTGGGAACCTACGAATAGAAAAAAAGTGGTTGAGAGGAAGGAAAATATTAAATAAAGAGAAAGGGGAGATAAAATTATTAAATGAGGACCCAGGGATAACAATTGGGGATATTTAGGGAGGATAAAAGGTGGTTGGAGGAAAATCTAAATGAGGGTCTAGGGATGATAAATAAATATGATTGGGGATTAATTAAATGGGAGTAAGGGTGAATTAGTGGAAATAAAATGAATGATGGGATAAAAGAGGAAAGTGGGAAATTTGAAGAAATGGGATTTAGGAGGGAAGGGAATTCGTATAAGAAGAGAGATATACATGTGCAAGATGAAGACAAAGGGAAGAAAACGTGGAGTGAGGGGTAGCGATACAAAAATTAGTGTCTACATTTTCTCCTTTTTTGATTGGTTTGCATTGGGCAAGCCATGTGACAAAAATGAGGAAGGATGAAAAGATAATTGACGAGGTGTTCTCCCTCAAACTAGGGACCGATGACATAAAGGGGGAATCGATTACAATTTTGAAAGAGATAGGTGAAGGAATAAAGTGTAGAAAGGATGAGAAAAGAAGAGGATAATGGAATATTCCCTAGATGAGGAGGGATAAAAAAATCAAAAAAACAAAAAAAAATGATGATGATTTTTGAATCACTTTGGTAGGGAATAAAGTATAGGCTCAATAGAGATGATGGTAATGTCCTATGGACCTATGAGTTAGAAAAAGCCCATTTCAATATGGATGGAATCCAAGGGGAATCTTCTCAAATGGATGTGCAAGACGTGGGACCAATGGGCCAAAGGAAGTCATCAAAATATGCACAAATAAATGTGGGGATGCTCAATACAATGTTTTGACAAGGTATGGGGTAAAACTATATGATATCCTTCATAAACAAGAAATCGATCAAATATGCATCCTGGTGGGATAGGAAAGATAAGATAATCATAATGAAGAAGGGATGAAATAATTTTGCCCCAACAGGGAACAAAAATATGGTCACAAAGTGTACTTAGGATTAGATATGGTGGCCCGATGGGGAACACAAAAATGGCCATAAAGGTGGGCTTGAGATGTGATCAAGAATGCGCTACTAGATAAGATGATAGGAAAGGATAACAAGATGAGCCACATAATGAAAAGATCGATGTAATATGGGTGACACACAAGCTTTAAGTGGAAGAGATAAAAGGATTGGATGAAGGGAATTGGATGAGATTAGGTAAGATAAAAGGTGGATTAGATAAGACAAGCGATTGGATTGGATTGGATTGGATTGGATTGGATGTGATAGATAAAATGTGACCTTATGAGGATGAATGAAATATTGGAAGGACAATAGGAAGGAGTGCACATAGGATAGATTATTTGAACTGGATTGGAGGAAATAATGAAAAATAAACAAATAAGGCCATGAACTTGTAGCCAATAATAGGTGTCAACACATAACAAACGATTATTATTTATTCCAAGGATCATAAGGGAAAGTATGGAATGTGAACTTATGAACCTAATGTCGACACAACATAATGGGTTTGGATGACACTCGTACGTGGGAAAATAGGTTCTCCTTAGGTGGTTGTTCCTAGGACTATGTCCCAACTTTGAGCAATATGATGCAAATTGATCAATGTGGGAATTTTACAGAGGATGAGAAAGTTGATCGATGCGGGAAGATTTCTCGAGATGATTGCTTTTGAACTTTATACTTTTTATTTTGATTATATAGAATGTTTATCAATGTGGGAATCCATCACTACTATTATATGAGATGGTAGCCATCCTATGATATGATATGAGATGATTGCTTTTGAACTTTATACCTTTTATTTTGAGTATATAGAATGTTTATCAATGTGGGAATCCTTCACTACTATGATATGAGATGGTAGCCATCCTTCGAGGGAGTGGTATACATTTTTCTTTGTGCTTATGGATTTTGACTAATTTGATTTTTTGATTGAAATGATAAGATACGCATGATAATTTTCCTTCGAGGGATGAGTGTATAATTTTGATATTTTTGCTTTATATGAGAAATTTTCCTTTGAGGGAGTAGTATGGTTTTTTATAAGATAGATTTAGATAATGAACATCCATGATTTCAACTTTAGGATAAAGCTAGGGATAACCAAGTATACCACATAGGGAGGGGATGATAATATGTACAAACGATACTCATGGGCCCTTAACATGGTTCCAGTAGGTAGATAAGAGGGTGATGGATGTAATAATTATGGGATTCCCACCTATAGGGAGGAACATGTCCATAAGGAATATTCTATGGGAAGATCATTGGTGCCCAAATTCAAGGTCATAGATATGATAGTGACGATATACCACATAGTTCCAAATAATTTTGAGGAGATATGGAAGGGGTTGTTGATGGAAGTAAGATCATTGATATGACTAAGTTCTCATTAGTAGGTATGTTAACAGTAGAAGGGTTGCAAGTGCAAGGCATTGAGAGGTTCTGTTTCTGGTTCACCATTAAGAGATGTTAAATGATAGGATATAATTAGGTACTTAAGCGTGATGATGTAAGGTCCAATCTAGTTAAGAGAAATATTTCCATGTTGAATCATTTCTAGAGTAATGAAATTATTGATTAAAATAATTTAGGGGAAAGGATGCAACGTCATCCGTGCCCATGGGATAGTTGGACAGTTAAGGAGATGGATTGGTGTGTATGGGAGATGTGGATGAAGAATGAGACATGATAAGATTAAGAGTGGGGGTTGGATACTCCCCCAGTGAGAGATGGTGCATCTCATTAGGAAACTTGGATGCAGATATGGATGAGCTTACATATGTCAAGGGAGATGGGGTAGGATTGTTGGAAGGAAAACCAATGGTTACTCTAGGTTTTGATTGGATAGATGATTGAGGATCATGAGGGTAAGGAGGATTGGTAATGTGTATGGTTTCAATGAAGAGAGGTTCCTCCCTTTAGGAGAAGTAGATTTTAGGTGAGGGATTACAATGAATGATTTAGATGAATAACTTCACTTATATTTTTGAGGAGGTGAGGATTTGATTATAGGATTGGATTTGAAAGCAGATGAGAAAGAAGGAAGAAGGTATTTTTATGAGAATGTCATCTTATTCTATGAGATTATGGATAAGATTTTGGAGTTCCTTACAATGTTCTGTGTCACGTCCTAGGGTATGATGATAATTACAAACAATGTTAGAATCAAACCACATAGTTTTCAGCCCATGTGAATTGAAGGATTTGATAGGAGGAAGATCCATTGCAGAGGCTTGAAATATTTCAGTATACGATCCAATGGGGGTTATTTAAGAAGCGGTTATAGATGAAGAAAAATTGTGAATGGTGGATGAAGGTAAAAGGGATGGTTTGCTTCAATTAGGATGCATGAGAACCTTTTATTTTGTATTAGAGTTAGAAGAAGGAATTGATTGTGCCTTGGTCTCATTTTTTATCGTTGGTTACTTATTTGAATTAGATTCTAATTTAAAAAATAGGGTTTTGGATGATTTTAAAGGAAGGTTGGGGTTAGAAGGAGGATGATATTGTTTTGATTAGTTTAAATAGGGGTCTTGGATGAAGGTCCTAGCCCTAAAATGGAAGGAGAATCTCCTAAGAGTGATGATGTGTCATTATATTGCTTAGGAGGGTTTGCCTTGGGAGGAGAGAGCTCCAACTTTTTGCGTGGGTGCATGAGGGAATTTTTGATGGGTATGCCAAGGTTCTTAGAATTTGGTTTTGAGGATTATCCTTTGATGAAAATTTCAACCCGGGGGTTTGTAGAATTAGAACCAGGAGATGTGGATTATGTTGTGGAAGTGGATATGGAGGATGGGAGGGTTTTTTGGATGATGCGCTTGACAAGATCAAAAGGGGTTGTAGATTTTTAGGGTTTCATATTTGTTGATGTGGGGGTGATTATTTTCTTATAGATAGGGCGTGAATATCATTTGTGGTTGTCTTAAGTGGGGTGTTTGGTTAGTATATATTTCAAGGGGTGACATAGATGTGGTTGATGCGAAGATGGGTATAAATGTAGGAATAGGTGTTAGATTGGGTGTTGGTGAAGCAAAAAATATAATAGGTTGGGATGTAAGTGAAGCTAAATGTAATAGGTATAGATTTGGTAGATATAGATGGGGAATTAGATCTAGTCAAGATTGTTGTAGATGTGACAGATGTAGATGTAATTGGTGCAGATATGATTCGTGTAAATGTAGGTGTGGCTATTGATGAAGTTGTACATGTGGGATCAATTTCCAAAATAGAGGTAAATATAGTAGATAATGAGGTGGTGGATGTAGGTAAAGATGTGGGGATATATGTAAGTGCGTGTGGTGAAGATGTCAAGGTATGTGTTGGGATAGTTGTAGGTAAAGGAATAGATACGATAGGTTGGGATGTAGTTGGAGTAGATATGATTGGCGAAGATGTGATAGATGTGGAAGTAGGTGGGGATATTAATGAGATTATGGATGAAGGGGTAGGAATCGAAGCGGAGATAAATTTAGTTGATAAAGGGATGATGGGTGTAGGAGAAACGTTTGAAAAATAGGTGGGTGCAATGGATGAAGAGCTGATGGGTATAGGTGATATTGTTAACTCTTGATTTATGGTATTGATTGTGTGAGCATTAGGTGTTTGAGATATGGGGGATGGAGTTTGATTTTTTGGTGGATGATTGGGGAATGGTTTCTTAAAGGCCTCAAGAGGATGATTAGATGGTGAATTAGGATTATCTTCTTGGAGGTCACCATGATATAAGAGTTTTTGGATGAGATATTTGAAAATATGACACTTCTCAATGTTGTGACCTTGGACCTGAAGATACTTACAATAATGTTCCTCATGGTACCATGCAATTTTGGGTCACAAGTTGGAAAAGGGTCAAATGGGTGGAAGTTGGATGAGATCGACCTCCATTAACTTGTTAAAAATTGAACTCTATGATTACCCAAGAGGGGTATAGTTAGGAGGCAGTCTAGGATATCTTTGTGTAGGCCATGTATGAGAAGTGGATGTAGAAGGAGACTTGACCACAATGACATTAGCGACAATCCTATATTTTTCACCACGTGTGGGAGACTTAGTAAATTCACATTTGGGTTTATTTGATCAGAATTTGAGATGGCCTTACTTAAGGGCATGAAGCTCAAGTTTAAGATCCATGGTAAATGTCTCTTCAAAGGTTTGAAATGAGTATTTAAAGAGTAGAGGATATATGCTTCACACAAGACCGTGAGAAGAGTTTAATTAATCTAGTCTTTCGAATGAATAATGATAGTTGACTAATTAAGCCACTCTATCATGCGATGAAGTCCGTGATAGACTTTTTATAAAACTCTGTAATGGCCTAGAGGTCTGTGATAGTGATCTTACGCGTAATATTGATTAATAAGTATTATAGGAGTAGTTATGCAAGTTGGGTGAAGGATAATAATGAATGTTGTGGGATGTCATTATACCAATCAATTGCGGGACCAGTCAATGACATGGGTAATGTGTGAAGCATAAGGTGTTGATCATGAGAAATGAGGTGGCATGAATGTCTAAAATCATGAAGGTGTTCTTGTGGGTCCTCCTTACTATTGAACTTAGAAAATTCAGGTATCTCCCAATATGGAGGATAAGGCTTAACAGGAACTGAGGGTTTAATGGGTTCATTACAAATTTGATCATATGAGAATGTGGTTTTGGATCCCAAGGTAGTAGCTTCAAGATTATCCATTCTACTTAATAAAGTATGCATAGGAATTGGTTATGTGGGGATGAGAAGTTGGAGGATGTGGTTGAGGAATGTATGAGGTAGATGGATTAGGTTATTGATAGGTTTGAGGATGAGTAGGTGTTTCTGGAAGTGTTTGATAAGGGGGAATGTAATTAAATGGTTATGATAAAGGTTATTTTTTGGAAATGGGGATGTGATAAGATTGGTGATATTGGATTGATTGTTGAGAGATGAGGACATTTAATTTGTTTGATATAGGATGAGTTAGGATGCAAGTGATGTGTGGTTAGGATACTTGAGTTGATTTATTGGGATTTATGTAGCGATAAGCACCTCAAGGAGGAGGTTGATGGATTTGATTTGATTCATAAGTATGGGGTTGTGAAGTGATCACATTGGTATGAACATGGGAAGGGGATATAAGAGGTAAATTTGAATTGTGTTGTTCAGTTGGAGAAGGAAGCAAGTGAGACTCTTGTGATAATTAGATGGGAGTATTAATAACCATATTGGATGAATAAGTGATGGGGATGGAGGGAGTGATCATGGTGTTAATACGAGGTAGATTAGGGGGAATGGGGGTCACCAATTCAATGGTTTGATGATCATGAGAGGTTATGGTATATTTGGAGTAGACATCCATAAAGGGTGATAGGATTAGCATCAAGGAGTTATTGAAACTCCTAGCATCCACAAGGGATGGTAGGAGGTCCAAGAGTCTCTAAAGGAACACCAAACAAAGGCATCATTGGTCCAAAGGAAATGGAATAATGAGATGCAAAAGAATTGATTTTAGGATGGGGATAATTTTAGATGACATGGGTATCATGGAGAGAGACCATAGAAACAAGGGGTTGGGACACCAAATGTGTGGTGATCATAGGTGTAGAAGGAGTGGTGAGAGTGGAATTTTCTTGGGAAATATCATCAGAAGTGGAGATATTGTTGGATTAGGTAGATGGTTTTGTTTTCTTGTCCTAAGAATGGTCATAAAATAGAAAAACAATAACTTATACAGTTTATTAATAAAAAAATTGAGCAACAAGTTTTTTACCATCTTGAATATTTAGAATGATGTGAAAAAGAAGAATATGGGCTCAAAGGGAACCTAGGAAATTGAAATCTATGGATGGTTTCAGGACATTTTTTATGGATTCCTCGATATACTTAAAGGTACATGAGTCACAAATTTTTGATAACTAACAATACGAGGCTTGGTATTAGGGCCTACCCGCTCACTTCATGGTCCTACGTTGATAAGGGATTCAACTGCTTAGCTAATATATCGATAGTCAAAAAAATTGTAACGCTGTCAGAACACCAATACAACTTTCCTATGGGGTGATGAAATCCCAATAGTTACACCTGGTAGGAGATGTTTGAGATGTGTTGTTTGATGCGCATGTTTTGGGATCTGTGTGATAAGAGTGTATGCAATGAGTTCAACCCCCTAGTTAAACTAGATTTCCAAACAAATATGAATAGGTTCTTTTTAGATACAAAATGAGATATGTGGATTCAATGAAAGCAACAGACAATAAATGAAATGCAATAAAAGAAAAAGACAGGGAATAAAAACAAGGAATACATGGATAACGTTTTTCTTTCTTATTTAAATATTTAAAGAAAACAAGTTTTGGAAACTTGGACACTGAGAGGGGCGTGAATTAGTGTCTCATTAAAAAAATTCATATATTTTATTTTCTCAAACTTGCTAAGAAGAGTACATAAAACCATACACAAACAAATAATAATAAGTACATAGTGACATAATATTTTAATGTGGCAAACCAAAAATGGGAGAAAACCCACTAAAATCAAGAACTAGACTTGGGACAAAATTGTCATGTATCAGTTACATTGATTTCATGGTTGATCTTCAACTCAACTTGGAGCTACAACTCCAAAATTTGACCAAGCAGCTACTCATTATTTGACAGGCTTCAACCTATCTAGAAGCTTCAACTCCCAAGTTTGGTTCAGCTACAACTAACCTTTAGTGAGCTTCAAATCATAAGGAGGATTTAACCCCCTACAATTTAACTAGTTATAATTTATCTTTAGTGAGCTTCAACTCATAGGGAAGATGTAACTCCCCAAATACTAAGCTACTAATTAGACTTGTTCAATGGTTTTGGTCACACTTAGCTTGTTGTCTTACACAACTAATAATGACCTATAAATTTTCTTACTTCTCTACTCTAATTTTCTTCTTAATTGACATCTCTCTTGCTTATCAAATCAATACACATTTTCTTTCATACAAGGTTCAAGGAATCATATTTTATTATCTCTTCATCATGTCTTAGGCTTTGTACTTACATAGTCTTAGTATATATTCATCATGTGATATAATAAATCTATGCAAAATTTCCCCACCTATATATATGTCATGTACTCATCATACTTTCAACATGTAGGCTCATATCTCTACAAGGATTCATCTTAACTCAACACTTATTTCTTGTTCATGTCACTAGATTGTCCTTGTATCATTTTCATCCTTCAACATGTCATCTCAAATCTATGCAATTTGATCTAATTGACTAAATGTCATTTTCTTCACTCTCAACCTAAAATAATTTCAAATTCATCGACGTTTCTTCTTAGTAACTCACTCTATTTTATGTACTTCAAGTACTTTCATACTTACTCTATCTTGTATCTTCAATAATGAACACTCAAAATTACAGTATTGGCATATTAGCACATTCACATCTCTCAAGAGTTGTCCCTTTGTTCAATTGTACTCTTCAGTTTCATAGTTTCTTTTTCACACTATTCAAGACACAAGACACTATTATATATAACCTTTCACCACCTTACTCAATTCAAATTCCACTAGCTCGAGCTCATCTCACATGGAAGTGATCTTTTCAACTTCTTATTGTTGTCTATTCGAGCAATTAGCAAGTAACAATTCATTAGTCATTTGTAACTAACATGAGACTATTAATTTCCACTGCATGACTCTGTCAAATTCTGCCAAATGAGGCTTTTTTATCTTCTTGAGAAAATGAATAAGCACTGAAAAATATTCAACTGACGTAAATCCCTAAATTGTAACATTTTTTGTTTTATCATATTCCTTTTGAACCATATTTGTCTTGACCACACTATCTCTTTGTTAGATTCTTGAACATTACACTATTATTCTAGGATTTTTATGCTTCACCTTCATTTTCCAAATCATTCTTAGGCTTCACCATTTATTATTTTACTCCTTCATTTGATCTTGCAAAAGAAAAAATTCATGAAACACTAGCTATACTTTGGGATACACTTTAAACATCATCTATAATGATAATTCAGTATTATTTATATCTTGGTGGTGATTTCATGCAATAATTTCATCACTTATAAATGAAGAAATCCAAATTCAAGGTTCCCAACACAGTGTATGATCAACTTGACTTGATATTTCAATATTGTGCATGATAAGGGTTTCAAACATGAAACCCTAGGTCACTGTGTATCAATTTTACTCCATCATAGACCCATTTTTACATTATCCTAAGCATGTGCTTTTTTGAGTAGAAGATCTAAATATCAACTTCAAGAACTATCTTTCACGAAATAAGAGGTTACAGATCATCACTTTTTGATACAGTCTCAATCCTTCTTAACTATTACTAGTAGTCAGCTCAGTTTTCAAAGATATGATGATTATATCTTGTATATCTCAATTATTCATGACCTTTACTCAAGAGAAAATCGTGACTTCAAAAAGAATGAATAAATGGGAAGTATAACTCACTGAGACAACCTTCTTGAACCTTCATTCTGAGATACCCTTGATATGAAAAGTAAGCACTTTAGGACTAACTTCATTGTTTCATGAAGTTCAACCAATAAATTATAACGTGAAGGATAATTGATGTCTATAACATACCTCACATGAATTTTGTGGAGAAGAAACTCTAAACACAACACAAATGTTACCTTTATTAAATTACATGCAGAGCTTATGGAGGAAAACCTACAACAACAAAGAACAGTCTTCTTGTAGATGAGTTGACAAAACTAGTTTTCATGTTCAAGAAAAAAACACAGCTTGTTTAAAGTTTCTTTATAAGCTCCAATCATACCCGTCATATTTTCTTAGCAACAAGGGATACAATTTGCCATCTTCAAACTAGCACTTGTGCACCCAAAGCCATACAAAATAGAGTCAAACAGTACGGAATTATTTGGCTTGTGGAGAAGTAATACCACAAATTTTTACTTTGAGAGAGTCCTTAACAATCCTGATATTTTTTTCCATCTTGAAAAATTGATTTGGACTCAAACCACCTCATATTAGGCCTATTGCTTCTTCAAGGAGTCCTGAACAGAGAAAAACACTACTAGAAAAATGATCATAACTCCTTTTTTTCTCAACCAATTTATCTCAATATTTTTCAAAATGTTTAGGCTCAGAGTTCTTTTCAAAAATTGCTTCTATGATTTATCTGAAGGATGCTCAAAAAAAAAAATTGGATGCTAAAAAGCTAGGGTATTGACTTTTCCTTCCTTTAGAGACCCGTTTTAGGAAAACTTGCATAATTGCCACATACCTTTTCAGAACTTGATGAAATTTGGCATGAAGCAATAAATACACCCCTCTACACATTCCATGTGTTGGTTATCCATCCTCCATATTTTATTTCTAATGATAACTTAGATGATGCTATTATTATTTGTATGTTTAATCTTAACAATGACACTTTAGCTAAAAAACAAGATGACTATAAACATGTGCATGATATTGTTTCTCAAACCAGTTAGGATGATTCCTTAGTTGCATCTCATACTTTCATTTCTAAAAATGTTTCTCTTGATGCATCGCATACTATTTTGTCTCCTCCTTCATTATATGTTGATGATACACTTAATGAAATCTTTGCATCAAAATCTATATCTAATATTGATGATACACATACTAGTAATGATTCTAATTTTTTACATAGTGTTGAATGTGACTTTCCTACTCCACTTTCATCTTCTTATGAGATTTTCTCTAGTAGCATGATGATTCCTCTCCTTCTCTCATGTCATCTCCTACTAATTATTTCGATGCAAGTCCTACGACTCCTATCGACACTCCATGTGCTTCACTGCCTGTTACTTCTTTGACACCTACATCTAGTGTTTCCTTGACATTGACATCATCCATTTATTCTTTTGACATCCCTACACTCACTCATAATGAAAAGATTCAACCACTCAATACACTACTCACATCTTCTGCCATTCCTTCACATGAAATTTTATCACTCATACATGTTGTTGGTCAATTACAATTTCAGGTTCAATCTCTCACACTTGAAATAAAATCCTATTATGCTTCTATTGATAATAATTCTTTACATAGTAACCCTATTCCAAAAAATATTCACAATTCAACATTCCCTAATGATTTCATTATACCCACATTTTCATGCTTTGATGGTACTATAAATCCATATTTTCATCTCAAACATTATCATATAGCTATGGCTTCATACTCTAATGATCGACTGTTGCTCAAATATTTTTTCCATAGTCTTACTACCAATGCTCTCCAATGGTACACACATTACAATTTGGATATATTAGTACCTATTGTGAAATGGAAGAGGCCTTCCATCAATGCTTTATACTCAACAATGACCCTAGAGTCACATATGATCATCTACCTAGATTACATCAAGGAAAAACAACACCTATCATTAATTACATTTTTCGATTCAATGCTTGCATGCATCGGTTAGTCTTTTAGCCTATTAACTTAGAGAAGAAATTTATATGTTGTCATGGCTTGATTCCTTCCCTAAAATAGCACTTACAATATGAAACATATGAATCATTCACACTCTTACATTATAAGGTCATTTATTTAGAATAAGATCTCATTGTTGCACATGTTAAAGATCCTCCTCCTAGTTCTCGTACTATCACACCATCTATTTATTCTCCACTTCCATCTGTCAAGAGTCCTCCTAGGTCTCCATATCCTCTACCTCACAATAAATTTCAATCTTCTCCATTGCATAAGAATCATTCATCTCCTCCAGTGCGTCAAGCTCCACCTCAGACTTCTGCATCTCCTTCACGAGACCCATTACACTTTTCTCATCAAGATAGACCTCGTGATGTGTTACATGCCTTGCTTGAAAATAATTTGATTCACTTACCTTCTAATCAGCATCATCTACCTCATCATTTTTAATTCTAGCATGAAAGACGTTATTGTAACTTTCATCATATCAAAGGCCATCGCGACAATGGCTATTCCACCCTTCATGATAGATTAAAAAAATTATAAGATAATGGTGTCATTTATTTTGGTTCTCGCTCTCATGAGATGTCTATATCTCCTCTTCCATGAAATCATGTTGTTTCTCTAGTTGATTTGTCTCCTTCATCTAGTTCTAAGGTAATTATTGAGCCACCACTATAGGTTACTGCTCATGCACACTCTTCATCTCATCCATCCACTGCTATACCATCTAATCTTCTACGTCATGCTACTATTACATATTGTATTCCACAACACTCAACATCTCCGATACCCACCACTTCATTACCCATCATTGGCACCATCTTATCTGGCATTCAGTTTGGTTCATACACTCATGTTGTTTACGCTCCACATACTTCTACCACTCCACGTCATCTTGGTATTTGGTAGGTGATTTATATCACCTCACCCCCTAATGATGCACTCATGTTCTTCCATTTCTTACATGATTGTTGATGGATATGTTGCAGTAAGAACCTCGCTTCATCTCTGATGCTACACACTTCATCAATCTATCTATCTAATCATTTATGACGCACTCTTGCAGTAAGAACCTCGCTTCATCTCTCATGCTACACACTTCATCAATCTATCTTTCTAATCATTTATGACGCGCTCTTGCTTTTTGGTTCATTCTTCACTGCTAAGGGGTCTTATATAAATGAACCTTATCATCCATACATTGGTGGGAATCACTATTCCTCCCCTCCATTGGGAAATTATTAGTGCTCCATTATAATTTATAAGTGACTTGTTCAGTTGTTGACCGAACTCGCATAAATAGGTGTAGGAAGATTTGATAGTTAATTAGTTTCCTATATTCTAGGGAAACTAAAGCCTATATATAAAGCTATTGTATTGTGTGAAATAAAATGAAAATTAGACTTTTGTGTGTTTACTCTATGTGAATTTTCTCATAACTTTGATATGGTTTCAGAGTGACAAAGATAAGACTCACCATATAATATTTGTAATTTAATTATTTTTTCTATGGAAGACTTTGATTAGGTTCTTATAAAAGAAGCACAACCTGGGGATTGACGTTGATCGATCGAATGAGGACACATTTTATTGATTCAACTAGTTATTATTAATTTTTCCAATCGATCCCACTCCAAGCTCGTTGTTCAATCTGAAAACCATTCATGAACGTCTGATCTGGATCTATTTTGCACTTTAAATACATCTAGTGGCAATTGGATCCGTGTGTGGTCGATGTAATCAAAAATTGATCTGACAGTTCCCCGAGTCTTGAATGTAATGAAGTTGATTTCATGATTCTGAGTAGAAGTATCTAAGCACTTATTGCCACATTGGCTCTTCACATATCATCTGTAAATTAGGTTATGAGCTTAGTATGCATAGTCTACAGCCACATGGAGGAATTGTCTCCATTAGAAAAGTATTTGCATGCTTTTCTCGTCATTCAATGAAATTCAGTCTATAACAATGTGAAGGCATCAAATTTCTACTTTATGCACATCAGCAAAAAATGAAATTATTGAATGGAGACCCATATTACCACCTCTCATGCCAAGTACCACGTCTATCTCCATTTGAAAGCGATTATATTCATACCACGTGTCTATCTTCTTATTTTTCACACCTTTATTTCCATGGATATTATGTTGTATTTCAATCTCATGTTCTAGATTGTGGTCATTTCACCTTATAAGGTAAGTCAATGTTATTCATTTTATTTTTTGTTTAATTTAAATGTCATGGTCATTTAAATACATTAGAAAGTGTTATGTCTAGCTTATTTTTCAAAATCTCACGCAGTCTCTTTGTTTGTATAGGATTTTTATAATCCTTTTTAAATTTGTAATGTTTAAACGTGTAAAGTTATGAGTCTATATGGTTGTTCTTTATTTTAAAGACATTTCTCATATGGCATTAATGATTCAAACACCAAAAGTTGTTACGTGTCTATAAGTAAATATTTGTCAATTATCATCATTTTTCATCATTGTTTCTACTATTTTATTAATGTAAAAGTGTCATCTTGTTAAATTTAAAGTCGTCATTTTGTGTTAGTATGTCATCAGGGGCAAAATTTTGAGTCAAGTATGAATTGTCAAAGTGTTAAAAAAAAAATTGCCTCACTTTTCAATAATTGGATGCATTTTCACTTGTACGCGACGTCCACCTTATGGGGATGAATTTTTCAAAGACCCTCAAATCCAAATCAAGTTGAGTTAGCATTCCTTCACTAGAGGTTGAAGGTAACAGAGGAATGAGGTCATTCAACGACCTCTCATCAGTGATCTACAATGGGGCCACATCAAGGTTTGGTGGCACATTTTGTTGTGTGTTTCATTTCAGAGTTCATGTTTTATGTGGTTTTGGATGTTGGAAAATATTTTTGTTGGAGCACAGATGATTGTCAGTGATCCTCTTACTGACATACTTTGTTGTAAGATGGTCTTCTTATGAATACATTCACTTGTAATGGTGACCATGTGTAACAAGATCTAACTAGAAAGATCTAGCCAGTAGTATGTATTTCAATACAGTTTTCTTTTCAGTGTTCGTATGTCGAAATTTCACATTATAGGGGGCACATGATGCTAATGTTCCATTTCCATTATGAGCCCAAAATGACTAAAATCAAGGGAAGCTTCCAGTGGTAGTGGTAGTTTCCTATGTTGTTCAAGATTGAGTGGCAGTGTGATCAATATTAGTGGTTAAAAGTAAGAACATTATGATTCTTAGAAGTGGTGATGTGAAATATTTCAGGTATATGTTCTATTATTGTGATAAAAAAGTTGTTTCCTATGTAATATCCTAAAGGAATAATGTGATGATAGCCGATGATACGACTGTTACCATCATGATATTGTGGTTGTTAGTAATCCACTGGAAAAACTATCTAGAGGTTGTTGGTATTGTTCTAAAAAACCATCCATTGTGTGGTTATTGGTTAACCACTTGGGAAAACCATCCAAAGGTTGTTGGTATTTTCCTAGAAACAATCTAGATCACGAGCAAGCTACAAAGCAACAGGTTGTAGTACAAGGTAGGTTTTCCCCATGTTCGTAATAAGGGGGGAATGCTGGGAAATTATTAGTGCTCCATTATAATTTGTAAGTGAGTTGTTTGGTTTTTGACCAAAATCACGTAAATAGGTGAAGGAAGATTTGATAGTTAATTAGTTTCCTATATTCTGGGGAAACTAAATTCTATATATAAGGCTATTGTATTGTGTGAAATACAATGAAAATTATTCTTTTGTGTGTTTACTTTGTTTGAATCTGCTCATACCATTGACCCTCTTCATCATATTAGCATACACTTCAATACACTGTTACAACCATCTCATTCACATACTCTTACACATTATTCATTATTACTGTATCACTCATCATAACTCTACTCAAACATACAATACACTTTTTCACAATCACAGTGCATGTATCATCTATCATCATATACACTATCTCATCATTTATATATCTATAATCACATTAATCAATATCAACAACTATTGTAGACACATAATCACGCACTTTGGGTAATTATCTAGTCATGATTACATACTACTATTCATATGATTCCTAAGTAAGAAACGTACTAATTAACACATGTATTTGGCCACCTTGCTTTACTCTTTATTGTTACTTTCGGTCTTACACTCTTACTTTCTCAGTATTCCTTTTTACTTTTTGGCATTTGTCATCATAGACACTAACACCCAACCAAGACACCAACACTAGGCACCCTCGTCCCCTCTAGGTGATCTTGTCCCCATTATACTTGACTCCCACTTTTTGGGTCCTTTTAGGCTATTTGAGAATCTTATCTTTTTGGTAGTCAAAATTTTCTGGGTTAATTACAAAATTCAAGTGAAGGAATCATATAAATATAAAGTTATGTTCATAATAAGGGACCAAGCACTAAGCACTATCTATCACCACCAAAGGTTGCATCCATCAAGGCATCTAAGAGCTCCATTACATCCATCTAGCTCTATCACAAAGGACACAAGGGATGGTTTTCTGCATCACACTTCATATGAGAGAAGTTCATTCTATTCCATGCACAAATTTACTACATTCTACATCTAACTACTTACTCGCTATCTAAGTGCGACACACACAAGAGAAACCTAAGACACAATTCCACACACACATAACTACCTTGGGTTTGAGATGTAGTGCAATGCTTAGTAGTAAGTCCACCATTGTGGTGGCTGAGAACAGTCTGACCCCTCATTTTGTATCTTTTTATAAAGATTTGATGTTTATTTGAGGGTCTTATAGATCTATTTTTTATTGTAGGTTTGTAAAGACCTCAATGATCTTGGTGAAACCTCGGATTGATCACATATGACTAAAGGAGAACACCTTATGACACCTCAGAGGAGGTTTTTTTAGTATTTATGTAGAATCAGGCGCGTAGAAACAGGTCTAGGGTGACCATGGGCACCCCTGTCCCTCTCTAGGAACCCCCATTAAACATGTTCCTCTAGTTCTACATTTTCCTTTGCTCTTGTACGACGCTTCTTTCTTTCTATTCAGTTGGTTAGATATTTGGTCTAGTCCAAATCAAATCTATGAATCAGCTAAGGTTTCTTGCCCTCTCTTTGCACTTAGGGTTTTCACTTTATTATTTAGTTGATTGGGTATATTTTTTGTATTTCATTTTCATTTATTTACTACTGTTATAACATTCATATTAGGCATATAATTTACATTTTAGTGAGCCTCATCTTTGAATCCACCTTATCTCTAGTGTTTCTTCTTATGCCCATCACCCACAGTGGTCATTTTAGGACTTTTTCAATATTACGAGCTTCCTCCATCTTCTTGTAGAATTTCCAAATCAATGGATGATATCTCCACATCAATGGCTACAACTGAAAATCCATTGGATAACTCTCGCAATGTTCCTCTTCTTGAAATAGAAGCATCTAATAGTGAAAAATCATACGATGAAGATACCAACATTGACCAAGAACAATTATACACGCTCACTAATTTTTGAAAAGCTTTGCGAAATAATCCCACTCATCTTCTGTATATTCTACATGTTTTGATTACCACTAAAAACACCCGTGATGCTTCAGAACCTCTTGTTTCTCACTCTTTGGTTCCCATGACCTCCACTCAACCCCTTTATCTTTTAGGATCCCATTCCTACCACTACCAATCCTATTATTCACCCTAGCACTCCCAATGCACAACCCATCTCTTCTTCAAATTCTCCTAATTTAACTTCTTCAATTAGGATATGCATATGCAAATTCATTAGCTCTAACTCACTACCTCTCGTGTATCACCATCTTTGGATTCCACTTCAATTTTGCACACTCCATTTGTACCCACCATTTCCGCCTATCCATTAACACCTAACTTCATCTCTCCTAGATTACCCATATGTAAATACCATGATGACCCATAAGAGCATCTCTAATATTTTCATGTGGCATGCCTTGACTATGCGTGTTGGTTGTGAAATTTGAATTGAAAACAAAAAACAATCAAGGGACATCAGTCCCTTCTATTTATGGGAGAGGTTCCCTTATTGAACACACAAAGAAACAAGAAAATCTACTTATTTACAAATGTACAAACTATCAATCTTTTAATGAGGATTTTGATGCCTCATATGTTTTAATTTCATAAGATTCTCTATACAGAAGAAAAATGATGTAGAAGAACTCATGGTTTATAAAGTGAAGAAGGCAACACTTTGAGATATATATATTTTAGAATGATATCTTACTTATGCATGCATGAAAAATAAATCTTGAATCATACACATCTAAATATAGGACATATAAGCAACAGACACAAAGTTCTAAGCATACCATTAACTGGAAGAACACAAAGTTTCCTATTCAAACATATATAACCCACATGAATCAGATAGAAAGAAGAGATATATAGAACACAAGAAACTATGAGAATAGAATTTTTCTGTATTGATTGTAAATTCAATGTCTCTACATCAAAAGCATCAAAATCCATCTCTTTTTAATGATAAAGAGATCTCTTTAAATATCCTCAAGGGTGGTTACCAATGAGTCTTTTCATTTTCATTTCTTTTAATCAAATATTAACCACTAATAGAGTATTATAATTAAGTTGGCCCCACTTAAATATTACATGTTTATAATAAAAGATGGCCAACTTAATGAAATACATCAAATAAAAGAAAGGTTTAAGATCCAGCTATTGGAGTATTCGAAGAAGAGGTTGTCATAGTCTTCACTTTAAGTATTTAACTCCTAAACTTCACCAATGCCCCTATTATCTCCATACCCTGAGGAATAGTGGTGTTGGTAGTTTCATGAGTCCAACTTCCCAAGAATTCTTCTATGTCCTTTCCTAATCCTGTATTGTCTAAAAATCCTTTATTTTCCTCCTTGACTGAAGTTTGAAGCGCACAAATTTCTTCCATCTTTTCCTTTGAAATAGTATCTGATTTGAAAAAATCCTTTTTGAAAAATGTTTTGAATTTAGTTTTAATTTCTTGGACGGTATATTTCTCTTTAGAATTTTCTTTGAGAAACTAGCAATGGAGGTCCTGAAACTCATATATGATGCAAGCTTGAAAATATTCTCCCTTTTGAAGCATGTTCCTTAGTTCACCAATTGTCTCTTCAAAAACCTTCATTTTCCAATCAATAATGAATATCCACTACTTGGTCAAATTGTTCTTTGGATCATCAAACAATTTACTAGCTAGGAGAACTTGCATATCTATTTCACTCATGAGTTTGATGTCTTGAATACATTTAGTCCACATTTTCAATTCTCTATTTAGACTACTAAGTGTTGTAGTGAATTTTAATTGTATTCATGTGATTTGATCATATGCTTTGTAAGTTTCTTCAATGAATTTGAGTCCAGTGATTAACATTTCATCCACCATAGCTTTTATTTCTTTTCCATAGGCATCATGCTTATGGATATCATTAATAACTTGAACCTCTTCATTGGTTAGGATGGTAGGAGGATGCATTGCATTCAAAGGAGTTAGATCAATCACCTTATCACTTACTAGCAGAGATCTAATGAAATCTGAGAGAATTTGTATATGTTTTTCAAGCTTCTCTTGAGACTGTTTCCCCTTTTCCACTCTCTCAATCACCTTAGACATTATTTCCTTCAAGTTATGTACCTCACTTTCAGGAGTAGATTCACCCAGAGGGATCCTTGTTAACTCCAAATCATTCCAAGCCAAATATTTCTCATCCTTGTCAACTTTGAGTTTAGCAATATCAAAAAATTGTTGGCCTTTAGAATCAAATACCAACTTGGAAGTAGTTTTGGATTTCTTAGCAATTGGGGTAGGAGTTGTTCCTAGAAGAGTAGCCACAACATCAAATTTGGAGCAAAAATCTGAGATGAGATCTTTCTTTTCTTACTATCCACAAATGGTTGAATCCAAGAAAAATAGGTACTAGAAGAAGAGGGAATAAGAGGTCCGAGTTCAAGTGTTCCCATTGCACTCAAGGTCTATGTAGCTGAAAATTCCAAAATAGATGTTCCAATATTAGAAGCAGGCATTTCCTTGACTGGAGTTTCTTTGACAAATGGTTCTAGAAAAACCACTATCTCAGCCTTTGGAGTGTTCATTTTTGTTATCACCTTCTTCTTCTTATTTTCCTCTCCTACCTCCTTCGGGATTACTTTCTCCACACTCCCCTATTTCTTATTCATAATCATCATAGATATCTACAATCTACTCAATCTCAGACACTATTTCCAATTTCTTCGAAGAGGGAAATTGTTTATTTTCTTCCTCAATCAATTCTTCTACCTTTTCAACTTTCTTAGCTTCCCCTTTTTTATGTACACTAGAGTTAAATATTCAAGAGGAGAGGGGGTATATTTTGCGATGTGCATCAAGGGCTGCTACAAGAACCTCTTTCTGAGGAGTGAAAATTGCTTGAGAAGAAGATATTGACTTATTTGGTCTAAATATATTCATTTTTATGTTCAACCAAACTTTGGTTTTGATCAAGACATGATTTATGAGTTATTTAAAATCACCTCTTTCTTTATTGAACCAATCAATGGTTTCAATAGGAGTATGCTTGATAGACCTATCAAATTCAAGAGACTATAGATCTTGGTCATCATCATGTAGTTAATCTAGTACTTTATTAACTCCAAAATCCTTGATTTTTTGAAGAGACGTCCTACCAAAATATCTTCTTATAGCTTCATATTTATCTAAGTAGTCATCCCAATAGTATTCAAGGTCAGGAAGATGATAGAAGCCCATTCTGAAATTATTAGCAATAAAATAATTAAGGTTTTAAAGCAATTTCTCTGTTTGAAATGATGGAAAGTAAGAGGAGAAATAGTTCTGTCAATTTTTTGAGCATCCAGAGCAGTCCTATAGGTGTAACTACCCAGAGTGGCCGAGAATTGAATTCTTGTTATTTTCTTATCTCTGCAGGTTCTATGAAGCTTATCAAGTTGTCTACAAATCTCAACTAGGGTAACATTATCCTTGTAATACATTGGAAGTTTGAGGGGTCTTCCTTCAAAACCAGATAACCTAATATAAGAAAACTTCATGAACTGAATGAAATAGCTTCCATAAATGACATTCAACTACTTGGCATCATCAGTGAATCTCTCAGCTTTGTTACCATTTAATAATCTGACAATATACATGGTGAATGCATCATTGACCCCTCTGAAATGGTGATTATTATTCTTCAGATTTGTTTATTGATAGTATTCATATACTGGAGAACCCTTTTTATCCTCATTAGGAGAAATGCACAACCATACTCTGTATGTTGAAATGGTGTTCATCAAATAAGAAGTAGTGTAGAAATATTTGGTCCTTTGCACATTAGCTAGTTGTTCACTGAGACTGTCACAAATGATAACTCCCCAATTTAGGTTTTGCTTCCCTTCAAAGATGATGTTGATATAACGGCACATCCAAAAATGGAACTCATTAGTTGAGTGAAGACCTATTATCCTGGAAAGAAGGGTAATGATATCTAACATATCCTCCTTAAAATCAATTATGTATATGGTTTTGGGTAGTTTAGAGGGTCCTTTCTCTGGGTTTTTAAACCAATATTTGGATACCCTACTCTTGTATTACTCACTATCTTGATCAAACAAGAATTGAATCTAGGATTTGGTGAGAGTATTTGAGTCCTCTACCACAGGAATATTGAAGGCAGTGTTAATGAAATTAACATCCAATTGAGAAATTACTTGTCCTTGAGAATATATTATTTCCTTTGTGTTGGGATTGAAGAAATTAACATCCACTTTTAGCCTTTAGAATGTAGATATGGTGGAGAAATTAAACACAAGAGGCCCACGAGACATCCAAGACATTAAGAGTCGAAGTATCTGCAATACAGAGAAGATTATCCCAATGCGGAAAATGCATATTCACAAAGGACGTCTGGTTGTGATGTACTTGGGACACAAATGTATCCATAGTACAAAGAAATTTAACGCAAATCAGGAAAATCAAATAAAGGGCACACATAATGCCCTCGAGACACTGGGACATGAGTTAGCCACAAAGCCAAAACATCTGCACAACAAGAAATACTAGTTCATTGTGGGGAAGGTGGAATATCAAAGAACAGGATACACGAAGGAACATGGGACATGCGGGACACAAAAACTTGAAATACCCGCAGTACAAAGAGAAAAGTCCCAAATTCAAAGATTTGAAAAAAATGACTAACTATTGAAGACTCTTTCTTTCCTTTCAAACTTCACAAAGGAAAACAAAGACTTGGCAACAGACAACTTACCCAAAAATTTTGAAAGGTCTCAAAAAATACACACATTTTTGGGGAGGTGACAACAATGCGGATCACCATACCATATTAGCAAAGACTTTCTCAAAGTTTCCCCACAATTTACAATATTATGTGATGTGTTGGTTTTGTGACCTACCTATCCACTCCATAACATCTTTCATGCATCTGTTTGATGCTTTTCTCACTCACTTCTCTATCAACATCGGCTCTAATATCTCATATTATCAACTCACACAACTTAAAAAAGGGTCTAATGAACACTTAGCACATTACGTTTTTTGATACAAAAACAACTTAGCTAAGATGTCAAATGTTCTTATGGACTCCAAGCTTCAGGACTTATTCATTCAGAGTCTATTACCACCTCTCTAGGAGATTGTTCTCTTTGAGACATCTCCTTCATTCGATCAACTATGACATACTCTCAAGCTTCGTGAAACTAAACTCTTGTCTATATGTAAGCTTAAATACCAAGAGAACGCGTCCTCTTCTATACATTTTCAAGGTAAGTCAACATTCAAACCATCTACAACCAAACCAACTGATGTAAAAAAACACCATCAACATGGTATCCACCACCAAAGATATTCAATCGTAACCGCCTCGGTATATATACATGAAGTAAATGGTCTTTCCACACATTTTACTTCAATATCTTGTCGAATGTAATCTCATCACACTTCATACTCCCCTCCAACTAGATCCATCTCGTCCAAAATGTCATAATGATGATGAAAATCTCTAGTGCGACTATCATCAATGCGTATGGCATTCTACAGATCATTTTTTCATGCTTCTTACTCTCATTCAAGAACCGATCGACAATGGTAAAATTGATATTCTAGGAACGTATGGCTTCTGCACCTATTAATGAAAATCATGAGATCAAAATATTTAGCAATCCTCTACCAAAACATGACAAGAAATTGGCTAACTATTCACCTAATCATACATATCACATAGTACCTCCTCCTGCATCGGGGGCTCCTGATTTCTTAGTTTATAATACATAGATGTATCCTCTAATAATTTATTTATCTGACCATGATTATCATACGAAATTTTCTTCTAATCACTTACACATTAGTTCCTCTATTGGATCTATCCCTAGTAATAACACCAAGGTTGATCCATCATGGCCTATCAGTGCATGTTCTATTCCACTTCTTATTGCTATTGGCTATCCAGTTTCACAAGTATGATATCCAATGAATAATTCCTATGGTGTTGTCAACATTTAAATTACAATTGGTCCTCTTACTATACTAGTACCTGTCCTTTTTAGACAAGCAATCAAAGGGTGTGATATGCTCTTAGGCCTCAATTGGATTTGCAAGTCCAGGTCTATCATCTCCATGAATAATTTATGACTAAAATTAATCCACAACAATCAAGTCATTTCTATCAATAGGGTGCCTTCATCTACCACATGGTCATAACCTCTCATGGTTACCAATGCATAACCTAGCCCATATAGTACACCACAACCTCTAGAACCTAAAGCACCATCTTCTCCTAGCTCACCTATTTGTAGATGACCTATGCAGTCTTATCCATATGCTAGTCCAGTACATCAGTCTACATCCATCTCTAGGAAAATTCCTACATCTAAACGCACGCCACCACCTTGTTTCATTCCACATAGATTTCCATCATCATCGCATTCTGCTTCACATAGGTCTCCATCACCTACACACTTTTTTACGCCAAGGTGTCCATAATATACTCATTTGTCACATGCATATAGACTTCACTCACCTGCACAATGTTTATCTCATATAACACCTCTCTTAGAACATGTTCACACGCATTCATCACCACCAGCATCAGGTAAAGGACCATCATCCTTTAATTTTATCAGATAGCTCATTCATCACCACATACTTAGGGGACATTGCACTCATTACTTCCCCTAGGATCAACATGCATCTTACATTCACCTTCTTACACTAGCATATGCATCTTCATATGCCCCAGTATCACCATGTCCCTATGATGCACTCTTGTGCTTTGGTTCACACTTGACTATTGAGGGCATCTTATACACATGAACCTCACACACTACAAAATAGACATTACACATTACACATCTTCACACATCATGCACTTTTGTACATATACATTATCCTCATCTTCCATCAATTACACATCATCCTCACCCTATGGTTTTTACACCCATACATTGCACACATTCTACCCACTACATTATTGTACACTTTTATGATCTACACATCTTACATTACACATTGCATATTCTCTATCAAAAATTACATGCTTTACATTTCACATACTTATGACATATTCTCATGACCACATCCACTACACATATTACACATTTTACTCGCCTTCTTCTATGCACTACACACATTACCCGATGACGCACTCTAGTCCAATGGTTTATAATCGACTGTTGAGGGTCTAAATCAAAATTGAACAACCTCATCATACTTACATCATTCTAAAATTGCATCTTCACAATCCATCAATTGACATTTTTATCACATAATGCGACATTTTTAGCCAATCACCTTATTCACACATTTCATGATATATGCTTTATGCTACATCATAATGTTTTTTCTTGCATTCCATACATACATTTCATGATATACACTTTGTGCTACATCATCACGTTTTCAACTATCCTACTCATATATTTCGTGGTATACATCTTACGCTACATCATCACGCTAGCTATCATCTTAATCACACATTTAGTGATATACACTTTAGGTTAAATCATCACGCAGCCTAGCACCTCATTATAAAGCTATAAGATCAAATTATCCCTGTGTCGCATATAATCATCTCCACATCATCATTCTCTAATAAATCCTCTGCACTTAATTCACTAACTCTTTATAACATATCACGACACATCACTCAAACCATTTCCCGATGACGCACTCTCGTTTACGTTTCATTCTTGACTGTTAAGGGGGAATAAATAAATGAACCTCATTATATACATACACATCCAATCGGGGGGCACACTGCCCCTATCATTTACATTGCATTCCATTCTGCCTCATCCACAACATACTGAATATCTTGGTTGCATTTACTCTTTCCTCTTTATTCTTTTACATGTTCACTTTATTACACATGTTAAATAGATATCTTGTATGTCATTATATTTTCATACACACATACGTGTTCAATTTCTTTCTAGTTATGATCATAGATTTTTCAAATCTATACACACAACATGGATGTTTGGTGTAGTATCTAGTATCAACCCCACAATGGCTCCTGAGGGTATCCACTTTCATACACTACAGGTGTTGTTGCTTTATTTTATACTTAGCACTTTACATTATCAAATTATACATTCTTTGACATACTTTTTATCTTTCTAACATGTTAATGGGTGCTTCATGTGCAACATGTTTTTTGCAAGACTACTTGCTTCCATGATTGTCTGATACACTATTTTCTTTTGCTTGTCATTATTTATGGGATTTTCCCTATGTCCTACTTTTTCTCTAATTGCTTGTGGCCACTAAGGCCTTGATTCTCTTGTGGCATCATGAGTGATGTCCCATGTTTGCAACCTAATTTTTGTGTTCCACATTGTATTTTGTTTGCATCTTAGCTTACACATTTTATACTTAGCTTACATTTCATATTTTACATGAGTGTTTGTCTTTTCTTGTACTAACATTTGTTTTCCTAAGCCACTTGTTTGTGTCTGCCTTGGGTTTCTACCAAGCACATTCCCTTCCCCCTGCAAGGAACAATTTCAATTTAGCAATTGGTCCTCCTTTAGGACACATACTCCTTTAGCAACATCGCATGCACCCCAAACAATGGTGGCATCATTTTGGTGAATCAATCACCTGATACAATGTTATACACAACACGATACTGATACAACACAATTTTCATTTTCAGACAAATATAATAATATGACTTGGGTCCTTAGCACAACGACCTTTCTTCGATGTTTAAAACTAGGGAGAAATACAAAAACCTTTCTTGGATACCTCAGACCATGGGTAGTTATACAGTGATTGGTAGTTCAACATAGTCTACAGAAGTCCATACACAACAGATTTTTACAGGGCTCAAAATCAGACTTGGGTCCTTATCACATGCGTTTATACACACCATCTGCAGTGGTGTTCTACACAACAGGAAGAAGTTAAAGGTTGGAGGATGATACTAGAAATTTCTCCCTACACTTATTCCATTACATTGGTGTGAGATCACATGAAAAACTCACGTGTCAACATCATCTACACGATCCTTTCTACACCCCTTTCCTCTTCATGTATCAGGTGGACATGTTCCTTTTCACACTATCAACATTTTTACATACTTTACATACACAATTTTTACATATTTTGATCATATATGTGCGTATTTGACTACTTTTTGGCTTCTCCTTTACAGGTTCATCCATATGGGAAGTGGTAGTGAACATCAACAACAAAAACGTCACACTCATCAACATCAACAATAGGTAGATCATGGCATGTACACATGTGTTTCCACCCTAGGTTCATTTTCATCATCAATTTTTACACTTCCTCATCCTTAGCCTCCATGCTTCACATTTTTATCATTCCACGCTTTGTCTAGTCCCTTGGTATGCTTTTTCCATTGATCTACATGGTTATCAGGTACACATCTCTATCTACTTTATGTTATCGAGATTTCTGCTCACCAACATAAAGTGGGGGAAAATGTAGACACACAATCATGCACTTTGGGTAATTATCAAGTCTTGATTATAAACTACTATTCGTATGATTCCTAAGTAAGAAAAGTACTAATCAACCCATGTCTTTGGCCACCTTTCTTTACTCTCTGTTTTTATTTTCGGTCTTACACTCTTACTTGCTCAATCTACCTTTTTACTCTTCTGCATTTGTCATCCTAGACACTAGCACCCCAGCTAGGATGCCAGCGTCAGGCACCCTCAACTCCTCAAGCTGCTCTTGTCCTCATTGTACTTTACTCTCACTTTTTGGGTCCTTTCTATCCATTTGAGCATCTTATCTTTTTGGTAGTCATCCTTTTTAGGATTAATTATGAAATTCAAACCAAGGAATCATATAAATATAAAGTTATGTGATCATAATAAGGGACCAAGCACTAAACACTATCTATCACCACCTAAGGTTACATCCATTAAGGAATCTAAGAGCTCTATTACATCCATCTAGCTCCATCACAAGGGACACAAGGGATGGTTTATGCATAACACTTCATAGGAGTGAAGTTCATTCTATTCCATGCACAAATTTACTACATTCTACATCAAGATACTTGTTTGTTATCCAAGTGTGACATGTAAAAGAGAAACCTAGGGCACAATTCCGCACAAACACACATAGAAATACATTGGGTTTGAGATGTAGTGCAATGCTCAGTTGTAATTCCACCATTGCGGTGGTCGAGGATAGAATGACCCCTCATTTTACATCTTTCTTTTTAGGATTTGATGTCTATTTGAGGCTTTTGCAAGTTTATAGCGACCTCAACGATCAAAGGTGACTAAACATGAACACCTTGTGACACCTCAAAGGAGCTTTTCTAAGTATTTCCGCAGACACGGGTACATAGAAATAGGTCTATGGCACCCATGGGTGCCCCTGTCCCCTCTCCAAGGAATATAATTGCAAATATAATTATAATTATATATATATCATTGTCGTTTATTTACTACTGCTATAACATTCAGATTAGGAATATAATTTAAATTTTTATCTTAATCAACTATCCATTACAAATATAATCAAAAAACTAATAATCATTACATCAATAGACATCAAATACATCGATCATACACCAATAAATTTGTGTGTGTGTGTATCGTTCACAATCATAGTTACAAAAACATCTCATCATTGGGGGAAACTCCCCCTATATTTGTACATAATTACATATCATATCTCGTCATCACTACCACTATATGCCATTGCGAGAGCTCCATAATTAGAAATCTTCACCAATCACTCTACTCTGTTGATCATGGCCCCTATATCTCTCTACCTTCCTACACAATAGTGTCACCTCAGTGGACTTCTCTGTGAAGTGACCCTATAACTCCACAAACTACACAAATACATATTTTGCTAGAGGACCTCCACCAACATCCTCTTTAGCTCATCGTGTATTTCTCATGCACTTCATTCCTCTCACTTAGTAGCATGGTACATGTCATCATTGTTATATCCACTAACTCAAACAAATGGGCATGTTCACCCGCAATAGCGTCCACGTGCTCTAGCATACCTCCATCCAAAACTACATTGGTTGGAAAATTCCACATCAATGTTTGAATATATGTGTCCACAATCTTTAACCAATACACATCACCTACATCCATAAATAAACTCATTAGATAACAACAATCGATCAACCTTATAACAAATCACAAGTATCAATATAACTAATACTAGCGCTCTACTATTGATGTTGCTACACTATTGGGGGCATGTGCTTGCCCCTCCTAATTCTCAACCCAGAAGTGCTCCCACCGTATCCACAAAAACTATAAATAAAAATACCTACCAATGTGCTTCCCACCATGCATGGTATGCCTATATACACCCTACATTATCCACATCTATCATATCTATCACCACCTTAGCCTTATTTGGCCTAGGAGGTACTAGTTGTGCTTCTGTGGGACTTGATCTAGCTCTAGCCCTCCTCGGTGCCCTAATGGCTCTCACCCATACATATGACTCTGGGGGAACATCTTGGTCCATACCAAACTGTCATGATACATGATCGAACTAAAATAAATCGGTCACCCATAGAAATTGATCCTCTAGCCATATAGTCTATCGAATTCACTATAGCTCTACTACATCTTCTAGCCATCCCCTATAGTCTTGGTATGGCATCCATATCATGGCCTCCAGCCCCATGTGATCTAACATCACTCTCTAGGCATTTTTATCCATCTTCCTTCTACAAACACCTACCCATCTCCTATAAAATACATCTACCCTCCCCCACGCTCGTCATGGTCCCACCAACTAGCCTTAGTATTGCAATATGCTTATGGGCCCATACATGTAACAATGTGGTAGATCCGATACCCCATGATCCTCCTATGTAAATTTGTATATATCCTTGTATAGGTGAGCTAATGCAAATCGTTACCAGGCATACCTCATGCTCTCCTCCTTTTATCTGACAATAGATGTCATGCATCTTATACAAGATGTATACACACCACCCTCCATTGCAATCGATGAAGTAACCATAATGGCAATAAAATTTCGTAATCGTGGAACCCCTGATCTCATAATTGCATCGAAGCTAATATAAACATTTGTATGAACTTAGATCCCCATAAAATACCACCTAGTGGGCACTCATCTATCTCTATACATCATCCATGGCCATAACCTGAACCCTCTCACAAAAAGATGGGAAATTTCAGTATGTGATGCATGTCCTCCAAAATCACTAGTATCTCCCCTATAGGTAACCAAAAGGTATAAGTATCTACACACCACCTCTCACACAAAGTTTTGATC
Source organism: Taxus chinensis (assembly GCA_019776745.2). Classification (NCBI taxonomy): domain Eukaryota; kingdom Viridiplantae; phylum Streptophyta; class Pinopsida; order Cupressales; family Taxaceae; genus Taxus; species Taxus chinensis. Next base: position 967,599,811 of record CM034147.1, read on the forward strand.
ATAGGCATATTATGGGGAACATCCCCCATCCTCGCTATGTGTTATAGGCCAGTATAGTCTAAAACATCCAACTCATCATCTGAAAACCCCAATTTGAGTAATGTACTCAAATGATGACCACCATGAAGCTCTCTCGAATGGATGTCCCTTTGCACAACAAAAACTGACAAAACAACCCATTAGCATGTCATAATGTGCATACACACCTACCTATAACATCAACACACATAAATTATCACATATATTAATAATATGGGCTCTACCTGATCTTTCTGGGATGTTAGCGCCAAGAAGAAATACTAGGGTGCATAGGAGTAGGTCACTAGCGCCCATGCCTAGGTGTTAGTGTCCTAGGGTCATTAGCACCTTCACCGAACTTGTCTAGGTCTAAAATGTCTGGGACATTTAAAAACAAAAAATTTGCAAAAAATTCATCGAAAATGACAAATAATCAACACATTTTTTGAAAAAAATCAAACTTACAAGCTCAACTTTCATATGTGATGCCACAGCCATCCGCCACCATCTCAAAACGACTCAATCACGGTGCTCTCACTTACAGCATCTTCACACACCCATAACTCAAAATCACACTCTTGTAATAACCAAATGAATTACCCTATTAACTTTTCCATATTACTCTTTATAGAAAAATTTCCATTACCTACCTTACTATAGTCACTATTTGCACACATTCTCTTAACTAATACACATTACACAATTTCGATTATATCTTGAGCATATTTACTCCGATTCCTATGACGTTTGCGTTGTTATTTTAGGAACTCAACCTACTATCATATAAAACACATTTCATAGACACTATATTCACATTTGACACTGATTCAACTCACTATACGCTCGATTTTATGACTTCTACTATATTGAGCTTTGATCACAATTACATTAACACACACTTACTTTTGGCTCAATGTTTTTTCTCATCATCAATCTCCCTTTCACCAAAAGGGGGGGGGGCATACAATCGAGGTCATCCTATAATACCCTTCACACTGTTACGTGATCATCTTTACATTCTAACCCATCATTTTCAAACATTTTCTCAAACATTACGTGACATTTCACATCACTTTCTAGTGATTCCCCTAATGACCAAATTTGGGGGAAAAAAGTGTAAAATCTCTCTATGAGTGATAGATCAATCAATCACACACATTTAAGTCTTGATGACACAAATATTTTACTAATCAAATCACATCAATTAATTGACATGAACATGACGTATTTATCCTCCCAGATGACCTAACATGGGAGGTTATTCTACATTTTGTGACTTCTTCCAAATGACCTAACATGGAAGCCATCACATGCACATTGAGGTGACACTTGTGGAGTGGACGCAATGAGATGCCATTTCCTTTCCTATACTACTCATATATGGGTTATACATGTTTAAACAAAATAGATCCAAATCAACCAAATCCGGTATTTGTCTATCTGCAACGGCTAGAAATTTTGAGGATGTACGTAAAGTTGGAGAGTAAAACTAGACCTCTCTCCCTACACTCTTCCTCTAGCGGCAGGATGCCCAAATACTTAGTTTTTCACACATGCAATTGGGTTTAGAAATGATCACTCCCTACCCCAACACATCTCCATCAGCGACAAAATCAAAATCTCCAATCACTCAATATTGAAATCATCAATCTTGCATAGTTCTCCTCATAGCGGTTCCACGTCTCTCATTATGCTACATGGATTGACACATTCATCCATGGTTTTCTATGTTACATTTTCTTATTCTACACGTACTTTTACAAAATATTCACGTAATTCTACAACATGGGATTCTCCAAACTTATCTTAGGTATGCATCCCTATCTACTTTATGTTACCAAGATTTCACTCAACAAGATAAAGTGGGGGGCAAATGTAGACACAAAATCATGCACCTAATACTATTTACTATACCACCAAATATGTTTATTTTATATATGGATCTTGCATAAGGAAAGTATCCACTAATGGCCCATTCCATAGTCCATCCACTTGTCTTTTTGGTTTCTATTACTTTTATCTTTCAAACTTGTCACTCATACACATAGCTCTAGTTAGGTCGTAGGGATCCCCTGTAGGTCAATCTTCACTCATTTTTCATCACTTGTCTCAAGACATTAGCACCCAATGATCCATAGGGATCTAGAAAAAACACGCCACTTCATCAGTTCCATCAACACCAAGAAGGAGAATTGAATAAAAATGAAGGAAATGAGGTAAACGGAGGGATCTAGACAGAACCACCACTCAATATAGAGCGATGGTTACAGAACCACTGCCTTATAGGGGTGGCGGTCTTGCGGGACCCAGGCTGGCCCAGCCCAGGGCAGCAAGTCCTAAAACCACTGGTCTGCTCCAGGGTGGTGATCCTGACACTTCTGAATAGAAAAGGAATAATGAAGCACGAATGGACGTGAATTTGAAGCGCCTGACTTTGTATCTTCCCTCCCTGACCTTTTTCATTCTCCAGTCCACGGAAGGACATGGGAAAAGGATATAAATACAAGGAGGAGGAAGAGAATTGGGGTGTTCAGAGATCCAAAGAGATCAAAGAGAAAAGTATTAGTTATATGAGAGAAAGTGAGCAAGATCTTCAATGCGGGAGTGGAATTATAGGAGAAAGGTGTAGAAACAAAGAAAACAAGCATAGGAAGGGATAGGTTTACATTGTTGTTTCCATTTTCTACTTCTTGTAATATATAATTTTCTATAATTGACCAATAAAGTGGGAAGAAAGATCATTTTTCCCTTCCTCAATTGGTTTTCCTCCATTAGGGGTTTCTAGGATAAAATTATTGGTGTTTAGAGTTTGAATTCTTTCCTATTCTCTACAATTTTCTCTCTATATCACTAGATAATCAGTCTCTAAAACTCTAATCTTTAATCAATATGTCATTTTCCAAAATTTGAAAGTAGAACAACATAATTGTGTGATTTCATAGAGTTCTAAATTAGAAGTTTATAGAATATTTTGGTATCAAAGCTAATTATATATCCAGGAATGTGGTATTCAATTCTTTCTTGTGATTTGTATGATAGTGACAAGGTCCAAAGGTGAAGAATTTTTACCTTGTGAGCCAGATATTTCTACGAAGAAGTGGAAACAGAGAATTTGAGCTCAAATGGAAGAAGATAACTTGGTCCGTAGAGTCGAGATGCTAGATACCATGATGGATAGGTTGTATAGAAAACAAGAAGATATTTCATGTCTACAAAAGATGGCTTCGGCTAAGTAAGATTCCATGGACTCAATGGTTTGAGCACTGGCTGAAAAATTTGGTATCAGAAGGAGCCACAAAGAGGAAGAATGGGAAGAGTGTGAAGAAGAGATGCCAATTGTAAGTGAAAAAGATAAAATCTTCTCATACACATTTTAAAGTCGAAACAAAAGTTGAAATAAAGAATTTTGAAGGAAAACTAGATGCATAATTAGTGGATAAATGGCTAAAATAGTTGGAAGTCTATTTTAGTGTGCATAATGTCAATGAGGCACAAAGGATCACCTTTTCACATCTCAAAATGGAAGGTCATGCTCTGGTTTGGTGGGAAACCCATCTAGCCACTTATAAGAAGAAGAAATGTCCTATTGTCAGTACTTAGAAAGGTTTTAAATAATTTATTAGAGCTAACTTCTATCTAATTGGCCATAAGACTAACATGATGATTAAGTGGCAGTAATTTAGACAGGGTAGTGGTCAAAGTGTCCAGGACTACACTACGGAATTTTAGAGACAAGCCATGTTGTTTAATATGGACTTGGAGGATGAGGACATTCTGACCAAGGATTTGGGAGGACTTTGCACTTGCCTTCAGAGGAATTTAATCTTCACGAAGCCCAAGAATCTCAATGAAGCTTCTATACAAGCATATTACATTGATGATGAGAAGAAGCAAATAGAAACAAAGCCAAAGGGAGACTAGTCAACATATTAACAGGAAAAAAGAATAAGGGAAGAATATAGCATAGATAAATAGAAAGTTAAACATGCCTGCTACTACTTTGCATACTTGTAAAGATCATAAGAATTTTTGTAAGAATTGTGATGTAAATGGACATACAGATGCCACATGTTGGAAGTTGCATCTGGAATTGCACCAAAATAACCAAACCAATGATTCCAATAAATCCATGGCTATTGTGAAAATAGAAGAAAAAGGTGGAGATTGAGGATGATTCAGATGTAGACAAGAGGATAGGATGCATGACCACTAACATGTACAAGGGTACATAAGAAGATTTGAGTAAGCTATTTCAAATCAGAATCCAAAATCAAGAAGACTAAGGTAAACGCTTTAGTAGATTTTGGTTCTCATTCAAATTTGATTTTTGATGAGGTTGTAGAAAATCTTGGCCTATAAAATTACGTGCATCCCACATCCATACCCATTGGGATGGGTGAAGAGGGGTGTAATAAAACACAAGTTACAAGAAAGTATAAGTTTTAGGTTGGGATAAGTACCCAATATATTCATGTACTATATGTTGATATCATTCCACTTGATGCATTTGACGTTGTCTTCAGAAGTCCTTACTTGTATGTCAGGGATGTTGTGTTCATAAGGAGGGATAACCGGTATATATGGGTCAAGGACGAAGTCAATATCAACATCTAGGCACACCAGAACAAATCAAAGAAGACTATGATAAGTGCCAACTAAGCACAAAGACTTATTCAGGAAAATCATCAGTTTTGTTTACTTTCATTGGAAAAAAAGCAAAATAGACTTGAGAGCACATATATTTTGAATAACACTTGTCATTTTTTATAGAAGAAGCCACTACAGGAACTAATCATTCAAGAAGCAAAACAAAATTCCACTATACAGCCACCATATCTACCTATTAATCCACTGGACCTGATTGTGGGACAACAAGGAGAAAAGGAGATACAAGGAACATTGGTGACTATAGTAGTAGCGTAAATGGAGTGGATTCGACCAATCCATCTCAAGAGAAAAATACAAGAAAGAAGGACTAAACCACTACATTATGGGACCTTTACCATACTTGAGCAGGTTGGAAAAGAAATCTTTAGACATACTTCATTTAGATGTAAGTGATAGCAAGTTGCAAGAGCTCACACCTACTAGCGCCACCTATTCATGAAAAAGAAGGAAACATATAGAATATACCTTCCAAAGAGGATTGTACTCAAGGAAACTCTGAGGAGGATGTAGCATTGGAGTAGCAAACTAGAGATCCACACGAGTCTTGGCAGGTTGGACGAGAGAAGACACCAAGGCAGACCCAGTGGTACTCAAAGGAGTAAGAGAGGGAGTTGATTCATCTACCACTCCCCCAATAATATTTTTTGGGACCAAAATCCTCCTAAGAAGGGAAGGTATGATCCATAAGGATCTATAAAAACACACCACTTCATCAATTCCATCTGCACCAAGAAGGAGAATTGAAGAAAATGAAGGAAATGAGGTAAATGGAGGTTCTGGATATAACCGTTACAGAGTGGTGATTACAGAACTGCCACCCTATAGGGGCGGTGGTCCTGTAACCACCGCCCAACTAGGGAAGTGGTCCTGAAACTGCCGGTCTACTCAAGGTGGCACTCTTGACACTTCTTAAAAGAAAAGAAGAATGGAGTACAAATGTACATGAATTTGAAGTACCCAACTGTGTCTCTTCCCTCCTTGACCTTTCCCATTCTCCAGTGCATGTGAGGACATGAGAGAAGGCTATAAATACAAGTAGGAGCAAGAGAATTGGGTATTCGGAGACCCAAAGAGATCAAAAAGAAAAGTATTAGTTATATGAGAGCAAGTGAGCAAGCTCTTAAGTGCTGGAGTGGAATTGTAGGAACAAGGTGCAGAAACAGATAAAGCAAGTATAAGAAGGGAGAGGTTTACATTGTTGTCTCCATTTTCTACTTCTTGTAATTTGTAATCGTATATAATTGACCAATAAAAGTGGGAAGAAAGAGCATTTTTCCCTTCCCGACTAGTTTTTCTCCATGGGGGTTTCCAAGATAAAATTACTGGTGTTTGGAGATTAAATTCTTCCTATTCTCTGCAATTTTCTCTCTATAGCACTAGATAATCAGTCACTAAAGCTCTAAGCTTCAATCAATCTGTCATTTTCCAAAGTTTAAAGTAGAACAATATAATTGTGTGATTTCGTAGAGTTCCAAATTAGAAGTTTATGGATCACCCAGGATTGGACACTAGCACCAGGTGCTCATGTCCATCCTGGGCACCCGTGTCCTCTTTATGTTTGATCTTATTTTTGAAATTTTAGGTCATTCTTTTTTGTTTTCCCTCTCATATCCTGAGTTATTAGTTGGCATGTCGGTAATTAGTGTAAAAATTCAAGTAAGAGATCCCTATATAAACACAACATACATATCATTATAAGGGCGGAAAATTCTTATCAAGGGCTATCTATCTACATACGTCAAGGGACTGCATTTGGGCACATTATTTTGCATACACTTTAGATAGGAAGGGGAGTTCATTCTATTCCATCCACACATTTGAATTTTATCTAGCTACAACTCATTATCTTGGCGTCACTAACGCAAGGGTGACCTAGGAGCACTATTGTACACACAAGCACATAGAACTATGTTGGGTTTGATATGTAGTGTAGTGCTCAGTCATAAATTCACTATTATGAAAGATAAAAATAGTCCGACCCCTCATTTTGCATCTTTATTTTTTAGGTTTTGATGTCTTTTTTAGGGTTTTGTAGGAGGATATTTGTGTGCAAGTTTACAAGTACCTCGGTGATCCAAGTGTGACATATAGGTGACAAAAGGAAAGCAAGTGCAAATCCCTAGTGACCATATTAGAACTAGGTTCTGACCTTTTTGTAGACTCCAACGCCCCCATAAGGGTCCCGGGTGCCCACATAAGCCCATGTCCTACTCCAAGCGCCCCAATCCAGCCATTTCCACCTCTGCTACATTTTTCTGTGGTTCTTTGTGACATTTTGTGTTTTTTTCCATCATATTTTTGAGTCTAGACTCACTTCAGGATAAGCAAAATTAAGATAAATACCTTACCGCTCCCATTTCCTTTCATACTTAAAATTAAATAAATTGTTTAGCATTTATATTTCATTGTATCTCATTTATAGCAGATCTTTGCATTCAAATTTTATTGAATCAGAGGGGAAAGGGGGCATATTTATTAAAATACATATTAAGCCTAAGATTTATTTTATTATTTCTTTGTACTTTTATTATTTCTTATACTTTTAAATTTATTTTAGTAAATATAAAAATTAGGGTCACTCTCTACTTGATGGAAGTGGTCCTGTTAGAACTATAATATTAAGTGCATTATAATGTTTAGTGTATAGTTAAATAATATATAATAGTTTATATTCTTATTATTTAAATATAAAATTTAGATTAGGTTTTGTTAGTTATTAATTATTATTTATATATGACTATGGGTCATATTCAAAATGATCATGTGAATCTTTCGGGGAGTAGAAGGATGGAAGAGTTACTATACAGGGATGTAAATGCTTCTCATTATAGTGGATTATTCTTTGTGATTTTTTACCCATTTACAGGTTTTCCACATTCCCTACATGGGAGATAATTAAATTTAATCTAACCTATTAAATGAAATCGTTGGGAAGTTGGTAGTTGGGTTGAAATATTATATAACCCTTCCTCTACCCGCTTCGAGTATTAATGTTTTTTTTGGAGATATGTATGTGCACATGACCATCTAATTTGGTACTTATTATGATGTGGCTATGGCTCATCCATTCATCAATTATTTTTCATTTAATAGTAAATGGGATATAAGTATGGAGTTGGCTTAGCTAAGGATTTAAAAGTGGCTGCCTAACTCCCAAACAATTACCATATTTAAAACATATAAGTGGTCCCAAGTATATCATATGACCTTATACCACATTTTTTATTATGCCGAAGGCATTCCCCCTATGGTAAAGGACCTCTGGAAATTTCTGTAGTGGTGTTAAATTTGACAGTTATACAGTCGTCTGGTCATCTGGATGTTTTTCGCATACGTTTTTCATGTTTTTTGGCTTAAGCTGGTTCTATACAACCAAGAAACTGTCGACAAGATAATAGTCTCTGCATTCAACCTCCCAACATAAGGATTACACAGCTCTTTTTTTTTCTGCATGTGTCCAAGCTCTTCAGAATCTTCAAAAAATTGCAGACGCTGAAAACCTTGTGTGAAATATTCTGGCTTGCTCGATAGGAAAAGACGGCACTAACATATAGCTTTCTATGCACTTCCTTCTTTGATGCTTGCAAGCTGCACACACCTGGTTCAATCTCGCGCCGCCACTACCCCCTACGCTGCCATTGGTGCCGCCACCATCGCCTTTGCCACCGCTGGAGCTGGTCAGAGATTTGTGATCTAAATAAAAGGAAAGGTCAAAAATAGAATCTAAAAGTTCCTTAAATGGACTTCCACTGGTAAATTCCCATACTCAGTCTCAATTCCATCAATTTTCGCACAGGCCCTCGTCCTTCATCAAAAAAATTTGTTTCCTGATTTTCACTCTCTTTGAGCTTGCAAAATTCATATTCAGAATTTAAATTAGAGGTCATATGAAGACCCTATTTCATGTCCAATTTTATCTCTGCCTACTGAAAAATTTCTCCCACGCTCTTTGTTTCCTGACCAGTTTTTTCTACCTGACTCGTGTTATTTTATTCATGTTTGGTTTAAATATAGGGTTTATAAACAGAAAAATGCTAGGGTTTGAAGCATTGTAGAGGCATTAAGAGGAGTCCTCATAACAAATTAAAGAAAAATGTCTAAAAGTATAATAGATTGAAGCATATTATAGAGATCCCTCTAAAAGAGATAGAATTAAATTCTATGTTCAATGAATGAATGATGAATTTTTAGAAATTGTGTCCTAGCCAACAAGGATCATGTAATTAAATATATGGATGAATTCACTCTCTCTTTTGGAAAATTGTTTAGTTTATTTGATTTAATGAAAATTTCTGGACACAATTCTGAAACTTTTAATCCAATTTACAAATTACATTATAATAATTGTTAGAACTATTTGTCTAAATTGTTAGAATTTCAGTAGTTTCTTGATTCAGTCTTTAAACGAGGTAATTCTTTGCATCGGATGTTTTTGGAACTTGGTTATGTGGATTATAAAATGGGTATGGTCAAAAGAGTTTGTAGATTCCATATTTAGTGAGTGGGTAGCGAATGGGTGCAATGTGGGCAGGTTGATTTGGGAACTATGTGAGCTATCATAAATGTTGCATAAAATAGTGGTAGAAAATATCAAAACATTTGTTTATAGAATTTACAGAGGTCAAATAAGAAATGGTCCTTATTTATATGGGTATTAGCAATTTAATAAATAATGTAAACAATCTAGAAATTCTTCGAATTGTAAGAATTGCCAATCGGAAAACATAATACTGGATAAGGCCCTAAATATTAAGAATACAAGTAGAGAATATCAGGTCTATTTGAGATACTATTTACACCATTCAAATTAGAAAGTTACAAAATGCCAAATGTGTACTTTTGAGAATTTTGATGAACATAGTAGTCTAGAAACAGTTTTTGAGGATCAAAAACCCACCCAAGACTTACTGTAAGCAGTTTCAAGAAGCCATCCCAATAATTAAAAGAAAAGTAGTATAGGTCATTCTTAACAACATAGAAGAGGATCAAGAAATTTATGCAGCTGCCAATCCAAGAGAGTATCCAGAGACCTGTGATAACCTGTAAAAATTCAAGGATTAGAAAACCTTTCCTGATGAATATTACTTCTAATATGGTCGAACCAGTCCATTCATCATTACACAGTTCAAAAGGGAAGACTCTTACAAGTAATATACAAAATTGGCAATAACGCATTTTATGATGATGTATATAATATTTATTGCAACAGCCTTCATTCAATTGTAAGGTAAGCAACTAGATTAAATTAAAATTTCTCAGCTCAAATAAAAGGAAAATGCCCATACCACAACAAAAAAATTTAGGTCATTTCCAGACGCAACATCGTGCAGCACATCGAATAAGCGATTGATTTCAAATCTTAAGGCTAAATCCACATTCTAAAAACATTCTCCTGAGAATAGTATCTTTGGAATGTTTGTGGGTTTCATGTGCAAGTAGAGCATAAACATAAAATGCATTAAAAAAAACTAATTACATTTGTAATCCAAATATGATATATGTTCCTTCTTTTTCCATGTATACATATAATGCAGTTTAGGTTTAAACTTGAAACTGCTATTTAAACTTTTAACATAGTTTCAAATCATCAACTAGGTTTTAACATAGATGCACAAGCTGCCCCCAAATGGCATGTGAAATAGAAGAATGAGGTTGAAGGATTCTGCAGGCTTGAAATTTTGGTCCTATAGGGACCTTATTGTGACAATAGCCACCAAATCATGTAGCTGACTCACAATGAGAAAACTGCTCTTCATTATAATCAGACTTTACACGTGTTCTAGAACAAAAGTCCCTAGAATCATAAACAAATGAAAGAGGCATTGAATGATCTATCTTATCTTATCCTTTGCATTCTTGAGCCATGGTGCCAAAATCACACAACAAGTATTTTGAGCTTAGGGAGGAAGTGGAGACCTGAATATGAAGATCAAAAAATTAAGGAGAAAACAAGGGACGTTCATATACAAATACAAATACAAATTTTGAAACCAAAATTCCATGAAGAGAAGAAATAACAATACAGATTATAGAAAAATTACTAGATTGATAAATTCAAAGATGTTTTTAAGAATGTGGTCAGTATGCAAATGCATGCACAAAAGTAGAAGAACGAAAGATCCTATCATATCCCTCATGCACGTTAGCAGTGGAGATCGGAAAAACTTGAACCTGTGACATTGAGGTTCAATGCCATGGGTCCAACCACTATATCGCAACTTTGTTTTTGCAAAATTTTTACCTCTGTGGCATAAGTTGACTTCTCACAAACGTGTGTGAGAGTTAGGAAAAATGCAAAAGAACCACTATGTTAGATTAGCCAATACAAGGCATCATTTAAACAAACATGAGTGAAATTTGAAATTTCCACAAATGAAAACTATTGGCTACCAATAGCATATAAATGGGGCTCAAACATGGATCAAATAGGGGTATCATGTAACATGCAATCAGTAAAACTTCAAACCTATTAACCATATGTATTTCCCTTATAATGTTATGGTCACAGAGAAATTGGAGGATTTATATCTGTCTTCTTAGTTTAGGAGCAAAGTTTTAACAAATACATATTGAAGCATTAAAAAAATGGTTGAAATAATGCTATGTAAGATATTTATTAATTTGATAGTGGAAACCATAAGCATTTGGTAACACATTTACTCAATGTAAACCTATGTATTTTACAACAAGATTTCCATGTATTCAAGTGGAATCATTTTTATAAAATAAGCGAAGGAATCACAATTTTTGTGTATCTTCTTACTATTTAAACTACCGAATAAGTCTCAATATCTAATTTTCTCCATTGGACATGCACAGGTTAGTGGATGCATGTTAAATATGTGTATTTATAAGTAATTTTTAGAGTTACACTTTTCAAACACATTTTTCCATCTTGCCATAACTCTTTTTATTAAAAAAATATTTAAATGCCTCAGCAGCTCTAGTATTCCTGATATGCCAAATTTGTTAAGTATATGGTAGCACAAACTAACTACAAATACAATTTGAAGGAGACAATTCAGCCAAGCGAGTAGAACCACTACACCGCAACTTTGTTTTTGCAAAATTTTGACCTCCGTGACATAAGTTGACTTCTCGCAAAGCTTTGTAAATTATATCACTTTTTTCCATATTGAAATGTTTTAAAGGTTAGACCTCACGTTTGCGCTATTTAAATGAATTGGTCCATCTATATTTCTATACAACCAAAATCAATCACACCCCTTATCAACATCAACTAAAAAAAGTAATAACTATCCCTCTAACTCAAATAACATATACCATTCGGCGTTCACATTGCATTGTACACATGCGATTGCTAGTATATAAATTTTTAAACCTAAAAACTCCCTCAAACTATTTTAAGATAAAGGTCTTAAACTTTTAAAAATATATTATATAAAAATGTAGTATTACATAGATCATATGAATTTTTATAAGAACTTTGTTAATATGTCACGGGTTAAAACCCTTCTCTTTTTTATTTATAAAGAATTTTTTTGGGTCAAATCATTTTTCCGAAAAATGTATCTGATGTTTTTTATATATAAGTTTAAAATTGCAAATTGTGTTATATGGTTTGATAATAGGGTTCAGTGAATAACAAGAAGTAATAAATAAATTGCAATGTAGAAATGTAATTGACATTGGTGAGTTGATGACATATAAAATTTAAACTCATTAGAAATCTCAATTTTTTTATAAAAACTTTTTTCAAGTTTTATAGAAATAAATATATAGAAAGTTATATATATATAAGTTTTGAGGTATATAATTTTTTATATATAAAATTATCTTTTTCAAAAAAAAATATATGGATTATGTTTATTTTTTTCAAAAATGTAAATAATTTATAAAAATTATTTCTGTGAAAAATAGTAAAATAATATTGTTTTTGTTTAAAATGATACACTTTTTGTACGACATGATGTCTAGATTGTTGTCATCATTTTATTTACAAAACTAAAAAAAATCACTCACGTTTTGATTCAAATTATTGATATCGTTCTAATTTTCTCGTGTATAGGTTCCTTTTACACAGGATCTCTTTTTTGTGACATAAAAGTGAGCAAGATCAATTACGAGGATTGAAATACGACAGAGGGATTTGTCTATCAAACTCTTATTTAATCTTGGATTGTTAATTTTTTTACGCACAAATGGGATCTAATCCATTTTCAATTGATAAATCCCAAATGTTGAATGGAAACAACTACATCATTTAGAAAATTTGATTGAAAGTAGAATTCAGGGCTCACAAATTGTGGAAAGTTGTAAGTGGAACAGAGAGAGCTCTTACTGAAAGACATGCAACTGCTGATAATGTTGCCTTGTATCAACAGAAATTACAAAAGACAATGTCGATTATCTTGCGAAGTGTACAAGATGACTTTCTACTTCATATTAGAAACCTTGAGAGTCCTAGTGAAGCTTGGACATAATTGGAGTCGATGCACGAAAGTACATGTTTATCAAAAAATATTAAATTAGTTTTAGAGGTTATGACAACTCCCATGAAGGGAGATGAAAAAGTGATTAATTATTTAGCAAAAATAAAAAATATTAAGTCACAATTAGATGGATGCGGCAGTAATTTGATTCATGATAAATTGCTCTATTTTATTATTCAATTTAATATTCATGAAAAAATTGGAAATTTCATTTCAATTTTGAATTCAAAATATAAATCCAAACAAGACATTCCAAATTTTCAAACCATTAGTAATATCCTAGTTCAAGAGGAGCAGGTTATGACTAATTTTGATTCAAAAGAAAATTCCACATAGGCACTTCTTTCTTAGAAAGTGAAAGGTAAACTTTCTAGGATTAAGAAGAATCAAAAATCAACTTTTAAAACTCTTGATAAAAATAAGAAACCAGGAAATTTAAAAGTTAGTTTTGATGGTAAATGTCATAACTGTGGGAAATTTGGACATAAGAAAGAGGTTTGTAAATTTAAAAACAAGTCAAATTTCAAAAATCAGAAATGGAATAAATTGAATCACAATCAAGATAATGATGATGATAATGAGAATAATCATAGTGCTAATATAATAGCTTTAATAATTACTTCTAAATGAAAACTTTATTATTATTATTATTAATTGTATACTCTTAAAAAAGGAGATTTTTTCATAATTAACTCAGATAAACTAGAAGTAACTAAAAATGGAAACATACTCAAATAGCTCATAAGTGTCTTTTGCTTCATTTTTTATAGTTTTTTCAAAAATAGAACTATTATTCATCTTTTGTCATGAAAAACTAATCATATATGATATGTACATGCTTAAATTTTTGAAAGGTATTGAAAAGTGCTTACATGATCATTGTTTGAAGCAAAATCCATGGGAAGTATCCACAATTAGTGGATTATGTTTTCAGTGAATATTGTGATTATTCTTGTGTAGCTTGATTATATGATATGTTATCAAGTCTTATCTCATTTGTAAAGGCTTACAATAAGATAAGGAAGATTTTTATGTTTTTTATAAAACATTTCTTAGTATGTAAAACTAAAATATTATTATATGTATATCAAATGACACTTGGGGATGCCCTTGCGTTTGTATTGGAGATGTCCAATACTGATTGCATCTAATACATATTTTACAAGGATAGTATGTTAAAAAAATTTAAACATATTTTTTAACATGGTTAGTTGTTAAGCATATTGTTAGTTGTTATACAACTAATGTTTAACTTTTATAGTTGTTTGAAAGTGAAATTAATAATGACTTATATGTTTATTTTGTCTATATGGATATTATGACTCTAACCATATTGATGTTGTGTTCGATAGAATATATACTAGATATTTATTCAAGTTGTTTGGTGCAGAAACTATTACTTGGAACAACTAAAAGAAACCAACAGTCTCTATTTCTTCTACTGAGGCAGAGAAGTACAATGGAAGCAACAAAGAAGCCATGTGGCTGAAGTGATTGTTGGAAGAGATACACATTGAAGTTGAAGGAAGTATTATTATTCTATGTGGTGGTCAAAATTTTATTACTCTTGATAAAGAATCCATTTTAACATTGGAGAATGAAGCATATTGAAGTTCATATGTGTGTTATCTGAGAGAAGATTCTCTATGGTGATAGATATCTCCAGTTCTTCCAGACTGAAGATTATATTGCAAATATGTTTATGAGCCTTGTGTGTTATAAAATATTGCAAGTGTGTGCAATGATTGGCCTTTTAGGGTTTCCATTGAGGGGGAGTGTGCATGTAATGTCATATTCTAATGGCTGACCGGTTGTTGACTCCTTTTCCTCTATACTTCTACTCTAGTTAAAACCATTGTAAAAAGATCTTGCATGATCTAAAAGTAAACTAATAGAGTTTACGGAAAATATTGTCTAGTGTGTTCATATATTTGTAAAGGATGTCCTTGTGTTATAAAATGCTCCTAGAGATGTGGTATAAGAATATTTCCATGACAAACAGTGAGATGTAGTCTCACAAATCATGCTTAGCCTAAATCATATGTCTGATTTATGGATTCCAAATCCTTTTGTACTAAAAGGTAAGTTGAGCATGATGGTGTTATAAATCCCTCAAAAGTACATGTGCTAGCCTAAACCTTTAGGGTTTATGGATTTTTAAATCATGTTGTACAAACAGGTAATGTTGGCATATGGATCCCCACTTAATATTAAGGGGGGGTGTTAGAACTATAATATTAAGTGTATCATAATGTTTAGTTTATAGTTAAATAATATAGAATAGTTTATATTCTTATTATTTAAATATAAACTTTAGATTAGGTTTTGTTAGTTATTAATTAACTAACTATTTATTAAATCGGAGTATTTCCCGTCACTTAATAGACATAACCCTTCAGGTTATTTATATATGACTATGGGTCATATTCGAAATGATCACATGAATCTTTATTGATCACGGGTAAATACAAGGAGTAGAATGAGGGAGGAGTTACTGGACTGGGATGTAAATGTTTATCATTATAGTGGATTATTCTTCATGTTTTTTTACACATTTATGGGTTTTTGACGTTAAAATATGTGTCAATGTGTTCCTTTATTTATTTTGTTTATTTATTTCATTCATTAAAATGTTGGTTATAATGTTTAATTAATATTCAATGTTATTTCATTTTTATATCTTAACCCTGACAGGTCCCGTAGCTCCAAAGGTTATAATGTAGAAGATAGTTTTTCAAAATATGATTTGGTCAGTACTTACTCATTTTTTAGGATTTCAATAAGGACCTAAAGTTTTCAAGGTATATATATTGTAGTCACTCTTGGTTTTGGGAAAACTGCTAGTTGTTTTGTGGGTTTTTTGACCTTCTGGATTGGATTTTGGCCCTACCACTTCTCGAATTGGTACCAAGTTTGAATTTTTTTCCACAATTCACTTTAGCGACCACTAATCAACTCTATGATGGTTGTCTTCTTCTTAATAAAATGATATCCTTACTTTGTAGATAGAGGATCACTCCCTGAATGGGATTCTTATCTTATGGCCAAAATGAGGTGATTGTAATGTGCCTCTGCCTTAATTTAATCTCTTTACATAATTTAAGATTGTTAGGATTATATCTCTACTATTATAAATTTAATTTTACAAGTAATATCTAATAAGGAGCTTAAACCTAAATTTTATAAAAATTATTATAAGTGCTACAAGCTACACCTTAAAATCCAGGAGCTTATTGACAAAAAATCTATTTCTATACAATAATTTGGAACTCTTACTAATATAGTGGTGGCTCAACCTAAATACAATCTTAAGGTGTTCCTAACCACATGGAAACGCACAAGAGTGATGAAGTGCACATGAATTATTATGCAATGCCTCCTCCACATGATTTCACTTTCAACCAATATCTTATTAATGGCATCATGGATTTGACTATAGAGATAACATGATTCCATTTGATGATTTAGAGATCCCTCTGGATGACAAGGAAGCTACTATACCATTTTTTATTTGAGAACATATTGATTTGCATTAAATTAAAAGTGTTATTCTTAACAATAGATATAATAAGAACCTTTGCACTATGAAAATTCATAATACTTTGGGATACACCACACAAGACATAATCAATACAATAAATATACTCCAAGGATTTTATGGAAAATTTCAGCACCCACTTGGGTAAATCATGTTATCTTTAGAAATTGGGCCAAATAATAATTCCACAAGTGTCAAGGTTCTTAGTCATCCCTTCCAAAAAAAAATCCACCATGTTACTTGGATGTCCATAAACTTGAAAGATGTATGTTATTCCTTCCACTTTATATAGATGCTAAAAATATGTACACAAAAAATGGTGGTTATAATCCTAGGTTTCCTTTATGAAAACCATATTCATCCTATTACATTTCCTACTATCACGTTGAACAATCATGTAGTATGGCATACTTGAGTAAAATAAATTCATTACACAGTTAACCTATATTGTAATGTAAAATGACTAGCCTAAAAATTTAAACCTTAAAGCATGACAACTAAGCACATAGTTAAAAATTTTGCTTCTTGGTCACACTAAGCCCCTCTCTAGGCCGACATGTATTCAATGGAACAATCAACCCAACTCCGAGGAATTTACTAATGAATTTTCAAGCATGTGTTAGTTGTTAGACCTTTGTCATGTGTCATATGTGTTGTCATTGATGTCAAGTTGGATCAGTTGATGTCAAGTTGTATTGATGGCAAAAGGAGTGAATTGGTAAAGTGAGCAAGCTGAAAAGATGAAGGTTGATTGGTAGTGTCAACTAAGGGACTTAGTCAATTTTTTTGCATGTTGCGGACATAAGGAGATATCTGTCAAAGACTTGGGGTAGCCGCTGAAGTTTGTAAAAATCCATAGATCTCTAGAATAAACTGTAGAAGGTAAGTGAATGTCGTGAGTAAAGGGATGAAGCCGTGAAGCAAAATGAAGCCAAAGGAAAATCCGCGAGTGAGATAGGTGAAGCCGCAAAGAAATAGAAAAGCCGCTAAGGATGGAAAATAACTATAGAAAACTAAAAAAGCCACAAGTAAAAGAAATAGAGTTGTGGACAACGAACAAGATGTGAAAAGGAAGAAGATAAGAAGGAACACCACGTGAAGTTGGGAAATCTACGAGAAGAATAAAAGAGTCGTGGATAAGTAAAAAGCTGCCAAGGAAGGAGAAATATCGTTGACTAAAGAAAATTGCTACGATACAAAGGAGAAAGTCAGAGAAGAAAAGGAAAGTTGTGAAATAATGGAATATGGACTGGAAAAGGGTAAAAAACAATCAAATTGATTCAAACATTGATAATTGAGAGTTGGTTCTCTAAAATTTATGGTTATTCGATTGTAAGGTGATTGCAGATAAGTACAGAAATTAATCTCCACAAAAAAAGAAGAAATACACTATTCCAGCTACCAGCATTTAATGTATATTAAATTTGATGTAGTTACATTCTGTATGAGAACCTGAGTTTCAAGGTAGAATAAAATATTGAAGAAGAAAACGGCTCGCTCATCTGGGTCACGTTACAAATGTGAAAAATCTTTTTTTGAAACATGACTAATAAATAGCTTCTGGATATGCATGGAAAGTGGTGTAATTAAGCCAAATACAGATGGAACAATATCTAGATTCAATTGCATACATTTAATATCCTAGATTCTCAAGCGACCAAGTAGGAAGATACATGACACATAAATAGAATGAAAGGAATGGGTCGATTGAGTATATGGTTTGAACTTGGAACCATCAGTACAATTGCTCAAGTGGGAAAAAGAGTATTCGAGCTAAGTGAGAACTCCAGAAGAGAGAATATGATGCAATCAATCTAAGGAGTGATAGAAGAAAGAGAGATGCAAGAGGAGAGAAGATCGAATGATGCATTGATTTAGTAGATGAATAGAGAATCAATGACGGTATATTTATTGAGAAAAGAGTTCAAATCATATGAGTAGAAGAGAGCAAGAAGTAGAACATGGACAGAGCCATGAAAGTGATCATAATTCATTGTAATAGAAATTGTTGTAACTAGATGATCAAAATATGTACATAAATCAAGTCTAAGTTGTAGCTTAGCACATTCAGGTAGTTGTAGATTCCTTGTAGGTGGGTTCCTGCAAAAGAAATCTCTTGTGATGTGTAATATGCACTAGAGTCCTTTTTTGTGTGTAATATCAACAGAGGTGTAGGGGTTGGTGCCACACTAAACAAATCTTGTAAAATGTGTTATATTTCTACGAGTCCTTGCTTTGTGTAATATAAGCAACAATTTTGGTGGGTTTTCTCCTAAAAGGGTTTCCCATGGTAAATCTCTATGTATAGTGTTTTTATGCATGGAATATGTTTGATTGAATACTCATAGTTTAATGCCACACATCATTAAAGAGTTTAAAATTGGCATAAAGTGAATTTTTTTTAATCTACACTGATTCATGCTCCCCTCTTAGTGATTTTGATCTCTAACAATTGGTATCAGAGTAGTGTCCTTATAACATAAGCTTAACATCTTCAATGAGATTCTCTTATCAAAAGCATGGCAGCAAATAAGGCACAAGGAGGTTTGTCACTATCAAGGTCACCTCTCTTCACTAGAATGAAATATGCATTCTGGAGAATAAGGATGAAAACATACTTGATGTCACTTGGTTTTGATATCTGGAAATGCGTTGAGAAAGGATACACTTTTCCATTCACACCAATTACTTCTTCTATGGATAAGGCCGAATATGAATGTACCTCAAGGGAAATGAACGCCATTCTATGTGGTTTGATAGAAATGAAATTTATCAAAGTAATGCACTGCACAACAACAAAAGAAATATGGACCAAACTGTAAAATATCTATGAGGGAGATGAAAATTTTAAGTTGGCAAAGTTGCAGACCTACAAAGCTTGATTTGAGAATCTGAAAATGAAAGATGATTAGATTATATCGGTCTACATGTAGAGAATAGATAAAGTTATAATATGATCAGAGGCATAGGTGATACACTAGAAGAGTCAATGTTAGTCCAAAATATATTGAGATCCCTAACCAATAAGTATGATGCAAAGGTTTCATCCATAGAGGAAGCCGAATACATGAAGGTTCTCACGATGGATGAACTTCAGAGCACCTTGTCAGCATACAAGATGAGGACTTTTGCATCCAAAACTACTAAGAAAGAGGTAGTATTTAAGGTCAAGAAATAAACTCAGTCCATGCAAGAAGAATAAGAAGAATCAACTTCATGAGATGAGTTAGATGATGAAAATATTGAAGCAATGTTTGTTAGAAGACTAAAAATAGGTTCAAGTAAGTATAAGGGAAAACTTCCTTTCAAATGTTTTGCATGTGGACGAGTAGGTCACTTTTCTAGAAAGTTTCCAAACAAGAATAGAGAAAATCATTCTAAACATGAAGAGCACATTCATAAACAAAATAAAAGAGAAACTGAGTCTATAAAGAAAAATAACAAGAACAAGTTCTTCAAAAACAAAAGAAATTTTTACTCAAAGGAAGAATCAAGTGGATCATAGTCAAGCAGCTCAGGCAACTCTGAGAATGAAAATGATGAATATCAATTAGAGTGTTTGTTTATGGCCATAGATGTGGCTGAAGAATGTAGTTCCAGAGGGAAGAACATAGTTGAGTATGAAGATTCAGATGAAGAAGACATTGAAGTGAATCTAGAAGCAGAGTTGGTATGTGCTCTTGAAGAGTTGAAACTGTGCAGGAAAAAGAATCAGAAACTAAGATGCATACTAAGGATTATGAAGAAAAAATCCACATCTTTGAAGGAAGACAATCCCAAAGAGAGGAAGAAGAGGCAAATGAGCTTAAGGAACTTGAGACACAGCTAGAGAATATTTCCCAATCTTACAAATCAAAATAAGAAGAATGCACAAAATTAAACTCAGAAATGGAGTAGCTAAAATCTGAGATGAACCAACTGACTGGCAAGCTAGCAATGTATGAAAATATAGAGAAAATTTCAAATGTGTTAACTGACATACTCAATAGACAACAAAACACAATTGATAAATCTAGAATTGGCTTCAAGGAAGAAAATAAGGAAAAGTAGCCAACTAATAATGAAGGAAACAAGTCTGTGGCAACACCAAGTACCTCCTCTGCTGCAAACAAAGGATTCAACAAATCCATGAGAAGAATAACCACTGCACCAAGGATCACCTATGCTATGAGGTACAATCACTCTTTCTATGGTTACTGTTATTTATGTAATCAATTTGGACACAAGGTTGATAAGTGTAGAAAATTCTCTAGAGGTTATAAGAGAAACTTTGGCCCATCTTACACCAAATCAAACTACAATGGTGTTCAACATAATCATCATAAGAAGAGTATTGTGGTTTCAAAAAACACACAAGAACCTCCCAAGAAAAAGAAGTGGGTATATGTCGTAAATAAAGATGAGAAAAAGAGAAAAGAGTCATGCTCAATATTACCAATTGTCTTCCATGTGCAAAATGAAGATAAAATATGGTATTTGGATGGTGGATGCTCAAGCTACATGACAACTGACAAAAGTAAATTCATTACTTTGTCTAATAATACATTAGGTGATGTGAGGTTTGGTGATAACAACTCAACAAACATGTATGGGAAGGAACATTGAGTCTAGATAATGGAAAGACTATAATTGAAAATGTTTTATATGTTGAAGGTCTTAAACATAATCTGTTGAGTGTGAGTTAAAATTTGTAAAAGGGGATATAATGTGATATTCCATGAAAAAGGTTGTAACATTATAAACTACAAAATAGGAAAGAAAGTTGCAAAAGCTAAGCAGACAAAGAACAACATGTATGTTCTTAATCAAATAAATAAAGAGAAGTGCTTTACAAGTAAGATTGACTACAACTAGTTGTGGCACATGAGATTCAGGCATATAAGTTTTGAAAATTTGGTGAAACTAAGTGTTAAAGGTTCTATGAGACCTATGCCAAAGATTGAGAAACCCACAAATACATTATGCAAGGCTTGTTTTAATGGCAAACAAACAAGGAGGTCATTCAAATCAAATGATTATTCTACAACCAGGCCACTAGAGCTGATCCATTAGACCTATGCAGACCCACCAGAACTGAAGGCATAAATGGTGAGTCATATTTTATGCTTCAAATAAATGATTACACTAGGATGACATGGGTGGCATGTTTGAAACAAAAGTCAAAAGCCTTAGACAGATTCAAGAAATTCAAGGCACTAGTGGAAAATGAGAAGAATAAAAAGATTAAATGCCTAAGATCTGATAGAGGCAGAGAATTCTTGTCAAATGAGTTTGATGAATTTTGTGAAGAAAATGGAATTAGAAGACAAGTCTCAGCTATAAGGAAACCTCAACAAAATGAGGTTGTTGAGAGGAAGAACATGACTGTACAAGAGATGGAAAGGACCAAGCTAAATGAATCCAAACTCTCAAACATGTGTTGGAGTGAAGCAATTTACACCGTGGTCTACCTTTTGAATAGATCTCAACTTAGAATAAACAATGACAATACTCCATATGAATTGTGGAAGAAGAGACTAGCCAATGTAAAGCACATAATATTCTTTGGTAGCAAATGCTATATCAAAAGAGATGAAGACAAGTTGGGAAAATTTGACTCAAGATGTGATGAAAGGATATTCCTTGGCTACTCAATGATCTGTTGGCTTACAAATGATATAATAAAAGGTTACAAACGATTGTTGAAAGCACTAATGTGAAGGTGGATGAAATTCAATATGCCAAAACCAACACTCAACACAATGGCGGTCATGAATATTTCAATAAGATCCAAGGGAAACACACCTCAAGGAAGTCAAGAAAATTTTGAGATATCTCATGGGAACAGTTGAATATGGATTATGGTACCCCAAAAGATGTGATTTAAACATCAAAGCATATACAGATGCAGATTGGGTAGGCATTGTTCATGACAGAAAGAGTACAAGCAGAGGAGCATTCTTTGTTTGAGATTTCTTGGTATCTTGGATAAGCAAGAAACAATCATCAGTGGCTCTCTCAACATTTTAAGCAGAGTATATAGCTACCGCGATGTGTTGTACTCAAGTTCTATGGATGACATTGGAAGACTACAAGGTAAAATATGAACATCTAATTCCCTTGTTGTGTGATAGTACAAGTGCAATTAGTGTCTCTAAGAATCTTTTGTTCCACTCAAACACTTAGCACATTCCAATTAGATATCATTTATTGAGGTAACAAGTGAATGACAATAATATCAGTATAGAATATGTGAGCAATAAAGAGGAATTTACATATATAATGACCAAGATGCTACCAAGAGAAACATTTGAACACCTAACGAATGAATTGGGGGTCATTCCTGATCTCACCAAAAACTAGAGGGTGTGCAGAAAACACAAGAGAGAATCCTTAGGTAATAACAGCTCTTAAACAGTGCCAAAGAAAGGGGGTTCTAGTCTTCTAGCTCAAATTCATCGAAGTATGCATCACTTTAAGAGGAACATTTCCGTGAACAAAATAAGACATGAGTAAGAGAATCATAAGCCAAGGAGGGCTTCTTAAGGTAAGAACATGTTATATCTAGCTTACCAAAATATTCAGTTCTATGTGGCACAGTTAGCCCTTTGTCATTGTTGTCAAAGGGGGGGAGAAGCTGATGAAATTCAGAAACCAACCTATTATACTCAAAGGGGGAGAAATGTTGTGATATATAAGGAGAGAGATGATTGAACCAACCAAGTTATATACATAGAGGAGTAAAGTTGAAAATAACACATGTATGCAAGTATTTTTCCATTAAAAGGTTTCTATTTTGAAGGTTGGAATTTGCCATCAATGACAAAGGGGGAAATTTTTGGAACTTTGTCATGTGTCATATGTGTTATCATTGATTTCAAGTTGGATCAGTTGATGTCAAGTTGCATTGATGGAAAAAGGAGTGAATTGGTAAAGTGAGCAAGCTGAAAAGATGAAGGTTGATTGGCAGTGTCAGCTAAGGGACTTAGTCAATGTTTGTGCATGCCACAGATATAAGGAGATATCCACTGAAGTCTAGAGATAGCCGTCGAAGACTTGGAGTATCTTCCGAAGTCTGCAAAAAGTCACGGATCTCTATAAGAAATTGAGGAAGGTAAGTGAATGCCATGTGAGTAAAGGGATGAAGCCTTGAAGCAAAATGAAGCCGAAGGACAAGCCATGAGTGAGTTAGGTGAAGCTGCAGATGTGAAGGAAGAGTCGCGAATTTGAAGGCAAAGCTGCAGATAAAGAGAAAATCCACAAAGAACTAGAAAATCCACTTAAGGACGGAAGATAGTTGTGAAAGACTATAAAATTTTCAATTAAAAGAAATAGAGTTGCGGACAAGGAACAAGCCACGACAAGGTAGAAGACAAGAAGGAATGTCATGTGACATTGAGAAATCCATGAGAAGAATATAAGATCCGCAAATAACTAAAAATCCACTAAGGAGAAATGTCGTTGGACAAAGGAAAGTGTTGCGATACAAAGGAGAAAATCAGAGGAGAAAAGGAAAACCACAAAATAATGGAATATGGACTAGAAAAGGGTCGAAATAATCAAATTGATTCAAACATGGACAAGTGAGAGTTGGTTCTCTAAAATTGATGGTCATTCGATTGTCAAGTGATTGTGGATAAGTTTATGACTTGATCTCCACAAAGAATGAATAAATACATTGTTCCAACTATCAAAAGGTACTTAGAAGTCTCCCTACTAAATTTGATCCTGTAGTTGTGGCTCTAGAGGAAACCAAAGATTTGAGCCAGTTTAGTATTGATGAACTACATGCCTCTCTTATCAATCATGAATATAGACTGAATAGATCAAATAGTTCAGTTGAAAATGCATTTTCATCTCAGATTTATATAAATCGTGGAAGAGGAAGGAGGAGTTTCAGTCCTAGAGGTAGAGGGAGAAGTTCTCCTAGAAGTGGACGTAGTAGTAGTCATGCAAATGTTGGTGGTAGAGGTCAAAATCAGAATTTCAGTCACCCAAGTGGCCAAAGATTTGACAAATCACACATTCAATGTCACTATTGTAAGAAGTTTGGGCATTATGCTCATGAATGTAAGAAAAAACAATATGATCAGTAGAAGCAAGGTCAAAATCAGTCAAGTAGCACTCCCTCAGGCAGCATGTTCATTACATGCACGAAGATTGCTGAAGCAATCCCTATAAACTCTCCAATTGAGTGCAATGTTGTTCAAGAAAGCCCATGTGACATATGGTATTTAGATTCGGGCTGCAGTAATCACATGACAGATAATAAATATTTATTTTCTAGCTTGGATGAATTAGTTCAAAATGATGTTACACTTGGTAACAACAACAAAGTCACTGTTTTGGGTAAAGGTATAGTTAATATTCTAACCAAAAAGAGGGAGCTGAAATTTATGCCTGATGTATATTATGTTATTGGTCTAAAACACAACTTGATGAGCATTGGACAGCTGATACAAAAGGGCTATAGAGTGTACATGGAAAACAATAAGTGTGTTATTTTGGACAAGCTTCCAAGCAATATGCTTATTGCCAAGGTACAAATGACTGCAAACCGCATGTTTCCATTAAAAATAAGGTCGGCTATGAAAGGAAAAACAACCCAAGTTGTTCATGAGATAAATATTGTATATTCTGGAGCAATTTTTAAGGTAGAACATACAAAATCAGCAATAGCCAAAGACAGCTATGGAAAAGTTCAAAACAACTACAGAAATGTTCAAAAAAGCTACAAAAAGGTTCAAAACAGCTACGGAAATGTCCAAGACAGCTACGAAAATGGCCAGAATAACTCCAAAGAGGAAAAAGATGTTTCTGTAGAAACTCAAGTAGTGTTTCAATCAGTGGTAAAGGATGATTCTTGGCTATGCCATTTTAGATTTGGGCATTTATATTTTGAAGTGTTGAAATTACTACATATGAAGAATATGGTAAAAGGTTTTCCATTAATTGAGAAACCGGAAAGTGTCTGTGAAGGATGTATTATGGGCAAACAACATAGAGAGTCATTTCCGGTTGGCAAGGCAAATAGAGCTTCAGCTCCACTTGAGATTGTGCATTCAGATATTTGTGGGAAAATACAAACACTGTCTATAGGAGGCTACAATTATTTTCTCACTTTTATTTATGATTTCATAAGAAAAACTTGGGTTTATTTCTTGAAACACAAATCTGATGCATTTATTTATTTCCGACAGTTCAAGGCACTTGTGGAGAAGCAAAGCAACAACTACATCAAAGTTTTAAGGATGGATAGAGGCAGTGAATTTATTGAAAGGAATGATAACCAGATCGTACCAATCTAAGAACACAGATGCTAATCAAACACCATAATCAATAAGATGAAAGTAATTTTCCAGAATAACTTTACATAAAACCTTTGCAAACAAATGAGAAACAATATCATATATTATTATGGAACTCAAATTCAATACATTGATAATAGGTCTTGCTTAAATAGTCAATAACAATATAAGAACCAGTCAAGGTCGTAGATCAAGCCATAAATCAAGGAAATAACTAGTCATCAAAGAACTAGTCAAGACCATAGATTTAGAAGAGAACTAGACATCAAGGATCTAATCAATACCATAGATCAAGGAAAGAACTAGTCAATACCATAGATCAAGGAAAGAACTATACCTAACAACTAGATAATATCTCATAATATCTAAATAAGATAAAAGAAATATCTACACACATAAGTGGGTGATGATAAATAGAATAAAGGTAAATAAAGTACCTAGGTGAACATGAGCTAAGGTAAATACCTACTCTAACACCCCCCTCAAGTGAAGCTAGGGGCCAAAATAGATGTGGCATGTCCACAGTATGAGTCCCGGCAACTAGGCGTGATGAGGTACTTATGTACAATAACTGGGAAAAAAGAGACACCGCAAGGTACCCAAAACCAGTAACAACAAACTAAAGAGAGTAAAGACCCGATCCAAGGCATCCCAAGAAGCTCGGCTCAAAAAACTCATGTACATTGTTGAAGAAGTTTGGTGTGCACTATGGTCTAAATCCACTACTCGATCACAAAACTCAAAAATAACTGACACTGGGCTCCACCAGAATAGCTCCATACAAGGAGACTGTCAACGGAGTGATGTCAAAAGTGCAAAAAAAAACACCAAACATAATTTGATCAAGTGTTGCAAATAGGTGTGCCACGATCCAAGAATAATAACCAAAGCAACAAGGCAAGGACACAAAATCCAGAGTGTCACTATCTAAGAAAAGCCAAGGTAATAAGGCAAGGACACAAAACCTGAAGAAACAAGATCAGCACCCTCCCATACTGTTGGATGGGTGGAGTGGTGCTACAAATATGTATGAGTTGTCAAAACAACTACTCAAACACTGAAAAACTAACACTGGGCTCCACCAGAATAGCTCCCCCACAAAAAAGACTGTCAACATGTCAAAAGTGTCGAAAATACAGATACAAAATCTCTCAACAAAAGAGAGAACACTACACCTGCTAAAGAAAAATGCTCAAAAAAAGAAGCATCACAATGTATAAGGTATAGAAAGTGGAGCAAAAGGCCGAATGGTGGAGGAGCCACGCATGTAGAGTCCTCTCAACGAATGTCTATGTTGCCTCCACGAGTGATCAGATATCCACCCCAAATCAACACGGATGGATGAAGAAGATGTCTGCATATGACTTGGTGTAAAATGCACAATGGGTGCATGCAAAAGAACATCAGAATGTGTGTCAGGTTGATCATGTTTGACAGCTGAAATCTCAGGTTTCTCAATCCTGAGTGAAGGTGTAGAACTCATGTGTTGCTCATGATCCTCAGAAAGAGTCGAGCAAACAAAAAAAGGAGCTCTATCAATGTGTGATCCCAATGAAGTATTTTCTCGAAAACCAATGTCAAGATGAGAATTCCACTTAACATGTGGAATAGAGGAAACAATACCCTGTGAATGTTTGTCAATGACTCCTCTGGTGAGATTCATAGAACGAAGCATGCGAGAACTGAATGCAATGGTATGCTTCTTAAAAAATCCATGCAATTGAGCAGAAGTAGGATACATAACATGTGGTACTGTAATAGGCACAGATGTAGAAGAACATGCAATAACAAGCCTCATAGGTTTAGAAGCATCAAAAGCAGGTTCAAGCTCAAAGACTGGCAGATCAATGTCAGTGGGTACAAGAAAAACAGCTGCAAGTGGACTAGGAGCATGGATATGGTTGTCCACCATATGATGGTGATGTTGTAGGCTAGCAAGTTTGTTCTGCAGGAAGTGTATTATTGTATCTTTATCGTGAATGAGTGATTGTAGAAGAGAATTTCACTTCTTGAGCGATCTCTTTTCTTTCACAAATTTTACAATATCCTCTTGAAGTCCACATACTTCAGAGAAAAACATATCATTCTCAGAATCCATGATAGGTACAAACTGCAACTCCCAAAAATTTAGGACGTCGAGCTCAGCCAAAATTGTGTCCACAATTGATTACAACACTCCTCCATATTTGGCACTTTATAATTATAGTGTAAGTCTCAAAATAAATAGTGTGGTAATGGGTGACCTCCCGGAAAATTCTCGGTGTCACTGCCTCCTAATGTTGTTGGGTCCGATTGGGTGTATACCCGGCTCCATTGTGCAGGAGGGTGTTGGCGTAACAACTGTTTAACACGATGAGATCCCTCTCTACCATTAGTTCGAGTTTTTGGTGTAATGGAAATTCGTTTGGTATCAGATCTAGACAGTTAAGCACGCCAGCCCCAGAGTAGTGTGGCGATGGGTGACCTCCCAGGAAATTTCCAGTGTCACTGCCTCCTAATGTTGTTGGGCCTGATTGGGTGTATACCCGGCTCCATCGTGCAGGAGGGTGTTGGCGTAGCAGCTATTTAACACGATGAGATCCCTCTCCATCATAAGTTCAAGCATTTGGTGTGACGGCAAGTCGTGCAGCTCTAATACCATGAAAGGAACGATAACCAGATTGTACCAAGCCAAGAACACAGATGCTAATCAAACACTATGATCAATAAGATGAAAACAATTCGCCAGAATAACTTTACATAAAACCTTTGCAAACAAATGAGAAACAATATCATATATTATTATGAAACTCAAATTCAATACATTGAGAATGTGCCTTGCTTAAATAGACAATGAATAACAATCTAAGAACCAATCAAGGTCGTAGATCAAGCCATAAATCAAGGAAGTAGCTAGTCATCAAAGAACTAGTCAATACCATAGATCAAGGAAATAACTAGTCAATACCATAGATCAAGGAAAGAACTATACCTAACAACTAAATAATATTTCCTAATATCTAAATAAGATAAAAGAAATATCCACACACATAAGTGGGTGAGAATAAATACAAAAAAGGTAAATAAAGTACCTAGGTGAACATGAGCTAAGGTAAATACCTACTCTAACATTTATATCTACTGAATTTATAATTTTTTACAGATCTCATGGCATAAACAAGTAATTTACAGCCCGCTATACACCTCAGCAAAATGGTGTGGCGAAGCGGAAGAACTGAACAATTATGGAGATGGCTCATAGCATGATGGCAACCAAACATCTACCAAATGAATATTGGGCTGAGGCAGTGGCAACTATTGTTTACATCATGAATAGGTGCCCAACAAAGAGCGTAAGAAACAAAGTCCCTCAAGAGGCTTGGAAAAGAAGGAAACATAGTGTTTCTCATATGAAGGTATTTGGTTGTATTGCATATGCGCATGTTCTAGATGAGTTGAGAAAGAAGTTAGATATTAAAGAACAAAAATGTATATTTGTTGGTTACTCGGAGGAAACAAAAGCATATAAGTTGTTTGATCCTATCAATAGGAAAGTTATAATCAGCCGTGATGTTCAGTTTGTGGAGGATGAAGCATGGGATGGAAGCATAGAGAGGACTGTCAGAATTACAGCTGTTGTCCCTAATGATAATATGGCGGATGAAGTGTTTCCCACACCAAATATAACTCCAATAGTAGCTCCTTCCAATCCCAGGATCGTACCACAAGTTGCAGCTCAAGCTACACCTTCATTCACACCAAGGAGACCTTCAAGGTTGTTGTCCACACCAACAGGGCAACAAACTTCATAAGCATCTACACTGGCATCTACATCAATCGGTATCCTTGAAGCAACACCATCTAGCACTCCAAGCAGTTCTTCATCACCAGATCCAACTCTAGCAAGTATGATGCCATGAAAAACAAGGAGTTTGAGTGAGTTGTATAATGTTAACACAACTAATTCATTTTCAGCTTTTGTTTTATTTTCTCATATTGATGATCCATTAACATTTGAAGAGGTTGTGATTAGTGATATATGGGAAAAATCCATGGATGAGGAGATTGAATCCATTGAAAAGAACCAAACATGGGAGTTGGTTGATTTGCCGGAAGGCAAAGATGTAATTAGTGTCAAATGGATTTATAAGACTAAACAAGATGCTGATGGGAAAGTGCAAAAGCATAAAGTAAGGCTAGTTGCAAGGGGCTTTACACAACAACCCGGTATAGACTTCAATGAGAGATTTGCTCCGGTTGCTCAGTTGGATACAGTTAGGACTGTTTTAACTATTGTTGCCCACAACAAGTGGCCTGTATATGAAATGGATGTAAAGTCTGCATTTTTAAATGGCTATTTAGATGAGAAAGTGTATGTGGAACAGCCACAAGGCTATGAGCTACCGGGTCATGAAGACAAGGTGTATAGGTTGAAGAAGGCACTCTATGGATTGAAGCAAGCTCCAAGAGCTTGGTACAACCACATTGACTCCTATCTCATTCAAAATTGTTTCCAAAAAAGTGGTTGTGAACCAACATTGTACATCAAGGTCAACAAGCAAGGTAATATTTTGATTGTTTGCTTGTATGTGGATGATCTAATCTTTACCGGTGATCTAAACATAGATTCTTTCAAATCAGTAATGAAGAATGAATTTGAAATGACTGATTTGGGTCTTATGAGGTATTTCTTGGGGATTAAAATCCATCAATCCAATGATGGTATATTTATTTCTCAATCTAAATATGCAAATGAAGTTTTGAAGAGATTTAATATGGCAAGGTGCAAGGTATCCCCAACACCGGTTATGACAGGGATGAAGTTAAGCAAGGAAGATGATGGAGCATGTGTGGATTCTACATTGTTCAAGAGGCTGGTTGGAAGCCTTATGTACTTAACAGCCACAAGGCTGGATATTATGTACGGTGTAAGTCTGATTTTAAGGTTTATGGAGTCTCCAAAAGACTCACATTGGCAGGCCAGTAAGAGGATATTGAGGTATGTAAGTGGTACAAAGGATTTTGGTATATTGTATTCCACTTCAAATGATTTCAGTCTTGTTGGGTACACTGATAGTGATTGTGGGGGCAACATAGATGATAGGAAAAGTACTTATGGGTATACTTTTCACTTTGGTACAGGTGTTGTGTCATGGGCATCAAAGAAACAACCCATTGTGACCCTTTCTTCAGCGAAAGCTGAGTATGTGGCAACCACTAGTGCTATGTGTCAAGTTGTTTGGATGCGAAGGACGTTGAAAGATTTAATGCATGACCAAAAGGAATCCACTACAGTATTCTGTGATAACAATTCAACCATGGCATTATCTAAAAATCATGTGTTTCACAAGAGAACTAAGCATATTGATACGAGGTATCATTTTATCAGAGAGCTTGTAAGCAACAAAGAAATTTGTCTTGATTTTTGTAGGTCTGAAGATCAATTGGCTAACATATTTACAAAAGTATTGGCAAAAGAGACATTTGAGTATTTACGAAGTGGCTTAGGAGTTTGTGACTTTGCACAAGTTAGCAGCTCTAGAAAACTGTCAGTTAGCTCTAGAAATGCTACAACAGTTTTTGAACAAACTTGATTCAAATTTCCATGATCTGCAGCTGTTCATAATTAAGGGGGAGTGTTGGAAAATCAAGTCAGAATTTATTGTGCAACTAATATCTGTCTTCCCCCCAGATTTAGCTCTCTGACATATCAGATTTGCATTTAACTATGACTGCTGCACATTTACTTTTTGGTTGATTATTCTCCCTGATTATCTCTTGTCAGAGATTTTGTGTTGACTTGTAAGACAAGTTTTTTCTGTAGGTGTTTATTATTAAAAGCGTCATGTTTTATTGTAAGAAGAAGGAGGAGGAGGAGGAATATTAGATTTGGGAAAAGAAGAAAAATGTGCAGTCCCAGCTCAAGTCTGGACTGGTTTTGTTGAAAGAATTCTTTCATTTCAATAATGTTATTGTTTACATGAAAGTTTTGTGTGCATTTGTAGCTGTCGTTCATTCCTCGAATATGTGTGTGTGTGTGTGTGTGTGTGTGTGTGTGTGTGTGTGTGTGTGTATTGCTGAAGCAATTTGATGCCCAGATCTGTGTTATTTGTAGCCAAGTGTGTTATTTTATTTTGCTCTTATAAATTTCTGTAGCTTCTCATTTTTCTCCTATTTTGCATCATTTAAATCTACTGCATTATATTTTATATTGTTGTCTGAAGATTTTGTAGTTTCTGTAGATTTTGCAGTTTCCCTAGATCCTCGCATTCCCTTCAGAAGGCTAGTGCACAGTTCTATGCACAACAATGTAGTGTGTACGATCTTCGGAGTTTCAAACACAACATTGTTCAAGGGAGTCGACATGGATTCACCTAATCCATAATCGTAATTGTTAAATTGATTCATTGAGTTGTGTTATCATTTGGGTCTTTTCTTACATAAATGATTAGGACACAAAATATTATCTGAATCACTTGTAAATTCAAGTTGTATTGTAAATAGGTGGATCTTTTGCATCTACTTCACTTGTGTTAGGAAATCAATCAATATGAGCAGTTTTTCTTTTAAACATCTCTTCATTATTCCTCTCCGATCAACCTCAAAGATTTGTTATTCTAACAATTGGAGGAAACGAGCTTTGGAGATTTTTGCATTAGATCTAGGAGGAACACCACTACCCATGCACCGATTAGCTTTATACAAGCCCAGAGGTAGAGATGCTTTCACAGGCCTGGAGGCTGGGCGTCGGTGAAATAATTGTAGATGATATTATGGCACCCCAATTGGGGGATTTGATTATTAACTGTATCAAATTATGAGTGCCTCTGCCTACCCAGGCTGTTACCATTTCCGTTATGCATATATAAATATTAGATATTAGTCCACCCATCTGTTTGATTCTCCTCCTTCCTAATGCAGGGTTCAGGTTGGCCCCTACCACTAAGTTGTGAATTTACAAGGGTTTTGAGCACCATGCCTACATTTATAAATTTTCAATTCCCAGTAATGTCAGGCTCTGAATTGTGAAAACATTTTATGCACAACAACGTAGTGAGCAAGAGAGATAGTACGGCATTTTCATTTGCATTGTTTTTAGCATATGATATTGTAGCGAACTGTGATACTCCTTTACAGCCATAGTAATTCCACAGCATCAAACTATTTTGAGGGATACTTACTTAAGAAGAGTGTAAAAAATGAGGAGGCCAACTACAATGATAAATCCCGCTAGAGTGAACTTTGGATTTGTCCAAACATTCAATGCCGATTTTTCAGTTTTCCTGAAAGGATCAATCTCCTCCGAAAGTGGATAATCTGAAGGCCTTGGGTCACGGCTTACATACTTTTGCATATCAAACTGGGAAAATAATTTCTTCTTTCCTTGCTTCCTGAAGTTAGACCAAGCCTTATCCCAGTCGGTAGATAAATTTTCACCTGCAACAGAAAGGCAATAAGAAGCAACATCACAGTATGAAAGTATGGAAGTAAAACAACTCCTACACATTTCTAACGAGCTACTTACTTGTATGATCAACTCTCACTTGATTATATAAATGAATTATCATTATATAAGCTTGAAGAACACATCATGCTGGACAGTTTACCCATGATAGACCAGCAGTTGTTTTTAGAGACTTACTAATCAATGATTATAGTGTTTGTGTGTTAAATTGTACCCTTTTGTCTTCTAATTATTATAAAAAAAAAAAATACAAGGAAAAATGTCATTAGATTAATGGTCCTACTCATGGAGGTATGATTAAAAAATAGAATTAAAATCCAACGGAATAAATAAACTACTTAAAATTGTTTGTGGAAATCAACAATTTAACATATAATTTATGATTGGGTTGTAATTGAAGTAAACCCACATTGATAATAATTGTAAGATAAGGCTAATTATTAGGCACTACACTCACCAAAAACTTTGATGATGAGAAAAGAGGCTAGAGGGTGAAAAGCCTAAAGTGACGAATCATATTCCCGGTTCTTATCCCCTACTAAAAATGCTTACAGGTCATTATTTTTCACTAAAAAATGTGTACACATCAGAAACAAGATTTCTTTTTTGTCTACAAGCTAAAAAAGATACCCATGGTCCAATAACAACTCTGATTCATAAGAATTCTTATTAGTCCAAGCAATATAAATGTGTAGCATCAGAAACAAGCAATAAAAACTCTGGTTCATAAGAATTCTTATTAGTCCTAGATGTTCATTCTTGTGCTTGTTAAAGAGGCTTGTATTGTTATCAGACCAAAATGCCGGATATAAATCAAACTGCGTTTCCCTTAGAATTTGGGCAGCTATATGAGTTTATTTCCTCAATTTAAACAAATATTGTATTTCAACCACTCAACCAGGGAATACTGCAGTTAAGACCCACAATTAGAGCTAATAAAATTCTAGATGTTCATGGAGAATCTAAGAATGTACAGTTGTAAAAATAGTATTCATGAGGTTCGCCCATAAGCTCAGTTAACCACATCTGCTGCCTGAATCCTGAAAGCAATCATGTTTTGGGATCCGGCATGGTGAGCAGGGGACTTTTTCTTTAATACACCATTGGGTTTTTGAAATAAAGACAGGTAGTAAACAGGCCTCACCAGGCTCTGCAAGTAGATCCCCATATCCTGTTTCCGAATCAAACCTAATCCTATTTGACATAGACCTAAATTGGGTTTAATAGAGAGGGAAAGAAAAAATTTCATGCTTATGAAAATCTACAAGAGATACAGTGGATTCAAGTTGTTGAATTTCAAAATTGATGAAATTACACAATTCAGCTAAATACCGTTGTTTGTGTTCTTGTCGTCATTGTTGGAAGCAGAGGCAGAGTCCTTTCTGTTAGCAGAGCGAACTGTGAAATTGAGTCCACGCTGCTTGGGGAAGAAATCAAAGTAAGCTGGTGGGCATATGGAGGACCGCCTGAGTATCGATAAGGGCTGAAGTAGATCCATTCTAACATGTACACAGCCCAATAATACCTGCACCCAACATATACATGTTGCCATTCTGTTTCTTCGGTGAATTCTAGCCACACGTTTCTGTTTCCACGTCACAAGCCACGTCACCGATGCCACGTTTGCTTCCACGCGAAAGTAGCATAACCTACATCGTTGTTTGCGTGCGTACCCTCGGTTTTGTTAAAAAATGGAGCTATTAAATAATGTCTTCCATGCATTGATATAATCTAAGATCCCTTTTCATCAAAAATAATAATAATGTCATCTAAAGAATGAATAAAATTAGAAAACTGGAGTTATTAATAACTAAGAAAATTTTAGGAGTTTATAGAATTAGGAGGTATTTGGGAAAAAATTATTCAATGTTCACTAATAATATTTATTTGATATAAAGTAATTTAATTTTTAATTTGACATCCACTTAATTGTTATTTATAAGAGAAGTGAATTGAAAATTATTTATTATTCTCTAACATTTGTATGCTTCATCCTATAATTTGAATATCACCTTCATGATTCATCCCACAAATTTTTCGTCTATAAAGTTCCTGATTGTTGTTAGCAACCACTATAAAGTCATCTCTTCTCAATCAAATCCAACATGAGTGAGGGAGACCCAAGGAATGTAGGTTTCAAATTGTTGACCACTAACTAAACAACAATTAGTCGAACACCAATTGGTCTACCGACCATACTGCTACCAACAATCACATGCAATAGAGACATCGATAGGGCGGCATCGAAGAAATGAAAGTTGAAGGAATGGAGGTGAAACATTGCAGGGGAGGGGTGGTGATGAAGAAGAGGATTTAGAGAGGAGCATTTCTTCCTTGTCCTTCTCTTACTCTTCGCTTCCTTCTACACACCTTTTGCGTGCTCTCTCATTCCTCTATTTTATTTCTCTTTCCATTTTCGTGTTGCGTGCACTTCCCCCGCGCATTCGCTTTCACTCCCCGATGGTTGCACACTCATTTGTGTGCACCTGCGGACTTGCTTCCTATTTTTGTAAGTCCTTGGCATGCCTTTTTTGTGCATGCCTCTTATTCTCAAGTTTTGTGCATTCCCCGCGCATGCTCATCTCTCTTTGCACTTTTCCCCACGTATTTGCACTCGCGATCCCTTGCATGGCGCACTTCTTCTTCTCCTCTTGGCGCACTTCCACGTGTCACCTTTCTTCACATCCTCACACACCCTCTTGTGCACACTTGCAAGACTCATGCATTATCTTCTCTCATGCCTCATGCTCTTGCATATGCACCTAAGGTTACAACCTTCGCACCAATCACTATGTGCCACGTGTCACTTCCTAGAACTTGTCAAACAAAGTGTAGCTTACGTGGACAAATCTGAAAATTCCAGTTGTTTGCATATCGTCATAGCAAGTGGAAAAGTGACACGTCTTAATATGCTTGCAGTTGAATTGCACATCCCTGTGGCCATTCAAATCGTGCCACGTGTCTGGCATGTTCCTTCAGCACTGTCAAACTTCAATTCGCCATAAATTTTGCTACAAAACTCGAAATTAGGCACACTTGGTCTTGTTGGAAAGTTGCTAACATGGGCTACGCTTTGGACTATTCAAAATTAGATTTTGGCAGGATTTGGTAGGTGAAAATATGGAAACATGAATCAGACAATTTGATGCAGGAGCATCTCTCTTTGGGACACATTTTGAGTTGACAAAGTAATTTTGGTGTGCAAGGTGTCTTAGAAGGTCCTAGAAGTCCATGTCATGTTTTCGAAGTGAGGTCTAAATTTCAAAAATTCAAATGTTGAACTTTCCCTCCAAAAGTAGTATTTTGAACTTATAAGATACCTTAAGTCATTGTGGACATGTTTTGTGGGCTTAGGTGTTGAGGGTGAGTGATAAGAGTTAGTCATGTTAATAAAGACTCCTAATGTATGTGAGAGGAGAAAAATAATGTGTTAGAAGGGCTGAAATGTCATGTTTTACGTTTGAAAAATCATAACATATTAGGGAAAAGTTAGTTAGGGTTTGGAAATCCTATGTATTTGGAGTTGAAGCTCGCATTTAGGGAGAAGTTACTCATTGTGGAGAAGGTATGCTCGTGGAGAGAGCTTTGCAAAGGAGATATTTGTAATACAATATGTTGAAATGAATAGAGTGCTATGTTTTATAAGCTTAAAATTACAAGTTTGACTATATTTTCCAAGTAGACTAGTATACTTTTGATGGTTAACTTGTTAGTTTTGTGTTTATAGCATTTTAATGGAAGATTTAAGCTTGTGTGAGGGAGCATTGAATACCTTATAAAAGTATAAAGTATGTTTTTCATGGAAAAGTTGCAGGTTTGCTTGTGTGATCATCATTTTGACAAGTGATTGAATGAATTACTATTCCATTATTGAGACAAACTATGAACTCATAGAAGGAGTCTTGGCAGTGATGATATGATTACAGATCTTGTGGTGATTGAATTTTATATGCATTGATAGTGGTGGTTTTTACTTGTGTAATGATTTTGTGATCAAGTTGTGTGACATGTGTCATTGAACCCAGATTGATACTTTACAGAGAATTTGTTCAAGAGGTTAGAGATCGTGATCTAGGAGGATATATTAGGAAGGTACATACCACATTGCATCTATATAAGACTTGAAAAAGAGAAGACATTATGTTGAGAGGGGAAAATCATCCATTGCACTATTATTCCTAATTTAAGACATTGTACTGTCAGAAAAGGTATTGACATTTACATTCTATAAAGCTTGTCAAGCATTTATGTTAAGACGATAAATGCATGTGTTGAAACAAGAATGTGAGAGGAAATTTGACCTCTAGTTGGAGTTGAGAGTCTTAAGACTGCACCACTGTTAGACACATAACCAGAATAGGTAAGTTGAACAATGATCTTGAAGTATTTTTGTTTAATTTCAATCACTGATTGATTAGGACTTAAAAAGGGAATAAGACAGACCTCTGTCTAAATTCTTGGCCCTTTAAAATAAGTTTATTGTGTCCTACAAAGAAAAAGGAGCTTCATGGGATACTATAGAAATCCTACCTAGGGTTATGAAAACAGTCAAAGTTGGAGGCCTTAGACTAAACATAAAGAAATAAAAATTTCAAGGGTGAATCTACACATTGTCCATAATAAGATTGAAAAGTAAATTTGTCATAGGAAGTCCTCACTTGAATGGAATTAATGTCAGACATAGAATTAAAATTGTAACAAGGTATTAAGAAGACAATGTTTAAGAAGATGGAGAGTTTTGAAGGACTCAACTACATTTTCCAGGGCTAGAACTTTAAAGAAGCATTATATGAGGATACTATATTGGGTATTAAGAGGTAGTAAGTCTTGAAAAGTTGACAATCAAGAGAAAAGCTTGACAGTTGTATGCTCAAGCCTGTAGGTGTGAGTTTTGAGGATTGAAGGCTAAGTTCAAAGATTGGATAAAGACCTTCCTTGTGGATTTAAGAGCTAAAAGAAGGAATTAATCACCCTTAATAATCCTTAAACAAGATTCAAAAGGAACCAATCCTTAATAAGTTGTCACTAAAAAGGAAATCATGACAGTTTGGAAGAACAAAGGTAAGGATTCCATCTTATCAGAGCTAGGGTTTGAAAATTGACTCACTAAATCACCGTGTTTTATTCTAAAATTTTCAAGATACCTTTCCAAGGGAATATAGAAGGATATTATGCAAAAAAAATTGAAGTTATAAGGGTTCAAATTTCCTATTTTGCTGGCAATTTGGAGAAGAAGTGACTAGACACAGTCAAAGGCTAATGTGAAGAGATGGATTATTAAGAAAGTACCATTTCCCTCTAGAGTTAAAACCTAAGATTTTTCATGCTCAAATAACTTGATAAGGGGTAATCAGAGTGATTGATTTTGTGTCTTGAAAGTGTATGCACTAGAAATTAGATGAGTTGCAAGACTGCCTCCAGGGCTAGTGGGTCTACTAGAGAAAAAATAACAAGTGAAGTATAAGGAGGTACATTAAGAATTGGAGATTGAGATTTTAGGAACATGTTAGGATAGTTGAAAATGACCTATTGAAGCTTTGAAAACTCTCAGGGTATTCAAGGAAATGAAAATGTATAGTTGGAGTAGAGTACATTGCTTAAGAAGCCATTAAGGGCAATTTTGTGAAATAGAGGTGAGATTGAGGAAATTGATTAATTTGATTAAGTGTGATAGTTCAATAACATGGTTTGTGTCTGTGAAACATGGTGAAGTGATTTAATTTTCCAATTTGTGTTTTTAATCCAAAATTGCATGTTTTGTGAAGGCTTCTTGACTTGAGAAAGTGAACTAAATAGCTAGTTCTGACAAGTTTATGAGATTTGGTTGAATCTAACTCACTGGAATGGTTGTGTTGATGATGCTCTGCATCACCATTAATACAAAAATCCAGTCGACTCAACTACCCATATTTGATTAGATTTTCTCCCCTTCCTTCTTCTACAAGTTAATTTGACATGGGGAGACAGATGTGACAATGCTACAGGCAGATTTGCAGGCATTTATTGCATGTTGTTGGTGGTTGTGATTTGAAATCCAATTTTCCCTCTCCTTCTCTCTCATTCTTCTATATATTGTTGAATAATTCTCATTTATAAGGGTTAGACCCTCTTGGATTGTGAGAGCATTATTCAGAGTAGTGTTCCTTTGCATTTTGAGTTAAAGGCCTCAAATTTGATTTTCTGCATGTGGATACTTTCCTCTTTCCACCATTGTAATCAATTGTGCATCCTTTGGGAGCAATAAAAGTCTTGTTTTGTGGTTATTCTCTACCCTAGCTTGTGTTTTGTTGCATCTTCTTGTCTTTCCTTTGCTATATTGGTTTTATGTGCATTCTTTATGTCCCTTGCAGGTTCATTTTCCGTTGTGCTCCATGGAGATGAGTGTGTGAGTTCTAGTTTTGACTGTGGAATGTATGTTTTCCATTCTTTCCTTTATTTTCCCTTGTTTCCACTCATCTGAGAGTGTTCATTCTCCTTTTTCTGTTGTTATCTCCTCCCCTGAGCTTAGGTTTTCATTTCATACATATCCTTCTCACCCTGGTCCCTTGGAGTTGTAGAGTAGTGTTAGGTAGTTGTATTTCCCTTCCTAGGAGTAGTTGTAGCAGTAGAAATAGGTAGAGGAAACTGACCTTCTACGGAGGTTTGTCTCAATTTCAAGGTCCCACAACTTGGAGACAGTCTCATGTTTCCTCAAATCCCCAGGTCATCATGATTTAGGACAAGTGCAATTTTGAGCTCCAACAAGAACTACTAGAGGGAACATAGGTGATCTTCTTCTTTCTTTCGGCAAGTAACATATGGACATGGTGTTGTCTTTGCAAGCTGATATAAGGAGAAAGGTGGTGCAAGGAACAACTCATAGATGTAACATACTCTAGAGATAGTTCTAAAATTGAGCCTTTGTTGTTCAATATTCCCAATGCGAACAATTATTTTTTGCGATGTCAGCCATTTTGTGAAAGGAACGATAACAAGATTGTTTCAAGCCACAAATTATCAAATGCTAATAGAACATCACATTCAATAACTTGAAATAAATTCCATAGAATAAAATTACAAAACACATTTGGAAACAAAGAGTAGCAATATCATAAATAGAACTTCTATATAATAAAATTCAATTCCATGAATTAGCTCAATAACCAGGATGTGCATATAAGAGGAGGGAAGTGCAACTACAACTTAGAATAGTGGTGAGAACTCCCACTAACTGATATTGTCAATTAAGCTGACTCCAAAATACTAGCAAGCTAACTCCACATGACTAGTAAACTAACTCCACGCACCTAGTACACCTAAGCAAACTAAATTTAAAAATACCATTGTTTGTGTTTTTTTTCATTATTGTTGGAAGCAAAGTACTTTCTATTAGTAGAGAGAACTATGAAATTAATTCCATTATGCTTGGGGAAGAAATCAAATTAGGCTAGTGGGAATATGGAGGACTGCTTGAGTATCGATAAGGGCTAAAGTAGAACCATTGTAACATACACTGCATGATACTACCTACACCCAACCTATACATGTTTCTATTTTGTTTTATTCGGTGAATTCTAGTCACACGTTTTTGTTTCCATGTCACAAGCCACACCATTGATGCTACATTTGCAAGCACGTGCTTCCCCGCCAAAGTAGCAGAATGGACGTCGTTGTTTATGTGTAGTACCGTGTTTTGTTAAAAAATTGAGCTATTAAATAATCAGTCTTTTATAGAATGAAAGATTTTAGAGTTTACACAATTGGAAAAATGGAGTTATTAATAACCAATCTTTTAAACCATGAAAACTTTAGGATTTTTTAGAATTAGGAGGCGACATTTAGGAAAAAAAAAATTCAGGTGTAAACTAATAATACTTAACATTTGATGTTTATTTGATTGATATAAAGTAATTTAATTTTAAATTTGACATCTACTTGATTGTTATTTAGAATTTGTTTCTTTTTTTTTGGAGAAGTGAATTAAAATTTATTTATTGTTCTTACGATTTGAATATCACCTTCACGCTTCATCCCACAAGTTTTCCTTCTACAAAGTTCCTGATTTTTGTTAACAACCACTATAAACATGTCTCTTCTCAATAAAATCCAATGGGAGTGAAGGAGACCCAAGGAATGTAGGTTTCAAATTGTTGGCCACTAACTAAACAACAATTAATCGAACACCTATTTGTCTACCAACCATACTAATACCAACAATCACACTTGATCGATGAAATGTAGATGTTGATAGGGTGACATTGAAGAAATGAAATTTGAAGGAGTGAAGATGAAATATTACAGGGAGGGATGGTGATGAAGAAGAGGATTTAGAGAGGAGTATTATGGGGGTATGGAAACTACTGTAGGGAACATAGGCGATCTTCTTCTTTCTTTCAGTAAGTAACATATGGATGAGGTTTTGTTTTTGTGAGCCATTATAAGGAGAAAGGGGGTGCAAGGAGCAACTCATACATGTGTAGACACAAAATCATGCACTTTGGGTAATTATCCACTCCTAATTGCATACTACTATTCATATGATTCCTAAGTAAGAATAATACTAATTAACCCATGTCTTTGGTCACCTTTCTTTGCTTTCTAGTGCCACATTTGATCTTGCACCTTACTTGCTCAGTCTTCCATTTTACACGTTGACATTTATCATCCTAGACACCAACACCCATCTAGGACGCCAACATCAGGCACCCTCATCCCCTTTGGGAGCCCCTGACATCTTTGTACTTTGTTCACATCTTTTGGGTCCTTTCTAGCCGTTTGAACATATTATCTTTTTGGTAGTCGTCCTTTTCGGGGTTAATTATGAAATTCAAGCAAGGGAATCATATAAATATAAAGTTATGTGATCATAATAAAGGACCAAACACTAAGCATTAGCTATCACCACCTAAGGTTGCATCCAAAATGCTATCAA
Organism: Taxus chinensis; assembly: GCA_019776745.2. NCBI lineage: Eukaryota > Viridiplantae > Streptophyta > Pinopsida > Cupressales > Taxaceae > Taxus > Taxus chinensis. The sequence goes on from CM034147.1 coordinate 967,642,130, forward strand.
GAGCATTCAAGCATCCATCTAGCATCCATTCAAGGGAAAGGGACTGTTATTATTCTACATACACTTCATAGGAGGGGAGTCTATTCTATTCCATGCACACATCTATTACATTTATTTACATCTAGCTTACTTTCTCATTATCAAGTGTGACACGCACAAGAGCCACCTAGGGCACGATTCTACACACACACATAGAACTACATTGGGTCTGAGATGTAGTGCAACACTCAGTCGTAAGATCACCATTGTGACAGCTGAGGATAGTCTGACCCCTCATTTTGCATCTTTCTTTTTTAGGATTTGATGTCTCTTTGAGGGTTTTGCAGGTCATTATTTCATTGCAGGTTTCCAGTGACTTCGGTGATCATTGTGCGACCTCATAGCGACCAAAGGTGAACTAATAACAAACAACTTATGACCACTCATAGGAGGTTTTCTGAGCATTTCCACAAGACATATGTTCCCATAAATAGGCCTAGGGCACCCACATGTACCCCTGTCCCTCTTTAGGCACCCCAGTCCAGGCAGATCATCAACTCTGCACACCTTTATGAGATTTCTTTGCTATGCTTCTCCCTCTCTGTTCATCTAGTCAACACTCTGGCACAGTCTAGGAATAATTTTGAAATCAAATAAGTCATCTTACCTCTTCTTTGCACTTAGGGTTTCATATATTTTGGCTTAGTTTTCTTGGGTTAATTTATGTACTTAATTGTTTATTCATTTACTACTGCAATAACAATCAAATTAGGCATATATTTCCATATTTAGCTTAATCATTTTGGTGAACCCAAACTCGATCTCAACACTCTTAGGATCCTCATACCTCTGATTTTCTTATATTCCTAGGATCTCTTCATTATGAGTATCTCTATTAATGATTTTTTGCTTATCAATCCTAAATTAAGAGATAAAATCAAAACTCTCCTAGCTACCACTCACATTCCTACTAATATTCATTCAGATATAGTATATCAAACATTTGTTGATGCATTTTCATAGCATATTGCTTTCATGTCCAATCCTAATGTTGATCTTACTATTTTTTACAATGATCCACCCTTGCATATCATGATCCGCATTTATAATTTGGGTGTCAAGCGTACTTTAATTGATAATGGATATGAACTTAATCTTTGTCCTATGTCATTCCTCGAAAAGGTTGGTCTTTCTACTGCTAATGTTAGTCCATCATGTCTTTCTCTTCGTGCATATGATGGTTATGTTCATCCATGCATAGGTCACATTACTCTGCCCATCATTGTAGGGCCAAAAACCCTTAACATCATTTTCTTTGTCATTGACTTTCTAGTTTCGTATAACTATTTACTTGGTAGGCCATGGCTTCATGCCATGCAAACAGTTCCTTCTATAGTACATCATTGTGTCAAATTCATACATGAGGGCATAGTGTATATACATTCCTAGTGATCATGAACCATTCAAATATTGCGATAGTGATCCCAATATTACAATTCCTACTCCAAATCTGATACTACTAATGAACCACAACCCATGGATACACCCGGCTCATTTACCACCACTTGAAGGTGTTATTTGCATGTTAGAAGTTGTCTCATCTGTACACCACCTCCTCCTGCTACTACTACTGCTATGATTCTTTATCGGGGGCATATCCAGACATTGGACGTCATTCCATCTCCTTCCATCATGAGAAACCTCCATTAGCAAACCTCCATTTACATGCACATTTTTCATGAATGATTCTTATTGGGAACACATTCCATTTGACCCTACTTTCTCAGATACTATATGCACACATGATGGGTTGACTCGGCTAGGCTTTACAGTTGATGACATCTTTCCTCCACCTCATGATCATCATCTATATCATGGATTTTTTCGCATTATCATTGATTATGGTCTTTGATCTTTTATCTCATAGTATTTCTTACACATTCTCTCTGCACTTCTCCACTTACACTCGGATAGTCTTGGCTTGATTACATTGGGGGCATGTTAGATCTTGACCATACTGATATATCATTTCCCATGCCATTTGGTCTCGTTTTCATTTGTAATGACTCCTTCCTTGGCTATTCACCAAATTTCACTCACTGGTATGCACATGGGTGTCCATTACCTCCTTTTACTAATGAAGAATACATTATGGGCATGTATAATTTACATCTCAATGGCTCCTTGCTTGATCAACCTGACACTATCGCCTATCAAGTTTCAGATGCTTCACCATTCGATTTTGATAATGACAATGATGACCTCTTAGATGACATTACTTGATCACACTCATCATCACATACTTGGGGGCATCACACTTATTCCCCCCCCCCCCTTTCTAGCATCAACAACGCATCTTATTTTCCCATCACTTCACATCTAGTCTATCACATACACCATATACATCTTGATACACGCTCGTATCATCATTACCCGATGACACACTCTCGTGCTTTGGTTCACACTTGACTATTGAGGGAGTCCTATATTTATGAACCTCACATACTCCACACTACATGATGTATTACACACCATCCTCTTTCTCACACATATTCTTCACTATACAAGCAACAACAATTGCAACACATTCTTACTCGACATATTTACACTACACTCCTTTCATGCCTATTTATTAATAAAACCTCATCACACCACATAATTTTTTCACTCATTCATCACAACATAAAACCCATTGACACATTTACAACATGCTCCATACTACATCATACAACATACCTCATCTTTTTTTGCATACAATCAACACAACACATTACACATTCGACGATACACACTCACACACTCAATGTGTCTACAATCAATCCATTCAACAAAACATTTTGCACATTCAAAAAATCTTTCTTAACATACACATTGTACACTAGAATTTTCACACATTCATCTCCTTTTACGCATTATCTAATCTACACATTTGTGACATATATTTCTCACATCTATCTCTACACGTTACACTCACTACCCTATGACGCACTCTAGTTCCATGGTACATACTAAAATACTCAAATACTGAGGGTCTACATCTCAAATGGACATCATAACACTCACATGTTCAATCACTCACTCATTCACTCACATTTTCACACTTTATGCTTTGCACTTTTACGATCACTTATTTCTAATACACACAATTCAAACCATTTCCCGATGACACACTCTCATTTACGGTTCATTCTTGACTGCTGAGGGGGCATATACAAATTAACCTCATTGCATGCATACACATCCATTTGGGGGCACATTTCTCCTATTATTCACTTTGAATTCCATTATGTCTCATCCAAAACATACTACATATCTTGGTTAAATTTAGTCTTGCTTACATGTACTTATTACATGCACACTTTATTACACATGCTAGATAGATATCTTGTATGTCATTATCTTTCATACACACATGTGTGTTCACTTGCTTTATAGTTGTGTTGATTCTACAGATCTATACACGTAACATAGATGCTTGGTGCAATACCTATTACCAGTCCCACAGAGGCTCTCAAGGGCATCCACTTTCATACACAATAGGTGATATTCTTTCATTTTTTTTCCATAGACACTTTTTTATATCAAATTATACAAGTTTTGACATACTTTTTATCTTCCTAACATGGGTACAAGTGCTTCATGTGCAACATTTGTTTTACAGGCATATTTTCCACCATGGTTGTCTGTTACATTGATTTTTCTTGCTTGTCATTGTTTTCCACTATTTGTGGGATTTTCCCTTTATCTTGTGTGCACACTTGTCTGATTTTGGCCTAGTCGGCCTTGATTGTCTTGTGACATCATGAGTGATGTGTCCCATGTTTGAAACCCACTTTTTTGCAGTCTACAGTGTCTTCTTGCATATTGTCTTCTTGTGTCCTAGCTTACAAATTGTCTACTTGTTTACTTTCTTTACATTTTATATGAATTTTTTCTTGTACTAACACTTGTCTCCTAGCCACTTTGTTTTCATGTGCCTTGGTTTCTACCAAGAACACTCCCTCTCCTTTGCAGGGTAGAGTTTTAGCACAGCGGTAGGTCCTCCTTTGGGTCGCATACTCCTTCAGTGACGTTGCATGCACCCCAAATAAGGGGGCATCATTTGGGTGAATCAATCAACCCATACAACATTATCATACAGTCACAGTTCACCACATCATAGTATCGGTACAACACAGTCGTCAGTATCAAACAAGGCTCAGAATCAGACTTGGGTCCTTAGCACAACACAAACATTAACACCCAGACCAGGATAGTAGCGCCTATGGGAACCCCTGACCCTTCCTAGATGCTTGTGACTAAGGGGCAATTACATAGTATTTGGCAGTTCAACACATTCTATAGAACTCCACACAATGGATTTTATAGGGCACACAGTCCTTAGCACTCGGCATGCATGTACTACACAACACTTTTTACTTTTGTGTTGGATCAAATTTTTTGAATTGTTTAAATTTTTACACACCATCACAGTGGTGTTCTACATTGTGGGAAACAATTAAAGGTTGGAGGATAACACCAAAATTTTCTCCCTACACTTCTTTCATGACGGGGTGTGAGATTTCCCCAAAAAATCGTGGTTGGCACAATTGGCATGAGATCACCCAAAAAACTCAGTCATTAATAAAAATATACATGATCCTTTCTACACTCTTTCCTCATCAGGGATCATGTGCACATGTTCCTTTTTCACATTTTTCATTTTATATACTTCTTTACCTACTTTTTACATATATACATGCATATTTGACTACTTGTTTTTTCTTCTCTTTTGTGGGTTCGTCCGTATGGGAACCAGTAGTCAACATCATCAACATCATCCTACATCAAAAACAACATAAATCACATTGACATCGACAACAGGCACAATCGTGACATCTACACATGTGTTTCTACCCTAGGGTCACTTTCATCATCACTTTTTGCACTTTCTCCTCCTTAACATCCACGCTCCATATTTTTATCACTTGACATTATTCCTTGTTCCTCTGCATGCTTTCAGCATTGATCTACATGGTTATCAAGTACGCATATCTATCTACTTTATGTTATTGAGATTTCGCTCAACAACATAAAGTGGGGGAAAATGTAGACACAAAATCACGCACTTTCTGTAATTATCTAGTCCTGGTTGCATATTATTATTCATATGATTCCTAAGTAAGAAAAGTACTAATTAACCCATGTCCTTGGACACCTTTCTTTTCTTTCTATTGCCACATTTGGTCTTGCACCCTTACTTTCTCATTGTTCCTTTTTACACATTGGCATTTATCATCCTAGACACCAACGCCTAGCTAGGATGCCAATGTCAGGCACCCTCATCCCCTCTGGGCACCCCTGGCCTCTTTATACTTTGTTCACATCTTTTGGGTCCTTTCTAGCCATTTGAGCATCTTATGTTTTTGGTATTCAGCCTTTTCGCAGGTTAATTATGAAATTCAAGAAAGGGAATCATATAAATATAAAGTTATGTGATCATAATAAATGACCAAGCATTAAGCATTAACTATCACCACCTAAGGTTGCATACATAGGCTATTCAATAGCATTAGCATCCATTCTATCATCCATTCAAGGTAAAGGGAGTGCATTATTTTTCATACACTTCATAGGAGGGGATTCTATTCTCTTCCATACACACATCTATTACATTTATTTAAATATAGCTTAATTTTTCGCTATTAAGTCTAACACGCACAAGAGCCACCTAGGGCATAATTCCGCACACACGCATAGAACTACATTGGTTCTGAGATATAGTGCAACTCTCAGTCGTAAAATCACCATTGTGACAGCTAAGGACATTCTGACCCCTCATTCTACATCTTTCTTTTTTAGGATTTGATGTATATTTGAGGGTTTTACAGGTCATTATTTCATTGCAAGTTTCCAACGACTTCGGAAATAATTGTGCAACCTCATAGTGACCAAAGGAGAACAACAAAAACAACTTTTAACCATTCAAAGGATGTTTTCTAAGCATTTCCGCAGACACAGGCACCTAGAAACAAGCTTAGGGTTCCCACAGGTGCCCTAGTCCAGGAAGATCGTCAGCTTGCACACTTTTATGAGGTTTTTCAATTCTCCCTCTCTGTTCATCTGGTCAGCACTCTGGCATAGTCTAGGAATAATTTCGAAGAAACTAATTCATATTACCTATTCTTTGCACTTAGGGTTTTATATATATTGGCTTAGTTTGTTTGGGTTAATTTTTATACTTAATTGTTTATTCATTTACTGCTACAATAGAAATTAGATTATGCATATATTTCCTTATTTATCTTAATCAATATGTAACATACTCTATAGATAGGTTTAAAATTGAGCTTGTATTGTTCAATACTCCCAATGCGAGCAATTATTTTTTGCAATGTCATCCATTTTGTGAAAGGAATTATAACAAGATTGTTTCAAGTCACAAAGATCTTAGATGATAATAGAACATCGCATTCAATAACTTTAAAGCAATTCCATAGAATAAAATTACAAAACACATTTGGAAACAAAGAGCAGCAATATCATATATGAAAATTCTATATAATGTTATTCCATTCCATGAATTGGCTCAATAACCAGGATGTACATATAGGAGGAGGGAAGTGTAATTATAACTTAGAATAGTGGTGAGAACTCCCACTAACTAATACTGTCAGCTAGGGTGACTCCACAAGACTAGCAAGCTAACTCTAAATGACTAGAAAGCTAACTCCACACACCTAGTACACATAAGCAAGCTAACTCGATAAGTGTATGGATAACCAAAGTGCAAGAATTATCCTAAGTAACAAATAAAAGGATAAATAATAACCTATACTAACAACCCCCATAATGATAGCTTAGGTGTAAGGTGGGTCTCAGCAACAAGGGTTGATGAGGTATCCACGTATAATAACTGGGGAAAAAGAGTTACCATGGATGAAAAAATTCATTGCAAGGTACCCAAAAACCATTAACAACAAAGTAGAGAGAGAAAAATCTTGTTGCAAGGCTTCCCAAGAAGCTTGGCTCAAAAAAATTGTATTTTGCTGAAGAATTTTGGTCTGCACTCTGGTCTAGATTCACTGTTTGATCACAAAATTCAAAATCAACTCACACTGTGATACAATTGAATAACTCCATACCAGGAGACTGTCAATGGAGTCTCTATACTATAATTCAACAAAATAACTACCCTTCAGAATGATAACTAGCTTAAAAAACTAACTGAAAGAGATTTTCAAAGGTGATGTCAAAAATGCAAGAAATAACCAAACATAATTTGATCTACTACTAGAATATGTGCTTCACTAACTACAAAAGATAAAGGAAAACAACACTGAAGAAGAGTGATTAGCACCACACCATGCCATATTACTAAATAGGTGGAGTGACACTTCTAAATCTTTATGAGTGGCCACACTGCTACTTGAACACTAATAAGATGACACTGAGATTCAATATAATAGTTCCTCATAAGAGAGACTATCAATAGGCCTTAAAAAGTTTCAAAAATATAGATACAAAATCTCTTACAAAAAGATACACTCTACACCTACTGAAGAAAATAGGTCAAAAAAGGAGCATTACAATGTAAGAGAAGAAGAAAGTGGAGCAATAAGTTGAATGTTGGAGGAGAAACACATGTAGAGTCCTCTAAATGAATGCTTATGTCATTTTCAAAAGTGGTTAGATATGCATCCCAAATGAACATAGATGGCTGAAGAAGATGCTTGCAAGTGATTTTATCCAAAGTGCACAACTTGAGCATGCAAAGGAAAATCAAAATGTGTATGAGGATGATTATTTCTAACACCTAAAATCTCAAGTTTCTTAGTCCTGAGTGAAGATTCAAAACTCATGTCTAGCTCATAATCATTTTAAAGAGTTGAGCGGACAAAAACATGAGCTCTATCAACAAATGATTACATTAAACTACTTGCTCAAAAATTGATGGCATGACATTAATGCCACTTAACATGTTGAATATGTGAAGCAATACCTTGTGAATTTCTTCCAATACCTCTATCAAAATAACCTATTTAATGGAGTGTGCGAGAACCAACTGTAGTGGTATGCTTATCAAAGGATCCACGCATGTCAGTAGAAGGCACTGAATCGGGATACATAGAATGTGTTACTACAATAGGAACATGCATGTAACTAGAATATGTAGTGACAAGCTTAATAGGACTACAAGCATCATAAGCACGAGCATGCTCAGAAATTGAAAAATCAAGCCCAATGGGTGCAGGGGCACTAGATGTAAGTGGACTAGGAGCAAGGGTATAAGAGTCTACAATTTGAGGATGATGCTATTGGCTAGCAAGTTCTTGTTGTAGAGTGTATGAGTTGATCTTTACTATGAATGAGGGCATGTAGAAGATAATTTGTCTGTGTGAGAAATCTATTTTCATCCAAAAATTTGACTAGGTCCTCCTAAATGGAACAAACTTCATGTAACAAAATTTTATTCTTAGATTGCAAAGAAAGGATGTCCATGATAGATATAAGAATACACTCAAATGATACAATACCCAAAAATTTATGATGTTAGGCTCAACTAAAAATTTGTCTCTGTGTACATCACCCCTCGTAAATTATATTAGGCAACCCCTCCCCAAATTTTGGAACTTTATAAATTAGTGTGTTTTACAATAAAAATAGGGTCAATGCATGGGAAATGAAAAAATATTAACTTTTACAACAGACAACACTCAATTTTGAGCTACTGATTAAAATTTATTAAATAATTACTTTGTCATAAATGAGACCTATTTTAAATACATTTGCATTGAAATTTTAAAAAAAATGCACTTCACAAAATTGAAAGTATTTTTTCCTTCACAAATTAAATTTTTTGTTGGGGGCTATACTTATTAACATACTAGTAGGTGTAGACACCCCAAAATTACACTTCTGATTCCACTTGTTCCCAGTGTTATCATAGTACGCCCTATTATTCACCCATTTGTGATTAATTGATTAAATTAATTAATTTATACACATTGTACCCCTTTGTATTAATTAAATTAATCCCATGTATCATTTGTATCCATTTAGCTAAGTTAATTATTATTTATTAATTAAATAATTAATTAATTAAGTGTGTGCACATCCTAGTCATCTGCCACTTGATCAACATCCACCTAGACTCCACTTAGACTCCACTTGTACTCCCTATCCTTATCCTAGTTAACTACACTTCTAGAATCCTAGAAAGGTGGGGGCAATTAAATTGCACGTACAACCTCCTTTCTGGATGCATCTTTTTGCAATTAATTTATTTACTGCCCCCGACACTATTGCAACTTCCCACAATGTTATTTTTAGCATATTCATTTATCCCTGTATAACCAACTTTAACCACTTTTGCCTCTATAAATTGCAAGCTTACCTTCCTTGCAAATCCTTTTCAATCTAAAGTACAAAAACTCTGTTGAATTCATTACGTTGGTAGAATTTGCAATCAAAGTTTGGAGAGTACTCAAGAGCATCCAAAATCATTTATAATATTCATTTGCAAGGTTTCATAGGAGACCCTTATTTTAGGTTTCCACAGAAGGTTACTGGAAGGTTTGCAAATTATTTGTTTGTCTTTCATTCTCAGCTAATTTTTCTTTGTTTACATTTTGGCAAGCCTGGTGGGAGTCACACCCCTCCTCTTTCATTTTTGTTTCATTTTGTTTGTCTCATATTGTTCTTGTAGTGTTTTTGTGTTGTTGTGCAAGTTTGGAAGACCAAGTTGTTTTGTTGGCAACAATAATTTTATAGATCACAAACAAAACAAAATAACATATTTTGTTATATTTCTCAGTTTTTGTTGATTTATTGTGAGTGGAATTTTTTATTTGGAGTATAGCAATTCTTCTTAGTGTAAAAACAAAATTGGTTTGGTTCTTTGTTGTTGTAATACACCTGCACACACAAAAAAAGAGCTTAGATTAGATTTTTATTAAAAAAAAACTGAATATATATATATATATATATTAATTGGTATACAAGTCTATTTTTTATAAAAAAATTTAATATTTCAAAAGAAATTGATAACAAAAAAAAAACTATATATAAGCCCCTACCCATACCCCTCCCTCCTCCCTACCCAGCTCAGCTAGCTCGGTCAAGCCACCTCACCGTCCACACCAACTCGACCCCCATCCCGCCCCAACTCATCCTACCTACCCAACTCGCTACCCATCCCCTTTGTTGTTCCCCACAAATCCCAACACTGAACCACCTATTCTACCCATCCCTCGACCTAACTATGTCCTGTCTCAGATCCCACCTTGCGATCCCAACTCACCCAGCCCCCTGTCCTCGACGCTCCCGTTTCCCACTCCATTTTCACCTTGTTCTCCCTTCCAAGCCCTCGGCTTGCCTATTCCCAAGACCTGTGCATCTCCCTCACTTCCCACTCTCCAATCCCACCCTGTGGACTCACCCACGACCCTAACCCTGTTTCCTCGTCCCCTAGCTCACTGTTGAGCCCACCTATCGACCCATCCCCAACATCGAGCCCTCCAAAGCCTTGTCGATCTCAATCCCTCTCCATTCACCTCGCCTAACGCCGCATCCTCCCCACTCACCTCGCCCCCAGCTCAGACCAAGCCACACCTCCACAACCCCCCTCCCTTCACCCTACCCTGTCACTGACTTGCTGACCCGAGCCCTCCCTGGCTCGCTTCCCTTCTCCACACCGAGATTCTCTCCCACTAACTTGCACACACAACACACATCACAATAAATATTAGGTTTCTCATTTTAATTTATATAGTTTCCTTGCTTTAGGTTTTAGTTTTAGGGTTTAATTTTTCTCATTTTCTTTTATGCTTTGTTTTATACCTATCTAATGGCTATTTATTTTTATTTTTATTTATTTATGTATTTCTTTTTATTTCTCCTTAGTGCTTGATATTAGGATTTCTTAGTTCGTTTTCAACTTAGGTATTTTTTTAGTTAATTACATAAATTCCTTTGTTCTCTTTAGCATTTGGTTAGTTCTTTTCCTTCTGTCATTCATCTATTTCACTTAATTCAATCTTTCTTTCACTACGTTAGGACCTTTCTATTATTATTTTTCATACATTTTGTTCACTGCGACTAATTATGTAATTTGATTTTGTAGGGTTCACGGACGCTTTTAGTGCGCTAACTATCACACTTGCATAGTTACTGTTCTTGAAAATTTCAATTCCATTTTTGTAGCCTTTTAGTTACTTTTGCATACGATTTATCATTTTGCACACTTGACTAACATTTTCTCACGTGTTTTTGCATTTTTTTCCTTTGTCGTTTTCTTTTTTTTTACACTAATCACGACTCACTCACGCATATGCTCTTCCCTTGCGCTTTTTTAAGTGACCTTGGGAATCAGAAATGTGGATGTTTCTTTTTCATTTTTTGGGGAATTAGCGTTTCACTTAACCAAAGCTAAACCACACATATGCTCTTTCCTCGTGCTTTTTAAGTGATATTGGAAATCAGAAACGTGGGTTCACTTATATTTTCTTGTTTATTTATTTTATTTTTCTACGTCATTCCAGAAAACTTTCTAATTGTTTTTTGCAAGATCCGCTCTCACACAAGGTTGTAAAAACATTCAAAAAATACTAACTACAACTTGCCAAAGGAGTATAAATAAACCACATTAAGATCAAAATATAAAAAAACACCACATTCAAAACACTTGATTTGCAAGTTCGGTTAAGAGCTACAGCTCGACTGCTTAACTAGAACATAACCCCCTTGGCATAAGCCTTAAGCTACAACAAAGGGGGGTGGTTCTAGGAACCCCAAATTAGTCCACACCTTGAGGGAACTGGTGGATGAAACAGGAACCTTTTCTCCTACTTGACTAGTAAAGCCTTATGAGCTAGACTCATGGATATCCTTTGTGGCGACCCCAGTGTGATTCATTTTGAGAAAGGTCTTTGCTCAGGGTTTAAAAGGGGGTAAAGTAAATTCGTCAGCTAGCAATAGCGTCACACTCACTCGGATATACTGTTGACACCTAGGAAGCCACGCCTTGTCCAATCCAATCTAAGATAGAGGCCACAACTTTCATTTCACCATTTTTTATTTTTCTCATATGTTGCACACTTGTGTTTCACTTTCGTCATTCATGTTTTCTCTCTCATCCATCTTGTCACTTTGTACATATGTTTAAGTCTTGAGTTTTGGATATCCATATTCACACTTAAGCACTTTAATTTTCATATAACTCTTGATGTTGTGATACTCATTTTATCACAATCAAGCACTCTCTTGATCACCTTGATCTTTCATTATCGTAAGTCTTAAGTTTAACGTTATTTTGTTGAACTCTAAGCATTCCCCATTATTACATTATCGCATTTCACATTTACTTTCTCAACTTATTGAAATTATTCACTATCATTCTCTACCCACTCTTACGTTGTCGCATTTTTGCATCCACTTTGTTGAGTTGCGATGTCTTCCATTTTTTATCCTAAACATGTTTAATTATTCAAAAAGAACAAAAAAAGAATAAAACTTAGTATTAGAGCATTGTTTGTGAATCAGAAACGGTAAAGTGTGTACAAAGAATGTTAGGAATTCCATTTATTAGCAGATATTTTAATCATACCGTTATCATATAATCGCCTTCTTCACCCATTCATGACACGGGTTAACCTTGTTCCTCTTGGGAATTATGTGTCTTGAATTTGTTATGGTTCTTACCATTTCATATCTTTTTTACCTACAGATTTTTCTCGAAGCTTACTGTCATGAAGAATTAGGAGGGATATAATAGAAAGGGAGAAGTAGAGAAGAAGGAAGAAGTTGATGTTTCTTACAAAGAGGATTTCTTGATGAAGAACTTGTTGATTCATGCTTCCCATTCTTGTTCCTTGAATTCCTTGTTGAACTAAGTTATCGCAGCCATCAACTTATCCACCTCTGTAATGTGCACACATAGCCCAACACCTTGATCCATGTTATGGGGATATCACTGATCTTCCTACATTGATTGAGCCATACTTCATGATCCATTGCAATTGCAACAATGCAACTTCTGATGTTGGCCAGTGACTCTAAATTGTCTTTATTGAAGGAAAAATAATCACCTACCTCCTTCTTGGCCAGATCCTAGAATGCAATGATGATATATTTTGATGATGATTCCTTAGTGAGCAGAGGAAACTCAAATATTTGAACACAGTGGTAGACCCTATTCAAGATTTTGAAAACCTATTTCCTGCGGGATTCCAATTCAGATATGGCATTCTTGAGCATTGTATATCTTGCATCCATGATGCAAATCCAAACTTGAGGCAAGTCTTCGGCAGTTGATGCAAACACTTTTTTTCTCATTAGAGTGTGAGAATCAAAGGAACTCATCTCGCATATTAGTGGGAAAACCTCATCCAAATGGTTGACTTCTTTTACAAACTCTTGCTTTGCTTTTCTCACTGCTGAAAATGTTCCAAGGGCATAATTCGATGAGAGAAATGAGGTCTGGACACAATGTTTTTCCTTTCTCAATTATTTTCTCGGCTCATCAGGTGTTGACATGGTGTTTTCCACTGGAGCATTATTAAGAGCTCGTTGTGGAATCAATTCATTATTACTTCGGGGAAGCTCTAACCTCCACGGAGACGTGCTCAAAAACTTGAATGTTCTACGATGAATTACGCTTCTTGATGGATCTTTCTTGTCTCAAGGAATTCAACACAACTTGTTCACCTAGCCCACCAAGTTCAACTAATCTAGCTCACTTTGGATAATTCACCAAGCTCACTCAATTTTCAAACTCGTGGAGAGTGGATGCATTCAACCTGGTTGGAGATTCACAATGATGATCTTTGTGGATCTTGAACCTTTTTTTATGTCCTCTTCAGACAAACAATGCCTCTCGTTTTCCATTGTTGCACTCTACAATGTTCTTCTTTGCTCATGTACACCATTGTGACCGAAGTGATGCCTTGGGATCCCCATTGAGGATGAATTGCCTTGTTTGAACTTAGACCACTTTTGCACACCCCTGGGAAGATGTTGAAAAGAAGATACATGACCAAAGATACAACCAACTACAGCTTCTAGCACTCAGAATGAGGATTTACTATTTTTATAAAATGTCATTTTTCACCCTTTTCAACTTCAATCACCTTGTTTTTTCCTCTAGATGTTTTTTGTACACGCTACCTTTGAAGAATTTACCCATTGTGAGAATTTAATATTTATAGTAAGTTCTCATGTAGAGACTTACTATTTTTGGAAAATGGATTTCTCGACCTCATATTTTTATGGAACCAAGTTTTTTGTGATGGGTTTTTCTCTTTATCTCACATACAAATTTTTAGCTCAAACCAATCACTGGAACACCGGGAAATAAAATTTTACAAAATGTGGGCATGAAGTCAAGGTTTTCTCTCTGTATAAAATGAGGGATGTGCATGTAAGTTATATTAATTTGGTATTCAAGGCACCTAGAAATGGTGAAGAACACAAAAAACCTCACTTCAATCCATGCACCAGTTTACAAGATATGAATATTTCTCTTTCGCAGACTACGAAGTTAATCTAGCAAAAAATGAACCTAGAACTTTAAAAATGTGTGTTTTTCATGAAATTTATTCTACAATGATCATAGGAAAATGGAGGGGTGAATTCAAGGATAAAAATGGAGTTGAAGGAATCTATAAAAAAATTGCCAAAGTTCCGGGTAGAAACAGAGCAATGTGGGGGAAGTGAAAAAAATGGCTAACTTCGAGTTATATAGACATAAGAGAGAGAGAGAGAGAGAGAGAGAGAGAGGAAGGGGAGATGCATTTTTATTCCCCCTTGTCCCCTTGGAAAGGAATGGAGAGACACCAAAAGTGTGCATTATCCTGGTGATGACAAGTTTCAAGCATGCGTGAGTTGGAGCAAGGGTTAGAAATTTGGCAAAATGTGCTTATCGGAGCCTCCTAGGGTCATGAGGCTTTAGGTGGGGGTAATTTTTATTCCCCCCTTTTCCCCTTGAAAAGGGATGTAGGGACACCAAAATTTTTCATTAGCCTCATGGTGGCATGTGTCACTGGAAATTTTGGCTAAGTACGGAGCTTGTACCTTGGAGAGGAGCTTGAAAATGACGTTGTCAGAGCTCCCAGATGAATGTTTGGGAACTTATTTATTTTATTTTGAATGGAAACAACATTTTTATAAGTATGGTATGGGTCCCAAGGTCTAATTCAGCTTGAAACCTCCAAAAAAATGTCCTTTTTTATTTGGACTGCCAACTATACCTATGAAGAAAAAGTTATGGAAAGAAATTCATGGGTATTGTGAAAATTTTGATATTATCACCATGTGGGGTATTAAATCAGATTTACATTTATATTTTTTTTGAATCCAACTCATTCTAGAGCTCTTGGAATCATCTACTGAATCTCATGCACTTTTTCATAATGCAAGCTCCTTTGACCTCAAAAACTCACTTTTGCTTAATCCGGAACCGGAATCTCCAAATCTTCCCTAAATCTTCCTAAATCACTTGCATAATGATCTTGGATCATGAATAAAGTTTATTGGTGAATTTATGACTTTAACTTAGCTTCGTAGAATGTGCACCCACCTGAGAAATGCTAAAAATAGCCATTCCCAAGCCTGCTGAAAGATCTATCTTGAAAGACATTGTCTCAAACGAATCACGTGAACTTTTTTTCCTCTTATCAACACATGGGAAAGGTTAGGACCACAGAAAATAACATTATATGGATGGTGATAGGCCTAGCACAAGGGATGAATTGTTCTAGAAGGGTGTCTGGGAAGGTTTACAATGAAATTTTTTGACATTAGGGTTTGTTGTCATGCTTAAAAATATGAAATTTTCATGTTGCAGATTTGTATGACAACACCAGTGTTCGATCTTGGCCCACACTCTCACATGACATGTTGGTATAAAGTGACATCCATGTTGAACCTAGATGTAGTAGTTGAATTCAATAACCATAATACATGGAAAGTAAAGAGGTTTGCGTTGAACTAATATAACAACAGAAAATATGTAAAAATGACGAAAAAATAACCATAACATAAAAAATGATATATCAAGAATAAATTTTGACACATGTTACAACCAACATTAGGTTAGTTAGAAGCTTACTATGATAGCTTGCACTATTGTTTAGATGTTCCTCCATTTTAGAACCACAATCCCATTTGTTAACCCTAAATTAAATTTTTGGTTTAATTTAATTAGGTGTATGCTATATTAGATTTGATTATTGATTTAACAAGGATATCTTCTAGCTCTGACATGTCATCATCAACAATATCTTCATGTTTTGACATGTTATTCTGATTAATTGTTCCATGTGGTGAGTGTGGTGACATGTTATTATGATTAATTGTTCCATGTGGTGTGTCTGGTGAAATGTTCTTCTCATTAATTGTTTCATATGGAATACAATTATCAGTGGGGATTTCTACATTAAAAAAGGACAAGGGTTTGACTGTGATCTTGAAACTTTAAATTAAACTAGAAAATGCATTAAAAAAATTCTCTTACCTGTGTTTGAAGTGGATGAAAGTTATGTGTGTTATTTTTTTGGTTTCCTAAAATATTTAAATATGTTGATTTTCCTTTTTAATTGATATGTATTCTTGTTATTATTACCAGAGGCAATTTTACCTAATACCAATTAAAATGTAATTTAAGTATATAATCATGGATGAGCCAGATGTAAACTATAAAACTAGTTACATATGTGTACCTTATGCTACCAATCGGTAGCATATATATGTTACCGGTCAGTAGCATATACTCTACTTGTAGCCTTACAGGAAATTTTGAAGCATATATTCTACCGAATGGTAGCATATTCTATAATCAATGGAACAGTTAGAATTTGCAATACATGGGGTCTTATATATTGTCGTATGGTCGTGATTTTCTATCGATCATCAACACCCACACTAAAATCGGAAGTACGAGTTGATGTTTAATATCATAATTATAATTAAAATGTGTGTGTGTGTGTGTGTGTGTGTGTGTGTGTGTGTGTGTGTGTGAATGTGGAAAATTTCTGTTTTATGGTAAAGGTGATTTTAATATAAACAATCGGCTATTAGTTTCAATTTATGGCGAACTGACCCAAAAAAAACTTATACCCATAAAATTTAGGTGAAATAGCAAGTTGTCGACCCCTTAAAATTTACCAAAACCAAATTACGAAATCCAAAATATTTGTGAATTAACGAAGATTCACCACTAAAATTTTTAATAGGCTCTCCCGTAAACTTCGTAACTACTCTATCATGGAGTTCTTGATCCAATGGCATGGCATGAAACCATAAGATGTAACTTCGGAACCCCTTCTCCATATTCAACAAGAGTTCCCACAACAATAACTTCGAATAAAAATATTTTTTATGGGGGAGGGGATGTTAAGACCCTTCATCCTACCCTTTTTTTTACATTATCAGTGTAATAGATTCTACAGGAACATATTCTTTGTAAGTTATCCCATGAGCTATTAAAAATAGTTCCACATGCATGGGTAGTAATATTATTTTCTAGAATAGAACTAGTATATTAGGGAGTGCTTAGGCCAATAAAATCATCCATGAACAATATTATATTGAGATTTCTCAAAGGAGGTTGCCCCCTTGAGGTGGCTTGTGATTTGGTAATGTGATTTCAATCTTTCCATTTAATAAACTAATATGTACCACATTATGTTGTTTGGCTTAATCTATCACAGGATGTTCTTAACACCTTTATATTGATGATGGTGAACATATTTTTGGTGATAAGGTATATGCATTAGATTGTGTGTATGTTGTAAGGTGCCCATCATGAAACTAGGAGCTATGAGATATTTTAATTTCCTTAGCTCCTAGGAGGCCTTCTTTGATGAAGGACAAGGTGCTAGACTTGTCATAATTTTTATTAGGGAAGGGAAGTTTGGATGTGGAATGGGAATTGGAAGGTAGACGATGCTTGGGGAGAGGATTGTGATGCATTCCAATGTTAGAAGCATAGTGAATGAGATGGGGGTGAATCAGTCATACAAAAACTTTTACTTCATTTGTCATTACATACATTCATCATTCAAACCATCCATTCAACATCCAAAAACAATGTGAGATTATTAAGTGTGTATTAACCATTTATAAGTGTAAGAGACAAGAGAGAACAAATGAACACCAGATATAAAGTGGGAAATCCTCAAGGGGAATAAAATCCATTGAAACCTCCTCTAATATTACTCATAACAAATGACTCATGTGAATATTACACATCAAACAAGATTTTTTTAGTGAAGCGCCCACTTCACAAGGAGCACCCACCCCTATTTAGTGTAGCACCCACTATAAAAGAAGGCTACCACCCCCTAAGATGACTAAGCACCCACCTAGCCACCTAATCAAGAAAATCACTTAAATATTGTTTCCACCATACACAAACACCTTTCTTTTTATAGATATAGGCTCTCCAAGGTGGCCACCTCCTCATCACTTCACTCAGTTTTTAGACATTTCCTTCAATAGTATATACCTATTTATTTTGAGCCACATGCTCAAACATGTTTTTCACACATGATTTAAAAGAGGGGGAATTTATCGAGGTGTATTCTACATTTCCAATAGACATAAACACAGACAAAATTTTGGGGAAAAATATAGGTACAAACAGGGTACATGCACCCAAAAATGCAATTAAACATAGAATCTTGGAAAAACAACATGGGGTCAAAATTATACACTTTGGTCAAGACCATCCAATATGGTCTTGACCCCCTATACATTTATAATTGGGGTCAATTTCAACAAGTTTTTTCAGATTTTTCAGCTATATACATGGGTTTTCAATAATATTACACATTCAGATTACTTAGCTTTTATTAGTATAAGGGATATGAAAGTTTTTGTTCCTTCTTTACTCGATTTCAATTTCAAGAATCTTGGGGGCATGTGTATCCTTCCTAGTTCAGTTTTGTTAGCACATTTTAGTGTTTGTTTCATTTCATACTCTATTGTTTGGCATATGGGGAGAGTTTGGGGCAACCTATTCTATTTTGTATTATATGTCCTTATTTACAAAATAAGGTCTAGATCAATCTAAAGTGGTGTGATCCATGGGGCTACGGAAGATAGTGAAGAAAATAAAATCTTTGTGGGTAGAATTACCTCTCTTATTACACTTTAAGGAAAAGGTGTCAGGGATTCTAAATAAATTTGATGCATGGTCTTCTTCCTTTGTAAGGGTGCATTTGTACCTCTTTCTTTCTTATTTTCTTGCACATTTTCATGTTAGGTTTCATGCACCTAAGACTTTGGCACTGATTGGGAACTAATCACCCCCAATCCTTCAACAAATTTAAGTGATAAAAATCTCTAAGCACGAGAAAACAAAGGTATATTCTTTCCTTGTTTACATATTTTCATTGTAGATACATGCAAAAGTGCAAATATTTTCTGTTACAATTTTTATTTGAGTTATGGTCAATTATATATTATGGAAATAGACTACACTTTGTGTTGTAGGTTTCATCATGGAGAATTCCAACATCAAGCATAACAATGCTACTACAAAACAAACATTCAAGAAAAGGTAAACTGCGTTTACACAATCAAGTACAATTTCCTTTAAGTATGCAACTTTCAATTTCATACTTCAAAGGGGGAAAATGTAGACACTCAAATTTGGTAATTTTCACTTTGGTAACCCTTGATCTGACTATGCACTTTTGCTATGATAAATTCTACTTCTTTGTTCCCACTTAGTACTTTCCAAATTCCATTGTTTAGTTTATTTATCTTTACAAATTGACATGTTGAGACATCCTAAGAATTCAATGCATGAAATCAATAGAGAGATATCCTTTTACCATCTCTAAACTTCATTCATCATGTTCCCTACTCATGTCTAGGACCATACAGTATGGTTAGGTCCATACCATACAAACCGGACCTCTTTGTACGGTCTTGGACCGACATGTATTCCAACTGCACTCTCAACTTCAAATATTTCATTGGGTCTTATACTTCATCTTGGTCAACCTTTAATAGAAAAATCATCTATGGAACCCTATATAATCAAATAAACACTACCTCATTTGCTCACCTATAAATCCTAAGGTAATGCACTAGAGAACTCACTTCATACACTTGTAAAAGGCATCCAAAGCTCCCTAAATCTCAAAATTGCACATCTAGTGTCATTAGGGAAGCACCCACATCAATTTTGAAGCTGCAAACCAGATCAAGGAAACCATTCTCTCACTTACAACCATCTAAACATTCTTTATCCAAGTGTTTTAGTAAGATCCAAGTATAAGAAAACATGGTCAAAAGAAAGTGCCAAATATGATTAATCTATTTAGATATCACATGTTAGGTGGAGAAAGACATGTGGTTTGAGGCCTCTTCAGAGTAGTGCCAATGTCAGTGGTACATAGGGCTTCCCACAACCATTATAATGTTTGTTTTGTAGGACTTTTCATTCATGGATAGGGTTTGAGGTTATGTTCACTACATTGGGAGAGCTTAGTTATATGTGGGAAAACTAGGTTATAAC
Organism: Taxus chinensis; assembly: GCA_019776745.2. Lineage (NCBI taxonomy): Eukaryota > Viridiplantae > Streptophyta > Pinopsida > Cupressales > Taxaceae > Taxus > Taxus chinensis. The sequence continues at coordinate 967,662,615 of CM034147.1, forward strand.
AACAGACAAATCTAGGAAAGTGGCTCCCAATTCAAAAAGTTATGGTGTCAACTTAGACTAGGTCTATGATTGTACAGAAGGGTATGGACCATATGATATGGTCCTGACCTAATGGTACAATCCTGACCTATGTGTAGTTACAATTCTTTCTAGTTTGCAATGGTTTCGGAGGTTCCATTCTCCTAGTTTCTATATTACACATTCCCATATCCTTTCAGAAATCATCTAAAATCAGCTAAGTACCCTCATACATTTGTTTTATATATTTTATTGCATGTTAGGTTAATTGGTGTATGTAAAATCTTCATATCGAATCCGAGTTACAAATATAAATTAGTTCTTATAATGTTGCATCTTTGTTAGATTTGTAAATCAATTCTAATATATCCTACACCTAATTAAATTGAAATAGAAATTTAATTTAGGGTTAAACAAATAGATTGACCACCCTCATAAGGAGTTCATCTTTGTGTTGGGATTGAAGGATTTGGCCAATATCGACATGGTTGTTATTTTTAGTGATGATCCATTATCATTAATGGGGAAACTTTGGTGGATTAGGCTCGAATATCATCAATATCAAGTAATGGATTCATGGAAGCATGATAGATGAAGGGATTGGTACAAGGTGTTGTTTGGGGCACCATATGGATTTTTTTGGTGTTTTGCTTTTGAGTTTGGGTAAACTTGATTTTTAATTTAGAATTGGATGAATTAGGAATGGTTATAGATTGGATGAATATTGTATTTGGATTAGATTAGGATGGATTCTAGATGAGGATTTATTTTGAAAAGGATTATGATTGGCTAGATATTAATCTAAATTAGATTAATATTAGATTGGGCATAGAAGAATGGTTGGATAAGATAGTTGGAAAGGGATGGACTTAATTTGATGATGGATTGGGGGTTCGAATAAAATTGGATGAAGTCGTGATTTTTTTTATAAGGAATGATTTATATTAAGTCCTTGTTTGGTTTTCATTTTAGTGTGAGGCCTACAAACACACAAGTATCAATAACACACAAGAAAGAATACATAAGCCATAAGCATATGCTAGTAGTAAGGGTGTGAAATTTTGGTTTGCTTCACATTTTCCATTGTTTCCAAACTGTCAAATTTAAAATCATTGAATTTTAAATTGTTTTCATAGGTTCAAATGACATGTATTATATCCTATCAACATCCAAGGAAACTTAGAGCTCAAAATAAGGTATGAAGTCCCAAAACCTAAGAATCCCCAAGATCTCGAGAAAAAGAGACTGACCAAAATAAGGAAGGCGAGATTGAAGAGTCTTGTTAGCTCGGTTGGAAAGTTTGTCTCACAAAATTTTGTTAAGTCTCGTAAAAATCTTAAGTCTTGTGGAGGCCGAAAATTCGCAAGAGCCTAGAATTTCCAAGAGACCAAAGAAAAATCAAAGAGCCCAAGAATTCCTGAGAACTCAAAGTCCTGAGATCCTGAGACACCGAGGCTTAGGGATCAAATCATGTTCCTCCTAGAAGCCATAAGTTCCTGAGAGTTTTCCTGAAGAAGGATCAAAGGAATAAAGGGAAGCTCAAGAACTTGATAGTTTCAAGACTCAAATATTGGGCCATCTCAAAGCCACACGGTCATGAGATTTTGTGAAGGAAGATCCATGAGACAAAAGCCAACCCTAGAGACGAAAGCACAATGAGGAGCCATGTGGACCAAACCACATGCCCTTGGTTTCTAAAGGCACAAATCAAATCAAATAGATTTACAAGATCATGGAAATTCACAAGGAGAAGAAAATAAGGAACTCGAGATTCCCGAGATCGCAAGACTCACGGATTGAATCACATTTCACCTCAGAGTCACATGGTCATGAAGTTAAGTAAAACAAAATCCCAAGTCCTATGAATCCTGAGAACTTGAAGACCCGAGCTCAAGGTGGGAGAAGCAGCTAAGGCATGAGTTGAAGTGACGTGTCATGGTCCCACATGGACCAATGATGGTAATCCATAGGTCCCAAGGATGGATCAAGGCAAGATAAGAGATCAAAAAATCTAGAGGAAGCCCAAATTCCCGAGATATAGAGAGGTGAACATGTGGACTAAGATTTTATTAAAGATGAGTCACCAAATACCTTTAAAAGCTCGAATCAAATAAAAAAGAGGCACGTGGAGGGGAATCATGCATTAAAATAAATGGTCGAAATGTTTGAATCAATTAAACATATCAATGGCCTAAGTAAAAATGAGGCACGACAAAAACATAGTTTTTTAATCATATCTTTTGAATAGATACACTATTTTGCATGAGACTTGAACCATTGGGTGTGTAATTCAAAGTGCTACATAGATAGCCTATTTTTGAAGAAGAGCGATGTAGAGATCTTTGACATTTTCATGATAGATTTTTTATTGTCTTTTGCTTCATTTCTCTCAAGTTAGTGATCTCAAATCATTTTTTATGATTTTGATTGATATGCTCATTCATGGAGATTCCCAAAGGAAAAGTATTCCTTCTCAGACCCCACTACAACATAGAAAGGGGAATTTTAGAACAAAATTCATTTACAGAAGTAACATTATGACAAGTGTCAACTAAAACTCCATCTAGCCTCTTTATCTCATAGGATAACTAGATTCCTCTCACATGGATCAATCTTCTAACAAACATTTACTCACTCATAGTGATCATTCATCACTTCTTTAGTTAGAAATCAGAATATGCTTCCATGAATGCTTTCATAAGTATCAATGGTGATTCTTGGTGGTTTAGGAGATGTTAATTTCCCTCTCTTTTAGAAAATCAGGTACTCTAGAGATTGTAAAGACTTGCCTAGACTTCATTTTCCTATAAATACTTCAATATGCACTGTAAACATCATCTTGACAACAACAATTCAATGCAAAGAGAAATTTGGAGCTCTATATGTTTGAATGATCTCAATGTTTGATTTGTGTCTTAATGCCTAGGAAGTAGATCAAATTTTAGTTATTAAGTAAAGTTTGCACCTTCATCTTTGATTAAAATTGGTAAGAGTGAGTAGATTGAACCTAGATAGTCTATCTTCATGGATTATTGTTTTTGAAACTTAGTTTCTTGGATGTGTCAATGCAGTCTTGGTTATGTGAGTGTTTAGAAATAGTGGTAATAAATAATTGTTTTGTATTCTTGGTTCTAAATTACCTTAGATTGATTTCCTGGAGTTGATATGGGAATGAGTTCAATTATTTCTTGTTAATTCTGGTTTTATGAGATTTTTAAATATTTTAAGGTACTTATTACACTTAGTAATACAAAAAATGATAGCCTAGTTTTCTTTTCTACCTTCCCTTTTTTCTCTATTTGAGTTTATTTTGATGAAAATTCATCCCACGAAGCCATTGTGAATATCATTGGGTTAATCTTAGTATTAAAAAAATAACTTGGAGTTAAATGTAATCAAATCGTGGTTTGCCTAAACACACTAACTCTCTGCAGGTTAATATCAAGCCAAATAGTCTCCAATTGAAGTTATAAGTGTTGAGCATTCCATACCTAGAACCACCATTTCAACTAGATTTTGAAACAGGTGAGGTTAATCCCTCTTTTACAACTATTTTTAAGGCATACACAAAACACCCAACAGGAAGTTCCTCAAAAAAAACTTCTCTAAGAGTCCATCTTCTTTCCTCTTGTTTGTAAGCATTGGAGACCAATATTTTTGCGTAAGTTATAGGGATCACCAGTGCAATATTATAATTAATATTGTTAATATAAGAGGAATTATTTTGTCTATCATGTCACATTCGAAATCAATAAAGCCAATGGATAACTTAGTCAACCCTGGTTTTGGTCCACTCACCAGTCATGGATTTTAGCATGAGCATTTATCAAAAATATGAACCTCTTCATGGAGCTCAAGCACGACGAGTTGAGTCCCTCCTGACCCTTTGCCACCACCTCAGCCATCACCGCCATGCCAACCACCTTCACAAGGTCCACGTCGTAGAAGCCACTCTCGCAGCCATCACTCCTCCTCTCCCTAGGGTCGCCCTTCAACTCCGTCCTCCTCAAAGTCAGGCTAGAGTCCTCCTCCACAGGGGAAGGCAGTGGCTAGTTCTCCGCGATGGGCCTCTTCTCCTCATGGAGCTCGAGCGTTTGTTGGCTCTCCGGCCCCTGGCTGGGGAATTATGGTGCCTCTGCAAATCCAAATGCCAAATCAGGATGACTGGCAAGTTGATCCTCCATCGGTTGAGCCTTTCAATGGAGTTTACATCCCTCCTCGGGATGATCCTCCTCCTCATCCCAGTGTGGCTGCATGTGCTTAAAGATTTTTGGTTTAATGTTTTAAGGTGGTGTTGAACTTTACCCTCATGGCATTTGTTTTTGTTTACCCTTTGGGCGTTTCATGGTGCCTTTGTGGCTTTTTTGTGGGACCATGAATTGTCCACTCACCCTTACTCTTGTAACTCTATTATATTTTTATTAATATGATGTGCAGTTCTAATACTAAAAATATGAACCTCTATTTGATGTGGTGGACATACACTAATTTGTTATTGTTTACTCTCTTTCTCCATGCATCTACCTTAGTTATGCTCATTAGAAGTTTTTCCTTTGCCACTTCTAATTCGGATGTCTTCTATTAGTTATGCAAACTTTTAATAATATGAGAAATATGATAGGAAAGTCCTTAACTTTCTTGTAGCATATTACCATGGTAACTAGAAAAAATAATAGTCGTCTCCTCCTTTCTCTCCACCATATCTACATTATTAAAAAGTACAAATTTTGGTGAGAATCAATCAAACAAATCTGTCAAATAAAAAGAAAATAACAATAAACATGCCACATGCCGCACCCTCTCACTATTCGGTCGCAACTGAATCTTAATTTTCTTGAACTGGTGCCTTATACCCAAAACTCACTCCTCTGAATGCGGATTGATGAGTGCAATGTTACCATATATTCACGGTATCTGAAAACTATCAGTGCGAGTGTTGATAACCTACCCAGAAATGTTGGATCAGAACGATCTGATTATCCAGCAGAATTGGCTATCTATACAATGGTTGTTTTTTGAAGTTTATGACTAACATTCTGAAGGAAATGCAAAAGTTGGTAGAGGTCTCCCAAAGTTCGATTTTGATTCAAGAGGAAGCTCTTTTGTGAACTACAATCCATGCCCTTCTTTCAAGGAATCACTGAAAAATTGCATTCATCAAGGCTTGTACTCAAGATTGCAATTTGTCCATCCTTCAGCATCACATCCTCATCTAGTTTTTCTACTTTCCTTTGAAGTGCCTCTACTTCCGCATTCAATCTCACGGCCTCCCCACCTAGTCGCTCAGCTTGTTGCTGCATTGCATCCCTCTCTTTTGAAACATTGGTCAGTTCCTCCCTCAGGACTTCTTGTTCTTGTATATTTTTTTTTGAAGTCGGCCTCTAAACAACTGATTCTTTCCTCTTCTTCTCCATGCTGTTTGTAGAACATTTTTTTAATCATTCAGGCTTGTATACTTTAGCTGTACTAAGATATAAAAATGATAATATTTTTTTGCCAATCCAAGGTAAATGACAGCTAAATTGAACAGATAAAAAACAAACCTGAAATTCCAAGTCTCTTGCCTTGTGACATGCAGTTCCAAGAAGATCCTGCAGCCTGCCGATGTCAGCCTCCAAAATCTCTTGCCTCTCTTTCAATTTTGCAATTTCTTCCATAAACTCTTCAACTTCAACCTCTCTTGAACACAATTTTTCCCGTAAGAGTCGAGAAACTATAGTTTCAGCCTTCAGTTCTTGTTGCAGTTCGCTGATCTGCTCCTTGACCTATAACGCAAGTAAAATGTAATCAAGGTACAGGGAATACAGAATAGCACATTGACACAGTTATTAAGATACTGAATTTAGGTACATTGCTCGCACCTAATTAATATCTGCATATGCTTCTAATTCAAGATAGCAAGAAATCACAGATATGTCATTAACAAGTAAAAGAAATTTAACGTTTTCTTGCTTTTGACAGGCAAATAGTGTAGACAAGCTACTGTAGACAAGCACCTTTCCCAGTTACAAATGCTCTATTTATTTGTATATGATCCAAAGTGTTCAACAAAAGACAGAAAGTAGACACAGAAAATTACCAAACAATGCATCGAAAGAAGCTCCTTCATTGCCGCTACTAATAATGCCTAGAATAACAACACTTGAGGGAGCGCAGTAATAATTGATTATTCATGAATAAATTGAAGGCAATTTCAATTACCTCTGAGGAACAAAGCTCTGACTGCAACTTATCTGTCTTCACTATGTCTTGGCTAAGTGTTTGGTTGCAAGTAATAATGGTTTTCTCTTTTAAAATTCCCCTTACCATATGAACACTTTTTCTCAAGGAATCAGCTTTCCTTTTCAGTCTATTCACATTCATCTCGTGCTCAATCACAGTAACTCTCTTCTGTTCCATGCTTAATACATCTAGTGTTTCTTCTACTTCATTAATTCCAAGCTCATCAATGTGGTACATATGGTATTTTATCACTTCCAATAGCTTAGCACAAATGATGCTATTCTCATCTAGTAGTGATAGGGCTTGAGACTGCAGTTCCTCAAGGCGAGCCCGGAGTTCTTCATCAACCTTGATAAGCCCATATCCACTACCCTCCTCCCTGCTTTTTTGTATCCCTAGAAGGCGCACGTTTTCGTTTCTCAAAGCATCTGTTTCAGGTCTGCACATCATCAAATCCTTGCAAAGAGTTTCCTCTTCACCAGTCACTCTTAACAGTTCTTCCTGTAGCTTGATGATGTGATCATTTTTTTCCTGTGGTATATCATTAATTTCATCATTTAGCCCTTTGCATAATCCAGTTATAGTTCTTTCCTGATCCTTGCATAATCTTTGCAATCTTATGATTGATTTCTGCAAAGCATAATTTTCCTTTTCTTTCAGATCGTAACTTCTCCGGAGTGACTGTTGATCATCCTCTGTTTCTTTTGTTTTCTTATGTGACTCTGCCAAAGATTGTCTTAACAAAGTAATTTCATTCTCTGCTTCCTTCAGTCTTGTTTTGAAGCCATCAGTGAGTACTTCAGACTCCCTCAGTTGATTCTTTAAATTATTTTCTTTATTATTCAAATATGAAATTTCTCTTTGCAATCCAACATGCTGCTCTGCAAGATCTCGAAGTCTGTCCCTCATTCTCTTTTCATCCGACCTGATTTTCTCAAGCTTAGTTCCCCACTCCTTTGACCTTCTATCCATCTCATTTTCTAAACTTGACTTGACCGCACATTTCTCTTGTTCTGCTTTCTGCACATGACTTTCTATTTCTCCCTTTAGCAACTTGAGAGCTTCATTTGCAGCAGATCTATCTGACAGCCTGCTCCTTATTTCAGAAGCGATCTCAAGAAATAAATTCCTTTTGTCCTCACATAGCCTTTTCAGTTTCTGCTTCAGGTCCATATTCACATCTTCCTTCTCAGGACCTCCCTTTTGGGTTGGACCTGTTCTATATGGTTTCATCAACTCCATCTCCCTCGACAGCAACTGAGCTTGCTCCTCTGATGTCCTTGCTCGTTTTTCCAATTCTTCATCTGCATCTTCAAACTTTTGATAGCCTTCAAGCCACATTCGAAACCTACCAGTATCCTCTTTCTTTTGCCTCGAACTAAGCAATGAGTTTTCAAATCTCCCTGTTTGAGAAAAGGGGGCTAAAGTTCCAGAGATACAGTCGTCAACATGGTCCTTTAAGCTAAAGACTTGGCTTCCTGTAGGAGAATCTTCAAACAATTTGAATGAGGAAGAGTCTTCTTCACTAAAAGAACTATGTGGATTCAGAAACTCCGATGCTGACACAGAAACCTCAGTGGCAGCTCCAACTCTTTCTTCATCCTCGGTAATAGTTTGCCAATCAAAAGGCGTCTTCATCTCAAGACTATTTATGTTGGTTGGATGAGATTTATAATTTACCGGTAATGTTCCGATGATGTTCTCAGCAGTAGTTCGGGCACTTTGACCCCTAAAGGAAAGCCTATTGGCAATAGATTCGCCATTACATGAAAATGAACCTCTCAAAACAGATGAGCCAGATTGCTTTGGAGATGTTTTTCCAATTAAAATTGAGAAAGAGTCGTATGGATCTGTCAAGTAGCCGACAGATTGAGACCTTAACAGACCTCTAATATTCTCAACTTCCATGGAAGCCTCTTTTGAAGGAATCAAGAGAGGTGATTGATCTGAACTAGTATTAGGTTCATCTACATCCCTGGCATTTTCTTGTGGTTCACCTGGAGTGGATTTATCCGGGTCTTTGTTTGTATGAAAATCCACATCCTTGGCTGAACAAAAATCAAAGAGCCTCTGCGGAGGCTTTGGGACTCGGGGCAAGTTGCTCTGTGCAGGAATTCGAATTTCTGCTTCATTGATTTCTTCAAGATGATCCTTTGGTACGCTGATGGATTTCTTTGTCCGAAGTAATTTACTGTTTTTGTTTACATGTTGCTTGCCATTAGATGCCACTCCACTGCAAAGACATCGGATATGTTCCCCACTGATTAGCTTTGCTTAAAAAAACATCCAATTTTCTTTAAATATACTAATAAAATCATCTGGTTGAAGTTTTCATTCTATTCATTGAAAGCAATGACATATCAAAGCATGCGTGACATGACGAAAAAATCCCTCGGAGAAATGACTAGGCACTGCTTGAAGTAATTTGAAAGGGATGTCATAATACAGTTAAATATATTGTTTCAACAGATCAATGAAGTATAAATTGAATCCTCCTTTTCCTACATAAAAAGACAGACAGAAATTCAAAGAATTTCTGAAACACGTCCTTCAACAAAGGAAAAAACTAACGAACTGAATATCAACTTCCACAGTAGATTGAACAAATAGTGCATCTGGATCAAATTGTGTTACAATTCATAAGATCACAGTTTTATCCAGAAGCAATATTTGTTCAAAGATTACAAATTTAAATGTTGCCTGAAACAGAGGGTCGTTTGAAAACTGCCTAACACAATCCAGAAATACACCATTATTTCATGTAATGAGACATAATGTGTTGCGAGCAATTCCTTCTCGAAATAGGGACAAAGAACCAGAAAATGGACTAGTTTTATTTATTAAAAGAGGACTGGTATGAAAAAGAAGATTGGAGAGTTACCAATAGAATTTCAAGTGTAATTCACAAGAAGCGACCATAAAACTAAAGCCATTTCCAGCTCTGACTAACGTGTAACTCTTGATTATTTTGACAAGAGAGGAGGAATCATTTACAGAAGTCCAGGTGAGAAATTCTGAATGCCACTTAATATTGACACCTCCGACAATACAAGGGTGAATGTAAGGACAAAGCCAAGGTAGCAGAAATTTTACCGATTGTCTAAATTGCACACTGATGCAAAACTAAAATCATGTAACTGCACAAATATATTATAAGCCCTTGATCATCAAATAAACCACAATAAAAAAGACGAGTTAAAAAAATTATATTGACACCTTCCAGATTACGAGGTGAATGTAAGGACAAAGCCTCTGTGGCAGAATTTTACTGTGTATCTAAATAGGACACTGATGCAAAACTAAATTCATGTAATTGCACTAGTATGTTGTAAACCCTTAACTCAAAACAGAGGACTTGTCTAATACAATAAAAAAGACAAGCAAATTATAATCATATGTAACATATATGTTTATAGGATCAAAGAAGTGAATATTAATAGTGGATGTATATTTCATGTGTACATAGATTCGATGCAAATGGAAGATAAACTGCTTAAATGAATGGTGTAAATGACATATACGTTGCAGAGAATCTTGTGTAAACTCCCATAAATTGTATGAGATCTTGCGAGGATGTAAATAAAAATATTTAATTCTACTCATTACATTTTGGTACTTACCAGGATGCAGATTGAATTCCTTGAAGAAAATTATCGCCCTCCCCTGTAAAAGAACTTCTCATATCACAAGACGACTTTAAATTCCTCTGAGATGAACAGGTGGTAGAAAAAAAGGAGGATCCAGTTTGAATGTCTACCTTTTCGGAAACCAATGTCTTCACCAACAATGTGTTTTGAACTGACCTTTAATGGCCTGCTATCTCTGATAAAGGGAAGATTCTCCTCTCCAGTTGGCAAAGGCCTTCTTACGGGAGATAAATGCTCATGCCTTAGTTTTGCTCCCAACGAATTTTCCTTCAACCCTTTCAGGTTATCTTTTCCATGGCAATCCACCACCCCTGAATCATCCTTTCCACACCCGAAAGTTTTGTGTATAGGTTGCCCTTTATCTCTCTGGACAGACTCTGAGGTTGAATTTGGTACTGGGGAATTACTTGAGGCACAGACAGGCTTTAAAGGGAAAATCCTCCGCATTAGTACTCCCAAAAGTTAAAACCCTTTGCCTTCAATGAATCTGTGCACAGGAAATATCTGGTTTTTCTTTCAGTAAACACACATTTTACAGAAACAAATAGCTTCCCGACTGATTTATAAAAACCGTCTTAAAACCTCAGAATTGAACTTTTTTTTTTTAATAGGCACTTAATTTGGGAAAAATGAGGGACTATACAAGTCTTAAATTGAGAAGAATGACAATCAAACTTGAATTTGAAAAATCTTTCGGCAACGAACGTTGAAATTGCATGTATTAAACCTAGACAAATAACAGAGGCATGATAAAAAGGAATTCTCAATCGCACTTAAATAACGGCAAATTGAGAGGCAAATAACCTGAATTTTCAAAAATGTTGGGGGTAAATTACTCAATCCCCGACAATGCACGGATTCTTGGACATGGCGCCGTAAAAAAACTGAAATTCGGCCAGAGGGACGTAAATTTTGCTAAATATTCACAAATTCACAGAAAACAGTGGTGAAATTTTACGAAACAAGCATAATAATTAGTCCACGAGAGCAAAAAAGCACATCTCAGAAAAAAGTAGAGGCCATTTAACTAACAGATTTTTAAATTTGCTAACGTGTCAGAGCACTAAACTGCGAGAGAATTTGTGAGAGTTGAAGCTGAGCCTACTAAATAATCATCTCGAAGTCGATTAAGCATAAAATTTGAAAAATACAAATTCAAACTGGTCAAGGGATATAATTGTACCGTTTTATCGTCCCGAAGCATCCGCGACATATGATTTTCCGCCGGCATTTAAACCCAACGAACTGAAGTAAAAAGGAAAAATTCAAACGAACACGTGTTCCCCTTTGAACGAACAAATTTACTGTGCTTCGCTTCCAAAATCACTGTTATTTGGTGGTTTTAACTTCGAATTTGATTTGATATTTGGTGGTTTATTTTTGTTTTCGTTTCTGGTTTTGAAGTTGGTATTCTGGTTTTGTTTCTTCGTCTTCCTTGCATTCGTGCGTGCCTGTACATGACGTCATGCATTTAAAAGGCAGTATTGTCGATTTATTTTGTCGCCCTTAACGGCGTACTTCGGCAGACGCCGGGAAATCGGTAAAGCTGCCGGGAAAAGAGGCCGTACAAATCGCCTTTGCTTTTCTGACCGTTGCCACCAGAACTCCAATTCTCTGAATTTTCACGAATTTATTTTAGCCACGTTTTTTTAATAAAATTGAAGGATAAAAATCCACTTTGCGCCTGATTCGTATCCCATGCAAGAACATTTTTTTAAAAATCAAGTGCAAGTTAAAAAGTGAGTGGACGAGTCACACTCTAAAGTAATATTGGTAAAAATCCATAAAGTTAAAAAAACTACTTTAGCATATTAAATAAGATTTTTTATTAAAAAAGAAAATATAATACTAAAAATATTATGCAATGAAGGTTGCAACCAATATAGGCAAGGATCATCATATTTGCTCCTTCGCGACCTCTCCATCCGCTATTAGTTGAGTTAGTAGTATGTGACGGGGTTTACCCATGATTTTTTGTGTTTTTTTATCTTTCTTTTCATTAACATTTTAGTAATTGGGATCAATGGCCAATGCCAAGTGATTTCGCTTGCAGAGGCATCGGGAAGCTAGTAGATTCTCGCCTAACATGGCCTCTGCCACCACTATCGTCGCCTTGAGAACTACGAGAAAGAGAAGGATACCACTGCCATAGGGAGACACTTTCACAACTACTACAAGAATATGATCTTCCATAATGGCTCCAACCACGGCATCAAGGGGGGAGAGCAATGGTGAGGTGAGTGTACGTACCCAAAATTGTAGGGTACTGCATCGCCGGAAAGATGTTACACATACCCCAATGATGATACAGGTCTCCTTGCAAGGTGTTTGGAATCCAGAAAAGCTCGCCAAGTATACTTTTGTATCCTGTATGCCTCACCCCGGCCTCCACGTGCTTTATTTTGCCCTCTGCCCCCTTTATTCTTGCACTTTGGTCTTAAGTGACGAGACCGCCGCCCTGCATAGGGCGGCGGTCCTGTTTGCGTTTTCCAGAAAGTTTCGACGATCGCGTCAAACGTAAATCTTCAATTTCTACCCGCATTCTTCAGCTACTTTGCTTTGCATTTATGTTTTGGCCGCCCTGTGAATAGTGTTTTCACTTTGTTTAATGGTAAAAGAGTTCAATTTTAAGTTACCTTCTAGTGAATGCATTTGCTATAAATAGCCAACTTGTTTTCAAACAAATGGCCCCTCTCCTTCTCTGTTTAATCATTCAGTCTTTGGTTTTCATGCTTAGAATTCTATTAGTTTCATGTTTTGCATCCATTGTTGGTCTTTCTTCGTTGTTTAGAGGTCATTTGATCTTCTTGTTTCCATCTTACTTCATTGTTGTTCCATACAATCAGCTTAGCATATGATAGCTTCATTTCTAGATTAGAATCCATTTAGAGTTGCAGGTTTTGTTTTATCACAAAGATAGTTCTCAGAATTCTCGGTGTATTTGTGTTGTATTCCCGCAATAAATCCCGCTAGGAATTGCATAGTCAAGCTCTACTCACTTGCACTATCCCTCTCTTACTTGCATTGTATTCGGTCTACATCCAAACCTGCCATTGTTCGAGTATCTTCTTTTGATGATGCTATCATATACACGCTTTTATGGATTCACGAGAACACGAAGGAATGAGGAGATCACACTGAGGGGACGAAGTCACACACAACTGGATTTTACCACTGTTCTATAAACGCCAGGTTTGAGCTATCAAAGTTCTAGTTACAACGTATCATATAGAGTAGTGAATCATTTTATTTCAGATAAGCTCACTTTCAATATTGCCAAGGAAGTTGTGGGGATTGATAGTTTCTGAGAAACTATGATTCATTCCTCACTTCTGAGGTAGGATCGAGAGTCTTTCAATTTAAAACAATTACTTGCTTAGATATTTAGGATAAACTCACAACTGCACAGGCAAATAGCCACACCGGGCTACTTTGTTTGTTTTAATCCTGTTACTAGATTAGTTGTCCATTTTCTAAATATATTAGAATAGTTGTTCTTTCAATTTCATTAAAATACGTCATCGAAAATACAAAAATCGAATAATACATGCATAGTATAAATACATCTTTCGTAATTAGTTTATTAATTTTAGTTAAAAGTTGAATCATTTTGCATGACAATCACGGGACCTAGAGAGCCCAGAGAATACATATTTGAACCAATAGTGCCTCAACCAAATCTACCCACAACACTAGCTGATATAGATCAAGACCTTAGAATACAGGTCTTTCGAGTAACGACAAACCTACAAGCAATTAGTGAACAATTGAGAGGGTTAAATATCGAAGACGACAAGGCATACATATTCTGGTCAAATCATCCTAACTATAGACTGCCCTAATAGGATATCCGCATGACTGTACAAGGACTTGAAAGAGAATAAGTATTTGGTTGTGATCCTTTAGCTCCACAACCTAACGTAGGAGACCTCCTCGTTGACATAGGACACAAGGCTACGCATTCAAGTTGCCAGGACACCTGTAAGGTATTCTAAGAAAATTACACAACTTCTAGTTCTAAACATAGAGGCTGAAAAGGCATATGATTACTGGATAGTCGAAAGAAGGGATTGATTCTTCACATGACTATAACAAGTCCACAACAACCACGAACTCACGGTTGTGATCCCCAAGTCCCACAACCCAACGGGCCTGCAAATCAGTTAAGTATTGACACTAGTTCATGAGCACTGGTATTTAGATCCTCACCACTCCTGCTGGATATCATAACGCAATTCTCTGTATTAAATATAGAAGCCAATCAATCTAATATTTTCTAGACGAGACCATAAAATGACCCATAGTTCACTAAAAATCCACTACACCTCCTATCACCATTTTTCATGACCTTGTCTAGAAATATATACAAAGCTCCCACAGGTCACTTCCCACGTATCCAACAACCAATAAACAGGATCTCGATAGAGCTCGACATTGATTGGAGCCTTCGAACCGCTATTATATCTGAACAAACCATTACACCAATTCAGGTTAGGAGGGCCTTCTTCGCCTTAGATTTGCAGATTCCATTATTGTGTATTGAGGAGATAAGATTACCCAACTAATTTGTCTACATCCACATATATTCCACTTTCACTGGCCATCTCAGCACGACCTCGGGAGGTCGGGTACAAGGAAGAGTTATTTGTAGATTCCCATGCTCGCATGTCACTTTTCCATTGTACAGTGAGTTTGAAGAAATTTAGCTCACATCGCAAGGTGCATTACCCCAATGATCAAGCAATTGTTGGAGGTGTGCCACCTTCAAGTAGACTCTCTGCTTGTACCTAAATATGGGGAGTAACATTAGAAAGCACATTAACACTTATAAAAATAGAAAACAATGCTTCAAGAGAGATGATTGAGATTAACATTATTTCTATCTTCCATAGTTGATAAAGAATTTCATAACAAAAAATGTGGCAAATTTACATGTATATTTTGTAGGAAGCATGGTCAAGCCCACTAAAAGTACCATTTTCAGAGTGAATGTTTCATAGCAGAAAGGTTGAAAAGGGGTATGAATCCAATGCCAAGCAGGTTGAGTTTGCTTACTTAACCAAAAATATGTTTGATAGACTTCAATTGGTGACAACAGAAGCAAATTGAGGTGATCCATACCAAGGTACACCAAGTGTGAGCCGATTGGTAGACCATGATGAAGAAGATGCTAGAGGAAGTGGGTGATTTAATAAAATCTGAATATTAAATCTAATTTCAAAGTCACTATAATGATATACAACATAATACAAATGATAAGCACTTTAAAAATGCAATCATGTAAGTGAATGAAAGAGATAGGGCACTTATCTGATTTTCACTTATCCCAATGTATATTTGAATTGGAGTAACTGATGAACAGACTGGGCAAAGTGTCAGAAATGCTCGATATAAATTATGGAACTTGCAGACTGGTCGGAACAAGGGCACATGGGTTAGGGCGAGGGCACCTGGGCATCAGAGACCTTCTGTAGGCGCATGTGACTGCACAGAGGTTCGAGATCTAATTTTTCATGTGTCATTAGGGTTTCACTATCCTTCATTATTGGTCACCTGTATATCGTTGGATGATTGCCAAATTCGCTTATAACCTGCATAACAGATGATATCCTACAAAACCCCCAAACTACATCAAATCCTAAAAAAGAAATATGTAAATGAGGAGTCGTACTGACCCCAATGGTCACCCGACAGAGTGAACTTACGACTGAGCATTGCACTACATCTCAGACTCCAGTAGTTCTATGTGCGTGTGTGTGAAATTGTGTCCTTAGGTTGCCCTTGCATTGATGACGCCAAGATAGCAGGCTATAGCTAGATAGAATGCAAAATGTGTGTGATGGAATTCAGAACTTCCCCTTCCTATGCAGTATATGCAGAGTAATAAGCCCAAAAATGTAGTCCCCTTATATAGTATGTAGATATGCTTTCCCTTTAGAATTGTCTGCCATTATAATGGTATGTATATTGTGTATATATAGGGATCTCTTGCTTGAATTTCAACACTAGTGGCACGACATGTCGACTAGGACCACGAGATAGGTGATTAAGCTAAAATGTAAATTATAATGCTTAATTTGAATGCAAGATTGCAATAAATAATGTTAAGATATAAGGGATAAAATATGCGGAATAATCCCTTACAAAATAGCAGCAGTAGAAACTAATATGCAGAAAATATTACAAATCTCAAATAAAATTACAGAATAAAATAACACAACACAAAGAGACAATATTTAACGTGGTTCACCCAATTTGGGCTACGTCCACCAAGAATCACTTGCTCAGATTTTATTACAAGCCACCACTCTCTTAATACAATACCCAGATTTGTTTGGAGCTATGCTCAACAAACTCTACAAAATTCACACCCGAATTCAAAACATTTCTGTAATGTTACATTATCCTACCGTATGCATAAAACCATATAAATAGGCAACTGCTTAAGCAGTTTTACAAAACCGTGGGTATCAAAACCATGGGCAAAAAACCATCCCATAAACCTATAGGTCAAAAATCCCGCCCATATGAGAAAAGCATGTTTCCCGATATATCGGGCACGTTTTAAGGCCAAAAAAAAATCGGGGGCTACGCCCCTAAACCCCTGCTATCGGGGGCGGCAAGCCCAGCTCAGCTTCGAACCCTAACGAGACAACTGTGGAAAGTGTACAGTAATATTAGTGTACAGTTTTCAACACTTTCTCACATGAAAACAGGCTCCACAACCTAACAAATAAATGAATAATTAAGTGCAGCAATGAACACCCAAGTAATTAAACAATAAATAATGAAACCTTAATTGAAAATAGAGGGTAAGAAGCCTTAGCTGATTCGTAGAGTTCTAGAGAATGCATAGAGTTGGAAAATTGGAAAATATGAAGCACTAGCCGTCGCATTGGAGCTCAGAAAAATGCAGATCTAGAGGAGTAGACTGGATTGGGGCACCTGGAGAGGGACAGGGGTGCCCGTGGGCACCCTAGACCTATTTCTAGGCGCCTAGGTCTGCGGAAAAGCTCAGAAAATCTCCTCTGAGGTGTCACAAGGTGTTCTCCTATAGTCGTTTTTTGTCACTCCAGGGTAGCACCAAGACCGCCAAGGTCGCTAGAAACCTACAATGAAATATGTACCTACAAAACCCTCAAATAGACATCAGGTGTGATTGGGTAACATGGGTACTATCTCCAAGTGTGGGACTTGCTACTTGAGATAGACCTCCAGAGAAGGCTGGTTCCTCTTCCTACTCCTAGTGCAAACTAACTCTAATGGAAGCAAACTATTGACTATATCTATCCTACAATTTCTAAGGGACTAGGGAGAGAGAAATAACATGAAAATGAAAGAAACTACAATACAGAGGTGATGCACCAAAATAAGGGTATGAGAATAATCCTCCAATGTGTGAAAATGGAAGCAAAAACAGATTAGAAAGGTGATAACAGTTATCCACAGTCTAACAACAACATTCACAACAACATTTCCATGCATAAACACAATAATAATGAATCCTTGCAAAGAGCATAGAATATACACAATACACTTGCAATAAGATTGAAGAGGCAAGAAGAATGCAAACAAACACAACAAGGGAAGATACATCCACAAACTTGCATCTATTGCTTCATTAATATACACAGTTCAAGCTATTACAAAGTAAAGGCCTGGATCACCATGCAAGGAGTCCACTACAAAGGCCTGCAACACATTGGCTTCACAAAACAAAATGGGCAGAGTTTTTCTACTCAAATCATCCTCTCTTTATAATGAGAGACAACACCTAAATTTATAGAAAAATGGAAAGGAAGAAAAGGGGGACAAGCAAATCTCAGATTTGGATTTTGCATCAATTAAAAGTACCCAAAGTGGGTGAAAATCATGATTGTAACTACAAAATCCTCCCCATACTTCCCATAACTTGCAGCAGTAGAAAAATGTCATCCATGCCCATTAATTGCACTTCCACCCACCATCCAACTACCCTTTTGAAATAGGTTCTTTTTCTACAAAATACACTTCTGAAACTCCATAAATCTCTATATTTTTGATTTTATGTGTAGATATTAGAACCAAGATTCCAACAAGACCAATTTTGTGCAATTTCACTGAGAAATGCAAAAGTTATGGCCTTTTGAGAAGGGGCAGCTATTTAGGGTTTGTTGGGCATTTCTTCCTCTTTACGGGACTGTGCAATTAATCCTTTGTTGAAATGCATCATTGAAAATATTTTCCCCTTTTTCAATGTTTTGCATATCTTCTAGAATTATTTGCATTAAAAGTTTGGTGGGCCATCTCATTTTCATTTTCATTTTATATTGGGGGGCTTGTTAATGTTATGTTTTGCTATTCAGCCAGCTCGGCCGAGCTGGCTATTGTTTTTTTTGTCAACATTGGCCGAGCTCCTATCTGACAAGATGGCTTGCATTATTTACATTGGCACCAACCCCTTCATCCCTCTGCTTCTCCCTTCACCTAAATTCACGCACTCATCTTTATGTCGAGTTCTTTTGAATGCTTAAACTCTGACACTCACCGTATTGAGCACCGGGATGTCCTTCATGTCATTGAGCTCATTTGACATGTCGGGCTTTGGATCATTTGAGACCGACTCAACACCACCTCGCTCTTTATGTTGTAATCCTATTCTTTCCATGCTGGCAACATCACATCCTCCACACTGAGATGTCCCTTGCCTTCCGTCGATCCATCCATGGTTTTGACTGAACATGTCATGCCACCCGTAATGTGGTGACAACACTTGCTCCACTTTGGAGGCCCACGTAACTTGGGGCCTCCTCTTTTCTTGACCCTTCTGATAGGATGTTACTAAGGGGCCACGTGGCATCCTTTGCGCACTCAGCCTCCATGTTCTTGCCATCGAGATGCTTTGAGGGGCCATGTTTTCAACTCGCTCGAATTCAAGCACTACGTCAAGTTTATTCTACGTTCACTACCGATTCATGCCATATGGCTCCCGCATCCACCAACCTCGTCCAATTTGCCAAACTCATCGAGTTAGGGCAATTTTGATGAGTCTTCCTTGCTCAATCTTGAACGCTTTGGATCATCTCTAACATGTGAGTATCTCAACTTTGATTGCTTCTAACTCACATGGATTAGCTTAGCTTGATCCACCAATTCATTATCACCAACTCCATCTGTGAGTGCCATGATGCGAGCTCATCACTCTACCTTAGGTTTAAATAGTCAACTTGCTCGGCCACACAAATTGACTATGACTCAAATTCTCTTTTCTCAAGGAACTCGATACTTATGAACTGTGAGTCCTCCTAGCACTCGGCCACAATTAATCATCATGCATCGGTTCACCTATTAATAACTCCATCATGGTCATAACAGTTTGACCTTCACAAACCCAATTCCTATGAATTGCATTAACTTGAGGCACAACTCGTTTGAATAATCCCCAAATGGCTCATTGATAAAAACTCTTCAGTTCCTCCTGTGAAACAACTGGTGCTCTAAGTTCTCTGCAACTTGATGGCTCAAAGAGCTTGGTTTTTCAATGTACTCAGACCTAATGCAATTCTTCAAGCCCCTTAAAACTGACTCCTTAGGTTCTATTCATTTTCGGGGATTTTTAATGGCTGTAAGGGCTTCAGCTAGTAAATTATTGGAAGTGGTTTGAGATGCCAGCTCACCCACCCTTATCCATTTTGCTTGGTGATTGGGACCCCTACTCATATGGTCAATGTAATCTTACTTGCTGTCCAATTCACCTAGGGTAACCAAATTGGATAACAATTTGGCGACTCGCGGGGTCATTTTCCTACTAAATGGAGCATGACCACCTACCTGAATGCATCCATTGGGCATGGAGTATAATGATCAACATGAACTGGTCTCCTTTGAAAACTCGGCCCTAAGGCTACATGCTTTTTTTTCATTGGAATCTTTGCTGCTTGCTTTTCAAACTACCTTCCGCTGTTTGTATTCTTGACTTTCATGAAGAAAATCTTGAAATTTAAGAGATTTCCTATGAGGGGAGAAAGCTATTATTGGATTTCCAATCATTTTGTTGCTTTTCACCTTTTCCTAACAACTGTGATCCACTGAGGTTGAATAATTTCACCTGCAAGTGTTGGATAATCCTAATTTCTTGATTCAGGGTCAAGCTGCTAAAACCACTGGCTGATATGAAGAATCCAAGGCAAAGATACATTTGAAAAATTCTGGTTACTATGATTTTAGTTGCTCTACATTTGAAAATTTTTTGAAAATAGCAATTGTTGTCTGCTCACTCTGAATTTCTTTGCTACAATTTCACCCTTTTGGGAAGCATGATGAACTATATACAAAGCATACACTAGAAGCAATAGAACATGTGCACCAACACTTAGGGAAACTGAAAACTAATCTACAACAATACAATGTGCATAAGCACTTGGAGGAATGAAAATCCTAAACTAATATGTACAAGGGTGAGAAATCTTCCTTCTAGTGGCAATGTTTGAGGTAGATTCCATTGACCAGAATCTGCAGTTCTTCACCATTCAACTTAGCCAATTGGAAGGCATTACTACTTTTGCACTCCATGATCATGTAGGGGCCACTCCATATTGCATCAAATTTGGAATGCTTTCTGGTTTTTCTGATCATCATCCCACTTCAGTACCAAATCTCCTTCTTGGAATGATCTTTCCTTTGCTTTCTTGTCAAAGCTCCTCTTGATTAATGCTTGATCCTTTTCCATGGTTTGCATTGCATGTTCTCTTGTTTCTTCCAATTCCATGAGTTCTGCATACCTAGCTTCCATGGGTTCAAACTCATCTAATTCCAGTTGTTTCATGAGTTCCAATTCCAACAACTCAAGTGATATAGGCAGCCTTGCTTCTTTTCCATAGACTAACTTGTATGGAGAGCTACATGTAGACCTTTTGGGTGTAATTCTATCAACCCACAAGGCTGATTTGAGCTTTGTATGCCAGGTCCTCTGGTTTTCATCAAGATTTCTTCTTATGATTCTCAACAAGTTCTTGTTTGTGGACTCTTCTTTCCCATTACCCTGGGGGTAATAGTTAGAAGAAGTGTTGAGATATATTCCATTCTTGATAGCCCATTCAGTGATCTTTGTGCCAAGAAAGGCCAATGCATTATCTGATATGATAGTGGCAGGTACACCAAATCTGGTTACTATCCCCTCATAGAAGTCCAAGATAATGGATTCATTTGCCTCTTTGAGTGCCACCGCTTCAGTCCATTTGGTGAAGTAATCCGTTGCCGTTAAAATCCATTTGTGGCCTTGGCTTGAATTGGATTGATAACTCCAATGAAGTCCAATCCCCATTGCATGAAGGGTTGATCCACTGAGATTGGATGAAGGGGAAGCGCTGCTAACTTTTCTTTTCCTGTGAAGAATGCACATTTTTACACTTTCTTAATCCATGAGTAGCAATCACTAAACATTGTGGGCCAATAGTAACCAACTTTCATGATTTTGAGAGCTGTTACTCATGGAGAAAAGTGACCTCCCACTTCTCCATCATGGAATTCATGCAATACTTTCTCAATCTGATTTGAAGGGACACACCTTAATAGAACCCCATTCACATCCTTCTTGAATAAGATGCCATCAATAAGAGCATATGGAATGGACTGCAATCTGAAATATCTCCTCTTTCACTTTTCTCAAATTCGGAGGGCATAGGCCCATTTGAAGGTAATGCACCATATCTTGGGTCCAACATGGAGTGGGTGCATCATCAACTGATTGTTCTTGATCATTTTGTAGCACTAGGACAACTTCTTCTTCATCTCTCAACTCAGCATATTGTTTGGAAGCAAGCTGCTCACACAACCCTTTGCCATGGACCAACTTTGTCACTTTGATTTTAATGTCATATTCCATTACTCATGTGATCCAACCTAATCTTTTCTCATTCAAATCCTTGTTCAGAAGAAATTCCTTGACTCCGACATGAGATACTATAGTTGAATCTTATTGTTGGAGACCAAATGTTTGAACTTCTTCAAACTTCTAATCACAACAAGGACATGCTTTTCAATAAAAGAATACCTTACTTCATAGTCTTCTAAACTCTGACTAAAGAATGTTATGGGCTGCTCCAACCTTCTTTATTCTGCTGTACCAAAATAGTTGAGATTGTATCCAAACCCCCAAAAGCATATAACATGAAAATCCTTGGAAAATTCTGGATTAATAAGAGTTGGGGCTTGAGATATTGCATGCTTGATGGCCTCAAAACTCTCCTTACCTTCTTCCGTCCATTTGAATGCAAGGCTCTTCTTTAACATCATGGTCAATGGCTTCACCAAGGTGGTAAAATCAGGCACAAATCTGTAGAACAAAATTAATTCTCCCCAAGAAGCTTTGGAGAGCCTTCTTGTGGTTTGGAAATGGAAGAGCACGAATGGCCTCAACTCTTTTGGGATCAATGGTTAATCCTTCCTTTGAAACAATATGGCCCAACAACTTGCCTTCATGTGCCAAGAAAATACATTTTTTTGGATTCAAAGACACTCCAAACCTTATACATCTTTGAAACACTTGCCTGAGGTGAAAGAGATGGTCTGCTGCATTCTTAGAGAAGACAATGATATCATCAAGATAAATAAGCACTATCTTGTTGATCAGTCCCTTGAATGCCATATCCATTGCTCACTGAAATGTAGCTCTGGACATTTGACAATCCAAATGGCATCTTCCTATAAGCATAAGTGCCCCATTTTGTAGTGAAAGCGGTCTTGAACTGGTCTTCTTCTTTCACCATAATCTGATTGTAGCCTGAATAACCATCTAACAATGAGAACCTTTCTGAACCAGCTACAACCTGTAAAATTTTCTCCATTGAAGGGAGTGGATAATGATCTTTGAGTGAAGCTCTATTCAAGTCACATAAATCTACACACAATCTGATTTCTCCATTTCTCTTCCACACAGGCACTAAGTTTGCAACCCAACTTGAATGCTTAATTGGAAATATGATGCTGGCCTCAATTAGTTTGTTCAATTCTTTCCTCATGAGAGGTTCAATATGAGGATTCATCGCCTTTGCTTCTGCCTGATGGGTTTGGATTCCAGATCCAACTCAATAGTATGTTGAGCTAATTTTGGATTGAAACCTCTCAAATATTTATAATTCCAGGAAAAGACATCATTAGGAATTCTTGACAGAGTTGTATAAAATCAGATTTCTCTTGTTGAGTACTCACTTTTCCAATTTGCAACACTTTACCTTCACCTACTGAGATAGGCTCAAATCTTCACCCTTCACTTGAATATTTTCCTTTTCTTTTTGGAATTGGTCATTGGGGTTGAAGATTGACTCCAAAGTCACAAGACCCTTTTAATTTGTTTGTTTTAACTGAACCACTTGATCACCATACTGTTGCTCCAATTTGTCTTGATTTTTAGTGGAGAACTCAACTTCTTCTTGAAAGAAATTGATGATTTGCTTATCATTTTCAAAGACTTGCCAGCTTGTATTGTTGTCTGGGACAACTGGTCTTGACAATCACCTTTATATGAGGCTGAACTTGATCTCTCTTGATACTTTCAACAACATCAAATGCTACCCCAATAGCTGCAAGCTTGTCTGTTGCATCATTCTTCTTCCTGGGATGGAATTGATGTTAAAAGCTTCAAAATCCTCAATGAGATCCCATACCGGTTCTTGTAATTTTTCAAAAGATCATTCTTGGCAGCATTTATCCTCTAACTTGGTTTACAATTAGCTCACTATCCCTAAAACACTTGCAAGTTTTTAATGCCTCTTTTCCTTTCCCAATGCAACCCATGAATCAAAGCTTCATACTCAGCTGTGTTATTTGAGAAAGAAAATTGAAAATGAAAAGTTGAGTAGTATTTGATACCTTGAGGTGACACAAGCATTGCTCCTCCTCCTAGCACCTTGCCTACTCCTTGAACCATCAAAGAATAGTTTCCATACTTCATTATTATCTTTGTGATCTGATTTGGTGATGCTAGGGAGAGGTGTATTCTCTTCATGCATGCAATAGACTCCTAGCTCAGCTTCTTCCATTTCTTTATAAGGATCAAAAGCATGTCTTTTTTTGGCCCAATCATCAAGAGTCAAGTCTGGATATGCCTCCAACTTTTATGGTACTTCATGGGTACTTCCAAACAATCTTCTTGATCAAAAGTAGAGAAATTTGCATTGATTGGACTTGGTACATGTGGTTCAATATGAAAATTAGAATTGGCTCAGATCTGATTGTAGCCTTAGCTCCATACCTTTTTCTGAATAACATATGTGACCAATCAAGAAAAGTAGCCTCCAATTTTGGCAGTGAAGTCCCTTGACAAGCATAGAGCGAAGAGTGGTGGAAAGTCAATAACTGAAACATCTTGCAACACTGTAACATTGGGACATGCATGCAATGTGAGGCTCAATCCTTTGATTACTCCAACTGTAGTCACTTTGTCCCATCTAATTGCACCACACCTCTAGAAATGACTTCATACTGAAGACCCAACTGATCAACTATTTGTTTTGGCATTACTGAGCTACTTTCTCCCAAATCAATCATGCAATTATGCACAACTTATCCCCAATGATCAATGAGACATAAAATGGAGGAGGCTTCAAATTTTTACCTTGTTGACCTCCCTTGAATCCTCTCTTGTGGGGCTGCATTAGTGAGCACTTTATCTTGATCTTTAGGATGGCTCATTTGATGTGGACCAATTTGCCATGACAGCTTGCAATAGATCTCTTTGTCCCAAGATAACTAATGACTCCCACATTGAGATGTTTACATTCATTTTCTTCATTTGATCAATGATATTGAATGGAGAGGCACTATCCTTTTTCTCCCTTTACTTTGCACAATTTTCTCTTGCACATGGGTTGTTACAACTGGTACTATGAGCTGGTATAGAAGGTGGCTTAGGCTGATTTTGCACATTTGGAGCTACACTTTGATTTCCAATCACCTTGTGGAGTGATAGAGGGATGAGAAACACTTGAATTAGATGACTTCCCTTCCTTCAATATTCCTCTTCTTAGACCGTGTATTGGCTACCACACCTTGAGAAGGAGCCTGATTTATACCACATAAATATTCAACTTGCCAATTGACAAGTGGTCTCATTTGGAGGTGCTTCCAATGTGCTAGCCTTGCTGCTGATTTTCTTCTTGACTTGTCTCTTGTTCCACCAATGGTTTGTCACCATTAGAGCTTGATTCAAGGCATCCATTAAAGCATGTTGATTGATATGAGGTTGATTGCATGGGAAACACCACTCATATTCTTGTGCCATGTTATTTTGCATTGGGACCAAGGCTCTAGATGTGATGCAACATTAGGATTATAGGGCTGAAATGGCCTATTAGCAAGAATTTGCCCTTGATTCTGACTTGCAGCTTGAGCAGGTGGCCTATTAGGCTGATAAGGAGGCCTTATTTGGTTGGGCTTGAGGCTGATATGGTCTAAAATTATGAGCTTGTTTCCTCTTAAGTCACTAACTCATTTCCTAAATTTTGCAACTTGCTTCATAACTTTCTTGGAGCTCTTTTGAAGTGTTAGGAGAAGAGGTAGAAGCTTCATTTGAATTTGATTTTTTGGGGTAGGAATAGGGCTAATGTAGGTGCTCGACTAGAGCTTGGATTCCCTATTTCTGGATATAGAGGCATAGGTGGCCTAGGTGCTAACTTTACTAGCTTGAATGAGGTAATTTTTAGCTCTGATAGCAATGTTATAGGCTGCAGGTAAAGTTGTTCCTCCCATAGACTAATCATCATGGAAATATCAAAATTTAAAGATTTTAGGAAGTATAGGAAGGCACCTTCAGCTATTGGTCTCACCGCAAGTGGAATTTATCCCATGTCCTTTAAAATTGAAGTTGAAATCAACCATCTGCTCATTTGGAGCCCTCTTGATTGTTGTCAATTGTTCCAATAGAGACAAATTGTCTCCTTTTCCCCAAATTGATTGCAAAGAGTTACACACATTTGATCCCAATTTTGAATTGATCCTGCTCCTAGCTTCTAAACCATTGTAGACACCTTTCCTTTGAAAGAAGAAGCCAATAATTTGACTGCCACATCCATTTCATTAACCTCATGAATAGCACATACATTTGGCAATGTCTTGAATGTGATCAACCAGAGTTGTATGGTTTTCCCCAGTGAAATAAGGAATGTTCTTCAATGTTGCAACTGGAATGGGATTTTGTGCATTGAGAGCAAGTGGGATGCTTCTCGTGAAATTCACAAAAGGAGTTTGGTGGTGTGGTGGTTGTTGATGAGCCATTCTAATTGGTCTGAGGACTCTATTGATTGAATGAAAGGCCTACTAGGTGGAGGTGTTGATAGTGTTCTATTTGGTGGAGATGGAGACCTTTGAGCTCTTCTTCCCCTTCTTCCTCTGCCTGGTGAGAGCTGCAAGTACTCAAAGATACCTTCTTCTCTAGCTCTTGACCTTGTTTGAATTCTTCTCATAAATTTGACAAGCACCAACATTGCTAAAATCAGTGAATTCTTCCCTTTTGGAGTCACCAGATGTGCTATATTTCAAAGCCTCTTACAAGCTGGAATTTCACAACAAGAGCACATCAATCTTGTTGTAATGAAAATGAAGACTTATTTCCTGTCCCATCGGGCATGCCAGAACTATTATCACCAAATCACAACACCCTCTTGATTTCTTAGCATGTGTAAAGGCAAGCTCAGTGTGACTGGGTAACATGGGTACTATCTCCAAGTGTGGGACTTGCTGCTTGAGATAGACCTCTAGAGAAGGTTGGTTCCTCTTCCTACTCCTAGTGCAAACTAACTCTAATGAAATAAAACTACTGACTATCTCTATCCTATAATTTCCAAGGGACCAAGGAGAGAGAAATAACATGAAAATGAAAGAAACTACACTACAGAGGTGATGCACCAAAAGAAGGGTATGAGAATAACTTCCCAATGTGTGAAAATGGAAGCAAAAATGTTAGATTAGGGTGATGACAGTTCTCCACAATCTAACAACAACATTCACAACAACATCTCCATGCAAACACAATAATAATGAATCCCTGCAAGAGCATAGAATAGACACAATACACCTACAATAAGATTGAAGAGGCAAGAAGAATGCAACAAACACAACAAGGGAAGATACATCCACAAACTTGCATCTATTGCTTCATTGATATGCACAGTTCAAAATATTACAAAGTAAAGGCCTGGATCACCATGCAAGGAGTCCACTACAAATTCCTACAACACATTGGCTTCACAAAAACAAAATGAAAAGAGTTTTGCTACTCAAATCATCCCCCTTACAATGAGACAACCCCCAATTTATAGAAAAATGAAGAGAGAAAGGGAGACAAAAATCTTGGATTCTGGATTTTGCATCAATTACAAATTATCCAAAGTGGTTGAAAATCATGATTGCAACCTGCAAAATCCATCCCCATACTGACCCATAACTTGCAGCAATGAGAGAAAATGTCCATCCATGCCCATTAATTGCACTTCCACCCACCATCCAACTACCCTTTTGAAACAGGTATGTTTTCTGAAAAATACACCTCCTAAACTCCATCAATCTCTATATAATTTATGACTTTTTTGTGCATAGATCTTGGAATCAAAATTCCAATGAGACCAATTTTGTGTAATTTCGTTAGGGGATGCAAAAGTTATGGCCTTCTGAGCATGGGCAACTGTTTAGGGTTTTTTTTGGGCATTTCTTCCTCTTCACGGGATTATGCAATTAATCCTTTGTTGAAATGCATCATTGAAAATATTTTGGTTTGAAGACTTAGTTGCATCATTGGATATGGTACTGCATGGAAAACACATGAAGACATGAGTAGGCATGACGAGTGGATAAGGTTACAACTTGGAGTCTTGGAGCTCAAGGAAAGAATATTCCATGAAAGGAATATTCTAGAGGGGAATCATTATGGTTAGTGGAGGCTAATCAGGGTTTTGGCAAGCTGGCATAGGCACTCGATCATGGAGGAGCATGATTCCACCTGGCATGCAACCTGCTCATGAGTAAAGCTGAGGTGGTGAAGGAGAGATCCCGATTCTATTTAAGGATGCATTTGGATCTAAAAAGGGCGTGTGCGAGTAGAGAGATGTGTGTGGAGAGATGTGTGTAGAATGAGGGAGATAGAAGCTGAAGAGAGAGAAGAGATGGTGTGAGAGACCAGTCAAGAAATATTTAGGTGCATGGAAGAATATAGTTAGGGCTCTCTATGCAGAGTCATTTTGTAGGGTTAGAGTGTCATTCCTTGATGTACTCAGTCTGATATGACCCTATTTGATGTAATATGGCTACTGTAAATGGTTATAAATCAATATATGATGCTTTGTTCTAAATATCTATGCTCATGGGTACAAACCCCTTGTGTCCTTTATATTGCTCATGGCTCAGATCTGATTCCTTTATATTGTTATAATGTATACATCCTTTTTATGGTTCATCTATGCTTAGATTCAATGTTTTTACTTCTTTGCTAGAATGGATACATGTATTTTATGTTTCTGCAACCATTCCTCCATTAATGGAAGACATTCTTACAAAGCTCACATAAAGGAGGGGCTCGAGTGCACTACGTGCACACCTTGGGTGAGCACCCAACTAATGTTGGGTGATAGGTCAACCGCACTTGGGGTTTAAAGGGAGTAGGTAAAAGGAGGCTACATTTTGGTTTGTTGTCGGGACCTCTTTTGAAGTTGTTGTGAGAATGGTGTGTGATGATAGAATGCTTGACCTTGGACAATGTCGAGACTTGGCTTAAAATCAAGGAGGATGAGTTTGCATAGAGATTCAGTACTAGATCTGAGTTTGATGCATGTAAATGGGTAGAGGAGCACCTGTATCATGAACTCTATGAAACATTCTTTTGTTGTTTCCCAGTAGAGTTGTATGAATGGTTGTCAGCATATGCATCAAGGAAGAGTTGGTATTATAGACCTCGTGTTTGGACCCAAGAAGAGTATCAGAGGCTGCATGATGTTGATCTGACCTAGACTCATGTTGTTGATCAGTGGTGGAGTGGAGTGTTAACTAGTTATACATTGGAATATGTGGTTTCTATGTATTCTTTCCTAGAGATTGTTGAGTTTGAGTTCTTGAGGGAGCCAAGAGGATCATTCTTGTGTGTTATACCATTAGCCATTAAGATCTTGATCATCACTTTGAGTATGGAGGCATTTCCTATGGTTGGCTAACTTCCCACTAGGTGGGGCAGAAAGCTAGTGTGGTAAGAGATGGTGGACCTTGTGGCAGAAATGGAGAGAGAGGAGAGGTGACTCAAGTATAATGAAGTGTGAGAAAGGGAGTTGGCGAGATAACGTGAAGTTACAGGAGTGATGGAATTATGGAGGTAGACGTTGTGGGAAGGATTTGAGGTTCGCGTGGAGAACGTGGAACCTAAGCAGTCTGTGCTACCCCATCTTGGAAAGCATGGGAGAGAAACCCCCTCGGATTTTGGTGAGAGCTCATCATATGGAGAAAGGAGGAGATTTGTAGGCACACATCTTAGCCCACCTGGTGACCAAACCTAGTGCTTAGTTTTCTAATTCCTGAGATAAGTGTTGTTAACCTAGTTGGTTAGTGTTGGTATTGGTAATCGAGAAACACCTAGTAGATATAATTTTTCATTTAGTTCATCTATGGCAACACATACATTTCCTGTGTTTGAGGCATCCTATCTGGCACATCATTTGGGCAAAGTGTGGGTACATAGAGTTTTGTATCACTCTGGAAGTGTTTCAACGTCACAGACTGTCGGTACGGAGTTTATCACGATGGTGGGTACATAGAGTGCAACTGCTTCAGGCCCCTTACCTATACAATGGGAGGAGGATCTGGTAGATTAGAGGAATAGGAGCTAGTGGATCTAGTGGATCTAGTGGTGGAGGAAACACAAGAGGGAATCAAGGTCTTGGATCTGGTGGACAAGGGCCACAACACCATCAGCAAGTGTTTTATGAGATGTCTCTTCACTTGCCTAATTACAAGGGTGTTGAGGATGCTGCAGAGCATGTACACAAATGTGAATTACTATGGTGTGCTAAGGGTATCACTACCCCAGAATGGAAGGCAAGTCAGTTTGATAACTACATTGCAAGGGTGCACATGCATAACTGGTACCGAAAGTATGACCCCCATCAAATGACAGTGGATTATACTGTGTTGCATGATGCCTTTTTGGCAGAATTTCATATTCCTGAGTTTGAGAAAAAGAGCATAAGCATGCTCAAGGAAATTCAACAAGGTATGGCAGAAAGTGTGTAGGAGTATGATGTGCACTTTAAGACTCTTCTGTCAAAGTTTTCTTATGATATCCATCCCTCACAACATGCTCAATGGTTCATTGGAGGATTGATAACACCTTTTCAGACGAGCACTTTCCCACAAGACTTTCATGGATCCGTGAGGCCTTGGAGGTTGCTCTGCGTGATGAAGCTGTTGAAAGCATTGACACTGGAGTAAGCCCATTTTTAGAAGCACAGATCACTACCATGGAAAAAAACTTGAAATTTTATCTGTGAACTCAACTCATGAGACTCGCAATGGAATTTGGTGCACAAATTGTGAAATAGAAGGACACACGAAGGATAGTTTCCCTCAAAATTTCGATGCGCACTATGTCAATAGATTGTGAAATCTGTCACAGAGATCATGATCCAAGTAGATTTTTGTTGTTGCAATGCATAATCCACAAGAATGTGACCTCTTATTGTAAAATTTGTATGTCCACTACTCACGACACGAAGGACTTTTGATTGATAGAAAAAATTCATGATACTATTGATACTGGGGTGCACCAGACTAGAGTTGGGAGCAGTTCTAAGAATGAAGGTCATCAATATGAAGGGCATGCAGATGGAGGAGGTTGAGGAAGAGGATTTCATGGAGGATTCAGAGGTCATAGCAATTCACGGGGGAGGAAGAAGTGAATTTCCCCATGGAACTTATTACAATTGTGGATCTACTTGAACACTACAAGCGTGAGTGTATGGATTTTCTACAGTGCTCTTGGTGTGGAAAGAAGCATAAGTATGAAGAGTTCCATGAGTTGTATGAACACATGAGCTAGAACCAGAAGAAGGATAGGGGCGGGAATGGTTAGTGTGAAGCGGGTTGATCCATTATGGATGCCTAGGGTGGCGCATAACCCTGAGTTAGAACCTGTCTTAGTAACTACGTGGGTGGAAAGTTGCATGCTAGGGAAGAACCAAAGAAAAGGCCCCTCATTACATGAGAGGAAGTATTACATGGAAAGTATCCTGATCCAAGCCATCAGAAGGAGGTTTACCAAGAGACCATGGAGGTGATTAGAAGCCTGCAAGGGGAGATTCAATGTCTAAAGGAGAAATCACAGAAGTTGGAGCAGAAGAAGAGCACTGAGGTCCCCAGAAGGACATGGATGAGGTTAGGGAAGTATGTCAAATGTTGTGCCAGGAGAATATTATTCCTCTGTTGGGAGAATGGCTAAGAGAAAAAGTACCATGTGCTGGAGGTGAGTGCGAGAGACAAGTCTTACATGCTAATTCTACCTCCTCATAGTATTGATTATGACAAGGAAATCACACTAAATGTGGTGGTTGATGGATGGATTTTAAGAAACATATTGATTAACATGGGTGCAGAGGTCAATGTCCTTACCCTAGATGCATGGAATCAGATGGGGAGGCCTCCATTGCAGCTGTCTTCAAATGTGTGTATATGGAAAATAGGACAAAGGCTATGCCCATCGGGGTTTTGAAGGATGCATCCATAACCATTCAAGGGGAAAATTTTACTGGGGATTTTGAGGTTCTAGAACTTACTGAGGCAGAAAATTTCCAGCATTACTTGGGTGCCCCTAGTGTTACATGAATAATGTTGATTTGCTTCAACAAGGGGTACATTAGCTTTGAGAAAAAAAAGGAGCGCATCATTATTCCACTAACAGATGGAGGTCTGCGCCTTATGTGGAACCCTTAGGAGAAGAGGATCTAGATAGAATATATGTGTGCACCATCAGGGACCCTGAAGTTATTCATCCATCAAGAGAAGGAGTCATTCAGTGGGAAGATGCTCAGTCCATGAGTGATATGACTAGCATTACATGTGATAATTGGGCACATGGGACTTATGAGTTGGTTGGAAGAAAAGTGAAGGATATTGAGACTAGAGTGGTCAGAGCACACTCAGTTAGGCACCTGGGAGGAAGGTAGTTACCAAGTTACACTGGGGAAGGAAACCCATGATGTCTTTTCTATGTGCGATGGAAGTCCAATGGACATGTTAAGTAGAAAGGAGGAATATGCTTACTTATACCTTACGCATGGGACAACAACGCATTGGTGGGTGACCCATCGAGACAACCTTCTAAAGTGGCATGAAGTGAGAATCACACTCTCTGTTAGGTTTCTCCACAGCAATGCACCATCTAAAATATGTGACTATCATGGGAAGGAGTCCACCTCATTCCATTCAGGAGTGTGAGAGAACCTGGATGGTAGGCCAGAAGCCTTACCTCCTTCACTATGGGTGCATAAGTTCTATTCCACCTTGCAGGGTTGTGTGTGCATGGTATATCCATTTAGAGCTACGTTGTCAGATGGAAATTGGCAAGAGTTGATGGATATTATTCAAACTTTTGAGTATCTAAGTTTTAAGCCATCGGTGAATGAGGCATTGCAGGTAGTCAAGTGCCTTACCTTGGGGGATAGTGCCATGGCTGAGGAATGAATCCTAGATTTGTTAGGGGAACCTGAGTTGGGGGTGTGCTTTGTGGAAGAAGAGGCAGAAGAAGTACAACTTGAGCATGCCTGCCTGGAAAAAGAAAAGGGTAAGTTGGTGTACCTAATAGATGATGAGGAGGTGGAAAATTTGGATGTTGATCATACAGAAGGTACGCATGAAGTATTGGAAAAGTAGATGAGAAAGTGTGTGCCTACCATGAGCCCTTGAAAACAAATAAAGTTAACATTGGTACAGAAGAAGAGCCAAAAGAAGTTGTCATTGGAGATTACTGGATGGACCAGGAGGTTTCAAAAATAGTTGAGCTATTGCATGACTTCCAAGACTTTTCCCATGTGGGTACCATGAATTGAAGGGAGTTCATCACTCATTAGGGGAAATGTGGATTAAGTTAAAAGAAGGTGTGCACCCCATCAGAAAGAGGCCCTACAAGGATGAACCTGAATTTACGCATAAAGGTTAAGGAGGAAATTGATAAGATGATAGAATCTGGAATCATTGAGGAAATTGAGGAATCTGAATGGGTGAGCCCAATGGTGATTAGTATCAAGAAGGATGGGAGGATAAGGATATGTGTAGACTATAGAGATTTGAATGTTGCATGTGTCATAGATCCTTTCCCAACCCCATTTACTGAAGAGATCTTGGAAGGTGTAGCAGGGTAGGAAATCTATTCTTTTACAGATGGATTCTCAGGTTATCACCAGGTAAGGATTGTGAAAGAAGACCAGGAAAAGACTAATTTCACCACTGAATGGGGAATTTTTGCTTATACGGTTATGCCCTTTGGGCTTAAGAATGCACCTGTTGTATTTTTGTGCATTGTGGTGCAGGCCTTTCAAGACTTCATCCATAAATTTATACAAGTTTACCTGGATGATTGGATGGTGTATGGGTTAGTAAAGGATCACTGTGACAATTTGAGATTGATGTTTGAGAGGTGTAGGCAGTTAAGTATCTCTCTAAACATTAAGAAATGTGTCTTTGCTACTCCTTTTGGCACATTACTAGGTCACATTATTTGCAAGGAAGGCTTATTGGTAGATCCTGCCAAAGTTGTTGTTATTTTAGGATTGGAGGAGCCTACCAGTCAAAGCACAGTGCATGGATTCTTAGGGCATATGGGTTACTACAGAAAATTCATCAAAGGCTATGCCAGGATTTCCACGCCATTGGAAGAGTTGTTGAAACATAAGAGTAAATTCTATTGGGGTGAAGTGCAACAAGTGGCTTTTGACACATTGAAGGAGAAACTTACTACTGTGCCCATTTTGCACTTTCCCTCTTGGGATAAGCCCTTTCATGTGCATGTGGATGCATCAGGTATGGCAATAGGAGTAGTGTTGGCACAACCTGGAGAGGGGATTGTTGATCACCCTTTGTGTTTTGCAAGTAGAAAATTAACTCCAGCTGAGCAGAATTACACAAATGATGGAGCGTGAAGCATTATCTATGATTTATGCACTGCACAAGTTCAGGAAATACTTATTGGCTACTCCATTTATCTTTTACATGGATCATATGGTGCTCAAGTACTTGGTAAACAAGCCTGTCTTGCAAGGGCACATATGCTGATGGATCTTGTTATTTCAGGAGTTTGACTTTTTCAGTCATGGTAAAACTAGGAAAAAGAAATTTAGGACCTGACCATCTATCATGGATTAACTCAGGTGAGGATGTGCAAAGCATTGAGGACACAATGCCAGATGCACAGTTGTTTAGATTACAACGCACACCCTCTGACTTGGAGGATATTGTTGTTTTCTTACGAATGGGTGTGGCGCCTAAAGGAATGAAGGCCTTGGAGAAAAATTAGTTGGCTATACGTCATCACGCCCTATATGTTGATTAGCGGAGACCTATACAAGCTAGGTCGGGATGAGGTTTTGCATGTCGGTGCATATTGGAACATGAACATACTGCAATCATGGAGGAAGCTCATGGTGGCATTGCAGGAGGTCACTATGCAGGGAATGTGACCATGTGCAAGATCCTATTGGCAGGTCTTTGGTGGGAGACAATTTATAAGGATTGTATAGAGTATTGCAAGGCCTGTGACCATTACCAGTGCCTTGGAAAGCTGGGGAAAAGAGATGAAATGTCATTAAGACCTATTGCTAGTGCAGAACCATTTGAAAAATGGGCAATTGACTTTGTGGACCTATTTCCCTAGCCACACACATAGGACAGGTTCACGCTATATTATCACTTGTACAGACTATCTTACAAGGTGGGTGGAAGTGCCTATGAAGGATTGCACTGTGGCTACAACAACTAGGTTCCTATGGGAGAATATAATCAGTAGATATGGATGCCCGTTGAGTTTAACAAGTGATAGGGGTACTCATTTTTTGAATGAGACAATTAGAATCTTATTAACGGAGTTTATGGTGGCACATCACAAAACTACGCCCTATCACCCTCAGGCTAATGGAACTACTGAGGCCTTTAACAAGATTTTAAGCCACACATTGACTAAGATTTGTGATGTCAGAAGAAGGGACTGGGATGATAAAGTCTCTACAGTACTATGGGCATATCACACAACTTATAAAATATTGAACAAAGCCACTCCTTTTCAATTGGTATTTGGCGCAGAGGTGGTTCTGCCTATGGAATTCATGTTACCATCCCTGTGTATTGTGTGCAGGAGGATTGGATGATGAGAAAGCATTAGAGGAGCACATTGATAAACTTATGGAGTTGGATGAGAGGTGAGCCATTTCCAGATGGAGTCAGAAGATGGAGAAAGCATGAAAAAAGGCATGACATGATCGTCATATTAAAAACAAGAAGTTTGAGGTTGGGCAGATGGTTCTTCTATATGATTCAAAATTTATGTGCCATCCTTGGAAAACTTAAAGTACATTGGTTGGGACCATATGTTATATCCCATATACTTGATTCAGGTGCTTGCAAGTTACAAGCACTGGATGGAACAATGTTGCCTGGTTATTTCAATGGGAGTAGGCTGAAGCCCTACTATAAATAAGTCTTCAATGTGTTTGTAAATAAGGTAGTATTGCCATTTAGCTTAGGATTTCCCTTAATGCATTTTCCTTTATATGTGTTTCCTTTCATCATTGTTATGTTTTGTCTTTTAGTTTTGTTTGTTGTGGGCGCACTTTTGTGCCGGTAGCCAGTTACTATCTAAAGGGGTTTTATGCAGAGGACCGTGCATCTATTTAGTGTGGGGTGGAGAGTGTAAAGAAGAGTTTCAGTGAATAGTGTGGTAAGAAGCAAGTGTTGGGAGTGATGTTGATTGGTGGCCCAAATGAGAAAATCAAAAGTGTGTGGGTTCAGAGGAGTGCACGTAGCAGAAGTGATTATGGGTGGAGATTGGTGTCAAAAGCTTTATAAAAACCATGTACAGTGATAAAAGTGCATAGAGCAACATGAGGTAGGTGGTGACAAGAACTAGGCTTAAGACGTAGAGGAAGATTGACTTTGGCACTATGAGTGCACGTAAGGTTTTGTGGTCGATGTAGTTTTACACGCCAGAAGGTTGTGGGAGTTTTGTGAGTTTTCGCATGAAGGAAAAGTGCTAGACAAAACATGTGGGAGGATAGCATTGGAAAAATCCATGACTTTAATGTGATTGTATGGTGGTAGGTGGCATGGGAGTTAATGCGGGAAAAAGCAAAAAGCTATAAATAGAAGGTCAGGGTAAGTTATTCTTTTTACCTTGTGTTTTTTTGTTGAAGAGCTCTTGTGAACTAGGGCATCCTTGTGAGAGAATTTGTGAAGAGTTGTGTGTGAAGTAGAGAATTTGATAGATTTGTGAACCAGAGTGGAATGGAGTACATGGGGATCGAACATGTGCGGAGGAGATTGTTTGGTGGATTCCCATGAGTATTTACATTGTCTTGTGGAAGGAGAGTTTTCCAGGTTAGGGTTTACAGAGCTAGGGCATGGGTTTTGAAGAAATTTCACAGAAGGAGTGGAGCCAAGGGATTAAAGCAGTGTTAAAGCAAGACACAAGGAAGAATTTATAAGGGCTTGATGAGAAAAATGGCACCAAGGAAAGGATCAAACACTTCACCAAAGAAGAAGGGAAAGGGCAAGGGAAAACCAGTCATATCAACCAGTTTTAATGAGGAGTGGTACGTGGAGATGCAGTACCTAGATGGCATTCTATTGGGGATGGATTGGGTGTCTCACGTATGAAAGATGGCTATAAGTGATTATAACCATAGGATGAGCACCACTGAGAAAGAGATGGTGTTGGAGCTAGTTTTCCCTACAGGAGAAAGGACACAAGATGAAAAACCTATGTATGATGACTCTGTGAAGACCACATTGGAGAAGGTTGGAATTTTGCAACTCTATGAGTTGCCATATTTTGGAAAACCCAAAAGGTTATACCAGTGGCTGATGTCGTGTGTGCACATGAAGATTATTTTTACTTCACAGGGAGGAGAATGTGCTTAACTACTCAGTTGATCTCCAAATACACTGGACTTATCTACATGGGAGAATCGTTGGAGGATGACTTGGGTGACAAGGATGTTGTCAAGGAAACAACCATACAGACATATGAATACAAGAAGGGCTCATGCTATTTTGATATCACCAAGATCACCAACCCAACCATGAAGATGGTCACACACCTTCTCACCAAGTTGAATGGACAAGAGTGATGGACGCAAGTGAACAAGAGATGGTTGAACATTTGCAGGAAGATTTCAGAGGGAACGATCTACAACCTCTTGGCCTTCATTGTGGAGGATATCATAGATGTGCATGATGGGGATAAAATCATGTATGGTAACATCCTTCTTACTATTGTATTTTCAGAGATTGGAGTGCCTGATGGGCCGAATAGCTACGTCTGGGAGTACCCTGATGAGGACCCTTCCCCTGCTAAGAGGTTTGAAGCATACACTTGTGATACAATGACTACTGCATATAAAGGCATGCTTGGAGAAGTGGTACAAGTGAATGTGTGATGCATTTGGGGAAGAATGGAGAATCCCTGAACAACTGCCAGCCTTGGTGGATGGTGAGGCTGAGTTTGTAGTATACCAACACTTCTGCATAGGCAGATTCACTTTGACAGATGACATGAAAAGCCCATGGTGTAAAGTTACCATTTTCCTTCACAACGCAATATTTTCAGAGCATGGTTAACAGATTCAAGGAGGCCAAGAAACTTAGATTTGATCTAAGTGAGGTAGATCAGGAGCACCATGCACTGCACAGACATTGGTGTATCCTAAGAAATGGCATATGTGGAGAAGTATGTCTCTCATGACATACATATGTTAAAACCCGTAACATTACCTATTGCAGGAAAAATGGTGACAAGGGTGTATATACACCTAAGGCCCAAGTTTGAGAAGGGCACATATGTTGAGGATGATGTATCCATCCCTGAGGACCCTGCCAAAGGAAGAAAGGGATGAAGAGAGAAAGAGAGGAAACTACAACAAGTAGGGCACCGAGTGTGCGTACAGTTCAGACTGCAGGGGTGTAGGAGTCAGGCATGGGCCCAAGTACTTACACTCAAAGGAAGAAATCCCCCATGAAGGAGAAGTCACCCGAGAAGGAAAGGTCCCTGTGATAGAGGAGTCATCAGTGAAGAAGAAGCAAAAGATGGTGCAGAGTTCAGACTCTGAGGAGATAGAGAGCATGAAGGGTGAAGTTCTGAGGAGGAGAATGAGGAGCACGAGGAAGGTGAGAATCCCCCTGTGTATGATGTACATGAATCTGATGAGGATAAGAATGAATATGAGGAGGGTGCTCAGGATATGGGAGGAAGTGAAGAGGTGGATATGAATGCATAGAAGACCCCACACCTAGCCAGAGGACAGTTGGATGACACTATGGAAAAGGAGGTGGCAGATATCATACAGAACTTGGTAGAGCACGAGGTGGAGCACAACGTTAAAGAAGTATTAAAAGAGATGGAAGAGAGCGTAGACAAGGAGAAGAGTCTAGTGGTCAGCTTCCCAAAGGTAGCGTGCACCGGTGGCAAGGGCATGACAGTGGTGCAAGGACCCATAATGACTTATGTCAGTGATCCAAACAAGGTCCTATGTGCATTTCCAGAGCATGGTGCCCATAGACCAACTCTTTTGTTGGTCATCATTTGATAGAGGTAGTGCGTACACGCACATGAGGAAGATGTTGTCATGGACCTTCGAGTCCCATGTTGATGAGCCTGAATTCAAAGTTAATGTGGATGCATTGATAGAAATGTAGAACCCCAATGAGGTGAATCCTATTGTGGATGCCCAGTGGCTAACTGGATGAGCAAGCTTGTAACGTGCTCAACAAGGTATCTGTGGAAGTAGAGGCAAGGTTATTGGGAGGAATAACATAATCAGAGCCTTGGAGGAAGAATTGGAGGAAAAGAATAAGGAGATAATTGAGAGAGACAAGGAGATCAAGCAGAAAGAGTTGATCATTTCACAGTTAAATCTTGAGTTGAGGGAAGAGAAGGTGAGAGTGCGTGAAGCCTACAAGAAAGTGGAGACTATCTCAGACTCCATTATCTTAAAGTGCCCAGATTTGGATCCCCTCCTGAGAAGAAGTATGAGTCAAATTTCCACTGCCTAGAGGACTTGATGCACATAATCATGATGGAGAGGCAACCACTTGTGCTGGAGTCGGTGGAGGAAGTTTTGGCACGTGACAAAGAGAACATGAGAAGTTGAAAATTGGGGAGACCATAACTCGGTACTCTGAGCTCCTTGCCTCTATAAAAACCACAGCACACATGGCTGAAGTTGTCTATGAAAACTATGGAGACAGGGACAGGGTGGCAAGTGTATTGGTTGCTACCCATGAGGTGGACCTAAAGGAGTTCCAGGAAAAGAACAAGGGTAATAGGGCAGAATGAGACAAGATCATAGTAGAAGTTGAGAAGAAGTCTGAGGTGATCGAAGGCTTAAGGGTCTCGATTAAAAATAAAGTGAAGGAATTATATCCCCAGGTTACATGAAGGATGGACACACTGAGCGACCTTAGCAAGAAAATGGAAAATATTGTTGATACACTGAAGGCTAAGGGTGAAGAGTTATCATTTGATGAAGTCAACACATTGATAGGGGATTTATTTCAACAAGCACGTAGAATGAGGTGGATGCTTGGAATAAGATTGAAGCATCCTTGAATAAAGACTTCCAATCCTTGTTCAACAGTGATGAAATTATTTTATTCCTTGGTGTAAGCCAGATAAAGGTTATTATTTCCTTCCATTCTTTATTCTTTGTGGAAGATCATATTGTTTCTGAGGATGGATAACACATTCTAGTGTGGGGTAATGTTGAGCCCAGAAAAGTGACTAAGTCCTAGAGCAGAGAATCAACATGTGTAAGGCAAGTAAGGGAAAAAGTGCTCAAGGAATGGCACGTGGGAGAACAGGAGTGTGTGGGTAGTTCAAGGAGTTGCAAAAAAAGGGTGGAGTAAACATGGAGCGTGCAAAGGTTGGCGCGCAGAAGTAGGATAGGGTTTGAAGACTTAGCCGCATCATTGGATATGGTACTACATGGAAAACACGTGAAGACATGAGTAGGCATGATGAGTGGATAAGGTTACAACTTGGAGTCTTGGAGCTCAAGGAAATAATATTCCATGAAAGGAATATTCTAGAGGGGAATCATTATGGTTAGTGGAGGCTAATCAGGGTTTTGGTGAGCTGGCATAGGCACTCGATCATGGAGGAGCATGATTCCACCTGGCATGCGGCCTGCTCATGAGTGAAGCTGAGGTGGTGAAGGAGAGATCCCGATTCTATTTAAGGATGCATTTGGATCTAAAAAGAAGGTGTGTGCGAGTAGAGAGATGTGTGTGGAGAGATGCATGTAGAATGAGGAAGATATAAGTGGCAAGAGAGAGAAGAGATGGTGTGAGAGACCATTCAAGAAATATTTAGGTGCATGGAAGAATATAGTTAGGGCTCTCTGTGCAGAGTCATTTTGTAGGGTTAGAGTGTCATTCCTTGATGTACTTGGTCTGATATGACCCTCTTTGATGTAATATGGCTACTGTAAATGGTTATAAATCAATATATGATGCTTTGTTCTAAATATCTATGCTCATGGGTACAAACCCCTTGTGTCCTTTATATTGCTCATGGCTCAGATCTAATTCCTTTATATTGTTATAATGTATACATCCTTTTTATGATTCATCTATGCTTAGATTCAGTGTTTTTACTTCTTTGCTAGAATGGATATGTGTATTTTCTATTTCTGCAACCATTCCTCCATTAATGGTGGACATTCTTATGAAGCTCACATAAAGGAGGGGCTCGGCACCTGCGTGTGCCTCGGGTGAGCACCCAACTAATGTTGGGTGATAGAATGGGGCTTGGTTTATTTGTTTTATATTTGGAAATTAATCTCAGTGAACTCAGCCAGTTCAGTCGAGATGGCTTGCATTGCTTCACAGGCTTAATCTCCGATTCAATATCATCCCTTCAACTACCAAGGTGTTGAGCTGGCTCTTTGCATGGTTGACCTCTTATACCTCCAACTTGGTGCCTCATGACACTCTTCCTATCCACCGAATTACTTGCTACATTTTCACGCCTCAAGCTTTACATTGCCAACCCATGTCCTTGTATACCGAGTCCCCCTTATTTCCATGTGTTGACTTGTTCCTTTGCCCCAACTTGGCATTTCGAATGGCAAGCTCACCACCCATCATTGACCACCTCACCACTTTGATCACCAACCTAACCCTCATTTGACTACACCGGTCTGACTAGTGACATGTTCATGGAATGTCACTCCACATGGAGGTCCCACGCGGCATGGGGCTTCCTCTTTTTCTTTACTTTTTAAATTTGCACGTAGGGGCCATGTGGTGGCCACTCGTGACTCCTCCTTCATTTGACCATGTGGGCCCCACGCTCCATTATTACCGCATTGGTCTATGTTGGGACAAGTTACTCCAACGACTCGTTGAGTTGGCTCAGCGAGTCTCCTTATTTCCTTCGCCACTTTTGGCCAAGTTTTCCATGTCTGCCAAACTCTAAACTATGATGTTTTAACTAGCTGTACTCAGCCCAATTCACCCCAATTTTATGATCCTAAAACCAAATCATCAGTCCCTAACATAGATTGGTAGGCTCATGCACGAGC
Organism: Taxus chinensis; assembly: GCA_019776745.2. Lineage (NCBI taxonomy): Eukaryota > Viridiplantae > Streptophyta > Pinopsida > Cupressales > Taxaceae > Taxus > Taxus chinensis. Next base: position 967,704,295 of record CM034147.1, read on the forward strand.
TCGGTCATGGCTTAAGGATCTCAGCCTCCTCAAAGAAATAGCTCGACTTGAATATTACAGAGCTCGTTGTTCTTTCCATTAAACAATAAACTTGGTTTAAATGAGCGGCTCAACAACACCAAGGGGTAGTTTGGTTCATTGATTATGTAACCCACTAGGTAATGTTACCTTTATAACTCGGTGTATGTTCAGTGTGTACCTTGAAGGACCCAGCTAGATAGATGATTTAAATATCTTGGGGAGCTCGATTTGATCCCAACTCGCCGAGTTAGTAAAACCATCTCAGTAAGCTTCTTTCAGAGTTAGGTTGTCCTTCAACTTCTCATTTCCCATGTACGTTCTATGCACCTTCTTGAACCTTTAATGCTCCCAGGCCTATAAGAAGGTTCTTCAAGAAGTAATGCACCTGGTACATTTTACTTTTGTTGACTTTGAGCCTAGCCATTCACTACTCCTTTGCTTAACAAATCAGAACCCGGTGAGGACCAAGAATCATCTGTGCAAGACTACCCTATTGTTTAATTCTTCCTGAGGGAGGTAAAACTGGATAACACAACCTTAGGTGGTGATAGATAGTGCTTATTGTTTGGTCCCTTATTATGATCACATAACTTTATATTTATATGATTTAGTTTCTTGAATTTCATAATTAACCCCAAAAATACTGACTACTAAAAAGATAAGATCCTCAAACGGCTAGAAAGACCCATAAAGTGTGAGTAAAGTACAAAGAATACATGGGCACCCAGAGGGGATGAGGGCGCCTGACACTGGCATCCTGGCTGGGCTTTGGTGTCCAAGATGACAAATTTCGAAGAAAAAAAAGTCATACTAAGCAAGTAAGGGTGTAAGGCCAAATGAAGAAACAAAAAGTAAAGTAAGGTGGCCAAATACATGGGTTAATTATTATTTTTCTTACTTAGGAATCACATGAATAATAGTATGTAATTACGACTAGATAATTACCCAAAGTGTGTGATTGTGTGTCTATATTTTCCCCCACTTTATGTTGGTGAGAGAAAATATTGGTAACATAAAGTAGACGAAGATGCGTACCTAATAATCATGTAGATTGATGATGAAAGTGTGTGTCGAGGGAATAGAAAAAGTGTGGAATGATAAAAAAATGTGAAGCATGGATGTTAAGGAGGAGAAAGTGCAAAGAGTGATGAAAATGAACCTAGGTCAGAAATGCATGTGTAGATGTCATTATGTACCTATTGTTGTTGTCTTTGTGTGTGTTGTTGTTGTTGTTGGTGATGTGATGATGCTGACTACCATTTCTCATACAGACGGACCTGTAAAAGAGAAGCCAACAAGTAGTTAAATACGCATGTATATGATCAAAATATGTAAAAAGTGTGTAAAGAAAGTATGTAAAAATGTTGAAAATGAGAAAAGGGAACATGTGCACTTGATTCGTGATGAGGAAAGGGGGTAGAAAGGATCCTGTAGATGATGTCAACAAGCAAGTTTTTCAAGCGATCTAGCACTAGTGTAATGGAAGAAGTGTAGGGAGAAGTTTTTGGTATCATCCTCCAACCTTTAACTGCATAATTTTATGTAGAACACCACTGCATATGGTGTGTATAAATGCATGTGCTAAGGATTGGTTGCCCTGTAAAATCTGTTATGTATGGAATTATGTAGACTGTGCTGAACTACCAATCACTGCAAGATTTCCCCTTTGTCTTAGGTATCCAAGAACGGTTGTTGTATTTCCCCCTAGTTTCAAGCATCTAGGAAAGGATGATGTGATAAGGACCCAAGTCTAATTATGAGCCCTGTCCAAAATAGAGAATGATGTTATACTGATAACATTTTGTGTATAACGTTGTATGGGGTGACTTATTCACCCAAATGATACCCCCTCGTTTGGGGTGCATACAACGTCACTAAAGGAGTATGCAACCCATAGGAGGACCTAACCTGTGCTAAAATTGTGCCCTGCAGGGGGAAGGGAATGTGCTTGGTAAAAACCAAGGCAGACGCAAACAAGTGGCTAGGAAAAATAAGGGTTATTACAAGAAAATGCAAACACTGATGTAAAATTTAAGCTAAAAGACAATGTATAAGCTAAGACAAACATGCAAGAAAAAAATGTAGACCGCAAAAATTGGGTTGCAAACATGGGACATCACTCACAATGTCACAAGACAATCAAGGCCATAATGGCCACATGAAATTAGAGAACAAACAAGACATAGGGAAAAGCCTGCAAACAATGATAAGCAAAAACAAATAGTGTAGCAGACAACCATGGAAACAAATAATCCTGTAAAAAAATGTTGCACATGAAGCACCCATTAGCACGTTAGAAAGATAAAAAGTATGTCAGGGTGTGTATAATATGATAAAGTGATGTGCTATGAAACAAAATGAAATAATATCACCTATAGTGTACGAAAGCGGATTCTCACAAGAGCCTTAATGGGACTGGTAATAGGTACTGCACCAAATATTCTTGTTATATGTAATGGACTTGTATAATCTGTGATCACAACTAGAAAAGAAAATGAACGTGCATGTGTGTATGATAAAGATAATGACATAAAAGATATCTATCTAGCATGTGTAATAAGATGAACATGTAAAAAGCACATGTAAACAAGAGTAAATGCAACGAAGATATCCAATATGATGTGGATGAGGTAGAATGGAATGTAGTGTGAATGATAGGGACAATGTCCCCCCTGAGTGGATGTGTATGTATGCAATGTGGTGCATTATTAATGCCCCCTTAGCAGTCAAGAATGAACTATAAACAAGAGTGTGACATCGGGAAATGGTTTTAGCAATGTGTTGTATGTAGAAAAGTGATGATGAATTGAGTGATGATTATAGAATTGTAAAGCATTGATGATATTGCATGTGACATAGGGATGATGGATTTTGAATGTGTGATGATTTATCCTAAAGGGTATATCACTAGATGTGCAAGTAAAATGCTAATACACGTGATGATGTAGCACAAGGCGTATATCACAAAATAGATGAACATGATGGTAGCATAACACGTGATGATTTAGCACACAACATATATCATGAGATGTATGGATAAAATGATAGAAAGTGTGATGATGTAGCACAAAGTGTATATCAAAACATGTATGAATAGGAAAGCGAGAAAGGGGTGATGATTTAGCATAAAGTGTATATCACAATATATATGAAGAAGGCACTGGCTAAGAATGTCACATGGTATGATAAAAATATTGATTGATTGAATGTGAAGATCAAAGTGTAGAAAGACATAGGTGTGATGAGGTGAGTTTCAATTTTGATTTAGATCCTCCACAATCGAGTATGCACCATTGGAATAGAGTGTGTCGTTGGGTAGTGAGTGTAGTGCATATAATTGGATGAGTAAGATGCGCAATATGTGTAGTAGATATGGTGAAGCATATGTCGTGATGTGTGAAACATGTAATGTAGAATGTGTAGTGTTTAATACAGGATGTGTAGATTATATAGGTGTGGATGATGTAAAATGTATAAGAATTTAATGTGGATAATGTGTACTATGTATAAGTGTATAAAACACAAAGTGTGGATAATGTAGAATAGATGGAAATTTGTATATGTAGAAAAGCGTGAAGATGTGTAACTTATAGTGTAAACTATGCAATGTGTGAGGTTCATGTATATAGGATGCCTTCAACAGTCAAGTGTGAACCAAAGCACGAGATTGCATCATAGGGTAATGAGGTGAGAAAACCTACCAGAGATTATACAGTCATGGAGTGGTGGAAGCAACATTAGGACTAGGTGATGGTGGCAGAGTTTGAAATGTGTCTTGACCTGATTCGAGAAGCTTGTGGTGAAATTTTTTTCCATCTCTCGTATATGGATGGTATGCAATCGAAGTTGCCTCGCAGCGGGCAATATCTGAAATTGTATAAAAGGTGAAAGTGGGTTTTCCTTAACCTTGTACTATAGGTTATTTAGGTTTATTTTCCCTTTTCCCTGTTGTGTTTATTTTTCCCTTTTTCAGTGTGGTGTGTTTTCTTTCAGTTGTGCGTGTGTGTGTTCCTCCTTTTTGTCTATCTCTTGCAAGTTGTGAGTTTCTCCGAGGCCCAATGGATAAGGCATTGGTCTATAAATTGAATTGAGGTTCTAGAGTTCTCATGTCATTTCGTCACTATGCTTGATCCACAATATGTCCCCAAGTCAGAGTCAGATGTTTTCATGATTTTTGCAAGGGAAAAATTCACACCTAAAAGCATGACAACCATAACCTACAGTGAATTTTTTTGCTTAAAGGTCATCCTGAGTCCCCCTCCAGATCACCCTAACCCCCATATCAGTCCTTATCCCATCATTTTAAGTATTCCAATGTGTTGTGTCATCATGTTCATAGGTGATTTATGGATGCCAAGTCCATTTAAGAACTATCAAGACAAGATTCTTCAAGACAAGCTCTCCGAGAAGCTTAAGAAAAGTATATTCTCTGGTCTTCTTGAGGCTGGTACACCCCCCTGAAGTGGAAAAAAAGACTCAAGCTCATCAAGGAGGTGTATCAGAGTGCTAATAATGTTGAGAAACTATTTTTGGAATAATTTGGGAAGTTTCAGAGGTTTTGGAGCAGTTTTATCAAAAGTGGGTCTTGGAGGGTGAAGTAGTGTAAAGTGTAAAAACAACCCCTGAGCTTCCATGAAGTGATTCCAAGAGCTTCGTAAGGAGTTGGAATCCAAAAAAAATATCATTGGAAATATAATTCAAATAACATTAAGTATGGTGAACTTAAATTTTTCACAAGACTCGTGCAATTCTTCCCAAAACCTATTTTCAGCATGCACAACCTCTTGAGCACGAAGAAAAATCCTATTTTCATAATGTTGTAGGCCGAATCAAGGTATAAGACCTCCACCATTATGTTAAAAAATCATTTTCCAATAAATTTTATTATCAATAAGTGTGGGAAAAGTCATCTAGTAGCTCAAGTTATGCCTCCGTCAAGTCGCTCCCCAAGGTATGGTTTAAGGAGTTAGCCAATTTTCAAGTTGGAAAAATGAACCAATTAGAGAGTGGCACACTTTTGTGCACCAAACATCCCAAAAGTTTTGGGATGTTTTAGGGAAAAAAGGTGCTCCCCCCTCCCATGTAGCCCCCCTGGACCTCTATACAACCATATTGGAGCTCAATTTGTCAATTTAAGCCCCTGTGCACTAATTTCAAGCCCCCAACCTCATCTAGTCACGAAGCGCCAAGTGGACCAATCAGAAAGGGGCACACTTTTGCGCACCAACCATCTCAAATGTTTAGGATGGTTGGGACAAAAAAAATGTGCTCCCCTCCCATTTTAGCCTCTCGTCACCCACATGACCTAGGAAGTTGCTAAAGAGATTTTTTCCAGCCCCCCTCTCTCTCTCGCCTCAACAAAATCTCGTGGCGACACAAGGACCAATGGACAGGGGAAATTTTTTTTACACCAACCATCCCAAACATTTGTGATGGTTGGGAGAAAAATTGTGGCCCATGCTTCAAGCTGTTAAAACTTATAATCTTTTTAAGTTTGTTGTTGCTTCTTACCTGCTTCTACTTTTACCCACACACATGCACGAGAAACCCTTACTACCAGATTTATACATCTCTTTCATTGCAGCCACTTTCATTCCTTCACCATTGATTACCTCATTCATTTTTTCATCCTCCACTATTGCTTCCATCTAATTTTTTTTTTTGCTAGTTGTTACCATGTGTTTTGCGCATAATTTCTTTCCAGAATAGAGTTTGCTTCTATCCTTTTCATTCTCTTGAGAAACATATAAGGGTTAGGGCTAGGAGGAATACCTGTTGAATGTTGGGAAGGTGTGCGTGTACCGTAGAGAGATCAGATTGATTGTGAAGAACTTATTTTTGTCTGGGAAGGACTACCTGTAAGTAATTAATACAAGACCACCAGATCTTAGTTAGACAATAGGTGAGGGAACTGCCTTAGGCCCTAGGAAATATTAGACTTCCTTTCGAAGGTGGTCAGTTCCCCATTTGATATGAATTAAAGAAAAATGATAACAAAGAACTAAAAGATAATACTTACTGGTTCCTGATGAAGATATAGGTCCAAGGAATGTGGTGGCAACAGTAAGGCTTAGTTGGGATGATCCGGTATTGGAAAGTGAGCTGATGAAGCTATCCTCAGTCTCTTCCAATGCTTGAACGAGGGTGACAGCGATCCAGTTGCTCAGTTGCAGTCTTCAGCTCAATGCTCTTCTCTGCAACCTCTTCTGCTTGTTTCACTTCTCTTTCTCCTACACAAATGAATTCTGGATCCTTTCTTTTTGGTTGGGGGAGGTCATTAACAGGGAACCGATGGCGGTTACGTAAACGATGGTGGTCGAGTAGGAACCAATGTCAGTTAGGTCAAAGTGGCTATTTTTAGTAAAATAGCCATCTTTCCCTCCTTTTCTCTCGAGGGATCAGTTGTGGGCTTGGTCAAGTCATTATTTGGCTCGTTTTGGTGCGGGTGAGGGGTGATGAGTCATGGATGTGGGTCTGGACCAAGTCATAGGTCTTAATTAGGTTGGTTTAAGGTTAGGGCTAGGTCATGGTGAGGTGGCGAGATGAGGTGGCAGGTTTGGAGATGTGGATTTATTAATTATAAGGTAATTAACAAATCATTAGGTGTGTAAGGTTTTAGGTGGTGAGGTAGGGTTAGGTTGCGGGATGAGATACGGGGTAAAGGGCGTCGTAAGACCCAAATTTGGTGTCTACATTTGCCCCTTGTTGTCGTGTAGCCTTTATTTTAAAGCTGCACTGACAAAAATAAAAAGTGGTTACCCCAGTTAAGGGTATAGGTAATCCCCCTCAAATCTATCACAGATTGAGGCGACGTGAAATCAGGGATAGGATTGATAAAGGGTGAATTATGATGAGATGATGGTAAGATGGTGGGGTAAGTTCAAGGAGGCAGATGCACGTTGAAATGCAATAGTGCGACTAGGGTACACGAATTGAAGAGAAAAAAAGTAATTCATAGGCAAAGGTCGATAGTTTATCCAAACAAGGTTGATATAATCCTGGTATCCAAGGTAGAGGAAGTAGCTCCAGGGGATATAACGGGTAAGGTACCGGAACGTTTAGGCATGTTCGGCAGTACCAAATGGTTAGTTTGGTTGAGATAAACGTCACGGTCTCGGTCTAAGCAAAGCTGGTTGGCTGATCAATTCAAGTATCCTAGTCATGCTAAAACACGAACAGGTGAGCTCGATTGAACAAACAGCTACATTATGGGTGGATAGAATCGTAATTTGTGGGCTTCGGTCGAGGTACTTAATTGGTGTGGCCGTGGGTCAGGCCGATTGGTTGGTTATGCGGCCTTGGGTCGGGCCGGTTGGTTTGTTGTGGCCTTGGGTTGGGCCGATTGGTTTGTTGCGGCCTTGGGTCAGGCCAAGTGATTGGATGTGGCCTTGGGTCAAGCCGGTTGGTTTGTTGCGACCTTGGGTCGGGCCGATTGGTTTGCTTGCCTTAGGTCAGGCCTTGGGTCTTAGGGGCCTAGTGATTGTTTGTGGCCTTGGGTCAGGCCAGTTGGTTTGTTGTGGCCTTGGGTCGGGCCGATTGGTTTGTTACGGCCTTGGGTCGGGCCAAGTGATTGGATGCGGCCTTGGGTCGGGCCAGTTGGGCCGGGCTGATTGGTTGTGGCCTTGGGTCAGGCCAGTTGGTTTGTTGTGGCCTTGGGTCGGGCTGATTGGTTTGTTGCAGCCTTGGGTTGGGCCAAGTGATTGGTTGTGGCCTTGGGTCAGCCAATTGAGTGGTTACGGCCTTGGGTTGGGCCCATGAATTCAAAATAAGGCTATTTAGCAAAGGTTGGGGGTAGGCGATGTGGTGAAAAATAGATTTCGGTGGAGAAGGACAGGAGTTAGGGTAAACTAGGCAGGTAACCGATATCGGTTAGTTATAACCGCTATCGGTTAGACGACCGATATCAGTTTTCTAGGGCGCGCCATAACCGATATCGGTTAGAGGTCAAAACCTATAAAAAGAAAAAATACGGCGTGTCATTTTCACATTGTCAATTTGAGTGCCAACCGTTTGCTTGTCTGAGTGTTGAATTGATTTTGTTGAGTTTGTGGGCTGAGTTGGCACTAGTTGAGTGGAGGAGGGAGTTATTGGTAGGCCCCAACGATCAGGAGGCAGAGTTTGATTGGTTGAGGACCCTGCTGAGGAGATTTGGAGCTATGGCACATCCTGGAGGAACAGGAGGTACTGGAGGAGCTAGACCACCACCACCTATCCCACCACGATGACGTGTAGTCGTACCGGTAGGTTCTAAATCCCTATCTGTGTGAAGTTGATGAATTTAGCTAGGATGTGGGTTTTGGGGTAGGAATCTAAAATGTGATAAAATAATAAATAAATGAAGGTAAATCATAAAATGGAGTGGGTAGATATGTTAGGTAAGTCAACACGGCAGGGTGGGTAAGTTTTTAGGCAATTGGGCTAGGTAGATAGGTTAAAAATAGAAAAAAGGGGATTTGGGGGCCGTTTTCGATCCGGCCCTGAAATCCCACAGTGACCGATGTCGGTCACTAAGCGACCGGCATCGATCACCACGCAAGCTGTTAAGGTGTTGTGGGTTCAGAGACCGGCGTCGGTCATGTGCCGACCGACGTCGGTGCATAAAAATAGGGAATAGATAAGGGGTGGGGGACCGATGGCGGTCGAGGGTGACCGGTACCGGTTATCATGGGTAGGGGGAAAGGATGTGAAAGTTGTTGTGTTGGTTTGTTGTAGGCGGGTAGGATAGAATTGTGGGGTGAAAGGGGAAAAGGTAGAGTTGGTAGGAAAGGTTATTGGGGTGGGGGTAATCGGGTGGTGTATGAGTGGGGTAGGTGGTAGGGTGTGGGATAGGTAAAGGGGATATTGTAGGTGTTTTGTTGGGTGGGGTTAGTGATATTGGGGTTATTGGGTAGTTGTTTTGGAAAGAGTAGGCCTGATGTAGTGGGTTGTTTTTGCAGGCACGCCAGCAGCTGACGATGCGGGATCGGATGCCGCCTCTACTAGGGTGGATGCGGCCACATGTGACTGCAGCGCAGTGGTCAGTCATGCGGGAGGTTGGACTCGGCGGAGTCCAGAGATATAGGGCTGTGGATAGGGACCACAGCCTGATGGTTGCCCTCATCGAGAGATGGGATCCGGAAACCAATGTCTTCCATCTCCCTACTGGAGAGATGACGGTCACACTAGAGGATGTGTATCGCATCCTGAGACTGCCGATCATAGGCGAGGTGGTATTCCAGGTGGATGCTGAGACAGCGATGGACAACATCCTGCAGGTATTCGGGGATGCAGCCCCATTGATTACATATCATAGCGCGAGCATCTGCTACGGTGATATGTATCGCGCACACCGACAGGAGACACGGCTTGCCGTGCTGATGATGATTGGTATCACCTGCTTCGCCCTCCCAGACTCAGAGGGAGGTCGCTTCCCACGGGCACTGATGGGAGTATTGCATGAGATGGTGGAGGAGCACACCTGCTATGCATGGGCACCGGTGTATTTGGTGCAGCTATACAGAGAGCTCTGGGGCTATCGCCGTATGAGGTGATTCGGGATATGCTCGACATTTTTGCTACATTGCTGGGCCTACGAGCACATTGTGTGTTTACGACCGGTAGGGCTACCCCAGTAGCCAGGGCCGCAGGTAGTGTATAGGTATGGGTTCCAGAGGTGGTTGGGGGTTGTGGGCCAGCCACGAGCGGTTATTGCAGGGAGAGATGTCACATACTACCGGCATATGTTAGAGGGGCCTAACCGCACTAGATATTATATGGAGGCCATACAGAGGCCATCAGCCCCGAGGAGGAGCCCGAGCACAGCTACGATGGATCCAGTATATCTTCTGGATAGCTGGACGGAGACCCGGGGAGCATGAGCGGATTCCCCTAGAGAGGGTACGCCGACAGTTGGGTCTACGACAGGACGAGCCACCTCCCTTCCCACAGTATCGGAGGGAGGATGTAGAGGCACCACTGCCTCTTCCATAGCCATGGGATCCAGTCTGGGTCGCGGAGAGACCGGCGGATGATACGGTGGACGATGCCGGTGTTACAGGTGCATTTTTGGTTTGGTGGGCAGGGCAGAGGGCAGCCATGAGAGCACAGCCCGCACAGCCAGATTTGGTGGCTGTTATAGCGGAGAGGGACCGTCTCTTGGGCCAGGTGTAGTTATTACAGGGGCAGCTTGCTGCTGCACAGGCACAGATCAGAGTGCTACAGGGGCAGTTGGCCCAGGCACAGGGATAGGCACAGGTACATGCACAGGCACAGCCGCAGGGCCAGATCCTTGTTCAGGCACAGGCACAGGTCCCTGTTCAGGCTCTGATGGCAGCTCCACCGCCACCACAGGTACAGGCGCAGGGTCAGGGTGTACAGGCAGGATAGGGCCCAGTGATATTAGGAGTCGGGGGAGCAGCCCCACCAGCCATGGTGGCACGGGCCCGCTACATGGAGGCGAGAGCGGAGGCCCGATATTATCAGGATGTACTAGATGGTACCGGGGCCGACTATCAGCCATATGCAGCTCACAGAGCTGAGACATCCCGGAGTCACAGGTCACAGGGGGCCGCAGCCACAGCCGGTGGGTCAGTGATGGGTAGGAGGCGAGATCCGGCACAGGGGCTAGCTGAGAGATGAGCCGAGGGAGGGGGAGAGAGCTGAGTCACCCCAGGAGCAGAGCTGGGTTTTTTCTGATTTGATAGAGACACCGGTCTGCGAACCGAGTGTGTATATAGAGGCCTGCGTGCCCTCATTTGATGTATTCATGTTTGTTATATATACCGGCCTGCGAGCCGAGTACATGTTGTATAGTTGATACCGGCCTGCGAGCCGAGTATATTTTTGACATGAGAGGCCGGCCTGCGAGCCGAGTCAAGATTTTGACAGAGACAACGGCCTGCGTGCCGACTTTGTATTTTTGGTTTGTATGATAGAGGCCCCATGCAGGGCAATTTGTATATTGTAACATTGTTTTGATGATATATATAGATGATGAGGTTGATCCATATGGTGTGTGTAATTGTGGATTTGGTGCATATATTATAATGCTTTATGTTTTTGTGTTGATGGTATTGGAATGTTTGTGATGTATATATAAATGATGTGGATGATGTTTTGATGATATGCATATGTTTTGAAATATTGATGTTTAGTATGATGATGGATGTTGATAGTGATGTCATTATGCAGGGAAAAGAGGCGGGCGCCGCCAAAGTTTTGCAAAAAACAAATAGAAGGCCTAGGATATAAGCCAAATGAATAGGTATATTGGTTAGATGACCGATATCGGTTAGATAACCGATGTCGGTTACGTTTGACTGATACCGTTATATAACCGACATCGGTTATGTTAAAACAAGCTTTTCTAAAAATAGAAAAGCTGGGGAGGCAATTTTAGATTCTTATTTTTAGAGTCATGCAACATGTTAAATAGGAAGATGCTGAGGCTGTTTCATCCATACAGGGTAGTTGCATGGGAGAATTGAGTGATAAGGAGGAAAGAGACAGTAAGTGATCATGAGCTTGGAGTAAGAAGGCGTAAAGGCAAGTAATAGTGAAGAGGGTGGTGAACATGGCTGAACAAGGAGAAGCATCCAGCGGGCAGAGAGGAGAGGGAAGACAGGTTCCACCTCAAACTGCTGCATCCCAGGAGGTATATATTGTTTTGGTTGGAATGAGATTTTGCATGGTTATAAATAGAATGTGGTAAGGTAAATGGGTAGAAAGGTGATAGGCAAGAGCTTGGGATGGGGTGAGTGTTGTAGGGTAGGTAATCAGGTGTTGGAGATATGTGCGTAGGGACAGAGAGGGGAAAACGAGCGCAGAAGTTATCATAGGTGGTTTTTTTGAGTGGGGTGGTTGGAATTGACAGTGACCGATATCATTTAGGAATAACCGGTATCGGTTAGGTAACCGGTATCGGTTGTCTATAACTGATATCGGTTACTGTGTAAAGTTGCGGATTGCGATAAAAAACACGTGGGAAGTTATTTGTTGATTTGTTGTTTGTTGGTTTAATGTGTGCAGGCACAGGCAGGGTTGAGGATGAATGATAGGGTGCCAGCTTTGTTGTCACGGGTCCGAGCGGATGTAACACCAGCTGAGTGGGCATTAATAAACCGTGTGGGGTTAAGCGGAATCTTCTATTATTCACGGATCGCACGCAATCATGCTATGTTGCAGGTGCTGATTGAGAGATGGAATCCTGAAAAGAATACCTTTATTCTGCCAACAGGGGAGATGACAGTGACGTTAGAAGATGTGTTCCGAATTCTGAGACTCCCAATTACAGGAAGACCAGTGTATCAGGCAGGGCCTAACGTGGCGCGGGCAGCGATAACGGCAGTATTTGGTCCAGCCGCACGAGATTTGACACAACGAGGTTTGACATTCACTTATGGTATAATGTTTGCAGCACACCCTGAGGCAACAAGGTTGGCAGTGGTATTAATGATAGCGGTGGGGTATTATGCATTACCTAGAGTGGACGGGGGAAGATTTCCAAAATCATTGATGTGTATTATTTGTGAGATGATAGAAGGTAGTGTTACTTTCGCATGGGCACCTGCATATCTTGTAGAGCTATACAGGGGTTTATGGGCATGCAGGTGAAATCATAGGACTACACTGGATTGTGCATACTTATTACATTGTTGGGCCTATGAGCACATTGTGTGTGTGTGACCAATAGGCTGACCAATCCAGGGAGAAGAGACAGGAATGCAGAGGTTGGGATTCAGACGATGGGTCCAGACAGAGCAAGAGGCAAGAGCTGAAACCGTGATAGATGACGCCGAGTATTATAGGCAGATGTGGGAGATGGTGACGATGGCGGATATTCATTGGAGACCATACGGGAACTACATGGTGACGGCGAACATAGCCGAGGATTTGAGGGGTGTAGAGCGATTAAGGTGGATTGGGACACATGCCAGGTGAGTACGAGAGGATTCCTCTAGATCACGTGTGGTGACAATTTGGATTTGTTCAGGATATACCCATGGCTCATAGACCATACAGGAGGATCGACGCCGAGGCACCCCTCTCACCTCACCATGACCGACACTTCCAGAAGGACCAGAGGAGACAACAGCCGATCGCAGGGTAATGGATGCAGGAGTGACAGAGTCTTATAGATTATGGTGGGTAGCAGAGCTGTGAGGTACACGTGAGAGGGCCGATCATCCTGACATAGCTGTGATTACAGCGGAGAGAGACACCTGCAGGGTTTAGTTCACCAGCTTCAAACACAGGTGAATGAGACAACGAGATTGTTAGAGGTTTCGCAGTCACGAGTGGAGAGGCTAGAGGCAAGATTCCTCCACGCGAGAGGGCGTATTCGTATGTTACAGGAGAGATTGGTGGATCAGTGGGAGGATCCAATAGCAGTGGCCCCTTTGAGGGTGGAGAGGCCAGGTGAGCGGCGTCGACGATCACCATCACTACCTAGTTCGGGATGAGGCGCGGGGGCCGACGTGAATTTTATAGGGGTAGAAGAATAAATGAGGAAACCGACCTGCGTGTCGATGATAGAGAAGATGTATTTGTTTAACATCTAAATAAAACTGAATATGTATGTTGATTTTGAGTTGATGATAATAATAAGAAATGGTTGTGTTTTGAATGTTTGGATTAATAAAGGACAAAAGTGAGTGTTATCAATATAAATATGTGAAAACATTTATATTTTTAAGCAAAACACAACACATGATAGGTTATGGTAGGGGATGGTCGAGCTAACCTTGGGAGACCCCATGTCTCCTAAGTGCTGCCTACATAGCCCATTGCATAAAGCAAGGAGGGGCCTCAGACCGATGTAGTTCTCCCTTAGGACCAGGGAGAGATGAATTTAGGTAATTTGGTTGTGTTTAGGCAATTTGTTGGTTGGTAAAAGTTTGATGTTGGTAGGGTAATGTTGTTGGAGTTGGTAAGGTATAGGTGAAGTGAGGGTTAGCTTACCCAAGCATTAGGGAACCGTGTCCTGATTAAGGTCAACATATAATCCCAGATTCAGGTAAAAGAGGCAAAAATGTCCCATAGTTGGAAAGAGCTAAACAAATCACGTATTATCATAGGATGAGCTTGAATCTCTAGGTACCTTGCATAGGCGAGAAGTCGATAGGTGAAAAGAGTTGTATAATCACAATATATCAGATATACGTCACGTCCCTTGAGTTTTGTTATTGTGAAGAATGGTGAGGTGAGGTGGATGGTATAACTGGGGCGTAGAGGACTTGTTATAAGGTGATTATTCTGACGAAATAGATCCAAACCTAGATAGACGAGTCCATGACTCAAAAGTACTTGTTGAATACTGCTTTTATTTTTCTAGATATAGACTGATCGATGCGGGAAGTCTATATGGGATATGCATTTTGTTGTTTCTTGAGGTCTTCACGAAGCTGATCAATGTGAGAAGCTTCTGATAGAGGCTGACTTTGTATAGCTGTCCTTCAAGGGAGCAGTCTACTTATAGTAGCATGATGCGGCTTTGCACATAGCTGTCCTTCGAGGGAGCAGTCTAGTGTATAATAACAGATGCGGCTTTGCACATAGCTGTCCTTCGAGGGAACAGTCTAGTTTATAGCTTAGAGGTCTAGATGTCTGTTTGACATGAAGCATCTAGTTTTGCAGGAAGTTTGACTCAAGAATATCCCAGAATTGTATAATTGAGAACTTGTTATTTTGATACTTTTAAGTCATGGACCAGACTAAAAAGGGGAAGGCATCTTTAAGAAGAGGTGATGATCAGACCATGTGAGCTTGATTCCATTTTGAGATGCACGAAACAAGGTGTATGAGGTGGTAAATGAGCTCAAGGGACGAGCGCAAGGTAGATAAGAAGTGATGTAACACTAAATTCAACAGTAGAATGGTCAGAGATGCAAGGCATTAAGGGGTTCAGGCTCAGGTTTACCATTAAGCGAAGCTAAACGATAAGTACCTGATCCGTAGGTGTGAGTGATAATGTAAGGCCCAATCCAATTAGGAGCAAATTTTCCACGTTTGCTCTTTTCTAGTTTGGTTACATGTTGATTCTCTTTGAGGACAAGATCGCCAATCTTAAAGGTACGCTCATGAATTCACTTATCATAAGCACGCTTAATGCACTTTTGATAAATTTGCAGGTGGTCAAGAGCTGTAAGACGACGCTCGTCAAGAAGCTCTAATTGGGCTAACCGCTCTTGGCGGAAGTCATCATTGGCGAGAATATCCTGAAGAGATATTCTGAGAGAAGGGATTTGTATTTCGAGAGGCAAGACAGCCTCGGTACCATACACTAGAGAGAATGGTGTGGCATTAGTAGAAGTACGAATGCTGGTACGATAAGCCCAAAGGGCAAAGGGGATGTGATCATGCCAGTTTTTTCCAGAATTGTTAACGACTTTCATGAGAATTTTGATTAAGGTTTTGTTAGAAGATTCGGCTTGTCCATTTTCTTGTGGATAGTAGGGTGACGAGAAGCTAAGTTTGATACCAAAGTTGTCACAAAGGTCTTGTAACAACTTATTTTTGAAAGATTTTCCATTATCTGTTATCAGGCGATGAGGAACACCAAAACGACAGATGATGTGATGATTGATGAACTCAACGATTTTTTCTTTTTTGGTTGAAATGAGTGGAACGGCCTCCACCCATTTAGTGTAATATTCGGTTGCCGTGATGATCCAACGGTGATGCTGCGAAGAAGGCGGGTGAATCTCGCCAATAAGGTCTAAACCCCATTGTGAGAAAGGCCAAAGATCTCGTGCGACCTGTAACGGGTGGCTAGGAGTATGTTGAAGGTTGGCATGTTGTTGACACATAACACAACGCTTAACATATTCGCAGCAGTCTTTATTGAGAGTAGGCCAATAATATCCTAGGCGAAGGATCCGCTTGGCCATGGCGAGGCCACTAAAGTGCCCGCCACAAAGTCCGTCGTGGATTTGTTGGGTGGTATGAGTGACTTCAGCGCCGGTTAGACAGCGAAGGAGGATACCATCGAAGCCACGTTTATAGAGGAGTCCCCCCATGATGACATAACAAGAAACACTTTTAAGAAAAGCACGTTTACCATTACTAGTAAGGTCAGGTGGTAGAACAGAGGTTGTAAGGTAGTCGTGAAATTGGTGATACCAGGTATCCTGCGAATCAGTAGATACATTATTTACCATACAAACATCTGGAACTAAGTAAGATGGGGCAAAGAGTTGTTGGACCAAGACAAATATGTCCGAGTCAGTTGGTGAGGCCGGAATTTGTGAGGCCAAGCAAGCCATAGTATCTGCAAATTTATTAGTTGAGCGGGGAATGGTTTGAATAGAATAATGAGAAAATAAGGTCAAAAGTGAATCCACGTAATGTTTGTACTTTTGAAGTTCCTCATTTTTACATTGGTAGATGCCAGTAACTTGATTTACTACCAATTGAGAGTCACCAAAAATATTAATAGACTTCACACCTAAGTGTAACGCAACATGGAGACCCAAAACAAGGGCCTCGTATTCCACTGTGTTGTTAGTGCAGGGGAAATCAAGCCTGAATGAAAGAGGCATAGGTTCACCTTCAAGAGGAATGAGAACAACGCCTGCCCCTCCACCGCGCTGGCATTTAGATCCATCGAAGAAGAGGGTCATTGGATACGACACATCACTGAGTGAAAGAGTTGCGATGAGCTCATCAGGGAAAGTAAAATTGGTAAATTGTTCCCCAGGTAAAGGGGCTTCCGTGAGTTGGTCTGCGATAGTTTGTCCTTTGACTGATTTTTGGTGTACAAACTCAAGGTCAAGGTCGGCGAGTAGCATAAGCCATCGGGCGATGCGTTGGTTTAGATGAGGTTTGGTGTACATATAATGTATGGGGTCAGCGTTGGTGATGACAAAAGTTTTGTGATTCAGGAGGTAATGTCGGAGTTTGGTGGCCACAAATGATAGGGCTAGGCACAACTTTTCTACGTGTGTATACCTAGTCTCGTAATCCACAAGAGTACGGCTTATGTAATAAACTGCTTGTTCTCGATGCTCAGAGTCACGATGTGCGAGCATGGCTCCTACAGCATGGTCGGTGGCAGAAAGGTAAAGGTAGAAAGGGCGATCGTCCTGAGGTGGGATAAGCATGGGTGGCTGCAAGAGATAAGCTTTAAGAGCCTCAAAGGCTTGGTGGCATTCCTCGCTCCATTGAAAGACAATGTCTTTTTTAAGGAGATGATGGAAAGGTTGACATCGGTCCGAGAGTTGTGAAATGAAATGCCGGATAGATTGGAGTTTTCCTTGCAAACTACGTAATTGTTTGAGGTTAGTGGGTGGGGGCATTTCTAGGATTGCTTTGACTTTAGCTGGGTCGACCTCAATGCCATGCAAAGAGACGATAAAGCCAAGGAGTTTTCCCGAAAGGACGCCAAAGACACATTTCTTTGGTTGAAGATGAACACAGTATTGTAACAGGTGATCGAAAATAATGGTTAAAACATCGAGATGTTCACTGCGATGTTTGGATTTTCCAAGAAGATCATCGACATAATCCTCGAGGATAGTGTGCATAATGTCATGGAAAATATAAGTCATAGCTCGCTGATAGGTCACACCAGCATTCTTAAGGCCGAATGGCATGACACGATAGCAGAAGGTCCCCCAGGGGGTAATGAAGGTGGTTTTATGTTGATCGGCCGGGGCTACCAAAATTTGATTGTATCCCGAGAAGCCATCCATGAGAGAAAGCATCTCATGGCCCGCAGTGAGATCAACAAGTTGATCAATGCTAGGTAAGGGGAAGTCATCCTTTGGGAAAGCGAGGTTAAGGTCCCGAAAATCCATGCATATCCGAAGTCCCCCCGTCGCTTTAGTGACAGGTACGACATTAGAAATCCATTGCGGATAGTCAATAGGTAAGATGAAAGAAACAGAAAGAAGGCGTTGAAGCTCTTCTTTCACCAAGAGGGCAATGCGTGGATGCATTTTTCTTAGTTTCTGTTTAACTGGTTTAGAGTCTGGTTTCAGAGTGATGTTATGGACAACAATGTCAGGATCGATTCCTGGCATGTCGGCGTAGGACCAAGCAAAAGCTTGATTGCGGGCACGGAGGAAGGTAGTGAAGGCGGCTTGTTCTAATGCGTCAAGAGATTGTCCGATCTTTACAATGTGAGGATCATCCTCCGTGTGGATGTTGATTTCTATAGTCGATTCATTCAACATAGTTTGGGTGTCAGATGGTAAGGCACGTTGAATATAAGAGTCATCTGCACCAAGGTAGGTGAGGATGGAGTCATCATCCTGGCACTCCACAACATTAATTGAAGGTGAATCTTCTTCAATCATATCTGGATACAAAAGGGGGAGAGAAGATGGGTCTTCACTATCGCATTGATAAGTGAGAGGACCCAGGAAGATAGCATTCACGAAAAAAAAAGTTAGGAGGGATAGATTCCGGGTCTATCGACTCTGTGGGTGAAGATGGAAAAATGGGCGATGATGGTTCGGAAGGGGTGACTTTGTTGTTTTCCTGGATACAATTGACATGAGGTTTCTTCGGTGTAGGTGGTTCAAAAAATCCAAGACCACGATGATCTTTGTGTTTGCGGGTAGTTACGGGAATGATCGTGTGTCAGCCTTGTTCATAAAGACCAAAACCAAAACCCTTCCAAGCACAGTCGCGTCAGGAAGGTGAGGGAAAAATGATGGTTGGTTAGATATCAAAAATCAGATTGGAAGGGAACCACACCAAGGGGAGGTTCAGGGGTGACAGAGGATGTGTCAACACCCCCATATGTTAGGTTGGTGCGGCAATTAGGTGGTCCGTAGGAGATCACCTCCCCCACACGACGGTCGTAGGTAGGATGTGCATGTAACTGTCCGTACTCCTGTGGGGTATGAAAGGTGCTAACGTTGTATAGGTGGTATTCCCCTAGCGTAAGGCATTGAAAAACATCTACCAAGGGGTCTGAAGTTGGGATGTTGTCCGCGGGGAAGGAAGTGGTATTCGCGGCAGTGGGTTCATTGGTTGAAGGTGTGAGTGTGGTTAAGGTGGATGGTGGAGGCATGTGGTTGAAGTAGATGGTTGGGCTGGATCAATGGGTGCCTTGACTGGTACAAGCACATCATTAGGGCGATATAACATATTGCAGGTTTTGAAGGGGGAAGCGTCAGCTTTGACGGTGTATGACTTCCCCTCATACTCGAATTTGATGCATCTATGTAAGGTGGAGGGAACGCATCCCATAGCCCGGATCCAAGGGCGGCCTAACAATATGTTGTATTGGAATTCTCCCTCAAGGACATAGAAGAGTTCGGGTAAGGTACGTGGCCCTACACGAATGTTAAGGATCACGGTGCCTAAGGTAGAAGTAATAGCATCGTTGAATGAACGCAACATGGTGGGGTTGGCACACATGCAGCTAGGAGGGATATTCATCTGTTGGAAGGCTTTGGAAGAGACGATGTTTAGGCTAGTGCCCCCATCGATCATAACACGACGTACCCGGATGTCCCAGACGTAAGCCGAGATGAAAAGAGTGGGATCAGGATCTTCTGCACCAAAGACGACAATTTCTTCTTCAGAAAAACTGACAGCAGCGGCTTGCTGTACAGGGACAAAAGTGGTTGTGGAGGTAGGTTGTTTGGTGAGAGAAGCGACGTGGTTGGGTGTTAAAATGGAAGCGACGGGCAAGGTTTCGTTAGGTAGGACCTCTATCCCTTGAAGGATCTCAATTAAAGCTTGTCGATGCGATTCAGATGTTTGAATGAGATCATAGAGTGTCATTTTGACAGGAGATTGGTGAAGTTGTTTGATCATGGTGCAGTGGGAAACTCCATCAGAGACGGGATAGGCAGGTCCACGAATGACCACTTTTGGTGGTGGTGCGATCGGGATGGCAGAAGGAGAAAGAGAGGCCGCAGGTGTGCTTTCTTTAGCTTTTCCATTGTTTTTCTGACCTCGAGTAGCAATGTTAATCATGTTGATCTCATGAATACGAGAGGAGGAGGATGGCGGGGATAAGTCATTGTTCTCAAGAGGTGGGGTTGCAATGATGATAGATTTTGGTGAGGCGGGGACAGGTGGTATAGGAGAAGGAATCGAAGCTAAGGGCTTCTCTCTCCGTAAATTGTCTTTCTTAGGCTGTCTATCCGAGATAGGTGACTGGCGAAGGATGGCTTTCAAAGCTTTGCATCCTTCTACATCGTGTCCTGGTGTGCGATGGTAAGCACAGATTTTAGATTCATCATAACCTATAGGTCGAGGTTTAGATGGATCATAGAGTCTGAGTGGGGGTAGGGAAATGGTCGCATCCCCTACCAACATATCAAGGATCTTGGAGTAAGATCCTTTGAGTGGGTCAAATTCAGATGAAGATGAGGCTGTTGATTGAGTGGGTGAGATTTTTGATTGTTTTGGTAAGGGTTGGGTGCGAGTGGTTCGTACAGGTGGTGATTTAGGCAAGGGATTTTGATGAGTGGTTTTAACTAGGCGTGGTTTCTTCTGCACAGAAGTTATGTTTAGCTGGTTAGATGATGAGGCCCCAGCTGACGTGGTGGCAGGAAACAACCACGGGGAAAGAGGAGTGACAAAAAACAAGTCCTTTGATGATCGAGTTTGCTTAGGGTTGGTAGGTAGGTGAGATACTTGGGGCGACGGTGTTGATACGCCCGTGAGTGTCTGTAGGGGTGCAAAAGGTATAGGTCATGTTAAAGAAGATGTGGGAGGCAAGGTGTATTGTGGCAAGGTGGAGGGGTGAGGCCCTAATATAGAAGGTAGGTGTGATGGTGAAGGCTGAAGCCGAGCCTGTTGTATCGGTGTGATTGGGGGTGAGGGTTTTAGTTGTGGAAGAGGTATAGATTGGACTCAAGGAGATTGGGTCTATCTCCTAGGTGGATTGATGGCAATATTTTTGGATAAATCTAAACGTTTAGGTGGGTGTGTCAGGCTGGGAATTGGTGAAGTCCCAAGCATAAGGGAAGGCTTGGTTAGGTTGATAGAGATGGCTGAGGGATTTGATAGAGATGAGGGGGGTGAAGGTGAGGACATAGGCATTTTGAGCTTTTGTAAACACCTCGGGTATATGGTAGAGGTGTCTGGATTAGTCATCTGCATTTGAGTAGAGCAGGGTGTACTCAAGCGCTCCCATAAGGCTCGTCTATCTTCTGAGGGATGACAATCTTCACGTGTGAATAGGAACTTTGGTATGGAAGAGAGATGGGTTGTGATTTGGTCCACTGTGGGTGTGATACAGGGGTAAATGAGGCGTCCGTATCAATGGGTACTAAGAGGTCAACCGGTCGCTGGAAAGATTTAGGTGATGAAGAACTAATAGGTAGAAGGGCATGTTCGAGGGGATCCATTATGATTGAGGAGTTTGGTGATGTAGGCTCAAGGGGTTTCTCCTCTAAGGGTGACAGAAAAAGTGGCAAGCCTTCTTCTGTTGCAGCAAGAGTGGTGGAAGGAGATGTTTGGGAAATAGATAAGTTAGATAACATCCACTCACAATCTTGCAGGGATGTGGTGTAAGAAGGTTCAGTTGTGAGAAGAGAACTCTGGGTGGTTAATTCCTTTATAGGTAAAGGAATAGTGGGACTGTCCTCTTGTCCTGATGAAGGAGAAGGGGGTGAAAATCCCTGCGTTGGTGAAGAAGCTTGATTCAGAATTTCCTCAATGGAAGCCTGGGTTGGGAGTTGAAAATCGCATGGATCTCATGCACACTCTTCTCCTCGGCTGAGGTGTCTTGATTTGTGTTACTGTTAGATGCATGGTTTGGAAATGGTTTGTTGAAGATTTTTAAATTTTGATTAGCGGGGGCATTAGGATTATCGAGAGTTATATCCCCTGCATCAACCATTTCCTGCACTATGTTTTTCAACATCTTGCAGTTTTCGTGACTGTGTCCCTTCACGCGATGGAAGTTACAGAAGTCATTTTCTTTATACCAAGAAGGAATAGCGCGGGTGGAATCAAACCCGGAGTGAGGTTTAACAGGAGGCAAGGTGATAGCTCCTGCTTTAAGAAATTTGTCTAAGATCACACCATAAGTTTCTCCCAAGGGAGTATAGTTGATGGGCTCAGCTTTATACTTATAGGTGGCTTTCGGCTGGGTATTAGACAGTGCTTGAGATTTGACCGTCACAGCGTGTATGGCACCCTTTGATTTTGAAGCAACCGATGTGTGAGAATTGGTGGTGTTGGGTTTGGTGGTAGAGTCTTGGGTCCAGAAATTTGAGCTTTTGTTGCGTAACCTCAATTTCTCTTCCTCTAAGGCTCGAATCTCTAGTTTCTGAGCCATAGTAAAGGCCTCATCAAATGTGTGGAAAGTTTGAATTTGGAGGGTGGGAGAAATGTGTTTAGCACAGGCCCGCGTAAAGAGTTCGATGAGCTCGGCCTGAGGTAAGGCATAAGTAAGTTGGTTGATGAGGCCCCGCCATCGTCCAACGAAATCTGTGATAGACTTGTCTTCAAATTGTCGGATGGCATAGAGGTCGGTAATGGATACTTTCTTGGCAATATTGATGGAGAAGTGATCCAAGAAATATTGGG
Organism: Taxus chinensis; assembly: GCA_019776745.2. Lineage (NCBI taxonomy): Eukaryota > Viridiplantae > Streptophyta > Pinopsida > Cupressales > Taxaceae > Taxus > Taxus chinensis. The sequence goes on from CM034147.1 coordinate 967,726,795, forward strand.
CTAACTGGTTAAAGGAGAAGATTGAATGCTGGGTTAAAGCACTGTACCACTCCAAGGCAGGTCCTGATAAGGACATGGGAAAGGTACGGAGTAGTAAGGCATCATCATGAGCAATCAGATAGCAGGCATGTCTGAATGATCGCAAGTGTTGTTGAGGGTCCTCCTTACTATTAAAGCGAGTAAATTTCGGTAATTCCCATTGAGGAGGATATGTATGAAGGGGGACAGAAGGATGAATAGGCTCCCAACAAACTTGCTCGTATGTCAGGGTGTTACGACTTCCTGAAACAGAAGCCTCAAGATTTTGCATCTTGTCCATCATCTGTTTGATTAAATCATTGGTTGGGTTAGATGGTGGTGCTGTCATTGTAAATAGAGGAGGATTGGTCCAAGAGCCGCTACTAGACAATGGTGGGATTGAATGTTGATAAGATAATGGTGATGAATGTGTTGGGGCAGCCGAATAAGGGTGTCCTATATAAGAGGTTGAGGCCACCGAATGAATTTGTGGAAATGAAAAGGTGGGCGGAACTTGTGAGGGAAAGCTCGTGTGTATAGGTGGCAGAGAGCAAGTGATGAAAGAGGCAACCTGTGAGAGAGATGAGGTAGGGGCAGTGGACGGTAGTGATATGTGGGGTCCCAGATTAACCAGAGGAAAACCAATCGGTGCAGTATGAACCACTGAAGCTACTGAGCTAGGAGACGGGGCTAAGGATGAAGATAGTAAGGCAGAGTTATTAGGTGGGGAAGGGGCTAAGTGAGCGGCGATACTAATAGGCATACCAATGAGGAGCTGATCGTCGGGTGCACGGTTAGGGGTATGAGACAAATAATATTGTACGGCGCTAGGATTAACATCCAAAAATTTGGCAAATTCCTTATCTCCTACAAAGATCTTGGGAAAATTGCTGGTATCCGTAGGATTCCCCATAGGATGCGAAGGGGGTGACTCAGGCAAAGGCACGAAACAGGCATGTGAAACCATGGTTGCTGCTTGTTTTCGGGTGATAACAACCATGGAAAAGAGGACAAAGTAGGGATTTAATCAATCCGGAATGAAAACAGTGACAAAATGTTGGAATTGATAGGTTGCTGGTGTGTCAAGAACTGTTAAACACAGTAACCGATATCGGTCAGATAACCGATGTTAGTCAGAATGTAACCGGCGTCGGTCAGTTAACCGATGTCGGTAGTATGGGACTGGTGTCGGTCACTGTGAAAGCAAAGAGAGGATGTAAGCAACTGTTGGTTTGGGGATAACAATGCTTAATATACCTACCAAACTGTCTTGAAGTGATCACTGAAATAGTGTATGATAGAGAAACAGAACTAAAAACAAGCAAGATGCACAAGCAAATCAATAGAATAACCCTAGGATTAGTTTTAATCACTTTGGGCTTATGCCTTAGACGTCAGATGATGTCAATCCTAAACAAGATACCTAAGGGAGATGTCAAGTTTGTTTTGGCTCATAAGGCTACCTCAATCAGGTGGAGGAATACCCCGGGAAGGGGGGATGTTTGAGCTGTTGTGTTGATTATGATGTGATTTGGTATGTGTTGTGTAGTTAGAGTAAGATTAATTTCTCATCAATACCGTGGATATCACCCCCACGTGAACGACCTGTTACTTAATCTACGTTCACTAGAATTAAAAACAAGCAAGAATGTGATGTACGTGTTTTAAACCCAAATCAAAAATGATATTTGATGAAGCAAAGAAGATGACTTTCACTAATGCAAAGATTCTAAAGAAAGACAAATTATTTTACCAAAATGACAAAATATTTTTTGGATATTTAGAAGAAAGAAACAGCAAGTATGCTCCCTATATGAAAGCAAGCAAGAAAGAAAGAAACCCGAAATGGGTCCCACCGGGCATGCCAAAATGTTTCGCGCAGAATTTCTTTCCGGAATAGAGTTGCTTCTATCCTTTCATTCTCTTGAGAAATAGATAAGGGTTAGGGCTAGGAGGAATACCTGTTGAATGTTGGGAAGGTGTGCGCATACCGTAGAGAGATCAGATCGATTGTGAAGAACTCCTTGTTGTCTGGGAAGGACTACCTATAAGTAAGAATACAAGACCACCAGATATTAGTTAGATAATAGGTGAGTGAACTGCCTTAGGCCTAGGAAATATTAGACTTCCTTTCGAAGGTGGTCAGTTCCCCATTTGATATGAATTAAAGTAAAATGATAACAAAGAACTACAAGATAATACTTACTGGTTCCTGATGAAGATACAAGTCCAAGGAATGTGGTGGCGACAGTAAGGCTTAGTTGGGATGATCCGGTATTGGAAAGCGAGCTGATGAAGCTATCCTCAGTATTTTCCAATGCTTGAATGAGGGTGACAGCGATCCAGTTGCTCAGTTGCAGTCTTCGGCTCGATGCTCTTCTCTGCAACCTCTTCTGCTTGTTTCACTTCTCTTTCTCCTACACAAATGAATTCCGGATCCTTTCTTTTTGGTTGGGGGAGGTCATTAACAGGGAACCGATGGCGGTTATGTAGCTGACGGTGGTCGAGTAGGAACCGATGTCGGTTAGGTCAAAGTGGCTATTTTTAGTAAAACAACCATCTTTCCCTCCTTTTCTCCCGAGGGATCAGTTGTGGGCTTGGTCAAGTCATTATTTGGCTTGTTTTGGTGTGGGTGAGGGGTGATGAGTCATGGATGTGGGTCTGGACCAAGTCATAGGTCTTAATTAGGTTGGTTTAGGGTTAGGGCTAGGTCATGGTGAGGTGGCGAGATGAGGTGACGGGTTTGGAGATGTGGATTTATTAATTATAAGGTAATTAATAAATCATTAGGTGTGTAAGGTTTTAGGTGGTGAGGTAGGGTTAGGTTGCGGGACGAGATAAAGGGTAAAGGGTGTCGTAAGACCCAAATTTTGTGTCTACACAATGCACAATTTTTGCCAGAAACCCTTGTGAGCAAAATTGAAGAAACACTCATATCTTGCAATCCCAGGGCATAATCTAATGAAACTTGGAGCATCTCTTCCTCTCTCAGGTGACTTGATATTACAAAAGACTAAATTTGAAAAGGTTCCTTAGATTTTTTACGACAACCATCCAAAGTTTTATGCCCTAATCTCTTCTTCTGTAAATTGTCGTTGATCCAAAAAGCAGGTTGATATGAAATTTTGCACAGAGCATCTAGAAAAAAAACCCAGAACGAAGACAATTTTTTTTCATCAAACCATAAAGAAGAAGACTAGATTCCAAAAATAGTAAGTGTCACTGGTTCACACTTACTATTTTTAGTAACTTTCATAAAACGACAAAAACCTTTAGAAGAGAAAAACACTGAAAGTCATAAAAATGAAAAACTAGTACACAGGCCAAAAAAGCAAAAAAAACAACTTTCTAAAAATAGAAAATGAAAGCACCCAAAAATTTACAAAGCAAATAAAAAATATAATCAAGGAAGGCTAACACCATTGCCACCTAATAGCTAAGGATTCCAAGTCTAGGAATGTAACATTAAGATAGAAGTTAAATGGAATGCTTAATTAGTATGAAAACAATGCAAGATCTAATTAAATATGCCTACTAATATGCTTGAATTACCTAACATGGGCCTAAATAGACCTAAGAGGGAAATCAAATGGTTATGGTTGTTACTCTAAAAAATGGTGAAATGACCTCTTCAAATGACTTGGTAAGTCACTTTAGATTATTCATCTACTAACCTTGTTGAAGGTTTTAGGAAAGCGTTTGAACTTGACTATGAATCATATGTATTATATGAGATGCAAATCAAATCATGGTGTAAAGTATAAAGGAATGAGGTGCACTCTTTTTATAGTTTTCCTTTTGGGATAAACTTGTATTTTGGTGCATGTGGGACTAAAAGCCCCAAATTAGATTAGAATTGCTAATCATGATTAGGCCTTGTTAATCACAATTAGTAAATTAACAAGTGATTAAGAGGTACAAAGCCCTAATCAACAACTTAGGGTCAACTAGGAGGCTAAGATAAGATTTTGAAGCTTGCTGAGATGTTGTGGAGGTGAATGGGGTGATTTTGAGTGGTTGGAAGAGGGGTTTGAGACAATATTAGGGCATATTGACCAAATCAAGGGTAAAATAGGCTTAATTAGCTTATAAATGTTAATTGTTTGTTTTGAAGAGAATTTTGGTTTACGATTCATCGTAAGGTGGCATCTTGAATGCGAAAGGGGTTTGGTGATCAAAGAAGTTCTTGTTAACCAACCAAAGTGGCAAGAAATGTTAGTTAATTAGTAAAAATCACTAATTATAATGGAATTGACAAGGATGAGAGTGATTTGTGTGTGTTTTGGCAATAAGATTGTAAAAGCGGAATTTAGGTGTCTACAGGAATTTCTTCAAGTTGGCCATAAAATATCTGTGAACATGTTTCGAACATGATAAGAACCTCTCAGTGTTGACACCAAGGAAAAAAAACAACCCTGCCCAAAATAGCATCTCCTGGAACCCAAAATCTAAAAATAGCATTTTTCAATTTCGTGTGCAAAAAGTTGTTATTGCCTTTGTGGTAAATTATAGTGTTGATTTTTCCCATCATAAAGTTCAAGTTTATTGTCCCGAATATTATTTTGGATCTCACATCAGATTTCTTGAGTGTGGGTGATAATAATGTTACTCACATGGACCCAGAGGAGCTCAAGCACAAAGTGTTCGGACGGTTGAGAGAACATGTTGAAGAAAATATCTTTGCCAGTGGAATATACACAGTGAGTGGCCATCCCATGTCCTTATAAAACATTGAGTTAGTGTTGGCATGTTCCCAACACTACGAACCAAACACCAAGACAATTAGAGAACATGACAATTCAGCCTTATATGTGCTCACTCCAAAAGCCATATCTCAATGAATGCAAATCCCAACTGAAAAAGATATGGTCGTAATCACCAAAGAATTTGCATCTTCTAAATGGTCCAATACTGAGTCCTATCTTCAAGGCCTCACACTCGGATCTTGGTTAAAGCATGAAAGGAATCCTTCTCATACACTGAAGACTCTTTCCTACAGTGAGTTCCACAATGCTTTCTTTGATGTTATCATTCTCTTAAGCAAGGTAATGGAGGATGAGAACACGAAGATCTTCCACGACTGGATAACACTTTTCATCCTCACGATCCTTGAAGGAAAATAGGTGATTGATTAGGGGCAGCTCATCAGTGACAACTTGCACCACCACCTAATCTAGGTACCTACTTCTAAGACATTTTGCATGACGTCGTACCTTATCTACGCCTTGGTGAACACAAGACCGTTCAGGGGCTTGAAACCTACTCATAATGTCTCCTAGAAATCTCATGGATTCAAGAAGTACCCACAACTGGTCTTGAAAGAAATTAATCAATACTATGCGAAGGTAAATGACACATTCACAATATTTGTGGTTAAGTTCTTTGAAGGAAATCAACATTTGAGGATGTCTTCACAAGCCACTACCCTACTCAAGAGGTACGGTTCATGCTTCATTTAGTTTTCAACGTTCTCTTACATCAGGGTGTTAGGATTTTATCTTGCTCTGTGGAGGTTTCCTCTCTTTCCAAGTGACATGGTTTTGTTGATGGAACTATGCATACAATTGGTGCGCGTGAACAATAAGCTGAAGAGTAGGAAGAAGAATCATGTTTCTTTCCCTATCTCACTAGGGATTTTCACATGTAAGATTTCCCATGATGCCACTAATGTTGAAGTTGCCCTTTCCCCTATCAATATGCACTCATACACCACTCGGGCGGGCTATGATATTAGAGAAGTTTCAGACTCGTTCCACCTTCCCGACTTGCGCCATGTGCTCCAAATTGAAGATTTCTGGGAAAATTTTATTGATGAGTATGAGGTCTGAGAATGTGATCATAAGAGGATGACAGTGGATCAAATAAGGGAATTCAAATTCGGTTGGTACAAAGATGGTGTTCAAGAAAATGGCTTAGAAATGTTTGATTCAGAGTACCCTCCGGTGAAGGCTTCTCCTCTCCCCTTGGTGGTTTGGAGTGTGCATGAATCTAGAGACATCAAAGGACGCACAAATGGAGTGATCAAAAGGTCCAAGGAGTGGCTCAAAAGGAAGAGGGCTGATCTCATCTCAATAGGTAACCATTCCTGATTTTTTGACTATCACTTCAATGGTCAAATAGAAGAAAGGTAGATTGGCTCAGCCGACTTCTTGATTCTACAGTGGAGTCTCGAGGAACCAATATATAGAGGTAGTCAAGCCAAAGGTCATCAAGCCCATTGAGGAAATAACCTCGACTGATTATGAGATGAACACAATTCCCATGGGACCGGTAACTCATGAGGGTGACATGCACTTGTTTCAAGAGTCTTCTAGTCACCTTGTCGTGAGAATTTGGGAATATAGGGAAAAACTAGATCAAGAGGAAGACCACATTCACACCCTCACTTCATATGTCCAAGTGCTCCTGGATTCGAATGTTTTCAACGCCCTTTTAGCCAAGGAATTCACTCTAGTGAGTAGATTCGATCTCGAGTACATCAAGAAAAATCAAGGATTCACCATGCAAGGAAACACAAATGACAAATGGGTGAGTATGATTCTTGAGAAAGGGAAGGCATTTTTTCTTGAGATGCTCACATTGTACAAGTACATGGATGACATGGCCATGAAGATCCTCACAACACGAGAAGCAGTTGATGTAGAGAAAGAATAATGGGATCAAGTGTATCCATTGGTCATCAAAATGGGAAAATTCAAGCCATCTCTTCTGATAACTGTTATCCAAAATGAGCTCCCTGCTTATTTTGGCTAACTTGCCTTCATTCTTTCCTTCTTTGTGTCTCAGTCAAATTTTTACACATTTTAGGCACTCAAAATTTTCTGAGTATTGCTTTATCGGATAGAGAATTTTCTCCCCTTTCCAGAAAGGTAAATAATTTCTCCTAACTCCTTGTATTTTGCAAGTTATGGCTCAGTGGAGTTTGGAGGGGAAATTTTCCCAAGGCGGGCCCGCGGGAAAAAAAATGGCACTTAGCCTTTTGGGGTAATAGGGTAAAAGGGAAAAATTTAGCCCAAAATCCCGCAAGGAAATGAAATAATGCCACATTTCAGGGTGAAGCGGTGGAGGTGGAAGGAATTTGAGTTTTTTCAGCGTTTGGTCAAAGAGCGTCAAAGGAAAAATTACAAGCACATCCCCGCTAAGTAATGAAATGATGCCACGTGTCCATGTAAAAGCGGAAGTCGGGGTGCCAGAAAGATTTGGTAAAATTTCCCAAAGTGATGAAAAGGAGCAAAGGTAAAAACTTGAGCCGCACCTCTGCACTACATCAGAAAGCGCCATGTGTCCACGTCAGAGCGGAGGTCAGACAGACAGAGAATTTTGGGAAAATTTCCCAAATTTGCGCAAAGGGACAGCATGTTATTTTGAAGCCCGCGATCCCATCAGTGAACCAGGAGATGCCACGTGTCTTGGAGTGGTGGAGGCATGGATATTTTTGGGGAAATTTTCCCAATTTGAAAAAGGAGGAAAAAGTTCAAATTTCGGTCCGCGAACCCGAATTTTGCCCTAATTTCACCATTTTTGCCCTGAATCTTCAGAGGGGCATATCTTTTGCACCAGAGCTCAAATTTTCATGATATTTATATCATTGGAAATCTGGTGAAATTATCCACATGATGGAAAATTCAATTTTGATTTTTGATGGAGATTTGATGGAGAAAAATGGGAAAACGTCTTTGACATACAAAAAACATAGAAAATGACCCCAACCACCAAAATTAATTAAGTATGGGCCTCTGTTTTGCTCTACGAAGCAATGTACAATGAAGTATGGTCTTTTTCATGGAAACCCATCATTTTGTAGGATAATTAAGTGGATATTCCGGTGGTTGGAGATCCAAAATCGATTTTCCTACATTTTCACCTTTCTTTCATTCTGTTCGATGGTAAAAAGCCAATTTTGGCTCATTTGTAAAGGTTGTTCATCCTTTCTACTCTGCCCTCCCTTCTTTTCTTCCCCAGGTTGAAAATGGAGTTTGAACCTCCTCCCCTGCTCTGTAATGGCATTTTTGCCTCTTACCCATGAAATGATGATTCTGTGCAAACTTCTGGAGCAATAAAAAATGTGTTTTATGATGCATTTGTCCATCCTTGCTCGTTTTTTTTAGTTTTTTTCTTCTTGCCTCTCTTCATTGCAAGTACTTGTACATGTTTGGATGTTCATTGCAATTTTAGGAGCTATGTTCATGGAGTTTTGGAAAAAAAATTTGTGTGAAATCCATCCTTGGATATGTGATGCACTTGTCCATCCTTTCCATTGCTCACCTCTCTGCAAAGCAATGTACAATGAAGTATGGTCTTTTTCATGGAAACCCATCATTTTGAAGGCTAATTAAGTGGATCTGTCGGTGGTTGGAGATCTAAAATTGATTTTCTCGTGTTTTTCACCTTTCTTTCATTCTGTTTGATGGTAAAAAGCTAGTTTTGGCTCATTTGTAAAGGTTGTTCATTCTTTTTGATCTGCCCTTCCTTCTTTTCTTCCCCAGGGTCAAAAATGGAGTGTGAACCTCGTCCCCTACTCTGTAATGGAATTTTTGCCTCTTACTTGTGAAATGATGATTCTGTGCAAACTTATGGAACAATAAAAAACATGTTTTGTGATGCATTTGTCCATCCTTGCTCTTTTTTTGGGTTGTTTTCTTCTTGCCTCTCTTCATTGCAAGTATTTGTGCATGTTTGGATGTTCATTGTAGGTTTTGTAGTTGTGTTCATGGAGTTTTGGAACATTTTTTTTGTGTGAAATTCATCCTTGGATCTGTGATGTAATTATCCATCCTTTCCATTGCTCACCTCTCTTTGTTTCCATGGCAATTTTTGATAGATGTTCAACATATTCCTTCTTTGGTGTATCACCGTTTAGTGTAGGCTCCTGTTTTTCCTTGTTTTCTTCCTCTCCTTGTCTCCTTGGAAGTTAAATTAGGTTAGATTAGCTTGCCTGCAATGGAATAGCTTGTGGTAGGTAGTTTAGGAAGAAAAACTAGCCTTCTCTGGAGAGCTTTCCCCATTTGCAAAGGTCCCACACTTTGGGAAAGCTCAATGTTGTGCATTCACACCAGATGACATTGCCTTAGAAAAGTAGATCCATAGGTCATTTTGGGGGTGCTGTGAATTTGTACTAACAGTTTTGGCACACTTGGTGGGACCTTAGAGGTCTTCCACTTCATCTTTTGCAAGATTGGTGTGTTCCTGTTAAAGATTCAGCCTTTGGAGGCATATTCAAAACCACATCTGGCAAATCCATCTGATCAATAACTCATTCTCTGAGTTGTAGACCTATTTTCCATTCACTTTCACTCATTCTTCCTTCCATCTCTTTCACTCTTTTCCATTCTATGAAGTTGTGCAATCATGACCTCATTTCCCTCATGGGATTCACATGTACAACAACATCAATGTTTTCCACCTCCAACATGCTTTACAAATCCTCCAGATCAGCATTTTGATCAAATTAAAAATCAGTTTGCATATCCATATGAGCAATGCCAAAATCAGCTTGGATATGAAGCATAATCAAGCACAAGGATACGAATATGATGAGGGCAGTCAAGAAGAAGATGCTGATTTGTTGGAGAAAATCCAAAAAATGGACGTTGGCATGGTGCAATCAAGGGCTCAAGCACAAATGAAGGCATTTTAGATTGATTTTAGAGCACCCTGTCCATGGGGAGGCCCTTTTCCAAGACATTACAGCCCTCATGAGAAGTTGTACTTCATGATTGAGATGCTGCCCCAACTTGCACAATGGACACGAGAGATAGAGGCCTATAAACTTGGTGTTGAGTAACCTTGTCAATGGGTAAGTTCTACACCATCATCTAGTTTTTCTCTTTCCATTCCACAAGCAACATCATCTCATTTTGAATGCCAAATTCCAAATCCAGCCCATGCTGCCCCAAGTGTTGATTCCATTTCTCCATCCCCTAGTCTTCCACCCCATCTCAATTCTTCTGTCCTTTTCCCTGCCAAACAACCATTCCGTCCAAAGAAACAAGAGGTTCTACCTCTTCCACCACCACGAATAATTGCAAAACCAATTGAGTTACAACCCACCCCTCCTCTTGCATTCCCAAATCCATGTTGGGAAGATAAAAATCAGAATGCTAGTCAAGGAGAACAACAAGAAGAGGATCCCAACAGAAAAGAAATGATAGAAAATATGAAGAGTTGGGCTGCCAAATTTGGGATAACAAAGATGCCCTTGATGGTTAAGCCTTCAGAGGAGATTAAAGTTGAAGAACAAGTGGTGGCCAAGGCTGATTTTGTTGCAGTAGAAGAAGAACAAAAAGAAGAAGCAGATCACCAATCAATTTTCTCAGAATGTAGTGTCCATTTTGGCACTCTACTTTAAGAAAATGTTGGTCTAATAGAAGTTGCACAATCAGCCATGGAAGAGGAAAGCTCTAAAAGAGATCTTGCAGCCCCAACTTGTCCTCTAGAGTAGTAGATTGAAGAGTTTGATTTGACAAACTTCATGGTAGAGGAAGAGTGCAATCAAGAGCAAGATTGTCTTCAAGCAACAGAGAAGGAGAAGGCTGCTCCAAATCCAAAAGAAGAGAGCACATGTGGGCTGTGGAGGAGAAAAATTCAGGTCCAAGAGCTTTGAACTCAAAACAGGCTATAGAATAACCTTCAGTTCTTCCTTCCACTTCATCTCTCTTGAGTTATAGTGTTGAAGAAGAGTTTGATCTTTCAAAATCAATGATTGAAGATGAGAGAAACCATGGTGATCAAGTTATAGATCAAAATGACACCATGGAGGAAGTTGAACATTTGCAGTAGGAAAACAATGAGTGTAGTTTATCTGTCAGATTTGGAGGACTGTTTTGATGGAGAGGAACCAGTTGAAATCACATTTTTTTCTCCTCCTTCATCCACCTTCTAAGCACAAGAGCCTGCTGTCATGGAGGAAACATTTCAATTGCAGCAGCTTGCACTTTATAGTAGCTCTTTGGAATCAAGTTTGGGAGATCTTAATCTTCCATGTTCTTCATTGGAGGAAGAAGGAAAACAGTAGAAGAGTTTCACCACTTCTTCCACATCATCCACCCAAGGAGGTCTACAAGAAGGCTCCATTCTTGGAGTTGAATTTCAGAGCTATGGGCATATCAAATGGATCAGACCTTTCCCAATAAGGTATTTGGCTTCATTTGATCCAAAGGAGAAGCCACAGCCAGTCATGCTTGCTTCTAAGCATGAGGATGAGCTATAAAGTACCAAGGATCAGCTGTCATACCTCTTCAATCCAAATGCAGAGCAACTAAAAGAGATATCTAATTTGTTTTCAGTTGACACCTTCTTGATTTGGGTAGAAGACCAGCTTCTTGTTGATTTTCCACTCATCAAACCAGCCATGATCAGCTTCAAATCAATTGCATGGCTGCCAATTTTGAAGAAGGGAAGTTATTTTGCACAACCAGTTGCAGGGTTTGTTTAGCTCACCTTTGCTTCTAGTTAGAGTAGATTAGGTAGGTTTGCTTTCACTAGAAGAGGTGCTTTTGCACACTCTGCCATATCCCACTTGGGGTATGTATGGTTTCCAATTTTGTACATAGTTTTTGGTGTTGTTGTATGGCTCTTGCACAGTCCATTTTAGTGACACTTTGGCAAAGATCAATTCCAAGTTTCAGTGGGTTTCTAAGTGGCTCAGAGGTCAATTTTTCATAGATCAGATCAAAATTGGTTATCAGGCTTGAATCCATGCCCAATGGATGCTTCAAAGGCCATTGATCATTCATCTAGTAGGAAGATGACCTCTCTGAGTCGCCAAAATTGTTATCCAAAATGAGCCCCTTGCCTTCATTCTTTCCTTCTTTGTGCCTCAGTCAAATTTTTACACATTTCTAAGCACTCATTTTTTTTTTGGATATTCCTTCATCAGATAGAGAATTTTCTCCCCCTTTCTAGAAAGGTAAAGAAGTCCTCCTAACTCCTTGTATTTTGCAAGTTATGGCTCAGTGGAGTTTGGAGGGGAAATTTTCCCAAGACGGGCCCGCGGGACAAAAATTGGCACTTAGCCTTTTGGGGCAAAAGGGTAAAAGAGAAAATTTTAGCCCAAAAGCCCACAAGGAAATGAATTGATGCCATGTGTCAGGGTGGAGCGGCAGGGGCGGAAGGAATTCGAGTTTTTTCGGCGTTTGGTCAAAAAGCGTCAAAGGAAAAAATACAAGCGTATCCCCGCCGAGGAAATGAAATGATGCCACGTGTCCACGTCAGAGCGGAAGTCGGGGTGCCAGGAAGATTTGGTAAAATTTTCCGAAGTGATGAAAAGGCACAAAGTTAAAAACTTGAGCCACACCTCTGTGCCACATCAGAAAGCGCCACGTGTCCATGTCAGAGCAGAGGTCGGGCCCAGCGGAGAACTTTGGGAAAAGTTCCCAATTTTGTGCAAAGGGACAGAATGTTATTTTGAAGCCCGTGATCCCATCAGCAAAACTAGGGGATGCCACGTGTCTCAGAGAAAAGGAGGCATAGAGATTTTTGGGGAAATTTTCCCAATTTGAAAAAAGAGGAAAAAGTTCAAATTTCGGCCTGCGAACCCAAATTTTGCCCTAATTTTGCCATTTTTGCCCTGAATCTTTAAAGGGGCATATCTTTCACACCAGAGCTTCAGATTTTCGCGATCTTTATATCATTGGAAAGCTTGTGAAATTATCCACATGATGAATGGTTTAGTTTTGATTTTTGATGGAGATTTGTGGGATAAAATGGGGAAAACGTCTTTTGGCATGCAAAAAATGTAGAAAATGACCCCAACCACCAAAATTAATGAAGTATGGGCCTTTGTTTTGCTCTGCGAAGCAATGTACAATGAAGTATGGGCTTTTTCATGGAAACCCATCATTTTACACGCTAATTAAGCGTATCTATCGGTGGTTGGAGATCTAAAATCGATTTTCCCCGTGTTTTTCACCTTTCTTTCATTTTGTTCGATTGGTAAAAAGCTAGTTTTGGCTCATTTGTAAAGGTTGTTCATTCTTTCTTCTCCTGCCCTCCCTTCTTTTCTTCCCCAGGGTCGAAAATGGAGTTTGAACCTCCTCCCCTGATCTGTAATGGATTTTTTTCCTCTTACATGTGAAATGATGATTATGTGTAAACTTCTGGAGCAATAAAAAACGTGTTTTGTGATGCATTTGTCCGTCCTTGCTCTTTTTTTGGTTGTTTTCTTCTTGCCTCTCTTCATTGCAGGTATTTGTGCATGTTTGGATGTTCATTGCAGGTTTTAGAGCTATGTTCATGGAGTTTTGGAACATTTTTTTGTGTGAAATCCATCCTTGGATTTGTGATGCACTTGTCCAACCCTTTCCATTGCTCACCCCCTCTTTGTTTCCATGGCAGTTTTGATAGATGTTCAACATTTTCCTTCTCTGGTGTATTACCGTTTTAGTGTAGGTTCTGTTTTTCCTTGTTTTCTTCCTCTGCTTGTCTCCTTAGAAGTTAGATTAGGTTATATTAGCTTGCTTTCACTGGAATAACTTGTGGCAGGTAGTTTAGGAAGAGGAACCAACCTTCTCTAGAGAGCTTTCCCCATTTGCAAAGGTTCCACACTTTGGGAAAGCTCAATGTTGTGTATTCACACCATATGACATTGCATTAGAAAAGAAGATCCATAGGTCATTTTAGGGGTGCTATGAATTTGCACTAACAATAACCAAAGGTGTATTTTCTTCGACATCGGAGGACTTGTCTTAGGTTTGGGCTTAGAATCTGTTTGCTTGGTATGAATTGATAAAGCATGCCATCAATGAGCTTGATTCATATTAAGAGCAATTTAAAAAAATGCAAAAGGATGTCAATGCTCAATTGCATAAGCTTGGGGTGCTAACAATGAACTTAGAAACTTCAATAGATGATCTATTGAAGGCTTTTGAAGATCGAGACAAAAGGGAGGCCAGAGACCCATTCTCATTCAACGAAAACACATTTGACTCTCTGGCAGAGATAAGGGCAATGATTTCCATCACCACGGAGAGTCATTAATCTTGGTACTCAGAGTGTAGGAACATCAACTCTCTCACGGAGAACTGGATCAAGTCATTATGCTTCATTCAAATCCCTCAAGAGCAAAATGTGGCATCAGCGGTGGCGAGATTTAGTAAAGAATTCAAGAGCATCAAGATTTCACTTGTAGAGCTTTCCAAGAGTTCGTCAGTGGTAGGATCTTCATCAGAATAATCCTCTCTCTCTCTCTCTCTCTCTCTCTCTCCTTCCCCTCCCCTCCTTCATTTTCTAATCTTCATTGGGAAGTTACACTTTTTGTTTTCGTCTTATTCACTTTCGTATTATTCATTAATGTGACTATAGTCTAATATTGTAATAAGTCACCCTTTTTTATAAAAGGGGACTTAATGTGCTTCCTAAGAATACCAAAAGTCACATGTGGAAAAGGCAAGTGAAAAGACACATAAGGGGTAGGCAAAGAGTCATTTCTTGATCTATATAATGTAATGACACTCTCATTATTAGTTGTCAATTTGTGCACTCAAGAGAGAGATCTCTTTGAGCAAGGAAAATGTATCGCCCTGATTTTTTGTAAGTTATCATGGTGATTACTTTCTTAATGTTGTAACTCGCTGAAATGAAGACAAACATTGTTAAGATATATTTTTGATCTTAAAGGAATGTGTTGCTAATTTGGATTCTTTGCATACTATAATTTGTTTACATGGGGCAAACAGTTTATTATTGCTAGTATGTTTGCTGATGTGACAACAAATCTGTCGTATGCTTGATGAACTCTATTCGCTGATTGACAGCACAACCTTGAATCAATTCCATTGATCCCAAGGTATGTTGTGGCCTTCTTGTGATCGCTTTGTTCGATTTACTTTTAAACCTAGACTGAAGGTTGATATAAGTGTTGCAACACCTGATTTCAGGTATGAATAGCTGGCATGAAGATGCCAACGGAAAAGGTTCGATTCTCGAAGCCATTACACTATTGTAAACGCCAGACCCACGTAAGGTGATAAAAAGCCTGGATGCGGGTGGCTCAAGCATGTGAGAACGTGGGATGAAATGTCCTGCTTAACGCTTAATATGGACTGACAGTCGGAAGGACTTGATTGGAAAATTGATTAATTAAGTGTGAGGGGAATTAGACCCTAATCTACTCCTAAGTTCTACCTTATACCCTAACTACTATCCTATGTGGATTTTTTAAATTCTAAGGGTGAAAATAGATCTAAGTCCTATTAACCTATGACCTAGGTAAGAACACTATTGTAAAATCCTAAACTAATCCTAACCTAAGGAAGGGGGACACACAGACCCATGGGGAATGGAAAGGATAAGGATGGAAGTAAATTTAATAAGGCAATGAATGTGGTCCCTTGCGTGGACAGCACCAAGTTTTGGCGGGAACAGGAAAAAAGCTAGAGGCATTCCAGTTAGTCATGGGGACTAAACTTGGTTTTTCATGCAAAATTTAAATTTGGCAGTTCGCCAACCCGAGTCGGTGGTGGCGTGAGGAAAGAGGAAAAATGCAGAGCCTTCAATGCATTTAATTTTTCTTGGTCTTCCGTGACCAGCCCACCTTGGAAAGAGTATGGAGGAAAATTTGTTGTTTGTTTGTTGTTCGTTCGGGTTTTTGGAAGTTGCTCTGCATTTTGTTTTTTCATGGTTATGTCGAACCAGTTGTGTTTTGATTGTTATCACTGTTCTTTGGAAGATCTAAAGCTATTTCTGAGCCTGTAGAGGAAGGTGATTGTTTGGGAAGCTTGCTGCTTGTCCGCCGTGGAAGGAAATAACTCCTGTAGGCATGGTTTTCCTTCGAGCTTCAAGGAAGATTATCAGGCATGTTAAGCCCTTCTCTTTAAAACTGCTTGCTTTGCTTAAACGTCTCATTAAAACAAACCCTGCTCTTCTGATGAAGGGGGTTTTTGGGTTTATTTGATTTTGCTGTCATGATCGAGATGATTCTGGGTGGAGTTGTTTTGTCTTGTTGTTGTGATTTTGAACTATCTTTGCTTCAGGTATTGAAGTTGAAAATACAGTCTATGCTGTGTTGAATTGCTTTGACAAGTATTGGGGAATTTGTTCTTTATACTATGATATTGTGCATGCTGTGCGAGTTGATTTGACATTGTTTCTTTACTGAAATTTTTAAAGGAAATGAGTTCCTCCTCCTTCTACTGTTTTAGATTCTGAAGGAAATAGTAATTGAGTTTTTATTGAGCATTATGGGCTCTGGCTTGATGGAAATGATAGTAATATTCTGAGTGCTATGCTTTTCTTTTGTAAAAAGTGGAATGGATGAATACGAATTGGGTATTCGTGGGAGTTGGAGAAAGTAACAGTTTTTCTTCTGAAATTATAAAAGAACTATGTTTCTCCTTGCTGTGATGGAAAATTGATTCTATTGTGTTTTGTGGTTGCGGTTTTGATCTTTTGATTCGAACTGTCTTCGTGAAAAACGAACTTGGCTTTGAATTGCTGTGCAAATAAATGAAATATATGGGAATTAGCTTTGCTGTTTGAGACTGTCTTGATTGTACCTTGCTTGTGCATCTGATATCCTATGCGGGTTTTTCATTAATAAAGGATATTGATAGCCGAATATTGTATTTTTGGGTTTCTGCACATCATTGTGAAATAGGAGAAAGCGGATTTTCAGATTTAAATGTTTGATCGAGAAGGAACTCGAACTGGGTATTCTCTTGCATATGGGTATATTGAATGGAAATTATACATGTTGTGTGAGTTTTGTCTGACATTGTTGAACAATCGTTCTATTATCAATATGAGGTTTGAGCTGTTATTATAAAAACAAACACGACATAATATGTGTTCTTATTACATTTTGAAGAAAAATGATTGTTTCTTTACTGAAATTATAAGGAAACAAGTTCTTCTTCTTTTTGTTGTTTTAGATTTTGAAAGAAATGATAATTGGGGGATTCATTGAGGCATTTTGGATTCGGCTTGATGGAAGTGACAGTGATATTTAAATTTGTTTCCTGAGTGGCTGTGTTTTTCTGTACAAACGGAAGATTTTAAATGTTTTCGTGTGATCTCTGATTTTTTCAACTGTCATTCAAAAAAAAAAAATGAACTCGACTTGAGTGATTCTTGTTTTGTTTGAAGAAAATGAATATTTTCTTATGGAAATGGTTAAAGGTATGAAATTTTCTCTTCTTGCTGTTTGAATTCTGGAAAATAGCAGCAATAGAGCTTTTACTGTACAATACGGGTTGGGACTTGCTATAGGTTATAGTAAAGTGTAAATTATTATTTATGAATCTGTGTGCGTTCATAGGTATAGAAAGTCGTGTGAATTATTTGATAAAGCAACTGTATAACTATTCATTTGGTTAAAATACAGTGAAAGAAGTATGAATTCCTCTAGTACAGTAAGAACATAGTATGCATTCTTTACATTGCTATGTCTCTATGATGGATACAGATGTTTTACCAACTTGTTTTTTGGTATTCGTATGTGCCTGATTTAAAAGGAAGTATTGATTTTAGGATGATAAATTCCTTCCTTGTTTTCATTTAAAGCTGAATATGAATGGAATTATTCCTTGTTGTTGGAAAGTGAATTCTGAATGGATTTTTGTAAGTTTCACTCTGAACTATTATCTTTGATTGATGTCTCGTTTGGATTTAAATTATCAGTACAGTCATGAGGAAAGGAAAAGGAGAGTGAATGGATAACTTGGAATAATGATCTTTTCTTCTCTCATACAGTTGGGAAATCTGTAATCGTTAAGGAACGAATTTTGTATTGCTTGGGTTTTAAGCATCTGCATATTTATTGTTGTTTACTTTTTCTCATCTGTACTTGATTACTTGAAATCAAATGAGATGCATGAATTGAAAGGAAAGTAATTGGTTTTATATTTTTCAGTCAAATTTTATCCTTTGAATTTATTACTAATGTATGGGAATGGAATTGATAGCATTTATGTTATAACAGTAGTATTGCATACTTGTGTTCCTAGTTCTTACAGATGTTTGTAATTTGGAACTGTTTGAAGGAAATTACTTTTTGTAATGATCATTTGGGAAAAAGGACAGTAGTTCTTTGACTGATTGGGATGGTAATTTAGATGATTCAGTTGTCATGTTGTTCATTCTTTTCATACTTAATTCTTGATTGATGTTCATATTAACGTTTCATAAAAGCAGGGTTCTTTTATTGAGACAGTTAATTAGAAGCACCTCATTTTAATGACAAGTGCTTAATATGCTCAGTTCAATGAACTGACCCGTGCAAGTAATTTTGCAGATGGAATTT
The DNA here is from genome assembly GCA_019776745.2 of Taxus chinensis. NCBI lineage: Eukaryota > Viridiplantae > Streptophyta > Pinopsida > Cupressales > Taxaceae > Taxus > Taxus chinensis. The sequence continues at coordinate 967,745,051 of CM034147.1, forward strand.
TGAGTAAAACGAAGACATGGTTGTTTTCTGATACTTCTTTTGATTGACTGAAGATGGATTGTATTTGATAGTTATTATTCCTCTACGAGGAATTGAGAAAAGAAGAAATTACATTCTTCTATCTTATGAGTTGTAATGTTGTTTAATATAAACAAAGTCCAGTCATTTGGACTGGCAAATGTATGGATTATGAAATGGATTGATGAATACAAATACAAGTGTGATATTTTAATGACTGTATCAGTTTGATATTGTTGATTAAGTTGGGAATATAACATTACTTCTTGATTTGGAATTAATCAAATGTTCTTGGATGGATTTAAAAGGAAATGACATCTATTCTTACCTAAATATAACTTTTACGTTGGAATGTGCAATTAGTTCATACTTGGGTTAAGATGAATTTTTAATTGACATTAAAAAGGATTAGGAAGAACATGATCTCCTTAACTGATAGGTATTCGGGATTAGCTTGAAAGCTAAGGAATATCAAATAACTTAGGAGCAACCGAACCTTCGTATTCGGACTCCGTTAATAGCCTTGAATGTTAAATTCCAGAAAGTAAGGATATGGGATAAATATATCCAGGGCTAACAGACCTTAACTATGTAAGGTTAAGGAGAATAAATGAATATATTCATTGAGAATTAGACCTCGTTTTAATGATGTCTAATAAGCTGGAATTCTGAATTTGTTTTCAGTTGTGGAAAAAACTTGGTTAAGTTTAATAGGTTAAACTTATTAAGTCTATCGGTAATGGGCTGATTAATCCAAGGATTAAGAAAAGAACCAAGTAGAGAAAATGCAAACCTTTGGTATGAAGGAGAAGATGCATAGTAAGCTAGAAGACGGATTAGTCTCTCTTAGCTACATACAACTGTAACATGAACGAGGATAAAGGATCAGCATGGCTGTTGAAAGTTGATCTTAAATATTAAGATCATAACCAAATCACTTGAGCTAGATGTGTACTCTCGATGGAGGATTCCGTAGGACATTGACATACGCCAGCTACAACATGGTGTCTTCATGAAGGCGGGGCCCTTCATGACGACACAATGTTATAGCTGACATATTACAATGCCCTCCCGAATTAAATCATCAAGATTACATAAGCTGAATATTAAGTTCTTGGCTGGGGATAGGAGTGTGATCACGTATACGGAGTGACTCCGGAGGACTAAAGATAACTAGACACACGGAGTCATCTAGGGATGACACCGTATGTCTGCGTATCTTTAGTTACCATGAGTAACTTCCTATACTTGTTCATATTGCTAGTTGGAGTTAGAGTTTGACCTTAAATTGGAAGGACTGGTAGGGACCAGGAAAGACCATTCTAGATAACAGACAAAGTGAGGTGAAGGACGTATTCCATTGGTGTGTATCACATCTAGGAATATGATCATGCAAAGCATGTGAAAATCTTTGGCCAAAGTATCGCAAGTGTTGGTTGCGTTGTCCTAATCACCTAGTTTAAGATGCAGGATGTCAGATGAATATCAGTAACAGATATTCAGATAGGCTTCTTAAATGGATCACTTCGATAACCGGAAATGGTAAGAGAACCTTGTATATACTCATTATACTATGCATGAATGAACATGAAGGATCGGTAAGTTGCCGAGTCATGAAATGAGAGATCGTTGAAACTCCGAGCCATGAAAATGGGAGATCGGTAGTTCTTCGAGTCATTTACAAGCAGCATATGGAATCTGTTATATGATTGAATGGCACTGAATGTGTGTTCCATATTGCAAATATGTGAACAGAGAACATTAGTTTTAAAAGGAAATTGTGTGATCCAAACTTGCATTGTTTTGGGCAGAGAACAATTATTAAAACTTGAACGTGTGTTTGAATTATATAATTCATAACAGGGAACGTTGTATAAAAAAAAAAAAAATTCCCTTGTTCTAGTATCTTAAAATGGGGATGTTACAGAATTTCAGATAACTTCCTTCTTAAACTTATAATGACTAACTTCTTTCCTCTATCCTCTCTATACATTGATGCAACTGTGTGATGTTCTTGGTGTAATGAAATGAGTGTCTTGTGATCAATTATTTTTCCTTGTATGCATTTTTGTGTGCCTTCATTTGCCTCTTTTCATCGTTTGTAGGTATACTATGCAAAAAAAGTTGTTTCTTTGCTATAAGTTGTGAATGTGAAAGTTATGCTTAACTTTGGCAAGAATATGATTTTCTACTTGCATGTAATTAAGTCTATGATGCATTTCCATAACTTCCCATGCTCATCCTTCTTCATTGGTAGTCTGGAAATTTTTCTAGCAAACTCATTTCTTGCAATTCATTGCAACCACTTGCTAGTGTAGGTTTTACTTCATGAAATATGCTCTCCCTGGATCCCCTATAAATATTAGCCATAGGTCTATTTAGTTTCTTTCCTTGCATTAGGAGTAGTCACAATGCTTATTTTAGTGAAGAGGAATCCGACCTTCTCTGGAGGTTCATCTCAGGGACCTAGCTACTCCCATAGCGTTGAGCAGGTGATACCCACCAATTTATCTACTCAACAATTTTTCTCACCAACAAGTACCCACCAAGATAATGACGGGTGCATTAATGCCTATGAAATATATAACTGCATTTAACTGATTTCATTTACGGTCATCAAACCCGAGAAGGTTTGGGGTCATACTTGGATCTATTTTGAAGCGCCTCAAATTGATCCAAGTGTTTCTTACAAGCTAAAAGTTTGCCCCTTAGAGTGAGAACATCAGAGCTTTGCGGTGGGCCTTTCAGTGCTTTCATTATTTGTTAATGAGAGGAAAAAATCATCAAAATTCTGTATAATCATCTTTTAGCCTCAGGGTCTCTCTATGTCATTGCCACGAATTCTTTTGGCTTGCTAAGCTTTGTTGCCCAAGAGAAGCTTCGAAAATAGAAGGATTGAAATCAAGTTTTGGACTCGCCAAAGATGGGCATGAAGTTCTTAATACATAGATCTCATTTCTAAGCAAAAGTTGGTGAGCTATAGGTTTTGTGAGGCTAAAGAGTGAAGCTGGGTTAGCAAGTGCATGTTCAGGATCAAAGGAATGAAGCTTTGCATGATTAGGCTGAGCCATGAAGAGCTCAATCAAAAGGCCCATTTAGTTGCCAGCGGAGGATGATTGGCAAGTCATGAAGAGATCATCGAGCTCATCGTTGTAAGGAAAGGTGAGCTCACTGAGATGCAGACACTAGCTTGGCATAGGAATATAACTTGTCTCTTTAGATGTAAGCTAGAGGAGGCCGAGCCATGTGGAAGGCTGGGTCTCATGAAGTTGAACTATACAGAGTAAGAATACTGATAGTGCAATAGGTGTTGCCTAGACATGACGGCCAGGGTGTGCTTTTTGGTAGGATAAGCAACTAGGATGATCGGTTGAGTATGTGTTGTTCATTAAGCATAGGTAGCTCATGCGTTTCATTTGACCCGAATTAGGTAAGGTGAAGATGACTTGGATGTAAATCCGGCAAAAGAACTATGCAGTTGAATCTCGAAACACTTGGACATGCTGTGGTCGGGGTGATGCATTGAAAGGAAAAACTCCAAGAACTCAAGGGTCGTATTTCATATAGCGCGATGACCAAGTGTGAAGGGTTTAACATGACGACATAGCTCACTGGGAAAAATTACAAGCTAGATGCAACTTCGGCAGGATTTTAACAGATCATCATTACTGCATGGTATAGTACTCGAGTTCCCAACCCAAGAGTTGAAGGTTAGTGTTCGGACTAAATCATAACACAATCAGTGACCGGACAACTGTTTGGGATCTTTTTCAATTAGGAGTTCGAGGACCCCAATGTTCAGGAGACCCGCCATGGCAAGAGCATGATCCACGCTTCAAAGAATGCATTGGCACGTAAGCGCGACAATGGATTGGATCTCACTTGTAGCGTATGACAGGCTTCCAGACATTGACGCTTTCTTAACTCGGATCGTGGATGGAAAGTTGCAATCGGTTGGGACCATGGGAACATGGGACCGTCAATTTAATGATCGTCCTATTAGCCGTGCCTGGGCCAAATTGACGCCGAGGCGCTTGGCGTCGTCAAGGAAATTATCTCCCGGGATATTAGGCTATAACATAAGGGCAGACGAACTGCGTGCCATAGTGTTTAGAGCTCGAACATGGGCAATTTGGAGAGGTGAACTCACAAGCCTTAAGCTGTGTAAGGCGTGGGCAAATCTCCATAGGAAAAATGAATTAGACAAATGGGATTTGCGAGATATCTAGAATTTGGTATTTCGGAAATCATACAGACGCCATGAAGTTGATGTGGCAAGTTAAGTGAATAAACCTAGGTGGAAAGCCTCGGCGTGCTGAAACTCAGGTATTCGTTAGAGTTTCGGAGTTCATGAAATTCAGACATCTGCTCTAACTTGGAAGAAGGCGGTTCCTGTACTATTAGGCCATGGGGCGGATGAATACTCAAAGGTCCTGTAAATGCATTTTGTTATAGTGTTCTAGGTTTTTAGATTTCAAACCCTAAACGTTAGGTTTTGAGGGTTTCAGGGTTTAGGATCTACCGATGTCACGGTTAAATTTTGTTTAGGGTTTAAAATCTGCAATTCGATGGTTTATGTCATGTTAGGGTTTAATAGACTTATCTTATTGTAATTAAAAGGGTTTTAGTGTCAGGTTATGTGCTGCTCTGAACTGAAGGCCTTTTTAGGGAATGTTGTCACTGCTGGTATTTAAAAAAATTAAATATATTAGAAACTTGTTTTGCTAGTTCCACATTGATCAATATTCAATTATAGCTTATGCTAAGCAGGCAAATTGGAACATTCTTTTTGTTAAATATTGAGGTTCTGGGTATTCTTGTGTTAAGAATGTTTGTTTGGGGAGGTCGCTCAATCCTGCATGCGGGGCTTCCTATTTTTGCCGTTAATTTTAAATCTACTCGGTGAGGATTTCTAAGCCTTGAAGTTTGCAGTTCTTGGAAATTTAATGAAGTCTCTGGTTTGTATCTGATTCGGGCATCTACTTAGTCTACAAAGAAAATTTGGTACGTCATATCTCTAGGCAAGCATTCTTCCCTCTGTTATTATATAGGCTTTGCCTTAACGATCTTTCCAGACACCACTGTTGGTTCTATATCATTTTGTTTACAGTACAGTTTAATGTATACTAGTCGGCACACTGAATCATAAATAGAATCTACATCAATTTTTGACCAAGTCTGGCAAAGATGCATCTTCCGTGTTTAGAGTATTAGATGTGGTTAACGATATTTGAGTGACTACAACACTTTTTTTTTCCAGCCATGTATAAGTAGGCGACGTACAGAGACTAGGTGCCTTACAGAGAATGCACATATAGGTGCTTGGCTTGGCATGCTTTGCTTTATCGTTTTTGTCAAGGTATATTTGTTGTTGCAAACCCAATGCATTTTGAATTTTCAAGGTACTAAACATTAAAAAACAAAATAGTTATATGTCTGAAAATGATGCTAATGATTACCGCGTCACGGTGAATCCATCCAGTCTGCATATTGACAATGTTAGTGGCCATTCATTAGTAAAATATACACATCATATATTTTAGGTCAGCTTCAAATATCCAATATATTAATTACACTATAGATGGATGTCAAAATACAGGGAAATTTGAACCTGAAAAGAACTGATACAGACATATTTTAAGTGTGAACTTATTGTATCTCCTGCGCATTTAGAATATAGTGGTAAAAGCATTCATAATATTATGATTTGAACAAGAAAAGCATTCTTGGATTTTTTATTATTTGGGAGAGTTGTTAGTCAATCCCAAACCACAAGGTATTGTTTTGTACTGTGAATCTAGTGAATTTATCAGAAATAAATAGGTATTCTGCCCTAAGGTAGTAAAATGATTATTTGAAAATGTTACCAAATTGTAGGAACTGTCGGTATTTCTGAGCTTTCTTGTTGTTGGATCAAACTCACAACCCCGGCTAGATACAGATTCCCAGGTAATGGTAGTAAGATATGTAACACCATATCATTATTGTACAGGACTAGTTATCAACAGTGATAAGACTTTATGGCTAAAATGATGAGTTAAGATTGAATTATTCAGAGGAGACTTGGTTAATGGTTTAGGATCAAAATTTCAGCAGGCAAATGTAGTGTTCTACTTGACATATATTAGCAAATTTTAGTCTATAAATCTTTTGTCAGTTTGGAAAGCAAATGTAGCTCTTATATTGTGAATGGGATTTCTCACTATATGGGGCACACCATGGAAAGTAGTTTTGAGGGTTCTTATTTTGTTTTGCAAAGTACTCCAGATGTGATGGTTTCCTTATTTGCTATTCATACAGTTTTTCAATGTCTGTTTACAATATATATCACAGTTTTTGCGCAATATCTGGTGATAAAACTGGTCAGCAGGAGCTCTAGATTGTTAGAATATTGTACTTTGAAGGGTAAGATATTATGTCGTTATAACTTAGAATTTAAGCAATGGATTCTCCTTTTTAGGCTTAAAGGGTACTATTTTGAGAGTTTGCCATCCAGTAATTTGGCTTTGCATGTCTAATGTCAACTGATATGCCATTTACTGCTATGTTTGTTAGAAAATAATATTTCGACAGTTGTTTGACTACTGAAGTTTAGCCTGAACCATGTAACCATGCACTCTGTCTCGTGGAAGTCAATGGTGCATGTGGAGATGCTCTGAAAAATAGGAGTACTGTGATGACCTGGAACAAAAATCATTTGAATTACAAATACAAATCCACATTAAAAGACCCCTCAATGTGGTATTTGGTAAGACAATTTTTTGATTTGTAGCTTCTATCAAACATAGGTTTAAGCTTGCTTAGCATAGGATATGCTACCATGGGACTCGAGCAAATCATTTTGCAAATGCAAATTCACACCAAAAGATCTAAGAGGGATATTTGGCAATACCCAGTTCTCTCAATCGGAGGTTTATGCTTCCCTAATATAAAATGTGCTATCATTGGAATTTGGATTCAAACTATTTACAGAGGTTTTTGGCAAGGCACTTGAAGCTTGTCTGGCCTAGAATGAGCCATGGTAGGATTTGACCTCGTATTATAGTACTTACATATCCACATCATAGACCAACCATAGTTTTTGGTGATACGGTTGAAGCTTTGCATGGAGCAGAACATTTTGTGAATTAAACTTAAATAATTCTATTTAGTATTGTAAATCCACGCCCAAGTACCAAACTTCCTCCCAAGCTGCCTTCAAGGGTTAATTGAGATGTCCACTGGTTATGGTTGCCTAGTTTAAATCAATATTTAATTTTCATACTAAACTATTTTGGGACTTTGTACTTGCTAACTCAGTGGTTGCTTCCCAACTATGAACATCAATTTAATGACACAAGCGTACTCTAGATATTTTTGTTGATAATAATATCATCATTTTATTTTGTTTTTTAATCCCTTTTGTGTAAGTTGAATTTTCCTTTCTCCATATCTTGTAAAAACCAAGCCATGAAATGATTAGTCGGGCCATAGATGTATATTGGAGCAGATGGGTTGAAGAGAAAATGCACTTGACATAAATGTTATAGGTTGCCAAAACAAGTATATCAAAAAAATATTTATTTAAATATACAAATGTGGAAAGAAGGTTGGAAATAACAGCAAGGATGCCAATAGTGTCATAGGATATGTGACTTCAGTGAATGTACAGCCCTGGACACTAAATTGTGGCATGCAGGGACAACAACACTCACAACATTTCGTGAGCTGCAATCAAGAAGGAAAATAGAGCACATCACCATTGAAATCCTATTTTCAGCCGAGTTGAACCAATTGTATGAGATGAGAATGCATGTATTTAGAAATGCTGGAGCAAAACCTTAACCATCTGGGAATTACTTAAATATATGGAAATCCTGTCAAACGGTTAATGAAGAAAACAAGTATTGAGAACAAAGTGAGCACATTATTTTTTGATTGCATGGTAGATGGGATTTTACATAACATGCTATGCCTTATAATGACATAAATGAGTTGAAGTAATGGAGGTGTTTGCAAGAGATGGAAGTAACGATTTTTTTTTTTTTAATTATTGGCAAATAGTTTTTTGAAAGGGACTATACCCTTGTACAACATGACTCAATAATGCCCCGTTCATCGTTGCTCCTTTGCTTCTGCGACGACCGTGCTTCTTAGAGTTGAACGTTGTTGCATTTCCTTTGAAACGTTAGTGTTTCACCTTGTCGAGTTTAACTGTTGGTTGCTAGTAATAATGATAATAATAATAATAATAATGACATTATGATTGTATTATCGATCAACGATTGTATTTTGTTATTATTTTCTTTATGTCGATTGTTATCGACATCATCCTTTGATATCTTTAAACTATCCTTTTAATTTTTTGTCACTCCCGTTGATCGAGCCTCGTTGCGCAAATGAGGAAGAGTATGATTTGTGGTGGCGCCTTTGAAGGTGGGGACTATTTTTTTTTTTAATGTTGATGGACCCTTTTAATTTCTAAAATTAATGTTTTATATACCAGCCTTGTTTCTCCTGGCAAGCGGCCTGTCCCCAAAGCGTGGGCTCCAAAAATAAAATAAAATGAAATGTATTATCCTTGTGATGTGGTTAGTTGGCGGATGGGAGGTATTGCTTGTCAATTCTTTAATGAAATTTTAATTTCATGTTTGGCGTGAGACAGTGGGAGACTGTATTTTATTCTTTTTGGTAGGGGTCTTGATTAGTAGTGGTTGAAGCGTTGCCTTTTCTCCCATTTATTAGTTGGTGGCTTGATTGACATATCCATTGACCGTTGGAATTTCCTGGTTGGACTCATTGGAATTGAGAGGCGTTTTCTTCCTGTTGTGTGCTAGAGAAATCGAAACCTATCTTGTTTTTCTTCCTGGTTCCTCCTTGAGCGCCTTACTGCTGGCCGCGTGGGTTTGTACTTAGATGAAGCTACCGGCTAGTGAAGTCAAGGTTTGAAAATCGGGATGGAAGAAAGGATAGGTAAAAGAACCTTCCGAAGTTTCCAGATTGATCTTCAAGTCTCTAGGAGCTCGTGAACGATATACAGGTGATAGTGGCTAGAGGATGAGTGTGCGAGATTGGTGGGTAAGAGTGTTGTCAAACCTCAGGCATCTCGATGCCATTGTTTCTCTCTACTCTAAGCCGTAAATCTACTGGTCTCGATAGCACAATGGATGCGGCAACTCCAGGCTTTTATGATTCAGCATTTACAACCCTTGATGCGTTTTGATGGGTAAAGAAGATGCACCTTTTTTTGTTTTGCTGGCAGCACAGTGGTGGATGTTGCTCTACGAGATTCAAGAATCATGCAGCTTTCTAAACTGGATTCTACTTATATTCCCCCTCATTCCCGATTTGACCATGGTGGTTTAGATGAAGCTTCAACTAGTGAAGCAGGCAAGGTGTTACCTCCAGATTTCATTGGGTGTTGCGAGGTGTGTTCTGAAGTCGGGAATCCACAGCAAAGGACCTGCAACAGGGATTTAGCCAGGCAGCAGGTATGTTGCAGTTTGGTAGAAGCCTTTTTGAGCGCTTCCAACAAGCAGGTTGTCCAACTATGTTGTTATCTGTTTAGTATCGAATGCATCCTCAAATTCGAGATTCTCCTTCAAGATTTTTTATCAAAATCGACTATGTGATAGTGAGAGTGTTACCAGGAGACCTGATGAATTTTATTGCAAAGATTCTCTATTGAGACCTTACTTGTTTTACGATGTAACTCATGGAAGAGAATCTCATAGAGGTGGATTTGTTTCATATCAGAATATTCATGAAGCACAAATTGCTTTGCTGCTTGCTTAAGCCCATTCGTGAAGGATAGAGGAATTAAGTGAAACTTGGATTAGTTATTGCAATGAATGGGCAGATTTTTGTTAGATGATAGTATCACACCCACAATGCATACAAAGATCTATGCAATGTTGGTACTGAATTCTTGGGAGATGAACCCTAGCAATCCATGGATTCAATCCCATGTACTGAGGAACGGGAAAGTAAAATTAGATGCACCATAGTGAGACGGGTGGCTCCACACCTGGTGCGATTGTTAAGTTTCCCCATTTTTCAGCTTTGTATGCTTTCATGTTCTGCACTAATGCACCCTTTGACACGGGCTGGGAGGATTGTTGCAAAGAAAATTGTTGTGAGAGATGCATGGGTTCCATCACTTAAAAAAAGTAAAATGTTATATGTAGAGATTATTAGTCATGCCATGTGAAGCAATATGCAGGCATATTTTGGCACTTGCACTTGTTGATAAGTAAGGGGTATTACAGATCTTAAAAATATATATTCTAAGCACTTGTAATATGCCTGACATGGTGGCCGCCCTCTCCCTGACTGTACCAGGCGCTGCCATGAAGCTTGCATGAGAGATCTACCGTGCTGAGGGAAATGAATGTTTTTTGGAATATGTTGTAGCTGCTGGAGCCTTGGTTCTGGGACGTGGCTGCATTGAGGAAGCCCCAAACAGGCATGATAAGCCCTAACCCTCTCTCTTAATGATTTATTTCCTTTAGCATTTGGATAAATCGATCTTTGCAAGTTTGTTCGAATGTTGTAGATGTGGGTTTCTTTTGGAATGTTGATGTGTTTTTGTTTTACTAAATAAATAGCGTTTGGACTCTGGATATTATATAACATGCATTTACATATATTGACTCTTTCTTGAAAGAGATGCCCAGAAAGAGATGGGTTTCAAATGACTTTTAATCATAATTGCATGAACTGATCTCTCCCCCCCTTTACAGTTTATCTTATTTACTATTTGAGTAGAAGAAATCTCTACATCGATTCTTGCCTACTGATCTTATAATGTTGGTTTATCTTTTTGCCTTGATTATTCCTTTGAATGATGGTTTCTGTAGAAAATATTATGGAGCGTGAATGAGGTTTATAATTTTTCTTGTATTGTTTATATTATGTAGAACATGGCTTGAAAAAGGGAATTTCTGATATGACTGTATTTGGATTTTACTGTGGTTTTATAATAATATAAACTCCCATTAGGATTGGGGGCTTCTATTTGGGAAGAGTCATACTAGTTTTATTGGTCTTTCTAGATAGCTCCATCTGAGTCATTCGATTATCATTTACCTTGGGGATTATTGAAAACCCCTCACCAGGCCCTCTGCTATTATTATTACTATGAGCTTATTATTAGATTGGAACCCTCCTGAAGCATGCGTTAATGGGTTTTCTATGACCTTTACGAATATGTTAAGCACGCAAGTCATTATCCTGTGTGGATAATTCTATGGCTTAATTTTGAGGCACTACTTGGATCTTTGAATCGGTTAAAGTAATATTGGATACATCAAACTCTCATGAATGTCACATTTTTCAAGTTTGATTGATATGTGATGTCCTCATGCATATGAATTCAGGCAATGCTTGAAATATGAAATTATAAATTTATCTTATACTTTGACCTTGAAGCTTGTCGAAAGACTTTTTGGTAGGAAAACAGATGAATAGGGAAGTTAAGATAACTACCCTAAAATGGAGTCATGCATAGCCTTAAGTAAAGGTGACAGCTACCATAATGGGACTGTGCATACCATGTATGACAGTAAGGATATAAGTCCACCTGAAATTATTTAACTTCATTTTATAGAACAATAATTAATACCCATAAATTGGGGTATGCAAGTGGAGGTTGAATTATATAACAGGGTATATTATGTTATCAGGTAACCAGTAAGGATAAATATGTTATTTCAATACTTGGTTAACGAGTGGAATATTTTCTGGCATTTACGATGATTATTATGTTAGCTAAAAATTGATACTTGCATCTCAATTGGGAGTTGAGATAATGTTGATACTTGTATTTATAGTGGCTTGGACCGCGCTTACATATCTTAGTTAGTCAAATGTATCTTTGACATATTAGCAAAATATGACAATATTGTTGATCGTAACTCATTCCAATGAGTTGGACCCTTATACTAATAGAAACATATAAAGACATGGAATAAGCAACCAAAAGGATACCTAAATAATATATGAACTTGTGGATTGGTGGAATCTTTGTTAACATAAGTATATTCTTAAAATTGTGAGATAAATATCCAAATTATACTTACATATCACTGATTATCTATGAAGGTTTGATACTTGGGTAATATCGATGAATAATATAAGATTGATACTTGTATTTATTATATAAACTTAATGTCGTTGGTGCTTTTATTTAATTGAAAGATAATATTGTTGGATACTTATATATGTGAAGTAGGTCGAGGGTATTAGGTGAGCGTTATTATTATTACTGTAATTTAAGTATGATTGATTGCATGGTTAAGGTTGTATATCTAGTCACTTGGAATTGTGTTCTTATGTAAGCAGATCTTAAGGAAGTGAACATTAATGAGTATGAAATGTATTATCATGAGATGTGCAGTTAAGTTTTAAATGTATGTTAGAAATTTATTTGATAAGGAGTATTGCAAACTTTCATTTATTTAAATGCTAGATGGCATAAATTATTAGGTGAGGTTTATATCTTATCATGCTCAGTTCTAGCGAACTGACTCTAGTAAATATTTGTGCAGATGGATTATGCGAGTAGATTAAAGGAAAAGAGTGTAAAAGTTTCATCAGTTCAAATTATGAAGTTCTTTGTAGAAAGTTCAATGCATTGTAAATTTTGTAACTTTGCTTGCAAGGAGTTTAGAAGATCTCTTGTCTTGGTATGTTCGGAAAAACTACGTGGTGAAGTGTTCTTTCCCTTTTGTTGTTAGACTAGTAACTTACCTTGGTGAGAAATGATATTCAATCATTACATTGGCATAAGTATTGTAAAACCTTGATTTTGAGAATAAAGTGTTAAGTCAAAACTCTCTGACACCTTGTAATGATGTGATATAAGTAAAATTAAATGGAGTGGTTAACCCTTATAGAAGTTAACTAAAAAATATATATATTCAGATAAATTAATGTAGAGATGACTTACTTGAGAACAAGAGATTCCTGAAATAATCAAAGGTGAAACTATCCTTGTAAAGTAAAATTTTATAAATTGATATCCCTAGCTAAACTAGTGAACACTACCCCTTTTGGGTGAACTCTTAAACAAGCTTAAGGGAAAACAATGGTTAGTTTTTGAAAGATAATAAGATTTAGCAAGTAGGAGAAGAAGAAAATTTAGACTCAATTTAAGAGGGTGCTTTAGAAAGTTATCATTTCCAAGACTTCTATATTGTTCTTTCTTTTAGGTGTGAAGGAGTTAATAATTAGTATAAAATCCTAGGCAAAGTTTTTAGCAATGTTAAAGAAGTTTAATTAAACCTTGGTAATAAACTAATGACGTCTTAAAGAGGAATTCAATTCCTCGACTCTTTAACTTTTGCCCAAGGCATACTTTGTAATACATTCCTCTTATTTATGTTGACATGAAATAAGGTTATTCAATTTTAGTCAACGTAAGTATGGATAGATGGCCTTGTGGAATTACCCAATTAACTCCTTTAATTAAATAAAATAATTAAACAAGTTTTGTCATAAAGGAGAAGACTTTAAGTGAAACTCTACAGTGTATAAGAAAATAATAAGATGAATTTGTGAATCATATGTTGAATCTTCTCTGAAAACATAAGTCATGAGTTAAAGGGTGTTTTATCAAAATAAATAACCTTCAATCATTTCTTACTGTGGCTTGCCCTAGCTGTGAGAGTGTCATGTGGTTGGACTTCTATGTTGTTCTGTCAAAAAAAAAGAAAAGTGTATTATCCTTTTGGGTGTGAACGTTTCCGTGCTGACCTTGTGGTCATCCCCGTAACAAGTGGTTCCCAGAGTTGGTTGTAATCCTTGGTGACGACATGTTGTGTCGTGTTATGTGTCGAAGCAAGTCAAAAAAAAAATATCCTGTCTTTTACTGTGTTGTTCGTGTGTGAATTTTTGGGTCGTTACACTTGGTATCAGAGCGTAGGTTCATGCTCTCGAACCTATGGGCCGGATTGGTGTTGTATGGTGATGTTACATGATGGTGATGGTGTTACATGATATTGTTTCATGGAGATGATGGTATTGCATGATGATGATTTATATTGGAAGAGTAATGTGGTATAAGCGTGATGTGATTATTGTTCGTAATTGTGATATTGTGAACGCACGTGATGTGTATGTCACTCAGTGCGTATTTGTTATCATATTGATGTGCTGGGGATGGGAGTATTCTCTCTCCTTCTTGTGGATTCTATGAAGAGTTCACGTGTGAATTATTGTTTGTGATGTGTGAAAAGAATTCTAATGTGGATGACATAGTGTTGGAGCATTGTGACATATTGTGATATGTAGGTGTATCAATGTGTTGTATGACTAGATTGATGTTAAAAGAAATGAGTTGTATCATGATGTTTTTACCATGTTTTGAAGAAATGTGTGTACCACCTTGTTATGTAGCAATGGATGTTATGTTGTGATGTACTATGTTCATCGTATGTATGATTTGTGCAAATATGTAATGCTTCATGTTGTGATTTGGGGTCATACGGTGAGTGTATGAACCCTATCGTATGGTGATTGCACTTTGGGTGCAGAATGTGGTAAAGTGATGTGTTACACTCAGTGAATGTATGATTGTGATCTACCTTGTATATGTACCACCATTGTGTTAGTGATGTAGTTACATGTTATGTTGTGAACCTTACGCTAACCGACCCTGAGGGAAATCGGTAGAAGTGTATGTTGAGAGTGAGGAATGGTGTACCATGGGTCAATAACTCGAGCCAAAATTCGGTTTAGTAGATAACAACCTGTGATTCTTTCCTCTCTCCCTATGTGGTTGTATGTATGCAACCTAAGTGCAACTATGACTATGTTTAGCCTTGTCGAAGTGGTGGCGGGATGATTCAGATAGAGGTGATGACAGTTGTATTATTGATATGTATTTTACGAGCTGAGGCTCGATGTTCCGAGTGCTAGCAACTCGTTGAGTACCCCTTTGGTGGCCAGATAAGGCCACACAGTTATCGTAATGTGACATTATTATAAGTTGATTTTATTCGTAAATTGAGCTTTTTACTTTATTTTGTAAGGACCAGCAGCTTTTCTTGATTGCCATGCTTTACAATTTTGGGCATTTCCTTGGTTTATGGCACTAACATGTGGATTTTGATACTAACTATGGCTATTTGGCCATTTATTTTGCTTGATTTTGGGTCTTCTTTTAAATTTGGAATTTTTACCGCCTTGCCCAAGGCTTGTACTTTGCCACTTGGCACTTAGATTGGATTGTTGTGCTGGTTCTATTGTCGTGATGTGTGGAATAGGGTCATGGGATGCACCATGGAATGGTTGGACCTATGGACCCGCTTTGTTGTATGGGGGTACGCCCCAAGGAGTTACAGATAACTAGCGGGTTGTTGAACCACGCGTTATTATGTCACTTGGGTTAGGAGTGTTCGAACTCTATGTGTCTTGGGCCATAGGGTCAACCGGCCTCCTTGAGGGAGGCATAAGAGTTTGAGGGAGGCATAAGAGACTTGAGGGAGGCATAAGAGACTTGAGGGAGGCATAAGAGTTTGAGGGAGGCATAAGAGACTTGAGGGAGGCATAAGAGACTTGAGGGAGGCATAAGAGTTTGAGGGAGGCATATGATATTTGTGTGTATGGTTGATGTTTCGGGATATATGTTGAGTTATTGTGATGTTTTGGTAGTGGTATTTTGATGTATGTGTTACTCATGTCAAATGGATATGTGTTGTGATGTTGTGGATATGTCATTGATTCCCTTGTGGACACTATGTACCTGTAGCATTTGTTTGGTGTTATGTGAATTTGTTTCATCGATGCAAATTGAGGAAATGTCTGGTGGATTGTAGTACTCTTTTGTTCAAGTATTTAATATGTCAGTCATAGATGTGTGACGAGTACTATGTTATGTGGACTGTGCCTAATCCATTCCGTATTTGAGTAACCTTTTGTGGTGTAATACAGTCATGAAGTATATACTTGTGTGCTTGTGAATCTGTAGTGTCCTTTTTGAACCTGATAGGGTGTTGTGTTAGCAGTTCATGTTGGGCACCCACAATAAGAAATAAACTAAAACTCTTCAATGATGAAATTTTAAAAGAAATTAAACTAAGAATAATGCTAATGGAAAGGAACTAATGAAATAATAAATAAGAGGGAACTGCCAATCTTCACAGAACCTTGAAAGTTAAAATTTCTACCAAATGTTCCTAAGGCTACCTGTGGCCGTGCTTTAATCAACTAAAATTTTAAACCATAGGGTGTACTTTCTCCTTTACCTGTTCTTGGTTGCGAAACCATTTCCTTTTCCTCTGTGTTATGTCGCATCGAGGACGATGCTTTCTTAAGGGGAGGAGAATGTAATGCCCCGTTCATCGTTGCTCCTTTGCTTCTGCGACGACCGTGCTTCTTCGAGTTGAACGTTGTTGCATTTCCTTTATCGTTAGGTGACTTTTAGTGTTTCACCTTGTCGAGTTTAATCCTGTTGGTTGCTAGTAATAATGATAATAATAATAATAATAATGACATTATGATTGTCATTATTATCGATCAAAGATTGTATTTGGTTATTATTTTCTTTATGTCGATTGTTATCGACATCATCCTTTGATTATCTTTAAACTATCCTTTTAATTTGTTTGTCACTCCCATTGATCGAGCCTCGTTGCGCAAATGAGGAAGAGTATGATTGTGGTGGCAATGAATTTGAAGGTGGGGACTATTTTTTTTTAATGTTGATGGACCCTTGGTAATTTCTTTAATGTTTTATATACCAGCCTTTTTGTTTCTTCTGGCAATTTTTGTCCCCAACGTGGACTCCAAAAATAAAATAAAATGAAATGGCCATTATGTTTTTACCTTGCATAGAGGGAGATGGGAGGTCGGTGGCTTGTCAAGTCTTGAATGAACTTCACCTTGATTTCATTTATCCGTTTGAGACAACATGCACTGTATTTTATTATTTTTGGTACGGTTCTTGATTGGAGTGTTAGAAGTGTCTGTTTTTTCTTTGGAATGACGCACTTGGACATTTATTATTTCTTGATTTGCAAATTATTTCTTTTCTGCTTGGTTTATCCCACGTTTGACCGCATGAGAATTTTCTCTTTATGGACTTTGTGGAGTGGGAGAGGCGTTTTCTTTCTGGTTTGGCTATTTTAGAGGCCATGCTTTTCTTCCATTTTTCTTCCTGGTTAGAGTCCTTGGGAGCCTTCCTTGCTGGCCGCGTGGTTTTGGAGATTAGATGAAGCTACAGGCTAGTGAAGAAGGCGTGACTTTTTGTTGAAGAAAGGAATGCTGCATTATCCTTCTCTGAAGTGTCCAGATGATTATTTTCTCTAGGACTACGTGTCGGAGGTGGTGGCTGAGATAGTGTGAAATCGATTTGGGTAAGAGTGTTGTCAAATTGATCTTCCTTTTTTTCTCTGATGGTTCCTCTCGTGCGTGCAATGGCTGCGCTGCAACTTTTTTCTGATTCCGTGGCCCCTTGATGCATATGTGTGGGTGAAGATGAAACCTGGGATGTGGTGTTGCAGGAGTGGCTGTGCTTTAGCTAAACTGGATTTAGTATCTTCCTGGAATGCCCTCATGCCTGGAAGAAGGTTTGATATTTGGTTTTAGATGAAGCTACAAGCTAGTGAATTAGGCGTGTTACCTCCAGGTTTCTTTGGGTGCTGCGAGGTGTGTTCTGGTTCAGGGAATCCACAGCAACAGACCTGCAACAGGATTTAGCCAGGCGGCAGGTATGTTGCAGTTTAGTAGAAGCCTTTTTGAGCGCTTCCAACAAGCAGGTTGTCCAACTATGTTGTTATCTGTTCAGTATCGAATGCATCCTCAAATTCGAGGATTCTCCTTCAAGATATTTTTTTATCAAAATCGACTATGTGATAGTGAGAGTGTTACCAGGAGACCTGATGAAATTTATTGCAAAGATTCTCTATTGAGACCTTACTTGTTTTACGATGTAACTCATGGAAGAGTATCTCATAGAGGCGGATCTGTTTCATATCAGAATATTCATGAAGCACAAATGCCTTTGCTGCTTTCATTTCTTCCACTTAGTAGGAGTAGAATGAGGGTAAAAAGAAACTTGTCTCCATGGATTAAAGGCGATAAAATGGTGAGCAGCTTCGTGGTTACAGAGAAGCTTTAATTCATACTGATGAACGGGAAAGTAAAATAAAAAAATTTACCCAACTGGGGTTTGGAGGATGGCTGCCTGCAGTGAGATTAGGGCCGGAAGATCATTACTTTATAGTCAGGCTTTGCAGGATGTGATTCCACTGCCGAGTATTACATTGCGATTTTGGTCCAAGTTCAGGAGATTGAAATCCTTGTTGCAAAGGTTGCTGAAGGAGCGGTTCAGGAATGGAGGTGGTGAATACTAGCGCCCTTGTCAATGGCCACTTTTCCACCTATTGCCTGCAAAAATTCCATCCATGGCTTCGGCGAGATTTTAGATCCATAGCTGAAGCAATATGGGTGAAAGATTTCTGGAGGAGCTAATGTGCATAATAGACCTGGTTCCTTGCTGCCTACATTTACTCCTAATGGTGTTCATTTACCATCTGTAAATGATGTTACATTTGCAGTTGAAACAAAAGGTTGGGAATCTAATTCAAGATCCGGTTGCTCGTAATTCAACTTTTTATATCTAGACTCCAATAGTGATTGTTTGACATTCAGTGGTAGATGGCTGCCAATGAAGCTTTTGAGAGATCTACGTGCTGAGTCAAATGAATGTTATTTGGAATGAAACCCCAAGAAGTGTGTTGTAGCTGCTGGAGCCTTGGTTGGGACGTGGCTTATGCATTGAGGAAGCCCCAAACAGGCATGATAAGACTAACCCTCTCTCTTAATGATTTATTTCCTTTAGCATTTGGATAAATCAATCTTTGCAATTTTGTTCGAATGCTGTAGATGTGGGTTTCTTTTGGAATGTTGATGTGTTTTTGTTTTACTAAATAAATAGCGTTTGGACTCTGGATATTATATAACATGCATTTACATATATTGACTCTTTCTTGAAAGAGATGCCCAGAAAGAGATGGGTTTCAAATGACTTTTAATCATAATTGCATGAACTGATCTCTCTCCCCCTTTACAGTTTATCTTATTTACTATTTGAGTAGAAGAAATCTCTACATCGATTCTTGCCTACTGATCTTATAATGTTGGTTTATCTTTTTGCCTTGATTATTCCTTTGAATGATGGTTTCTGTAGAAAATAGTATGGAGCGTGAATGAGGTTTATAATTTTTCTTGTATTGTTTATATTATGTAGAACATGGCTTGAAAAAGGGAATTTCCGATATGACTGTATTTGGATTTTACTGTGGTTTTATAATAATATAAACTCCCATTAGGATTGGGGGCTTCTATTTGGGAAGAGTCATACTAGTTTAATTGGTCTTTCTAGATAGCTCCATCTGAGTCATTCGATTATCATTTACCTTGGGGATTATTGAAAACCCCTCACAAGGCCCTCTGCTATTATTATTACTATGAGCTTATTATTAGATTGGAACCCTCCTGAAGCATGCGTTAATGGGTTTTCTATGACCTTTACGAATATGTTAAGCACGCAAGTCATTATCCTGTGTGGATAATTCTTTGGCTTAATTTTGAGGCACTACTTGGATCTTTGAATCGGTTAAAGTAATATTGGATACACGAACTCTCGACATTCTTCAAGTTTGATTGATATGTGATGTCCTCATGCATATGAATTCAGGCAATGCTTGAAATATGAAATTATAAATTTATCTTATACTTTGACCTTGAAGCTTGTCGAAAGACTTTTGGTAGGAAAACAGATGAATAGGGAAGTTAAGATAACTACCCTAAAATGGAGTCATGCATAGCCTTAAGTAAAGGTGACAGCTACCATAATGGGACTGTGCATACCATGTATGACAGTAAGGATATAAGTCCACCTGAAATTATTTAACTTCATTTTATAGAACAATAATTAATACCCATAAATTGGGGTATGCAAGTGGAGGTTGAATTATATAACAGGGTATATTATGTTATCAGGTAACCAGTAAGGATAAATATGTTATTTCAATACTTGGTTAACGAGTGGAATATTTTCTGGCATTTACGATGATTATTATGTTAGCTAAAAATTGATACTTGCATCTCAATTGGGAGTTGAGATAATGTTGATACTTGTATTTATAGTGGCTTGGACCGCGCTTACATATCTTAGTTAGTCAAATGTATCTTTGACATATTAGCAAAATATGACAATATTGTTGATCGTAACTCATTCCAATGAGTTGGACCCTTATACTAATAGAAACATATAAAGACATGGAATAAGCAACCAAAAGGATACCTAAATAATATATGAACTTGTGGATTGGTGGAATCTTTGTTAACATAAGTATATTCTTAAAATTGTGAGATAAATATCCAAATTATACTTACATATCACTGATTATCTATGAAGGTTTGATACTTGGGTAATATCGATGAATAATATAAGATTGATACTTGTATTTATTATATAAACTTAATGTCGTTGGTGCTTTTATTTAATTGAAAGATAATATTGTTGGATACTTATATATGTGAAGTAGGTCGAGGGTATTAGGTGAGCGTTATTATTATTACTGTAATTTAAGTATGATTGATTGCATGGTTAAGGTTGTATATCTAGTCACTTGGAATTGTGTTCTTATGTAAGCAGATCTTAAGGAAGTGAACATTAATGAGTATGAAATGTATTATCATGAGATGTGCAGTTAAGTTTTAAATGTATGTTAGAAATTTATTTGATAAGGAGTATTGCAAACTTTCATTTATTTAAATGCTAGATGGCATAAATTATTAGGTGAGGTTTATATCTTATCATGCTCAGTTCTAGCGAACTGACTCTAGTAAATATTTGTGCAGATGGATTATGCGAGTAGATTAAAGGAAAAGAGTGTAAAAGTTTCATCAGTTCAAATTATGAAGTTCTTTGTAGAAAGTTCAATGCGTTGTAAATTTTGTAACTTTGCTTGCAAGGAGTTTAGAAGATCTCTTGTCTTGGTATGTTCGGAAAAACTATGTGGTGAAGTGTTCTTTCCCTTTTGTTGTTAGACTAGTAACTTACCTTGGTGAGAAATGATATTCAATCATTACATTGGCATAAGTATTGTAAAACCTTGATTTTGAGAATAAAGTGTTAAGTCAAAACTCTCTGACACCTTGTAATGATGTGATATAAGTAAAATTAAATGGAGTGGTTAACCCTTATAGAAGTTAACTAAAATATATATATATTCAGATAAATTAATGTAGAGATGACTTACTTGAGAACAAGAGATTCCTGAAGTAATCAAAGGTGAAACTATCCTTGTAAAGTAAAATTTTATAAATTGATATCCCTAGCTAAACTAGTGAACACTACCCCTTTTGGGTGAACTCTTAAACAAGCTTAATGGTTAGTTTCTAATAAAAACAATAAGAGAAGTTAGAAACCACTCAATTTATTCTCAGACTATTTGAAAGAAGATAATAAGATTTAGCAAGTAGGAGAAGACTTTAAGTGAACTGAACTCTACAGTGTTGTAATAAGGTAATGGGAAATTTTTAGTAACGTAAGTATGGACAGATAGCCTTGTGGTAATTGTCATGAAGACTTTAAGTGTCTCTACAGTGTATAAGAATCATAATTGTATTGAATCTTTCTGAAAACATAAGTCATGAGTTAAAGGGTGTTTTATCAAAATAAATAACCTTCAATCATTTCTTACTGTGGCTTGCCCTAGCTGTGAGAGTGTCATGTGGTTGGACTTCTATGTTGTTCTGTCAAAAAAAAAGAAAAGTGTATTATCCTTTTGGGTGTGAACATTTCCGTGCTGACCTTGTGGTCATCCTCGTAACAAGTGGTTCCCAGAGTTGGTTGTAACCTTGTGACGACATGTTGTGTCGTGTTATGTGTCAAACAAGTCAAAAAAAAGTTATCCTGTCATTTTAGATTTACTTCAAAGTTTGAATAGGATAAGATAAATTTTTCCTCCTTCTGAGTCAAAATAAAATAACATGGTTTTCTTTCCTTTATATTGAAAATGTATAGCATACTCGAAGACGTTCTATAGTTTGTTCATAAATATATCTTATGTATTTGACCTTATATTCTATAAAATTCCAATAATTTGTACTCTGTTATTTCTTACATTTTTTTATGTTTCTTGAAATAATATGAAAGTTTTCCGTATATCCAAATATATATTGGGATATCTTCTTCGATTTAGGTTTTGCAACCTACGTTTAAAAGTGAATTTAACTTATTTTATGGCATGACAAATTCATGTTTTTGCAACACTTGAACTATGAATCTTTATTTGATCCATTCTCTGTAAAGATTCTTTTGAAGGTACATGACTTTGACCTCTTTATTTGGCTCATAACCCGTTTTAGCTCTTGTATTTCATCCTGACGATGTTATTTCCTAAACTATAATTCTATTCTTTGATTTTACTTCTTTACCTGCATGATATGTTTGAAATATTGTATCTACCTTCAATCATGGCTATAATGAGATTTATCTTTACCATTTGCTGGTACTATATACAACCCTGATATGTTGTACTTGTTCTTTGATTATACTAAATCATTGTAATGTATTTTATATTATGTTTTTTTAAATGATATTCTGCATTCTTCCATACAAGGATTTTCTTTATAGATAATATTCATAAAATGCTCCAAGTGACCATATATATAGAGATGTTATAATGTAAGCTAAAATAACAACATTGCAAAAATCTATCAAAAAATGAGTCTGATGAATGCACATGAGCATTTCAAAAAGAAAAAACAAAAAAGAACCCAAACCACTAAAACCACAAGACAAAAAATTGGGTAAACTGAGGAGGTAGTGCAAGAACTACATCTGAGTTATACGACGTTGATATATGTTTTGGATGGTCTGAAATCCATCCGTCATAGCTACGTTTTTCCTATTCCATACGAGGAGTTAACATTGATGTATAACTCAGATCTTATGTAATCTTACTTAGTACTTTATTTATTAGGTTATGATTAACTTGCATAACTATACTATTCTCCATAGTGACTAGAATGATTGGGATATGATTCTTCACTTGATGAATGGTAACATTCATTCCTTGATCAATAGTGAGCATTCTTGGTTATCATTCTATACTGAAATTATAACTTCTGTGACATGATCCTGTCAGTTTCTTTGATTCGAAGAAAACATCTCTTTCTGATAAAAATGGTGCTTACAAGCCAACATAAAAACCACTCTATCAGTGTTTGATTAATTTCTTTTGAATTTATGTACTTAAAGCTTATTTGAAGTTTAGAAAAATGTTTCTTGATTCCTTCAATGATGATGCTGATCTATGAAATAATTTCTTGGATACTTGTAGATTTGACTAATTCTAACTGCACATTGCCATCTTGCAATATGTTATGAGTTTCTTGACTTAAATGAATAAGAGGTTTTGGTTAATTGATTGTCTTCCATTTAATAAACTATACCCGTGCCCATTAATGTTTGTACCTACATTTTTTTTTTTGTATAACAATGGATTTGAGGTTGAGTGTGAATTCATATTTCTCTCAATGAATATACGATTTCATGATAAGCTACAATGGTTTTTAGATCATTTTTGTACCAATTGTAACTTGTTCTATATGATCATAATGTTATAGTTGATCAACATTAGGATGTATTCTTTGGATCATTTAATTCTTGAGTAGTGCATAATAAAAAACTCATTACTATGTCCATAAAAATATGCCTCTATGTCAATCATTAACTGAGATTACTTGATATTCTCTTATAGACAGTAGTTATGGAGATAGTATGAGATTGCAATACTTCTCTTTCTTGTACTGTATAAGTGTACTTATTTCATCTTGAAAAATGTTATTTAATGTCTTTGTTCCAAAAAATGTGCCCCTTGAATTTTTACACCTGGTATCTTTACTTCAGTATCATAATTTTGATGAAGTTTCTCAGATTTGCATCCTTTACTTATAAAATGTACAATATTCCTTCACATATCTTTGAGTTATTATAATGTTAATGATTATTTTTAGTATTCTACTGAACTTATGAAGTTGGATCAACATCATTATCTACACTTTTCTATATGCGTTTCATTTGTTAGAATATATAGGCATTGAAATTATATATATTTTACCTGAATTTGTACAATGATATCTTTATATATTCATCCTTCACTTTGAATTGAAAAAAATGCACTTCTTTGATTCAACTTGTAGAATGCAATAATTTTGATATGAAAACACAAAATTTAGTGTTTATTTCCTTCTTCTTACCTGTATCTACAAATTTAGACTAACTATTTAGAAAAGATTAGGATTTTTTGCCTCTCTTATGTTCCATAGTTTTATTTTCTCTCTCTTTTGAAAGATTCTATGAATCATACGTGCTAATGTAGAATATTTCTCTTATCAATTTCGTATCTGTATCTGATGTACCTTACGCTTCTAATTTATAGAAATCCTGAGCTCAAATTTGATGCATTTTCTTTTCATTTTTCAGGTACACTGTGACTGTTTGGAGAGCTGAATGAAAGGTGGAGCTGGACCTTAAGAAGACTCAAAAGAAAATCCCAAGGCAATGATGGATTTCTTCTATACTCTTTTACTTTTAACTTCATGTACATGTAATTATTTCTTTAGAAGTTATGAGTTACATCCCATGACTTGTGTAGGAAACATTGTACTTCTTCATGAATAAATAACATTTAATTTATGTACTTGATTTGTAAACTTCTTTATGTTTTCAGCTTTATGACATGGATATTGATTGTCGTGGTTGAAATAATTATTTAGAAGCATTTTTCAATTGTCGTGCATGGTTATTTCGTGAATTTAAGCTCATATACAATTTTCCCTAGGGTTTTAAAGAATATTCAGTCGATGTTATTAAAAAAATTAGATTTCACTTCACTTGGGGTTTGTGTGGTTTCTTACTTTTTCACTTTCAGTCCCAAAAAGGGACATTACAATTTTCCCACCATGTGTTGGCTTGCATGTCAATGTGGTTCTAATTTAAGTTTAAGAAGTTTATAAATACATAGGGGCATTAGTGCATTTAAACAAAGATCAACATGAAAGCTAGAGAAGGATCCTCATTGTGAATTCAAAAAATTTAGAGTAGAGAATCAAACATCTAAGGAAATTGGAAGAGCATCTAGCATTATTGTGTGTCACATCAAACATTCATTATATCATTAAAAGTGATAAGGGTTGGGTGTTTGTATGATACCCAACCACCCTATTGAACATCACATTATACTTGGTGTGTTGGTTTTAAAGATTGTACAATAACCTATAAATTTTATAATAATGGAGGGATATTATAAGCCTCTAAATACGCCCCCTCCATTTTTTTGGGTGTTCATACAAGTTGTTCCATTATTAGGGTTTTGATGGAGATCAATTTCCCATAGATCTGTTTAGGGTTCAAGAAAAGCGAGAAAGGTTTTTGGAGCTTTGATACTAAAAAACAAGATCATCAAATAGAGACTTCCTTATGTAATTGTTGCTAGAATCATTACTTTACAATTTGATGAAAGTGCATTGACGGTTTTGACAAAGGCTCTTTGTTTGTGTTGATTTTTTGGGGTCTTGTGAGGCTCTTTGTCGATTCTTCCTCTCCACTATTTGTTTCTAATGTATGTCTATGAATTTGCAACAAATAAAATTTTCTTCTTAAACCCCCCTCTTGTCAATTATTACTTTGGAAATTATTTATGCAATTAAGTCTAATTTTTATTTATTTTAGTTATGGGGTAGATGTATTGAATATTTTTGTATAACCACTTTCACATATAACATTTTATTAAACATGTGTTATTGTATATGTTTTGCATCATTTTAAGTTTAGATATTAGAGAAAAAAACAACTTGTAATATGCGTGACACCTTACCAATTGATAGACAGAGATTTGTACAAGCTAGGCTGAGATGAAGTTCTGCACCGGCGTGTTTTGAAGCTATGAACGTGAGGCTATTATGGAAGAAGCTCATGGTGGAATTTATGGAGGACATTATGCATGTGATGCCACTGTGCGGAAGATTTTGATGGCTGGCATTTGGTGGGAAACTTTGTACAAGGATACTAAAGAATATGTCAAGGTGTGTGACCATTGTCAATGACTTAGGAAGCCTCGAGCCAGAGATGAGATACTTTTGAGGCCAATTGCAAGTGTTAAAGCTTTTGAGAAATGGGCTATTGACTTTGTAGGCCCTATTTCCCCATCCGCGCGTAGGACTGACACACACTATATTATAACCTGTACAAATTATCTGACACAGTGGGTAGAAGCAACACCTACAAAGGATTGCACAACTACTACAACAACGAGATTTTAATGGGAGAACATTATTAGTAGGCATGGATGTCCATTGAGTCTAACTAGTGATAGGGGCACTCATTTCTTAAATGAAATAACTTTAGGATTTTATTGGCAGAGTTTATGGTGGCACACCATAAAACTACTCCTTATCACCCACATGCTAATGACATTGGTGAAACTTTCAACAAGGTTTTGAGACACACACTGACAAAAATATGCGACAGTGAAAGGAAATACTGGGATGATAAAGTAATTGTTATCTTTTGGGCATATAGGACCACCTATAAGTGGTTGAATAGGGCCATACCCTTTCAGTTGGTGTTTGATGTAGAGGTTGTTCTACATGTTGAATTCATGTTGTCATCCCTGTATATTGCATGTGAATGAGGACTAGTTGATGAGCAAGTTGTGGAGGAGCGCATAGATAAACTGATACAGTTAGATGAGAGGCGTGCTATTGCACATTGGAGTCAGAAGACCGAGAAGCCCAAACATAAAGCATGACATGATAGACATATCCGAAACAAGGCATTTGAGGTGGGGAAGATGGTTCTTCTGTATGATTCTAAGTTTACTCGCCACCCAAGGAAACTCAAAGTTTATTAGTTGGGACCATTTGTAGTAACAAAGATACTTGATTCAGACGCTTGTCAGTTGTAGGCATTGGATGGCACTCTGTTGCCTGATTACTTCAATGGGAGTAGGGTGAAGCCCTAGTATAAATAAGGCTTCTTGGTGTTATGTAATAAGGCAGTGTTGCCACTTAGATTAGATTTCCCTTTAATGCATTTTTCCTTCAATGTGTTTCCTTTCATCATTACTATGTTTTTTCAATTTAGTTAAGTGTTTTGTTGTAATAAGCATGTTTTGCGCACCAGGAGCTGATTACTATTTATTAGGTTCATGTGCAGAGAATTGTGCATACTTTTAATGTGGGGTGGATCGGAAAGAAGTGATTGGTGTTATGATTCATATGCAAATTGGTGCATACGAGAAGAAGGTTACAGGTGCTCGGATTGAAGGTACTTAAGGAAATTTTCTCATATTAAAGACCACGCGTAAAAGGATGAATGCACAGTGTAGCACAAGGTAGACAACGACAAGATTAACTACTTGGTATAAGACGTAATTGATAGGTACTGTAATGCAAGGAAGCACGTGCAAAAGGATGTATTGGCTAAGAAGTAGTGGGCGTGCCACAAGGTTACGACTGGAGTGTGAAAGAGTATGACGTGAAGCGCTGAAGAGTAAAAGAGTGGAATTAATGTCGCATATGGTGGTAGGTGATAAGCAATTAATGCAGAGAAAATGGGTGAATCTATAAAAGATGTGTTTGCGATATTATTTTTACTTTGCATAATTTGAGTTTTCAAGCTGCTAAGTGTGAAAAAAAGTGCAATGAAGTACGAGAGCAAGTGATTGAAGTAGCAGACCAGGTGATATTGGGACACAGGTGGACCAGATCTCCATTGAAAAGGTGTTTGAGCTAGTGGGGGAGCATGTGTGGAAGGAAAGTTTGTGGAGTTAGGGTTTGGAGAAGAAATATTTTTTAGCTAGAGCACACTAGGGCACAAAGTGTTCAAAGTAAGGAAGGAGACCATGGTTTGTAAGGGTAAGAGGTGGTAAGATATTTGAAGTTTGCAGAACACGTCATCAGTTGATCAAAGACAATGGCACCAAGGAGAGTTGCGACTAGGGATAAGGAATCCGTGATAGAGGAAGCACCAACAAAATGGTTTACTGAGATGTAATTCCTAGAGGAAGTCATTAAGGGAAGGTTGTGGACATCTCAGTTGATGAAGTGCAAGATAAGCAACATCAATCACCGCACTGAGAAAACCCTTAAGGATATCAAGGACGACACCATCTTGAAGACTACTAGGAGGACTGCAGATGGGAAAAGGATATATGATAACACGATTTACAAGTTGTTGGAGACTATTGGAGTGATGCAATTGTATGAGTTTCCCTTCTTTGAAAAGATAGAGTGATTGTACCAATTTCTTATGTCGCAATTCCATGAGGACTACTTCTACTTTGTGGGTAGAAGGATGAGGATTACGAAAAATTTTATTGGGAAGGTGACCAAATTGCATGACTTAGGATTAGAAATTTCTAGTGACCTTACAGATGACAATGGAATAAAGGAAATGACCGTCACATTTAAGTATTACAAGGGAGTCCGAGCTTTTAATGTCAAAAACATAGAATACTGAGCTACAAGGGTAGCTGTGCGTCTGGTCAGTTACAAGCTAGGCACCTCACAGAGGTGTAAAAAAGTGAATAAGCGTTGGTTATATATTGCACATAATATAGCAAAAAAAACCTACTACAATATCACATGATACATTACAGAGAGCATCATGGAGGAAGCAAGCATTCAGATAGATAAAGGTGAGAAGATTACTTGGGGTACTATATTACTCCTTATAGTATTCTGTGAAATTGGTGTGCCTGATGGGCCAAAGGAGAAGATGTGGGGTGTACCAAATGGAGAACAAGTCACCGGTAAAGAAATTCACGAAGTTCACTTGTCAAGGCACTATTTCTGGCACTTACAACCAACGCGTAGACAAATGGTACGAAAGGTTGCGCTTTGTTTGAAGGAGAGTGGTGCATCCCAAGGGAGTTTCCCGGTGTCTTGGAGGGACAAGCCGAGTTTGCATCCTACTAACACTTCTATTTGGGCATGTTCTATATGAAAATTTGGGATAAAAGCCCTTGGTGTAAGTTTTCCTTTGCCTTTACAACACGTAATTTTAAGGACTCGATGAATAGGATGCATAATGCATGTAAGTTAAAGTTTGATGCAGATAAGGTAGACAAATATATTCACATTCTACGCAAAAATTATGTCTACCCCAATAAGGAGGCATATGTTGAAACAATGGAGTCTGATAATATCGATATCACTCTTGAAGTTCTGGCTATAGGGCAGATAGAGACCGCACACATGTATGTCTACCTAAGGTCAAGGCTTAAGGATGACAAGTATATTGCTGGCGAGTAATTGTCGCTACCAGGTCCTCCTAAGGACAAACAAACTGTAGGTGTGAAGAGGTCGCTCAAGGTTACACCTCCCAGGAAAGAGGGGAAGGATGAAATAAGGATTGACCTCGACGCAAAGGAAGAGGAAAAAGAGGAAAGTACCTCGTTGGACCATGGCATAAGAAAGTTATGAAGGCAACGTAAGAATCCTGATGAGAGCGTTAGGATATCACAGCCGATGAGGAGGTCATCTAGGAAAACACATGTTAGACCGAGTAACGGGGAGAGGAATAAGAGGAACAAGCTCAACATTCCCCTTAACAGTGATGAAGAAAATTCATCAGACAAATATGCACGTGGTAATGTTTCTCTATCTAGTACACAGGTGCGAAAAGAAGAAGGGTTCATGGGTGAAGACATTCAACATGACACAAAAGTATCCAATGTGCATGAAGAGGAAATTCAAGCTGGTGGTGACAATAAAAAGGAGAATACTATTGAGGAGACGACTGGTGGACATGAGGGCGAAACGGGGTGAAGACATGCCAGAAGGAACAAGAGCACATGAACATACAGATGAGTGTGCTAGTGGAAAGAGAGAGGAAGAAATGGTGCAGACAACTAATTTAGGGTATGTCAATGACCCTACGAAGATAATTTGTGCCAGGTTCCAGAACACTCTTGAGACAACAAATTTATGGTTGGGAGTTGATGGACCCCGAGAGTGCAAACATGCACACTAGGAAGCAACTCTCATGGAATATGCAGACTCACATAGATGAGCCATAATTTGATATATGTGAGGAATTGTGTGCCAAGAGCAGAATGAAGAATACCCCACAAGCAAGACATGTGACAATCAAGCCCACAAAGTTTTTTGATGAGTAGGAAAGCAATACCTTAACCAAGATAATAGTAGAGGTTGCACACTAGAATGTTGACAAGGTTGATGCCTTGAGAAACTTACTGAAGGACAAGAAGAATAAGGAGGAAGAGGTCCAACATTTAATAGAGGTGTGAGATAGAGAAAAGTGCAAGGAAAAGGTTGTACTGAAGATGGACGAGGAGATTGGAGAATTGTTTTTGGATGCACACTTGCATTATGAAGAAAAGGTATTTGGGAATTTTCCCTCCACGCTACACTATTTATAGACCTTAGTACATTTGTTGTTGGAAGAGGGAACCAATGCGCACGACCCAAGTGCAGAAGAGATAATTTCTCAGAAGGAAAAGGAAGTTGTAGTTGAGAAAGAGAGAACCAAGAAGCAGATTACACTCCGAATAGTTGAGTATGATGTCATACTCCAAAAATTTGAAGGATAAATTAAAAAGAGCAAATTTGGCGCTGGAGAATATGTGAAGATCCAAAGTAGATCATCTAGACAAGGACATTACAAGAAGAGAATGAAGTCCTTGTGGCAAAGAAGAATGGATCCTTGGGAAGGGAGGAGAGGTTGACATTACTGGAAGAGAAGATTGATGTGCTTAAAGCAGCCATGGACCCTCATGGTGACATATTAAAGTACTTGGGGAAGCTGATAGCATGGCGAATGGATGGCATGGTGTCAGGGTTAGTGAATGTAGAAAGGGAATTAAAGAAGAAGGGAGATAATATGGGCTAGGAAGAAATGGAGGTAGTGCTTGGAGACATTCCTGCGAAGGCGAAGAAGGGGCTCAGTGACTGGAATGAATTAGAAGCTAACATCAAAAAAGAGTACCTTGAGTTTCTGCTACCCATTGAAGAATAAGCACACTAGTTATTCAACTATTTCTTACATTCTTTCATTCCTTTTAAGTCATTATATTTTATTCTTCTTTGGAGAGATAATATGATGAGCCCCATTGCTGAGGGCGGAAATGTATTTAGTGTGGGGTAATGTTGGGCTGATAGAAAAATGACTAAGTATCAAGGGCACGTGGGATTTAGGGGCACACAAGAAGGGGGCGCACAAGAAGGTGCGTGAGTTAGTAAAGTTGCACCTAGAGGTTTCACGCCCAAGAAAAGAGCACTCATGACTTAGCTGATTTTTCATAGCACTGGCTAAGAATATGAAAAATAGTTGGAGTGCAAATAAAAAGATGAAGACTTCGTGGCCAAGGAAGAGCTATTTTGGGAACAAGTGGAAGACCAAGAGACATGCATAGTTTTTGATAATAATAGGATTAATATAGAGTTCAATTGTAGTTTAATTTATTATTAGCCACCATGTAAGAGTATGCAATTGTTGGCACATGGCTATTCTGAGCATGCAACCTATTTTGAGAATGCATGGGCGGTGAAGGGAAAGTCCCCACCCCTATAAGTATGTAGTATTCCATTGTTTTGAGAGACCACCATGTGAGTTATGAGTTGTAATAGAGATATGTTGCTGATATATATTTACAAACATGATTCTATGAGAGTATTGTGATGTATTCAACTATTGTTTTGCAATGAGTTAATATAATGGATCATTGTGGATGAATATTGGTTGTTTATGTCTTTATTCATTGTACTTATATGGTGAATTTGATCTTGATCCTTATCTAATTCATTATGCACTATGGGTTGTGATATGATTCTTGTTATGCTTTACATTTAATTACTTGATCTGGATATGGAATATATGAATATGCATGCTAACATTCTGACAAAACAATACAAAAGAGGGACCTGGTAGCTTCATGCACTTCGGTGTGAGCGTCAAGATATATCTGGATGAAATGCCAATGCACTTAGGAAATAGAGTGGAAAAACAAGGCTATAACCTTATACACTTAGGGGGTTTTCATCCCACTTGTCCATTTTGTGGATACTCGAAAATACTCACGCATTTGTTATGGTTTTTCCAGAAGGCTCAAATAACCTCAACTAGATTCATGAATTTCAAACCCTTTCAATAAATACCCTTTATCTAGTAGAATGTCTTCTTAAGATATTGGTCTTTACTTCTTGTTGAGTACAACCAAATTTTGCATACTTTCATAGTGGAATTTTTTTTCTTTGGAAAGAAGAGAATATAGTTTTTTTTCTTATTCATATGTTGGTTGTAGCTTATCAACATATAATAAAGCTACGACTGTTTCTTAATGTATTTTGGGTAGTCCATTAAGGTGGCACAAAAGCTTTCCCATCTCTAGACCCCTTTAGCCCATGGGGGTAACACTCCTATTATTGTTTGTGTTTTTCCCTCATGGCCATCTTAGGATGGTACTCCAAGGGGAAGAGGTCATCGCAAGTCACTCTCATTACCACTTCATGAACCAACCTGGGTGGACATACCCTTGATGCCATTCTCCTATGCATTCAAAAAATTGGAGGGTGGGGTTTACAACCTCCTCATTGTGATGGGTGGGCTCTCTCGCCACCTAAACAAGTTTCCCACGTGGCTCTGGCTATTTTACCATTACGAGATTATGCTCAAAGCGTGAAGGATACCACAAAGGTAATTGGTTTTAAAAACATGACCTATACTAGTTTGGACCCTATTGTTGAGGGGAATAATATTTTAGACATTGGTTCAGTTAGGATAAATATATTATTACCTTAATTAATTATGCATTGCATATTAGTTAGTTTATTTATTAATTATTATATGGTTATATTTATTTATAACCATCTATTTTGTTTTATTCAGCATATGGGAGTTGTTGTATTGTTTTAACAATACTATTGTTTGTATTTGTTCACGGTTGAACTTGTGCAACATCTTGTTTTGTTTGTATCCGGCTTGTCTAATACACACACACACACACACACACACATATATTACAGCACATTTCAGCTTGCACCTGTGTAAATGATTGATTGATTATTAATAAAATTCTACAGGCTTCCGTCCCTATTTTACATTTGGTACTCATAGCAAGTTAATCTGGACCTGTGAACAAAGAAGGTGTGGAAAGAGAGAGAAAAAGTGATAGAGGAGATTGGAGAAGCATTTGTAGCAATTGAGAGCCTGTGCAACCTCCTGCAACTTCCCATGTCCATCCCTGCCTCCCCACAACCTCCTGTTCGTTCCAGGTGTTTGGAACACAATTTTTTTTCACACTGTTTGCACCCTGCACTAGGCAAAATTTGCTACAGGAATAGAAATTAAAAAAAAAAATCCCCAACAGGGGTTTTGCCTCTAAATCTAAAGGACTGCTTAGTTACAGATAATATTAACTATTTTTCCACATTTGGAGGCCTGGGTGTTTATGTGGATCCAAGCATCGAGCTATTGAAGGAGCCCCCTACCGAGTTGTTTCTAGAGCTCAAACTCGGGTTGCCTCTCTCATTGAAGGCGAGTTACATAGGAGCTCTATTTTCATTCCCAATCAAGCCATCTTATTTTGGCACTAGGTGGCCAAGGCATTGGTGTATTCATTGAGCTACACCGAGCTACATTGCTATCAAATAGTGTTAAGTCGCTAACACTCTAATCAAGCTCAAATCGAGCCCCTCCTTCAAAACACGGCAAGTTAAGGGCCCTCCCCTACCTACGGTGATCATCCATACGAGCCATCCATTGACTTCCAAAGCATTGAGCCACTTTACCACAACTGAAAGTCTTATCCTCAGATCGAGGCACTAGGTGAGTTTTGCATTCCACAGACCGAGATGCTGTGTTATTTTCTAAGGATGAGCCATTACACGAGTGAGTCGAGCCTTGATTGGCATTTCTACAATAAAGAAACAACATTTTTTGAAGCAAAATCTGAGTTATTTTCTACGGACGAGCTATGTGCAGTCCTCCATTGCCAACAACTGAGTTGGGCGTTAAAGCTTTAATCTTTGAGAACCTACAATCAAACAATAAACAAAAACGTTGAACCAAAAAACGGTGAACAATAAAAGGAGGCGTGTAAATCAAAGCAAAAGGAAAGGAAAAGGAACCCAAATCCGTGTTTGGTGAAAGCAAACCCTAAACACTTTGCCAACTCACTCAGCCACGTAGAACATCCTCAACTGGCGCCACATATTGTTTTAACAGGTCAACCGTGTTTTTTTAATTTAAATAAAATTTGCTTCATTTTATTATCAAAGCACATAAGAGCGCTGAGTTGGTTATATTGAGAACTTTGGGAGTGGGAAGTTTGCATGGTTCGACCCCCACCCCCAAACTCATTTTATTAAAAACAAAATGTTTTTTAGTGGCAAATTTGGAATACTACCAAGTTTGGAGGTAAACTTAGTGGGAAAACCTCCTCCAAACTACCTAGTGATAACTAAAGCCACAACTACATTTTTAGATAGGAAAACCCTATTTTCGGGAAAAATTTTTTTTCTCCTGAATATGCTTATTTTTTTATTCCAGGCAACATTTTCCAAAGGAGAGGTATCAAAAAACTTCATCTTGAGCCATTTTTTTATGATCTTTTGCTTGGAGAGCCGTATTAGGCTCCGGAGGCCAACAGGGCTTGAAAAACAAAAAAAATTATGCCATGTCAATTTTTCAAAATTTTTGAATGTAATTGTATACTTCAGTGTATTATACTAATTTGCATAGGTTTCCATAGTCAACCGCAAACATTGTAACTGCTCAGAAAATGGGAGATAATTGTAATAAAAAACAATGAAATTTGGTTCTAAAACACTCACGAGATCCTAGATCTCATTCACAACATTCGATATATACAGTGCCTATGGGAAGCGCTTACGGGTAAGGTCATCGCGACTACTACTGCACTTAATGCCTAATATAGTTGCAACAACGACGTCTGGGCATCGACCCTTTAAATTGATGAGGGAGTAATAAGGACAAAATGCACACACTATGAGCCATCTTATCTGTTTGTGAACGATTGCTTGACGTAAATCCAGATTGAGAAATTGTCCAAGTACATAGCGAAGTTACGCGCGCGTATGATGATATTTCTTTGAGTTGGTATCAATAATCACACAGACCCCTTTTAGTACTTTCTTGGTACCACGTATCAAATTTTTTCACGTACGTTAACACCTCTTTCACGTACCGTCATGTATATAGAATGGGCGAGCTTCTTCCACGTACCGACGGGTATATTGGAAGGGCATGTATATAGAAAGGTTTGGTATATCAAACTGATGTTATATAGATTGGGAAACCTTATACCTTGAGTGATAAGAGCCTAACCCTGTCAGTGAATTATTTCTGCAAAATGGGCACCAATGCCCCCAAATTCTTTCTTCCAGATTCACAACTACTCAGAGGAAACAACTATGCTGCATGGAAGACAAAAATCAAAACACAACTTGAGTTTGAAGAGATTTGGACTGTTGTGAATGGTACTCTGACCAGATCAACTACTGATACAACACAACAAAGACAATTTGATAGATCGGATCAGAAGGCCAAGCTCATCATCTTGTTTGGAGTGTCTCGATGATGTGCAACCCCACATTCGAGATGCCAAAATAGCCAAAGAAGTGTGGGATAAGTTGAGCACAGTATACGAGGCCAAAAACAAGAATGTCATTCTGAATTTGTAGAGTCAGTTACACACACTGAAGTTCAAGCAAAATGAAAAAATCAAAGCTTTCTTGAGAAGAGTTATAGAGTTGAGGGCTTCACTTCTAGCCCTGGGAGAAGCGGTCACAGATGAAGCTCTCGTTCCCATTGTTCTGAGAGCTCTCCCTTCTTCTTACCACATTTTTGTAACAACACTAAACTTGTCAGATACGATAGTTAGTTTTGACAAGCTGGTAAACCTACTGCAACAAGAGGAAGCCATGCATAATAAGGATGATGAAGAGGAACAGGCACTTTCTTCTCATCAAAAATGGAAAGGAAAAGGAAAACCTAATTCCTATCAAAAGTCCCAACATCAGAATCAATATCAACATCAAGGGGACAAACAACAGAAGAAGCAATGTCTAATCTGTAAAAGAGGACATGAGTTGAAATATTGTTGGTATAATACATACAAGAAAGGTTCATCAAGTAATTCTAGACCTCAACACCAACAATCTCACAAGGGACATACAAACTACAATCAAGGGCAGAAAAAGGGGAATTGGAAAAGAAGACCCCATCAGCAAGGAAATATTGCTGAGCAAGAAGAACATTCAGATAATGAATACTACTTGTACACTGCTCGATCAAGTGAACCTTCCACGTCATCTAGTGATGTCTGGTATGTTGATTCGGGAGCCACTCGACACATGACCGTCCACAGAGAGTGGTTTACTTCAATGAGGGACACACCTTCAAAAAACCACGTTTCGTTGGGTGATGATTTGTCATATACAGTTCAGGGGATTGGGAACATTTCTCTACCCCTTGGTTCACGCAATTGTAGATTATCAGATGTCTTATATGTCCCTGGGTTGACTAAAAAGTTTCTTTTCAGTCAGTCAACTCCTAGATCACAACTTGAAAATTGACTTTGATAGTCATTCCGACAAGAAAACGTGTTTAATTCGAGACAAATCACGAGGCTCGAAAATAGTTGTAAAAGCCTCTAATGTGGGACACATGTTTCAACTTGATTTTTTCCATAGAGATGATCAAGCACTTGTGGCTAAGAACTCTACCTCTGCACAGTTGTGGCATCAGAGACTTGGTCATATTAGTTTCAAGTATCTCAAGACACTTCACCGGCGCAATATGGTAAATGGGTTACCATCTCTTCAGAAGGATATAGACAAGTGTCCTCACTGCCAAATAGGAAAACAACATAGAGCTTCATTCCAGAAGAGTACTTTTTGAGCTCATGGCAAGCTTGATCTGGTTCATACCGATCTTTGTGGTCCAATGCAACCGAGTCATTCTGGATTTCAGTATTTCATGTTTTGTGTTGATGATTATTCAAGAAAAATGTGGATTTTTTGTCTTCACAAGAAAAGTGAAGCTTTTGAAACCTTTAAGAAGTTCAAAGTAGCTATTGAGAACTGAAACTGGTCATCACATCAAAACTCTCTACTCAGATCAAGGGGGAATTCACCAGTAATGAGTTCAAAGACTACCTACAAGCTCACGGGATTCGTCGAAAAATCCCTCCTCCACACACACCGCAACAAAATGGTGTTGTTGAGAGAAGAAATTGTACTATCATGGAAATGATGTGATGCATGATTGATGACTCTGGACTAGCAAAGACATTCTAGGTAGAAGCAACAAGACAAAAGTGTATTTGTTGAACGGAAGTGCCCACAATTGCTCTTGATGGAGTAACACCACATGAAGCATGGTCAAAGTGGAAACCATTTGTTGCACACCTCAGAGTATTCAGGTGTAAAGCAAGTATGCACATACCCAAGAAGAACAGAAAGAAATTGGACATGAAGTCACAAAAACTCATTTTCATTGGCTATAGTGAAGAAAATATTGGGTACAGATTGATGGATCTGAAGACCAGGAGAGTCTACACCAGTAGAGATGTTGAGTTCTTTGAGAAGAAGGAAATAGAGTCTCCTCCTACAGACTCACCTGATGTAGATTCTTCACCAGTTGTAAAAATTGAAGCTGATGTTCCCACAGATGATGAAATTGATGGTGGGGATGATGGTGATGATCTGATAGAACCACAACCCATGGGAACAGTTCAGTGTATGCCCAAGTGGTATACTAGCATGTTACGAGATGCAAGAATGGATGCTCCACTAGATACATCCACCCCTGGACCACAGACTCACAGTAAATGCAAGAGAAGAAGTGAACTTTGCTTTGATGAGTAGATTTATTGAATCTGATGAGCCCTCTACATAGTTCAGGAAGCCCTACAGTCAAAATCTTGGAAAGATGCCATGGACGCTGAGTATCAATCAGTGATGAAAAATAACACTTGGTAAGCTTGTTGATCTTCCACCAGCGAAGAAACCCATTAGATGCAGATGGATATTCAAAACAAATTACAAAGTATATGGGATAATAGACAAGTACAAAGCGAGACTAGTAGCAAAGGGGTATGCACAAAAAGAAGGCATTGACTACAAGGAGACATTTTCTCCCACAACTAAGATCAAAATGATCAAGATGATATTTTCTCTAGCTGCACAGTTTGGTTGGAAAGTCCATCAAATGGATGTAAAAAGTGCCTTCCTGAACAGAGATTTACAAGAAGAATTCTACATGACTCAACCTGAGGGATATGTTGTACCTGGTCAAGAAGCAAAGGTATGCAGACTTAGGAAATCTCTATATGGCCTCAAATAGGCACCCCGGGCATGGTACATCAAAATTGATGAGCATCTCATACAACATGGATTTGTTACAAATCCATACGATCCCAATCTTTACCTCAAAAAGCAAGGGAGGAGATTGTGATTGTCATTGTCTATGTCGACAATCTAGTCATCACTGGTAGTTCAGTGAGGATGATCGATGCAACAAAGAAAGATATTAAATCGATCGTTCGACATGACAGATCTCAGGCTAATGCACTATTGTCTTAGATTGGAAGTATGGATAAAAAGAGAATCATATCTTTGTTTCTCAGACTGAAATATACCAAGACAACACTCGAGAAATTCAGGATGATGGATTGCACACTGATTGCTACACCTATGGAGAACAAATTACAGTTATCTCGTTCAGATCCATCTCCTCCGGTAAATGCCACTCTCTATCGGTAGTTGATTGGGAGTCTCATTTACCTGACCTACACTAGACCATATATCAGATTTACAGTGAGCTATCT
Source organism: Taxus chinensis (assembly GCA_019776745.2). NCBI lineage: Eukaryota > Viridiplantae > Streptophyta > Pinopsida > Cupressales > Taxaceae > Taxus > Taxus chinensis. Next base: position 967,783,945 of record CM034147.1, read on the forward strand.
ATCCAAGTTCATGCAGGAACCCAAATTTTGTCATTGGAAAGTAGTAAGGTGCATCTTGAGATATCTCAAAGGATCAGTGGATCTTGGTCTAGAATACAAGAAGAATGACAACTTCTTCTTGTCAGGATATTTAGATTAAGATCATGCAAGCAACATTGATGACATAAAATCCACTTCAGGGTTTGTGTTCTTTATGGGATCTGGACCAATATCATGGGGAAGCAAGAAACAACACTTTGTTTCTCACTCTTCCACAGAAGTCAGAGTATCATTCTGCAAGAGAAGCTTGTCTGTGAAGCGATATGGCTATGTCACATACTCAAAGGACTTGGAATACCATAGGACAAACCGACCACCATGTATGTTGACAATGAAGGTGTTCTCAAACTTGTTCACAATCCAGTTTTTCATGAAAGAACAAAACACATTGAGGTACATGTACATTTCATACGCGAACATGTCTTGAAACACAATATACAACTTCATTTTTGTCTAACAACTAAACAACGAGTAGATATCTTCACAAAGTCACTTGCACGTGACAAGTTTGAGATGTTCAGAGAGTTCCTCTCCTCATCCCTTAAGGCAATGCAAAATTAAGGGGGGGAATGTTAGGGTAAATATATTATTACCTTAATTAATTATGCATTGTAATATTAGTTAGTTTATTTATTAATTGTTATATGGTTATATTTATTTATAACCATGTATTTTGTTTTATTCAACATACGAGGAGTTGTTATATTGTTTTAACAATACTATTGGAAGCTTTGTATTAGTTCATGGTTGTACCTGTGCAACATCTTGCTTTGTTTGTATCCGGTTGTCTAATACATATATATATTGCAGCCTGCACTCTTGTGTAATTGATTGATTGATTATTAATAAAATTCTACAGTCTTTCATCCTTGTTTTATAGGTTCATGAAAGCTCAATGACAAGGACCTACCTCTTGCCATCCTCTTTGTTGCCACTACTCAGTTTCTTATCTTGTATTTATTTTGACTTTGTTTATTCTAGGTTTTGATGGAATTTGTTCATATACCATGTTTTGGTTTAAGGTGATGGTTGGGTGACATGCTTCCATACCGCCTCCTTTTTTGTGAATAGTAAGAAATAATTTATTTTAAGTAATATGTCTTTATTTCATTCAATAAAATTGAAACTCATGAAAGATTATTTTAGGTGACTTGTTTATCCCAAAAAGTCCATAAATTACTAAAAATAACAAATACAAGGCGAGACAGTGGCTCTTTAGTTTCGGCATTTGCAGGAGCTTTTAAATCACTGAGGGAGTGCCACTTGCACCATGAGTTGAGCTATGGTAGATCGTTAGCAGATGTGCCCTTCACTTCCCATCACTTTGTCATGGTAGAGCTATTCACATAACAAGTTTTTGTCCCTATTCATGGCTAATTTTCCACTCCACTACCTCAACGAGGACATTGGAGCACAACTTTGGGGAAAGTCTACTACTTGGTCCTTGATGTTGGCCCTATATGGCGTAAGGTAATGTTACTAATATTGACTCTCCACAACTAGGGTAGGAAATCATAATGCCATTGGCCATGTAGGATAACACTCAAACATTAGTTAGGTGTCATGTTTCAGATCTTCTAACAGAGGATACTACTATTTCAGGGGGCTCTCCCTCTCAAAGATGATTCACTAGCTCCCCCTAGTGTCATTGCTTAAGTGCTTGACTTTGTCTTATACTTGTTTACATAACTTTGTAAATTTGATCTATGTTACTGTCATTCGTAACATTTTGGTTTATTGATGAGTTGTGTGTTCTCTAGCGCATGATTAACCGACAATGCATTTTGTGCCACCACTTTTTTATCATAACCATTTTGTATTAATTTTGTTTAGTTACTAGCAAAAGCATCCAAAGGTGCTTGTGAGAGGCCGATAGACATATAGGAGGAGTATTTGAAAGTAGGGTATTAGTAAGAAAATGGAAAGTTTATGGAAGTATGATGTATGATGTAAACCATGCAAGATTTGGCAGCCTTGCAAGATTCAAGTAGCCGTTGGAGGTTTTGAAGTTCAATTGCAATTGGAAATGTGTTAATAAGAATAGTAGTACTGTTCTTGACAATTTGAATGCTAGAAAGAAAGATTATGCCATAAAAGTTGATTTAAAGGTAGTTAATAAGAAACAAGGATTTGCTTGATTTTACAAAAAACAAAGAATTGTGAAGTATTTAATGGAGAGTAAATATTGCTTATAAATTCCTCGTATTTAGAGGCTTTCACATTTTCCATGCACACCTAACACGATACTTGCAACTTCACAATGTTAAAGAAATATAGTGTGATGGATGATTATCCCTTTGTGAAGAGTTTCCAATTTGTCATATATCTGTAAACTTTTAAGAGAACAATCCATGAGAAAATAATTCTTTATTAAGGACAAAGGTTTTTTGACAGGGATGCATCACTATGACAAATTTTTTGGGGCCCCAGACATGTTTTGGCTACAAATATATATATATATATATATATACACACACACACATAAATATATATAATATAGCCAAATAAGTAAAAATTAACCACATATTATGCATGTAGTGGAAAAAATATTTGAAAATAAGTTGAATAACCACAAAAAATAGTGATAATTCAATGCCAAATGTCATGATATTTAGTGGTCAAACTTAGCTTAGTCTTAGAGCAAGTACATAGTGCAAATGTCACAATGTATACACAAATGTCAAAAATCAAGACAAATCAACATATTCATTTTATTCATATTCTTCAATGTCTTCATCAACATCATCAATGTTTCATTAGAACCACATGCAACAACAAAATGAGGAAATGTTAGCCCTAAGCAATTAAAGAAATAAAGGTGAGAGAGCAAATGTGCGATGAGAGGTAAATGTGTTGTTTGAATTTTTTAAAATGAAAGTGAAATTTGCTTTTAGGGTTTCCCAAACACTCTATTTAATTTTTTGTTATGACCATGTTTTTGTAAATAAATTAGACTAAACATCTTTCATATCGACCCCATTCAAACAACTTTATGCCTCATTTGGGAACGTTTAGATTTTCTTTATTCAAAGAAAAAGTTTCTAATTCAAGCATGTAAAAGGCAGGTGAAATCATGCAGATAATGGTGGGTTGGCATTAATTTTTATTAAAAATAAAATAAATGGAGGACAACTATGACAAAAAGTTGTCTCTACATATTGCTTTTCAGATCCTTGGCTTCTTTCATCATCCAATATTTTGGTCTTGAACAAATCTCCCATTTCTGCAACCATGGATTTCACATATTTGCCCTGTTCCTCGACCATTAACATTCTCACAGCTTTGCAAACATTTTCTCTACTAACAAAACCATAATTTCCTCTCTCAATTTCTATAACCACTTGCAATTCCTCCACTGCCGATGGAACATTTAATCCTTGGTCCAACTGCATGGGAAAAAGCAATCAGAGGCAATTGTGCAACCATTCCCTCCAACAAAGAGCTCCACCCACAATGGGTTAGAAAGGACCCATTTGAAGGTTAGCATAGAATCTCCTGTTGAGGTGCCCAATCGCTCAACACCAATCCTCTGTTTCCTATTCGAGTTTCAAATCCATTTGGAAACAATGTTGATATTTGCCTGTTTTGATACAAAATAAAAATATTATGAAAGAAAGAGTGGTATTTACCTGTTATTATACACAATCAGAAGATTATAAATCATTACAAACAAAAAAGAGAATATCAATACATAAGTGTTTTTATATCCAATATTTGAAAGCCGAAGATTCTAAAAAATTGGAACGTGTACAAGATCACCATTACCTTTTACTTGTGTCAGAATAACTTGGAAAGTGTAGTACCCACAGAAATGGTAGTTGGCTGGCCTCTAAACCCAGAGATATCTCCTCTATTTGTTCATTTGAAAGAAAATATTTAGATCCAAACGACAATTGAAAGCTCTTGCTTCTCCAACCATTCTATACAATCATTTTTATTTCCATCCAGTCCTGGTTTGATAAGATATGGGCGAGGTAGAAGAAGACCCACATGTCCCACTGGTCTTCGCATAACCTTCTGACAATAGTCTATAAAATTTCCCTCTAACTCATTGCATGATTTAATAAGAATTGCAGAGCAATTAGTAAACCAACCATGAGAACTCCTCTTCTTGTTGGTGTAGAAAACAATAATAGACTTTGTTTCGAAGGGTCGATATCAAATTTTGGTGGAGGGATAATGAGGAGGCGGTGTGGTTAAATCTAAATCTTCTTCAAACATCCTGGCATGACAAAAGGGATAGCTCAAGAATACTGCTCCGACCATCGAGAATATTATTCCAGGGATATGATGCTTACGAGCCACTTCAAAAACCCATGATTCTACTAAGTCAAAAACTACTAAATCTGGTGAAATGTGTTCCAGTAAATTCTCCTATCTCGCAAGTGCCATGTGGAAAAGAGGCATTAGATGGGTTGGAAGATGAGCCGTGCTTTCCATTCCACCAGACAATCCTTCCACGGAAGGCATTAGAAACTCCATTAGATCTACCTTAATATACTTTAATATCAGTGGCTTTTCAAGAACAGGAAAAAACAACGGACATGGCCCATCAGATTCAGCGTCATATTGGGTACTATGAGGGGTTTGGCGTATCTCCACGAGGATTAGTGCAGGTATAAAATAGTTCACTTTGAAGTGAAGCCTAGAACATCCTTCTGGACGAGAATTTTGTAGCCAAAGTCACTGATTTTAGAATGGCGACCTTGATAAGCAGAAAAGGTAGTCAGGTGATGACCACCATTAGTGGCTCTTCAAATGTGCTTCTGGAGATAGTAGGCAGTCGTAAGAACTGCAACATGCGTATGTTGGATTCAGATCACTGCTACTTTCCTGCTTAGGCGATCTCCAAGTTGTGCAGCGGGAGGGAGACATAAGTGATCAATCTGGGAATGAATGATCAGAGGGAGGCGCCACTTGACTGGAAACAAGCTATGAGGGTCCTCAATATTGGATTTTTGTGCATTCAAGAAAAAGTGTAACACATGCCTTCTATGGGGATGACTGTTCAGATGCTGGAGGGAGAGGAGGAGGTTTGTGTATTATATGAACCAAATGGTTGTGTATTAATTGCCAACATCGCCTCATCACCTCCTCTTCCACATAAAATTACTTTATTGACGATTAAGAAAAATTATTATTATTATTTTAGAATTAAGACGAAGACATCGATGGACAGTTATAAAGAAAATATTTTATGACGACTATGACGATGAGAATGGAAGTTAGAAAAAGAATAATAATGATTAATTACTAAAAATTGATTAGCATGCAGCATGCAGGGGGTAGTTACTTTTCTTTTATTATAGCAAAATGCCAGCCATGGTGGATTTTAAATTTTTGATTATGACAACATGGTTTTTTATTTATTTTTAAAATAAAGGACGATTACCCAAAAAGATTTCAGTTACGAAGAAAGTTGTCTCTACTAAACCTATAGCCAAATATTATTCTACGTTCCTATTATTATTTTTTAAATGGAGAAAATATCGGGATGTTTATGCTTTAATTAAATCAATGGGCAAAATTTGAAACAGCGACCCGAAAACCAAAACCACCGCCGTGTCGAACTAACATTCTACTTACCGACGCTTAAACATTGTTTTGTGGTAGTTTTGACTTGACCGTCCGTTGAAGGGGAGGTTCCTTAATATCTAAGAAATTTTTCTCCCCAATAAGTATCCATTCATTTCTATGCATTCCTCTCAACTCTTCTCTCGCAATTGAATTGAATTGAATTGAAGAATAATCAAGCAGACAGGAATGCCTCCACATCCAGAAGGCGGCGGTGGCGGTGGCGGGGGAGGCCCTGGGCATGGAGCAGGTGGCGGTCATCCTCCAGGCCCTGGATTTCTTGGAAAAGTAGGCGAGCTTCTACTTGGTGGCGTCCATTTCATTTTCAGACGACCACCACCACCGCCGCCTCCTCCTCCACCTGGTCCTCCCGGTCCTCCACCTGGTCCTCCACCTGGTCCTCCGCGGTGATATCAATATTACAACTTTGAAATAGTCTTTATATACACTGTATTCTCGTACTATCTTTCTTGTTTTTTGTTTTTTGTTTTTTGTTTTTAGGTTGATAGAATTAAAGCACAAGTATACCTGAACCATTTGAATTATGTAAAGGTGTGTGATCATATGTCATATTTATAGGAAGTTGTTGTTTTTACCTGTAATAAATAAATAAATAAAATATCTTGTTTATGAGTGTGTAAATGCAGTTTTTAAAATACAAGTGAGCAAAATGGTAAACATCAATGTCGACCCAACATGCAGTGATCAAATTTGAAGGGCCGGGTCAACATTTTATTTTGAAGGGCAAATATTTGCCCAGCCCTTCCATGATGAAAAGTATCATTAATACTTAACACTTCACATGACAAGGATAAATCAAGTCTATATGTCAAATCCATTCATTACAAAGGGTTGTAATATTGCATGTCAACAAAAAATTGCTTCATACTCTCAAATGACATGTCTTTCACACCCATATCCTTCAATGTTTTTTTTGTGTAACACACTATCTTTTTGAACCTTTCTATAGATGCACATTTATCGTTATAACTTGTATATATTCTTAGGAAGCATGATATTCATGAACATAGTTTTAAACTACTATTATAATAAAAATCATGTTTTAATTCAGAGCAGAAAAAACAAACAACAAGAAGGAAGCATGGCCCATAATGTTTTGAAGGAAAAAAATGTATAATAGAAGATATTGAACTTGCTTAAAAATTGGAGAGAGATGATTAATGTAGAACCTACGAGAATATCATGTAGAAAAAACACTGGCTATTTGCGACTTTTGAAGAAAATCGGTGGCATGTAGGAAAAATTCCAACTATCTGGAACTTTTGTATATCAAGTTGGAATATTGTGAATTAAATGTTAATATTTAGGTGTCCATATCCATAACTGTAAGAGAAAAACTTTGAGCAATATATTACAAACAAATACAAAATTTCAGGTACTCAAAAAGTGGAGGGAGATTCAAAAATTTTATTGAAAAAATTAACTGCAATATTTACTCGTCTTTATGAACGCACATGGAAATACTTAGGGCAGTTTATGCAGAAATGGTATTGTATTTATGACATTGTGTTGTTGCGCTGGCAAATGGTAATTTACAATGGAAGTGGCAGTGCTAACTATAAACTTGTATTAACCAAAATAACGTTTGACCAAATTTACAAGACATTACTTTGACAGTTAAATAAAAATTTAATTTTTTTTTACAAAATAGTTTTTTCAAAAACAAAAACCGTAAAGACTAGCAAGGAAAAAATTCCTAGGACAGGCGTCAAATCTCATTTTTGGTTGATGGCCAATTTTACACACAGCCCTTCTTTTGACAATTTGAAAAAAATATTACACTTAAAATTTGTCAAATGATTTATAAGTTCTATTTTTTTTTTTTACAGGCAGATTTTGCCCTGCCCTTTTCGAATGGGTTTGAAGCCCTTGGAAGGGCTATGACGGGTTCAATTTTGATTGTTGCCAACATGATTCGTTCAAATTTGTTTAAAATTAATTATATATATATATTCCATTTCTGGCTCACAACCTCTAGGTTGACAGCGAGGGGTTTTACCATTGTGCCAGACCATTATTTTTGTATTTATTTGGCGTCATTTAACTAAATTTAACCCCACCAACATGTGTGATGTTTAGGTAAAATGGTTGCAATGGGCTTTTGTGTATCGTAATAACCATCACCAACCTTATTATATACTATTTCGAAAGAAAAACCCTCAGCTATTTCAATACACAAACTTCACTACAAAAATAGATGATCGATTATCTTATATTAGCACAATGACATTAAAAATAAGAGGAATTTCAAGCACACATAATAATATAATTCACATTATCAAATTCACCAAAGAGTTACAAGTTGAATATATATATGGTTTACCTCTCATATTAAAAACAACTCACACAAATATTTACTTGTATGCCACACTAAGTTACATCTAGGGAAAGTCCCATCGATGCTCATGTTATATTTATGGCAAAAAAATCATGTTCTTTTTTTTGGGTTGTTTAGAGGGGGTGAAAATTTGAGATTTTTACATTGATTTTGCCAATAAAAATTCAGTGCAAATTTAATGCAGCTAAAAAAAATTATATTAGGTCGACTTTGTGTCATGTCCGTGTCACAAAGAGTATAATTTTAACTTTAATGTATATCATGAATATTTAAGCAATTCCAGCTATATATTATTATATTTAAAGAACAAAAATAATAATTATAATTTTGTTATTATATTTTTTCTATTTTAAAAAATATGTACTATATATGGAAATATTGTACATTTGATCTCACAAATTAAATATTATAATTGGAATATATATAGAAAAAAAAAAAAATCATACCAAAAATGTTGTGAATGAGAAATAAAGTAATATCTCTATCATTTAATACAATTTGGAGGAATTTCAAAACAAATGTTACATCCCTTCTAAAATACAAAAAACTACGGCTCAAGCATAGATCATAATCATAGTCCTAGTCATCATATATTAAAACCTATAGGTCATTTATACAAATGGATTCGACTCTAGCTCAATGTTTGTCTCACCATACATGGAATCCTCACTATAATCAAGCTCCTCCTCATTGTTCTTCTCAAAATTATTGCCTTCAATTGCGAAAAAAAAGATCTCTTGACCTAAAAATACACGTTTTAATAAAGTTGATAGATGTTCTACAATGGTAGCTAGGGGAAGTATTCAAATGTAGTGTTTGTGTTGTTTAAAATTAATGTATAACCTTAAATATCTTCTTTTGACCATCACATGACAATTTCAAGGTTAAGTTTGACATATATTTGACCACCACTTAGAGCTTCATTTCAATTAGATTGCATTTGTATATTAATCAATAATTAATACAAGATGGTCAAAATAAAAAAATGGTTAGAAAAAGTCACAACCCAGTCTCCATGTAGGTCAAAGGACAAAACTCAAATATATGTCAAAACACCATGAAGAAAATGAAAAGGATGAAACTACATAAGTTGATAGAACACAGTGATAGGAAAAATGAAATAACCAAAGAAACTCTGTAATTCTCCTGATTTATTTCCATTTGAATTATAATAGACATCCTTTTGTTTGACTTAGACTAGTCATCTAGGTAACCCTAACTTCTAATATAAACTTTACTAGACTTTCTATTTATAGTAATAGTTATTTTTAGTAAGTTTCTAAAAATACATTTTATGATCATATAAACTTGCATACACTATCCATGTGCCTAACATAATTTATTATTTGAGTGTTAACTCAAGTTTACTTATGGTTAAAAAGATATGGTATATTGAATTCAAAACAAAAAACAAAAAAACTTCAAACCCAATTCTCAAGTCGTAAATGGCTGATTTTGGCCTTCAAAAAATGTCTTAAGTCACTAACAAGTATTTTGGTGGTATAAATATTTTTGAGATATTTCTCTAAAAAATAGATTCATTTCAGTTATGATATCATAAGCTATGGATTCTGCAAGGAATACCATCAAACCCACATCAGACAGAGAGTCAGACACAAGCAACACTAAAATTGGTGGGAGGTAGTGGATCATCCTTTAGAGGGAGAGCCCCCAAACCAGTATGATTATTTTTTAGAGGATTTGAGTGGGTCACCCATACAAGGTGTGTGAATTTTACTACATAGCCAACAACATCCTAATTCACCAATGAGGTGGTGGAGAACCTATAATATTGATGTCACCTTGCATCGGAGAGGGCCAATGATATAAAATAACACAACCTACTTCCTCATAGTGAGGTGAAATCCAACAACCTTGTCAAGGTGGAGGCATGGTAAAGAAGTAACTACAAGCATGCGGTGAGAAGTGGCTTTGTGAGTGGATCCTCCTTCGCTAAGAACTAGGATACATAGAACCCAACTATGGAGGATCTAACAAAACATGAAACAAGGCGCAAAGGTTTCTTCCCTATGATAAAAAACTCATGTACATGTTGAAACTTGAGAGCCACCTTCTCTTCCTGCACTTGAATATGTAGGAGAATAATAGAGATACCAATGAATTTATCATTAACAAGAAAGTGCTAAGAAATAAATTTGTTATTTAAGATAACATCATTTCTATCTTTCCACAGTTAAATAAGAATAATAGATTTTAAAATGCCACATAAAAGTAATATAAGGAGGCAATGGGAATAGTAAAAAAAATCCATTTTCTATGTGAAGGGATCATGGTGGAAATGTTTAAAGAGGGAGTGGATCCATGTTTAAGTGTCTCTAGATTGAGTGAAAAGCCAAAATATATGTTTCAAGGTTTTAAGTGTAGTAAAAAAAGGACATTTGGAATTTGAAATACCAATGTGCTTGAGCCTTTCACTTAGAGGAAGACCTTGATAAATAAAACACCACAAAAAAATGTGCGCTCAAAATTGGATGGCTAAACTTGATTAAGGTATGCAAGCTAAAATCGAGAGGATGAAATAAATATCCAATGAGAATTAGTCTTACAAATAGTAGGGGACAATGGGATCATGATTTGATAAAGAAATATTACAGAGTAAGTTTTTAATGCAATATCAATATTACATTGTTAGTCTTGCTACTACGCAATTGGATAAGTGCATGGAGATAGGGGGCCAAAATTGTGAATTTAAGTAAAACACATACGTGGTTTAGAAAAGTGCATTCGTGCTTTAAATTACCAGGTTTGATAATTATTGAACCAAAAGTGTGTACATGCTACACATGCTATAACGCGTGTGCACTAACTTGTGTGCTCCATACTTATGGAACTATGGGTCACTCTGCACCTTATATAACTAGTCTCATAGCTACATGAAGTATAAGTTTTGAGAGTTTATTTTTTCCTTTTATTAGTTTGTTGGTAATTTTCCACCTCACACATGGTGAGTCATAGGCCTATTAGAGAGTTATATGACATATGACAGATTTCATCATATATGTTGTCATACTTTTCATATTGAAGTTACATGTTATTCTAGTATTGTAACTCCTCAATGTAGTCATTTTTGTACCCTTCACAGAATAGGAAAATCCCATGCGCGTCGGCCTATCACCCAGCGGGCGCTGGGCGCTCACCTGAGGCATGCACGGGAGCCGAGTCTCTGCTTTATGTGAGTTTTGTGAGAATGCATCATCTTAGAACAGAAAATCAAATGCAAGAAAAAAAATAACTAAACCACATTCTTATGAACTTAGGAAAAAGTTTTCATCTCATTATATGCAAGTAAGAGAAATAACAAGCAACATATGGAGATGATTTATACAAAAAGGAAATGCATGAGTATTGAACATAGATGATTGTTAATGAAGCATTATATTCATACTATCAAAGTAATAACCCACATTACATCCCTTGAGGTCATAACAGATCCTCATATTATGCAGAGCCAAATCATGCAATAGAGTTATGTTATGCTCATCATATTACAAAGAAAAATGAGAACCCATCCCCTTCTATATGCTAGCAATAATCCATTTTCACTTTAGATAGGTGAGTTGTAATCTGGTTATGATGATTGCAAACTTATCTCGTTTAACTGACTCATCATTGGATCAATTCTATTGATCCAAGGAATGTTTTAAATCTCCTTACCTGGTCTGAATGGTAAACTGAAATTCAGAGGTTGAGAGATGTAGCAGATTGAACTTTTCTATGTTTACAAATTCTTTATGGTCTTGTTAGATCATGCCTGCATTTTGTTGTATGTTTTGTGCTCATATATTTTGGATTGACCTCTTCAAGACATTTAACGACGTTAAGTGGAATGAAGCCCGCTTCATGACTATGAAGGGAATATAAGTCCTAAACCTATGGGATCTATCCTAACAATATTCTAAACTAGGGTAAACGTACCTACTTCCTAGCTATGTCTACTTATACTGGTGAAAATCTATCCTAAGCTTCATGTTCTATGTTGGGATGGGGAAAAACCTAAGGTGATGTTAGATATACTCTTAACCTATTACCTACTACTGAATTGGTTTGAATAATAATCTATCTTAAGTTAGAAAATTACCTAAGGAAATGGTTATAAACCTAAGGTAATTACTTTCTAAACTAACCTAAGGTCGTAACCTAAGTTGTGGAAATCTATCCTAAACTGATGAAAGGGACCTAAGGGTCGTATGGAAAATTGGTGACAGTTCCAAAGGCATTTATTTGATTTGATTTTCAAATTAATAGGGAGTATTGCCAATTTTGGCAGAGACATGTAAACTTGGTGGAAGCTTACATGGAATCATAGTTAAAATTAGAAATGCATGCAGAGGTTGAAATAGCATTCACCAATTTTGGGAGGTGGTGTCAAGGAGAGATATGCGGGAGATTGGGGAGTAATGGCATTAATGAATCTTGATTTTTGTGAGCAAACCATCTTGGAAACAATGAGGGCAGATTTGTTGGAGGTTGTTTGGTCTTGCATGCTTTGCAATTTTTGCTCTTGCATGGAGCTATCTGGTTCTTTGAACCACCAGTTCGACTTTCACTTTGTGGCTATTTTTGGTTTCCCTGGTCTATTTTTGATCCAAGGAAAGTATATGAGGCATTGGAGAAAGAGATGTTTGGTTTTTGATCTTTCTTGGAGGAGAAAAAGAGTTGGAAGCTCAGACTGGAAGTCTCCTTCCAATTGGCAGAAGCACTATCAGACATGATAGGCTCTACCCATTAAGATTTCTTGCTTTCCTCTAAATGTTTCATTAAAATAACTCTGCTCTCATGAGATAAATGGTTACATGTTTTGTCTGGTTATTTACTTTCATGATTGAATGAATCTCTGTGATTTTTCTGATATCAATCCATTGCATGATAATGTTAGTCTTTAAGTGATTTTTTTCTCTGCACAATTTCAATGGTGATATGCATAGGGAAATTTTGAGGCTTTGTGTTTGTTTAGAACTCGTATTCGAGACTGTCTGCTTGAAAAGAGTCTTGAGTAAATGGTTTTTGATTTGAGTTTGAATTGTAGTCTCTTTTGAAATCTTCTCCTTGATGCATCTTGAGTTTGGAAAAGTTGTAGTACTCCTGTCTCAGACTGTATAGTTTACTTTGAACATGTAATGGCGTGAAAACTTTTGAGGATATTCTATTTTCCTCTATTCTGGGTAACCCACGTCTTGTTTTTAGCTGAAAGTCTTTTGATTGTTTTGAGAGAAGGGTGTCTTCACCTTTTATGAAACTGTATCTTGTTGTGAGGATATAGAACCTCTAGTTCAAGACTGTATTGTTTACTTACCCTTTCGGTATGAATTTGATCTCATTTGAAAGCAATCGATAATGGTTTTTTGAAGTATATGGAAGTGTTGTGTTCGTACTTCAAATTGTGTTAAATTTGACTTTAACAATTACCTTCTCTGCACTGAACTTCTCTGCCTCGATCTTATGTGCTAGAAGGAGCTGTGAAAGTTATTTTAGTTGGTATTTCTTGTTACTATTCGAGTTCGTGAGTATGGTATAGAAACTTTGTTTACTTAAGACTTGTGTTGGGTTTTTGTGTTCTCTTTTAGATCCATTTGAATGGATTTTGGTTTTTAAAGGAGAAGGAGTTGAATACTCTTGTTGAATGTATCTTGTTTTGCCTAAGATTTTATACTTCTATGGCTTCGGGACTGTACTGTATACTTTTCTCTTCTCTATGAACTCTAACTTGTGTTTAAACAATGACTGAATAGATGAATAAGGATTTGGACATTATTGCATCCTAGCATTCTATTTGTATATGAACTGGGTTAGTGTTGATATTGTTTTCTGATAAGGTTTGAATTCATAAGGAAGAATAGAAGTATTGTTTTCTATAAATTGTGTGTTTGGTTTTGTATTCTTCTTTTGGGAACTAGCGAAAGAACTTCTGAGTTTGAATTGGAATTTGGAATTCAATTGATAATACAAAGGTGAATGAATTCTAGGATCATATCCTTTCTATTGAGTTTCCTTTAACTTTTTGGAAAGTAAGTTATTTTGCTCGAACTACTCTGTAGATCGAATCTCTTCCATGTTGTAGAGTGATTTATCATTCAAGGTATGTTCGACTTCTTGAATTCAGTTTTTCTGCCCTTTCTATCTTAGTATAAAGTAATGTGAACTCACTCTTTAGAAATGGAAACTTCCTTGTGGATTGTTTAGTTTAACTTGTTACTATCGACTGTGGAAATTTCATGGGAATAGTTGTATGTTCAGGAAACTTTAAGATTGTCATTCTTGGTACTGGGAAAACCAAATCGTCCCCATTTGATATTTCTTGATCTCAGCTAATTTGTATTGAGTCAATTGTCGTGTCGATGTGGAAAGTGTATAGCTGAGTCTGTCATGTAGAAGGGAAAACGTAATCATGTATAGACCGACTATTTTGATTGATTGAGTTGTGCTTCATTTGGATATTGTTTTTGGAAGGACTCCTTCTTTGTGCACTCTATAATATTATGAATCTTCCCTGGATGGACACAAGTAAGAGATAATCCCTGTGTAAGTCTTGCTTTGATTTTTGGAACGTATGGTTTCAGATCTCTGAATGATATCTTCTATAATGTAGAATTTACTTAAGGCTTACAAGTAGGATGATGAATGTTTTGATTCTCTCCCTTCTTGGATTGGTTTGGGATTCTTGTTATCAGATGTTGTCTCTTAAATGGTGAATCCTTTTATTGGTTTCCTTGATTGATGCAATTATGTAGGTACTCAATTATGTACTTTCTGAACCTGTTTTCTATCTCTTAGGTGAATGGTGAATTGTGGATAGTCCGTATTGATTCTTCTTATTTAATTAAGTTTTAGGATGAATCATCCTAAATATGTACTATGCTGAAATGAATTTGTCTGTACATGATTCTAGAAACTTGGTAAAACGACAATAAGGTTTTTGGTTCTAAAAGTAACTCTTTTCGTTACATAGTAAAGTTAAATTCTGTATTTCAATTCAGAAAGAATTATGAAATAATTAGACGACAAGATATGTTGTTTGTTTTAAATAAGTAATTGATTGGGTCAATTTTTATATGATATAATGCAGTAGTTGCTGATTATATTATGCTTATTTCCTTAAAAGTGAATTTCAGACTTATTAGTTGTACTTCTTTTATGGTTGTTATTACTTATGATTATTGGTATGATATATTGATTGTTTCATTAAAGAAGAGTTGTTTTAATGGAACAATTAGTGGAATGCACTTCGTTTTAATGCTTAGCACTTATCATGATCAGTTCAATGAACTGACCCGTGCTAGCAATTTTTGCAGATGGACTTCGTAAGTGATAAAAGAAGGAATTTTTTTTATGATGTATTGGATGATTTAAAGTCTGGTTCTTTTGTAAAGAATTTCGATTCATTCTTGAGTTGTATTGAAAAAGAAAAGTTATGTTCTTTTATGATCTTAATGCTGATCGACATGCAGTATGCATGAAATGCATAGTCTTGTAAAGTGTATATTTTATCTTGATGAATTGAAAGGTTTGGAGACTGACTCCAAATTGTGGTGTAAATTCTCTTCTACTTTGTATAAAGGAAATAGTAATTCTATCTTGTCGATATTCTTTATATCTGTTTGTATACCTATTACTGTTATCATTTAATAAGTTGGAATAAGGGAATAGTTCAATCTCCCTTACTAAGGTGTAACTTGCTAAGTTGCATAAGATGTTGTTCTCTATCTAAACAACTATAGTATAATAATGAAATATGTATTGGACATACAATTAAACTATATGAGTGGTGAATGATAAAAAGGTTATGTTAACCCTAACATTTAATCATGTAGAGGAAGACTCTTCCTCTCTCAAAAGAATGAAAAATAAAAGGAATGGTGGTTATGATCGTTAATCTTTGTACTTCATTTTATATGAAGTAAACACTAGCTGAACCTAGGTGGATGATACACCTTCTTTAGAAAGCTAAGTTGCATTAAAATTAACCGTTTGATGTTTTCTACCCTGTTTTTGGATAACTGATTGTTATGCCAAGTTAATGAACATAAATGAAATCATGAGTTAATGAAGTTCTTAATATTAAATTAGATTAATTATGGATAAAGAACTTAATGAATGTTGGAATTAGGGTTAGGCATGGTTGCTGCAATCTGAATCTTAATCCAAATTTAATTATGAATTAATGACCACCAAGGGGTATGTACATCGTGATGAAGTAGTTCTAACAGATGTTGGCACACACCAACTACATGACTGTACCTTTCGAGAAGACTAAGGGCTTCTCAAGGATACAGTGTTGCAGTTGACATGTGGCAACACCCTTCCATATTTGTTCATCTAGATCTACACACATCTAGACTTGAACTTAGTTTCTCTCTAGGTCAAGTTAGTAGCATGATTAGAATAGGAAGTAGCTTTCTATGACTCAGGGTACCTAGGCACATTCAGATGACTTAGGTCGGTCGAGTATGACCCATATACCCTAAGTCATCATGAGCGTCTCCCTATAACAAATTATGTCACTAACCTGGGTTAGGGTCAAACCTTGGGCAAGTGGACTGACAAAAGTCAGTAAAGACCATTCTAGATAACAGTAGAGTGAGGTGAAGGACGTATTCTGAATTGACGAGTATGTCATCTAGGAATAGTAACATGAACAGTATGTTGGAAATCATTTGGCCAAAGTATCGCAAGCTGTTGGTTGCGTTGTCCTATGTCACCTAGTTTAAAGAAACATGATGTCAGATGAATATTGGTAACAAATATTAGATAGGTTCTTTAAACAGATCACTAAGTACCCAGAATAGGGTAGAAAACCAAGTATACGTAGTATACATAAAGTATTCTATACTTTAAGACATGAGAAAGTAACCCAAACATGAGAGATCGGTTAGTAACCGAGTCATGAAATGAGAGATTGGTAATTTACCGAGTCATTACAGCTGCATATGGTTATCTGTTATGAGATTGATTGGCATGGAATGTGTGTTCTAAATGATGTTTTATTTAGAACAGAGAACATTGTGTAAAAAAAAAATCCCTTGTTTCTAAAGTCTTAAAATAGGAATGTTACACTGCCATGCCTTCCAGAAGTTATAGATCGGTCGCCAAGTGTTAAAGTGGTCCTCCATGGGAGCATGCCTTCATAGATATGATCTCTCCCCTCTCCATGACGATGCTCTTATAGAATCCTCCAACGCATTCCTGGAACATTCCATTCTTGATCCCACAGTCACGAGGATGGCACCTTATCTGCAAGGGTCATGTTTTTCTCAAGTGTTGTCCTGGGGTGCTGAATATGGATTAGTAAAAAACCCGTTTGTACCTTGCGTGCACCTTCAACACATGCACCCTTCTTTGTCTAGGTCCCACATGCCCACACGCCTTCTTGTACTTAGTTGATATTTTAAGGCCCAACATTACCCCCACACTATGCATGTTCTATTTCCTTGGAAACACTCTTCAATAAAGGAATTAAAGAATGGATGTATCTTTATAAATGGTAGGGAAGAATAACAAATGAATAAATGGGGAAAAGAATGAAAGAATGGGGAATTAATTTACTTCTGGAGGATGAGAGGGAAATCTTTTCTTAAATCCAGATTTTAGTTTTTCCTATGTGTCGACCTTGCTCTGAGCTTGTTGACAGAGGTCCCCCACCAGGGTGCTTAATTCTTCAAAACTCAGCCCCTCTTCCTTAGCACTCATTTTTTCCATAATTTCTTCCAAATTCTTTCCAAAATACATCAAGTATGTCCATCCTCTGAGTGATTTAGAGGGTAAAATTATTTTATCTAGTTTCTTGATTGAGCCTCAGCAAGGTCTTAATGGCCTTTGAATTCTTTTCTACTTTAGCTAAGATTTTGTCTCGCGCATCCCAGTTCCCCTTGTTTTTTTCCTGGAACTCCTTGAATTTCACTTCATGGGTGGAAACTAGGATACTTGTCACTCTATCTTTATCTACATAGTTTTCATAGGCATCCTCATCAACTTATGTACGGTAAATTTTACATTGGCAAGGATATTTTTTGTACTGGGTAACAATCTCCACCACCTTCATCTTATTTTATTTATCTTGGTGCAGCCGATGCATCCTCCACTTATTCTAAGGCATATTAGTCTCCTCTCCTATGGTGAGTATGCGGGTCAAGTCTTCTAGGAATTACAAGGATGATTCATAAAAAATTTGCGCAAGAGGTGATAAGTTTGTATGATTTAAGACAAATGACATTTGTGATCATCTCTATCTTCTTGTATGCCTCGCTGCACTCTTTCCTTTTCATCTTTCATTTCACACCTTAATTGAGTGACTAATTAGCTCTTCCTGATTTCAAGTCCTTCGCCTTTTCAAAGAGCTCATCTTCCTTTTTCTCCAGCTCTGCCTCTAGGAACTTTACCCTATCATTTCTCCTGAAGAGCCTGGCTTCAACCTCAATTGAGACTTTGTTGAGCACATTATCAGATATGTTCATCTGACAACCTCTGAGCATTCACCAAGGGGTTTATCCCTTTTTTTTTTTGGAATTTTCATCAATTCCCCTTGGCTTACTTCAAATTCTAGTTCATCAATGTGGGACTCAAAATGCCCATGACAACATTTTCCTCATCCAAGGGTAATGCACATTCTTCATCAAATGAACTCATACCTACATGTTTTTCCATTGCAACGATGCTTTGGAAGCACGTTTGCGCAACACTTTATTTGGATCATCAATATAGCCCATTCCTTGAACTTGTTATTCTTTTGCACTCTTCCTCCCTATGTGTGTGGCCTTTGGAAAGCTAACAATCCAAATTAGAGATCTCCTCCCATGTTTTCGTATTCTTTTCCCATTATCTCTTTGTTAGTTTCCTTCATTACCACATCCGTGCATTGCGTTCTACTTCTTGTTCCACCAGGATCCCTGATGATCTTTACAAATTATTTCTTTGTGGCCTCATCTACATGTTCCTTTGTGAGGCTTGGGGTCCTTTTTCCTTTTGTAACTCTTTCCCCACTCAACACCCTTTCCTTGGATCTTAGCATCTTCTCCACCCTCCTTCTCCCTCATCTCCTTCGTTATACTCCTCATCTCTTTCTTTCTCATAGTAATGTATTTCATAGATAGGATGGTCTTCACCTCATAGTTCATCCTCTTCATCATCATCATCTCTTTCACCGATGTAGGCATTTAGACTCTCTGTCTCTTCTGAATTGGCCTCATCTACCACCTTCTTCCTCTTCCTTACTGGGGATTCTAGTACATGAGATTCTTATTTTTACTTTTCCATTGGCAGGTGATTTATTTCTTGGATGATTCCTTCTTAAGTGAGGGGTTCTTAATGCTCCAACACCTCTTCTTCTAGATTCTTTTCTTTGACTGGATACTTCTTCCTCTATGCATTTAAGTACTAGTATTAGCACTTGTCTTCTACATGTGCTTATTGTATATGTAGTTTGAACACTTGGTGCCTTCTGCAATTCTCCTCTTTCTCTCTTTCTAGGTGTGGCCTTCTTCCTTCCTATGGGGTCTTCAAGTGATGGAGACATCATTCTCCAAGTAAGTGCCTTTTTCAAACATCTGGCCTTATACAAAGGTATATCCTTGGTGTATCCCTTCTCAAAGATTGGCAATGTTATAGGCTTCATCATTTGTATCTCATGTAGGAGACATATCTCTCCATCTACACACACATGATTTTTTGGGTAGACTAGCTTCTGGCACAGCTCATGTTGGTATGCATCTACCTCACTAAGGTCGAACCTTAGTCTCTTGGCCTCCTTGAACTGGTTAACTCTGGCTTGGAAGTATAATGCGGTGAAGGATAAGGGTAGTTTGCACCATGGACTCATGTTTTCATCTGTCAACCTAAATCGGCCAATGACAAAAGTGTTGGTACACTGCAAATTCTGCATCTCTATTCATGAGCATAAGAAACTTCTCTAGGATTCTCCACTCATCCCCAAATGCATCACGCATTCACTTATACCACTTCTCTAGGCACCTTGTGAGCAGCCATCATGGTTTCACAAGTGTATTTTGAAAACCTCTTCGTGGGTGAGGGATCCTCTTCTGGATATTCCCAAATGAATTTTTCTGGTCCATTAGGCACTCCAATCTTTGAAAACACAATGGTGAGGAGGACATTATGGAAGATTATCTTCTCTCCATTCTGTGTGCACTACTTATAATTTCATCCGCGATGAAAGAAGACAAGTTGTAGATGGTCCCTTTTGATATCTTCTAGCATACATGTTCAGCCATGCCTTATTTACTTGTGTCCATCTTTCTTGATCATTGAGCTTGGTTACCAAGTGTGCGACCATCCTCATCACTAGGTCTAGTATTTCTGAGATGTCAAAGTATCTCGAACCCTTCTTGTAGTCATACGTGGCTACAGTCTCCTTGATAGCCTCTTTATTCACTTACGATCATCATCGATGTTATCTCCTTCACAATTGAGGCCTATGTGAACTTGGATATATCAATTATGGTGTGATGTACATTTTGCACCCCACAAAATAAAAAATTATCTTCATGCACATGTGACATAAGCCACTGGTAAAGGTGCTCAAGTTTTCTGAAGTAGGGAAACTCGTATAATTGCAACAACCCAGACCTTTTCTAGTTTGACCTTCACCTCATCATTATAAATGGGCATTCCATCTGGCATCCTATTGTTGGTTGGTAAACCAACATCCAAGGTCATTTTCTTCTCCGTTGTGCTCGTGCGATGATTATAATCACTTAAGACCATCTTCCATAGGTGTGACTCCCATTATTTTCCTAGTAATACCCCATTTGGGTACTGGCATTTCTGTGTACCATTCTTCATTGGTGCTTGTGACAACAATAATATGTTTTCCCTTACCCCCTGCCCTTAGTTTTCTTTTGTGAAACAGTTGGTTTCCTTGGTGCCATTCTTATGGTTGGTGTTAACACTTAAATCCTCTTCCCCTTGCTCTGCTCTACTACTATATCTAATAAAAAATCTCAATCTTGTGAAGAAACCCTTCTAACTCTATGCCCTAGCCACCAAACCCTAACTCGAGCAATCCTTCCACAAAATGATTCTTCTTCAACAAAATTCCCCATGCCCGTGTACTCCTTCCACATTATTTTTGGATTTACCCTAGTCATGCACTCTTAGATCTCTTTGGTTCTTCTTCACACAAATCACTTTTAGATTCCCTAGTTGCAAGAGCTTCTTCTTTTAATTTTTGTAAATGCAAGGTAACAAATGACTTTCTCAACCTTGTATTTATAGTTTTTCCCTCTTTCTAGCATTAAATGCATATACTACCTACCACTGTACTTTAACATTAAATGCATATTTTTCCACTAAGCTCATTCTAAGCACCCTTACTACACACCATATCCTGCGCACCAAACCCTTTATAACCTTCTGGTGAACAAAAATGTCAACCTGACCGAAGAATCTTACACGTGCGTCTACAGCATCAAAGGAACTTCTTCTATCCTTTACCTATTTTTTTCCCTCGCCTACCTCATGTTGTTCTATGCACTCTTCATCTTTTCTGTATGTGGTTTCCACAAAGTACTTTTTAACACCAACCATTCTTGTCCACCTTTTTTCCTACATGTACTTCTTACTCCTTATGTGACTTTGTATCCATCAACCAGGCCATTCACCACAACTTCTACTATGTCATTTCAACTTGTATTACGAGCCTATATCTTTTCATCACTCCACCCCACACTAAAAAATGTGTGGTCCTTTGTGCATACACAACCTTTGAAAAATAATTTGGTTACCAGCGTGCACAAGGTGCAAAACAAAACCAAAAGAGAGGAACAAGCAACGAGAAAGGGAAACACAAGAAAAGAAAAAGCATAAAGGAATTCTAGACTAATTGGCAACACTTCCTTATTTACAAACACCAAGAAGACTTATTTATAGTAGGGATTCAACCTACTCCCATTGAAGTGACCTAGTAACCTTGTCCCATCCAACGCTTGTAACTGGAAAGCTCATGAATCAAGAATGTACGAGATGATGTAAGGTCCCAACCAATGGATTTTCAACTTCCCTGGATGGCACAGATACTTGGAATCATACAATAACACAAACTGCCCAACTTCAAACTTCTTGTTCTTGATATGATGATCATGCCATGCTTTTTTGTCTTGCTTTTTTTGTCTTCTGACTCCATCTAGCAAGTGATCACCTTTCATCCAACTGCATCAATTTATCAATTCTTTCATCTAGCGCTTTCTCATCGGCTAAACCTCTTGCACGCGCTATACAACAGTGATGGTAACATGAATTCCACTGGTAAAATAGCCTCCGCATGCCAAACACTAATTGAAATGGTGTGGCCTTGTTCAACCTTTTATAGGTCGTCTTGTATGCCCATAGAACGAATGATACCTTATCATCCCAATCCTATCTTCCAATGTCACAGATCTTAGTTAACGTATGACTTAGTATCTTGTTAAATGCCTCAGTAGTCCCATTTTCTTGAGGGTGATATGGGGTCATTCTTATGATGGGCCACCATAAATTCTGCTAATAGAATCCTGAATGTTTCATTGAGAAAGTGTGTACCCCTATCACTTGTTAAACTTAAAGGACAACCATACCTACTGATTATGTTTTCCCATAGAAATCTAGTAGTTGTTGTTGCGGTGTAATCCTTTATAGGTGCTACCTCTTCCCACTGTGTCAAGTAATCGGTGCAAGTGATGATATAACGTGAACCAGTCCTTCCTTCACCATGCAAGATGGCAACAATCGGTCCTAGATGAAATTGGTCTTACAAAGATTACCCATTTCTCAAATGGTTCAACACTAGCTATTGGTCACAAGGGCATTTCGTCTCTCTTTCTAGGTTTTCCAAGGTGCTGACAATGGTCACAAGGCCTTGCAAAACTCAATGCAATCCTTGTACATGGTTTCCCACCAAATCCCTGCTAATAAAATCTTCCATGCGGTAACGTTTTCTACATAGTTTCCTCCTGTAATCCCACCATGTGCTTCTTCCATAATGGCTATGCCACTCATGTTCTAATACGCATCGGCACAGAACCTTGTCATGACCTAACTTATACAGGTCTCCACTAATAAGCATGTAGGGTGTGGCACATGTATTTCCAACTACTTTCTTTCTAGAGCCTTCATCCCTTCTGGTGCCACACCTATTTTTAAAAACACTACTATATCTTCCAAGTCTGAGGGCGTGTGCTGCAATCTAAACAGTTGCACGTGTCTAGTATGGTATCCTTAATGCTTTGTGCGTCCTCTCCCAAATCAATCCTTGACAAGTGGTTAGGCCCTGAATTACTCTTTCCCGGCTTTACCACCACTGTGAACTCAAATTCCTGAAATAGAAGGACCCAACGACATATGCACCCTTGCAGAACGGGTTTGTTGACTAAGTATTTCAATGCCATGTGGTCTATGTAGAATATAAAGGGCATTTCCAATATGTACTCTGCCTGAACTTATGTAGCACTGTAGATCATTGACAATGCTTCATGCTTAGTAGTTGTGTAATTCTACTTTGCTGGTGTCAACTTCCTACTTGCAAAGCTCAAGGGATGATAAATAATTCCCTCACCAGGTTGTGCTAGCACTTCTCCCATAGTTTGTCCCTGAGGCATCCACATGCACATGGAAAGGATTATCCCAAGAAGGAAAACATAATATGGGTGCCCTTATAAGCCTTTCCTTTAAAGTGTCAAATGCCTTCTATTGCGCCTCTCCCCAATGAAAGGCACTTTTTGTGTTTCAACAATTCTTCTAAGGGCACGATGATCTTGGCATACCCCTTGATGAACTTCCTATAATACCCCATGTGTTCTAAGGAATCCTACGCACTATGCTTTGACTAGTAGGCTCCCCTAATCCTACAATAACTATCAAATTTTGTAGGATCCACTAGTAAGTCATCTTTGCATATAATGTGCCCTAACAGGGTTCCAAATGGAGTGGAAAAGACACATTTCTTAATGTTGAGGGATATCCTCAATTGCTTAACATCTCTCAAACATAAGTCTTAGGTTGTCACAATGGTCTTTCACTAGTCCATACATAGTCAATTCATCCAGATAAACTTGAAGAAACTTATGGATGAAGTCCTGGAACGCCTGTACCACATATGCATGAGAACACAACAGGATGCATTCTTTAGTCCAAAGGGCATAACCATGTGTAGGAAAAAATTCCCCATTCATTGGTGAAATTTGTCTTTCTCTGGTCTTCCCTTACAATCTTGACTTAGTGGTATCCTGAGAAGCCATCTGTGAAAGAGTAGACTTTGCACCCTGCTACTCCCTCTAGAATTTCTTCAGTAAAGGGTGTTGGAAAGGGATCGATGACACATACTGCATTCAGATCCCTGTAGTCAATGAAAATTCTTATCCTACCATCCTTTTTAATACTGATAACCATCGGGCTTATCCATTCTGACTCTTCCACTACCTCAATGATACCAGATGATATCATTTTGTTTATCTCTTCCTTAACCCATACACACAAATTTGGATTCATCTGATAAGGTCTCTTCCGAATCAGGTGCGCATACCTTCTTTCAACTTAATCTTCATTTCCCCCAAGGAATGGTGGAAACCTTTGAGTTCATGGTACCCACGAGGGAAAAAATCTTGGAACTCGTGTAACAGATCAATGATATTTGAAACATCCTTTTCTGACCAATAGTCACCGATGATAGCCTCCTTAGGTTCTTCCTCCGACCCAATGTTAACCCTCTTCATATTTAAGGGCTCATGGTAGGTGTGTGCTTGCTCATCAGTGTTATCTATAACCTCGTGTGTACCCTTTGAATGACTAACATCCAACATCTCCATCTCTTCCTCTGTCTATGACATAGACCAATTTTCCTTTTTATTTTTCCATACATGCATGCACTCAAAATGTACTTCCTCTGATTCTTCCTCATTGAGGTGCGTTCTCCAAATAAGGATCTCTTAGAAAATCTAGTAGCTTATCCTCAGCCATGATGCACTATCTCCCATTATAAGGAACTTGATTTTTTGTAATGTCTTTATCCATTAATGGTTTGGTACTCCTATACTCAAATGTTTGAATGGGATTAGCTACCAAATCTTTTCTATTACCCATCTGATGAAACATCTCCAAATAAACATACTAGGTATGTCACACACATAGCCTTGCAATGTGGTATATAAATTATGCACCCATAATGAAGGTAGAAAACACTTATGAACTTCCCATCCATGCCTCCTCACACACTTGGGTATGAAAGTGAAGCAGTATCGTTTGTAATGGTAGTCTTATTTAACTATAGGCGTGTGTTTCTCCTAGAGAACATCATAGAAAATGCAATCCTCACCTCATGCCACTCTAAGAGGTTATCCTAATGTGTATCCCACTAGCACGTTGTATTACTAAATAGGGTATAGTTGAGAATTCCTCTTCTCTCATCCTCATTGTCTCCACTGAGCTTCCATTTCCTACAAGAAAATCTCAAGGTATGTCCCTCCAGAATAACTAGGCAACCTCCTTCCTCCTGGGTTCTTGAATAAGCAGTGCATTTTTTCACCCTTGTTACAAGTACTTTTAATTGTTTTCCCAAATCAAATCATAGGTATCCCATGTGCCCAATTATCGCATGTCACACCAGTGGTATCACTCATGGAACTGAGCATCTTCAAATTGGATAATTCCCTCCATGGGGTGAATTATCTCAGGATATCTGATGGAGTGCACATAGATTCTATCAAGTACTTCTTCTCCTAATTTCTCCATATAGGGCACTAAATTTTTATCTGTCAAATGAATGACTAACCTGTTCTTCCCTTGTTCTTAAAGCTGATATACCCTTTTTTAAACCTATATGTTCAGCATTGTTGTTGAAACACCATGGGCACCCAAGCAATGCTGGAAATTTTTCTGCCTCAGTGAATGCACTAAGACTTTGAAGTCTTTAGTGAACTTGACCCTTTGAATGGTGATAACTGTATCCTTCAAGACTCTAATGGGAATTTCCTTAGTCTTGTTCACCATATACAATACATTTGAAGATGGCTGCAATGCAGGACTTCCCATTTGATGTCAGGACATCTAAGGTAATAACATTCACCTCTACTCTCATGTCAATGAGGATATTGCTGCAGAAGTCGTCCATCAATAATTGCATTAAAATTAATCTCCTTTTCATATTCAAGTCTTTGAGGAGGAAGGTTTGCATGCAAAATTTATCTCTCACACTATACTCTAGTGTGTGGTACCATCTCCCTTAGCCATTCTATCAATAAGGGAATAATATTATCTTGCCTCAAAATTTTACATACTTCTTTGACCTCATTCAAGTCATTCCTTGGAACCTCATTATCCTTCTATTGCTCAACCTTCCTTGATTTCTCCTTTAGACATTGTATCTCTACTTATAAACTTCGAATCACGTCCAAAGTCTCCTGGTACAGTTATTTTTTATGGGAAGGGTCTAGGTACTTTTCATGTAGCACCTCCTCTCTGGAAACTATTGTCCTTGGTCTTGGCATCTCCCTGGAATGCGTGGCATGTGCTTGCTTTGTCACCAATATAGGTTCTAGCTCTAACTCATGCACCACTCTTGGCATCCATTATGAATCGTCCTTCTTGACGCTCGCCATAGCAGCACCCTTATCTTTCTGGTGTTGCTAGTTCATATGCTCATAGAGTTCTAGACACTCTTCATACTTGTGCTTCTTTCCACACCATGATCATTGTAACAAATAATGACACTCACGTTTATAATGCTCTGTAGATCCACAATTATAACATGTTCCTCATAGGAACTCACTCCATCCTCCACTGTGGTTACCACGACCACAAAATCCCCCAAAAAAACCTCTTCTACACATCCCTGCATCTATGCTCCCTTCATAATGATGGTCATCATCCATATAAATGCTATCAAGGCTAGTCTGGTGCACACCCAGATCAATAACATCATGGATCTTATCAATTATTATGTAATCCTTAGTTTCATGTGTTGCAGAGGTGCCTGTCTTGTAGTAGTAAGAAACATTCTTATAGATTACGCACTGGAGTAGAGGGCCTCTAATTGCATCATGATCCTCATGGCAGATCTCACAGTCTACTGCCATAGCACACACCAACTTTTAAGGGAAACTATCCTTTGCAGGTCCCTCCACTTCATAGTCTATACACTAAATGCCACTACAAACCTCATGTGTTGATTTTGCAGACAACTTCTCCAACTGTCTGGCCATTACAGAAATTTGGGCCTCCAAAAATGGACTAACACCAGTATCCACACTCCCAAAAAACTTCAGCGCGCAGGGAAGCTTCCAATGCCTCATGCGGGTCAGTGAAATTCTTGTGTGATAGAGCCCTTCTAAATGGTGTTATCAGTCCTATGAAAAACCATTGAGCATGCTGAGAAGGATGAATGTCATAGGAGAGCTTTGACAAGAGAGTCTTGAAACATGCATCATACTCTCACACATTCTTTGCCATTCCCTGTTAGATCTCCTTCAGAGCACTGATGCTCTTATGCTCAAACTCTAGAATATGGAACTATGCGAAGAAAGTGTTTGTGTGAAATCACAGCACCCCCAAATGAGCTCTAAAATTATGCTTTTATAAGGTATACTCATTTGATGTGATTTGCATAACATTAGATCATTCCCCAAGCTGTGGGAATTATAAATGGGAATGATCCTCTAAAGAAGGCTAGTTCCTCTTCCTAATCCTAGCACTAAACTACTTCTAAGGAAGTAAATGTGACTATCTACTCCTAATCTAACAATTCCAAGGGACCAAGGGGAGAGAGAGAGAGAGGAGAGAGGAGAGAGAGAGAGAGAGAGAGAGAGAGAGAGAGAGAGAGAGAGAGAGAGAGAGAGAGAGAGAGCATGAAAATAAAGAAATACTACACTATAGAGGTGATAACACCGAGAAAAGGGAACTGCTAATCACAAACCCAACTGCCTGAAATGGAGAGAGGTGAGCAATGGAGAGGATGGACAGATGCATCATAGACCAAGGATAAAGTTCACACAGAACACCATTTCAAACCCCTTAAACACAACTCCCAAAACCTGTAATGGACATCAAAGATATGCACAATATACCCTGCAATGGTGATAGGTGAGAAGAGACAACAAAATGAGCAAAGGATGGACAAAACACATCACGAAAATAGAATTTATTGCTCCAGGAGTTCACATAGTACACCATTAATGGGAAAGAGTCAAGAAAATGCCATTACAAAGCCAAGGGAGGAGGCTTAAACTCCACATTCGACCCTGGAGAAGAAAGAGAGAGGGGGCATGGAAGAAGAATGAACAACAACCCTTTACAATGAATCCTACCCCTGTATTTATAGATTTGATCGGAGAGAAGAAATAGAGAGGGAAGTGGGAAAAGTGAGTTGAAACTCAACCACTGCTATTAATGCTTTTGATAAAATATGCCCCAAATCCATCTTTACTGCATGATTCCTTGATTCAGTGCCTTGAAAGAAGAGGAAATGACAGAAAAAGATCGAATCCGATCTGGTTGTTGAGACAGATGGATCCTGCATTGAAGGCCCAAAGATGTTTCCTTAATTTTCCTTTACCTAACATCCTCAAATTAAAGTCTCAGACTTCCATGGCGTAGGTGAGGCCGAGATCTTTCCAATGGTGTTAGATTTGCAATATTTCAATCCCAGAGTCAAAAGATATGCCCATTTGAAGTTTGTATCTGGTCCGTACAGGATGGTGGGAAAAAAAATTGAAAAATGGGCCCCCTTTGATATGGGACACGTGGAAATCAAATTAGAGCAAAAATTCGGCTCGCGGATTTGTAATTTATATTTTCCCCTTTTCACGAAATGCAAAACTTAGAAAACCCTCGCGACCCCAAAGCTCTACCTTTTGACTTTGCTTGACCATTTTCCCCTGCCTCCGTTTCATCCTACGACATGTGGAGATGCAGTGCTTTTTTGAGATTCTCTTTTTTGGATTCACCTTTAGAGGAGCGCTGTTAGGACACATGGTTCCCTCTGCTGTCTCTTCCATGCTTAATTGATTCTAGATTCTTTCTTGAACTGTTTTGAGCCAAAATACTTTGAATCTTTGCTGCTTCTTCTCTTTCTTGCTCCTGGCTTCTTTACAACACTGTTCAGCCTCCATTTCCGATGCCAATTATAAGCTATTTGATGAATTTAGGGCATGGGTTCACTTGACAGAGCCGTTTCTTCTCTTTCTTCTCATACAGGGTTGTTTAAAATTTTACAGGCCCCACCATTCCATTGTAGAGTCTCCCTGTAACCTTGTTTGTCATCTTGGAATGTGAGCTCACGGGTCTGAGTCATTTCCTTCATAATTTCCTTATGTGCAGGAGTTGTCTTGATCAATTTTTCTAGGGGGCAAATTTGGGATAACAATTTGGAGACTCACGGGGACATCTACTAGCTAGATGAAGAGACCAGTGGCCTTGGAGCATCCATTGGGAATTGAGTCAAGAATGATGGCCTGACACTGATCCTTCTTATAAAATTGACTCCCCAACTCCCTGTACTTTGCTGACCTCTGTATCACTTGGAAACCTACTGAAACTTGAAGTTGAACTTCACCAAAAGACAACTGAATGCATTGTGTAAGAGCAATACAACAACACCAAAAACTATGTACAAATTGAAAATCATACATGCTCCAAATGGAACATGCAGAGTGTGCAAAAGCACTTATTATGCTGAAAACAAACCTACCTACTCTACTCTAACCAAGAGCAAAGGGAACTCAAACAAAACCTGTAACTAGCAGGGAGAAATAGATTCCCTTCCTAAAAAATTATAGTCATGCAACTGGTTGGATGACTGAAAAACTAACTACAAGCTGTTCTTCCACCCAAATCACCAAAGTATCAACTAAAGACAAAACCGATACCTATTTTAGTTTCTCTGCATTTGGAATGAAGAGGTATGACAGCTGATCCTTGGTGCTTTTTATCTCATCCTCATGCCTTGAAGTAGGCATGACTGGTTTTGGTTTCTCCTTTGGCTCTAATGAAGCCAAATACCTGATAGGGCATGGTCTGATCCTTTGGGTGTGCCCATTTCTCTTAAATTCAACTCCAAAAATGGAGTCTTCTTGTGGACCTTCTTGAGTGGATGGTGTGAGGGAGATGATGACATCCTTCTACCTTTTCTCTTCCTCCTCCTTTGAGGAACATGGAAGATCAAGATCTTCCAACCTTTATTCCAAAGGGCCATTATGAGATGCACATTGTTGTCCGTAGATGTTATCCTTCATGGCAGTAGGTTCATGTGCTTGGAAGGTTGAAGATGGAGGAAAAAATGATGTTATCTCCTCAATCTCCTCTTCATTACAAAAATATTCCAAGTCTGACAGGTAGTCTGCCTCCTTGTTGTCCTGTTGCATGTGTTGTACCTCCTCCATGGTGCCTTCTTGATCTGCAACTTGATCACCATGGCTCCCTTCACTTTCAAACATGAATTTTGAAATATCAAACTCTTCTTCAACATCAGAGCTTAAAGGGGATGAAGTGGGAGGAAGAACTAAAGGTTCTTCTGTAGCCTGCTCCACACTTAGAGCCTCTATAACTGTATGGTCCTCTTCCATCATGGGTTCATCAATCAAATCAGGCCTTTGAAATGGAAGAAAAAAATCTTCAATGATGCTTTCTTCATTGAGTGGCCTCAACACTGATCTGATCTCTCCCAGCTGCTCCTCTTCAATGGGGCTTAAGACTGATTGTTCCTCCTCTTTTTCTTGCTCTTCTTCTTCTTCAAACTTGGCCTCAGCCACGACTGGTTCTTCAATCTTGACCTCCTCTATTGGCTTGACCATAAAGGGGATATTTTTTAACCCAAATTTGGAAGCCCAACTCTTCAGATTGTCTGTCATTTCTTTTCTTTTGGGCTCCTCTTTTTGTTGTTCTATTTGAATGGATTCTTGAGTGTCTTCCCAACATGGGCTTGGGAAAGCAAGAGGAGTGACAGGTTGGGGTTTAACCATCTTTGCAATTTTTTGTGGTGGGAAGGGAGGTGTAACTTCTTGTTTGTTTGGAGGGGATGACTGTTTGGAAGGGAAAAGGATAGAAGAAATGAGATGAGGTGGGAGATTGGAAGATGGAGAAATGAAATCAACACTTGGGGCAACAAGTGAGGGGCTTGACTCTTGCCTCTGCTGAAATGATAAAGATTGAGGGAGTGAAAATGAAAGGCAGGGAGCTGGTGATTGAATTACCCATTGACAAGGTTGTCCCGCACTTTTCTCATAAGCCCCAATGTCCTCAATCCACTGCGTAAGCTGAGGCAAAGGCAACACTTCAACCATGAAGTCAAGCTTCTCTTGAGGGCTGTAATGTATTGGAAAAGGGCCTTCCCATGGAAAAGGTGCCCTGTAACCAATTCTAAATGCCTTCATTTAAGTTGTAGCTCTTGACTAAACCATGTTGATCTCCTTTTTTTGGATCTTCTCCAACAGACCAACATATTGCATTTGATTTTCTTTATTGTTTACATACCCCTGCTCTTGGAAAGCTCCATATCCAAACTGATTTTGGCACTGCTGCTCATAGGGGTAACCATGCTAATTTTGGATTTTCTCAAAATGTTGATTTGAAGGATTTGTAAAGCTCATTGGAGTTGGAATGTATTGCTACTACTGTAGATGTGAATTCCATGGTGGGAATGAAGTCATGATTGCACAACTTCATGGGATCAAAGAAGATGAAGGAGATGGAAGAAATAATGGGTGGAAATGGATGGGAAGAAGGTTTGTAACTCAGAGGATGGGTTGTTAACAAGATGGAGTCACCAGATGTGCTTGAAAGTGCCTCCAAAGGCTGAAATCTTCACCAAGAGCACATCGAACCTGATGAAGTGAAGTGGTAAGGTGCTTCAGACCTATCCCACCGGACGTGCCAAAATTTGTTAGTGCCAAATCATAACACCCCTAAATGAGCTCTAAAAATCTACTTTTCTAAGGAAAACTCATTTGGTGTGATTTTCATAACATTGGATCATTCCCCAAGCTGTGGGACTTGCAAATGGGAATGATCCTCCAAAGAAGGCTGGTTCCTCTTCCTAATCCTAGCACTAAACTACTTCTAAGGAAGTAAATGCAACTGTCTACTCCTAATATAACAATTCCAAGGGACCAAGGAGAGAGAGAGAGAGAGAGAGAGAGAGAGAGAGAGAGAGAGAGAGAGAGATCATGAAAATAAAGAAATCCTACACTACAGAGGTGATATCATCGAGAAAAGAGAACTACTGATCACAAACCCAACTGCTTGAAATGGAGAGAGGTGAGCAATGGAGAGGATGGATAGATGCATCACAGACCAAGGATAAAGTTCACATACAAAACCATTTCAAACCCCTTAAACACAACTCCTGAAACCTGAAATGGACATCAAAGATATGCACAATATACCCTATAATGGTGAGAGGTGAGAAGAGACAACAAAATGAGTGAAGGATGGACAAAACACATCACGAAAACAAATTTTATTGCTCCAGGAGTTCACATAGTACACCATTAATGGGAAAGAGGCAAGAAAATGCCATTACAAAGCCAAGGGAGGAGGCTTGAACTCCACATTCTACCCTGGAGAAGAAAGAGAGAGGGGGCAGGGAATAAGAATGAACAACAACCCTTTACAATGAATCATGCTCATGTATTTATAGATTTGATCATAGAGAAGAAAGAGAGAGGGAAGTGGGAAAAGTGGGTTGAAACTCAACCACTGCTATTAATGCTTCTGATAAAATATGCCCCAAATTCTTCTTTATTGCATAATTCCTTGATTCAGCACCTTGAAAGAAGAGGAAACAACGAAACAGATTGAATCCAATCTAGTTGTTGAGACAGATGGATCCTTCATTGAAGGACCGAAGATGTTTCCTCCATTTTCCTTTACCTAACCTCCTCAAATTAAAGTCTCAAACCTCCATGGCATAGGTGAGGCCAAGATCTTTCCAATGGTGTCAGATTTGCAATATTTCAAGTCCTGAGTCGAAATATATGCCCCTTCAAAGTTTGAATTGAGTCCATACAGGAGGGTGGGAAAACAACTTGAAAAATGGGTCCCCTTTGATATGGGACATGTGGCAGTCAGATTAGAGCAAAAATCAGGCTTGCGGGTCTGTAATTTATCTTTTCCCCTTTTCATAAAATGCAAAACTCAGAAAACCCCTGCGGCCCCTAAGCTCGGCCTTTTGATTCTGTTTGACCATTTTCCCCTACCTCTGTTTCATCCTGAGACATGTGGATATGCAATGCTTGTTTGAGCTTCTCTTTTTTGGATTCACCTTTTGAGGAGCATCATTAGGACACGTGGTTCCCTCTGCTGGCTCTTCCATGCTTAGTCGATTATGGATTATGTTATCCAATTTTGCACACCTGGCAAGATTGGACAAGGGGGTCCTGTCACATTCAAAATGAAATAATAGTCCCAGGAACCCACCTTCGGTTATTATCGAGATGCAATAATTAAAAAATAATTCCTAAATTGCATATGAAGAGATCACCTAGCATCGAAAGGCACCCAGTTGATCTTGACTCATTGAAGAGTTCAGGGTCGAGTTGTTAAAGAACCCGGTGTCAAATTGATAGTCATCTCGGAAATCATCTCAGTAGAGACTCTCAGTTGTAAGAGCTCGACGATGGTCTTGTTAATGCAAAATATAGCTCGTTGAAAATTGACAAATGAAAGGAACTGTACAAGGATCTCAGTGGAGATCGATGTAAAAAGATCTGAAGCCCAAGTCAGGGAGAGTCAAAGTCAACATGATGCCAGGTTTAATCCATTAAGACAGTGCTCGACCAACCACTTGAGAGAATTATCTTGTTTGACCGAGATGATATGAAATTATGTAGATATGGGAGGTTCAACATCATTGAATCTCGGGTTTGTAATTACATAATGGAAGGACTTCTATCGACCCAGGAAGATAGTATAAGCACCATCGAATACCAATGTAAAATTGAGTCAAACCGACATCTTAAAAAGAGCTGTGAATTATAATGGTGTTCAGACCTTCCTCGGCCGAGTATTTGGTACACAGGCAGTTGACATGTTGCAGTATAGTAAAGTTCTTTTGAGCACTTCCAACAAGCAGGTCGCCCAACTATGTTTTTATCTGTTTAGCATCGAATGCATCCTCAAATTCGGGATTCTCCTTCAAGATATTTTTATGAAAATCAATTAAGTGACAGTGAGAGTGTTACCGGGAGACCTGATGAAATTTATTACAAAGATTCTCTATCGAGACCTTACTGGTTTTACGATGTAATTCATGGAAGCGGATCTCATAGAGGTGTAACTGTTTCATATTAGAATATTCATGAGGCCTATTTTGCTTTGCAATTATATGAGCATCTTCAACAAGTCACTAAGTTCGCAGGCATAAAGGATTATGTTGAAATTATCACACCTTACAAGCTACAACTGAAATGTTTGCAATGAGAGTTTAATGTTATCCTCAAATCTGTTGAAGGAAAACTCGGCAGGAGAAGATTCATGAAAATCCTGCGTGCTAGTGGAAAAGTGGAGATCGGTGGCCATCTGTCCAAAATGAAATATGGCCAAATGATAACGAAACCCTACACTCCAATCCTGGATGTGGGAAATAAGGCGAGCATTGCCAAGGGAAATGATGTGATGTCAAGCCAATGAAAAGATTCCGTGAAGTGGAGAAATCGGGTCAAATTGCCAAGTTTACGTGGTAAAGCTGAAGCCAGGGCCTGTGGATTGATGTGGCCAAGCCGTTATGTGGGGATTCGGAGCTGGTATGCCAAATGGGAAATATTAAGATGGCATTCCAAGCTGTTCACTCCGCGTAGGGGAGAAAGCAGATCAAACTGCCAAGTGAAGACAATATGATGGCTATCCGTCATGAAAACCCCACGCAGATTGGAGGATCCGAGTCTTTGTGCGGGTCGCCAGGAGGTTAATGAGATAGTTTTGAATTGGAGTGTGTCATGGAGAAAACCATGCGACGTGATACTGATTTCAGTGGAGGCTACAGGCCGCTCGTCTCATTATGCAGATATTTGTCAAATGATATCGAGTAACATGGCGAGTGGGGGTCAGTGCTTGCAGTTCGAATGCATGGGAAAAGGAGAACATTTCGGAATCTATCATGAAGAATCACTCGGTTCACCACTGTGAGGAAAGAAAGTGGCTTCGTATCTCAGCCAACCAAGGTGATGCGTTAATGGCTCGGTCGTGGCTCATGTGTGGAGTGTTTGACAGGAAAGCAATGCTAAAAACTCGTCTAGATCGGTGGTCGCGAGACAAAATCCCACGCACAGGCAGTAGACAGGTTGCAGTACAGTAGAAGCCTTCCTTTTGAACACTTCCAGCAAACAGGTTGTCCAACCGTGTTGTTATCTGTTCAGTATCGAATGCATCCTCAAATTCGTAGGCTTATCCTTATTCTAAACTTAGATCAACAGATAGCTGCAGGAAACAAATATTCACTGCCGTATACGATGGATTGAAGTCACACTATTCAAGGCTTCATAAAAATTTCCCGAGTCAGGAGATGGAAGTTTAAAATGGTGCAGAATGAAACGATTCATATTGCTCAGCATGTTTTCTCCTAGAAATGAATTGAATGTGAAGATCAACTCTGAAATACCTGGTCAGCCGTTTTGCATGCTACATCCTTGTCACTTGTAAATGGTCTCTTTGAGAAACTCTGTGGGCAGTAGGCAATATTTATACCCTTCCATTATGTGTGTCTAATCAGACAATAATAGTATTCCTTTACCAGGTTCAAAGAAACTTGTTTTTAACAAATGGATGATTATACTGCAGTTTCAAGCTAATTTTATCTAGCTTTATTTCTATTAGCTTTGATCCACGACTAAGGAAGAATTCATATGGTTGTTACCTGTACATTTTTCCAAAGTCCTTTTGGTTGCCCCAATTGTTCAACGTATTTTTTTGAAGGGCTTATTTTATGTGTTGCAGAGTGTAACATAAAGGATATTTTTAGTTTCTGGAAAAATGAGTATATTGTGTAGCTCACATCTACCTATGCCATACTAAGATCCCAATAGTGGCATAATTGTTGATTGGAGCCGAGATTTCCGAGTGCACTACCAGAATACCGAAGGGCTTTTTGGCCAAAAAATCAGTCTTAAGGGTGTCTATCGACATGTTATGGGCATGAGCATGGGTCATCATCATGGCAGCATTAGGTCTTTATTGGTAATGGCATTTTCTCATCGTTTGGAAGGTACAATTGTGCTTATTATGGCCAAGCTAAAACATTCTTACTGCAAGTGTTATATGATAAGGAAGAACCGTGAGCATTGTGGTAAAACCATTCTTTTTAGAAATGTTGGGTTAAGCTCGACATTCAAGTGAGTTTGAGCCCAGGAAAGGTAAGATCGTTTGCTGGATGAAGAGCTCGGTGACTTCGCAGGGAGCTCGTCGGTGGAAAACTAGATGTGATGGAAGCTCAGTAGTATGGTGATGCCAAGTAGGTTGACTCCATGTGAAGTGATACAAAAAAGGGTGGCTCTGTGACGAATCTATACGTCAAAATTGAAGTCCGTCTTTTAATACAAATGAGATCACTCAGTGTGAATGAGCTCGAATTGGCATCAGAGTATGGAATTTAGTTAGGCCCTAAGAACAGTTCGTAGGCAGAGCTCATGATAAAGGTGGCGGGGTTTAAAAAAGAGAACATCAACTCATAAGAGAAGCTTAGTTGAGTTATAGATCAAGAGGGAGGACACGACAAAGAGCTTGCGGAGTGATCCGAGTTAGCATCAGTCGGTGTGGTGTAAAGTAACTTGACACGTTCTTTGGGAGTCGTGGGTGACCCAACTCTGGCATGGTTAGGTTTAGCTCAAAGGTGTTTAGGGTGAGCTCAATGTCTTTTGGAAGTGTCGTGGGCTAACTCAGCACATGGAGCTCGGCGTAAAGTTTGTTTTTTGAATATCGACATGGGGAGATTATTTGATGTGTGTAGGCAAAGTAGCTCAGTTCATAGTTGGAGCTAGGTGCGGCATGGAAGAACTCGAATTCAACTTGGTTAGTTGGCCCGGTAAGCGAACCACCGAGTTGGACTCATTTTTGGCCTTTTCTTCATGATCCCTCCTCCTCAGTACAAATTGGTCAAACGGGGGGTCCCACTAGTATTTTTAATTAAATTAATATTTTTTATTTAAATATTTTAATAATAATATTTATTATTATTATTTAAATATTTTATTTAAATATTATTTTAAGAAGACTAGGTCATCAGGCAATTAATGACCCATGATGGAACCTTCTCAGGTGGTTCAACTAACTGCAATAAATACATCATGGGCTTTCAATTTAGGAATGTAATTATGACCATTTCCTCTTCTTTCTCACATATTCTTCTATAAATGTAAGTTGGAAGCTCATTTCAAAGGGTTCCAACAGTTCAGACAAGTTGGATAGTTAGATATCTCAAGCGCCAGTGTATACATTTCAAGAATCCTCTCTCTTCTGCAAGTTGTTCTTGTGTGTTGAGAGAACTTTCAAGTCTCCTCTTCAAGACTGTAATGGTAACTATTGCCTCTTCTGAATGTATGATGCATTGTGCATGTTATTGAAGCAATAAAAGTGTGTGTTTTGTGACTAATCTCGGTCCTTTCATCCTTCTGTGGTTCTTTGTGCCTTTCTCCTACTTGAAGGTACACTGTACAAGTTTAAGTTCTATTACAGGTTCTTGGAGTTCTGTGCTTATCGAGTGGTGAAGTATTGCATGCAGTTGAGTTGTGGTGTCTGTTCACCCTTCTTGAGTTCATCGTTCTTTCACTAGGAAACTGGTATATTTCTCGGTCTGATAAAGTTTAACAAAGGGAACGCGTGTCTCTTAGTTTGTGGTATCCTGTACCCTCTCTAAGTTGCAGTAGGTGAAGTTGACCTGTGGTGCACACACCCTCTTCAAATTAACCCTTCCTGAATCTAAAGACAACCCTTTATCTGGTGCATTACCATCCCTAGTATAGTTTCATTTCTGTAAATTTCTTTCCCTAAAACCCCATGAAAATGTTAGCATAGGACTAGATAATCATTTTTGTTACACTAGGAGTAGTACAACACTTAGTTTAGGAAGAGGAAGTCGGCCTTCTCCGGAGGTTCACCTCAAACCCAAGTCCCACAGCTTGAGAGGTGATCCCATGTGTCCCAATCACACCGAACGTCCTATTCACATCCTGGCCATTCGGAGGGTGCAGTGATTTGGCGACAACAGATTCTTTCCTGAACAGTGCTGAGCCTAAAGGCTTTGAATCTTCGCTACTTCTTCTCTTTCTTGCTCCTAGATTCTCTGCGACACTTCTCAGCTGCCATTTCTGAGCCCACCTGTAACTTGTTTGATGAATTTAAGGCACATGTTCACTTAACAGAGCCATTTCTTCTCTTTCTTCTCACACATTGTCATTTAAACTTTTGCAGGCCCCGTCATTCCCATGTAGAGTCTCCCTATAACCTTGTTTGTCGTCCTGGAATGTGAGCTCGCGAGTATGAGTCATTTCCTTCATAATTTTCTTATGTGCAGGAGTTGTCTTGACCAAATTTTCCGGGGATGAATTTGGGATAATAGAAATCATTCTTTAATGTGGTATAGTCAATTACCATCTGATAGGTGTCATACTTCCTATACCAACTATGTGCACGTCCTTGCAATGTAGTTATAAAAGGGCTTTCCTTCCATTCTGGGGTAGTGATCCCCTTCACGTGCCATAGTAACTCACACATTTGCACATGCTCTATAGCATCTTCAATACCCATATAGTCTTGTAAGTGTAAAAAAATCTCAAAAAACACTTGGGGAGGTGGCTGGGGTCCTTGTCCTCCCGATCTAGAGCCTTGGTTCCGTTTGGTGTTTCCTTTGGTGTTCCCCCCACCAGATCCACTAAGTCCTGTTCCTCTCGACCCACCAGTTCCACCCCTACAGTCAGTAAAGGTTCTGAAATGGTCATGCCAAGGGTTCCCAATGTCCCGCTAAACTACGCGCCGATGGTCTGTGATAATGTCCCACTACTAGTAGTTTTCCCCGCGCTACTCCCAGACGCGATACCAAAATATGTTGTATTTGCACCTTACCCAAAGATTCCCCAAAATACTGGAAAGGATTGTGCAACCATGGATGTTCCAAATGAGAAATTATATCTCTTGAGTGCCGATCAGTTACTCCCACTGATACTAACTGGGTTAACAATACTTTTCCCTTGATTTGGAAAACCAAGCACTAGGGATTGGTCACTAAGTGGGTTTAGATGTGCACTGATGAATCTTCTTTCTCCATGTGAAAAACTCCCATCAAAAGTTAAAGGGGATTCTCTCCTGTGCTTGCAAAGATGGGGTAATATAGACTACTCAACTTCCATGTCATCTGCATGAACCTCAACTCCTTCCCGCAATGTCTACCTCCATAGGTCCATCACACTTGTAACCTCACATTATTTGGTCATCTCCCTTTCACGAGCTTGATTATACTTGATTCGTCTTTCCTCCCTTTCCTTTTCAGCCCCAATGTCCACCATCTTCCTCCACCCTAGCTTCCTCTCCTAGAGCTCAGAGAGCTTAGCCAACCATGGGGAATGATTCTAAACTCAAATTAACAACCAAGATCTTCATAGCTAGAGGAATAACACGCAAAAATGATCCCCTAGGCTCCCTTAAAAACTCAAACTCAGCAACCTCTGGGCAATATTATATCGAAATGACATATTCTGAAGTATAACTAGTCAACACCCTCTTCCACCAATGATTAATAGCACGCATCCAAGTCCGATATGTATCCTACAGCCTCTGATAGTCATCTTAGGCCCACGCGCACGATATATAGTACCAACTTGATTTGGATACGTATGTTGAAAGCCATTCATATAGTTCTACTGGGAGGCAACAAAAGAATGTCTCATATAGCTCATGTTATAGGTTCCCTTCTACCCATCTACGCGTATTGAATCAGATTCGGTGTTGAAACTCTAAGAAAACTTGTCCTCCATGCTCTTGAACCATGTTTCAAAACTTTCTAAGGTTAGGCGCTATGTCATCACACATCACAGGGAAAAATATGGATTCTATTTCTCACAACAACTTTGAAAAGAGGTCCTGGCAATGAAAGAAAAATGTAGTCATTTTTGTACCCTTCACAGAATAGGAAAATCCCATGCGTGCTAGCCTATCACCCAACAGGTGCTGGGTGCTCATCCGAGGCACACGCAGGAGATGAGTCAATCCTTTATGTGAGTTTTGTGAGGATGCATCATCTTAGAATAGACAATCAAATGCAAGACAAAAAATAACTAAATCACATTCTTATGATCTTAAGAAAAATTTGTCATCTTATTCTATGCAGGTAAGAGAAATAACAAGCAACATATGGAGATGATTTATACAAAAAGGAAATGCATGAGTATTGAACACAAATGATTGATAATGAAGCATTATATTCATACTATCAAAGTAATAACCCACATTACATCCCTTGAGGTCATAACAGATGCTCATATTATGCAGAGCCAAATCATGCAACAGAGTTATGTTATGCTCATCATATTACAAAGAAAAATGAGAATCCATCCCCTTCTGTATGCTATTGCTCACAGAGTTATCCTAATCCCTAGCCATAACATCCTCCACTCTGTTTTCTATAGGGCTTCACCTCTCTTCCACTCTCTCCTTTTCTTCTACTGGGCGCTTGTATATATAGCCTTGGCACCCACTGCCATGCCTTCCAGAAGTTACAGATCAATTGCCAAGTGTCGAAGTCATCCTCCATGGGAACATGCCTTCATAGATCTGAGCTCTCCACTCTCCATGATGATGCTCTTCTAGAAACCTCCAACGCATGCTTGAAATATTCCATTCTTGATCCCACAGTCACCAGGCTAACACCTTATCCACAAGGGTCATGCTTTTCTCGTGTGTTGCATAGGGTGCCAAAAATGGCTAAGTACAAAATCTGGTTTGCCTTGTGTGCCCTTCTTTTTATAGGTCCCATGCACCCACACCACACACCTTCTTGTACTTAGTTGATATTTTGGGGCCCAACACTCACTCCATCATGGAGTATGACATGTCTAGGCATGTGAGTTACACAACAGTCCCCATATGTAATTTTTTTTTTTAATCTATGAGTATGAGTAGACCATTTTTCTTTATGCATTCATTTTTTCCTTGAGTTTATGTTTTACTTGATAATTGGGTGGAATCACAATAGTATTTTCCACTTATTGTGCCAAAAACGCGAGTGGGAGATTATGAATGGTATGATTTTAGGGGGTTCATGAGAACACCCCCTTCACTCAAACACCCTTTGTGTGAAATACCATGTAAGAACCCTAAGGGAATTCGCATGAACACCCCCTTTTTACCCCTCTTTGGGTGAACCCCCTCTATATATAATGGTAGCAATGCCAAGGCTACCAATTATTTCCACCACTGAATCATTGCAGAGCTTGGCCCGAACCCTTGTTCGTTTGAACCTCTATACAAACATTCCAAATCAGATATTTCAATCTTTTTTATTTATTTATTTGAGTTTTTTTTTTCCAAAAATTGAAAAATAAGGTGGAGGTTTTCAACTTTTTTTTGAGAATAAAGTTAAAAACATGAAATTATAGCATTAATGGTTGCATGTTAGCTAAAAATGTATTCTAAATTGATTTTTACTTTTATTCTTTATAGTTTTTTGTGTCTTCTTCCGTAAATTTACATTTCCATGAATAGAATTGAATTAGGAGATAACCAAACTCTCATCTATTCTTCAGCAATCAAACTACAATTGGACCAACTACTAAAGTACATTGTGAAAATATATTAAAATACCTTCAAAAAATATAATTAAACTTAAAAACATTCAACCCCTTCAAACATCACTAGTCACTAAAAAATTTATGGATGAACTAAAATTTAGTGTGACATGCGATGTGGGGTATAATGAAGTGATAGGTAGACTTCTGGATAAGTAATTTGTTAAGATCTCGTGTTGGATGAGTTATGTAGGAAAATGGAAAAATCAAGTGATCTATTACGTAAAAAATGTACATGTAACCTTTGTGCACCTTTATTTATCCTAGATTTGTGACCTCTCAAGGCCAATTTCCTAACAATGATCAACTATGTTTATACTTCATTATGATGTTACATGTTGATATTCAAATAAACCGATAGGTGAACTATTTAGATATCCGTAATTATTTCGGGAAAGGGCATGAACGCATTATTACCAAGGCCTACATATCGATAGGAAAGAGATCCTCTTATTGTTGACGTGAGACAAATTCTAGAGAGGCCATGAACTTTCCTACCTGGATTTTAGGATGTTTGTACCTATGAAAGTGAGTGCATGAGGGTGTGAAATAGAGGATCTTTGGAGCATTTCTGATGAGACCCAACTTATCTCTTCTAACCATGTAGGTCAGTTTCTTTCAGAGACGGTGATATTAGTGATCTTGATAGATAGTAGAAATTCAGGCACGTAATGAGTTGTATGATCATGCACATTTGATATCACCTACTTAGGTCGATGTAGTTATAATGTTATATAGTTATGTCAGCTAGCACACATCATGTCTACGAACATATTGTAGTTATATGAGGTGAAAATTTCACTAGGACCATGAAATTCCACTATTAGGGGTGAATTAGGTTATTTAGAGTAGAGGACTACTTAGGGTAGCACATCTTCTGTTCAAGCTATAGATCATAATACCGAAAAAGCTTATAGTTGGACCTCCTGTTATTGTCCTATTGCGACACCAGATGTTCAATCACTATTTTATTCGGGGTGTGTGAAATTTAAACCCTAATTTTAATTAATATTTTATTTCATTATTACTTTACAATACAAGTATTTAAATAGATATATAAGATCTAGTGTTGACATGAAATATTAAACAGTGTACTTTTGTGTTTAGGCTTTGCTCCACGATATGTTGGTGAGCAGTTGTGGCACTTCCCAAACAAACATTTTATCCTTACATGAAATTTTCCTAGATCTTGAATGAGAAAAGCCATGATCACATCGACTTGATCTTCATGCCATAAGTCTTGGTTCATTACACATCATCTTTATTTCATACAGGTGTTGAGGTCATGGCTCAGATAGAGATGGTTGTAAGTGGTGGCCACATACATCTCGAGACACATTCCAGAGGTATATATGTAAAGTATATATATATGTGTTTTATGTTTTATATTTAATATAATCTAAAGTGTAATCTGTGAAATTAATGTTTTTATTCAAAACAATGTTTATCAAATTATTACATTTGAATTTTTTTTTGTTTCACAGAGGATCTACTAGAAAGAATTTTTACACATAGTGTAAATCTTCCCATTGTTCACCCACAGATAGATACAAAGGTAATCAATTAAATAGTTGTATGATATATTCAATTATTCAAAATTGTTTTAAGAATTTCACTTATATTTTAATACAATGTTATATATATGTATTCTGATGTGTACATTTACTTTTTATAAATGCAGGGTGTAGCATGGAGGATATTGAGGGATTCGATACTCACCCTAGTACACAATGGCAGAGATTATAGATGTATACATTCAATTTTCATGTACATGTATATAGTGTGTACATGAGATTTTGGCACATGACTCGGACATGTATATATAATTTTTGGGACATTATTTGTGTATAGACATTGTTTTTGTATATATGATTTATTGATATTTTCATGTTCAAAAATTGTTAATTTCACATGTATTTTGTTGATATATGTTGAAATTATCTCTATATCTAAATACATTAATGTGTGTTGAATACAACCTAGGATTTAAATAATTAGCCATAAAATAATATTCCATCCAAATAATTATAAAATCCGCAAGTCATCATTTATGACTTCATCACACACACACACAGACACATCACACACACAGACACACACATACACACACACACACACACACACACACAAAGTTTTTATCAACCATCATGAATCAATTATTTTAGTTTACACATCATAAGATGGGTTGTATACATTGAAATTAAACTAAAACATAGTTAATTGTCTGAAAAAAAAATCTTGACAAATATTTATGTCGATTACCATAAAAAGACGTCATATAAAATAAAAATCTAATGTGTCTCAGGATAAAAATGAAGGAAATTTTGTGTTTTGTAGTTTGCAATGACATAGAATAGATTAATATTTGTCCATGTCTAATTGTGAGACAAATAATTTCCCATATATTCATGGAATCAAAGTTTAGATCTATGGTCTACAACTCAAATTACAATTAGAAAATATGGAATTTTGATGGTTCTCTCCATTATCTTCTCAAGCTATTTTATCTAATCTA
Source organism: Taxus chinensis (assembly GCA_019776745.2). NCBI lineage: Eukaryota > Viridiplantae > Streptophyta > Pinopsida > Cupressales > Taxaceae > Taxus > Taxus chinensis. Next base: position 967,828,190 of record CM034147.1, read on the forward strand.
TTCATTTTCTTCAACCAAGGTTATACCATACTATAATTATTGGGAATAATTTATGCATGATTAATTCTAGAGTGTTATACATGATTGTATAGATTCAAATGTGATAAAATGCATTAAAATTTGTAAAAAAAGACAAGAAAAATATAAAAGGATTCACCAAAGAAGTGAAGCCATAGTCAATTTTTCTACCATTATTAAGGAACAAAATTATAACAAACACCATGTACATTGTTGGTTGTAGACATTGAAATCAAATTAAATTTTTGATACCTTACCCTTTTGATGGAGCCCATTATGAGCCAGTCTCCCAAATAAGTGTCAAAACATATGCCAAATGACCTAATGTCTACCATTGTAAGACATATTCCAGTAATGTTACAAAATACAAAAATATTGTGCAATTGGTCATTTAAGTCCTAATGCCACCTAAAGATTAAACAATCAAGGTAAAATTCCTAGTAATTTATTTTAAAAACATAATCAAAATCAACACAATAGTATAGCTATATAGAAGAACCTAGGAAAAACCCTTGATAACCATCATTATTTATGCACAAACACATTGTTATCTCACACTTACCCCACTTAGTGCCTCATTAATATGGCTACTACATATTCCATTCTTTGAAACATGGACACTACTATACCTCCTATATTTAATCATGCAAAAAATTTGATGTCGGGTATACCTACACCTTGTAGTGCTTGTTCATAAATAATCATACCCCCATAGTATGATGCCTTGTATAAAATGATGTAACCGTATGTATATTCTCCCATGAAATACACACATCCCACGTGGATTTAATCTATTAATATTGTTTCCTCATTAAGGTTTCCATTCATTCCTTTAGACAACACATAGCCAATATATTTAATGTGTTATAAAAAGCATATAAGGAATCACCAAACAAGTGATTCCATAGTAATTTTTTCTACCATTATTAAGGAATAAAATTCTAACAAACATCATGTACATTGTTGTTCGTAGAATTTAGAAGGAATTTAATATCAATGTTGATGCATATTTGTATTTAGAGGATTAAAGACTTGGGTATTTTTGACTCGATAATTTTTGTGGTAATGAAATTATATGAGGCAAGTTTTGGTCAAATGTATGATAAAAATGGACACTAGAGAAAGCAATCATAGTACCATAATATATATACTACAGATAACATCCATAGAATCAACTCACACCTAAATGTTTTTGGATTTCTATTGATTAATTAGAGGATATTATTTCCTCAAAATTGGGTGGTGTGAGTGGTTGTAATCCCATTTTAATATTTTTTAATTTTCCATAAGATCAAGTTATATTCAATATTATTCGATGCATGGAATCTTCTATGGATCTAGTGAAAGTAATTTTTTGACATTCGGCAATTAATTCTTCAATACAGTTCTTGCAAAAAAGATTTCAAATTTTATTGTTTTATAAGAGTTATTTCCCACCTCCAAAATATAGATGTTAATATTTAAATAATCACTAATCTTGAGTTTTATGTGTCAAATTATTATCTTGGTAAATAAAAAATTAATAGATATGTTGATGAATAGATTAATAAATATTATTTGAAATTTACATAGTTTAATCTTATAGATTGTTTGAGACCAAAATCTTCATTGTTCCACTTGTTGTGACTAATATCATTTTTCCTTCATCTCCCTGTTAGCATATGGATTTGCATGCATGCAAATGACATGCAACAGTGTGGGAACAAAGTCCCTCCTTAATGAAGGTGAGGCTTCCTTTATTGAAAACCAAAACCATATTTACATCTGTACATTCAAAATTATATGTGGGGGGTGTTTTGGAACATCAATGGAAAGAAAAGTGAATGAGGGAGATGGAATGGAATGAAGGAAAGGAGTGGAAAGGAATGAACTGAAAGAAAATGCAAGAGTTAGGTAAAACCAAAGCCTAATATTGCATGAAGAGGAAAGATGAATAACCAACACAAATAAAATGGAGATTGAGTTAGCTAAACAAGAAGGTGTAAAAGGGAACACACATGAGCAAGAAGATAATCAGAGCTTGATCACTGTGAACTAGAACAACTGATTAATAACGTTGAAAATAAGATCAAAGATAATATTTGCATGCAAGATTAAAACACATAACATCTATTGAACATAAGAACATCAAATGTTACAAGAGACAATAAATGAGACACAAAGTTTGTATTTCATTAACTCCAAAATGTTTTCACAAAAGAACACAAAGTTTCTTCCTGAAACAACGCTTGCATAAAAGTATTTTCTTCTTCTCTCTCAAAGTCACACTTTACAAATTAGCCCCTCACTTCCTTTTATAACCCAAAAGTTGGTTTTAAAGTAGTTAGGGTTTTACATGATCATTAAATAAGACACTTAAGTGAACTTTGACTTTTTCAAAAACTTTATTAAAGATAACCCAAAAATAGAAATTACTTAAAATATCCATAGTTTCCCAAAAAAAAATAACAACACCTATTAAAATATACAATAATAACTAGTGCCTTATCCATTGAAATGGGGTCTGCCTATCTCAAGCGTATGAGAAATGGACTCTCCCACTTCGTTAGATACCAAGAAAATTAACTCCCTGAACCGCCGATGAAATTAGGATCTGCCACTTTTTCCAGCTGAAAGGATCTAAACCTTCCCAAAGTTTCAAACATCTTTTCTTCTTTTGGAGGTTCATTTGGTCGAAGAATAGCCTCACAAAATACTTGCAATTCAAGAAATCTACTTGGCATATCATTTAAATTAACAATTTTGGATTGAGCGTTCTCAAATAAGTTCTTTAATTTGATGCACCGCTCCATCAAAAATGATGAGAAATTGTTGGCAGGAGTGTACATGTCCTTAAACAATTGTGAAAATTGCTCTTCCACCTACTCCGATGAACACCTTTGATTATACTCATTTACGAGGTTGCAAGGAATCTCAGCCATGAATTCTTGAATCAAGGAGAGTGAAGTGAAGGCTTTATTGCACATGCTTTCATAATGGATCATAGAATCCTCAAGAAGCATCTTTCTTGATTTAATATGTAGACACCAAAGAAAACATGTCCCTCGATGTTCAAATTCAAGAATTCCTTCAATAGCTAAAACTGAAGATTCCATACTTATCATCTCCTATAAACTAGGCAATATCTCATCCAAATTTGATATAGTAGAAAAAAAAGTTTCTTTGAAAGAAAGAATTGGATCAAGATACGCACTGGCATCTTCATGAAGCTTAACCGTGGTCTTGATTGTCCCCTGGCCTAAAACGAGAATATTTGAAAGCCAAGTTTTAGTGACATGGCCCAATGTGTTTATTTCTTTTGAAAAATTGAGAGTATATTCATCTGGGGCAGCCACTACATCAGGTACCGGGAAAGTGGATGATATGGGGTTTATCAAATGTTGAACATATTCCACCAATTGATTCTTTTCGGCCTTGAGCTGAGAGTTTTGAGACTTGCATTTCTCAAGTATCTTTAGCATGATATCAATTGAATCTTGAGCCATCGCCATGTCACTTTCTAATGTAGATATTCCAAGTCCAAGTCTAGAAACTTCATAGTCGACAGGTGTCATAACATCGCACTCTTTATCAACTTGTGGAATGGAAAGATCTGCAAATTTGTTTGGATCATTATCCACCATTATTTGAGAAAGCACCTTAGGCTTCTTAGGAATGGTGTCATTCGAAAGTTGGAAAAGGGCATCAAAATAAATGTCAATTGGCTTGACAACTCTCTTCCTTTTCTTCACTTCGGAATCAACCCAGGAAGGAGTATCATTCACTATTTCAGCATACAAAATCCTGGAGCTCGAAACAACATGCTCATTGTCCTTGACATCATAAGATCCTACAAGAACCATATCCACAACCTTGATTCAAGGAGAAATAACCTCAATATCCACCTCCTGGTCATTTGGGATATTTTGGGAAATCTCTTCATTAACTACATGCTCTGAGGCATCTGGTATTTGGATTACCTGCACCTGAGTGGATGCTTGTTCGAAGCAAGGATGAGGATCATTTGCCACTAGCTTTTGAGCACTATTAATGATATGGGTAGAAGAATCTCTACTTGAGGTAGAAAATTTGGACACACGTTCTCTTCCTTCTTCGGGGTTAGGATATTTAGATCTTTCTCCTTGTGACACGTTACTTGGTGAAGTGGATTTTGACAACCACTCCTTTCTTGCTTGTTGTGTATGATTGGATGGTACAAAGGTCAATTGAGAAAAGAATTTGGTTGTATGGAGGCCCCCTCGTAGTGGCAATTTTTGTGATCCCAAAACATGATCTGGAATTGATTGCAATTTTGCAGGTTCTCTGTCATACCAAGATATGCTTCTTTTAATAATTGGTTGATTCTTGCTATCAAGAGAAAATTCATCTCTTTTGGTCTAGTCGATTCGAGGCAATGGGGTAAAAGCAACTGCATCATATGAGGGATCAATGACATCATCATCATCATTTATGAATGAATTAAGAGGGCTCTTGATGTGGAAGGCCTTGATCTGAGCAAGTGTTAGGCGAGAGTACTGTCGTCTTCTTACCTCATGTTCGTCTGAACAAGAAGCCTAGAAATATTCCATGCTAGGATTATGTTGATAATTTTCTCCCATAATATTTTGCATATATCCATTGATATCAAACTGGGCTCTCTTCACATATGGATGGATGGTTATGAGAGTGAACTCTTTTTCCATGAGTTGTGCATTGAAAAGATTTGGACATTGGTATTCCCTGATTTGGATTGGGAAATGAATTCTTGAACAGTGCTTGTCACTAAGAAGGCAGTGAAATTGGAATAATTGTCGTGCCAGCTCCATTAATTCCCATCTGTCACTGACGTACTTAGGAAGTTTCCAACGGGGTACTAGTAAAGCCACTCACGTGAATGTAGGAAAAATATGAAAATTGAATAAACTAGGTTCCCCATTGGGAAATGACACTCATGGCTTCTTTAGAAAACCTTTCCTCAATATTCTGATTCAGGTTCTAAATCACATGGAAGGTGAATGCATCGTTGACTCTTCTAAAATGGTGAGAACTATTTTTGAAACTGAGTTGACGGTAATAATGAAAAACACTATTTGACAGCCCCATGACTCCTCTCATTTCAAGTCCCAAAATAGCTTTCTTCTTGCTACTGCATAAGTCAGATACGATGTCATGTAGAAGCATCCAGTCATCTTAACTTCTATCAATTGTTTGTGAAGGATGTTACTGATGATGGTGGCCCAATCCATAAACTCTTTCTTGGCTAGGATGATACAAATAAACTGATACATCCATGGGTGGAAAATCCTTGCAGAAGGTAGACCAAAAACTTGACTTAGGAGAGTAATCATATCCTCGATTTCTTCTGCGAACTCAATGTGGTATAGTTCTTTGGGAAGCCTGTCAATTTGAGGTTTCTTGGTTACTAACCAGTTGTTTAACCATCTTGCTCCATCATAGTGGTTCTTCATCCCATAATTTTTGTGCTGATTGGCGAGTGATATCTGCATTCTCAGGTTAGTCGGGTATGCCAAGCAATTCCTCAATGTGCTCTGGTGTGATTAAGAGGAAAGGCTCATGATTATCTTTAAAAATTCCTCATCTCTTAGGATCACAATGCTCCACGCAAGCAATAACCAATTCCGAACACTGCACCGAGATAGGAAATGTTGCTGCTTGGGGTAAACCACTATGGTAAAGTCTATCTGAGAAAATGGTTTTGCCTTCAATTTTCACCCACTCACAGAATTGTTGCATGTTGTTGTGACCCAAATTTGTATCATTGATGTTGTCATATGTTGACTTAATGGAACTGGGAGGGATAATTCCTTAAAATTCATACTTCAGGGTGGATTTCTTTGATTTATCCATTGGCTTCCTTGATCTTCCTATAGCTTTTTTAGATTTCTTGGCCATTATGAATTTCACAGAAGAATGAATCGGGCACGCAAAATAATGCAAGCGGGGTCGGGTCTCAGTCTCCAAAACCTCCGTCAATGCAAGAAAAATATGACTCACTTTAATTCTATTATTATTTTTATTATTATTTAAAAAAAACAATAATAATAAATAATAATCCCGGTTACAATTTTTATAAAGTGACAATATGAGTTCGATAGAGAGCTCAGATCAGTTTGAGATGAAACTTGATGTTGGAGGCAATAAAAATATCTCATTTTGATTTTCTTCATGTGTTTGATCATGCATGATCTCTCCCTTAGATTGATGTTTTTACATGTAACATGAAATGAAATCCTCGAACTTGAAGATAACTTCAGTCTCTATAAATTCCCTATGACAATCTTCTCTGGAAAATGCATTGGAATTAAAGATCTTTTTTAAAAAAAATTCAATCTGCCTTTCTTATCTTCCACATGGGCTTGTTCTTTCTGGCTGGGTGTTGCAATTCTTCTTCCCTTATTGGCTGTGTATTTCCTTGGACTGTTCTTCTTTAGAAAAATGTGTACTAATTGATTTTCTTGTCTTCTTTTACCCCATGCGTCGGCTTGGTTGAGGCCTAAAACCTGCTTTATTTCTTTTCTTATTTTGGCATGAGTTGTGCGTGGTGATTTCCTTCCTTGGCATGGATTTGGTATGATTGTACCTGCTATTGCATGGAGGTTTGGTTTAGATTTTTTGTGTGTGGTGATCTCCCCTTTGAAACCTACGTGAGAATCTCCTTAACCAATGCATGGAAATTTCCTTTTTTCCTTTATATTGTATACATCTCTCTCTCTCTCTCTAAAATATGCGCAGGTTTTTATCTCCCCATGTGGCCTGTTGACTTCTTTACCTGTTGTCTTCTTGCTTATGAAAATGTGGTACTTTTCTTTTTATTTTTGGACTGTATTCTAATTGATTCTCTTGCCTGCGTGGGAGCTTGTTTGACAGGTGCGTGGAGATATCTACTTAGCACATGGAAAACTGTTGTTGTAACCTCCTTCTGTCCCTTCCTACTATGTGGAAAATAGTCTTCCTTCACCTACACATGGGTCTTTGGTGGAATTTGTTTTCAATTTTGTTGTATTCTTCTATCCTCAGGCATGGAGGAATGTGTTTTCCTGAAAAAGGTGTTGATGTTTTCTCCTTAGGCGTGGGAAATTACTTTTCTCTATGGCTTGTGTGAGAGGGTTGTCTTGCTTTCTTTGTCTTTTTACCCTTTGGTTGCGTTGAAATTTATATTCCCTCTCCTTATCTCTTGCATGCGTGGAAACTTCTTGTGCTTGGGACTACGTGGAAATTATTAGGACTGTTATCCTTCAACAAAAATGTGGTGATCTTTAAACAGCTCCTGTGTGAAATGATTTCTTTGTCTTGGCTATATCTTTCTTTTGCATAAAACTTCTATGGCTGTCCTCTTGTATTTCTTCTTCACAATGGTGTTCGCAGTATTGTGGGATGTGATAAAAGATTATGACCTTCAGAAGAAATAAGAAGCAATCAAAAATCTTCGCACGACTATTTCCAACGAGTTTGACGGAGGAAGTTATGAGGATTAATCCAACTTCCTCTCTTCGCGGGTAGTGGAATTAATCGCCAGAGGGGAAATGGGGAAAGCAATGGCCAATTGCCAATGGGAATGGCAAAGTGGGTTGGCAATCTCCATTCAATTTCCCCATGTGGGAAATTGGGAGATTTCTTGCCCGTTTTCCAATCCATGATTTGGAAATTGGTGGAGAAAATCCCATAAGCGGGAAATTAAAAGAAGATTGCTAGGAAATGGGAAATCTAGGTTCGGGAAGTGAAATTGGCATTCCCAGTAGTTAGAAGCACAAAGCTTATTTTTAGTGCAAATCAGCGGCACCCCCTAAATGTCCTTTAGGTATGCAAGTGAGAATTGGGTCATTTAGTGTGATTGCACAACATTGAATCTTTTCCCCCAAGTGTCAGACTTGCAAAAAAAATGGGAAAAAACTCTCCAGATTAAAGGCTATTTCCTCTACTCCTCTGATCAGATCTATGCATGAAATTACAGAGGTTTAACTCAAAATCCTACTCTAATTCTGCCAAGAAGACAAGGATAGAAGAGAGAAAAGAAGATAAAACTAAACTAACAAGGTGATACACCAAAGGAGTGGTGAACATCTATTTTTGCATATTGACACAGATTATAAAATACAACACAAATCATGCACAAATTGCTAAAACTATAATGAAAGATCAGGATAGAGAAAACAACACAAGAAAGGATTGAAAATTCATTCACAGAGCTTGCAGTGTCATTTCCATTTTTAAATACAGTGCATTACAATAGCAAGGAGGTAGAAAACATGTTGCAGTCCTAAAAAAGGTCTGATTTTCCAAAAATCCACTTTCCAGGGTGGAGGGAGCCTGCAGAACATAAAAATGTCCAACCCTTTACAAATGAGCCAAATCTGGCTTTTACCAATGAAAACTTGAGCTCAGGAAGGAGAAACGTGGGAAAAATGAAAGGAATCATTCAACCACCAACCAGATCCATCAAAATAGCATGGGTACCCTTAAAATTTCATTCCCCAAGATTTTTGACCATGCTGGAGAAGAATGGAAGCCATACTGCATTAAAAACGGTGGTTGAATGCCAGTTCTTCTCTTTTCCCCATGCCAAAGGAATTTTTGATTTTTCTCTCACCAAACTCTACCAAAAAATAAAATTGAAGATTCCATCATGTAGAGGACTTCAATATCTTTCCAATGACACCAAAATCAAGAAAAAGAAAGCTCTAGATCGAAAGATATACCCCTTTGAAGATTTAGGGAAAAACAGGGCAAAAATTGTGTCGACGGGCCGAAACCCAAAATTTTTCCCCTTTTTTTGAATTTGGGAAAATTTTCCCAAAAAACTCCATGCCCCACTGCTCTTCTACCACGTGGCATTTTCCCATTGGTCTGTGGATTCAAATAGCCATTTTATGCCTTTTTGAATTTTGGAAAAAAATCCAAAATTCCTCCGCTAACCCATTATTTTACCGCCACGTGCCATTCTCCTATTCACTGGCGGGGGTGCGCTCCAAATTTTTCATTTCCTGCCAACCACTTTGGAAAAATTTCCAATTTTTCCCCATGCCCCCGACCTCCACTGATAACAGGACATGTGGCATATTTTTATTGGTTCGGGCCTTTGGTCAAAAAATTTCATCACGCCGTTTTCAAAATTTTTCTCAACCTAACCCCCACTGGTCTGACCTCTAATGCCACGTGGCAAATCTTCATTCACTGCGGGCCTTCAGGCCAAGATTTTTCTTTGCACCCTTAACAAATTTTGCCAAAAATACAAGGTTTACTCTGCCTCTCCGACTCCTGTCGGTTCCATGGACACGTGGCACGTTCCTATTCGCTTGCGGGGCTTTGGGCCAAAATTTTTCTTTATGCTCCCTGCCGACCCCTTTGGAAATTTTTCTAACTTACCTCTACTGAATTGCCATTCCACCACCACGTGGTACCTCTCTCATTGGTTGCGGCCCCTCCTAGGGAAAATTTCCCTCAAAAACTTTGCCAAGTCATAACTTGCAAAATACAAGGAGTTAGAAAGAAAATTTTACATTTCTGGAAAGGTGAGAAAATTCTCTATCTGATGAAGCAATTTCCAAGAAAATTTGAGTTCTTGAAAAGTGAAAAAATTTGATTGAGGAACAAGGAAGGAAGAAATGAAAGAGAAGTTAGCCAAAAATAAGCAAGGGGCTTATTTTGGATAACAATTTTGATGACTCAGAGGGGTCATCTGCCTACTGGATGAATGATCAACTACCTAAAGTAATCCATTGGGCATATGAAGTCATAAAATTAACTGCTTGGTACTCTCAACTAATTAGAAAATTTCTAGAAAGAATATTGTGAGAGTAGAATGTTACTTGATCTGTAACATGGCCTGCAAAGATGCATCCTTGGGACAAAAAATATTTTGCCAAAGCACTTAGGGAAAGGTGAAACTAAGCTACAACAAAACAATGTGCACAAGCACTTGGAGGAATTAAAATCTAAGATAATATGTACAAGGTGAAGAGTTTCCCTTCTAGTAGAAATGCTTTAGATGGATTCCATTAACTGGAATATACAGTTCTTCACCATCCAATGTAGAAAAATTGGAAGACATTGTTGTTCTTACATTTTATGAAAATGTAGGGGCCACTCCAAATGGCATAAAAATTTGAATGCCTTCCTAGATTTTCTCAGTCTGCATCCCATTTCATTACTAAATCTCCAACTTGGAAGGTTCTAGCCTTAGCTTTCCTATCAAAGGTTCTCTCGAACAAGGCTTGGTCCTTCTCCATTTTTTTGGTTTGCATGCTCTCTGATATCTTGGAACTCCATCAATTTTACATATCTAACCTCCATGGGTTCAAACTCCAATAATTCCAATTGCTTCATGAGTTCCAACATCGGCAACTCAAGTGACATAGGACAAGATCTGCTTCTCTTCCATAAACAAGTCTGAATGGAGAGTTACCTATGGATCTCTTGGGAGTTATCCTATCAGTCCATAAGGCTGATTTCAAGTTTAGTATGCCAAGTGCTCTGATTTTCATCAAGAGTCCTCTTGATGATCTTTAATAGGTTCTTGTTGGTATAATCAACTTGGCCATTGCCTTAAGGATAATAATTTGATGAAGTGCTCAAATAAATCTCATTCTTAACATCCCATTCAGTTACATTGGATCATATGAATGCCAATGCATTATCTAGATATTATAGTGGTAGGTACACCAAATTTGGTTATTATCCCCTCATAGAAGTCTAGAATGCTAGATTCATCTACCTCTTTGAGTGCCACCACCTCAGTCCATTTGGTGAAGTAGTCTGTTGCAGTTAGAATCCACTTGTTTCCTTGGCTTGAGTTTGGGTTAATGAATCCAGTGAATTCCAAACCCCATTGCATGAATGGCTGGTCAACTGAAAATTGGGTGCAATGGAAGGGCTGTTAATGTCTCCTTGCCTGTGAAGAATGCACAATTTTTGCATCTCTTGATCCATTCATAACAATCACTAAACACCTTGGGCCAATAATAGCCAACCCTTCATAATCTTGAGGGCTGTCACTCTTGGAGAAAAATGACCTCCAGCTGATCCATCATGGAACTCTTCTAACATTATCTTAATTTGATTTGTCCCAATGCATCTCAGCAGCACTCCATTGATATCCTTTTTGAACAGGACACCATCAACAAGTGCATATGGGACATAGCCTGCAATCTGAAGTGTCTTATTTTGGTTTTGTTCATCTTCTAGAGGGCATAAGGCTATTTGTAAGAAGTGCATTATGTCTTGGGTCCAACAAAGAGTGAGCATATCACCATTCTCTTCTTGAACACCTTTTTTTTCTTGGTTATCTTGCAATGTCAAAACAACATCCTTCCCATTGCTTTCTTCCATTGATTTTATCAAGACCAGCTACTCACACAATCCCTTTCCTTGGACCAGCTTGGTGACTTTGATGTCAATTTCATACTCCATGACACGAGGAATCCACCCTGCATTTTTTTCATTTAGGTCTTTGTTGAGGAGGAATTCCTTAATTCCCACATGAGAAACCAACAGTCAAACCTTGTTGTTTGAAACTAGATGCTTAAATTTCTTCAAGATCCTAATCACTGTAAGAACATACTTCTCAATAAAGGAATACCTCAACTCATAGTCCTCCAAGATTTGGCTAAAGAAGGTAATTGGATGCTCTACATTTTCTTTGTCCTACTGTACTAAAATTGTAGAAATTGTATCATCACCTCCAAATGCATAAAGGATAAAATCCTTAGAGAAATCTAGGTTAATGAGAGTTGTAGCTTGTGAGATAGCTCTACTTGATTGCCTCAAAACTTGCTTTACCTTCAGTTGTCCATTTGAAATCCATACTTTTCTTCAACATCATAGTTATTATCTTGACAAGGGTTGCAAAGTTTGTAACAAACCTTCTGAACAAAATTGATTCTTCCCAAGAAACTTTGAAGGGCCTTCTTGTGGCTCGGTAATGGTAGTGATTTTATTGCTTTAACCCTGTCTGGATCAATTGCTAATCCCTCTTTGGAAACAATGTCGCCTAGGATTTTTCCTTCATGAGCTAGGAAAATACATTTTTTGGGATTCAAGGATACTCCAAATCTTCTACATATTTGAAACACTTGTCTCAAATGAAAGAGATGATCTGCTGCACTTTTAGAAAATACAGTAATATCATCTAGGTATATCAGCACTAATTTGTTGATCAATCCCTTGAACGCCATATCCATTGCCCTTTGGAAGGTAGCTCTGGAATTAAAATAGCCGAAATGGCATTTTCCTATATGAATAGGTTCCCCATTTAGTGGTGAAGGCTATTTTGAACTGATCATCCTCCTTTACCATGATTTGATTATACCTTGAATAACCATCTAGCAATGAAAACCTCTCAGAGCCAACAAAAAATTACAAAGTCTTCTCCATAGAATGAAGTGTGTAATGATCCTTGAGGGATGCTCTATTCAAATCTCTAAAGACCACACACAATCTGATTTCTCCACTCTTCTTTCTAACTGGAACCAAGTTTGCAACCTAGTTTGAATTCTTGATAGGAAATATGATACTTGCCTCTAATTAACTTATTCAATTCCTTCTTCAAGAGAGGCTCCATGTGTGGATTGACTGACCTTTGTTTTTGCCTGATGGGTTTAGCACTTGGATCTAATTCAATTGTGTGTTAAGCTAGCTTGGTATTGAAACCTCTCAAGTCTTCATAGCTCCAAGAAAATATATCCAAGAACTCTTGGAAAAGTTACATGAACTCATAGCTTTTTTGTTTGATTGTCACTTTACCAATTTGAAGTGACTTTCCTTCTCCCACTGAGATGGGACACTAAATATTCTCTTTTGACTTGGATGTTTTCTTTCACCTTCCTAAATTGATCATTTAGGATTAAATATGGACTCCAAAGTGACAAATACTTTTGGCAATTTGTTGGTTCTCAGCTGTACCACTTGATCACCATATTGTTGTTCTAACTTTTCCTAATTTTTGGCTGAGAGCTCAACTTCTTCTTGTAAGAAATTGATGATTTGTTGGTCACTTTCAAACACTTGCCAAATTACATTATTGTCTAGCACTGATGGCCTTACAATCACATGAATTTTTGGCTACACTTTATCTTCCTTGATACTCTCCACAACATCAAAGGCTGCTCCAACTGTTGCAAGTCTATCAACAGCTCGGTTTTCTTTTATAGGGATGGAGTTGAGGCCAAAGCCTTCAAAATCCTCAATGAGGTCCCACACCCTATTCTTATAACACTTGAGTAGATCATGTTTAGCAGCATGTTGTCCTTTAACTTTATTAACAATCAGCTCACTATTACCAAATACCTCTAAGTTTTTGATACCTCTCTTTCTTGACCAATGCAATTCTTGTATCAAAGCTTCATATTCAGCAGTGTTGTTAGAACATGAAAAATGAAATATAAAAGCTGAATAATACTTAACTGCCTTGAGGTGAAACAAGCATAGCTCCCCCATGCATCTTTTCTACTTCATGATCCATCAAATAATAGTTGTCATACTTCATTGTCATCTTTATGGTTTGGCTTGGTGCTGCTAGGAATAGGCTGATTTTCTTCATGCATGTAATAAAATCCTAGTTCAAATTCCTTTATTTCCTTATAGGGATCAAAATCATGTACCTTTCTTTCCCATTCATCAAGATTCAAATATAGGATGCTTCCAACCTTGGTGTCAGCTTTATCGGTGCACTTAGATAATCCTCTTGATCAAATGTTGAACAGTTGACATTGATTAGGCTTGGAGTATGAGGATCAATGTGAAAATTTGCAATAGGTTCAGACCTAATTATGGCCTTAGTTCCATATATTGTTATAAAAAACATGTGTGAACAATCAACAGATGAATAGCCTCCAATTCTAGATATGAAATCCCTTGACAAACATAGGGCAAAAAGTGGTGGTAAATCTATCACTGATCACATCTTACAAAATAGTGACATTGGGGCATGCATGCAAAGTGAGGCTAAAATATCTAATTATGCCCAACTATTTTTATTGATATCCCATCCAATTGCACCACCCCTTTGGATATGAATTCATATTGGAGGCCCAGCTGATCAGCTATTTACTTGGGCATCACAAAACTACTTGCCACAGAATCAATCATATAATTGTGTACTAGTTTATCTCCAATGATTAATGAAACATAGAATGGAGGGGGCTTCAAAACTTTAACCTTGTCTGTCCTCCATGATTCCCTTGAGGCTAAGCAACACTCATGAGTACCTTCTCATGCATATGAGCTTGCTGATTTGAAGTTGACCAATTCTTCATGGCATCTTGTAGTAGATCCCTTTGGCCTGGGTTAAATAGTGATTCCCACATAGATATATTCACATTTTTCTTCTTCATTTGTTCAATGATGCTAAATGGGGATGAAACATCTCTTTGTCTTCCCCTTAGCCTACACACTCTTTTCTTATACATGGACTACAACTAGCTGGCATTTGAGCTGGTCTAGAAGGTGGCTTGGGCTGTTCTTACACATTTGGAACTGCATATTTTTCTTGCCAACACTTTGTGGAGTGATGGAAGGTTGTGGATCACCTAGAGCTAATGACTACCCTTCACCAATATTCCTCTTCTTTGACCACGTGTGTTAGCTGCTACATTCTAAGAAATTATTTGATTCATACCACAAAAATCTTCAGTCTACCAGTTCACGAAGTGTAGTCCTCATTTGGAGTTGTATTTTGCTGAGATGTTCCTTGTTGTTGGTTTGTTTCTTGACTCACCTCACTCTCAATGCCAGTTGTTGTCACCATAAAATCTTGGTTCAAAGAACCATTGAAGCACATAGACTAGTTGTGAGGTTCATTGCATGGGAAACACCAATCATACTCTTGAGCTATATTATTTTGCACTGGCATTAAGGCCTTAAAGGTAGATGTAGTATTGGGGTTATAGGGCTGAAATGGTCTATTGGTAGGAGGCCTTACTTGATTTTTATTTGCAACTAGATTGGGTGGCCTATTAGGCTTATATGGTTTCTTATTAGGTTGAGTTTAAGACTGATAAGAAGATCTAAAACTTTGGGCTTCCTGCCTCTTGAGTGTAACCATCTCATTGCCTAAATTTTGTCAATTGTTTCATGACTTCTTGAAGTTCATTTGAGGCACTAGAGGATGAAGTAGAAGTTTCATTTGAACTCTGATTTCTAGGAGTGGGAATAGGAGCTAAAGTAGGTGCTTGACTAGTGCTTGGGCTTTCCAATTTTGGATATAAGGGCATGGGAGGCCTAGGCAGCTAGTTTACCAGTCTTGGATCAAACAATTCTCAGCCCTAATGGCAATGCTATAAGCTGCAATTATATTTGCACCTCCCATGGATTGGATTAACATAGAAATATCAGAATTTAAAGCTTTGAGACAGTATACGAAAGCACCTTCAGTTGTTGTCCTTACTGCCATTGGAATTCTATCCCATGTCCTTTGAAATCTGAAATTGAATTTTGTTAGCTGCTCATTGGGAGCTCTCTTGATAGTTGTTAGTTGGTTCCAATAGAGACAAATTATCTCCCTTTTCTCCAAACTGTTCATGGAGAGATATGCACAACTGGTTCCAATTTTGGATAGAGCCTGCTCCAAGGACTCCTGAACCATTGCAAGGATTTCCCTTTGAATGAAGATGTTAGACAATTTGAAAGCAATTTACATCTCAACAATCTCATGGATTGCACAAACATTAGCAATATATTTGACACGATCACCAGGAGTGGTCTGATTTTCTCCTAGTAAAGTATGGAATGTTCTATCAATGCTACAACTAGAACTAGATTTTTTGCATTGAGAGCAAGTGGGATGCCACCAATGAAGTTGATATAAGGGTTGTTGTTGTACCATTCTGATTGGCCTGAGAAACCTTGTTGATTGGGTGAAAGGTCTACCAGGTGGAGGAGTTGATAAAGTTATATTTGGTGGAGATGGAGACCTTTGAATTCTTCTTCCTCTCTCTCTTCTTCTTGGGAATAACTACAGGTACTAAAAATAATCCCTCTTCTCTATGGCTCTTGACCTTGTTTGGATCCTTCTCATGAATATTTAGACTTGGACTGCTCAAACTAGTTGATTTTATCTCTTTGGAGTCGCTAGATATGCAAATCAGGGCTCTTTTTAAGCAAGAAACTTACAACAAATGCACATCAACTTTGTTTTAATGAATATGAAGACATCTAAGGTCCCACCGAGTGTGCCAAAATTGTTAGTGCAAATCAGTAGCACCCCCTAGATGACCTTCAGATCTGCAAGTGAGAAATGGGTCATCTAGTATTGATTGCACAACATTGAATATTTTCCCCAAGTGTGGGACTTAAAAAAAAATGGGAAAAAAACTCTCCAAATTAAAGGACTAGTTCCTCTACTCCTCTAATAAAATGTATACATGAAATTTCCAGAGGTTTAATTCAAAATACTACTCTAATTCTACCAAGGAGACAAGGATAGAAGAGAGAAAAGTAGATAAAACTAAACTAACAAGGTGATACACCAAAGGAGTGGTGAACATCTATCCCTATGTAGATTGACACATGGATTGTAAAAATGTGACACACATCATGCAAAAATTTCTAAAATTGTAATGAAGGATCAGAATGAAGCAAACAACATAAGAAAGGATTGAAAATTCATTCACAGAGCTTGCATTGTCATTTCCATTTTTAAATACAGTACATTACAAAAATAAGGAGGTAGAAAACATGTTGTAGTCCTAAAAAAGGTCTTATATTCCACAAATCCACTTGTCAGGGTGAAGGAGGGAGTCTGCAGAACATAAAAATGTCCAACCCTTTACAAATGAGCCAAATCTGGCTTTTAACAATGAAAACTCGAGCTCAGGAAGGAGAAACGCGGGAAAAATGAAAGGAATCATTCAACCACCAACCAGATCCATCAAAATATCATGGGTACCCTTAAAAGTTCATTCCCTAAGATTTTTGACAATGCTGGAGAAGAATGGAAGCCATACTGCATTAAAAATGGTGGTTGAATGTCAGTTCTGCTCTTTTCCCCATGCCAAAGGTGTTTTTGATTTTTCTCTCACCAAACTCCACCAAAAAATAAAATTGAAGATTCCATCATGTAGAGGACTTCAATATCTTTCCAATGACACCAAAATTGAGAAAAACCAAGCTCTTTATCAAAAGATATGCCCCTCTGAAGATTTAGGGCAAAACATGGCAAAAATCGGGTCAGCGGGCCGAAACCCAAAAATTTTCCCCTTTTTTTGAATTTGGGAAAATTTTCCCAAAAAACTCTGCACCCCGCCACTCCACTGCCATGTGGCGCTTTCCCATTGGTCCGCGGGTTCAAACGGCCATTTTACGCCTTTTTGAATTTTGGAAAAAATTCCAAAATTCCTCCGCTAACCCGCCATTTCACCGCCACATGCATTGTCCTATTCACTGGCGGGGGTGCGCTCCAAATTTTTCATTTCCTGCCGACCACTTTGGTAAAATTGCCAATTTCTCCTTGCGCCCTCGACCTCCGCCAAGAACATGGCACATTTTTATTGGTTCGGGGCTCTGGTTGAAAAATTTTATCGCGTCATTTTTGGAAATTTTCTCAACCTAACCCCCACCAGTCTGACCTCTGACGCCACGTGGTGCCTCTGCATTCACTGCGGGCCTTCGGGCCAAGATTTTTCTTTACACCCTTTACAAATTTTGGTAAAAAGACAAGGTTTACTCTGCCTCTCTGACTCCCACCGGTTCCATGGACATGTGACACATTCCTATTTGCTCATGGGGCTTTGGGCCAAAAATTTTATTTGTGCTCCCCGCTGACCTGCCATTCCACCGCCATGTGGCACTCTTCAATTAGTTGTGGACCTTCCCAGGGAAAATTTCCCTCAAAAACTCCACCGAGCCATAACTTACAAAATACAAGGAGTTAGAAGGAAAATTTTACCTTTCTGGAAAGGTGAGGAAATTCTCTATCTGATGAAGCCATTTCCATAAAATTTTGAGTGCCTAAAAAGTGGAAAAATTTGATTGAGGCACAAGGAAGGAAGGAATGAAAGGAAGTTAGTCAAAATAAGGAAGGGGCTTATTTTGGATAACACTTACTTCCCCGGCAATAAAATAAAAATTTGTTGAATGAATTTTAATCAACATTTATTTAATTAAATATTCCCAAGTTATTTAAAAAATAATTTTATCAAACAAAGAGCAATTAATTAATTAAATATTAATTAATTAATTTTAATGTAATTTAAAGCCTGGTGAGAGGAGTTCCTACCTGAAAAGGACAAAATGAAGACTGAAACGATCATGAAAAGGAGACGGTCGTCATGAGGGTGATAAACCACGCAAAGTAACACTTTTGAAAATTTTCAAAATTTCCATTTTTTATTTTTTAATTAATTTTGCGAAGTCAAAATTGGCTGATAACACTCCCTAAATGATTTCAATAACTATGCATAAATATCCCATATGGAAATCAATTATGGCCTTCAATTCAATGAAATCCAAGTAACTTTATAATTCCTCTATATTTTATCAATCTCCTTACTGTTGGCATGTGATTGATGATTTTTCATTGATGCAAAATACACATTAATGAAAAATCAAGATGCATGAGATCTAGAGGGAACAAAGTAAGAATGATGAAAATAAGAGAAGATGAGTTGAATTAGTAAGCCTAACTCATTTAGGCAGGCCTAATCTCTAGGCCTTGTTAGCAAGGTGACCTGGAATGGTGAAGTGAAGGCATGAGGAATATGGAAAAACATGGTACATGAATGAGAAACAATAATACATGTTTAAGGGCTTACATGATGAATAAAAAGTCATATATTATGAGTTATGGTGTAACCTAGCTCAATTAGGCCTTGTTCAAGGACCTAACAAAGTGTATGAAGAAAAATAAGCCATGTCAAGAAAAATCATACATAGAAGGTGTATAAGGACATTTCCAAGAGTCCTTATATGAAGCTACAGGTCATAAATAAACATTTGGAGGCATGTTTAGGGTCAATTCTATGATTGTCCTTGAGAACAAGCAAGAAATCATGCACAAATGAGATTGGTCAAGAAGGTATAGGTGCATTTATGATAAAAAAATCATTGGGACATTTAAAGGGAGTTTTTATAGTGTCGTGGTCCAAATTTTAGGAAAAAATGAAGAAGAATTTTGAAGTTATGAGGTTTTTAGTAAATTTGAACTCTTAGAATGCTCTGTCCCAGCTTGAAGGCCAAATTTGAGGAATTAAATGGTACATAAAACCTTTTCATGGTGTCCAAAAATATTCACCATAGTTAAAGCATTGAATTAAGATCCTTTTATAGGTATAATGAATTTAAATAATGGAGTGAGCTTCATGAATGAAGGTTAACAATGGAAGTCACTTCAAACCCTCCCCAAACCCTCATAATGGAGCGATAGAAAAAATATGGTTTGTTTGAGTGTGAAATGACCTAGTTCAAAAAAATTAATGATCTTGGTATGTAAATAAATCCTTCAAGCATATTCTAGCATTGGTGGCATGTTTTAAATCAGTTGTTAAGGTACTATTTTGCCCTTATTTTGAATAAGTTTGTAAGGATCAGACAACTATTCAATTATTTTTTTGTTTCTACCATGTGTCATGCAATGGTTTGTCATAAGGATTCAGTGCCTAGTTGGCATGTTTCTATAGGTTGCGTGTTGCACACTCAAGTCTGAGAGGTTGCCACATTGCACAATGACTAGCGCGGAAGAGTGCACAAGGTGCACACACTAGTAAGGGGCACAAGAAAACAAAATACTAGTGCATAAAAGAGGTACACGCAGAAGGGAATAAATGTACATACCTACAAAAGGATACAAGGCATAGGAATCCAAATGAAATTGTGCGTGAGGACTAGAGGAAAGGGCATGCAGAGAAAGTGAGAGGGAAAGGAAGTGTGCAACGTGAAAATGTAAACGTAAGATGCAAAAGGGAAGAATATGGACAAGGAAACTGAGTGGGAGGAAATGTGCATAGCTTAAAAGGAAGGTAATACACGTAAAAGGAATGCCAGAAGATTTAGTTTCTTTTGAGGAAAAATTAGAAGGTGTGTGCAACGACTAAGAAATAAAGTGGGCGTTCAAGAGAAAGGTGTGAAGCAAGTTTGAAAGGAGATAAAAGATATAGAGGGAAGTGGAAGCACATGTAAGCTACGCAAGGGGATGCGAAGGAAGAATAAATCACAAAGAAGAAGGAAGGGTGCGCAGGGGCATGTGGAAGAACTGTGACTAAGAAAATGGTGTCAGGGGGAAAACCGAAGTGTGCGCAACTTAAAATGTTTAAAATTCATAGCCAGAATGGGGATGTAAGTTGTCAAAATAACTAGGGGAGCTATTTTAGACAACAATTTGGTGAATTTTGGGGCCTTCTTCCTACTAGATGAAGAGACCAATAGTCTTAGAAGTATCCATTGGGCATGGATTCAGCTTGAGAATGTGAAATTTATGATTTGTAACTTGAAGAACACCCATTGAGTCACTTGAAGCATTGTCTGAACTCTAAAAAAATGTTTCTCTCATGTAAAGATATTTTTATTTGAATTATGAGAGCAGAAAAATGTGTGCGAACTTGTTGGGAATACCTTTTTGGAAACTGAACTATCATCTAAGGAAGCAACAAAGAGGGTGTGTGCAAGAGTTCACAATAGGAAAGGAAAAAATGCTAGGAAGAGCACGCTGAAAAATAAGAAACACAAAAACTATGTACAAAAGCTGAAAAATGTACATGTTCCAAGAGGAAACATATAGAGTGTGCATGAGCACTTGTTTTATTGAGAGAAAACCTAGACTAATCTATACTAATTAGAGACAAATGAAGCTCAAACAAATCTTGCAATAGGCGGGGAGAAGTAGTTGCCTTTCCTCGCAAGTTGAGACCATGTGACTAATTTGATGTTGAACATGGTCTGTAATTGTGCTCATGTGTAAATTTTCATACTATTTAAAAGAAGCTAAAACCTAATAACCTCAAAGAATTGATCAAATCTACACTAAATAATCAATAGAAGAGCTTAAAGAAACAACTTCTATCATTGCATGAAACAAGATTAGATCAAACTAACATGCCTAAGTTATTCCTACTCTTTAGATTACTAACTAAAACAAGAACTTAGGAAGATCAATTTAACAATCAAAGGGTGATTTTTTGTTTACTTAAAGAAGGTGAGTGAATCTCACTAAAATAGCTGCAAGGACATGTTTAGATCTTTCATTACTAACCTAACATGAAGAAATGGATGCAAGATGAAGCTATTGCAATGGAGGATGGCTTAATATAAAATTCTTCTAGCTTTAGGTAATGCAAATGAGTTGTTTTTGCCAAGATCTCTAAGGAGTCGAGATCTAAAATTGAAAGGAGAGAACTAGGATTATATTTATAGATTTCTATTTGGGGAGATGTGGAATTCTAGTGCATGTGGGACAAAAGGTGAGTCAAAAATCACTTTATGATTAGGAGTGGATATAAATTCTTTAGGCTAGTTAAGCTTGGTTTAGGCTAGTTAAATTTGATCATCAAGTGATTAGTGACTCATGAGAGTTCAGAAGAGTTTGATTAATCATATGTGATTGATTAATAGCCTAGGAAGCTTGCAAAAGTGATGTGGAGGGAAATAGGGAGATCTCAAATGGTTAAACGAGGGATGCCTAATTAATAAAAGGTGTTACTGGTGACATTAGTTAATTATAGAGGGATTATGACCGAAAGAATGTCATGAATGGGCATTCGATAATGGAGCAAAGAATAGTTATTTAATGATGTGTCCTTAATTGATCAAATTAGAGGAAATGTTAGGCGTGAGCAGATTCTAGGTGTCTAAATTTTCCCCTCTTTGGGGTGGCATAAATGACACCACTTCAAAGATAGTAGACAAGTATAAACAAGTAAATGTTTTGAAGGGGTAGAAGAAAAATTAGTAGAGTGAAGGATTCCCCCTCGAGTGTCGATGGGGTGATGCCCCCACCTGGCATGCCATGTATGTTCATGTGTAAATTAGTAAAGCTATAAGATTTGAAACTAAACACATAAGAGTTTCAAAGCTTTAAATTAATTTAACAAAAACCATCAAGATAAGAGATTATGGAGGATAAATTCTTCAACATGCATATAAATTTGAAAGCAGTCAAACTAACATGCCTAAATCTATCTCTACTCTTTGAATGCTAGCTTTGAAATGAACCTAAGAAGATCCTTAACAATAAAATATGATTGTTAGTATGATCCCAAGGTTTGAGAATGGAGTCTCACCAATAATGGCTTTAAGGCCATATGTTTTCTCTCCATATTACTCAAACTTGAGTTAATAGATGCACTATGAAGATATTAATTCAATATAAATTGGAAAAATGCTCAAGATCTTGTTAGGGCCCAGAATATTGGCTAAGGATGAGAAGGCATGTGGGCGCACAAGACCTGGTTGAAAAATGGCGTGCGGGTTGAATGCATGCATGGAAGGGTTATAGAAGGGTTTTACAGAACACGTAGCACGCACACGTAAGGAAAGATAGGTTTTGGACTTAGCCATATTCGATGTCTCAAGAAGCACACGAGAAAAGCATGACCCTTGTGGATAAGGTACCAGCCTACTGACTATAGGATCAAAAAGTGAATATTCCATGTATGGGATGGAAGGTTCCAGAAGAACATCATTACACAGAGTGGAGAGCTTGGATCAGAGGAGGCATGCTCCATTGGAATACCACTTGGACACTTGGAAGCCAATCTATTACCTCAAAAGGTATGGTGGTGAAGGCAGGAAAGCTATATATTGAGGTGCGTGGGTAGCAAGAAAGATAGAGAAGAGAGACGAGAGCATAGAGAGATATAGAGTCATCTTGGGAGAGCAGAGGTATGGGGAAAGAGGTGAAGCCCTACAGAAATACCATGGAGGATTCTATGGGTTGGGATTAGGAAAATATAGGAATCATGACACATTTAGAGGGATGGGTCTGCATTATTCTTTGTAATGTGATGAATGTAGTGTAGTTCCGATGCATGACTTGGCTCTGCATTGTTATATGAAGGTCTGTTGTGACTTTGAAGGATGTAATGTGGTTATTGAACATATTAATATGAATATAAGGCTCTATTCTGAATCACATATGTGTTCATGAGTACAATCCTTATGCATTTCCTTTATGAGTGAATCAGTTAGATATGTTACTTGTTATTTCTATTTTCTAGATGCATTGAGATGACAACTTGTCCTAGGTTCTCAGAATGATGCATGGTTTTTTTCTATTCATTTGCACTTAAATATATGTCATAAGATTATGCATTCTCACTAGACTCACATAAAGGAGAGACTCGGTGCTCGCATGTGCCTCAAGTGAGCACCCAACACCCACTGGGTGATAAGCCGGCATGCATGAGATTAGACTATTGGTCTAAGGGTATAAAAATATGACTACATCTTGGTTCTGTTGTCGGGAACCTCTTTTCAAAGTTGTTGTGAGAAATGGCATGCATCATTATCCATGTGATGGGTGATGACAGATCATAAGACCTTGGAAAGTTTTGAAGGATGGTTCGAAGAGCATGGAAGATGAGTTTTCTCAAAGATTCAGTACATTGGACCTGAGTTCGATGAGCGTAGATGGGTAGAAGCAGAACCTATACCATGTGCTATATGAGACATTCTTCTGATTGTTTATCTAGTAGAACTATATGAATGGCTTTCGGCATATGCATCGAGATCGAGATGGTACTACAGATCACATGTGTATGGACCCAAGATGACTATCAGAGGCTAGTAGGATGCAGATCTGACTTGGATGCATGTGTTGTTGATCAGTGGTGGAAGAGAGTGTTGACCAGTTATACTTTTGAATACGCTGATTTCTACATATTCTTGTCCCAGAATTTGTTGATTTTGAGTTTTTGAGGGAGCCCAGAGGATCATTTTTGTGTGTTATTCCTCTGGCTATGAATATTTTGGTCATTACCTTGAGTTTAGAGGCATTTCCCATGGTCAGTTTAAGCTTATCTAAGTGTTGGGAGAGGAAGCTAGGGTGAAGGAAGATGGTGGACATTGTGGATGAAAAGGAAAGGGAGGAGAGACAACTCAAGTATAGCGAAGCTCGTGAAAGAAAGATGACTAGACAACACGGGGTTGCAAGTGTGATGGACCTATGGAGGCAGAATGTTGTGGGAAGGAGTTGAGGTCCACACAGAGGATTTTGAAACTTGAGTAGTTTGTGTTACCCCATCTTGGAAAAAATGGGAGGGAAGCCCCTTCAAATTTTGATGAGATTTCATTACATGGAGAAAGGAGAGCCATTGGCGTGCATCTGAACCCACCTAGTGACCGACCCTTGGCACTTGGTTTTCCATATCAAGGGAGAAGTATTATTAACCTAGTTGGTATCAGTGGGAGTAACCGATCTGCACCCAAGAGATATAATTTCTCATTTAGAACATCCATGGCTACACAATCCATTCCTGTATTTGGGGGAATCTTTGGACAAGGTGCAAGTACGCAAGGTTTGGGTATCACATGTCTAGGAGTGGCATGAGGACACACAACTAGAAGTGGGACAATATCACAAACCATCAGCATGCGTAGTTCAGTGGGACATTGGGAACCCTTAGGTGTGACTACTTTATGCCCTTTACTGACTATAGGAGGTGCATCTGGTGGATCAGGAGGAACGAGACCTGGTGGATCCAGTGGATTTGGTGGAGGAGGAAACACTGGAGGTAACCAAGGCTCTGGATTGGGAGGACAAGGACCCCAACCACCTCCCCAGGTGTTTTTTGAGATGTCTTTGCACTTACCAGACTATAGGGGTATTGAAGATGTTGTAGAGCATGTGCACAAGTGTGAATTACTATGGCACGTGAAAGGAATCACTACCCCGGAGCGGAAGGCAAGTCCAGTTTGCAATGACATTACAAGGGCACATGCATAGTTCGTATAGGAAGTATGACCCCCATCAGATGGTGGTACATTACACTGCATATTAAATAATGCCTTCTTAGCAAAGTTCCATATCCCCATGAGTTTAAGCAGAAGAGAATTAGCACCCTGAAGGAGATACAACAGGGAATGGATAGAGAGTGTGAGGGAGTATGATGTGTGTTTCAAAACTCTTTTGTCTAAACTATCCTATGACATTCATCATTCTCAACATGCTCAATGGTTTTTTGGAGGATTGATAACACCGTTTAGGAGGGCTCTGATGCACAAGACTTTCACAGATCTGTGCAAGGCATTGGAAGCTTCCCTTCGAGGCCAAAGCTGTTGGGAGCATTGATACTGGTGTTAGTTCTTTTTCTAGAGGCTCAAATTGTTGTAATGGACAAGACCAGTTAGAGAAGTTATCTGTAAACTCACCGCACGAGGTTCGTAGTGTGCTTTGGTTTATAGACTATGAAGTGGAAGGGCATGCAAAGGATATTTTCCCTCGGAAGTTGGTACACACTATGGCAGTAGACTGTGAGATTTTCCATGGGGAACATGATGCAAGTAGGTGCCCCCTACTTAAAGCACGCAATCCATAAGAATGTTTCCTGTTATTGTAAGATTTGTGACCTCTATCGACTCATGATACCAAGGATTACAGAATGATTGATCATATCCATGATGTTATGGATCTTGGTGTGTGCACCAGACTAGCCTTGCAAGTAGTTCCAAGGATTATGACTGTCGTTATCAAAGGTGTGTAGATGGAGGAGCACATGGAAGAGGTTTTCATGTAGAGGATCTCATGGTCGCAATAACCATGGTGGAGGATAAAGTGAATTCTCACAAGGAACCTGTTATAATTGTGGATCTATCAGAGCATTAAAAATGTGAGTGTCCTAATCTGTTACAATGCTCATGGTACAGAAAGAAACATAAGTACAAATAATTTCCAAAGCTCTATAAATATATGAACCAACAACACCAGAAAGGACAAAGGTGTTGGGATGGTGAGCATCAAGAAGGCCAATTCACAGTGGATGCCACAAGTGGCGTTTGAGTCAAGGACTAGAAGCCTGTACTGGTGACATGCACGAGTAGAGGCCCCACACGCCAGGGAGATGCCAAGACAAAGGACACTAGTTTCAAGAGAGGAAGTGGTACATGGAAAGTATCCAGACCCCTGCTCATCAAAAGGAGGTATATCAAGAGACTATGGATGTCATTCGGAGTTTGTAAGGGGAGATCCAATGTCTAAAGGATAAATCAAAGTAGTTGGAGAAAAGGAAGAATGTCGAGGCTCCAAAGGATGACTTGGATGAAGTCAAGGAAGTATGTAGGATGTTAAGGCAAAAGAATATTATTTCCTTGCTAGGAGAATGGCTGAGGGAGAAGGTACCATGTACTACCGAAGTAGAGCGCAAAAGGCAGGTTTTACATGCAAACCTTCCTCCTCATAGCCTTGACTATGATAAGGAGATTACCTTGAATATAGTTGTTGATCGGATGGATCCTGAGTAATATCCTCATCAACATGAAAGTAGAGGTCAATGTTCTTACCTCTAGATGTCTAGACATCTAATGGGAAGGCCCATGCATTACAATCATCTTTGAATGTGTTGTATATGGAAAACAAGACCATGGAAATTATCATTGGAGTCCTGACTCATGCAGATTATTGTTGAGGTATATCAAGAGACTATGCAGACATCAGTTCTATGAGTTTGTAAGGGGAGATCCAATGTCTAAAGGATAAATGCAAAGCAGTTGGAGCAAAGGAAGAATGTCGAGGCTCCACAAGGATGACTTGGATGAAGTCAGTGGAAGTATGTAGGATGTTAAGGCAAAAGAATATTATTTCCTTGCTAGGAGAATGGCTGAGGGAAAAGGTACCATGCACCAGAGTAGAGCACAAAAGGTAGGTTTTGCATGCAAACCAATGTCCTCCTCATAGTCCATGACTATGATAAGGAGATTACCTTGAATGTAGTTGTTGATGGGTGGATCTTGAGATTACATATCCAAATCGTCAACACGGGAGTAGAGGTCACATGTTTCTGTACCTTAGATGCCTGACATCTAATCCTGAAGGCCAGCAGTATCAGCCATCTTTGATATGCTGTGAGTATACTGGAAAAAAAGACTCCATAGGCAATGCCAATTGGAGTCTCCTGAAGGATACAATCTATCACCATTCAAGGGGCCAAGTTCTACCTGAGAGCACTTCAAAGTCTTGGTGCCTCGCCAAGGCAGACAACTAGATATCCAGCATTGCTTGGGCGCTCATGGTGTTATAAGAATCAATGTTGACCTATACCTTTAACAAAGGGTATATGAGAATCTGAGAAAAAGGAGGAAAGGGTAGATCATATCCTTTTAACATATGGGAAGTCACCACCCTATACTAAGCACCTTAGGAGAAGTAAGTGTCACCTCCATGACAAAATCTATGTGTGCTCCATCAGAGATCCTGAAGATAATTCATCTACCATTGAGAGAGTCATCCAGTTTGAAGATGCAACAGCCCTTGAGTGATACCACTAGCATGGCATGTGACAATATGGGCATCATCAGGACTTATGAGTTTATCTGGGCAATAGTTGAGAGGATCCGTAATAAAGGTAACAAAAACACCCTCGGTCAAGCGATCTGGGAGAAAATAAGTTGCCTAAGTTACGCTGGAGGACCATATCTATGCAAGCCATTTTCTTATGATAAATGGAAACAATACAGTGGAAATACATGTAGGACGAGAGGAGGGGAATGCTCACCATTATAACCTACTCAGAACTATAGTACTTCTGGTCAGGTTGCACATCCATGAAGAGCTCTTGTCTTCATGGAATGGCATGAGGTAAGAATCTTCATTCTTCTATCAAGGTTCAACCAAGAGCATTACGCGCTTCTTCACTGTCAACTCATCAAGACTACTCATGGTAAAGAGACCGCCTCAGTTTTCTAGCTTATCCAAGTGTGTGAGAAGGCCTAGATTAGGGCAACTTAGCCATGAAGCGTTACTATCCAATTGTTATGGGTGCTTTAAATTTTATTCCACCTTACAAGGTATGTGCACACGCATGACTATATTCATTTGGAGATGTGTTGTCAAATAGGTAATTGGCAGGAGTTGGCGGCTAGATCTCATTCAATCCTCTGAGTATAGGAGTACCAATCCTTTTTCTAATAGATAGGGCGTTGCAAGTGATAACCAATGCCGGTTACAATGGGAGATTTAGTCACTATGACATAGGATAGGCTATTGGAGTTACTGGGTGAAGCCTTATTTGGAGACGTACCTCAACTTAACAGATTATCACCATTCAAAGGGCCCAAGTACAGCTTGAGCACGTGTGCACAAAAAAAGAAAAAGAAAAAATGGTCTATATAAGAGCATGGACAACTTTGGAGCGTTAACCATTCAGAAGGTACGCGCGATGGTGTTACATAGAACAATGCCAACTTATGCAGTTGAGCAATGCGCCTACCATGAGCCCTTGAAAACAAGGAAGAAAGGGTGATCATTCCATTGATAGATGGAGAAGTTAAAACCTTATTCTGAAGCTATCATTAGGAGAAGAAGTATTTGAAATAATCTGTGTAGACACCTATAATTACACCCAAGCAATTTAAATACTTAAATTGTGCTAATTATCCCCTTTCTCGCAAATCAACGACATATCGTCAAAAGCACTCATTTTCCCTCATATCATCATTAATTAATTACACTAAGCTAATTAATTAAGTTGCCTATCCAACAAATACCCTAATTAACGACCTTCCGTTAATAAATCACCCCTTCTACCTAGACTAATTAATTATTATTAATTAATTAGCTTTCCCTTCCATTTAACCAATAAATCAATATTTAATTGATTTAATCCCCTTATAATAGCCTAAATCGCACTAATATTCCTCTAATTGGCTTCTATAAGCTTACACCTACCTATTAATTAATCACCTTTGATTAATTAAAATACCCCCAACTCCCATGACTTGCTAAACATGTATTAAACCCTTCTAAAGTAAGGTTACCTTTAATAAAGCAACCTTATCCATTCCTAATCATGTTTTACCTTTATCCCACATTCATGAGAATGTGTTGAATCCTTTATCCTTTGGGCTATATAAAGAGCCCTCCACCTACCTTTTTACTTACACCTAAACTCCTTAGAGAGCAAATGCAAAGCATATAGCAAAGAGACTAAGAGCTTGCACCTTGCCCTTTTGAGAGTTCATCATCTTGAAGAGTTAAGCCTCTTTCTTAAAGTGCTTGGGTCATATGGGAGGTGTCAAAAGGGTCTTGTAGCCCAACTTTGATTAGCCCCCATTCCTAGGTTCTTGGAACATTAAGGACAACTATTTTGATAGCCATGGAGCTTACTTAGGTCCATTCATTTATTTGTTGTTAGAGAATAGAGGAGTTTAGATATTTAGCATTGTTAGTTTCAAAGTTTGTATTGATGAATGCTAGCATCTAACCCTTGTTTAATTCTTATCATGATGGTGTTTATGCTTTGTTTTAGCTAAATTGTAGAACTATTTTAGGTGGTAGTTCTTACTTCATTTGATTTAGCATTAAGAAAAGTATACATGCACACATTTGGCATGCCCGGTGGGACATACTCCATTGTCCTTTGCACTTAATTTCAAGTTTTTGTAGTTAAGTTTTATTTTTGGTTACTAACCCTCTTTTACACATGTTGATCTAACTTGTTTTTCTAACTTGTTTTGTTGAGTTTGCATGTGTTGGGTATTCCTTGTAGGTATAAAGGAGGTGAAGTGCTGTCAAAATTGGAATTGAGGGGAAAATTTCAAGATTTTTCCATGTTTTCATTTTTAGAGCTTACTTTTTCAACATTTTACATGCTAGTTTTGTCAATTTCTTGAAAATTTTCAATTCTTGAGCAGGTTAGTGTTTGATAGTGCTGAGTCTTCTATTTACATATTAATGTGGTGGGTTGCTGTCAAAATTTAATCTTGGTGAGAAAATTTCAAGATTTCTCCATGTTTTCATTTTTAGAGCTTACTTTTTCAACATTTTACATGCTAGTTTTGTCAATTTCTTGAAAATTTTCAATTCTTGAGCATGTAGGTTAGTGTTTGATAGTGTTGAGTCTTCTATTTACATATTAATGTGGTGGGTTGCTGTCAAAATTTAATCTTGGTGAGAAAATTTCAAGATTTCATCATGTTTTCATTTTTAGAGCTTACTTTTTCATCATTTTACATGCTAGTTTTGTCAATTTCTTGAAAATTTTCAATTCTTGAGCATATAAGTTAGTGTTTGATAGTGTTGAGTCTTCTATTTACATATTAATGTGGTGGGTTGCTGTCAAAATTTAAATCTTGGTGAGAAAATTTCAAGATTTCATCATGTTTTCATTTTTAGAGCTTACTTTTTCATCATTCTACATGCTAGTTTTGTCAATTTCTTGAAAATCTTAAATTCTTGAGCATGTATGTTAATGTTTGATAGCGTTGAGTCTTCTATTCATATATTAATGTGATGGGTTGTTGTCAAAATTGAATCTTGGTTGGAAAAAATTTCCCATTTTGTAGATTAAGGGACGTTTTTTTTGACATTTTTTGAGTGCATGTCAAGTGCACACCCATGAGCATAAGAGCATATGCGTAACCCATCTTCCGAAGGCCATAACTTTTGCTCCCGAACTCAAAATGACTCCATTTTTTTTTGCGTTGGAAAGGTATTGAAGTTAACTATGCAATGAAAACATAAATTTGGGATTTATACTTACAAAAATTGTAGGTTTTTCTATTATTTTAAAACTGGTCATTTTCTAACATGTCTAATGTTTTGATGAATGTTGTATTTCCATGCTTACTCGATTTAGACCAAAGCGTGTGTATGCTCTTCTCTTGCACCTTTTGGTGATCTTGAGAATCAAAAACAACTTTGATCTCTATCTTGTTAACATTGGGATTAAACTTGGAAACTTGATTATTCATTTTGCTTAAGGGAATGAACCTTTTACAAAGCATTTTTCAATGGTCCTTTGATTTGAAGTTTTCCATTTCTATATAGTTGGGATAAAGTTTGTGTATGCTCTTCTCTTGCACCTTAGGGTGATCTTGAGAATCAAAAGTAACTTTAGTCTTCATTTTATAACATTTGGTAAATTGGAAACTTCATCTTTCACTTTTGGTTTAAAGGAATGAACATTTATCAAGAATTTTGTATGGTTCATTGATTGAAAAGATTTTCTTTACTTTTTAGTTGGATTATTTTTTGTGTATGCTCTTCTCTTGCATCCTTGGATGATCTTGAGAATCAAAAGCAACTCTTAATCCTCTTTTAAATAATGTGATTTTCTTGGAGAACTACTAACGCTTAAGTGCAGGACCTAAAAACGCTTGTCAAAGAAAGGAGGAATCAAAACGAAATCAAAAACTACTAATACAGTTGTTATACAGGTTGCCAAAAGGTGTTCAATCAAACCACACCTAATTAAACAAGATAAAAAGAACAACATATTCAAAACACTGTATTGCAGGTTTCGGAAAAGGGTACGTCCCTCTCCGCTCAACTGGAACATAACCCCTTTGGCATAACGCCTTAAGCTACAACAATGGGGGTGGTTCCAGGAACCCCAAAGTAGTCCACGCAAGAGGGAACCTTGTGGACGAAACGGGAAGTGCTCCACACTACCTACTTGACTAGTGATTCCTTTGTGAGATAGCGTTATAGGTTGTCCGTTGAGGTGACCCCAGTGATAGTACACGTAGATGCACTAGTTGCCTACTGTTCTTGAAGGGGGTAAAGTAAAGCCGAGATACTCCCAAACTAGTCAGTGTGACTTTTTGGGTAAATCGCGCTCGCTCGTGGCAACTTTGTAACACCTAGGGCGAGAGAACCACCTAGGAGAATATACTTTGGCCAGGAGCCCACTTTGACCATTTTAAAACAGTGTTGAGTTGTGAACCTTCTTTTTGAGAAACGTGTGACGTATTACTTTCGCCTAGTTTTTACTTGCCTTAGGGCGAGGCGAAACTCTGCCGAAGTGAGGCTAGCATTTTTTGTCATTTTTTCTTGATTTATTTCCTTCATATTCTTTTGACACTTTGTTGATCAAAAGAGGTGTGATTACCTTTGTGTTGCCATTCGACTGTTTCTCTCACTTTTATGTCCATTTACGCCCATCCATGTTTGCGGCTGGGTTAGTTAAACGTCTAAAGTGAGTGGAGGCATTTTCACGTCATTTGGTAGCCATTGTGATCTTGATACCCACGTCAAGATCGTCATTGTAGTTAGGCGTGGTTCATCACTGCGGACTTCCATAGAGGAGTTAGCTTGTTTGTCTCGTATCATTACAATTTCGATATTTACGTCTTGTTTCTTGTAAACTCGACATAAATACCTATATTGTACGGTTACGCTGCACACATTCTTAACTATTCCTAGCTATACTTTGAGCATTTTTTTTGTTCGGTTTTATTATTACCTCGATTTCAAAAGGTGTTAGGCACTACCATTTGTGCATGTTATATCAATAACACCTCGATATCAATACTTCACTTTCTTGCAAAGTGGGTTAACATATCTTGGTGATATTGTTGTGTCATTCACAAATCGTAATTGACACTTTTTGAGATATAGGTCTTAATCAGACTTGAGCTTGCTCATCGTATATCTTGATTGGGAGATCGCATTTAACTTCATGTATTTACTTACGTCTTGTTCATTCCTTTGAACTTGGCATAAGTGGAGACATCTTGTTAATCATCTGGCGTCACAAATTACTTTAAAACGTAGTCTAGGAGGTACTTCATTTGATTAAGTTTTGATA
Organism: Taxus chinensis; assembly: GCA_019776745.2. Classification (NCBI taxonomy): domain Eukaryota; kingdom Viridiplantae; phylum Streptophyta; class Pinopsida; order Cupressales; family Taxaceae; genus Taxus; species Taxus chinensis. The sequence goes on from CM034147.1 coordinate 967,860,871, forward strand.
CCAAACGATTGTTTCATTGCTGACTTTATCACTCTATCACATTGGTATTCTCACACGGTTAATTTACTCTTAACACGTACATCTTGTGTTTTACTTGGGGGTAGTCATTGAATTTTGAACAAATCTACAACTTACCTTAGTGAAACTTATCACGAAAACATGGCTCCCAAGACGCGTCTAGGTTTAAAGAAACAAACATATGAGGAACAACAGGCGCAAGCTTGGGAAACCTCTAACAGACAAGGGTCAAACCCATTTATCGGACATGATCTAGGACCACTATTTTCTGCAGAAAAGGAAATAGAAGAAATGGTCGACCATAGTGGAAACGAATTAGAATCACCACACGCAGACTTTGATTTTGACCCCACTCTACTAGATGAGTTTCTCCTTAGAAATAAAGATAGAGTTTTGGCACGGGTCATGGAATTAGGGGCCAAATTGCCCACCGAGAATGAACCAATATTACCTACAAATGACACTACTAAGGAAGAACGCCCCCTTATCAATATGGAAGATATTTTAACAGGTGGGCATGCTTCCACTTCTTACGCAGAAAATGATAAAGTGGTAGGGCATAGAATACCCCTCATCAAAGTGCCACGAAGAAACAAGATAGAACATGAGACAGGGGAAGAACCTCCACAATACGAAGAGGAAGAACCTTTAGAAGAAGAAGAAACAAACCAAGTCACAATCCAACAACAACTCAGTAACCTAAGCCGACAACTAGCTTTGCTTACTTTCCAGGTACAGAAAGACACAAACAAGAACGTTCAAAAGTCAAAGCCTAAGTTTAGGATCCACGAACTCCATCGAGAAAACCAAGGAGAAGAAGACACAGGGTATCATCGTGTACACATCCCCGCTTCTCCCACTAAAGAACAATTGCTCGCACAAGAAGTGCAATCTATGAAAGCAACACTTGCTAGCATACAAGAAAGCAATATAGGGAGTATTAGGAAATACCAATACGAAGAACTATGCCCCTATCCTTTTGACAAGACAATGACCCTTCAACCCTTTCCAAAGAAATTTGATATGCCAAAGTTTGAAAAATACAAAGGAAAGGGAGACCCAAGGGATCATGTTAAAGATTTCTACATGGCATGTCAAGAGGTGTCTTATAGTGATAATTACCTTATCAGACTTTTTCCTAAGAGTCTCGGAGGTCAAGCATTGGAATGGTTTACGCGCTTACCACGAGGATCAATTTTCACCTGGCCAGAATTGGCGGAAAGATTCGTGCGTCATTTCTTCGTATAACATAGAGAGTGACATCACCATGGCAGACTTGTGCGGCACAAAACAACGCCCAAATGAGACCTTCGCCAGCTTCCTCCAACGATGGAGAGGGATAGCTAGTCGCTTCCCTTGCGCTTTCCCTGAGAAGCAGCTGGTCAGTATTTTCATCCCTAATCTCAACCCAGATATAGCTTTCCACCTCCAAATGCATTGTGTCCGCACCTTTGAGGAGGTTATCGAGAAAGGGATTCAAATAGAAAAGGCTCTCATTGCCAAAGGCACCCTCAAAACCCAATCTAAAGACAACCAAAGTGTCAAACCCGCTGAAAAGCCGAAGATCTTTAACAAAAACAAAAACGTGGTGGGAGACGGAATCACTGATTCCAAACGTGTTCAAACAGTCCAAACCAGTCAACCTTTTAAACTGACCAAGGGCCCAATTCAACCACCACCAAAGCGACGAACATTCACCTCCCTCAATGAGCTGTTGTCCGTCATACTAAAATAGTTGGATGTGGCCCACATGATGACCTATCCTACAACGCAACCGTTTGATGACAACGCTCCTAAACCTTCATGGTATAAGGAGCATGAATACTGTGAAATGCATCGCGTTAAAGGTCATAAAACAGACAAATGTTTGTGACTTCGCCACTATATTCAAGACCTCATTGACAACGGGGAGATAGAGGTGGATAACCCTAGCCACATGCAAACACCTAACGAGAAAATGGGGATTTATAAGGAACCATTCCCCAAGCATGATAAGTCAGAAAAGGCAAAACCGGATCAGGGAGAGTCATCCCAAACCTATAAAGCTGCAAATTACTTGTATACCAAAAGAGATAACAATCATTACGATTCGCTTATCGGATGTATTCACTCCCCTGCTGACCGTGTCAATACCATCCGGATCAAAGGAAAGGACTGCGCTGTGGTAACAAGGCGTGCACGCCTCGTGATTCTAGAACCCTCTCTGTTGACCCTGCAAACTGGTAAATATAACCTTTTAGAACAACTTGAGAGGACACCTGCTAAGATCTCAATCTTAGATCTTCTCAAGATATCCAATGTGCATAAGGACATTTTGTATCAAACTCTTCAGGGGTCGGGAGTGCCTTTAGAAGTCGATCCTGCGTACCTTCAAGCCACGGTGGCAAATATTGCACCAAGTGAGCATCTCACTTTCAACCATAGGGAGGTCCCTACCGAGAATCCTACACATAATCTTCCCTTATACATTGAGGTAGTTGTTACCCGCAGGAAAATCAAACGGGTGCTTGTGGATAACGGATCTGGATTGAACATCTGCACGCTTAAATTAGTCAAACAATTGGGACATACGGAAGAAGATCTTGAGTCCCATATCATCACTATCACCGCATACGACAACGCGGAAAGAGAGTCAGCAGGCACCATTACGCTGCCAATGGAGGTGGGCCCCACTTGCCATCAGACAAAGTTTCACGTCTTAGACTTGGAACTTCCATATAATATGCTTCTAGGCCGACCATGGATCCATGCCATGCAAGCAGTGCCATCAACATTTCATCAATGCATCAAGCTGAAGCATGAGGGACATACAGTAACAATACCAGGAGACTCAGAGCCCTTTGCTCATTGTAGAGATCTTAATAGCTTTGCATGAAAGGGTACATATGCATGTCCCTCCACAGATATAGTTGTCCCTCTTCATTCTGAGGCCATGGAATCTCGAGTAGATTCAAATTCTCTTAGTTCTTGCACTCATGGGGCATCTACTTCAACATCTCCATTTAATTCATGGGAGATGAAAATTCTGGAATATGGCTGTGGGGAGTATAATGTACAACAAGCGCTCTTGGTTTCTGACCTCTCCTTGTCGCCCAAGACTAGAGGTTGACCCAACTACCGCTTCAGGAGACCTAGAGAGGAACACACTATTGGGTCGTTCCTACCTGGAGGCTTGTTAGCTGAGGAAAAATTACTTGATCCACCTACTACTTGGGTCCCTGAGGACACTCAGCCATCTTGTTATCAAACCCCAGAATATGAAAAATCTAGCAGAATGATGTACTCCATGGGCTACAAAGGCCTAGGATGTGGGAGGAATGAACAAGGACAAAGAGAACCAGTCCCTCTTCCACATTTCAAAACAGAAAGATATGGCATTGGGATTCGCCCTTATGGAGCACACCCCAACGATTAAGATGCGACTTGTTCTGAGCATGAGGATAGCTCCGATTATCTAGACAGTGATACGGATTCCTGTTGTAGCCAATATGAGGATCTGGCCTCCACGAACCTTTTCATGAATAATGTTGTCCTAACCATCACCCCCACTGAACCAACCCTTGACCTTGTATACCCCTCCCTTGTTGAATGGGACCAACAACGTCACGTGCCACTAGATTTATTCGAGAACGACGAGGCTATTGCAGAGTTCATGGGCATAAGGGATACAATTCCCATTGGAGATCACAAGAAGGGTTTCTTTATCGACTTAGACACCTGCGCCTACTTCGGCGAGGAGGCTAAACTTCGTGGTCAGCAAAATTTAAAGAAAAGCGAGGGTAAGAGTTCTAAAGAAAAGCCTCGGCAAAAATCGAAGTCCAAGTCACACAGTGAAAACCTCTTTGAGGCATTGGCTGACAAACAAATAAGAAAATCAAAGGACAAACAAAGTGACCACGCCAAGGATGAAAATCTCGTAGAGACATCCTTGGATGAAGATCTCAACCTACCTCCCGATTCTATGCGTATGGAGGATTTATCAAAATTGTTAGTTGAAGAAACCATTGATGTCAATATTGGTACCGAAGAAGATCCCAAGATAGTAAAATTGGGAGCATCACTCTCAGCCAGAGAACAAAAGACGTTCACTATGCTACTGCGAGAGTTTATTGATGTGTTCGCATGGTCTTACAAAGACATGCCTAGCTTAGATCCAACTTTGGTCGTGCATAACCTGGTTGTGCACGCAGACGCTAAGCCTATCAAACAAAAGCTTCGAAAGATGCACCCAAGAGTGGCCTTGTTAGTTAAAGAAGAATTGGAAAGGTTGCTTGCAGCAGGATTCATCAGGCCAATTGATTATTCTGAATGGATATCGAACATTGTTCCTGTCCAGAAGAAACCTATTGGTATCTGAATTTGCACAGATTTTAGGGACATCAATAAAGCTTGCCCTAAAGATGACTTTCCGTTGCCCAACATTGACATGATTGTTGACTCGACCGCAGGGTATGAAATGCTATCACTTATGGATGGCTTTTCGGGTTATAATCAAATTAAGATCACTGAGGAAGACCAACACAAAACAACTTTCACAACTCCTTGGGGCACCTTCTGTTATCAGGTGATGCCATTTGGCCTTAAGAATGTGGGAGCAACTTATCAGCGGGCCATGACAGTAATATTTCACGATATGATTCATGACATCATGGAAGACTACGTAGACGACATCCTGGGAAAGTCCAAAACAAGAGAGGATCATCCTATCATTTTGCGGCGTATCTTTGAACGCCTGCGTGAATACAAAGTCAGGCTAAATCCAAAGAAGTGTGTCTTCGGTGTGCTATCTGGGAAACTATTAGGCTTCATCGTGTCAAGACGAGGTATTGAGGTAGACCCTGCTAAAGTGTTTGCCATCACAGAAATGCCTCCACCTGAGAATATCAAGCAACTGCGTAGCTTGCAAGGGAAAATTCAAGCCATTCACCACTTTATCTCCCAGCTTGCAGATAAATGTCACTCATTCACTCATTTGCTTAAGAAGGACATCGCTTTCATCTGGGGACCTGAGCAACAACAAGCCTTTGCTTTGCTTAAACAGTACCTGGCTAATCCACCTGTCCTCATGCCTCCCACTCCGGGAGAACCACTTTTGCTCTATATTTCCACTACGCAATACGCTATTGGTGCACTGCTCACCCAATATGACCTTAGCCATAAAGAGAAAGCAGTGTACTATCTGAGTCGCACCCTCATCACCTATGAACGTAATTATCCTCATATTGAAAAGGCTTGCTTGGCCGTTGTTTTTACCTTTCAGAAACTTCGCCATTACCTGCTAAATACTAAGACCAAGCTCATATCCAAGGTCGACCCACTCAAGTATTTGTTGTCCAAACCCGCCCTCACAGGTAGAATGGCTAATTGGATCATTCTACTCAGTGAGTTTGATATAGAATTTGTCCATCAAAAATCAATTAAAGGACAAGTACTTGCTGACCAGCTAGTGGAAGCACCTTTGCAAAGCACAGAACCTTTGAGTCTGGATCTGCCAGATGCATCTTTGCTCTACATTGAAGAATCTGTCGTATGGAAGATACATTTTGATGGATCTTTTACGTTTCATGGTTCAGGTGCAGGAGTGGTCCTTATTACTCCTTCGGGTGATCCTATACCATAGGCTTTCCACCTGGCCTTCCCTTGCACGAACAACATTGCGGAATATGAAGCACTCATTGCAGGGATGAAGCTAGCCATCAAGTGGAATATTCAACATGTTAAGGTTGTAGGTGATTCACAGCTAATCATCAAACAGGTTAATGATGAGTATAAAGTTAAGGATGACAAGCTCATACCTTACAAGAAGTTGGTGGAAACTCTAAAGGAGTATTTTGTGCACATTACCTTTGAGCAGATCCCAAGAGCGCAGAACAGATCGGCAGATGCTATGGCAACGGTGGGATCTATGCTTCGTATTCTGCCAGGGAACAATGATATGCCATTTTTCATAGAAAATCTACACCAACCCGCGTATGACGTACCGGAATCTTTCCTGGCTTGTGAGGTTGTTGGTCCCTATTCCCCGTGGTACGAACCCATTTTCACCTATCTTAAGGACAGTACTTTCCCTCCCAATATCTCCCATTCTGAAAAGCAAAGCCTGATTTTCCAGATAGCTCGTTACACCCTTTTAGGAGGTACACTTTATCGTCGTGGCTACGATGGGAATCTGTTACGTTGTCTGGATGTGACAGAGTCAATCCAGGCAATTAAAGAAGTACACGAAGGAGTATGCGGAGCACATACAAATGGAATGGTCTTGGCTAAGAAACTGTTAAGAGTAGGTTACTATTGGCCCACCATGGAAACTGATTGTTGTACTTATGTTAGAAAATGTGTGCTTTGCCAAAAGTATGGAAATTTCATCCATGCTCCATCGCAACCATTGCAACCAATCACTACCCCGTGGCCATTCTCCAAGTGGGGACTTGATCTAATAGGGAAGCTTACTCCTACCTCATCTGATGGTCATACACATATCATCACAGCTACAGAATACTTTACAAAATGGGTGGAGGTTGTCCCTTTAACCTATGTCACAGGAGCACAGATTTCTAAATTCATCATGAATCACATTATTTGCCGATATGGTATCCCTGCAGCCATTGTCACAGATAATGGGAAGTCATTTAAGAACAAAATTGTGAAAGGTCTTTGCCAACGGTTCCAAATCAGATTGAAATGGTCCACGCCATATTACCCTCAGGGTAATGGACAAGCTGAGGCAACAAACAAGACTTTGGTAAGGATAATGGAGAAGATGGTTAGCAAAACTGGTTCGAAACTGGCACCTACAAATCCACCCAGCCCTCTGGGCCTACCGAACATCAATTCACACTCCTACGGGTGCGACGCCATATTCCCTAGTGTTCGGGACAGAATCTATCATCCCTTTAGAGATTGAACTCCCATCCCTGCGAATTTCTCTTCGAGACTATTTGGATAAGGATGAAGATTACCGAGTGGCAAGATTGGCTGAATTAGAGCTCCTGGATGAGAGGCGCATTCGCGCTCTTAATCACCTGAAGGTATATCAACACAGAATCTCCCGCAACTACAACAAGAGAATCATCCCTCGCCAGTTTGAGGTGGGTGATTTAGTTATGAAGGAGAACCAGTTCAACACCAGAGCAGAGCGAGAAAAGAAAGGGAAGTTTGAACCACACTGGTTAGGACCCTATGTCATAGTTGCCAAGTATGGCACAGGGGCATACAAGTTGGCTCACCCCAATGGTGATGAGCTCTAGGAGCCCATGAATTCCATGCATCTTAAGAGGTTTTATGCCTAAACATGGCACAAGAAAGTCATAAAAATCACAAAAAAATATAAAAACATCAAAAAAAAAAACAAATCAAAAAAAGAAAAAGAGAAAACAGGTCGTCCACTAGTGAAAACCACGCAATTGTGGCACTTTGGACAAGTCCTTGGGTGAAAACCGGTTTCCGGCGCCTCGGGAGGATTCGTTGTTCACAAGCATTCTGTATTAGAAGGGTAGTTGTCTTTGTCCTGGACCTGGTTCTACCTTCGAGTTTCCTTGTGCACACCATCTAGTCCAGCCTTGATCTGGCTTTGCCTTCTTCTATTCGTCTATAAGGGACGTGGTCTTTCGTTATTTCCCATCTTACGCTGGGGGCAACTCAACGACTTCACCTTCTTGTTCATAAGCGCGTGGCTTCTGCCCTTGTATATTCCCCACCTAACGCTGGGGGCATCCATGCTTTCTTGGTTACCTGCACATAGCTTTGGAAAACTGTTAAAAACACAAAAACAATAGAAACATTGTTTTGAGAAAACACAAAAACAATAGAAAATTGTTTCACAAAACACAAAAACAATAGAACATTGTTTTCACAAAACACAAAAACAATAGAAAATTGTTTCACAAAACACAAAAACAATAGAAAATTGTTTCGAGACAAAACACAAAAACAATAGAAAATTGTTTCGAGAAAAACAACAAAAACAATAGAACATTGTTTCGAGAAAACATATATATATATATATATATCAAAAAAATCTAAAAACAAGGCAAAATTTTTCAAAAAATTCCTAAAAAGTAAAACACCCTACAAAATGGTAACTTGCTTCTTACGGTTGAAACTTGTGTCTTGCGCATGGTATTTTCTCCATATCCTATTGGTTTGTCTCACATCTTCCCCGATTAATATGACTCACGGATCACTGGATTCACAACCATTCACAAAAGCTAGCTGCTTGCTTCGTCTGTACTCTGGGGCACTTTTGGTTGCCTGGTGCTGTTTCGTTGTGCACAAATGCTTTTCATGGACCCCGTGTCCATTTTCATTTCCCCTTGCATGTATCCTTGCTTGGGGCATCATTTTTAACCCTTGTCTTCAATCATGAACTTGTGGATCTCTTTAGCACTGATAACAAAACATTTGTACAACTGTCTTGACCGTTGTTGGGTTAGATATGTGCGTTTGTACTTGTTTTCCCTATTATATGATCTTGTTTCCTTCTCGTATTGCATTGCATTATTGTATGTTGCATGGAGTTGGTACTTTCATCAATGGACAATTGTTCGTAGTATGGCTTTTCATGTCATTCTACCTTTGTCATATGCTTATATTTTTCATGAGGACCGATGATGTAGTTCCTATGGCAATATGATGACATCAAATTTGTTCCAAACAAATAAGCGGCTAGAGGTTAAGCTCTTCTCTCCCCTCGTCCATATTTCTTCTACACGACTTCCCTTTCACCCCTAATTCTCCCTCTCCTCGAGGCATCCTGCCTCTTCCCCATTCTTCTGCCTACTTCTCATATTTTTTGATCGTCGATCAGCTTCCTACATCACCCCATCGACACTCGAGGGGGCATCTCTCCCTCCTACTAATTTTTCTTCTATCCCTTCAAAATCTCTTCTATCTACTATCTTTGAAGTGGCATCACTTACGCCACCCCAAAGAGGGGCAAATGTAGACACCTATAATTATGCCCAAACAATTTAAATACTTTAATTGTGCTAATTATCCCCTTTCTCGCAAATCAACGACATATCATCAAAAACACTCATTTTCCCTCATATCATCATTAATTAATTACACTAAGCTAATTAATTAAGTTGCCTATCCAAAAAATACCCTAATTAATGACCTTCCGTTAATAAATCACCCCTTCTACCTAGACTAATTAATTATTATTAATTAATTAGCTTTCCCTTCCATTTAACCAATAAATCAATATTTAATTGATTTAATCCCCTTATAATAGCCTAAATCACACTAATATTCCTCTAATTGGCTTCTATAAGCTTACACCTACCTATTAATTAATCACCTTTGATTAATTAAAATACCCCCAACTCCCATGACTTGCTAAACATGTATTAAACCCTTCTAAAGTAAGGTTACCTTTAATAAAGCAACCTTATCCATCCCTAATCATGTTTTACCTTTATCCCACATTCATGAGAATGTGTTGAATCCTTTATCCTTTGGGCTATATAAAGAGCCCTCCACCTACCTTTTTACTTACACCTAAACTCCTTAGAGAGCAAATGCAAAGCATATAGCAAAGAGACTAAGAGCTTGCACCTTGCCCTTTTGGGAGTTCATCATCTTGAAGAGTTAAGCCTCTTTCTTAAAGTGCTTGGGTCATATGGGAGGTGTCAAAAGGGTCTTGTAGCCCAACTTTGATTAGCCCCCATTCCTAGGTTCTTGGAACATTAAGGACAACTATTTTGATAACCATGGAGCTTACTTAGTTCCATTCATTTATTTGTTGTTATAGAATAGAGGAGTTTAGATATTTAGCATTGTTAGTTTCAAATTTTGTATTGATGAATGCTATCATCTAACCCTTGTTTAATTCTTATCATGATGGTGTTTATGCTTTGTTTTAGCTAAATTGTAGAACTATTTTAGGTGGTAGTTCTTGCTTCATTTGATTTAGCATTAAGCAAAGTATACATGCACACAATGTGCACTCCAACAGAGATCTTGAGATGATTCATCCCACTGAGGGAGTCATCCAGTTTGAAGATGCTCAGTCCTTGAGTGATACCACTAGTGTGGCATGCGAAAATTGGGTGCATGGGACTTATGATTTTATTGGGTGACAGTTGAGAGAGGATCTGTAATAAGGGTAATAAAGGCACACTCAATCAAGTGCCTAGGAGGAAAGAATTTTCCAAGTTACTCTGGAGGAGCATACCCTAAAATTTTATTGCGGGAAATGGAGGTTCAGTGGAAGAATGAAGACGAGATAAGAGGAATGCTTAGTTACAACCTACTTAGAAATGTAGTGCGTTGGTGGGATACACATCGAGAGAACCTACTAGAGTGGTGTGAGGTAAGAATCACATTTTCTGTAAGGTTCTACACGAGCAATGTGCCCATGGTCATACAAGACTACCATGGTAAAGAGACCGCATCATTTCATATCCAAGCATGTGAGAAGGCCTGGATGGGAAGCACAAAAGCATTACAACCTTTTTTATGGGTGCATAAGTTGTATTCCACCTTACAAGGATGTGTGTGTGCTTGGTATATTCATTTGGAGATGTGTTGTCAAAAAGGTAATTGGCAGGAGTTGGCGGATGATCTCATTCAACATTTCAATGATAGGAGTCCCAGACCATCAATAGATTGGGCGTTGTAAGTAATAGATTGCCTTATGATGGGAGATAGTGCTATGGTAGAGGATAGGGTATTGGAGTTACTGGGTGAGCCTTATTTGGAGACATGCCTCAATGAAGAGGAATCAAAGGAAGTATACCTTGAGTGCACATGCATAGAAAAAGAAAAAGGAAATATGGTCTATGTAGTAGATGGAAAAGAAATGGAGTCTTTGAATGTTAGCCACTCTCAAGGTATGTGTGAAGTCATAGATAGCACTAATGAGTGAGCCTACCATGAGCCCTTTAAGACAAAGAAGTTAACATTGGGACATAAAAAAAACCTAAGGAAGCTATCATTGGGGACTATTGGTCGGAAAAAGAAGTTTCAAAGGTCATTTATCTATTACACGAGTTCTAGGATTTATTCCCTCCCTGATATCATGAACTCAAAGGCATCCACCATTCCTTGGGGGAGATGAAGATCAATGCACACCCAATTTAGAAGAGGCCTTATCGGATGAATCCAAATTTATGCGTATGCTTCAAGGACAAAATAGACAAGATGATAGCATCTGGTATCATTGAGGCAGTGGAAGAATATGAGTGGATAATCCCAATGGTTATCGGTATCAAGAAGGATGGTAGGATGAGAATTTGTGTTAACTAAAGGGATCTGAATGTAGTATGTGTCATCGATCCTCTTCCAACCCCCTTTACTGAAGAAATTTTGGAGGGAGCAGCTGGGTGTGAAGTCTACTCTTTTATGGATGGGTTCTCAGGGTATCACTAGGTCGGGATTGCAAAGGAAGACCAGAGAAAGACAACTTACACCATTGAATGGGGAATTTTTTCCTACACGGTCATACCTTTTGGGTTGAAGAATGCATATGTTGTGTTCTCATGCATCTTGGTACAAGAATTTCAGGACTTCATCCATAAATTTCTTCAAGTTTATGTGGATGATTGGACAGTGTATGGGTTGGTGAAAGAACATTGTGAAAATTTGAGGCTGATGTTTGAGAGATGTTGGCAATTTAGGATACCCCCCAACGTTAAGAAATGTGTCTTTGCTACTCTAGTTGGAACCTTGTTAGGACATATTATATGCAAAGAAGGCTTAATAGTGGATCCCACCAAATTTACAGTTATTGTGGAATTAGGGGAGCCTACTAATCAAAGCGTAGTGCATGGAATCCTTGTGTATATGGGGTATTACAGGAAATTCGTCAAGGGGTATGCCAAGATTGCCATGCCTTTAGAGGAATTGCTAAAGCACGAGAGCACCTTTTACCGGGGAGAGATGCATCAGAAGGCATTTGACACTTTGAAGTATATACTTGTCACGATTCCCATCTTACATTTTCCTTCTTGGGATAAGCATTTCCATGTGCATGTTGATGCCTAAGGGAAAACTATGGGAGTAGTACAAGCACAACCTGGTGAGGGAATTGTTGATCATCCCTTGTGTTTTACAAGTAGAAAGTTGACACAAGCAGAATAAAATTACACAACTATTGAGCGCAAATCATTTTCCATGATCTACGTGCTGCACAAGTTCATCCAGTATCTGTTGGCAACACCATTTATATTCTACATGAACCACATGGCATTGAAGTACTTATTCAATAAACCTGTGCGGTAAGGGAAAATTTGACGTTGGATCCTATTATTTCAAGAATTTGAGTTCATATTGTTTGTAAAACTAGGAAAGAGTAATTAATGACTTGCCCACTTATCAAGGTTTGATTCAGGGGAGGATACACAAAGCATTGAGGATACCATGGTAGACATGCAACTGTTTAGGTTTCGGTGTGCATCCTTAGACTTGGAAGATATCATAGTATTCTTGAAAATAGGTGTGGCATTGGAAGGGATTAAGGCTCTGGAGAGAAAGTATTTAGCAATACGCAACACACCCTACATGTTGATTAGTGGAGATCTGTATAAGTTAGGTTGTGATGAGGTTCTACGCTGATGTGTATTGGAGCATGAGCGAGTGGAAATTATGGAGGAATCGCATGACAGGATCGTAGGATAACACCATGCGTGAAATGCTACTGTGTGGAAGATTTTATTAACAGGGCTTTGGTGGGAAACCATATACTAGGATTGTATTTAGTGTTGCAAGGCCTGTGACCATTTCCAACACCTTGGAAAACCTAGAAAGAGAGATGAAATGCCCTTACGACCAATAGCCAATGCTAAACCATTTGAAAAATGGGCAATTGACTTTGTAGGGCCAATTTCGCCAGCCGCGCGAAGGAATGGTTCATGGTATATCATCACTTGCACTGATTACTTGACATGATGGGTAGAGGTAGCGCCTACAAAGGATTGCACCATAACGAATGCTGCTATATTTTTATGGGAGATTATAATCAGCAGGTATGGTTGTCCTTTAATTTTAACAAGTGATAGAGGTACACACTTTCTCAATGAAACAATCAGCATTCTATTAGCAGAATTTATGGTGGTCCGTCACAAGACTACCCCTTATCACCCTCAAGCAAATAGAACTGCTAAGGCATTTAACAAAATACTAAGTCACACATTGACTAAGATCTGTGACATTGGAAGATAAGATTGGGATGACAAGGTATCAATTGTTCTATATGCATCCATGATAACCTACAAGAGGTTGAACAAGGCCACACCGTTTCAATTGGTATTTAGCACGGAGGTTGTTTTACCAATTGAATTTATGTTACCATCGTTGTGTATAGCAGGTGTAGGAGGGTTACCTGATGAGCAAGTGCTAGAAGAAAGGATTGATAAGTTAATGCAATTAGACAAAAGGAGGTCACTTGTTAGATGGAGTTAGAGGATAGAAAAAGTAAGATAAAAGGCATGGCATGATTGTCATATTAAGAAAAATAAGTTTGAGATTGGGTAGATGGTGTTGTTGTATGATTCCAAGTATATGCGCCATCGTGAGAAGTTGAAAGTCCATTGGTTGGGACTTTACATCATCTCGTACATCCTTGATTAAGTTGTTTGTCAGTTACAAGATATGGATGGGATGAGATTACCAGGTCATTTCAATGGGAGTATGTTGAAGCCCTACTATAAATAAGTCTTCTTGGTGTTTCTAATAAGGTAGTAATGTCAATTAGTCTAGAACTTCCCTTTATGTTTTTCCTTTTTTGTGTTTCCATTTCTCATTGCTTGTTCCTTTCTTTTTATTTCATTTTGCGCCTTGGCTTTGGTCACCACATTATTTTTCCAAAGGTTATGTATGCAAAGAGGACCACGCATATGTTTTAGTATGGGGTGGAGTGATACGAAGTATAGGCCTGCAATAGAAGATTAAGTGGCCTAGTAGAAGGAAGCGTGTAAGGTGGAGAAAGCACATGAGGAAATGGTGGATATTGAATTATGGTGTCAAAAAGGTTGTAATAGAGACCACGTAAAAAGGATTAAGAGTGCAGGAAAAACATGAGGTAGGCAAGGGAAAATATTGGTTAAAGGACAGAAGAAGCACCTTCGGCGCTGTAGACGCACGCATAAGAGTCTTCGGTTGGATTGGATTTTTGCACACTAGAAGGTTGTAAAGGATTTTTCGCATAGGATTAGGCACATGGATAAAAGTGCTTGAGGTCAGTTTTAAGGGAAAAGCCACATTAAATGTTAAAGTACGTTGGTAGGTGGTATAGCATTTAATTCTAGAAAGAAGGAAAAGCTATAAATATGATGTTAGGCACATCATTGTTTTACCTTGCGATTACAAAGTGAAAGAAGCTCTTACGAACTAGGGCATCCAGAGAGAAATTTTTGCAAATGAAGAAGAATCTAAGAACTTTGAGTGTGTAACTAGATTAGATTTGTAAACCATAAGGAAGGAGTACATGGGTATAAGGAAAGGTTGTGTGAAGAGTATCATCTTGTGGAAGGTTTTCCTAGTTAGGGTTTGACAGCTAGGGCACATAGAAAGAAGGATTCATTCCAGGTTTTGAAGCTTTTGAGTTGAATTTGGAGTGTAGCAGAGTAGTAGAGCAGAGTTAGAAGTCCATAGTTGATCCCAACAGAAATTATGGCACTCAAGAAACCAGCCATTTCACCAAAGAAAACAAAGGGCAAGGGCAAGTGAAATAAAATTGTTGCTGTCGCAAGCACCAACGACGAATGGCACGCATTAATGCAGTACTCAATGGGGTATTGCCAGGAAAATAGTTAGAGTCACACTTGTGAAAGATGGTTGTGAGTGATTATAACCATCACACAAGCACAACTGAGAAAGAAATGGCATTAGATTTGGTCCATCCAGCTAAAAAAAGGATGCCATATGGGATGCCTATTTACAACAATGAGGTGGAGGTCAAATTGGAAAAGGAAGGATCATTACACCTATATGAGTTACCTTACTTTTACAAGCCTGAGCGCCTTTATCAATGGTTTATTTCACACGTGTATGAGGATCAATTTTATTTTGTGGGGTACAAGATGGGCATCACACCACACCTGATATCCAAGTTCACATGCCTCAATTGTGAAGGAGATAGCATAGATGAAGATCTGAGTGACAAGGAGGCTATCAAGGAGACTGTAGCTGCGTATGACTACAAAAAGGGGCTGCGATAATTTGACATCACCAAGATTCTAGACCGTGTTATGAGGATGGCCGTGCACTTGGTGACCAAGATCAATGATTAGGAACGATGGAGACAAGTGAACAAGGCATGGTTAAATGTATGTCAGAAGATATCTGAAGGAACAATCTATAACTTGTCTGCTTTCATCGTGGATGAGATCATAAGTAGCGCGCAGGAGGGAGAGAGGATATTATTTGGTAAAATCCTCCTCACCATTGTATTTTCAAAGATTGGGGTGCCAAATGGGCCGGAAAAGTTTGTTTGGGAGTATCCAGAAGAGGATCCCTCACTCGCAAAAAGGTTTTTGAAGTACACTTATGAAACCATGACGGCTGCTCACAAGGCGCGCTTGGAAAAGTGGTACAAGTGAATGCGTGATGCATTCAGAGAAGAATGGAGGATCCCAGAGAAGTTACCAGCACTCATGGATGGAGTGACAGAGTTTGCAGTGTATCAACATTTCTTCATTAGTAGATTTACATTGACAGATGGGACTATGAGTCCATGGTACAAGCTACCCTTCTCCTTCACTATGTAATACTTCCAAGCCAGATTCAAGTGGTTCAAGGAGGCCAAGAGACTAAGGTTTGACCTTAGTGAGGTAGATATAGACCACCATGAGCTGCTTCAGAAGCTCTTTACCTAAATAAGTGTGCATACATGGAGAAATATGTCTCCCACGAAGTATAAATGATGAAGCCTTTAACTCTGCCGATTGCAGGGAGAACCGTAACAAGGGTGTACCTACACATAAGGCAAAAGTTTGAAAAGGGTGCTTACTTGGAGAATGATGTATCCATTCCTGAAGACCCTACAGGAAGGAAGAAGGCTGCACCAAAGAAGAGAGAAAGAGAAGAGGTTCAGGAGAAGAAGGCACCAAGTGTTCAAGCTACACAATCGGTGGGTGCGTCGGAAGCAAACGCTAAGCCTAGTACTTATGCATAGAGAAATAAGTCTCCTGTCAAAGTAAAGACCCTATAAGAAGAGGCTTCGAAGAATGAAGAGCCCCTCACCCATGACAAATTGTCAATGAAGAGATCACCTGTCAAGGAGAAAGAAAAGGAATAATCTCCTGTACTGGAATCCCCAGTAAGAAAGAAGCAGAAGGTGAGAGATGAGGCAGACTCAGAAGAGACAGAGAGTCTAGATGCCTACATTGGCGATAAATACGATAATGATGAACCTGAAGGAGGAGAAGACCATCTAGTCTATGAGGTGCATGATTCTGAGGAAGAAGGAGATGAGGAGTATAACAAAGAGTATGAGGAGAAGGATGACGAAGAGGAAGCTGAGGCTCAAGGAAAGGGGATGAGTGGAGAGGTAAATACAAAGGATAAAAGGACCCCAAGACTCACAAAGGAATATGTAGAAGTGGCTGTGGAGAGAGAAGTGGAAAAAATCATCAAGGGCCTGGTGGAACAAGAGGTAGAATGTAGTGTAGATGAGGTGCTGAAGGAAGTTGAGGAGGAAAGCGTAGGAAAATAATATGACAACATGGGAGGAGATCCCAATTTGGCTGTAATATTTCCAAGGACCACACGCTCAAGGAGGAAGAGCACAAAAGCAACACAAGTTCAAGGAATGGGATACACCGATGATCTGAACAAGGTGTTTTGTGTATGCTTTTAGAGAACCATACCAATGAAACAACTCTTGGCCATGGATTCATTTCATGAGGAAGTTACATACCCTAAGACGAGGAAAATGTTATCATGGGAATTTGAGTTCCACATTGATGAGCCCGAATTTGAAATAAGACAAGGAGAATTGTTGAAGGTGCTAGAAACAAAAGGAACCCCCTTGGTGAATTCTCAACAAAAATTAGATGAGAAAATCTGCAATGCGCTCAACAAAGTTTCAGTTGAGGTTGAATCTAGACTTTTCAGAAGAAATGACAGGGTGAAGTTCCTAGAGGCAGAGATGGATAAAAAGGAGGAGGATCTCCTTGAGAAAATCAAGGACCTGAAGCAGGAGGAGATGATAAGTGCTCAGTTAAGGCATGAGTTAAAAGACAAGAAGGTAAGGGTGCATGAGGTATACAATAAAATAGAGATGACCACAGATGTGATTGTCTTGAAGCATCCAGACTTAACACCCACCCACGCAAAAATATGGATCAACCTTACAATACCTAGAGGACTTGACTCACATTCTCACAATGGAGAGGTGATCACTTGATTTAGAATTTGTAGAAGAGGCATAGACATTCCAATAAAAAGAAAACAAAATGAAGGTTGTAGAAATTGTTTCTCAGTACAATAAGATCATCGCCGATGTAAAAGCCACCACACAGGTTGCTGAGGTTGCCCTATGCCCCTAATTGCAAGGATAGGGATAGAGTGGAAAGTATCTTGGTTGTCACCCATGAGATGGAAATTAAGGAGTTCCAAGATAAGAATAAGGGGAATAGGGTTGAGCAAGACTAGATCCTAGCCAAATTGGAAAATAAATTAGAGGCCATTGAGACCTTACAGGGCTCAATCAAGAACCAGATAAAAGAATTGTACCCCCAAATCAATAGGAGGATGGATGCACTTGAGGATTTGGGAAAAAAACTAGAGGGGATCAAGGAGAAAATGAGTGCTAAGGGAGAGGAGCTAAGTTTTTAAGAAGTGAGTGCCCTGGTGGGTGACCTCTTTCAGCAAGCTTAGAATGAGGTCGGCGCTTGGGGAGAGGTAGAGGTAGAACTAGGGAAGGATTTCCCTCTCCTCTAGCAATAAAAAATTTCCACATTCTTTCATCCTTTTCCCCATTTCTTCATTTCCTTATTCTTTCTTCCCAACCATTATAAGGATCCACCATTCTTTATTCTTTGAAGAGTGTTTCTAAGGATGAAGAATAGGCATAGTGTGGGGTGATGTTGGGCCTTGGAATATTGGCTAAGAATGATAATCCGCATGGGTACACGGGGCCTATTTGAAGAAGGGCATGCGGGGTTGAAGGCACGTAGGGAAGGGTTCTAGCAGGGTTTTGCAAAACAAACGGCATGCGCACGTAATGAAAGAAAGGTTTTGGCCTTAGCCATATTCGGTGTCCCAAGCAACACATGAGAAAACCATGACCCTTGTGGATAAGGTGCCAGCATGGCAATTGTAGGATTAAAAAAGGGAATATTCTAGGGATGTGATGGAAGGTTCCAAAAGAACATCATTTCAAAGAGTGGAGAGCTCAGATCTAAGAAGGCATGCCTCCATGGAGGACTACTTCGACACTTGGCAACTGATCTATAACTTCAGAAAGGCATGACAGTGGTGGTTAAGGTTATAAATACAAGCGCTTGATAGAATAAAAGAGAGAGTTAAAGAGAGGTAAAGATCTGTAGAAATATAATGGAGGGTTCTAATGGTTAGGGATTAGGAGAACTCTGGGAGTGATGGCACATTTAAAGAAGTGGGTCTGTAATCATTTTTGTAATATGATGAACACAATGTAGTTCTAATGCATGACTTAGCGCTGCATGGTTATATGAGGGTTTTTTATGACCTTAAGGGATGTAATGTGGTTACTGAACATATTAATATGAAGATAAGGCTCTATTATTAATCATATATGTGTTCATGAGTACAATACTTATGCATTTCCTTTATGTATGAATCATTTCTACGCAATGTGATTTATTTCTCTTTTCTAGATGCATTGAGATGACAACTTGTCCTAGGTTCTTAGAATGTTGCATGGTTATTTTATATTCATTTCCATTTGATTATTTGTTATAATATGGTGCATTATCACAAGAATCACATAAAGGAGAGGCTTAGTGCCTCGTGCCTCAGGTGAATGCCCATCACATGCTTTGTGATAGGCTGATGCGCATGGGATTAGATTATTGGTCTAAGGGTATAAAATATGACTACAAATCTTAAAGGGTGCCTATAGTTTATGCTAGAGGAGGAAAAGTGTTAAATGAAATGATGAGGAGGAGGGTTCTATTTATAGGTTTCTCATTCCAAGAATGGTTTGATATTGGTGCATGTGGGACAAAAGGTAAGTCTAAAAAGCACTTTTTTCAAGTCAAAGAACTTTTTCACTAGGATTAGAAGCTAATTAATCTTTTAAGATTAATTAAGAATCCCAAGTAGGCTTAAGAATCTTTCTGGGAGCACCTAGAGGAGGTTTTGATAAATTTTGGATGTTCTGGAAGTAGGGGTTGGCCAGTAAGAAGGTTTATTGGTCAAATGTATGGTAGGAGGCTTAATCAAACTATAGTAGTTAATTAAGAGGATTTTGAGGGAAAATGAGACTAATTGATGAAGTGTCATCAATTTGTGGGGAATATAATAGTTAATGCGATGTTAGTAATAAAATTTCTTTGATCAAATCATAGGTGTCTACATTTGCCCCTCTTTGGGGTTGCATAAGCTACACTGCTTCAAAGATAGTAGAAAAGCATAGATAAATAATTTTTAGACGGAGTGGAATAAAAATTAATAGAGTGGGAAGAATCCCCCCTCGATTGTTGATGGGATGATGAAAGAGGTCAATTGACGATCTAAAAATAAGAATAGAAAGCACCAAAGTGGGGGGGAAATTTCCATTGAAATAGGTGATAGATGACCAGAGACCAAATATCAACATAGAGAAAAGAGATGTGGGAATCGTTGCTGAGCGGAAGATATTATTTTCTTAACAGTTATTGTTATAAATTTTGTAAGGGGCCACCCTCGAGTGTCAAAGGGCAGTCGAGAAGATGAAGCAAGTGAACAAAAGTAGTGAGGGGGAGAAGATCCTCCTAGAAAAGGAGTAGAATAGTGTGAAGAGAAGAAAGGAAGCCATATTATTCTTATTGCTACTTAGTACCAATCACCCATGAAATGTGCTTCTCCAGCTTTCATTTTCTTTACTCATCTTCCACATCATACTGGATAACTGAGTTGACAAGGGAGATTCCCTCTTCAATGGTGAGACACCAAATATTTTAGATTTATATTAAGAGTAGTGTGCATGGACACAAAGGAAGAATGGAAAAGCTAAGTGCAATGGAGAGAGAAAGGGGATATTGTTGATTGAGAAATAGGGATGGAAGCCTGTGTAGATTTTATTGATCTCAATCAGTAAACAATTACAGAGGATGGGCTGCAATATTTATAGATATTGCACAGCCAAATACATCCGGAAAAATGAGTTGCACAGGTGCAACCACAAACCAGAATAAACAAGCTTCCAATAACATCCGGGAAGCAAAATTACATAAAGACAAATATATTGTTTAAAACAATATAACAATCTGAATACAAACAAATATGGTTGATTAACCATACAACAGTATAACCATTTATTATTTAATTAATAAAATTAATTAAATAATCCTACTATGCATAATTAATAATAGGATAATAAAATTTATCCTAACATTCCCCCCCTTAATTGTGCATTGTCTGAAGAGATGAGGAGAGAAATGCTCTGAACAACTCGAACTTGTCACGTGCAAGTGACTTTGTGAAAATATCTGCTCGTTGTTCAGCCGTTGGACAAAACTGAAGCTGGATGTTGTGCTTCAATACATGTTCGCGTATGAAATGAACCTGAACTTCAATGTGCTTTGTTCTCTCGTGAAAAACTGGATTGCGAACAAGTTTGAGAACACCTTCGTTGTCAACATACATGGTTGTCGGTTTGTCCTGTGGTATTCCAAGTCCTTCCAGTATGCGACGTAGCCAAATCGCTTCACAGACAGCTTCTCCTGCAGAACGATACTCGGCTTCTGTGGAAGAGTGAGAAACAAAGTGTTGTTTCTTACTTCCCCATGATATTGGTCCAGATCCCATAAAGAATACAAATCCAGAAGTGGATTTTCTATCATCAATGTTACCTGCATGATCTGAATCCGAATATCCAGTCAAGAAGAAGTTTTCATTCTTCTTGTATTCTAGACCAAGATCCACTGATCCTTTGAGATATCTCAAAATGCGCTTTGCTGCTTTCCAATGACAAATTTTGGGTTCCTGCATGAACCTGGATAGATAGCTCACTGCAAAGCTGATATCTGGTCTAGTGTAGGTTAGGTAAATGAGACTCCCAATCAGCTGCCGATAGAGAGTGGCACTTACCTCAGGAGATGGATCTGAACGAGATAACTGTAATCTGTTCTCCATAGGTGTAGCAATTGGTGTGCAATCCATCATCCTAAACTTCTCGAGCGTTGTCTTGGTATATTTCATCTGAGAAACAAAGATGTGATTCTCTTTCTGCCATACTTCCAGTCCAAGACAGTAGTGCATAAGCCCGAGATCTGTCATGTCGAATGATCGCTTAAGATCTTTCTTTGTTTCATCAATCATCTTCACTGAACTGCCAGTGATGACTAGATCATCGACATAAACTACAACAATCACCATCTCCCCCCCTTGCTTTTTGAGGTAGAGATTGGGATCGTATGGATTTCTGACGAATCCATGTTGTACGAGATGCTCATCAATCTTGATGTACCATGCCCGGGGTGCCTGTTTGAGGCCATACAGAGATTTCCTGAGTCTGCATACCTTTTCTTCTTGACCAGGTACAACATATCCCTCAGGTTGAGTCATGTAGACTTCTTCTTGAAAATCTCCATTTAGGAAGGCACTTTTTACGTCCATTTGGTGAACTTTCCATCCAAACTGAGCAGCTAGAGCAAAGATCATCCTGATCGTTTTGATCTTAGCTGTGGGAGAAAATGTCTCCTCATAGTCAATGCCTTCTTTCTGTGTGTACCCCTTTGCTACAAGTCTTGCTTTACACTTGTCCACTGTCCCATCTGCTTTGTACTTAGTTTTGAATATCCATCTGCAACCAATGGGTTTCTTCCCTGGTGGAAGATCGACAAGCTGCCAAGTGTTATTCTTCATCACTGATTGATATTCAGAATCCATGGCATCTTTCCAAGCTTTTGACTGTAGGGCTTCCTGGACTGTAGATGGCTCGTCTGATTCAATAACTCTACTCATCAAAGCAAAGTTAACTTCTTCTCTTGCTTTACTGCGAGTCCGTGGTCCAGGGGTGGATGTATCCGGTGGAGCATCCAATCTTGCATCTCGTAATGTACTTGTACACCATTTAGGCATACGTTGAGCTGTTCCCATGGGTTGTGGTTCTATCTGATCAACACCATCATCCCCATCATCACTTTCATCTTCTGAGGGAACATTTGCTTCAGTTTTTACAACTGGTGAAAAATCTACATCTTGCGAGTCCGGAGGAGGAGTCTCTGCTTCCTTCTTCTCGAAAAACTCAACATCTCTGCTTGTGTAGACTTTTCTGGTCTTAGGATCCATTAGTCTGTACCCAAGAGTCTCTTCACTGTATCCAATGAAGATGAGATTTTGTGACTTCATGTCAAATTTCTTTCTGTTCTGTTTGGGTATGTGCATGCTGGCTTTGCACCCGAATACTCTGAGGTGTGCAATGGATGGTTTCCTTTTTGACCATGCTTCTTGTGGTGTAATTCCATCAAGAGCAGTTGTGGGCGCTCTGTTTAACAAATACACTGTTGTTTTTGCTACTTCTGCCCAAAATGTCTTTGCAAGTTCGGAATCATCGATCATGCATCGCACCATTTCCATGATAGTACGATTTCTTCTCTCGACAACACCATTTTGCTGCGGTGTGTGTGGAGGAGGCATTTGTCGACGAATCCCGTGAGTTTGTAGATAGTCTCTGAACTCATCACTGGTGAATTCCCCCCCTCGATCTGAGCGGAGAGTTCTGATGTGACGACCAGTTTCTTTCTCAACTGCCACTTTGAACTTTTTGAACGTTTCAAAGGCTTCACTTTTCTTGCGAAGACAGAAAATCCACATTTTTCGTGAATAGTCGTCAACACAGAGCATGAAGTACTGGAACCCTGAATGACTTGGCTGCATTGGACCGCACAGATCGGTATGAACCAGGTCAAGTTTACCATGAGCTCGAAAAGTACTTGTTTGGAATGAAACTCTGTGTTGTTTCCCTGCTAAGCAGTGAGGACACTTGTCTGTATCCTTCTGAAGAGATGGTAGCCCATGTACCATATTACACCGGCGAAGTGTGTCGAGATATTTGAAACTTACATGACCAAATCTCCGATGCCACAACTGAGATGAGGTGGAGTTTTTAGCCACGAGTGCTTGATCATTTTTGTGAATGAAATCAAGTTGAAACATTCGTCCCACATTTGAGGCTTTTGCAATTATTTTCGAGCCTCTGGATTTATCTCGAATCAAACACATTTTCTTGCCGGATTGACTATCAAAGTCAATTTTCAGGTTGCGATCTAGGAGTTGACTGACCGAAAGAAGATTCTTTGTCAACCCAGGGACATATAGAACATCTGATAGTCTGCATTTGCGTGAACCAAGGGGTAGAGAAATGTTTCCAATCCCCTGAACTGTATATGAAGAATCATCTCCCAACGAAACATGATTTTTCGATGGCGTGTCCCTCATTGAAATAAACCAGTCTCTGTGGCCGGTCATGTGTCGAGTGGCTCCCGAATCAACATACCAGACGTCACTAGATGACGTGGATGGTTCACTTGATCGAGCAGTGAACAAGAAGTCTTCATTGTCTGACTGATCTTGTTGCTCAGCAATATTACCTTGCTGGTGGGGTCTTCTTTTCCAGTTCCCCTTTTTCTACCCGTGATAGTTGTTTGAATGTCCCTTGTAAGTTTGTTGTTGTTGAGGTCCAGCATTGCTTGATGAACCTTTCTTATATGTGTTAAACCAACATTCTTGCAAGTCATGTCCTCTTTTGCAAATTGGACATCGCTTCTTCTGTTGATTGTCCCCATGATACTGATTCTGATGTCTTCTGATAGGATTTAGGTTTTCCTTTACCTTTTCCTTTCCATTTTTGATGTGAAGACAGTGCCTGCTCCTCTTCATCATCCTTGTTGTGCATTGCTTCCTCTTGTTACAGTAGGTTTACTAACTTGTCAAAACTAATTGTCGTATCTGACAAGTTTAGAGTTGTGACAAAAATTCGGTAAGAAGAAGGGAGAGCTCTCAGAACAATGGGAACGAGAGACTCATCTTTGACCTCTTCTCCTAGGGCTAGAAGTGAAGCCCTCAACTCTGCAACTCTTCTTAGGAAGGCTTCAATTTTCTCATTCTGTTTGAATTTCAATGTATGTAACTGACTCTGCAAATTGAGTATGACATTCTTGTTCTTGGCCTCATATATTGTGCTCAGCTTATCCCAAGCTTCTTTTGCTGATGTGGCATCTCGAATGTGGGCTTGCACATCGTCGGACACTCCAAACAAAATGATGAGTTTTGCTTTCTGATCTGCTCTATCAAATTGTCGTTGTTGTGTTGCATCCGTTGGTGATCTGGTTAGAGTACCAGTCACAACAGGCCAGATTTCTTCAAACTCAAGTTGTGTCTTGATTTTTGTCTTCCAAGTAGCATAGTTGCTTCCTC
The DNA here is from genome assembly GCA_019776745.2 of Taxus chinensis. NCBI lineage: Eukaryota > Viridiplantae > Streptophyta > Pinopsida > Cupressales > Taxaceae > Taxus > Taxus chinensis. The sequence continues at coordinate 967,885,438 of CM034147.1, forward strand.
TGAGCAATTGTGAATCTGGAAGAAAAAAATTTGGGGGCATCGGTGCCCATTTTACAGAGTTCACTGACAGGGTTTGGCTCTTATCACTCCAGGTATTAGGTCTCCCAATCTATATACCGTCAGTCCGATATACCGAACCTTTCTATATACGCGCCCTTCCGATATACCCGTCGGTACGTGGAAGAAGCTCGCCCTTTCTATATACCCGGCGGTACGTGAAAGAGGCGTTAACGTACGTGAAAGAATTCGATATGTGGTACCAAGACAGTACTGATGGGGTCTGTGTGATTATTGACACCGGCTCAAAGAAATATCCTCATACGCGCGCGTAACTTCGCTATATACTCGGATAATTTCTCAGTCTGGATTTATGTCTTGCAATCGTTCACAGACGGATGGGATGGTTCATAGTGTGTGCACTGTGACCTTATTACTCCCCGTCGATTTATAGGGACGATGCCCAGACGATGTTGTTGCAGCTATATTAGGCGTTAAGTGCAGTAGTAGTCGCGACGGCTTTACCCGTAAGTGCTTCCCAGAGGCACTGTATATACCGAACGCTGCGAATGAGATCTAGGATCTCGTGAGTGTTACAGAACCAATTTTACTTTTTTTATTACAATTCTGCCAGTTTCTGAGCAGTTACAAAGTTTTGCAGTTGACTATGGCAACCTGCAAATTAGTACAATATACAATACAATTTGAATGACAGGCAAAAAAATTTCAGTTTCGGGGTCCTGGTGACCTCCTGAACCCTAAATGCTAAAAATTGCAAAAAAATAGCTGAAAATGCAATTTTTAGGTGGGTCTCCTTTTGCAAAAAATGTCTGGAATGAGAAAACAGACCAAATAGGAGAAATTTTTTTTTACCCTAAGTTAGGGATTCCTCCGCTAAATTTAGTTAGCTGTAACTAAATTCAAAAAACCTGCTAAATTTAGCAGTTCTACCAAAAAATCCGCCAGATGCAAAAGGAGAGTTTTTGAGTGTTTTTGGTGGGATTTGATCCTCAAACCTCTCACTTCTAAGGCACATGCACTAACCAACTTGGCCACTTGGGGCGCTTGGACTATGAAAGGAAGAAATTTGTATTTATTGTCAAATAAATTGACTTACCTCTTGAAAAATGAATGCCACGTGGCGCATGCTGGTGAAGGGGCGTTTTTAGGGTTCTATTTGCCCAAAAAACGGATCTGAGGCTTTATTTCTTTGCTCAGGCCGCATTTTCTCCTTCCCACGCACTGATCTACAAGTGCAGGCCGCGTTTTTTGTGTTGGGGCGCGTTTTTTTCACTTGGGGGCGCGTTTTTTCCTTTGCCACTGTTTTTTTATTGTCCTGGCCGCATTTTCTCTTGCCTGGGCCATATTTTCTACTGTATAATGCTTGCTGTCTTTGCTGGGCGCTGAATTTTATTGCCTGGGCGCGTTTTTCAGTTGCTGGGCGCGTTTTTTGACTTGGGGCGCTGTTTTTTGACTGTATTTGCTCACAAAAACGTTTTTTTTTCTTTGTGCAGGCGCTGGGGGCAGCAAATGGCGCGGGCAAGCTCAAAAAAAATGCCTTTTCTTTCACCTCTGGCCGTGTTTTTCACAGTCTAAGCCTTCATTTGCTTGCTGTTTGCATGCACAGGCCGTGGGGGACAGCCAAGGGCACGTATGCTCTAAAAAACACCTTTTTTTTTCCTTGTACAGGCGCTAGATCAAGAAAAATGCCTCCTTTTTTTTATTTTTTTTCTTTGCTCTGTGTATTCACTGCAGGTGCATAGACAGTCCTCCAAACAAGCAAAACAATCTCCAAATACAGTAAAACAAAACCTTGATTGGGAAAATTTTTTTTTTTTTAAATTCAATACCTGTAGTAATTTTTGCCTGGTGCTGAGTGCACCAGTGCAAAAAAAAAATTTACCTTCCAAGTACCTGGAAGGAACAAGCTGATGTGGGGGAGGCAAGGATGGGGCTGGGAGTTTGCACGAGGCTGCACAGGCTCTCAAATGCTACAAACACGTCTCCAATCTCCTCTCTTTTTGCTGCTCTCTCTTCCACACCTTCACAGGGCCAGAATTTCGCTCTGGTACCAAATGTAGATTGAGAAATAGGGACGGAAGCCTGTGTAGATTTTATTGATCTCAATCAGTAAACAATTACAGAGGATGGGCTGCAATATTTATAGATATTGCACAGCCAAATACATCCGGGAAAATGAGTTGCACAGGTGCAACCACAAACCAGAATAAACAAGCTTCCAATAACATTCGGGAAGCAAAATTACATAAAGACAAATATATTGTTTAAAACAATATAACAATCTGAATACAAACAAATATGGTTGATTAACCATACAACAGTATAACCATTTATTATTTAATTAATAAAATTAATTAAATAATCCTACTATGCATAATTAATAATAGGATAATAAAATTTATCCTAACATATGGTTTTACAATTGGTTAACCACTAACCACAAGAAGGTTTTCTAGGACAACCAACAACCATATTTGTATGTGTTTTTCAAGAGACCCACAAACTCTCAAGAAGGTTTTAGAATGGAACCAGCAACCATTTCATAGCACAGTACATTGTTTTTGCTTTTACCATTTTCAATACAGAAGAGGAGATTGTAGAAGGAAAGAAACATGTTTTGAATAGGAATGGGACTTCTGTTCATTATTACAATAGAAAATAAACACACAACACAACTGAAAGAAGGTCACCAATATGCTGAGCAATCTCTTTGTTGGTGACTAATAAGAGATGTTGTTTTCCTCCTCCTCCTTGCCTCCTACCTCCGATTGTTTCTAGAATAGAAATTCATCAGAATTATAGTCAGGTTCTTCAGGTGTTGGTTCTTCTATTTCTGATTCTTCTTCAACTGCTGCATTTTCCTCTTGCATTTTAAGCTTTCCTTTTATGATGTCTTTGGCACAAGTAATACAGAAAGAAGCTCTATGTCCTTGTCTCTTGCAATAATAACATTTTGTTTCTTCTTTGTTCTTTGAAAAATTTGTATGTCTTTTGTTTGTATAAAGGGCATTTTCTTCATGAATGTTTTCTTTTGTTCTTTTCTCCTCACCTAGGAGCGCAGAAATCATGTCTTCTAGTGATTGTGAGGGCGTCTGTCTGAGAGTGAAAATGACATTACTGTATTTAGGAAGAAGACTGTTTAGAAGTATGGCTTTAGCATCTTCGTCATCTACTACAGCTTTTACTTCTGCAAGTTGCCTTATGAGTGATCTCAGTTCATTGATGTGACTTGACATTATCACATTATCATTCATTTTTAGTTTGAATAATTGAAGTTTTAATGAAAATTTTGCATTGATTGTATTTGAACCGAAAGTTTTGCTGAATAGTTCCCATATTTCTTTAGCAGATTTTTCTAGATCCACATAGTGTAGCTCAGTGTCAGATAGGGCAAGTCCTATTATTGTTTTTTCCTTACCATCCCTTGTTTCCCATTCTATTAGTTTTACAGCATCTGTGGGTTTTGATTCATCACCTGATACAATCCTCCATAATTTTTTATGCATTAATTGCATTTGGATTTTAACTTTCCAAGTGTGAAATTTTAATCCGTTGAACTTATCTAGTGGGATGTCCATGATTCTTCAGAGTGTCGGTTTCAACCGATAATGCACTCTTCAATTTTTTATTTTTTATTTTTTATAGGGTGTCGAATACAATTGAGAATGCACCCTTTATAATATAGATTAAAAAATTAATCACAACAAACTACTTTTTAAATTTACATAGATACATCTATAGTATAAATCAAATCATTAATCTAACATGAGTAATATGTGAAGAACAAATAACAGTAAAAAATAAATAGACTTTAGATCTATATCATAAAGTATATTAACCTTGTTTTATTCAAATCTCAATAAATGAGATTCATGAAGGACATCGTAGGTCATAACGGTGCACCAGGGGGTCGCAGATGTGTCAGAACCCAAAATCATGGTCATGGTAATGGATATGAGCACATGTGCAGGTCGTAGCTGACCCTGTCACTTTTGCATGCATTAATTGGTTGAGACAGGGATGTATGTTGGTCAGAGGGGTATGAGGATGCTCGCTATTGTAGATTGTAGTACACTGGTCAAAGTAGGCACCAATTTTAATTCCCGATGGGTTCCGTGCTTGCTCGTTGCCAAACCTCCATGGTCACCAATGCCATTGAAACATTTAAAAAATGCACTAACAATAATACATGGCCCTAGAAATTAATCGCTCTAAGACCAAAATGTAAAAGAACTCAACATTGCCAGGAATATAATATGAAATGCATGGGATCTATTATTCCAACAGTAGGAGGATATTAATACACAAAGCTTGATCCTATTAAAAAGGATTCAAGGCTTATCTTGAAGAGTATCTGTATTATCCCTCTTAGATGAGTTGTGTGATACAACTCATTATACACACACTAGAATAAACCTCTAGTTCACATTATAGTTATAATTTTCCTAACAAAAGATAATAAGTATGAGGAAGGGTGATTGAGCTAACATCCATCCAGTTCCTTTGAAACAACTTTATTTTCATCATATTGTTGGTGATCTTCATCATTGGTCCTTATTAAAAATGTAAGCAAATGATAGAAGTGTAGAATGACATGAAAATCCATAGTACAAATGAATGTCCATTGTTAAAACACCAAATCCATGCAACATACACAATGCAATGCAATACGAGAATTTAAACAAGCCAACCAAATAGGGAAACAAGTACAAATACACATACTTAAACTAACAATGTCCAAGATAGTTGCACAAATGTTTTGTTATCGAGTTGTAGTTCCCAAATGTTCGTGCATAACGAAAAGGGTTAAAATTGGTGCCCCAAGAAAGGATACATGTGAGGGGAAATATGGTGGACGCAGGGGTCCAATGAAAAATCATTCGTGTGCTACGAAATAGTACCAGGTAACTTGTTATGCCAAGATAGTACATACGAAGAAAGCAAACCACCTTTGTTAATGGGGTAGATCCAAATTATCCACGATTTGTTACAAAAACAAGCAAGATATAATTTGAATATAATGTGTTTGACATAGGCTTCAGCTATGTACTGTCATTTTACCAAGCTTTGAATTTTTTTGAATTTTTTGAATTTTTTAATTTTAAAATGATTTTACGAATGTTTTTTTGTGATTTTGTCAAAAAAAAAAATGTTTTTAGTATTTTCTAGGATTTTTTGAATGTTTTTGGTATTTTGAAAGTTTTCTAAAATTATATACATGAAGGGAAAGGAATGCAGATGCCCTCAGCGAGAGATAGGATGTATAAGGATAGAATTCCACGTGTATGTACAAGAAGGTGAAGATGCAACGTTTTCCCCAACATGAAATGGGAATATACAAATGTAAACCCAAAACGTGTATAGAAAAGGATAGGCTGGATCAAGGAAAAAATAGATATGTTCAACCTGATGATGAACACAAACCAATGAAGTGCCAAGAAGGAGAAAGGATTCCCCCAACATAAGTTGGCGAAGAATCCACTGATAGATAGGAGTAGAAGATTGTTTATTGTAATAAGGAACAAAGTTTCCCTCAAATGTAGTAAAAAGGCAATATTATACACATGGATGCTCTGAATGAAGAAGAATAAAAGCGTGAATGTCATGTAAGGACATGGAAAATGTAGCTATAATCCTTGTGATGAAAGAGTGATTAGTCAAAGGCACAAATCCTGAGACAAGATATGGACTAAAGAAAGAGTATGAACAAGGTCTAACCAAAACGTAGTAACATACTAATCCTATTTACTCACAAAGATAAAATGCATGCACGTATAAGTTTATTACTTATTTGAAGGGAAGAATTGATAGACAACAAGTGAAGAAACACTTGTTAAAGTGTAGGAATAATTTATTTTGATAGGTGATTTATGAGTGGAGGGTGGAAGGAGAGCTGTACATTGCTCCGCTGCCATCCAAGCATCCATAACCTCAATGGAGATGTATTTGATTCTAATCACAAAATTTATCTACTGTTATTCAGGCGTCCATAGCATCAATATATTTTATTGGAAATTCCATAAGAGAGAGTTAAATATCCATTGCCTTTTGATTTTAGCTTTTTTCTTTTTATCTATTCTTGATTCTTTTGCTTTCTGAAAATTTATTTCAGCTCTTTTGATTATTTTGACAAGGGATAAAGAATCACTTATGGATTGATGAAAGGATGTGGAAGTGATTGTGATGACGACATTGGCTAGTGTCAACAAATATGTCCAAAATTTTCTTCACAACAAGTTTATTAAATGTTGATTGTGATAGGATCTCTAACAAGTCACTCGTTCTTTAATTTACCAAGGTGATAGAAGACCAAGGTCAAACTGATACCATATATATAAATTTTGCAGAGTGCACGCAAATAGGATAACCAAAATATCATCGAAGAGATGAAAATCGTGAGTGACTTGCAGAGGAATGGAATGAAAGGAAAGAAAGAACATCCATGTGTATGAACTACCTGCTTGCAATGTTTGATCTTTATAGCTTTGATTTTTCTGTATGTTTTAATGTTTTCTCATTTTTATATATTTTTGTTTTTCTAATGATTTTTGTAGTTTTTGGAAGTTTGGGACCAAAAATGTCGCTTGGCGTGATAAGATTCAACAATAATGTTTTTGATTTCCTTGATAAGGGAGACTAGGGCATGTTTTCTTATCAATGTTCATATTATCTCATATCTCAATGATTGTGGTGAGCTCATACTTAATAACTGATTGTGACTTATCTTGAAACATGGATTTTGCATGTGGGATCTTGAGTTCCCTATCCATAGGTTTATGCACTTTGCGCCATACTTGATGGCTAAATTTGTGTGTATTATTGAATCTCATGTGATTTTTAATTTTATGGTTATTTGAGTTATTAGGAGCTTTTGGGCTCTTTAGTGTTTTGATCTTAGCTTGATAAAAAATTTGTCTAGATTTTTAGACATGTTCTTTATGTAAGCTAATGCTTGACTTGTCTGATCCTGAGAAGTGAGAGGAGAACGTGGAAGTTTAGAAGGGGGGAGAGGAATGATGGTGGGATTTCTGCAGTCATTGGTAAGAGGATGATATGATGGATGAAGAGGATATGGTCCAAGAATTGAAGAGGATGGGATACCGGGAAGTGAGCCATAGACAGAAAAAGGACTACTAGGATGTAACCCCAATATAGAAGAATAAGGGCTACTAGGAGGTGACCCAAGAATAGAGGATAAATGGATAGCTAGAGAATACCCACCAATATAGGATGGAGGGATGATAGGATGCGGCCCAAGAATTGAAGGTACTAGGCTACCCCAAGGTGACTCATAAATAGAAAATAATGGAGGGCTACTAGGATGAGGCCCAAGAGTAGAAGATAATGGGCTATTCAGAGGTGACCCACAAGTAGAAAATGGTGGAGGACTATTAGGATGCGGCCCAAGGTGAGACAATTATTGAGGAATTATGATAGATAAAGAATGATCGAATGATGAGAAGATAGGCCACGGATCAATGATAGACCCAAGAGTGTCATCCTACAATGAAGAATGAAAAGATGGAAGAATAAGAGGAGAATCAAGACCAATGGTCTTAAAATCTTCCACTATTTTTTGACAAAAGGAATCAATTTCCTCCTTCCAATACGCACGCATATCAAAGTCAAAATTGAATCCTTGTTCGTTATCCTTTAGAGTAATGTCATCATGTAGCCCCTTGAATGCTCCGATCGCTACTTCATTCTGAAATAAATCAGTTGATATGGGTTGTTGTTGATTGATGATAAGAGGTTGATTAAAAAAAGGGGGTCTAACAAGTGTGGAATATTTATAAGATGTTTGATGTTGTAGATAAGGAGAATAACTTTTGTCCTTATTAGGTCCACAAAGGGAATTAGATAGTGCGTTGAAAATATATCTTATCACATCATTTCTTGTGAATGATTCGATGTGGATGCAAGCATTAATTTTTAGAAGATGGATAAACATATAGTAAGGAATGATCAAAATGACCCAGGGGCCAAAGAGGAATTGGATTCTGCTTGATAGAAGAAGATGAATCAAGAGATGAAGTAGACTTTGATTTAGACATCTTGTGAGTAGAGAAATATTGAATGGGCTTACCTATAATATGATATAGTGTCAGTAGGCAAAGAGGATCACATAGCTAGTCATTGGATTGCGACATAGGGGTCAACTTAGATGATTGACTATAAGGACTTTGAGTCGCATGAATCTTCAAAGGATGAAGACTTGTTTATGAAGATAGATAAAATGGGTCCTACGAAGCAAGGGAGGACCACAACTCAAGATTTGAATTAGAAGAATCTAAATAATAGTTCGGATCAGAAGCATTAGAAGATTGAAAATAATCAGAAGAATAGTTTGGATTAGAATCAAAAGAAGAGTGGGGGGGAACCTAAATAATAATTTTTATTAGAAGCATCCAAACCATACCACTAATTATGAGATGAAGGTGGAGAATGAGGTACCCAAACTAGTTTTTCTAGTGCAAATAACCAAACAAGGTTTAGTTGTGATGGGAATATTTTGATGTGAAGGCCTAAACCTTGGTTCCTTATTATCGATAGTGTGAGGAAAGCTGTGATAGTCAGTCATTGTTGGTGTTGCTTAGGTACAAAATCCTAGACCTAGATAGTGTGATTGAATTCCTTCAAAGGGAAGAAAGTTCCATGTCGATTCAGGGAAGCATAACAACATCTAACTAGACATTTTTTAAATATGGGGACATGCCTATAAATTTTTTGTCAAGTGTATCAAGGATACCAAAAACCTAAGTGACAACCTAAAATGTGACTATCGTAATGTTTGCTAAAGAATGCTAAGTGAAAAAGAATAAAGAATCCAAGGATCTAACAAGGATTACCCTAGAAAAATAGATCAATATGATGAATAAACACAAGGCACAATAATGCAAGTTTCATAAACCAATCCAATCTAAAGGAAACTACTCCTCATGCAAAATGCACCATTAAAAGGTAGGTTATACACAAATAGTGACAACATGATATCACCACTTAGGTCAAGTTTGATATAAACAAGGCCTAAGTACTAAGAAGGTATTGACATGATCCCACAACAAGGTATACTAAAACAAATTTCTAGAAACAAACAAATTTTGAGTTATGAAAAATGAGGCTACCAATGCGAGCAGTGCAACAACACTATTTGGATAGGTAAATCAAGATTCGAAGACAAAGGCAAAAATTTTAGTATCAAAATGATTTCACCACAATGCTAACAATGTAACGATGTTTTCCAAGACCCAAGACAATGTTGGAATCAAAAAGTAAGTCAAGTATATCAATAATTTTTTATGTATGTAAGTGGCATAACAAAACAACTTAGAGATTTAGATCAAGTTTCCCAAAGGAAAAAAGACGTAAGCATAAAACTTACATCGATATAACACAAGTAACATAAAAACTCAAAGAAATTCAATGAGGTTACAATACTAATTATGATGATAATGTGTCTCAATATGGGGTGTGAGACAAATGGCCTACTATAAAATGAAGATGTACCATTCACACTTTCAACACTTGCATTCCAACATTGCAACCTAGTTGTGCAAGTACACTAAAAAAGTGGTGGACACGATTATTTCCAGTAGTATCCGCATGTGTTGTTCTATTTTGTCCCAAAATGAGAAACAAGATAACAAAGGTGTAGATCAAGTGAGGTTGAAAGATACTTAGCTTCACTTCAGAAAAGTTTCACCTTGTCTTATAGCGAGTGAAAAACTAAGACAAAGTAATGCTTCACAAATTTTGTGATGATTGACACTTAGTTCAAACTTTGATGGACTCTCCCCTTGTTTGAATAACAAGGTTTTGACTTGGAAAAAGTTTTTTACTTCGTAAAATCTCTATGAAACACGATTGGTTTTGAATCGGTCAATTTGACCCCAAGACGAAATGGCTTCCTATTATTTCTCTCAACTAGGTGTCACAAATTACCTCTGCGAGATCAATTTTCCAAGGAAGTTGCACTAACTAAACCTTGGATTATCCTGACATTACTTTACTCCCTTCAATACAATGAGCATAAAATTTGTTCATTTTTATTTTCACTGGGGTCACAATGGAGATATTTTTGACTCTAAACTCACAAGTGTATAACTAGTCAAGTAGGTAAGTGGAGCACTTCTCCTTTCGTCCACAAGGTTCCCTCTTGCCTGGACTAATTTGGGGTTCCTAGGAGCAACCCTCTTGTTATCTTAAGGATTATTCCAAAGGTAGTTTCTCTTAGTTTAAATCGGATTGGTTTTCCCTTATTTGAACTTACAAATCAATTGTTTTGAATATGGTGTGTTTTCTTATCTTTTAGCTTAATGAGGTTTTCCACACCATTGACTACCTAAAAAAAACGTGTTAGCTTTGTTTAGATCCTGATTATTTTTTGAGCGATATGGTCCTTCATGTAAATATTAGTAGTTCAAGGCATCATATAAAGAGGATTAAATGTTTCTTTTTATTCCTAAGATCGTCCTAAGAAGCAAAGGAAGAGCATACACAACATAGAACCCAACTAGTTAGTAAACAATGAAGAAAGCATATAAATCAAACACACAACTCATTCCCTTTTTTATCAAAATTTTGAAGTTCATTCCCTTAAAAAAATTTAATGAAGTATTTTTCAAAAGCATGAAAGATGTGTTGGATCGTTTCTAATTCCCAAGATCACCTAGAAGGTGCGAGGGAAGAGCATACATGATCCTAGTCTCACAAATGAAAATGAAACTATGAAAACACTTAATATAATTCAAAAACACCCTGAAAATGGTTAGAAAATCCAAATAAACAACCTTTTATTAGTTTAACATACTTTTCAAATTTATACTGTAACGCATGCGCACCCCTTAGGACGTATGTGTGCTTCTGTCAAAAACACATTTAGTATTTAGAGTATGTATGGGCCGAAAAACACCTGCATGCCCTTCTTGGTGTATGTAAACCCCTGTGAGCGTATGCACATGTATTTCAAAAAGTGAGATAACACATAGGGATTCTTAGCGTATGCTCATCCCAAGATGTGTATGTGCGTCTTTGCAAGCGTATGCACATGCCTAACAATGTATGTGTGGGTCTGGTACAATTTTATCACAGAGGGCCAAAAATAATGGCTAGCGTGTGTGTGGGAAGAGAAGCGTATGTGCATCCCTACATGTGTATGTGTACCCTATGCTATAAGTGTTCATGAGTCTTAGCATTTGTGTGCCCCTTTCTAACGCCTATGCACGTTCCTAGAACAACACAAAAAAAGATGGAAAAAATAATTTTTGGAATTACAAATAGGTCATAATTTTTTTTTTAAATCAATTTCTAACACAAACCCATTAACTTTGAATGTAAAAGGAAGATTTAACACATATAAGGTTAGAAAAATCTATTCAATCCTCAAAATACATGATATGGTTAGAAAAATGATGTAAATCACAAAACTTGAAATCAAATTGTATGGACTATGGAGTAAGTCCCATCAAGTGTGACATATGTGGTCATGTGTAAATTTGCATACTATTCAAAATAATCTAAAACCTAATAACCTAAAAGCATTGATCAAATCTACTCTAAACCATCAAGATAAAAGCTTAAAGGAACAACTTCTATCATTACATGAAACAAGATTAGATCAAACTAACATGCCCAAGTTATTCCTACTGTTGAGTTGTGGAGCTCAATTACTTTAGTTTAGCATGAAATGGAAACTTGCTAGAAAATACAGTATCCATCATCGATTAAGGAGTGACCAGCATTGTCACCCAAGACCGGCATCAGTCAGGCAAGGAAGGAACCGACATCGGTTAGAGCTAACCAACATCAGTTACCTGTGCAAGGATGTTTTAATTAACCCTCATGAATTAGATTTATTTTTAGCATTAAAGTATATCTATTGATTTTAATTGCATGGCTAAGTGCCCTAAGTCTATAAATGACTATATAAGCATAAAGCTAGGGTTTAGAAGTAAGAGATTAACAAGAATTAGAAATAATTTGCAAAAATTGGTGAGAGAGAGAATGCTTGGTGATGAAACAAAAGCTTAAGGAAAGAAAGTATTGTATATCTGAGAGGTGTGGAAGATTACAAATCTTCATTGTATATCTTGTCAAATCTTTGGATAATAGATTGCCTTGTTTCTTGGTGGACGTAGCCCACACTGGGTGAACCGTGTTAAATATTGTGTTGATTTATGTCTCTTAGTTTGTATATTTCTTCTGGTAGAATATCCACTTATATTTGCATGTATGCTTAGATCTGATATATTGTCTGTACAACCGGTGTGCTAACCCCAACACCTACTCTTTAGATTACTAACTAAAATATGAACCTATAAAGATCAATTTAGAAATCAAAGGATGATTTGTTGTTTACTTCAAGAAGGTGAATGAATCTCACTAAAATATCTATAAGGCCATGTTTATATCTTTTATTACTAACCTATCATGAAGAAATGGATGCAAGATGAAGCTATTCCAATGGAGGATGGCTTAATATCAAATGTTTCTAGCTTTAGCTAACGAGAATGAGTTGTTTTTGCCAAGATCTCTAAGGAGTCGAGATTTAAAATTGAAAGGGAAACACTAGGATTATAATTATAGATTTCCATTTGGGAAGATGTGGAATTCTATTGCATGTGGGAAAAAAGGTGAGTCAAAAAGCACTTTATGATTAGGAGTGGGTAAACATGCTTTAGGCTAGTTAAGCTTGGTTTACACTAGTTAAACTTGATCAGCAAGTGATTAGTGGCTCATGAGAGTTGGGAAGAGTTTGATTAATCATATGTGATTGATTAAAAGCCTAAGAAGCTTACAAAAGTGATGTAGAGGGAAATAGGGAGATTTTTAATGGTTAAAAGAGGGATACCTAGTTAATAAAAGCTGTTATTGGACACATTAGTTAATTATAGAGGGATTATGATCAAAATAATGTCGTGAATGGGAATCCGAGAATGGAGCGAAGAATATTTATTTAACGAAGTGTCGTTAATCAACCAAATTGGAGGAAACGTTAGGCATAAGCATATTTTAGGTGTCACCCTTCTCAAAGTATCAATAACAAACAAAACTAAAACCTCCATTATTTGTTCTGTATTTGGATTCAGAAGGTAGTTTTGTTGACCTCTGAGATGCTAAAGCTCTACCTCATGTTCTAAAATAAGAGTGATTGGCAGAAAATCTACTTTTGGCTCAAGAATAGCCAGTTATTAGATTGGGCACAGGTTGATCCTTGTGATTTTCTCATTTCTTTGAGGTTTAATCCCATAGATGGGACTATCTTGCAGAATCGCCTTGTGAGGGTGATTTCTTGCAGGTTGGGTTGTGCTTTTTTCTACCTCAACGAACATTTTGTTTCCTCAAAAATTATGCCCTCTGAATCTAGTTGACTTGTTTTTAAAGAAGATTCCCTTTTTTGCTCACTCTACATGATCTCATCTTCCCAATCAGAGTCGCGTCATTTTTCAACAATTCTACAGTCGTTAAACATGATGACATTGGTTGGGGATGATATATAGGTAAGGGGTTGTTAATTTATAGTATAGTTAGATAGAGGGGACTCAGAAGAAGATGGGAGGATGGGCATGAAGGGAACATGGGTAGAAGGAATTGAAGCAGAGAAATGAAGGTGAGATGGAAGGGAAGAAGATGGGGAAGGAGAAACCTTGATAGAAGTAGGTAGAAATATAGGAACTTGGAAAATGAGCTGAGATGGTGTAGGTTGGGGAGGAGGAATTGGAAGGCTATATGATGATTGTATAGAGTTACCCCATTGAAAAAGTTTCCCAACACTGGATTGATAAGCCTCCAATTCTTCAGCTCACTCTGTAATTTGGGGCATCATCTCAACTATAAAATTCAGCTTCTATTGAAGGTTGAAATAGCTTGGTATGGGGCCAACCCATGGACAAGGGACCCTAAAACCAATCATGGGTGCCTTTATTAAGTATGTGATACTTAGATGCACCATTCCCATCTCCATTTCTTGAATCTACCTCTGAAAATCAGCATTCGCCATGAATTTTCCACCATCTTCTGCATAACCTTGTTCTTCATAAAATTTTGGTTAGGAAAATAACCATATGGGTTAGTGGGGTGTGGGTTGTATGACTATTCATGATGATGGGGTTCATAAAATTGATTTGGAGGAGGATTTTGAAAATGTGGGGATGTAAAGGGCTTGTTCTGTTACTGCTAATGGGAATCCCAAGAAGGAAATGAAGTCATAATTGCACAACTTCTCGAAAGAGGAAAATGGAAGGAAGGAAAGAAAGGAAATGGATGAAAGAATGAAGGGAAAGGTCTAAGAATGAGATAATGGGTGGGTTGAATCAGTGGAGTCATCACATGTGCTTAGAATAGCCTCTAAAGGTTATACATCTACCAAGAACACACCAACTTGGTAGATGATATAATAAGGGGTAATCTCCCACACACGTTACTAGGTTGTGCACTAATTTCTACTCAACTTTGAACGTGCTAAAGCTCCACCTTTGATTATACATTTTGATGTAGGAACACATCCGTGAATGTATGCCTTGTGCATGTGTTCGCACACTTTTATGTTTTCTCCTCTGCTGACAAGGCATGCGGACTGTTGAAACTAGTAGATATGGATATTTGGAGTCACCATATTTGTTGAGAGATGCCTCCAAGGCTAGAACTCAACAAAAACACATCAAACTTGTTGATATGAAGATGTATAGATCTTCAAATTTTTCCCATTGAGCATGCCAAAAACTATTCACGCTCAAATATGCACATGTCCTAAATCAAACTGACATGGGGATTGAAATAATATGGACTATCTCCAATTTGTGGGACTCAAAATGAGACAGACCTCTAGAGAATTCTAGTTCCTCTACCTATTTCTACTTCTAAAACTACTCCTATGCAGGAAAATGTTGCTAATTACCACTACTCTAAAAATCCAAGGGACCAGGGTTAGAAGGAGATGCATAAGGGACATATTAGGCTAAAGGGGGTGATGATAGCACCAGAAATAGGGTGATCACTCTCCATGAGGGGAAGGAAAGAGAGAAAATGCATGAGAGAGGTCAGACAGGTAGGTTACAGACCAGAACCATGCAGACCTATCTTTCTTGTGCATTGATAACACATAAAAATGGAACTTGCAAGTGGGAAGAAATGCACAACATACAAAGAAACATGAATAGAGAGGCAAGGACACATAAAATGTGAGAATAGCCATAAAAAACCTAATTTTATTGCTTAAAGGATGCACAGTCAACCACATTCATGGAAGAAGGAGATAATACATTGCATAGAACAAGTTCAAGGTCTGAAACTCATGGGAATTCGGCAACCATTTTGACATGGTTTCGTTACAAAAAAGAGGGATTTGTTTTAATGAGTAGAGCTCTACAATTTATAGAAGAAGAGAGAAAAAAGAGGAGGAGAAAGAAGAGGGAATATCGTATTTGAAATCTAACCACCAACATAAAGCATTAAATGCCTAAAAATGTTGTTAGATGTGCCTCCCCATGTCTATTTTTCTTGTCAAAGAAGGAAGGAGGCAAGATATGAAGAAAAATTGGTGGTTGAATCAATTAGATGTCTGTATTAATAAACTGAGTGGCATTTCCCTATTTTTTACCTACCAAATCCCACCAAAATCTGATTTTTAATGGTTCAACATGTAGCCCACATTACCAAATTTTAGTTAAGCACATGAACATAGGAATCTGAGCTCTACAGCCAAAGTTATTGTGATATGAAGGTCCATAGTGCAACCTAAACAAGTAAAACATGTGGTACACATTGATTTGCTAAAGGATCATCCAACTATTCATTTGTTTTGTTGTTTTTTACCATGTGTTGCACAATGGTTTGTCACAAGGATTCAGTACCCAACTGGCACATTTCAATAGGTTGTGTGTTGTACACTCAAGTCTAGTAGGTTGCCACATGACACAGTGACTAGCATGGAAGAGTGCACAAGGTGCACACACGAGAAAGGGGCGTAGGAAAGCAGAAGACGGGCATGCAAAATATGTACACGCAAAAGGTAAGAAAGGTGCATACCTATGAAAGGATATAAGGTATAGGCATCAGAATGAGTGAGTGTGCGGGCACTAGAGGAAAGGGTGTGTAGATAAAACAAGATGGAAAGGAAGTACACAACGTGAAAATGCAAAGGCAAGATGCACAAGGGAAGAATGCGGACAAGGAAATCAATCTCGAGGAAATGTGTGGAGCTTAAGAGGAAGGGAATACATGAATAAGGCATGATAAAGGATTTATCTGATTTGGAGGGAAAGTTAGAAGGCACATGTAAGGAGAGCGTGGCAACTGAGAAATAAAGTGGGCGTGCAAGAGGTAGGCATGAAGTAATTTTGAAAGGAGATAGAATATGTAGAGGGAAGTGGAAGCACATGGAAGTTGCAAAAGGGGATGTAAAGGAAGAATAAAGCACAAGGAAGAAAGAACAGGGGCATGTACGGGCATGTGAAAGAACTGCAACCAAGTAAATTGTGTCAAGGGATAACCACAGTGTGTGCAACTTAAAATGTTGGAACTTAAGATCCAGAATGGGGATGTAAGTTGTAAAAATAACTAGGGGAGTTATTTTAGACAATACTCACCATGTAAAGGTAAAATTTTTGAGTTTGGAGGTCTGTTAGTTACATATTCAAATCAGTGTCTTCGTGGTTGAATGAAGGTGGAAGGATTTCTTCTTTGCACATTAAGGTGATCTACAGATCACATACCATCATCCCTAAGCTTTATAATGTGTTGAAGGTGCATGCATCATTGTTAAAATATCATCTCTAGGACTGTAAGTTTTCAGTCCTCCATTACTTAGTATGAATCTCCCCTGAAGGTTGAAGGAGAAATGGCAGGGAATAAAGGAGTTCAAGAAGTTTAAGAGCAAGAGGGGAAGCCTTGTAATGTCCAAAACTCATCATAACATCAGTTTCATTTCATAGAATAGCTAAAAGACAAGATAAATCACCAAAGGAAGAGGAAAAACATGTCATATTAGTTACAAATTAGAAGATGATATTTTGAGAATGGAATCCTTTCAGTTTTAGTAGAAGATCAACAAGTTTAGAGGTACTTTTCATTTCCTAATTAGTGTCATAAATTGATTAGGAAATACAATACTATAACTATCACATATGCAGGTCGAATTATTGTTTTGTAACATCCATAAATGATGTCATTTAATCTCTAATTTGAGTTGAAGACAAGAATTTTAAGAGTTATTTTGAAATATGAAGTGCAAGATTCCTTTTAGGATGTATTGAACTCAATGTTATAAACTCTTCCTTGTTCTTGAAGAGTTATTGCTGACAAATGAGCTAAAAATTCATGAATACTAGGTGAAGGTGTATGTAAACGTGTGTATGAGATTTTGATTGTTGACCATGCTTTGAAGGAACAAGGAGGACATGTAAAGCAAATAAAAATATAGGGTGCATGTAATGATGTCATGACTGAAATTTTGTAGTAGAATGAACACTTAAGAGAGTAGGTTCTTGAGAGATAATTCAAGGGGATGATGATGATGAGAGTGTGTGTATGAGAGAGTCTTGTGCAATATGTTTTTCAAAAGATGAAGATATTTGAATGAGAATATATAAGATTCGATTGAGTGGTCACAACTTGTTGTGTGAGACAACCAATTAAGAGTTATCAAAACCATGTGGAACACTAAGTGGTGGATTAGGAGAAAGGGAGTTGAAGCTTCCTTATAATTTGAAGCTTACATAAGATCAAGTAGAAGTTTGTGTGAAGTGTTGGGAGTTGTGGCTTCCAAGAAAGTGGTGGCTTGCAAAATTTCAAGTGGTAGCTTGACTAAATTTTGGAGTTGTAGCTTCATGTTGAGTGGATGCTCAATAGTGAAATCTTTGTAACCTTTACAAGAAAATTTTTCCAAGCTAGTGCATTGGTTTTAGTGGGTTTTTCTCCCTTCAATGGTTTCCCACATTATATCTTGTCTCTCTATGTGTTCTCTTGTTGATTTCTTGTGATTGGTGTTGTTGATTTATCATAACAAAGTAAAGAAAATTGAATTATCTCTCAAATTTTAAATTAGCATTGATTCACCCCCTTCTTAGTGCCTAGAATTTTTACTAATTGGTATCAGAATGGGTTCTCTTGGAAAAATTTTAACACCTTAAGAGCAGATCCTTGAAGCACATGCATGGGTAACCTACATGAAGCAGTTTTGAAAAAGAAGCTTAAGATTGCTTAGTCCCTGATTAATGGATTGAAGAAGGAAATCAAGCTTGTGGAAGTTGATCATGGCTAATCCCTCAAAGAGATGGAATCTATAGTTGAAAGTGTGTCGAAAAATCTAAAGGACAAATAATATGCTTTCTTTAGCCATGAAGTAGAGTTGATAACCTTGAAGGTTGAATTAAAAGGTGCAAACGATGGGATGAAAATTTATGGAAACTTGGAGAATAACTCTGAAGCTTTGGATAAAATTATGGATAGTCAAAGAGCATTAATATACAAGACAAGAATAGGCTTCAAAGAATATCCTATGAAGAAGTGTGAAAATGACAAGGTTGGTCCTAAGAGACAAGTAACAATGAAGGAGAACAAGGAGATACGGTCAAGAAGATCTAAATTAATTAGAAAACCAAATGCATTCAGGTATGAAAGAAATTTTAATGGTTATTACTTTACTTGTCATAACTTTGAAAATGGATTTAAGGAATGTAAGAATCATATCATCACTTGTTTCAACTGTAAAGAAAAGGGACACATTGTCAAATATTTCTTAGATGAACTATCTAATCAGTTTTGGAGAGAAGAAGACTCAAGAGGCATGAACAAGATAGTTTGCTACAATTGCAATTAGGTTGGGCACTTTTCTAAGAAGTGTAATGTTCATAAAGCTACAAATTATGGTTGGAATCTCATTCCACATCAATCTATAAGCAAGAAAAATATTATTTTTTTCAGTTGTCATGAACATCGATATTTTGCAAGACATTATCATATAAATGAACATTCTAGGGACAACAACAGACTTCATGCCTTTAAAGGACAATGTAAAAAGGTTTTCAAAGTGAAAAAAAAAATTCCAAGAATAAGTCCAACCCAATCATTCATAAGAGAGCCTCTAGAAAGGAGGTAAAGCAAACATACAAGTATAAGGAAGCCAATTCTAGATTTGAAGAAGCAAAGAATGAAAAGAATATAGTATGGGTAGATGATGAAGAGAAAAAGTAATCAATAATATTCCTAGGAGAGCCGAGTATAAGAAATGCATCAAAAAGTGTTGATAAATTAAGAAATAAGAAGATATACCTAATGAAATCCAAGAAGAATTCTTACCCCTAGTTGTGATAGAACTAGTGAATGATATGCATCATGTATGTATGTCAGGCATTGTTATCCCAAATTCACCCCCCCAAAAAATTTGGTCAAGACAACCCCGCACATAGAGAAATTATGAAGGAAACAACTCATACCCATGAGTTCACATTCCAGGATGACAAGCAGGTTACAAATGGGCTTAGAAATGAAATATCAAGGTCGGAAATGAAGGAGCAGTGTCACAAAGAGGCCAGCAGTAAGAAGGAGAAGAAACGACAAATATTCAAAGCCCTCAGGCTTGAAACCATTCAGGAAAGAATCCATAATCGACTAAGTATGAAAGAGCTAGCAGAGGGAACCATGTGTCTTAATGGTGCTCCTCCAAAGGTGAATCCAAAAAAGAGAAGATCAAACAAGCACCGCATCTCCACGTGTGGTCAGGATGAAACAGAGGCAGGGGCAAATGGTCAATGCATGAGCCAGGCCTGTAGAGGCTGCCAAGTGTCTTAATGGCACTAATTCAAGGGTAAAATAGAGAAAATATTTCCAAACAAGTGCTAGACTGACGCTTGTCCCAGAGGAATGCGGGGAGTCAGAAGGAAAGGTGAAAATTTTCCTTTCGTTCAAAGGGAAAAAGATATATTGCGGACCTGCGAGTCTAATTTTTTCTCTAAAAGGGGTGCCACGTGCCCCATCTCAAAAGGGTGCCCATTTTTCAAATTGATTTCCCCGTCCATTCGTACAAACCCGATACAAACTTCGAAGGGGCATGTCTTTTGACTCAGGGCTCAAAATATTACAAATATGACACCATTAGGAAGATCTCGGCCTCACCTACACCATGGAGGTCTGAGACTTTAATTTGAGGATGTTAGGTAAAGGTAAATGGAAGAAAAGTCTTTAGGCCTTTAATGCAGGAACCATCTATCCCAACAACTAGATCGGATTCAATCTATTTCCTCTGTTTCCTCTTCTTTCAAGGCACCGAATCAAGGAATCATGCAGTGAAGATGGATTTGGGTCATATTTTATCAGAAGCATTAACAACAATGGTTGAGTTTCAATCCACTTTTCCCACTTCCCTCTCTCTTTCTTCTCTCCGATCAAATCTATAAATATAGGGGCAAGATTCATTGTTAAGGGTTGTTGTTCATTCTTCTTCCCTTCACCCTCTCTCTTTATTCTCCAGGGTCGAATGTGGAGTTTAAGCCTCCTCCCTTGGCTTTGTAATGGAATTTTATTGCCTCTTTCCCATTAATGGTGTACTATGTGAACTCTTGGAGCAATAAAATCTATTTTTGTTATGCATTTTGTCCATCCTTTACTCATTTTGTTGTCTCTTCTCTCCTCTCACCATTGTAGGGTATACTGTGCATATCTCTGATGTCCATTGTAGGTTTTGGGAGATATGTTTAAGGGGTTTGAAATGGTGTTCTGTGTGAACTTTATCCTTGGTCTCCATCTCCGCTAAGTAGAAACTTATCAACACCTCCACCTATAAGGCATTTCTTTCAGTCTGCAAGGATTCTTAGGCCAATCAGAATGGCACAACAAAATCCCTATGTCAAATTCACCAATAGTAGTCCACTCACCTTGAATGCACAAAACCCAGTTCTGATTGCAACATTAAAGAGCATCCCATATTTCACCGGGGAAAATCAAACTTCTCCTGGTGACCATGTCCAAGATATTGCAAATGTCTGTATAATCCACAAGATCCATGAGATGGACATTACAGTCAAGTTGCTCACCTCTTCATTCAAAGGGAAAGCATCACAATGGTTCAGGAATCTTGAAGCAAGCTCTATCCAAAACTGGAACCAGCTATGCATGGCTCTTCACAATTAGTTTGGGGGAAAAGGTGATAACTTGTCTTTGTTGGAGCAACTAATAATAATCAAGAAATCCTCAATTGAGCAGCTGACAGACTTCAACCTCATATTCCAGCAGACCTGGGATAGGATTCCAACATCAGTAAAGCCCACTAATGAAGGTGCCTTCTTATACTTTCTTAGAGCTTTAAATTATGATATTTCTCTGATGATTTAGTCAATGGGGGAACTACATTATTTGTATCCTTTAGCCTCTCCATAGGGGCTGATAACCATTTGATTCAAGCTAGAAAAATCTCTCCTAGGACATTCATGAATCTATACCCTAAGTTAGGAATCCTAGATACTAGCCAAGCACCTGCATTAGCTTCCTATACCCACCCCCAGGAGTCAAAGCTCATCTGAATCTTCCACTTCATCATCTAATACCTCTTAAGAGCTTTAGGAAGTGATGAAGCAAATTTAGAACTTTAGGAATGAGCTAGTGACCATCAAAAGACAACAAGCTTAGAGTTCATGGCCATACTAGCCCTAGGCTCAATGTCAAGCTAGACCCCAGTATCAGCAGAATAGGCCACCACCTCAGACTGTAAACCAAAGCCAAAACTAAGGATATCCCTAAGCCACTAGACCTTTTAGGACGTATGATCCTAACACAACTTCAACATCAAGAGCATTGGTCCCAATACAGAACAATATGGCATGAGAATATGATTGGTGTTTTTCATGCAGTCAGCCACATAACCAATCAACGTGCTTTAATGGCTCTCTAAATCAAGCCTTGGTGTAAAATAGTATGGTGCCACAAGAACCTAGCCAATAGGAATATCAGCAACAAAGAGATCAACAAGGTGGCCCTCCAAACTAGACCATGCTTGTCAATTGATAGGATGAAGATTTATGTGGGATGAATCAGTCTCCTCCTCAAGGTATTTCTGCCAACACATGGTCAAAAAGGAGAAATTTTTTAGAAGGCCAACAACTGAACTCAGGTGACCCTCAACCTTCCATTACTCCACAAGGTCCTGGTGCTCCAAGTAAAACCCCCAACATACTGAACCAATCCAGACCACCTTCCAAACCCAATCAAGCACCAGTTGTAACGACGCATATGCAAGAAAGAAATATGTCTGGGAAGTTGTAGAAAAAATATAGATCATTCAATATTATTGAGTAGATGAAAAGGACAAGTGTAAAAATTTCACTATGGGAGTCACTAGCCATTCTAGGGTAGAGGGATTTGTTGTAGACTACTATGCAGAATTGGTCAAGTTCAAATCACCCCTCTAACTAGCAAGAGAGAGTGCTTGCTAATGCAGTTCAACTAGGGAGAAACCATGGAGAACAACAAGGTAAAAACCTGAGACCTTCTCCTTTCTATGTCTCATTGATTATTGGAGACAAATTGGTGCATAATTGTATGATTGATTCTAGGGCTAGTAGTTCTATGATGCCCAAAAAAATAGCTAATCAGTTGGGTCTCTAATATGAAGTCATCTCTAGAGGAGTTGTCCAATTAGATGGGACAACAATGACCACTATGGGAATCATCAAGGATCTGAGTCTCACTCTACATGCTTTCCCTAATGTGACTATTTTGAAAAATGTGTCAATCATAGATTTGCCACCACATTTTGCTTTGTGTCTGTCCAGAGACTTCACTGCCAAAATTAGAGGCTACCTATTTACTGATTAGTCACATATGCTATTTCAGACAAGGTATGCGGCGAAGGCCACAATCAAATATGAACCTATTGTTGATTATCACATTAAATCCTATGTGCCTAGCCCAGTCAATGCCAACTTCTCAGCTTTTGATCAAGAAGACCTCCTAAACACTAACGAAGCAGATACCAAGGTGGGTTGTATCCCAGACTTGACCCTAGATGAGTGGGCCAACAAAAGACATGCTTTTAACCCCTATAAGGAGATGGAGGAATCTGAACTGGGTGTCTATTATCTACATGAAGAGAATCATCCTCTTCCCAACCTAATCAAGCCAGAATACAAGGATGACAATGAGGTATGGCAATTATTCTTTGATGACTCAAGGAGTAAACAAGGAGCTAGAGGAGGAGCCATGATTGTGTCCCCCAGAGGTATGAGATATTATTCAGCCTTTAGATTCTAGTTTTTTTTCTCAAATAACACTGCTGAATATGAGGCTTTAGTCCAAGGTCTTCATTGGGCAAGGAAGCTGGGGATCAAGACCTTGCAAGTGTTTAGTGACAGTGAACTAGTTGCCAATCAAGTCAAAGGACTAAATGTTGTCAAAAATGAGCTGCTCAAGAACTACAAGAGTAGGTTATGGGATCTCATGGAGGGTTTTAAGGCCTTCAGTATTATGTCCATACCTAGGAAGGAGAATCAAGTTGTTGACAGAATTGCAGCAGTCAGGGAAACGTATGATGTGGTTGACAACATCAAAGAGGCAGAACAACCACATATCCATGTGGTTGTGAGGCCAGCAGTGCCAGATAATAATACATGTTGGAAAGTGTTTGAGAATGATAAAAAAATCATTAACTTTCTACAAGAAGAAGCTAAATTCCCAACTATAAACCAGAGTAGACTAGAGCAACAGTACGGGAATCAGATAGTACAGCTGCATACAAACAAGCTTCTTGAAGGCTTAGTGACATTGGAATCTATTTTCAATACTAATGATCAGTTCATAAAGGATAAGGATAACATGTAGATCAAAGGATAAGATTTAGATTCAACCCCAGTTGGAGAAGACAAAACACTTCAAATTGGCAAGGTGGCCATCAAGCAAGAAAGGTATGAATTCATACAACTTTTCCAATAGTTTCCTGATGTGTTTGCTTGGAGTTATGAATACCTAAGAGGGTTCAATCCAAATCTAGCACAACACACAATCAAAATAGATTCAACTACTCAACCCATCAGGTAGAAACAGAGACCAGTCAACCCACATATTGAGCCTCTAATGAAGAAGGAGCTGAATAAGCTGATAGAGGTGAATATCATATTTCCATTCAAACACTCAAATTGGGTTGCAAACTTGGTCCCAGTCAGAAATAAAAAATGAAGAAATCAGGTTGAGTGTTGACTTCAGATATTTGAACAGAGCCTCCCTCAAAGATCACTACCCACTCCCTTCAATGGAGTAGGTATTGCAAGTAGTGTCTGGGTCAGAAAGGTTATCCCTCCTAGATGGCTACTCAGGGTACAACTAGATCATTGTGAAAGAAGATGATCACTTCAAAATAGATTTCACCACTAAATGGGGCACATATTCCTACAAGAAAATTCCATTTGGATTATCCAACGCCAGGGCCACTTTTCAAAGGGAAATGTATATGGCATTTAAGGGATTGATCAACAAAATAGTTTTGATCTATCTAGATGACATTACAATGTTTTCCAAGAATGCAGTAGAAAACCTTTCCCATCTAAGGCAGGTGTTCCAATGATACAGGAGTTTTGGGGTGTCACTGAACCCTAAAAAATGCATATTCCTGGCCCATGAAGGCAAGCTTCTAGGCCATATCATATCAAATGAAGGATTGGCAATTGACCTGGAAAGAGTTCAAGAAATAAGAGCATTACCATTGCCAAGTCACAAGAAGGCTATTCAAAGCTTCTTGGGAAAAATTAATTTTGTCCATAGGTTTGTTCCATACTTTGCTACCCTTGTCAAACCAATAACCTTGATGCTAAAGAAGAGCTTAACATTCAAGTGGACAATTGAAGGAAAATCAAGTTTTGAGGCTATCAAAGAAGCCATATCACAAGCCCCAAATCTTGTGAACCCATATTTTTCCAAAGATTTCATATTGTATGCCTTTGGTGGCAGTGACACAATTTCTATAATCTTGGTGCAGAAAAATAAAGAGAGTATAGGACAGCCAATTGCTTTCTTCAATCAAAATCTAGAATATTATGAGGTGAGGTACTCCTTCATTGAGAAACAGGTCTTGGCGATGATCAAAGGATTGAAGAAGTTTAAGGATTTGGTTTTAAACAACAAGATCCAACTATTTGTCTCTCATGCGGGAGTTAAAGAATTCCTTCTTAGCAAGGACCTGAATGAAAAGCATGCAGGATGGATCACTCATGTCATGGAATATGACATTGAGATCAAGGTCACTAAGGTAGTCCATGGGAAGGGGTTGTGTTAACAACTAGCCACGGGTCAACAAGATGAAATAGACAGTGAAAATGAGGTTGTTCTTGTTCTACAAAAAGATCAAGAAGAGGGTAGAGATGATGTACCTGCTCCATTTTGGAACCAAGATATGGAGCACTTCCTTTGAACATGCATGTGTCGTCATGGGATGAGTAAAGAAAAAATAAGGCATTTTAGGCTACAGGCCATCCCATATGTTCTTATTGATGGTGTCTTATTCAAGAGGGACATCAATGGCATTCTATTGAGATGTATTGGGACAGATCAGGTGAAGAGGGTGCTACAAGAATTCCATGTTGAAGCAGCTGGAGGCCATTTTGCTCCAAGAGTGATAGAACTCAAAATCATGAAAGTAGGATATTATTGGCCCAGAGTGTTTAGTGACTACTACACATGGATCAAAAAGTGCAATAATTGTGCATTATTCAAAGGCAAGGAAAGGCTAGCAGCACTTCCATTACACCCAATCTCAGTCGACCAACCTTTCATGCAATAGGGATTGGACTTCATTGGAATCATCAATCCAAACTAAAGCCAAGGTCACAAATGGATCCTGATAGTGACAGATTATTTTACCAAATGGACTGAGGTAGTGGCACTCAAGGAAGAAAATGAGTCTAGTATCCTGGTGTAGACACCAAAATTGGGTCACACTCTCCTTGGTCCCTCATCAAATAAATACCTTGAACACATTTACCTAACCATGGCCCCCATCGCCACACTCTAATATTAATTTAATTAAATTAATTCATTATCCTCCCAATATTTATTATTTAAATATCTTAATTAGATAATACCCACACATCCACCTTGCTTATCCACCTCACTTAGCCACCTCACTCCAAGACCTATTCTTAGTAAGTTGTCATAACTAACTAAGACCTACCCAAACCCTGAAAAACAAAGCATATATTCCCTCTAACCACATTCTTGTCCATTAAAAGGAAGCTTCCATTCTATTCTGCGGAGAAAAAATGGGTGAGATCCAAGAAAATCAAAAGGATCTGCCCAGTTTAGAAAACCTAGGAAATCCCACCCTAACCAATGTCAGTCATCCTAAACTGCTACCACCGGTCAACCTGGAACCGCCATTGGTTACCATTTAACCCCCAAAACAATCTTATTTCGAGGTTGGCACATTTTTTTAGAGGTGAACACATCTTTTGAGAATAAGCGACAAAACCATAGATGCATGCAAGTAGAACTAGCATCAGTACATGCATCATACATCCATATCCAACACCTAAAGCAACTACAGAGCCATTTTGCCTTCACAAGAGTATCCGAGGAAGTTCCAGCACCACACCGGGTTCCTTCCATTTGATCACCCACCATTTCCAACTAGACATCAAGCTCGTACAAATAGTAAGTGTTGTTAACTTGCACTAGTTCATTATCATTTGAGCAAATCCTTTTACTTCGGTTGTTAGTTTCTGCTCCCATTCCCATTCCCCACCATTTTACCTCCATGCAAACTTGACCATCCCTTTACCCACACCCTTGAATTTCCCATATATGGATTTTAATCATTCCTGTGCATACCTGGGACCCACACGAATTTGACCATTGCCCTTCCATTTCCACCTAGCCTCAGATCTATCACCTTACCAAGTTTTTATTGAGTTTATTGTACCCCTACCATACTGATGTCAGTTACCCACAACCATCACCAGTTAACCTAAACTAACATCGGTCATACCAGATCGACGTCGGTCTCTGTTCTTTTTACCAAAAACCAAAAACAGATCTTAAAACCTCCACCAAATACCCAAAATAGCCTAGAACATGACCCTGACCACTACCCAAATCAAGATCTTAACCTTCAGATTCAATCATAGCTTGGCCTATTATGAACAAATTTGCTTATTGTATATGAATGAGATACCTAAATCATTTTAACTACAGTAGGATTTCCTTTATTGTTAGCATTAAGTTGTTTTAAACAGTGGATTGACAGCCATCTAGGAAGTATCACATTTCCCGGATCTAGCACACACTAGGCAGTCCACTGCATATATTGTTTAACTGTTATTTGGTGGTCTTGTTTTCTATTTTAGGTAGTTCCTCCAAGAAAAAAGGAAGCTCTCACAATCATCTATGGATTCAGAAGTCATGCGCGCAACAATCTACAACCAACATCTTAACAGGTATTCCTCCTATCCCTTTACCCTTATTTTTTTCATCAACATTCGAAGAAACACCTTAGAATCAGGTGAAACAATTTTGGCACGCCCGGTGGGACCCATTCAGGGTTCTTTGCATTCTTTCATTTCTAGGTGAAAAGGTTGTATGTTTGTTTCTTTTCTAAAAATTTCTTACATTAAATTTTCTCCCCTAGAACCTTCTCTTCTTCTATTATCTAAAACAATTGTATTTTGATGCTTTAAAAAGAACACTTCTTCCCTTTCATTAGTATCGCATTAGTGAAAGAGCATCCCTTCTCCTGTTCATATTTTTGTCATCGAATGCAACATTTCAATTTGGGTTTAAAACTCATTTCATTTCATTATGCTTCTCTACATTAGCTCACATTAATTGAGGGCAACCTATACGCTGGAATTCATGCCCAGCTAATGGTTGAAAAACAAATCATAGAAAATCACTTCCTTTCTCTTTCTCTCTCTGAGTCTTACCAAACATCACAAAATTAAAATATATACACATTCTTAAACAACATCTCACCCGGAAGAAGTTGTAGGTGATCACACAATCACGGCACAGTGGGCACCCTACTGGTTATCTCTGTCCAGTACCCCATCAGAGGATGGCCCGCCCTAGCCATAACATACCTAAAACCTCTCCTTGTAGATATCCTTCTTCGTAGGAAGCCATCCTCACCAAAAAAATCTATTCTAAAATTCATGAGTCAGTCCTTAAATAACATAAGCTAAACAAACATAATAGAAAAAGCACTCTTAGGATCATTTTTTCTTAGTGTTTCTATTTGGCTTGCATTTTGAGGTGAGAGGTCACGTTATTCATTTTCTTTTTTTCCTTTACACTCTCCTCATCACAGTTGGTGTATTCTAGCTTCATCTGAGTGTGCCTAGACCATATTCTCATCATTCTCAGAATTCTGGGTTTGATTCCACATCTAATTTTAACTCACAACCACATTTTCTTCATTATTGTTTCAATTTCACAGTGACCGGTGTCGGTCCAACGACCGTCATTGGTTATCCTCTGACCATCATCAGTTTCACTCAACCGGTGTCGGTTCACTGTTATTTTGGTTAACCTACTCAAAAGGACACCTACTTCACCTTCTTTGACTATTCAGAGCCTCTGTCACTCTTAGAATATTCATTTTCCTAGTAAATTCCATTTGCATCTTGCATACTGGGAAAAGTATTGGAATTTTTCCTTGTTTTGACCAACTATCCACATTCCATAGTGACCGACCGTGGTTACCTGTGACCGGCATCGGTTTAACCTAACCGGCATCAGTTAGCCTATGTAATTTTTTAGATGACATTTTAACCCTAATTCACCTACCACTGCCTATTTATCATGTCTCTGTTATATTTCTTGTGTCATTTACAGACAACAGTCCTACCATGTCAGTGCTTGTTCACATGGTGCTGACCCAAAGCCAATCAAACACCCTCATATTCCACGCCAGTCATCAACCACTTCCACCTAGTCCTTCACCACCTTCTATTTTATCACCCATGGATCCTACCCAACCTATCACTATCACCATAGGAGACGAGGATTTCACATGACTCCTTGACTAGAACCCTACCGCCTTATAGTTTTATCTTTCCCACTCATCCACTCGAGATGCCTTGGGTCAGTTGATATACGACATGCCCATATCTATCCCCCTGACACTCACTCCTACTTCTGCGTCAGCCCCCTCTGGCTCCGCGCTACCCACATCTACCTTGCCCCCTGTAGTTTCTTAGCTAGGCCCCATACCTGTTATGACCTCCATGTCTATCACATCTGTTGCACCTGCCACATCCACTATACCTTTGCCAACCACCCAGAACATAACCTCATCCACACCTATTGTTTCATATATACCCGTAGCTACACAACCACCCCCAGTGTCGGTGACCCCTACCCCTTTTCAAAATGTTGTTCTTTCTATTCCACAATCCTTAGCCCCCATTGCCACCAGGGTCACCACGACCCTTTACCTCTATATATGTACTATCAGCATCCTCCCATTTCATCTATCATTCATTCTGGGTACGTACCCCCTATTTCATTCCTTCCTTCTCAATCTACCTATATGGCAGTGACATATACTGGAATGCCACCCTTCGTCATATGCCCAACACCAACCCTCTTACACTACAGGAGTCACCCAACCATCACAACCTACCAATGACCTAATCAAGTTAATGATGGACAAGATGCAGACATTGGAAGCATCGGTTTCTAGATCCCACAACACTCTCACCTATGATGAGATTTATAATGAGCCTATCCACCCATCCATTCCTATCCGCCCATATCCCATGTATTGGGAAATGCCTAAATTTAACCGCTTCAATAGAAAAGAAGACCCGCAACAACATTTACCGTCTTTTAAACATGGGTGTTATCTGATCACCCATGATGACGCTTTGCTTCTGAGGACCTTTCCCATGTCTCTAACTGGGCCTACTATTAGATTGGTATAGTGGGTTACCTAGACACTCTATCTTCTCATTTAATTAGGTAGCCCAAGCCTTCTTGGATCACTTCTCCATTAATGTTGTTAAGAAGGTTACCATGACTAACCTCTACTCTACGCGTCAATATGAAGATGAATCTATCGCAAGATTTTGTTGCTCGTTGGCATAGCCTGATCAATCAACTCACATTCTAATACCACAAACTGAACTCATAGATCTCTTCACATGGGCTTGTGCTAGACATATTTTCCAACCCTGCAGGTACAGACTTTCTAAACCTTTCGATGAGGCATTCACCATGGCATGAAAGCTAGAGATTTGGGCCATCGAAGAGAAGAAAATCCAACTACGTAATAAGAATTCAGCATTCAAATCAAATGATGCCTCTTCTGCTTTGAAACCACAGAAAAATTATTCAAAAGCCAAGGGAACTGCTAACACAGTGGTACTCAAGGCTGGCCTATCTCATCCATCAAATTAGGCTAGTCCCTCATCTAATATTTCTCCTGTCCAAACTTTTCAATTCAGAAGGGAACAACAGAAATACACGCCAATTGGGGAACCTTATTCTTCTGTCTTAGAAAATCTCATTAAAGCTAGGGTGCCATCACCCTTCCTCCCATAAAACCACACACTGGTTTTGACCCTGCTCATCCCACACCCGCATGGTATAAAGAGCATGACTTCTACAACTATCATCGAGTAAAGGGTCATAGTGACAATAATTGCATCACTTTCAAAAACATTGTCCAAGAAATGCTCGAGAAAGGCGAGTTAACCTTGGCTAATCCCAACACACCTGCCAATCAAAACCTACACATCTTCAAGAAACCATTTCCTAATCATGCCCCTTCTTCTAATCAAACCAGAGAGTTCTCAACTCATGATAGCCATACTCACGAGGTCCATGCTATTTTCAGCGATACATCCATAGCTACCCAATTACCTCATATTCCTTCCATCGAGGAAATCCTATCCCGAAGTCCTCCACCTGCACTTGAACCCACCTGACCTATTCCTCCACCTGCACTTGAACCCACCTCATCTATTCCTCCACCCACAGAGGAACACCCTTTTTCCCCTCTCTCATCTGTGAAGGATCCTCCTATTAACATTGATATCGTTTCACCTTTGGCTTCTCCACCTAGAGAGTCGTCACCCATAGTACATCTCTGACCCACAGAGGAGCACCCATTTTCTCCTCCCCTATCAAGGATCCAGTAGAAATATATTTTCCTCTAGGTGACCATTCTCCATCAGCTACCCAAGATCCGGTGGACTTACTTTAGGCTCTCTTACCCACGGATGTCAAAGCTAGCAAATTCCCCATCTCTAAGACTCATTTTACGGGAATTTCCATTGGATCCTCATCAACCTCACCTACAACAGTGCGTTTTTCACACCTAGCTGATCGCCTAGATTATGTGGATAGGGCCTTACTTTGGGGGCATCTTTTGCTTCCTATCTCAACACAAATGCAGATGTCACTTGCTGACACTTCCACTATCTACCCAAAAATACTTCGGCCAATTAAACCAAACACAACTACAACTATCACAAATTCCACCATGATACCCCTCATGACTCAACTCACACCTCTACCTATAACCCAACATACATCTAAATCCAAACCCACACCTACATCATCTTCCTTGCCTAAACCTATTACTGCCTCAGGGGTCATCCCAACCGTCAGCCTTACTCATCCACCCATCAAATTAGATTTAGTTACATCCTCTAAAGCCAACACCAAACCTACTTTGTCCCCCAAATAGAAGAACCAACCCCATAAATCTCATACTCCAACCTCACTGATTACACCTTCATCACCTTCACCCTTTCCATCCATCCTAGGACCTCGCCCCTCCAGCATGGTTAAGAAACCTCCACCCACCGATAAACTAAAAACCCATAAACCCATTCAGCCCTTGCAAACCTCTACAATACCCGAGCACCCGACATGACTTATGCCCGCACCTATAGCATCTTTACCACCCATACCTCCAATACCATCGATAGCTTCTACATTACCCTTGACATTTCAATCTCTTTCTCGCGCGCCTCCTTCACGACCCATGACAACTACCTTCACAGCACCTCCATTATCCCCATGGGTGACATGCCCCCTTCCGCCATCCACCTTTCCCTCTAGATCTCGTGTGCCCATATCACCTTTAACCAAGAAGGTGCAACATGAAGATAAAAATCTGTTACCCTCCAATAAGGTAGTCAAAACAACCACACACTCTCCTGCCAGTTCATCTACCATACCCCTACGCAAAAAAACATGACCAACACCTAAGATCACACCAACACCTAAAACCGTAGCTCGACCTACTCCCCCTCGTGTAAATATTGTTCCTCTACAGTTAGCCACACCTACACCCAAACCCACCTTCACTTCCCATTGCGATCCACTAGCGGGGTCCTATGCCAAAATCTTAACCAAGATCCTTGAAAATTTTGTCATCGCATTACCACCTCTAAGACCTAATTACCCACTCAAACCTAAACCAAAGGGATTTGATGACACCAAAATTTGTGCCTACCATCGTGTGCCAGGGCACAATGTAGAGAACTGCAAAGCTTTAAACTTTGACAATGATGACCTTCTCATGAGGACCCCAATTCACGAACACCCATTCCCATAGCTCTTCCCTCACTTCCTACTCAACAACCCAGACCTTCACCCCCATAGCTCCTAGAACCACTACTAAGATTTGAAATTAACATGGTTCACATCAAAGAACTCGTCAAACCTCCACCCAAATGTCAGTGTGCTAAATTCATCTCACAAGGTTCCTTCTTGCCACTGGGCTTTTTCCATTCATGTCAATATACCTTTCATGGCTCACCTACCTTGCCTACCTCCCAACCTCAGATGAACATGATCCACGTTGCTACCCGTGCTCAAAAGGACAAAGGTAAGGAAAAGGCAACTGACCCATCGACCAACCCTAGACCCAACATACCATCTACACCTACACCTAAAATCACTATCTGCGGCCCCACATATCCTATTTCTAATGGGGTTACACATCACACCATGCTTAAACAATTACACCAATCCCCCCTCAAATGTCTCTGTATGACCTCATCCAAACCTTAGAATCCCATCGTCAAGCTCTCATAGAGGTCCTATAATCTATTGAGGTTTTACCCAATGACCCTACACTCGTAGCCTCCATTATCACACCCCCATCATGTAGCCTCTCTCACCAAATCACCACCTTTATCCACACCTCCACCTACTCACCAAGTAGCCTCCCTTAGCTTCTTAGAGGAAGAGATCCCACCACACCAAACTGATGACCCAGACCTAGCTCTCTTCATCATTATCCACATCGATGATATACATGTAAGACATGTTATGATCGATGGGGGCACTAGCATTAATATCCTTTCCTCCCATACTTTCACTCAAATGCACATACCTAACAATTGCATGCATAAACATTCTGTCATGTTGTGATCATTCAATGACACTATCACCTCTACACTTGGCACCATCATCCTCCACATTCACGTGGGCCCCCGCACTGTTCCAGAGTTGTTTTATGTCTTGGAGGGGGAATTTCAATATAACTTGTTGCTTAGTAGACCCTGGATTCATGTCATTGGTTGTGTAAAGTTTGAGCATGAATGAAACACCTATACCATTCCAGCTGATCCATCACCTTTCAAAACTTACAACATGCTTTAAAGACCTAATGACGTGCTTATACCCATTAAGGCATCTACCCCCATGACCACTTTCTCTTCACCTATACCTCCGCTCACCAGTGCAGCCACTACCTCAACCACACATACCTCCTCCATTCCTACCACTGCCACAACCTCCACAGTTGAACTATCGGCCTCCCAACCCATTAGCTCCACCTCTGATCTGACCTCTGACACATCATCTATTCTAGCTACCCACATACCAACCATTGATCCCTTAGAAGGCATTTTTCTACATCTCACTCTGGGGGAGTATCGCCTATATAGTGTCAACACATTCCTTACTTGTAACATCCCCATTTTAGTACATTAGAACAAGAATTTTTATTTATTTTTTTATAGGTGCATCCTAGTTCTAACTACATAATTTAGAACTCTTAGATCATAACAATCATTCTTATAACAGATAACCATATGCAGCTGTGATGACTCGGAGTACCTCCGATCTATTCATTCCATGACTCGGTAATCTACCGATCTATTCATGAGTATCAAAGAGTTGGCATTTTTATTTTAACACATCACTCTTGTGGTTCTCTTCCCTAATCTGGGATTCAGAATGCTCTGTCCAAGGAACCTATCTGAATAATTGTTACCATTATTCATTGGCATCTCGTCCCTTAGACTAGGTGATATAGGACAACGCAATCAACAGCTTGCGATACTGAGTCATTTTCGTAGATTATCCTTGCAACTTCCAATGGCGTTTATCCCAAAATTACAAACACAGTGAGGACTTCTACTAAAGTCACATTCAAGTAGTATAATCACAGCAAGCATTCCAAACAAAAGAAACTTCAAGTATTCACAACAAGAATCAACAGGATTCAACAACAATAAGAGCACAGCCGGGTCTCAAATGAAATGAATCAAAAAGGAAGAATAAATACAGTAAACATTCGAAAAAAGTCTTTGAAAAACCTGAGATTCCTAATTCCACAGGAAAAGAAGAACCAATACATTGCTTCAAACCAACTGAACTGAAATCACCTGAACAGAGTTGTTTTAATGAAAGCATTTAGAGTAAAGCAAGATTTTTAAAAGTTAGGGCCTATCATGCCTAGTAATGTCACTTAAAAATCTGAAGAAGACCTCTGAATGTGCTCGTGCCTTCTCCTCTTCTTCCACGATAGATTCAGAAACAATAATTTGTTACCCTCATGTCTTATAAACTTTCCCCGACAAAGAAAAGAGCTAGATAATCTCATAGTTGCCATGCAACACAAAGTAGACTGGTTCAAAGAACCAGTGATCAAACAGAGAGAAAAACGGAGCGAATGGAAAACCAAAATACCAACCAATTTTCCATTTGCATGCCTTCCCAAGCAATCCGTGCTCGGGAACCGAATTTCATCAATGACATTAACTCCAAGATTCCCACCTAATCTCCACTGCCACTGACTGCCAAAGTTGGTGATTTCCAATTGAACACAAACAACCATTCCCAAATTTGGTGATACCACCATGTCAGGTCTCAATAGATGTTTACAACCTCCGCCAAATCCCTTGTCCTTCATGCTTATCCACCCCATTTAATGTCATGGAAACCTCCGCCCATGACTCGCACCCCTTCATAGGTCCTCTTTTATCCATGATCATTAGTTAGGTTAGAAACATAGGTTAAATCACAAGGTAATACTTTAGTCTTACCTCCATAGTGCTAGGTCTCTAACCTTAGGAGTATTAAACCTATAGTTTAGGGCTAGGTTAGATTAGCAATAATTCAACCCATAGGTTATAGTTTAGGTTAAGGTTATTAACCTTAACGAATCCATTCTAGGTCCCACAAGTAGGTTCGATCAGTATTAGAACCAACAAGTATAACATTCCCGAAATGGATTCTATCCGGCATTGATAATAAGCTTGCAGTATACACCAGAATTTATTACCTGGCTTAAGGTCTAGGCCTTCCTGATATTACAATATCGGGAACCAATTCATTTAACATGATCATCCTGAGTTAGACTCCGGAATTGCTTATTCAACATATTCAGACCTTGCAACTCTCGTAAGGTCTATAATTTTTTGTTCATCCAGAATAAACTTAAAACATCTCTTGGATCAATGCAACTGATCCAAGGCTGAGTCATAAAGACGGATAAATCCACAATTCCTCTTGAAATCAAATTGAACTTAGGTGCTAAAAATGAAAGAAATAAAAGAGTCCAAGCATATCCTGACTCAGTCAAAGATCTTCAAGAGCAAAGAAGATACAATCCATATCAAGCATGACTTCACAATCAAAGGAACACATCCTTATACAGAAGAAATCATATATCAACACTTGAATGCTTAGGAGGAAGTAACAATAGTTCAAGGTGTTACATGCTTCCCTCCTAAAAGATTCATCGTCCCGATGATTATATATTTGATTTACCTTCAGGTCAACCAATTTATTAGTTCACAATACAATAAGACTATTTCCAACTTGAATAGTTCTAGAAACCAATGTCACGATACATTTTATTCAGACTGAATAATGTTTGCCTCAATCTGGCTTTCATATAGACATGAAAAAGATAAGTTCATAAAAAAAATGTTTTGTCAACAGATTTCATTATGTTGAAAAAGAAAAGGAAAAGCAATTTTCATCTCTTCCAGATTTTCCCAAGTTGCACTTTCTTCGTTAAACTGGTCCCACTGGACCTTACATTGCTGTATTTCATGATTTCTCAAATGCAATTGGCGAGTTTCCAGCACTCATGTGGGTTTAACCATGATTATTCCTGGGTCTTGGACCTGCAAGGAATTCCAATTTAAGACATGTGACAAATCTGAAACGTATTTCTTAAGCAAAGAAATATGGAAAACATTATGCATGCGAGACAAAGTAGGTGGTAATGCTAATCAGTAAGCTACAGGATTGATTATTTCGACAATTTCGAAAGGTCCCACGTAATGAGGTGACAACTTGGCAGCCTTGCCAAAATTTATAGAACTCTTTCTAGGTTTAACACGAAGAAAAACCTTCTCACCAAGCTCAAACCTTCGATCAACCCGCTTAAGGTCAGCATAGCTCTTCTGCCTATCTGCTACTTCCTTTAATCGTTCACGAATCAACTTAACTTGTTGTTCCATTTCAGTGAAGATCTCTAGTCCAATTACCACTCTATCCTCAATACTATCCCAACTAACAAGGGTTCTGCACTTCCTTCCATAAAGTGCTTCAAAAGGTGCCATTTTAAGAGATGAGTGATGAGTGTTGTTGTATGTGAATTCAACTAGTGGAAGATACTCTTCCCATTTATACTGTTGGTCCATGCAATACATTCACAGCATATCTTCCAACACTTGATTTACTCTCTCAGTTTGTCCATATGTTTCTGGATGATATGCAGAACTGAAGTTTAGTTTCATTCCAAGAGTTGTATTAAGCGTTTGCCAAAATCTTGACGTCATTCTAGGATCCCTGTCAGATATAATCAATTCCGGTACACCATGTAACCTGAAAATTTCATGCACGAATCTTTTGGCCAACACTGGTGAATCATCCTTTAGATTTCCAGCGATGAAATGAGCTACCTTAGTTTATCTACAACTACCAGGATAACATCATGTTTATTCCTAGACATAGGTAACCCTTGTACAAAGTCCATGCTTATTACTTGCCATTTGTACTGTGGTATGCTATGGGGATATAATAGTCCAGCAGGGTGCATGTGTTCTGCCTTAACCCGCTGACATTCCAAATAATGAGTCACAAAATCAATAACATCCTTTTTCATACCTTTCCAAAAGTATTGTTGTTTTAGATCAGTGAGAATTTTTGTGATACCCGGGTGTCCAGAGAAGGGTGAATTATGAAATTCAACTAACAACTTCTTTCTCAAATCGTTCAGCATAGGTACGTATACCCTGTTTTCATAACGTAAGATTCCTTCATTATCAAAATGAAAGCCTTTATACCTTTCATCATTAGGTTCTACAGCAAGCGCTGCTTTTACTTGCTGAAAGTATATATCAGATTCTGAGGCACTTTTTACCTCATCCTTAAACTGAGTTCTTAATGTTATAAGAGTAGAAATGTGCTTCCTACGACTTAGAGCATCTACTACCCTATTCTCTTTCCCTTTGATGTAGCTAATATCAAAATCATATTGAGATAAAAAATCTAACCACCTTCTCTGTCTGGCATTTAGATTAGGCTGAGTGAAAATATATTTCATTCCCAAGTGATCAGTTTTCAACTCAAAAGGTTTCCCAAGTAAATAGTGTCTCTAGACTTGAAGTGCATGAACAATGGCAACAAGCTCCAAATCATGAGGAGCATAATTCAGCTCATGTAACTTAAGTTTCCTACTTTCATATGCTATGACTTGATCATTTTGTAACAAAACACCTCTAAGGCCTTCCCCAGAAGCATCCATTACAATAGTAAAGCTCCCATTAGGGTCTGGTACAGCTAATATAGGTGCGGAAGTCAACTGGATTTTCAGAAATTTGAAAGCAGTTTCACACTTATCATTCCAAATAAATTTCTTATCCTTCTTCTGCAATGAAGTTATCGGTGCAGCCACTTTAGAAAAGTCCTTAACAAATTTTCTATAATAACCAGCAAGACCCATGAAGCTTCTTACTTCATGCACATTCTTTGGTGCAGGCCACTCAATTATTGCCACTATTTTTGAAGGATCCACAGCAATTCCTTCTTTACTAATGACATGACCTAAATAGTGAACTTCTGTATCAAAGAAAGAACATTTGGATAACTTACCATACAACTTTCTTTTTCTCAAAATTCCCAAAAATATCTTCAAATGCTCATTGTGCTCTTCAACACTTTTAGAATAAATGAGAATATCATCCAAGAATACAAGTACAAACTTGTCCAAATATTCTTGAAAGATATTATTCATTAAGTTCATAAAAACTACGGGTGCATTAGTTAATCCAAAGGGTAGAACCGTGAATTCATAATGTCCGTACCTAGTTCGGAAAGCTGTTTTATGAATATCTTCTTCTCTAATCCTTAATTGATGATAACCAGATCGAAGATCTATCTTGGAATAAACCACTTCCCCATGCATCTGGTCAAATAGATCATCGATCCTTGGAAGTGGGTATCTGTTCTTGATTGTTGCTTTGTTCAACATTCGATAATCGATACACAGCCTAAGTGTTCCATCCTTCTTCTTTACAAATATTACTGGCGCTCCCCAAGGTGAAACACTTGGTCTAATCAAACCTTTAGACAAAATTTCTTGCAATTGTGCCTTAAGCTCGACTAACTTTGTAGTAGTCATCTGATAAGGTGCTTTGGAAATAGGTTCCGTTCCTGGTTTGATTTCAATGGTGAAGTCAAATTCCCTCTTGGGTGGTAAACCTGGTAATTCCTCTGGAAAAACATCCTTGAAACTTTGCAACAGTGGAAATCATTTCATGGAATCACCATCTTCTTCTGAAAATTCAGATATCTTTACTGCATAAAGGGTACATCCTTTGTTTTTAGCCTTTTTAAGCTGCATAGCTTACAGTTTTCTAACTGAAATTTCCCGTTTCACACCTTGAATCTCTGCTGCCTTCAGCCAATCATCTAAACATTTTATATTCTTTTCATAGTAGTCTACTTTTGCTTTATGGTCAGCTAACTAATTGACACCGATGACAATGTCATACGATCCCAAAGGTGTAACATAGAGGTCAACTTCAGTGGAAAAGTTAGGTAAGTCAAGGACTGTCCCAAAAAGACACATACTCACTATATGAACAGAATTATTACTGTACAGTACAGTCCAAGATTTATCCATTTTTCCAGCCTTTCTTTTAAGTTTAGAAGCAAGTTTACTAGCAATAAAACATTCAGTAGCTCCTGTATCAAAAAGAATAGTGACAGGTATGCCAAATAACTTACCCGGAACTTCTATAGGTGTTGCTTTTCAGCTTGCTTGTCTGCTACTGTAGCATGTATCTTATGCTGTTGATTATGATCATCCTTCTTCAAAGGGCACTGATTTGCATAGTGGTCTTTGCCACAATTGTAGCAGCCTCCTACAAGTCCCTTTTTAGGCTCAAAATTACCTCCAGCCTTGTAATTATCACATTTTCCTCTATAGGGCTTCTGCCCATTGTTATAATTTTTGGCAAAATTAACCCTTACATTTCCAGCAGGCTTATTTGCTACTGTTTTCTTACTATTATCCCCTGGAAACTTACTTCTATTTCCAAACTTTTTCCATGGTCCCTTTTTGGGTGCAAGTGAAGTTGAAGAAGGGTTTGCAATC
This sequence comes from Taxus chinensis, assembly GCA_019776745.2. Classification (NCBI taxonomy): domain Eukaryota; kingdom Viridiplantae; phylum Streptophyta; class Pinopsida; order Cupressales; family Taxaceae; genus Taxus; species Taxus chinensis. The sequence continues at coordinate 967,925,291 of CM034147.1, forward strand.
TTCTTCCACACTTCCTCTTTATGAGCAGAAATAGACTTTAATTTTTGTTCTTGTCTTATGGCCTTTTCAACAACTCCTTCCATAGTGGTTGGACTATGAACATCGACCTCTCCTCCTATCACGGGATTCAGTCCCATGATGAATTTCTATATTATGAACTTCTCGTCAATTTGATACTGTGGTACATACTTGAGGAGTTTCGTAAACCTCTCCCAATATTCAGTTACTGTTAGCTTCCCTTGAGCTAAGTTTTGGAATTCTGTCATTTTCTGATCATAGAAAATCTATGGTAGCCAACGTTGCCTAAAATATCCCTTAAATTGATCCCAAGTAATATTGGTCTCATTAATATTTAACTCAGCTTTACGGCTATCCCACCACGAATATGCTTCGTGGGAAAGCTGATCGGCTCTCCAAATAGCTTTGGTTTCCTCTGAGAAGTTTCTTATTGCAAAGTACTTCTCCATTTCACTGAGCCATTTCTCAGCTCCATCTCCTAATGTGGTGCCATCATATTTAGGTGGACTTATCCTTTTTATATCATTAGTGAGTTCTGCTACCAACTTGGCCTTTTTGTTTTCTGGTTAGACAGGTGCATTTCCAGCGTTATTATCAACACCCATATCAGGGTTGTCCTCAGGAGGTTGTTGATTGTTATTACCAGCTTCATCATCCTCCTCATTTCCCATTACTTGTTTTTCAAGTACAGCCAAACAATCTCTTGTGTCCAATAGGGCAACAAGGATCTCATCAAGCTTTTGGGTTGTTACCGCCCCTCCTTCTAGTGGAGCATTATTCGCAACGTTTCCTCTTGTTCTAACCATTTTCTGTTACAAGAAAATTCAGGTTTTTATCAAATTGTGGACACAATAGGTCCAAGAGTTGTAACCTTCAGCTCTGATACCAAGATGTAACATCCCCATTTTAGTAAGTTAGAACAAGAATTTTTTTTTTTTTTTGATAGGTGCGTCCTAGTTCTAAATACATAATTTAGAACTCTCAGATCATAACAATCATTCTTATAACAGATAACCATATGCAGCTGTGATGACTCAGAGTACCTCCGATCTATTCATTCCATGACTCGGTAATCTACTGATCTATTCATGAGTATCAAAGAGTTGACATTTTTATTTTAACACATCACTCTTGTGGTTCTCTTCCCTAACCCGGGATTCAGAATGCTCTGTCCAAGGAACCTACCTAAATAATTGTTACCATTATTCATTGGCATCTCGTTCCTCAGACTAGGTGACATAGGACAACGTAATCAGTAACTTGCGATACTTTGGCCAAAGATTTGAAACATACTACTTATGTCTCGTATTCCTTGACGGCATACTTGTCAATCTGGAATACGTCCTTCACCCCATTCCTATGTTATGTAGAATGTCTTACACTAACTTCTGTCAGCCTCCCCTGTCCCAAGTTATTCACTCAGGAACATATTAATAATATGACAATGATATAAGGATGTTCTCAAGAACTAGGGATATGCTGACATACTGGGTCAACCCTAGTTAACCCTGTGTGTCATGGTACCCTGAGTCTCCAGGGAAACCTCATATCATGACCACATTCCTAACCAGTCCCAGAGTAAAAACTTGTTCGAGTTTAAAGTGTAAATATTAACGATCAATGCAAAGGGTGTCGTCATAATTCACCTGCATTGTTGTATCTTCGAGAAGATCCTAATCTTCTTGAAGGTACAACCCTGCAGTTGACTTGTGCCATCAACCTTCAAATCTACCTCGAAAAGATCTACTTAACTTTAAGGTGTTACTTACATTGAGTTAAAGTTATACTTTAAGATGCTCCTTTTAGGGTAGTCTTTTCCCAACCCCTGGGTTCCTCACCTTAGAATTGCCTTTCTTATTAAAACCCATTTCACAAAGAGAAGTTATTAAGATTTGAGGTTTCATTAAGGATTTCTTTGTTACACAAAGATCTAAATCAACGAAATTGGGCAGTAGCCCTAAGTCTTCTCATAAGGTTGCTAACCATACCCTTATTAGGTTTATATCAGTTCTCAAAACTGAAATACATCTTACCTATTAGTATTAAGATATAGTGAATTAAAATCGAATTAAGGCATTGTCTTGACTTAGATAAAGATTAGGGAGTAATAATTTATTCAGCCCGTTCAACTTCCTGTTGAGGTTTAATTTAACCTTGGCTTCTCAAAAGACAGTGATGTAAATTCCAATTTAGCTTTAGATAGAACATAACATAACTACTAAACATTCACAAGTATTCAGTCACATAATCTTTGCAAAGCTTACTTAGCAAAGCTTACTTAGAGATTCCCAAATGTCTCCAAGGTATACAATAATAACAATGCTCTTAAAATCATTCGAACCAAAGAAGTTCAATCCATCAAGATATGAATGCAAACACATAAGTAACAAATACCTCATTTCATTCATTTCTAAGCTAATCAAATACATTTTATGCATTCAGCATATTTGTACAATACTCAACAGCAAAAGAACATCTTCCTTCAAGTAGTACATTTAGAGAATCAAGTTGGAATTCATCATAAAACCAAATTAAACAATCTGAACATCATATTAGATTTGCATGCTTTTACCACTTACGGCAACCATCTGCAAAAATTGTCAACTCGGGTCAGTTCGGTGAACTGAGCATGATAAGCACTAATTCTTAAAACAATTACAATCCACCAATTGTTCTCATTAAACAACCTGTTTAAATGAAATCATTTCTTCAAATTCCAAACATAAATCAGGCTATTCATCTTATATGTTAGAGACTAAGAACAAATGAATACAACCATTCTAAAGACAGCAAAACTCCTACAAGAATGTTTCTAACAATTACTCAAAGGGAGTTTATAACATTCAACAAGCTCAACTGTCGTAATTTCCTTTCAATCATACATTATTTTAATTGTATTGACGAGTATACCTACTTATACAGTAACACACATTTTATACTAGTCTCTCCATACAATACAATAGTCTATTCTTGTTATGCCCTTACTGTAGAGATCGCATAAGGATACAAGGAGAAACCACATAAAGTTTCCAGATTAGGAGAGAGAGAGTATTTTCTTATTCCTCTTATTACACATCAACATATAATTTACAGCTTAGGAGAAGGAAACAGAGTCAATCAGATTCCTATTTCAATCATGTTCTGGACTGTACCGACTCCTCTAAAATAACACAATTACTTTTACGTATGAAATTTAAAACAGTCGAGATCACAAGAAGAAACTAAAGTTTCATCTAAATTCATTAATAAAAATCACCTGTAGCTATTAAGCATTACAAGAGCTCTCGCGACAAAGCAAAAGAAAAATAATCCAACCATGAAAGACTCAAAAAACCTTTTCCATATCATTCATCAACATGAAAATACCCAACGCCATCGCCTGACATGGTTCAGCTAAGAGCTCTTTATTTCAGTCAAACGCGAGACAAGATAACATTAAAATTAAATGACGTTTCCATATGCAAATACAGTGACATTCACACTGAGTTGAAACTCAAACATGCACAGCTTCATTCAATTAAAACAAATCCCTATGATTATACAGCAAGGACCTATATTAGAAGTTGATTTCAAGAAAAATAATCACAACAAGGTCTTCACAGAAGCCGAATTCCATATCAATAATTTCCTCAAAGTTTCATCTGAAGTCAAGCTACTATGAAATACAACAGGGTCTCAAACAGAGTCAAGTTTGTAAAGAAAACCCATCCTTTAATTCCACAGAAGTGAACTGAATATAACACAACAATGTTAAGAAAGAGTCTGTACGATATGCATGCACAGCGAGGACTTAATTCGAGAATCGAGCCAACTTGCAACATATCAAGGACTCCAACAGTGTCAAATACAACTAGTACTCACAACCAGAGCTTTGATTGAAGTCGAATTCATACGACAACAATTCAAGGACTCCAACAGAGTCAAAACCAATAATTAAACATAGCAAAGCTTCTACAGGAGTCGAAAACATACTAACCAATTCAAGGATTCCAATAGTATGCACAACAAAACTTCTACAGAAATTAAAAACATAACTTACGTTACAAGGACTCCAAAGGAGTCAATACCATATAGTATTTTCAACTAAACAACAGTATTCATAACTAAGCTTAAACAGAAGTTGAAATACAAGATACATTTCAAGGACTCCCACTGAGTCAATACCATCAGTATTCACAACTAAGCAACAGTATTCATAACTAAGCTTAAACAGAAGTTGAAATACAAGATACATTTCAAGGACTCTCACTGAGTCAATACCATCAGTATTCTCGACTAAACTTCTACAGAAGTTAAAACATAAATTACATTACAAGGACTCCCACAGTAATCACAACCAAGCTAGACAGAAGTTGAAAACATACGAAACATTACAAGGACTCCCACTGAGTCATTTTTGTAGATTATCCTTGCAACTTCCAACGGTGTTTATCCCAAAATTGCAAACACAGTGAGGACTTCTACTAAAGTCGCATTCAAGTAGTATAATCACAGCAAGCATTCCAAACAGAAGAAACTTCAAGTATTCACAGCAAGAATCAACAGGATTCAAAAACAATAAGAGCACATCTGGGTCTCAAACGAAATGAATCCAAAAGGAAGAATAAATATAGTAAACATTCCAACAAAGTCTTCAAAAAACCTGAGATTCCTAATTCCATAGGAAAAGAAGAACCAATACATTGCTTCAAACCAACTGAACTGAAATCACTTGAACAGAGTTGTTTTAATGAAAGCATTTAGAGTAAAGAAAGATTTTTAAAATTCAGGGCCTATCATGCCTGGTAATGTCACTTAAAAATCCAAAGAAGACCTCTGAATGTGCTCGCGCCTTCTCCTCTTCTTCCACGATAGATTCAGCAACAATAATTTGTTACCCTCATGTCTTATAAACTTTCCCCGACAGAGAAAAGAGCTAGATAATCTCATAGTTGCCATGCAACACAAAGTAGACTGGTTCAAAGAACCAGTGATCAAACAGAGAGAAAAATGGAGTGAATGGAAAACCAAAATACCAACCAATTTTCCATTTGCATGCCTTCCCAAGCAATCCGTGCTCGGGAACCGAAGTTCATCAATGACATTAACTCCAAGATTCCCACCTAATCTCCACTGCCACTGACCGCCAAAGTTGGTGATTTCCAATTGAACACAAACAACCATTCCCAAATTTGATGATACCGCCACGTCAGGTCTCAATAGATGTTTACAACCTCTGCCAAATCCCTTGTCCTTCATGCTTATCCACCCCATTTAATGTCATGGAAACCTCCGCCCATGACTCGCACCCCTTCATAGGTCCTCTTTTATCCATGATCATTAGTTAGGTTAGAAACATAGGTTAAATCACAAGGTAATACTTTAGTCTTACCTCCATAGTGCTAGGTCGCTAACCTTAGGATCATTAAACCTATAGTTTAGGGCTAGGTTAGATTAGCAATAATTTAACCCATAGGTTATAGTTTAGGTTAAGGTTATTAACCTTAACGAATCCATTCTAGGTCCCACAAGTAGGTTCGATCAATATTATAACCAACAGGTATAACATTCCCAAAATGGATTCTATCCGGCATTGGTAATAAGCTTGCAGTAGACACTATAATTTATTACTTGGCTTAAGGTCTAGGCCTTCCTGATATTACGATATCAGGAACCAAGTCATTTAACACGATCAACCTGAGTTAGACTCCATAATTTCTTATTCAACACATTCAGACCTTGCAACTCTCGTAAGGTCTATAATTTTTTGTTCATCTAGAATAAACTTAAAACATCTCTTGGATCAATGCAATTGATCCAAGGCTGAGTCATAAAGATGGATAAATCCACAATTCCTCTCGAAATCAAATTGAACTCAGGTGCTAAAAATGAAAGAAATAAAAGAGTCCAAGCATATCCTGACTCAGTCAAAGATCTTCAAGAGCAAAGAAGATACAATCCATATCAAGCATGACTTCACAATTAAAGGAACACATCCTTATACAGAAGAAATCATATATCAACACTTGAATGCTCAGGAGGAAGTAACAATAGTTCAGGGTGTTACATTACTCCACAAGAATACGGAAGTCTTCACTAACACCCTCATTATCATCACCGTATAGGATATTTCCTCCTTTATGGTCCTCCCCACCTTCGTACCAATCTCATTTATGGGGTACTTGACACTACCACTTACACACCTGAACCACCATCACAAACCTACCCATTTTCTGCTGACTTACAGTCACTTACCAATCGGCGTTTCACCCACACCTTCCTACACCGATGTGCATGGAAAGGTTTTGGTTTTGGATTTTATGAGCAAGGTCGCCATACTATTATTCCATGTACTACCAGCAAACATAATGACCATAGTGGTATTGGCTTTACAGAACCACCTTCCAAGAAGGCCCGCATTGAACTCATTGAGGACATTAGCCCCTCTCCACCTTCTTCACCACCATCACCACCTTCACCGACAAAGTCAATGGATCCAGAATCCATTCCTCCTAAAAAAATTCATAAACACCATTTCCTTAGGGCCTCTAACTTATCAACATGAGGGCAAGGCTCCTTCCTCTCTTCCCTTCCTGTATCTTGAAATGATCGACAAATATACACATTCGGTTAACGTCGTTCAATGTCAGGATGATGAATCTATACTCACATACCTTGGTTCTGAAGACTCATATATTCATCAGTCATTACCATCTGAGACATAAACCATGTTGACTGAATCGACTATTGAAATCAACATTCATACTCAGGATGACCCACACATCCTAAAGATCGGTCAATATTTAGATGCTACTGAACAAGAAGCCATCACTTCCTCAAAAACCATGACCACGCTTTTGCTTGGTCTTATGCAGATATGCCTGGTATTGACCCCACCATAGTGGTCCACAATATCGTAACCATTCCCAATGCCAAACCTGTCAAATAAAAGCTGAGGAAAATATACCCTTGCATTGCTCTTCTGGTCAAAGAAAAACTCCAGTGCCTCCTTTCTATTTCTTTCATCTTACCCATTGATTATCTGTAGTGGATTTCCAACATTGTCCATGTCACTAAGGCAACAGGGGGACTCCGCATTTACACGGATTTTTGTGACCTCAATCTAGATTGCCCAAAGATGACTTTCCTTTACCTAGTCTTGACCAACTGGTTGACCTTATTGCTAGTCACGAGATGTTGTCACTCATGGATGGCTTCTTGGGTTATAACCAAATCTTGCTTTCCCTAGAGGATCAACACAAAACGGCATTCATCACCCCTTGGGGGACCTTCTACTACCGATTCATGCCTTTTGGCCTTAAAAACATTGGGGCCACCTATTAGCGGGCTATGACTTATATCTTCCATGACATCATGTATCGTATATTAGAAGATTACATGGAAAATCTCCTAGCCAAATCTAAACACCGCTCCAAACACCTCGCCATCCTAAAAACCATCTTTGACCGCCTTATTAAATATTGCGTTCGCCTTCAGCCCAAGAACTGTGTCTTTGAGATTCTCTCAGGAAAGCTCCTAGGATTTATCATTTCCTTACGTGGTATAGAAGTTGACCCTACTAAATTTAAGGCCATTCTTGAAATGCCTCCACCCACTAATCTTAGGAAACTCCATAGCCTGCAAGGTAAGTTACATTCTATTTTTCATTTCATCTCGTAATTTTCTGATCAGTGTCAACCATTTCATCATCTTCTCAAGAAGGATGTCTTCTTTAAATGGGATAATGAATGCCACAAAACTTTTGATGCCTTAAAACAATACCTTCTCCAACCACCCATTCTCATTCCACCTAAAGACAATCAACCCTTTTACCTATACATCTCAGCCATTGATCACTCTTTGGGGGGCATGCTCGCTCATCATGATGAGCAACACAAGGAGCAGGTAGTTTATTACATAAGCCATACTCTTTTAGACTACGAAAACTGATACATCCATGCCAAAAAACTCTACTTAGCCTTAGTTTTTCATTGCCACGAAACTTTTCCATTACCTACTTAATCACAAAACTTATGTTGTGACCAACACCGACCCCTTACACTTCATATATGCCAAACCTTACAAAAATCAAAGTGCCACACACTGGCTCATGCTTTTGGTCGATCTCGACCTCGAATTTATCCACCAAAATTCCATCAAGGACCAAGCCATCACGGACCAATTGGCCGACGCACCTATTTTTGAGGATCAACCTTCTAATTTTGACTTCCTAGATGAGTCAATTGCTTCCTTTTCCTTGGATGAGCCCGCATACCAAATGACACTCTTCTTCGATGGTTCCAAGTGTCAGCGTGGGGGTGGGGCAGGCGTTATCCTCATTCTGCTTGGTGGTGAACCCATGCCTTTGTCTTTCAAACTAGATTTTGATTGTACAAACAATATTTTCTGAATACAAAGTGCTCGTATTAAGTCTCCAAGCTACCTATGCCTTGGATGTCAAATCCATTAACATCTTTGGTGACTCCCAACTAGTCGTAAACCAAGTCAATGGTATATACATATGTCATAATGAGACACTTCAAAAGTATAAACATCACGTAGACATACTTTTGACAACCTTCGACTGCTACACCCTTCAAACCGTCCCATGTTCAACCAACAAATTTATAGATACCATGGCCTGTTTGGCTTCTAAAATCCCCCGCTTCAGCTACTGATTCTAAAATATTGGTCACCATACAAATACTCCAATCACCCTCTTATTTACCTCATGAGGTTTACTCTGTTTGAACCACTACCCCTGATCTGAGTGACCTTTGGTATAAACAATACTCAGACTACCTTTCTCGTTCCATCTTTCCTCCTGACCTCACTTGTAATGGACAATGGGCCTTTTTCAAAAAAGTCTCTCATTACGTCATCATGGGTGGCATCCTCTACAAATGCGGCTTCGATGGAATTCTCTTACGGTTCCTTAGGAGTTATAAAATTCCTTATACCATTAATGAAGTTCATGATGGCCTATGTGGAGGTCACTTCAGTGGCCTCACTGTTGCTAAGTGTATTCTTCACCTAAGCTATTACTGGTCGAACCTCAACCATGATTGTTGCATGACTACGTCAAGTGTTCTGTAAAATTCCAACAACATGCCAACCTTCATCATACACCCAGGCATGCCTTACAGGTCACACTTTGACCTTTGGATCTTCTCTCAATGGGGTTTGGATCTTGTCAGAGAAATCAATCCCCATTCTTCCCAATGACATCAATGGATCATCACAGCTACCAAATACTACAAAAAATGGGTTTAATCCATACCTCTCATCTTCCACAAAAGCTGAGAAAATATGTGAATTCATCAATCATCACATCATTTTTCACTTTGGTGTTCCACATCGCCTCATCACTGGATAATGAAAAACAATTCAAAAATAAAACCCTACGAAAACTTTTTGACACCTTCAGCATTCAGCTAAGTTTCTTGTCACCTTATTACCCACAAACTAATGGCCAAGCCAAATCAACTAACAAAACCCTAAACAAAATTCTCATGAAAGTGGTTAACGATACTAGAAAGGACTGGCATATGCACATTCCTTTTAACTCTATGGGCATACTACACTAGTATTCACACTTCCACTGCCAGCCACACCTTTTTCTCTAGTCTACGGAACAGAGGTTGTTCTACCCCTTGAAGTCCAGATTCCCTCACTCCACATTTCTCTCAATGACATGCTCAATGATGATGACTTTCATCAGGACCGTTTAGAATAACTTGAGTTATTAGATGAACATTGTCTCAACACTCTTGACCACCTTCAAATTTACCAAAAACGTATCAAACGTGCTTACAAAAAACGTGTCCATGAACGAACCTTCCAAGTTGGTGACCTTTTCCTGAAAGAAAATCAACATGTAACTGAAGCAGAAAAAATTAAATGGGGAAAATTTTCTCATAATTGGCTTCGACCATACATTGTGACCCATACTTACAGATCAGAGTGCTTATAATTTATCTTCACTTGATGGTAAACCTAAACTTGATCCCCTTAATGCCTTGCATCTTCGACCATTCTATTGTTGACTTTTAGTCCTACCTCACTTTTTGCCTCTTTCCATGCTCATCCCTTGAGCACTCTCCACTTCCTACGCCATCACCAATGATTAAACAAGAATCATGTGCATACCCGTCACTTCATTATCTTCTCTTGAATATGTGTACCACGGCGCTGCACATAGCATGATTCTCATGGATACTTTTTGTTTGCTTTTAGATGAGATCCCATGGTTGTTTCACCCTACTTTCTGAACAAGAATCCTATTCTTCACCTTGGTCTTGTCCATGGCCTCAAAGCCCTCACATGGGATCAAATTCCTTGAGTCAAACTTCCACTAAAAATATGACTCCCTCAAAATGAACATCTTCCTCTCTACAATCACTTCTATAAATAGACTGCTCCCTCAAAGGACAACTATATAAAGCTTTTTCAAAAAAAAAGAGAAAATTTGAAGCTTCCCGCATCGATCAACTTCACAAAGACCTCAAGGAGTTAATTTCCTCATTCCACACAGACTTCCCGCATCAATCATTCTATCGTCACATATCATTCAAAACAAGAAGCCTTTTATTCATGGACTGGCCCATTGTGAACTTGGATCTCTTGCCACAAAGAGCATGCTACCCTCGTACCATATAAAAATTAACCACCATTCATCCCTCTTCACCAGTTGCAATCCCATTTACTACCGCCTCAAGGGACCTCTTAGAACTATGACATTTGGTGATCATGTGATTACTTATTCACCTTTAGGATAATCACTCATGCAAAGTATTTAGGGTCTTAGGTTCAACTAACCTACCTACAGGTATGGTCTTACTCAGTCATGATCCTCACCAATTAGGCAGCTTTATTGCCCCCTCTTATCTTTTAACCTTCTTTATTACGTATTGATTACCTTATACAGGACTTGGTCCTCGACACTTACCTTTGGGTAATCTCCTTCTTCTACCACAATCAAAATAACCTATACCAAGTTAGCCCACAACTCAACCACACCTAATAGACCTAAACCCAAATAATGCCTAAAACCTACCAACTCATTTTCATATCTCCTCATATTCTTCCCTAGCTTATGGGAGAACTACATCGGCCTAAGGTCCCTTTTTGTCGGGACTATGTAGGCAGCACTTCTGAGGGAATGGGGACCTTGAAGGTTAGCTCGGCCACTCTCTACCCTAACCAATTTATATTTCATATTCCTAGATCACACTCTGCCCTACTTAGTTTCCTTTTTATATCAAAAATTGGAACTTAAACCACACAAACAACAAGTTGCTTAACATTTTTATCATCATCAACAACATACATTTATTATGACTAACATTTCTCTACCATCATCATGCATGTATTATAAAACATCTTCAACACGACCCATATCATCATTCATTACACAAATTAACGAATCACAAATTCAACCAATTTAAACTCAACCATGCCTATGACCACAAATCTAACTCAACCATGCCTATGATCTGACTCAATCCATGCCTATAACCTGACTCGATCCATGCCTAGACCACAAACCTAACTCAACCATGCCTATGAACCTAACTTCAACCATGCCTATGACCTGACTCAATCCATGCCTAGGACGTGACTCAATCCATGCCTAAACCAACCTGACTCCATCATGCCTCACTCACCTAAGTTTCCGTCCATCATCACAAGCACAAAATTACCATAATCATCATCAAAACTACAAATAAAATCATCTAGACATCTGTATCCATCTACATAACTATAAACAAATATGTGTGTGTCTCTAAAATATACACGATATATCCCCTCATGTACATCTCTCAAAACTCATCGGCATGTAGGCCGATACACCATCTATCATCGTGCACGCCGAGTATACGGTCAATCATATACAATAAAACTCATACATCCTCATCGTCTTCGGCACGTAGGCTTGGTATATGATAAAAAATACACAAAACTCTCATACATCCTCACTATCTTCAGCACGCAAGCCAGTACATATAAAAAAATGACTACAATACATCAAAATATACCGGGATGGGCATCAGGGCCTCACCCTACTATACATCCTCCATGTCGGTCTCTCTGGTCTCCTCCTCCAGCCCCTATCTAACTGGCTAATATCATCTCACCACCCGCCATAGATCGTGGTCAGCCCCATGTTGGTACATCACCTACAACTGGTCTCCATGAGTTGGTGGCCTCTCCCTAATCCTGTCTCGGATCTCGATGGCCCCCTATGCTCTCCACGCTATGAGTACAGGATCTGGTCCTCTAACTAGAGGCCTGTTGTGCCCTGTACTCTCCATAGGATAGAAAATCTATCCCGGTCACTATCAACTGATCCTGATAGTTTCTGGCCTCCCCTAGGGAATCTCGTAACCTAGATATAGGTACAGTCTGTGGTGGCCCCATAGGCCTCAGCCCCTGTACCTATCCTACCCCTACCTTGTCCCAGTGCCAGTGATGGTGCCATCGGCCTCGCATCCTGTGCTTGTGCCTGAGCCTGTAATGCATGAATCTACGCCTATGCAGTGGCCAACTGGCCTAACAAAACTATAACATGTGCCTATAAGGTGGCTACCTTCTCATCATCACCCTCTCTATCTCCACCCTGGGCCATCTAAGCCTATAGAATGGCCACCTACACATACAATGCGGCCACCTCTACCTATGATGCTGTTAGCTTCCCATGTACCATCCCTAACTGTGTAATCAGGGTCACCATCTGCCCTTGTAGGGTGTCTCTCTACACCATGATGGTGGCTAAATCTGGTTGCCCAAACCTGGGAGGTACTACTCGTAGCTGGGCCGCCCCACCACTATCTATACCTATCTGTCAAATCGGCATCATCAATTTGTCGGTCTATAACCTGCTCCTCTTGCCCAATAGGTACTGTCGGCTATGGAAGTGGTAGTGGTCTCTCAACATCATCCCTCCTATACTGTGGGAAGGGTGGTGGTATATCTTGTAGTAATCCAAATTGTTGTCTGACCCTGTTTATAATGATCATCTCGTGCTCTCCTGCATAACATCCCTCAATCCATCTAAATAGCTGAAGGCCAACTAACTCCTCAACCATATGTCTATATGAGGGATAACCCACATACGGTTTCCATAAAATATCTACCCCAAACAATCCCTCCAGTAGCCTTCGGTAATATGCTACATCATGTGTAGCCCTGTCTGATCACCACTCTCCAATAACAGGCACCCATCGTTTGTACCCCACTCGTACAAAACCTAGTTGAAATGCATCTGCTCAGGGCATACCCACTGGATGCACACAGACAATGTGCTCATAGGCCCAGAAGTGTAGAATAAAAGTGTAGCACATACTAAACCTACGGAGCCGCCCATACGCCCATAGCTCTCTATATAGTTGTACTAGGAATGTTAGCACTTAGGAAAATCAGGTCCTCTTCATCATCATGTCATGTAGCACTTCCATCAATGATTGTGGGGATCTCCCACCCTCTACATCTAGAAATACAAAACAGTAGACTACCTCCATCAGTAATACTACAGGCCTCGTCTCCTCTGGATGGGCTAGGTACACCTCTCTATAGATCAGACTGGCACTATGGAATGTCATCTCTACTATCCCCTCTTGAAACACTATCAACATCAACTCCTCGGATGCCTCTGAGGAGATCGAATATACCTGCGTACCCAATATGGGTAACCGCAGGATCCTGAACACGTCCTCTATGGTGACTATCATCTCACCTGTCAGTAGGTGGAACATGTTAGTCACCAAATCCCATTTATTAATGAGGGTGACCATCAAACTCAGCTGCCGGAGTGCATTCCGATAGCGTCGGACCCTACTCAGGCCCACCTCCTCAACATGCCGCAACACCTCAGCTGTCACTTGTTGCACCTCGAATGGTCATGAGTAGGGGTGGCACCCTATCTCACATCCTCACTTGATCTCTCTCCTGCATCTAACAAAACAATCACATTATTCAGGCTCAACCATACCCACAATCACCTACACCCATTACCCTACTTATGTTTACTTTGCTACTTACCCATTTATCCCATGCCCTACCTACCTACCCAACCCATCCCGCACCTACCTACTTACCCAACCCAACCCACACCTACTCATACCTAACCTTACCCAACCCAACCCGCACCTACTCACCCTAACCCTACCCAACCCAATATCACCTTCCTACTAACCCAATCCACCCCTAACCTACTGACCTACCTACCCTAACCCTACCCGACCCAACATCCCCTTACCTATTTACACACCTCACCCCTCACCTAATTTAATTTTGACCCACTCCCCGACCTTACCTACTTGCCCACAAGTCTCGACACTTGGCCCCAACCGCCCAAGCCTTGCCTATTTCACATTTTTAGGCAATTGTTTTATCCCCTCTGACTGGTGTCAGTCCTCCCAGACTAACCATGGTTTACCCATAACCGACATCAGTCATCTCATTTGTGACCGATTCCGTTTAGACTTTACTGACATTGGTCAACATTTGATCGACGTCAGTCACTATCTCAACGACACCCTGCGGCAACGTGCCCTAGCTTTCCCATTTATTTATTTATTTATTTATTTTTCTCTCATTCCTCACCTCCCCACCCCCCCACTCCTACCTACACCCCCTCCCACCTCTCCTACTCCCTACCCCTACCCTTTCCCTTCCTTCTTTTAGCCAATTTACCCTCCTACCAATCCAATTTTATTTTCCCCCCCTCAACCCCATTTTTCTCCAAACCTGACTTCTACCCTAATTTACCTCATAAAACATGAAAAATATTTGCACCTTACCTCATCTCACTATCATCTCTGTGGTGGGTACCTCCGACCACTGCACTTTTGGTCCCCCCTGATCCCTCTCCTACCTCTTTCATCACCAAATGACCTCTTGCTCTCTAACCAATCAATCCACTCCAAGAAATCCAACTCAGCTCATGGATCGACCTATCACCCAACTATCCTCTAGATATGATGCTCACCAACTCAGTCTTCAGTCTCACCTTGTCACTTTTCACCTTTTCCTATCTCTTTTTCCATTTTCCCCACTTTGATAAAACACAAATGATTTACAAAACGTGGATTTTTCTCTTTTTATAACAACCTTGACATAACTAGCGTCGGTATACCCTAACTGGCATCGGTCCTGTGCCCTAGATTACCATTGTTATTCCATTACAACTGGCATTGGTACCTTCAAACCATTATCAGTTTCCATGCTTCAATTTTACCTACCCCCATACCTCTAATTTTTGACCTCAATCCTTTTTACCTCACCCACATCTCACTTGGCCACTTTCCTTTATCTTTGTGACTTATCATTGACCCCCTCCTATCATCCTCAGTCAAGCACTCATTATTTTTCCCATCCCTCGGCCTTACTCGTGCTGTGACCTAGATAATTAGACTTGGAACATTGTTAGTGACATGTGCCCCTCATGTGCTTGTTATACCTTGTGACACTATTACTCGTGTTGATTGGCCTAATGACCTTACCTTGCCTCTCGCCATGACCATTTATCATGACCCAACCTTTGGTGTACCGGAACATACCTAAACATTCCCACACCTGACCTGCATCGTGTTTCCTGGCCATATCCTATACCTTAGATACTGGAATCACCTCAACCTTGTTTGGATAAACGTAGCAACCTTAGACACTGTAGAGTTTTCCTGCTCTTCAACCCGGTACTATGCTACCATTTATACATGTGTGTGTGTGTGTGTTTCTGTGTGCATTTGACTGTAACTACCTTTGACATTGGCCCATTACCTGGATTACATGAGTAGACATTTTTTCCCCTTTTTTACTCCCATTGCCCACCTTCCTCTTCATCACATTCACCTTTTATCAAACCACTCATTGATTCCACCTTCTACTTCATTAGTTCATGGTTTGAGGGGGATCACCTTCACCCACACATGGGGAAACCACATCTTATTTTTGTCAGCGTCGCTTACAAATACAAGCTACATGACAAAAAGGGGGAAAATGTAGACACCAAAATTGGGTCACACTCTCCTTGGTCCCTCGTCAAATAAATACCTTGAACACATTTACCTATCCATGGCCCCCATCGCCACACTCTAATATTAATTTAATTAATTCATTATCCTCCCAATATTTATTATTTAAATATCTTAATTGGATAATACCCACACATCCACCTCACCTATCCACCTCACTTAGCCACCTCACCCCAAAACCTATTCTTATTAAGTTGTCATAACTAACTAAGACCTACCCAAACCCTAAAAATCAAAGCCTATATTTCCTCTAACCACATTCCCGTCTATTAGAAGGAAGCTTCCATTCTATTCTGCAGAGCAAAAATGGGCAAGATCTAAGAAAATCAAATGGATCTGCCCATTTGAGAAAACCTAGGAAATCTCACCCTAACTGACGTCGGTGATCCTAAACTGCCACTGGTCAACCTAGAACCATCGTCGGTTACCATTTAACCCCCAAAACAACCTTATTTCTAGGTTGGCACATTGTTTTAGAAGTGAACACATCTTTTGAGAATAAGCGACAAAACCAAAGCTACATGCAAGTAGAATCAACACCAGTACACACATCAGAGCATCCATAGCCAGCACCCGAAGCAACTACAGAGCCATTGTGCCTTCACGAGAGCATCCGAGGAAGCACCAATACCACACTGATTTCTTTCCATTTGATCACCCACCATTTCCAACCAGACATCAAGCTCGTACAAACAGTAAGTTTTCTTAACTTACACTGGTTCATTATCATTTAAGTAGGTCCTTTTACTTCTGTTGTTAGTTTCTGCTCCCATTTCCATTCCCCACCATTTTACCTCTATGCAAACTTGACCATCCCTTTACCCATACCCTTGAACAACCCATATCCAAATTTTAATCATTCTTGTGCATACCAGGGACCCACACGAATTTGACCATTGCCCTTCCATTTCCACCTAGCCTTAGATCTATCACCTTGCCAAGTTTTTATTTAGTTTCTTTTACCCCTACCATACCGATGCTGGTTACCCACAACTGTCGCCAGTTAACCTAAACCAACATCGGTCATACCATACTGACGTCAATATCTGTGTTTTTTACCAGAAACCAAAAACAGAGCTTAAAACCTCCACCAAATACCCAAAATAGCCCAGAAGCTGACCCTAACCAGTACCTAGATCAAGACCTTAACCTTTAGATTCAATCATAGCTTGGCCTGTTGCAAATGAATTTGCTTATTGTAGATGAATGAGATACCTAAATCATTTTAAATACAGTAGGATTTCCTTTATTATTAGCATTAAGTTGTTTTAAACAGTGGATTGATAACCATCTAGGAAGTATCACACTTCCCGGATCTAGCACACGCTAGGTAGTCCACTACATATACTATTTAACTATTATTTGGTGGTCTTGTTTTCTATTTCAGGTAGTTCCTCCAAGCAAAAAGGAAGCTCTCACGATTAGATGTGGATTCAGAAGTCATACTTGCACAATAACCTACAACCAGCATCTTAACAAGTATTCCTTCTAGCCCTTTACCCTTATCTGTTTCCTCAACATTCGAAGAAATGATTTAGAATAGGGTGAAACATTTTGGCACGCGTGGTCATCTCATAGGTCATCTCATCTGTGACTGATTCCAGTTAGACTTTACCGACGATGATCAACATTCGACTGACGTCGGTCACTATCTCGGCGACACCCCATGGCAATATGCCCTAGCTTTCCCCTTTTTTTCTCTCATTCCTCACCTCCCCAACCCCCACTCCTACCTACACCCCCTCCCACCTCTCCTACTCCCTAACCCTACCCTTCCTCATCCTTGTTTTACCCAATTTACCCTCTTAGCAATCTAATTTTATTTTCCCCCCTCAACCCTGTTTTTCTCCAAACCTGACTTCTACCCTAATCTACCTCACAAAACATGAAAAATATTTGCACCTTACCTCATTTCACTGCCGTCTCCATGGTGGCACCTCTAGCCGCTACACTGGTGGTCCCCATGATCCCTCTCCTGCCTCTACCATCACCAAATGACCTCTTACTCTCCAATCAATCAATCCACTCCAATCAATCTAACTCAGCTCGTGGATCCACCTATCACCCAACTATCCTCTGTCATGATGCTTACCAACTCAGTCTTCAGTCTCACCTTATCACTTTTAACCTTTTCCTATCTCTTTTGTCATTTTCCCCAATTTAATAAAACACAAATGATTTGCGAAAACGTAGATTTTTCTCTTTTTATAACAACCCTAACATAACCGGTGTCGGTATACCCTAACTGGCATCGGTCCTGTGCCCTAGATTACTGTCGTTGGTCTATTACAACCGACATCGGCACCTTCAAACCGTCATCGGTTTCCATGCTTCAATTTTACCTACCCCCCTACCTCCAATTTTTGACCTAAATCCTTTTTACCTCACCCACATCTCACTTGGCCACTTCCCTTTATCTTCGTGACTTATCATTGACCCCCTCCCCTTGTCCTCAGTTGGTAAATTGTTATTTTTCTCATCCCTCAGCCCTACCTATGCTATGACCTAGATACTTGGACTTGGAACATTGCTAGTGACTTGTTCCCTGATGTGCTTAATATACCTTGCAGCATTGTTACTCATGTTGATTGGCCTAATGAACTTACCTTGCCTCTTGTCATGACCGTTTATCCTGACCCAACCTTTGGTGTACCAGAACATACCTAAACGTTCCCACACCTGACCTACATCATGTTTCCTGACCATATCCTATAGCTTGGATACCGGAATCACCTCAACCTTGTTTGGATAAACCTAGCAACCTTAAACACTGTAGAGTTTTCCTACTCTTTAACCTGGTACCGTGCTGCCATTTATACATGTGCCTGCATTTGACTGTAACTACCTTTGACCCTAACCCATTACCTGGATTACACGAGTAGACCTTTTTCCCTTTTTTTACTCTCATTTCCCACCTTCCTCTTCATCACATTCACCTTTTATCAAACCACTCACTGATTCTACCTTCTACTTCATCAGTTCCTGGTTTGAGGGGGATCAACTTCACCCACACATGGGGCAACCACATCTTATTTTTGTTAGTATCGCTTACCAATGCAATCTACACAAAAAAGGGGGAAAAATGTAGACACCAAAATTGGGTCACACTCTCCTTGGTACCTCGTCAAATAAATACCTTGAACACATTTACCTAACCATGGCCCCCATTGCCACACTCTAATATTAATTTAATTAATTTAATTAAATTAATTCATTATCCTCCCAATATTTATTATTTAAATATATTAATTGGATAATACCCACACATCCACCTCACCTATCCACCTCACTTAGCCACCTCACCCTAAGACCTATTCTTAGTAAGTTGTCATAACTAACTAAGACCTACCCAAACCCTAAAAATCAAAGCCTATATTCCCTCTAACCACATTCCCGTCTGTTAGAAGGAAGCTTCCATTATATTATGTGGAGAAAAAACAAGTGAGATCCAAGAAAATCAAAAGGATCTGCCCATTTTAGAAAACCTAGGAAATCCTGCCCTAACTAACGCCAATCATCCTAAACCACCACCGGTCAAGCCGGAACTATCATCAGTTACCATTTAACCCCCAAAACAACCTTATTTTGAGGTTGGTATAGAGGTGAACACATATTTTGAGAACAAGCACCAGTACACGCATCAGAGCAGCCATAGATAACACCTGAAGCAACTACAAATCCATTGTGCCTTCACGGGAGCATCCGAGAAAGCACCAGCACCACACTGAGTTCCTTCTATTTTATCACCCACCATTGCCAACCAGATATCAAGCTCATACAAACAATAAGTTTTGTTAACCTATACTGGTTCATTATCATTTGAGTAGATCCTTTTACTTCTGTTGTTAGTTTTTGCTCCCATTCCCATTCCCCACCATTTTACCTCCATGCAAACTTGACCATCCCTTTACCCACACCCTTGAATTGCCAATATCCATATTTTAATCATTCCTGTGTATACCTAGGACCCATACGAATTTGACCATTGCCCTTCCATTTCCACCTAGCCTCAAATCTATCACCTTGCCAAGTTTTTATTGAGTTTCTTATACCCCTACCATATCAACGCCAATTACCCACAACCATCACTAGTTAACCTAAAGTGACATTGATCATACCAGACCGATGTTGGTCTCTGTGTTTTTGACCAAAAACTAAAAACAGAGCTTAAATCCTCCACCAAATACCCAAAACAGCCCAGAACCTGACCCTGACCAGTACCCAGATCAAGACCTTAACCTTCAAATTCAATCATAGCTTGGCTTGTTGTAAATGAATTTGCTTATTATAGATGAATGAGATACCTAAATCATTTTAACTACAGTAGGATTTCATTTATTGTTAGCATTAAGTTATTTTAAACAGTGGATTGGCAGCCATCTAGGAAGTATCACACTTCTCGGATCTAGCACACACTAGGCAATCCACTGCATCTATTGTTTAACTATTATTTGGTGGTCCTATTTTCTATTTTAGGTAGTTCCTCCAAGAAAAAAGGAATCTCTCATGATCAAATGTGGATTCAAAAGTCATACACACGTAACAACCTATAACCAACATCTTAACAAGTATTCCTCCTAGCCCTTTACCCTTATCTATTTCATCAACATTCGAAGAAACAGCCTAGAATCAGGTGAAACACCTGGATTTCTATGAAGGGATAGTGACCAAATTTGGAGTGCCAGCCACCATCATATCAGACAATGCATTAGCATTCATAGGTTTCAAAATCACAGGATGGGTTGTTAAGAATGGGACTTATTTGAGTACTTCATTAAACTATTACACTCAAGGTAATGGCCAGGCTGAGTCCACAAATAAAAACCTGCTAAATAATCATCAGAAGGACTCTTAATAAGAATCAAAGGACCTGGCACACAAATCTCAAAACTACCTTATGGGCTGATATAATAATGCCCAAGAGATCTACAGGCAGCTCTCCATTCAAGCTTTTCTATGGGAAAGAGAAAGTGTTGCCTATATCACTTGAGTTACCAGCATTGGAGCTCATGAAGCAACTAGAGATGTCTAAATTTGGACCAATGGAGGCTAGGTATGCAGAGCTAATAGAATTAGAAGAAACCATAGAGCATACTCTCCAAGAAATAGAGAAGAATCAAGCTTCAGTCAAAAAATGCTTTGACAAGAAGGAAAAAGCAAGGACCTTCCAGGAAGGAGATCTGGTTTTGAAATGGGATGCAGATCGAGAAAAACCAGGAAGGCATTCCAAATTTGACACCATCTAGAGTGGCCCCTATATGATCACAAGATGTAAAAGTAGCAATGCTTTCCAATTGTCTACATTGGAGGGTGAAGAGTTACATATTCCAGTAAATGGGATCTATCTTAAGCAATCCTACTAAAAGGGGAGTTCTCACCCTGTACATATTAGTTTAGTTTTCTATTTCCTCTAAGTTCTTATGCACATTGTCTTGTTGTAGTGTAGATTACTTTTCTCCTAAGTGCTTTGCACACTCTGCATGTTCCATTTGGAGCACGTGTGATTTAAAAATTTTGTATATAGTGTGGTGTTGTTTTGTGGCTCTTGTGTAGTCCATTCAGAGAGACAAATGAAGCCCTGGGTTAAAACAATTTCCTACTCTTAGAAACCTTCATTTCAATATTTCTTATCAAAATTGGGAGTGTAAGCATTTGAGCTCGTGAATCAGAGGAAAAATTAATACTAGACCATCTTTCTCAACTCCATGCCCAATGGATATGATAAGGAAATTAGTCTTTTCATCTAGCAGGCAGATGTCCCCATGAGTTGCCAAATTGTTATCCCAATTCAACCCCCAGAAAATTTGGTCAAGACAACCTCGCACATAGAGAAATTATGAAGGAAATGACTCAGAACTGCAAGCTCACATTCTAGGATGATAAATAGGTTACAGATGGGCTCCAAAATGAAATAGCAAGGTCGGAAACGAAGGATCACTGTTGCAGAGAACCCAGGAGCAAGAAGGGGAAGAAACAGTAAAGATTTGAAGCCCTCAGTATTGAAACCATTCAGGAAAGAATCCATAATCGACTAAGTATAGAAGAGCTAGCAGAGAGAACCACGTGTCCTAACGGCATTCCTCTAAAGGTGAATCTAAAAAAGAGAAGCTCAAACAAATGTTGTATCTCCACATGTCTCAGGATGAAATGGAGGCAGAGGCAAATGGTCAATGCATGATCCAGGCCTGCGGAGGCTTCCAAGTGTCTTAATGGTGTTGATTCAAGGGTCAAATAAAGAAAATGTTTCCAAACAAGTTCCATACTGATGTGTGTCCCAGAGGAAAGTGGGGAGTCAGAAGGAAAGGTGAAATTTTCCTTTCGTTCAAAGGGGAAAAGATAAATTGCTGACCCATGAGTCTGATTTTTTCTCTAAAAGGGGTGTCATGTGCCCCATCCCAAAAGGGGGCCCATTTTTCAAATTGTTTTCCCCATCCATTCATATGGACCTGATACAAACTTCAAAGGGGCATATCTTTCGACTCAGGGCTTTAAATATTACAAATATGACACCATTGGAAAGATCTTGGCCTCACCTACGCCATGGAGGTCTGAGACTTTAATTTGAGGAGGTTAGGTAAAGGAAAATGGAAGAAACATATACATGCCTTCAATGTAGGATCCATCTGTCTCAACAACCAGATTGGATTCGATCTGTTTCTGTCATTTCCTCTTCTTTCAAGGCACCGAATCAAGGAATCATGTAGTAAAGACGGATTTGGGGCATATTTTATCAGAAGCATTAATAGTAGTGGTTGAGTTTCAACCCACTTTTCCCACTTCCCTCTCTCTTTCTTCTCTATGATCAAATCTATAAATACATGAGCATGATTCATTGTAAAGGGTTGTTGTTCATTCTTATTCCTTGCCCCCTCTCTCTTTCTTCTCCAGGGTTGAATGTGGATTTTAAGCCTCCTCCCTCGGCTTTGTAATGGAATTTTCTTGCATCTTTCCCATTAATGGTGTAATGTGTGAACTCCTAGAGTAATAAAATATATTTTCGTGATGCTTTTTGTCCATCCTTTGCTCATTTTGTTGTCTCTTCTCTCCTCTCACCATTACAGGGTTTACTGTGCATATCTCTGATGTCCATTAAAGGTTTTGGGAGATGTGTTTAAGGGGTTTGAAATGGTGTTCTGTGTGAACTTTATCCTTGTTCTGTGATGCATCTTTCCATCCTCTCCATTTCTCACCTCTCTCCATTTCAGGTAGTTGGGTTTGTGATCAGCAGTTCCCTTTTCTCGGTGTTATCACCTTTGTAGTGTAGGATTTATTTATTTTCATGCTCTCTTTCTCCTTGGTCCCTTGGAATTGTTATATTAGGAGTATATGGTCACACTTCCTTCCTTAGAAGTAGTTTAGTGCTAGGATTAGGAAGAGGGACCAGCCTTCTCTGGAGGATCATTCCCATTTGTAAGTCCCACAGCTTGGGGAATGATCCAATGTTATGCAAATCACACCAAATGATTCTGCCTTAGAAAATCAGATTTTTAAAGCTCATTTGGGGGTGCTGTGATTTTGCACTAACAGGCATGCAATAAGAATAAGAAGATTTATGTGATGAAATTGTCACACCTAGAAGTGCATCCAAAAATATTGATAATCCCTTAAGGGAAAGAAGAGAAATAATAGATTCATCATGTTTCTTTGATGAATATCTATTGGTAGAGTGATCTAACAAGCATGATGTGCCCTCTCTAAGCTTTTATAAGGCACTAGTTATCTGAAGGAAGCATTGTGTGTCCTTCAAGTTGGTTCAAATCTATAAAAATTCAAAAGGTATTTTTTTCTAGTTTGTCTCAAGATATTATTGTATGTTTAGGTCTGAGTGAAGTAATTGAGGGTATGTTTATCATAGTGCATGACTATGTCTTTGATGTAGTTTGTTAAGATCTAGCCTTAATCAGTCCACCGTGTTTCATTCTAAGTATATCATAAGGATTTGCCATGATAATTCAATATTATTCTAAAATTACTCAATCATGGATGAAAATTTTCAAGTACTGTAAATATATGATGCAGAGCATACAAAAAATTCATTCACTCACCTAGTTATATTGATTAGACAACTCAAAACTATCACAACTAGCAAAAACCTCACTTTTGTCAAATGTAAGAAAAAATTAAAATGTGTTATTTTACTTGAACCAATCACAATATATTGTTATAGGCTTGAATCATGTACATTACCCCTTAACTCTACCGACTTAACCATCAAATTGGTTGGAATTTCTTGAAACTTCCACAAATTTTCCTCCTTAGGCAAATCTGCCCACTAGCTTCTTAATGGTTTGAGCTTCAAAATAGGCTAAGTTTTTGCTTATGCATTCAAGGAGCTATTCTCTCTTTTTCACCTTGTTCACAAACTCCACAAAAGGTTATCACATCCATCATGATGATTAGAAATCAATATTGGTGTCACCTTTTCTAAAATGGGAAAAACTACCCTTAATGAGCTCACAAGATCTATGTTTTTATTGGGTTATGGTTAGAACAACTAGTACATGCCAAGAAATAGATGAAAACCTCCTTAAGTACCTATTATGACCTACAAGTTGTGTGTTAAATTTTATAGTTTGATTTGCAATGGTTCACTCCCAACCATCCTTTTCTTTCCCTTGTTATCTAGTCTTCTAGTAGCCTTCTAGTCACTGTTTTCAAGGCATAAATTCCACTATGGAAGGTTAAAAATCATGATCAAATTACTTTTTGGGACACCCAATTTAAATATTTAGTTGTCCCCAAAGTTCCAATATTGGTTCCCAACACTTGCACCCTTTTCCTTCATAACTAGACCTTCAAATGAGGTCATCTTTAATGATCACAAACTATGAATGGGGACTGGTAAGGGTATATTCCATTTAACCATGTGGAGTCTTAAATTTATTCCAAAATATTTATTTAGACCTTATCACAAGTTTATATTTCAAACTTCAACTCAAAAATTGATGATTGACTGCCTTAAATGTCAAACCCTAGACAACTCCAATGTATGTAATAGTACAGGCCCGAGAATACAATTTTAGCTATTAACTCAAATTTATTGATCCTTGAAGCC
The DNA here is from genome assembly GCA_019776745.2 of Taxus chinensis. Taxonomy (NCBI): domain Eukaryota; kingdom Viridiplantae; phylum Streptophyta; class Pinopsida; order Cupressales; family Taxaceae; genus Taxus; species Taxus chinensis. The sequence continues at coordinate 967,950,377 of CM034147.1, forward strand.
ATGAACTCCCTTGGGGAGGTTTACACACACCTACAAAATATTCTTCATGTAACAGTGAGCTATGTTAACCCTCATATTCACGTACATGGACTATCAAAACCCTGTTCTACCTACTCATAACATAGCCACCTGAACTGTCTGATTTTTTATCCTACAAAATGGTGTTTATCATACCTCTTCAAGGTCATAACAAGGTCTTTGAAGTTTACGTAGGACATCTGCACCATAAAATTCTTTACCTTGATTGATTTACCTTTCTTATCATGAAGTATGCATTCTTGTGTACTAAAATACAGTGCATAAAAATGAATCTTCCTTCACAAAATAATTACAAAATAAGACATCCAAAACTCACTTGAAATCAACAAATATACTGAATATTAGGTCTCACTAACAGTGTAGTTCTTCAATTTCACAAAAAATTGAATTTCAACACCTTACCCTAAGTTCATACACAGTTACATGCTTCATAAGATTGCTCTCCAACAATATTCATAAAAAACCCTCATTTGGAGCTCCAAATTTGTTTGCATCGATTAATGAATCTTGCAAAAATAGGTACAAAGGTGGTTTATACACACTCTTTCTCAAATTTATTTATTTCATCAAATGTATGCTTGAGAATTTTGCATGTAGTTAGGGTTTTTTTGAAGGTTCATATGAGACAGTAATACCCTATACAACGAAGTGGATGTGACAAAGAGTAAAATGAAACATACATCATCAGACCCTGAAAATATCAAATCCAAAGCTATTTCAAGGACACTAGTGCCAAACACAGAAACTAATGATTGTGCAATTGAGGATGTATCTAAGAAGTCATGTCCTAAGAATTTTCAAGTTCCAATTTTATATACGAAGATTACTTATTTCAAATCCATCTTGTTCCACTCAATTTCCAGCCCATATCTCCAAATACAAGCTAGGTCACTATGATCTCCCTATTACTTGCACTTTCTTATTTCTTGCATGATATATTTGGATTGTTACTAGTATATTCCTATGATCTCAGTCCTCTGATAAATTTTAACATTTATTTAAATAATTGTTCATGGAGTTATGATTATATTTATGTGCTACAAATTATATATTTTGAAAATAATGAATGTTCTTTTGATTGTCTCATGTAAAGATAAGTTATACTTGCTGAATTTAAGAGAACTAGGGTTACATTGAAAATTAAATATGATTGATTTGTTATTTTATTCACTGATAGGCCCATATAGGTGGATGTACTTGATAACATAGATTATTATATTGTGGATGTTTTTGTATAATTATAATGTAATATTTTAATAGTTTAATATAAGGAATTAATTTTAATTTAAGAATGTGGCAAGAGTCTATTTCATCATTTTCTAGAAGAAAACGTTAAATAGGCTCGATATTATGGTAAAAGATATTAGATTGGTAGTTAATATTGGTTTGAGGGATTTATAGGGCAGAAAAATGATTCAATGGATTCCCTCTATACATTTGTTTCCCATAATTCCCTCAATTATTACCATTTATGTATCATCAATACCAAAAATAGTGTGCAAATAGTATAGGTTGGTACAAGAAATCTCAAAGACATTATTTTGTAGTTTATAAATTTGGTTTTGGTAGCGATTATATCATAATATTTTAGCATACCCATTGAAACTGTAGTAAAGCAATATGAATAGTAATATTTTCTACATACAATGGTGTTATATGGGCATAGGATTTATATTCTCCCCATACCCCATGCTCTTGTTATCAAACACTCATGATTTTGTTCTCATATGTGTATCTTTTATGTGTTTCCATTTGGTAATTATAATTATTTTTAAAAAAAATTACAAGTAAATTGGATATTAAATAGATGTATTAGGATAAAAACAATGGTAGGAAATTAGACCTACGTTATACAATGAGCTAGCTTTGATCCTATTATCAATATTAAAAATCATTTATTTCATTAAAAAAAATTAAATATCTGTATATTTTCCTTGTGTCAGTTTAGATATTCAATAATTGAAAATTGGCAAGAAAAAATATTATAATTATAACCATATTTAATTTTCTCAGTAATAAATTATTCTATTGGTTGAGTCCAATGTTGAACTATAATTTGTCGCATGATCATACATAAAATACTTGAGATTGGACATGTATAAAATAAGTGATGTTTGTATATGACGTTCAAACATTGGTATGTGCATGAACATTACAAACTTTTCACATTATAAAATACTTCATCGATCCTTGTTGGGCTTTTTGTAAACAAGGACAATTCATCAATAGACAAACAATCTGTTAATGATATGAACGTGTTTTGTTTTGGTAAATTTTAATTATGTATTATATGTTGTAAAAGGTGAAAGAATATATTGCATGTGAATTATTACAAGTTTCTTCAAGATAAAATATTCTTCATTAGTAGCCAATGAAAACTTATTTTTATGAAGGAATGCAAACCATTTTTTATTGGATTTTAAATGAACACTTATGATCTTAATTTTTGCGATACATATAAAATTAAAATCCTATATCACAAGCCCATTGCATTTCCAATTTCAATAAGTATTAATGATAGTGTTGTATGTTATTTATTTTTACCCATAAATATGTTCTTTTTGGCCCTCTAAAAGAACTCACTGATGTTACATTACTAGTTATACTTATGGTTATTTGAAGACAAGTAGAAGCAATACATGTTGGATTTAAAGCTTTATATTAATTTAAATTTAGATTTTATTTTAATGTTTTCATATTATAGTAAGTATTTTGCATATCCATTTTTTATAGATTCAAATTTAATATATCCTAAATCAAGAAAGAAAAACGTAATTTTCCTATTTTATTGTAAAGATCATAATTATGGTCAAATCACATAACTGTGTACAACATTTTTCCATTTCTTACATGTGGAGGTTTACTGATATACATGAACGAACTTGGATCTTGGTTTCTCGTAGCTTTAAAAATGTGCTCGTTGAAGAACAAAATATTGATATGATTTCTATTGTCTCCTTTGAATTTACTTTTTGTTGTGGTTTGTTTGTATGCTTTTAATATCATTTTAACTAAATTTATCCTTTACGTGTCAATTGTAATCAAACCTTATGAAAAGTAGTTTAAATGTTTTGAGAATTGACATTTCTATCAAGTTTGAAAATTTTAAGAGTTCATCCCACCATTAAAATCATTCTGAACATAGGTATGGAATAATTTTAAATGTTGGATGAATTTGTTAGAATTAGAGTGTTAATCTCTGACAGAAGTACATACTATAATATTTCAAGTTAGAGTAATTGAACAATAATATACCCCATCGTACAATAGAGTTATAGTGAAAAAGTGTTAAATAAATAAAATAGAACTTGCGTGGTTCCTGAAGGAGACTAATTTTTACTTAAATTTAATAAGACACGATCATACATAGAACTACACTGTGTGTTATCATCTACTTAGTACATTTAAACATGGAGTGAGTAAACTTTTTGCTTGTCCAAGAGATATGTGAAAGGTTCGTATAAGTTGTTCATTTACTACTATATGTAAATGTAGTTCCATTTGTTGAACCATAAGGAACATATTTTGTATTATTAGTGGTGAGAGTCAAAGTTTTGATGATAGTTCACAATGTCTAGAAATTTTTCTCAAATATTCATTATTGTTAAAACCGGTCTATAATTTGAACCATAAGTATATATAATAATATAATATTGATTCACAAATTAAGTGATAATTTGTGAAAAGGAAGTAAGGATAGTGTAACTGATGTTTCTCAAATTTTGTGGTCTAGCCCAATCCTAGTACACCTGTTGAGGCACCCGCTTAAGAGGATAATGCATTAACATTCCGTACACAAGAGAAAGGATAGAAAGTAGAAAAATGAGGTTTATATACAATACTTTGCAGTGAAAAAAAGGGTTGTAGTGAAAAAGTGTTAAATAGATAAAATAGAAGTTAAACATACGTGGCTCTTGAAGGAGACTTTTTTATATGTTTATTTAATATATGGTGATACATAGAAGTAAGTTAGACCAGATTTAATATTAGTGGTGAATGTCAAAGATTTGATCACAGTTGCTCCCCACTCATTCCCGTAATGTCAAATATTCATCATGCGCAAAATCGATCTGCAATTCAAAAATTATGTAATAAAATGAGTAAAACTTATATAAAAGTTGATAATAAATTTATACTGTGGATTCTACACCTCCATGTTTGGTGCGTAGTCATATTGAAGATGATAACGGACAGAAATGGCATCATTAGCATCCCTCCACTTCATAAATGGTGAAAATTTAGAGTAAACAATTATTATCCCCTTGATTTTCCAAGGTATTGTCCAATTTCATGATTCCATTTTCAATATCCCACCGCAATTAAAGACACCCTAAAATATATGTGGACCAATAATTATAATTTAGTAGAGATGACAATCATTTCTCATTGACCTATTTTGTGATTCACCCATCTTTCTGTTGTCAATTGGAAATAAATATAAATTTCACATTCATTACAAAATATAGATGTCACATTCACATTCCCTAAAACACATAAATGCCATTTTTTCACATCTCATCAAATATATATGTTAGCATAATATTTGTATTTTCTATTACATTGTTTATGTTGTTGGTTAGTAACCAACCTGTAGCTTACACGTAAGAAAATCCTCTAACCGACACCTAATTGTTTGCACTCATGTATATATACACATTTTTTCCGTTGAATAAATCATCAATTTATTTGATGTCTTGTAAACATTAGTATCAAAAAAAACCTAATTTTTTGGTGGAGTTTGGAAACTTGCAGATGTGAAGATCTATTTGTTCTAGCGTGGTAGAGGTAGTGATCCTTGTTGGTGAAGTTTGGCTTCTTGTGCAACGTGGAAATAGAAGCGACAAGCATAGAAACTGATGTCTATTGACTTGTGTAGAGTGTCATCATTCCTTTGGCGTTTGGTGCAAACATTTATTTCTATCGTGGCAAATCAAGAATTCACCCAAACCTGCGAGGAAATGGCACAGTGACCAGCATAGCAACCTTGTTGGCATTTTCCATGAAAACGTGAAGATATATTTATTCTCTTTTGGCACTTGTTCAAACTTCACCAAAGATCACTTGTTGGCAAAGGCAGTGATCCCTGTTGGTGAATTTTGGCTTCTTGTACAACGTGGAAATAGAAGTGATAAGCATAGAAACTAATGTGTATTGAATTGAGTGGAGCGTCATCATTCCTTTGGCGTTTTGTGCAAAAATTTATTTCTAACGTGCCAAATCAAGGATTCACCCAAACCTGCGTGGAAGATCTATTTGTTTACTTTTAGCACTTTTTGTTCAAACTTTGCCAACAGGGATCATATTTGAATTCTCTATTACATTGTTTATGTTGTTGGTTTGTAACTGACTTGTAGGTTACACGTAGGACATTCCTTTAATTGAATCCTACCCGTTTGCATTCATGTATTTATACACGTCTTCTGAATTGAATAAATTATCAATTGATCTATTGTCTTCTCCAAAAATTAGTATCAAAGAAACTTATTTTTTCATGGAGGAGTTTTGGGACTGCATACATGAAGATCTATTTGTTCTCTTTTGGCACTTGTTGTTCAAACTTCATCAATGATCACTTGTTGGCAAAGGTAGTGATCCATGCTGGTGAATTTTGGCTTCTTGTTTAGCATGGAAATAGAAGTGATATAGAAACTGATGTCTATTGACTTGTGTGGAGCATCATCATTCCTTTGGAATTTTGTGCAAACATTTATTTATAACGTGGAAAATCAAGAATTCATCCAAACCTACATGGAGGTGACACAGTGACCAACATAGCAACCTTGTTTGCTGGCATTTTCCATGCATACATGAAGATCTATTTGTTCTCTTGTGGCACTTATTATTCAAACTTCACCAGTGATCACTTGTTGGTGAAGGTTGACTTCTTGTGCAAAGTGGAAATAGAATCAACAAGCATAAAAACTGATGTCTATAAAATTATGTGGAGTGTCATCATTCCTTTGGCGTTTTGTGCAAATATTTATTTCTAATGTAGAAAATCAAGAATTCACTCAGACCTGCGTAGAAGATCTATTTTTTCTCTTTTGGCACTTATTTTTCAAACTTCACCAGTGATCACTTATTGGAAAAGGAAGTGATCCCTACTAGTGAAGTTTGGATTTTTGTGTTGTGTGAAAATAGAAGAAACAAGCATAGAAATTAATATATATTGACTTGTGTGGAGTTTCATCATTCCTTGGGCATTTTTTTGTAAACATTTTTTTCTAACGTGGCAAATCAAGAATTCACCTAGACCTGCATGGAAGTGGCATAGTGACCAACATAGCAACCTTGTTTTTTGGCATTTTCCATGCAATTCAATTATTCTCCTACTATGCATTCCATCATTTGGTATTTTGTTTGAATTCCAGTTTACAAAACGTGCACTGAGGAAGACATACCACATGAATGAATTGTTTGTGTCTTGTTCTAGTCAAGAGATGTGTGGTTATGATGGAATCATCTTAGAACAAGACATCTTGGAGGATTCGTTGTGAATTGAAGACTAAGGCCTCTTTTTATCCTCCCTCAACCATGTAAAGAATTTGTTTTATTTGTTTCCTTCCATATATGCCAAGTCTTCTCTGGAATTGTTTCTCTATGATGCCCAACCCTTGAAAGGCCAAACTATGTCACCTAGAAGATGAAACCATTCACAATTCTCCAGTTCGAAGAGTTCGGGGGAATTGTCATAGGAAAACTACAGTGTCCCTTTGGCACAAACAAGCAAACAAAGTACAAGAAGGATGATGTAAAATCCTCCATATTTATCACCCTCAGAATCTCTAATGAGGTTTAAACACAAATACGGGATACGACAATATCAAAGGAGGCCTAAGATGCTCTTTCCACCATCTAGAAAGCAAAGAACTTGATAGAGGTCCTCCATCTTCAGTCAAAGATTCATACACTCAGTATGAAAGATAGGGAGATAGTAGAGGAATTCTTGCATCATGTAGAAGAACTATGATCAGATTTTTTAGCTCTCGATGAGAAGGTGGAAGAAATACTTCTAGTATCAATCACCCTACGAGCTCTTCCTTCACGGTTTTAGACATTTGTCATGAAATTGAACACCCCAATTAATTGGTTTCCTTTGAATAACTATTGAATTTACTCCAGCAGGAAGAAGCCATCTAGACAGTTCATGAGGATTTTGAAGACAAGGAATTGATCTCGAGATAGTAAAAGAGTCACAAGTTTCAAAAGGGATAGTCCCAAAAGGAATCCCAGAGGAAGCACTAGAAGCAACCACAACATATAATTCTCAAAAAAAAATTCAATCCAATGTCACATCTACACCAAAAATATGCACAACATGCTAATTATTGGTATAATGGCCTCGCACACCGCAATTCTAATGAAGAGAACACATTTGATCACAATGATTCTTAGCAATTCATACAATTTCCTTGCCATAGGAATAAGAAAGGACATGTCGTGGCCCAACAAGATGATGAATATGATGAGGAAGTAATAGAATTATCAAATTATGGCATACACTAGAACATTTTTCTAGTCTCCCAAACTTCGCAGCCATCACAGAATGTTTGGTTGATTCACTTTAGCATCAACAAGCACATGATGGGTGATAGGAATTTTTTTGATTCATTGACTAATAAACCCACTGGAAATCAGGTTTAAACTACAGATAACGAGTATATTGCAGAAGGAATAGGAAATGTCACCATTCCTCCCAGGATGAGAAGTCGTACCCTCACCAAGGTGCTTTATCTTCTGTACTTAACCAAAAATATCATGCATGTCTCTCAGTTATTGATTCAAAATTTCAAGTTGGAGTTCATGGTATAGAAATGCATCAAATCCTATTCGATCTCATGAGAAGGTACGATACTTGGTAGAGCTTTTTTGAAGGATCATTTATTTGTACTAGGTGTAATTTCATCCTCTATAGTTGTTATATTTTCCTCCATTGTGGAGTTTATTACACTCTTTCATTATCTATATCAGTACCTTTCTACTAGCTCCCTCTATCAACTCAACTCTAAGGAGATGGTATGAGGACTTCCTCCACTTTCGCACTCCTTTCCTATCTATTTTGCATGTCTAACGGGAAATCAACATTGGGATCTATTCGATCCAAGTTCATTCCATTCCGAGAACCATCTCGATTTTGTACATACTAATATGTGTGGACCCATTCCTACTTGCTTTCAAGGATTCAAGTACTTCTTGTTATTGATATATGATTATCCTCATAAGATGTGGGTTTTCTTTATCCGAAAGAAGAGCAAAACATTTTCTAATTTTTATATCTTCTATCAGGGAGCTATTCAATAGACTGGGAAACTCCTAATTGTCTTTCACTCATATCAAGGGGGAACTCACATCAATAAAATTCTTGGCATTCCTGAATGAGCATGTTATCACACAACAATTTACTTCCCTTATAAACCACAATAGAATGGAATTGTGAACCGTATCAATTAGACCGTCAATGAGATGGATCATTGCATGTTTTCCACTGCCAAGTTGGAGAACATATTTTGGTCATAAGAATTGTAGAAAATTATGTATCTTTTGAGCCAGAAACCTACAAATATATTTCAAGAAAGACACTAGAAAAGGTATGGAGTAATCACAAGCCTTTGATCTCCCATCTTATAGTGTTTTGATGTACAACATATATGTATGTCCCTGCTAAGAAGAGGAAGAAAATTGATCCGAAGACACTCTAGTGTATATTTTTGGGGTACAGTACTACCTCGAACGAATATTGTCTCCTGGATCTTGACACACATAGAATATATAAGAGTCAATATTTGGTTTATGATGAGTCATCATTTGAATCATTCCCACACAAAGAAGAGTCAATACCAACCTCCTCTCATGGATTTCTCTCACACTCATATGATAAGCATGAAAAATCTTCACATAAGAAAGATGAGATGCAAGGAGAAATGTTCATTGATCTTATTCATTTGGAAAATAATTCTTCATAGCATTAACAACATCTCCCAAATTGGGTTCAAATTACCATTAGGGACTCACACCTTAACTCTCTCTCAGATGCTTCATCAAGAGTCGGAACGAGAAGACATATGAGAAATTAAGGTAAATCTCGCACTCATGAGTTCAATTTTTTAGAGCAAAAAACCTAATACAGTTTGAGATGAATGAGAGAGAATTTACTGATTTGGTTAAACCCCAGATGAATTCCTTTCAACAATTTTTTCTCCACCTCCTCCAATATTTTTTCCAAATTTCTACAGAGCTGTCATGCATTCTACAGCTTTTCAACCCTTCTCTAATTCACCTCATGCCCTTATAAGCTATTTTTTCATGTCCAAGTATCCTTCCACTTGTTCCACTCTTCTCCTTCCATTTACCTTCTCTTTTGTTGTAGGGAAACATAAAAATGGGAACGGATGGGCCCACCCCCTTTTATGTTTAAATTCAGGGGTGGTGATGGCATAAATGTGATGCAAAAGTGACACTATTTCTGTCACTTTTTCGTCACAAACATCAACATCATTTTTGCATTAAGATTTCCATTAAAAATGCAAAAAAAATGAAATGGGGATCGACACAAATTTGACACAATTAGTGATGTTTTATCACACTATGTGTAATAGTGTTTGTGGATTGTTGGCATTCTTGTGTCCCACACTCTATTTCCCTTAGCACTCTATTTGAAGGGATACCAATTGGTGTCACGTCACACCAATCGGTGCTCCCGCTACCCACGTTTTTTTAGTCTCGATGTTTGCTCATATGTTGGTTCACCGCTGTGCAATACATCATGCCCATCGGTGCTTCCAATGTGTGGGTCTCTTGCTAAGTTTTTTATCTCACATGCATAATGGGTTAGGTTTGTATACACAAAATCACATACTTTGGGTAATTATCTAGTCCTGGTTGTATACTACTAATCATATGATTCCTAAGTAAGAAAATTACTAACCCATGTCTTTGGCCACCTTTATTTTCTTTCTTCTTAAAATTTTGGTCTTACACCCTTACTTGTTCAGTTTTCCTTTTTAAACTCTAGATTTTATCATCCTGGAAACCAGCGCCCAGCCAGGATGTCAGCACCAGGCAACCTCATCCCCTCTGGGTGCCCATGTCCCCTTTGTATTTTAATCACACTTTTTGGGTCTTTTCTAGTCATTTGAGTGTATTATCTTTTTGGTATTCGGCCTTTTCAGGGTTAATTACGAAATTCAATCAATGGAATCATATAAATATAAATTTATGCAATCATAATAAAGGACCAAACATTAAGCATTAGTTATTACCACCTAAGGTTGCATCCATCAAGGTATCTAAGAGCTCCATTGCATCCATATAGCACTATCACAAGGGACATAAAGGATAGTTCATCTGCATACACTTCATGAGAGGGAAGATCATTCTATTTAATGCACATGTCTATTACATTTATTTACATCTAGCTATTTTCTCGCTATCAAGTGCGACACGCACAAGAGCCACCTAGGGAATGATTTTTGCACACACACATATATAATTACATTGGGTCTAAGATGTAGTGTAGTGCTCAGTCATAAGTTCACCATTGTGATAACTAAGGACAGTCTGACCCCTCATTTTGCATCTTTCATTTTTAGGATTTTATGTCTATTTGAGGGTTTTACATGTTCATATTTCATTGTAGGTTTATAGCAACATCGGAGATCTTGGTGTGATCACAAAGTGATAAAAGGTGACTAATTATGAACACTTGGCAACACCTCAAAGGTGGTTTTTCAATATTTTTTTGCAGACCCGAGCACCCAAAATCAATCCTATGGTGCCCGCGGGTGCTACTATCCATCTGTAAGCGCCCCAGTCCAGCCAATCTCTCTGGATCTGTATTTTTTGGGTTTCTATGTGATGTTGCTGCCGTTCCATTCACCTGGTTATCAATCTGACACATTCCATATTTCACTGTGAATCAGCTAAGTACCTTTTTCTCCTTCTTGCACTTAGGATTTTACAATTTATTGTTTAGTTGCTTAGGTGTATATTACATACTTAATTGTTGCATTTATTTACTACTACAATAACATAAGATTAGGATTAAAATTTAATATTTAGCTTAATTATTTTGGTGAACCCAATGTACACATACAATGCATGCATATTGACATACTCTAGTATCACCACTTCCCGATGATGAACTCTCGTTTACGGTTCATTATTTATTACTGAGGGGGCATAAATAAATGAAATTCATTACATACATACACATCCACTCGGGGGACACATTGCTCTTATCATTCACTTTTCATTCCATTCCATCTCATCCACAACATACTGCATATCTTGGTCGCATTTACTCTTTCTTACTCATGTTTTTACATTTTCACTTTATTACGCATGCTAGATTGATATCTTGTATGTCATTATCTTTATCATATACACATGCACGTTCACTTTCCTTTCTAGTTGTGATCGTAAATCCTACAGATCTATACACGCAACATGGATTCTTAGAGCAGTACCTAGTACCAGTCACACAGCATCTCCATGGGACATACACTTGTGTTTATTACAGTGTTATTGTTTCATTTTCATAGCACACTACGTTATTGGCTTATACACATTGTGACATACATTTTATCTTTCTAGCATGATAACGGGTGCTTCATGTGTAGCATTTTTTATGTAGGGCTATTTGCTTTTATGGTTTTCTTTTACATTGTTTTCCATTTCTTTCTCGTTGTATGTCATTGTTTGCGGGCTTTTCCCTTTGTCTTGTGTGCACACTTTTCTATTTATGACCACTTCGGCCTTGATTTTCTTGCGACATCATGAGTGATGTCCCATGTTTGCAACCCAATTTTCACGGTCTACATTGTCTTCTTACGTGTTTACATTAACTTCTTGCATCTTTTCTTACACATCATTTGCACTTTTATTTTACACACATGATTTTTTTACTAACACTTGTCTCCTAGCCACTTTGTTTGCATGTTCTTTGGTTTCTACCAAGCACATTCCCTTCCCCCTACAGGGCACAGTTTCAACACAACGTTTGGTCCTCTTTTGGGCTACATATACTCCTTTAGCGATGTCACATGCACCCCAAATGAGGGGGTCATCATTTGGGTGAATTAGTCACCTCATACAGTGTTACACATAGCACAACATAGTTGTCATTTTTTGATAGGGCTCAAAATAATACTTGGGTCCTTAGCTCAATAATGTCCTTCCTAGATGCATGTAACTAGGGGTAAATTACATAGTTATTTGGCATGTCATATACGCTTTAAATAGGGTAGAGAGTGCTTTAGCACTAGGAATTTACATTGGGGGAAAGTACACACCATCTGCAGTAGTGTTTTTTTATTTCAGGGAGCAGTTAAAGGTTAGAAGATGACATTATACTTTCCTCTCTACACTACTTCTGTTGTGGCATAGGATTTCCCAAAAAACCAACATTTCATAGCACTCTACAACTTTTGGAAGCGGTTAAAGGTTGGAGGATGACACTAGACTTTCCTCCCTATACTTATTCTGGCGTAGCATGAGATCGCCCAAAAAATGTACACTTCATCGACATTTTCAGGATCCTTTCTACATTCTTTTTCCTCATCCCGGATCAAGTGCACATGTTCTTTTTTCACATTTTTTCATCTTACACATGTTCTTTATATACTTTCTATACATATACATGCGTATTTGACTACTTGTTTATTCTTCTCCTTGAAGTTCATTATGTATGAGAAGCAGTAGTAAACACCATTTCACAACATTTTCACATCAAAAATAGGTACATCGCAACATCTACACATGCGTTTCTGCCCTAGGTTCATTTTCATAATCACTTTTTTCACTTTCTCCTCCTTAACATCCATGTTTCACATTTTTATCACTTTGCGCTTTATCTAGTCCCTTGGCACACTTTCGTCATCGATCTACATGGTTATTAGCTACACATCTATATCTACTTTATGTTACCGAGCTTTTTTCTCACCAACATAAAGTGGGGGGAAATGTAGACACAAAATTATGCACTTTGGGTAATTATATAATCTTGGTTGCATATTGATAACACCCTAAACTTTCATAATATCACTAACTAGTAAAGGATAACACCATAATAACCTAGTGCCAAACTCAAGCTTAATAATTACACATCGTGATCAAAGCTTAAAATTATGCATCATTGGAAACTAAATGAAATCAAACATTTAATCTACAAACATCATTACTATGTGAAATGATTACTTAACATAGACCTAATTAGATCTAAGGGAAATCAAATTATGGTTGTTGTTACTCCACAAATGGTGAGAGGATCTCTCTAACAATGGCTACAATGCCATATTATATATCCCTCTACTAACCAACATGAAGATTGGATGCAAATATTGAGCAAGCTAATCCAAGAAGGAAGTAAAGCTCTTAATCATATTTGTTATATGATATACTAATAAAAGTATGGTGTAAAGTATGAAGGTAAGTGGTTAGTCCTTTTTATAGTTTTCTATTTGAGAAAAACTTGCATCTTGGTGCATGTGGGACTAAAAGCATAAAGTAGATTAAGGTTTTTAATCATGATTAGTGAATTAACAAGTGATTAGCATGTGAGGAGCCTTAATTAACCACTTAGGGTCAATTAAGAGGCTAGGATAAGCTTTTGAAGCCTTTTGAGATGTTTTGGAGGGAAAAGGGGTGATTTTGAATGGTTGGAAGAGGGGTTTGAGCCAATAATAGGGTTTATTGATCAAAACAAGGGTAAATAGGCTTAATTAGCTAATAATCACTAATTGTTTGTTTGGAAGAGGATTATGACTTACGATGTGTCATAAATTGGCATCCTGAATGTGAAAGAGGTTAGGTAATCAACAAAGCATTGTTAATTAACCAAAATAGAGTGAAATGTTAGTTAATTAGTGGAAATCACTAATTATAATGGAAATGGTAAGAATGAGAGTGATTAGTGTGCTTTTAGTAATAAGACTTGCAAAAGTGGAATTTAGGTGTCTACATTTTCCCTTGTTTAAGGTGAAGTAAGTGAAGTCACTTCAAACATAGTAGACAAGCATAAACAAGTAAATTTTTGAAGAAAAATTAGTACTAATGAAGGATGCCCCCTCGAGTGTCGATGGGGTGATATCAAGAAGTCACATTGACGACCGAAAATATGATCGAAATGTGATAGAAGAAATATGAAGATAGGAATCCTAGTGCATGGAAAGGATTTTTATTGCCCCAGGTGTTGAAGAATGAAAAATTAATAGTGATAAGACATGATAGTGAAGAATATAGGAATAACTCTTGCATCCAATATTTCAATAGAAACCCTGGTGTTTCATCATGTTGCCCCTATGATCTAAATCATTGGCCTTTATTAAAATAAACAAAAGTGTAAAACAACATGAAAAGCTTATATTACTAACATTTGTTCATTGTCCTTAAAAATGTGTAACTCCATGCACTACATGACTTTAAGATATACATAATGTAATGTCTCCAATACGAGAAAGTAAACAATTCTAACCTAACAGAGAAACAAGTACAATCACACATACTCAAACAACTCAACATTCAAGATAGTTCACACAATGTTTTGTTATCAAGATTTAGTTCCTGAATGTTCGTGTTTTAACTCCAAGGGTTAAAAATGGTGCCCTCAAGAAAGGATACTTTGCAAGGGGAATAATGGAGGACACAAGTAGTCTTCATAAAAACATTCGTGTGTTTATGACACACTCTTGGTAGAAAATTTATCATGCCTTGTCCTTCACGGTAGTACTAACATAGTATGCAAGCCAGTTTTGTTAATGGAGGTAGATCACAATGATCTGCAAGTTGTTTGAGACAAGAACAAGCAAGTCTCCTTAAGAAATATGTTTTTGTAAGACAAATTTATATGTTTGAGGATAATTCATTTGATATAGGTTCAGATCTGCGTGCATGTGGTTTACAAATTTTTGCAAAAAGAAGATTAATTTTTTGAATTTTTAATGATTTTACCAATTTTTTGACCAAAAGATTATACTGTTTTGAATTTTTAAATTTTGGGAAGAAAATATTGTAGAAGAATGCCGACTTGAAGAGGGACATACAAAAGATGGTAGAAGGCAAAAATATGCCCCATGTAGTCAACAAGGGTTTCCGAGAAGCAAAAACATGCCCCAACGTAGTGAAAACAGGTGAAAAATAATTATTTATTTAGAAATAATCATCACGGTAAGTTTTAGAAGAACATGATAGTCTCAAGGTTATTCGGGATGTAAGAGATCTCCCCAAATGACATGGGGGTAACATGTATATCTAACCATGCCAAAGGGGTAAAAATCATCCCTTGGTTAGTTTATTTGAATTATTCATGCATTATCCTGTACCATTTTTACTTAGTTGATTATAGCTATTAACCTATGAGAGAAATGGCGAGGGTGCAGAACCCCAAACACCTTGTGGATCACCCAAGACTACATGAGGCTTCCCGAGGATGGCCCATAGGTACACAAAGCAAAATTTTCATGTTGCTTGTATTTATTACCATTTAATGCACATTTAGTAGGGTATAAAATCACATTAAAGCATTCAGCGCAGCCCTGGGGTGCGTAGGATTCACAGGGGTGCACCTAGATTTGTAAAAGTCACACATGTGGGTCTGTACTGGTGCAAAGGATATAGATGCTGAGCCATGAGCAATGTTTTGAAGAACACACACACACACATGCAATAAACATGAAAAATGTGCCTATCATGTTAAGATACAATGTGTTGGCACGAGTAGGGGTTAGTGCAGATAAGGGTGCACTCGCGTGACCAAAACGTCATGAACTGATACATCCTGAGGGGCTCTACAAAATGACTTTATGGCATTAAAATAGGTGTCTAGCACTACAAGGGGTGTGCTGGCATGGAGGGACCCAATTTGGATATGCCTTAGAAGCAATGTCAGAATCTTTTTTAGAAAAACTTAGATGATGAATAGAAGAAGGTAATGATGTTTATAGAATAAACATATCTTTAACAGAGTGGTGATTCCTATTTTCATTGCCTCATTGGTCTACCATGAACAAGAGACATGAGAGGGGTCATGGGTGGCTCTAGGCCATATGAGGCATATGCATTTTCACAAGTCATGGATTAATTTTTTTATAGATTACCTTAGAGTGATAGGTCTTTCACCCTTGGCTCACATGCCAGAAGATTACCTTGGACCTCTAGCTTCACTAACAACCTTAGCTGAGAGATCATGAGTGAGATCCAGACATCTCCTTCTGACAGCTGAGATGAACACTACTTTGGAGGAAATTTGGCTAATTTTGTGAGTGCCCATTTAGGGTCAGCTCTGCTACTTATGATGGCCTATGAGGTCGTATTCTAGCCCTTATTTCAAGATGTTTGGAGTATTCACATACCTCGCCGGGGTATGTCAGTTGACATTACCATATGTATGGCAGATCGTTGGCTTGGACAGCGTTCCAATTACCTCATGGCTCTTCTTCAGCACACATCTACCTGACAATACTGGTGCTCATTTTTCTTTGGTCATTTTTGGAGTGTTACATGGCCTCATCTAGGGAGAGGTTTATTGCAAAACAATAGTGTATATTAGCCAACAAATATATAAAGATTTGGACAGGAAAGAATAATCTGTATTCGGTTTATGCCAAAGAACAATTTTTTTTTGCTACTTGTACTGTACAAGGATATGGGAATGGTTTTATATCAAGGATGAGGCCATTCTCATTCCAGAGCATTCCAGCCCTAGATCTTGGTGTGCCATCTGTTATGGAATAGATTCCCCTATTAGTGCACTGACATTCATGGGCACATGGGAGATTCACACCCTACTTCATCCTTATCCTTTAGACGTATTATATGATATTCTCACATTTACTTGTTAAGGTTGCCATATAAGCTACATCAATGGCTTATGTGTAACCTAGCCGATATGACTTCTTTTAGCAGTTGATCACTTTATTAGTGGGAGTAGGACCTTAAAACATCCTTAAATGGTATAGAGTTTTTAACCTCTACCGGCAATCTTGGTCATCATTCAAGGCACTATTGGCGATGAGATGTGGTATGGGCGCTGGTCTAGAGATACCTGTCAGATCTGCCTCGTGTGATTATATAACCAACAGCACTGTGCTACTCTGTCTCATAGGTGGTCCCACAACATTGGGTTTAATAGACAACTTTGTCCATGTAGCATCCAGCCTTCACTACTTAAAAGGAGCTCAAAGTACCGAGTTATGGTACTCCTCACATTTTTGATCTCTTGCTACTTCGATCGCGCCATACCACATCGTAATGCTAGACTGCAGTGCATAGTGGTTCCTTATCCATCAGATTAAGTATAGGTCTAGAATCCTCCATAGGAAGATCCTTAGGATGACTCATAGGTTTTGCCACAGGCACGGGGCTAGGGCAGATCTTGGGTGCTTCAAAATAATGAAGTCTATAGATAACCTATGCTTTCAGTAGCAGGATGTAGGCACCCCTGCCCTTCTCTTCTCATCAACTCAGCCCCTTAGCTGCATTATTATTGACTCCTTGGGTCCCTTTATTTTCTTATCCAAGACTATATGATCTCCTTCATTTCTTCTCATCTAACTCCTCCATTTCTTTGATTCTACCAATTCCTCTAGTACAGTCCACCACACATTCCACCGAGATGGGATCCCGTATATTTTTGGGATGGAGGATGTGGAGGGGAGCACGAATATGCATGATATTGTGGGAGGAGGTGGTGATAGTAGTGCTGGTACAGACGGATGGGGATTCCCGCCATGGATTGTAGTGCGGGGAGGATGGGGAGAACCACAAGCTATGCAAGATACAAGTGATACATCTTCCTTGAGGCAGCAATTATAGTATGTAGTAGCCCAGTAGCTACAAGTTATGGTCGAGAAATATCAGCTAGTGGTAGAGAGAGTTTCGTGGATCGCAGAGTGGACACAGGCTCATGTAGACATTATTAGAGTGACAATAGAGTGTGATGATCTACAGTGGGCATCCACAGGATTCAAGATGTAGGATGTACTATTAGATATGATGATAGCTAGCAGAGAGGCATCCTACTATCAAAAAATTATGTTGGGGTCATAATGTCAAGTGGGATCAACCACTGCAGTATGTCCCAACATTAAATGTAAAAAAATTTCAAGCAAAGCTTTATTCTGAAGGTATTTCACATTGAAGAGTGAAGCGGCTTGACCAACTCACCCACCCACATAGATTTAGGTGATCCCTCTCGAGATTGGTTGTCTAGTTGTCTACAGCATATACATGTTGTATCAGACTGACTTAAAGACTAAGATATTATTATAAGATACAGTTCATGATCATTGTGTGATCTAATCAAGAAAATAGCTGATCAAACATTGTTAATGACTGTGAACTGGAAGTGAAAGTGATGGGTTAAACTTGTGTTGAATTCATAATAAAGACAGTCCTTTACCAATGGAGTTTTTCCTTTGGGTTTCTCCACTTACATCTAGTGTTATCTGTCTCTACTCTTGTTCATTATTTACTTTCAAGATTTATCTCATTAAGATTTACATTCACCATCTATTTTAAGTTATTCATGTGTCTAATCAACTACATATCATAATCTATAATATTTGGATTTAATGGTGGATCTGTAATTTGTTGATTATTTATCCCCTGCTAAATCTAACATGGTATCAGATCTTGGTGATTGTGCATGTGCAGGATTGATCTAGAAGTGTTTAAATTGATGAAGTAAAGAAGCTTGAAGTGTATTTATGGATCTGCGAGACTCTAAAATATCCCACAATTGTCTACAAGAAAACTAGGTTTAAAATTCTAATTCCTGCCCCAATATTGTTTGAAACATTGGTAAAATATAGGCTACATGGTTGTTTAGATCATTTTAAGTTATTATATGCTTAGATATTTGCTTTTGCATCTAGTTTCAGTCGGTTACGGATTGAATCTGTCGTCTGTGAGATTGTTTTAAGTTTTTACATTGTTTATAGTTGTTTGGGTCATTTTTTGAATTTGGATCTGAAAGATATATTTAGATCTAGTTTGTTTGAGGTTTTTAAGTCCGTTCTAATGGTAAAAATCTTCTTTTGTACCTAATTTTTTCTTTACAAAGCTTGGATCAATCATTTAGTGTCATTTGTCTTCACATTTTCTATCATTTATTAGTTTTTACACTAATATCTACTTTTGTGAAGCCCGATCCAATCTTTTTTCGCCATCTAGCTTTGTCAATTTTGTCAAATTTTTGAAAAGTTTGGATCAATAAAGTTGCTCCAAATAGCTTCACTATCCTATCTTTTCATATTTTTGAAGTCATACCCTCTCTTAGAGTTCCAAGTGACTTCAGTCTGACATCTTACTGTCTTTACGAAGCTTGGGCCAATCATTTTGTGCCATCTAGCTTGCCCTGAATAGATTTTTTTTACTTTCTTTGACTGCGAAGCATGTGCCAATCATATTGCTCCATATAGCGTTGCATTTGTCATTTTTTTATGAAGCCCAAGCCAATCAAATTGCTCCATCTTGCTTTGAGGTGTCAGAATATTGTTTATCTGATTGTCAGTTGAAATTTGCATGCCAATAAAGGCTTTATGCATGTCTTAGTGTTGTCAAAATTGAACTAGCTATTTCTAACATTTGTGAAACTTGAGCCATTAATATTGCTCCAAGTGGCACCGTATTCCACTTTTTCAATCTTCTTTTAACTTTTTTCTGACATTTGTGAAGGGCAGACCAATAAAATTTCTCTAAGTATCTTTTCCATCGCATTTGTCATATTTGTGAAATGCGAGCCATTTAAAAGGCTCCACATATCTTGTTTAGCTTAGTCCTTTTTTATTTCATTACGAAGTACGATCCAATAATGTTTGGACATGTATATATCTGTCAAACTTTGATAGACTTGCAAAGTGTGAGCTAATAGAAAAATGACACGTATATTTGTTTTTCACAATGTCAGACTTTAGTTCTTTGTTTCGCGGGTTTATTAACTTTCCTTTGTACCATGGGATCACTAATTTTCTTCATTCTACAGGTTTTCTTAAGTCTGTAAACTACAAAGTCAAAGCTAATTAAAAATTGACACGTATTCTACTTTTCGCACTTTTCAAACTTTACCAGACTTGCGAAATACGAACCAATTGTTTTTTGACACGTATTCTAATTGTGTTAGAGTTTCAGTCTTTGCTTTGGCTTCACCATTTAGATTGTGGCAGTTGTCTTATTCCTTTTTTGGACTCAAAATTTATTTTTATTTTGGTTTATAAATTGTTTAAGCCATTAATTTTTTTACAAGTGGCTTGTTTTACTTTGACTTTACTGTCGCATTGTGTTAGAATGTGAAATTTGATCTAATTAATTAAAGACATGTGTATATGGTTATGTATTTTAATTAATTATCAGTCTGTCTTATTAGCTGTATTTGCGAAATGTGAGCTAATCGAAAAGTGACATGTGTAATCACTGTCAGACTTGTTATAGTTTTTTGACACGTGTCTATTTTTCTTTTTTTGTGGTTTCTTGAATTGATTTCGGACCCGAAAGATCTTTAACTTTAATTTTTTTAAACGTCGCATCCGCCCGAGGATCTGTTTTAAAGACAACACGTGCCTTTCTTGGTATTTTTGATATGTGTCATGTGTTTTCCCATGCCTTGGTTGTTTATTAACTTATTTTATTTGTTAAAATAGCTCATTTTTTAGCTCGCCCCGTCGAGTTGCAAAATAACTCGTCGAGCTTTCTTTGTTTCACGGGTTTGCTAATTTTTCTTTGTACTGCAGATTCTAAAGTTTCTTTGTCTCATGGATTCCAAATTATACCCCATCTCTACTTTCATTTTTTAGCTCGGTTCTTTAGCTTGCCGAGCTCCTGTAACTCGACCTCGACTTTGTTCTATAAATTTGATCTTAATTTCTACCAAATCAAGCTAATTTTTGACTAATTTTGAGTTGTTTGATTTTATATAGCTATTAAAAGGATCTGTAGCTAGTAATTTGTCTCTTTTTTACTTCTTTGACTCATTTGTTTGTTGAATTTGTTTCCATTACCATCTGATCATTATAAATGGCTAGTTCTGCCAGTTTTTCAATGGATAAGTCTCAGTTGCTAAATGGAACAAATTATAACATTTGGAATGTGCATTTAAAAGCCTATTTTATGGCTAGGAAGCTCTGAGATCTTGTGCCTGGTGTAGAAAAATGTCCTATAGGGAGACAAGTTACCCCTGAAAACCTTAGTTCATTTTCTCAGAGATCTCAAGAAGCTTTTTCCATCTTATTGCAAAGCATTATAGATGAGTTCTTGATGTATATAGGTCATATGGAGTTTCCTACAGATGCATGGAAGAAATTAGAGACCGTGCATGAAGGAAGTAGGATGTCTAAAATAATTAAACTAGTTTTAGAGTTGTTTACATCACCCATGAAAGGGGATGAGAAAATTGTGAATTATTTATCTAAAATTAAGAACAACAAAGCTCAATTAGATGGTTGTAACTGTGAATTGTTTTAAGATAAGTTGCTATATTTTACTATACATATTAATATTCATGAAAAATATAGACATTACATCTCAATTATTAATTCAAAATATCAGAATGAGAATGATCTGCCTGATCTGGACACCTTGTCTTCTTTGTTGATTCAAGAAAAAAGAGTCATGGAAAATTTTGATTCAAAATAGACTGCTTCTCAAGCATTGTTCTCTCATAATCATAAACCTTTTTATAATAAGATTAATATCAATCCAAATCAGAAACCCAATAGCATATCTAGATTTAAATTGAATCCTAAGACTAATTCTATTAAGAACAATCAGAAATTTAAAGTCAAATTTAATGGAACTTGTAATAAGTGTGGAAAATTTTGACATAAAGAATCTAATTGTAGAGTCAGGTTTAACAAATCAGTCGAGAATGCTAAGAACAAAAAGCCTAATAATTTTAAGAAAAATCAAAAGCAAAATCATGCAAATGTGGCTAAGAAGTCTATTGCTTTGTATAATTCCTTTTCAGATTCAAATGAAAATGAATGGATTCTTGACAATGGTGCCTCCAGGCACATGACTTGCATTTCTAATATCCTTTCAGATAGGATCCAATGTGAAGAGAATATCTATCTAGGAGATAACTCTGTCATTAGAGATGAAGGTTGTGGCAATGTTAAGTTGTCTAATGGTTTAATTAGGAATGTCTTGTATGTTCCTAAACTAAAAAAAAAATGTTTTTCTTACTCTTAGCTAACCAAAGAAAACTATAAATTTCTTTTTCTGCAAGATAAGTGGTATGTAAAAGATAAATTTAGTAATGTTATTGCTTCTGGCATTTAGAAAAATGGCTTGTATATCTTTGATGGTTTTGTTTCTGTCTCTTGCTTTTCTTCCTCTTCTAAGAATGATATTCAGCTATGGCATGAAAGACTTGGTCATATAAATTTAAAATCTTGTATGATATTTATAGACTGAACCATTTTTTTGTTATTCCTAAGATAAAATTAGATCATGAGACTTGTGAAAGTTACCTACGTGATAAGCAACATGCTCAACCATTTCAAAAACATCATGATCTAAATTCTTCTCATTTACTAGAACTAATTCATAGTAATGTGAGAGTTCCAACTGAGGTTCCTTCTCTTAGTGGTGCCTTGTATGTTGTTTGTTTTATTGATGATTATTCTATAATGACTTGGTCTTATTTCATTAAAAATAAGTCTGATGTCCTATCTAAATTTTAGGAATTTAAAGCTCTAGTTGAAAATGCTTCTAATCTAAAAATTAAGAACATTAGGGCTGATAATGGGGGAGAATATGTCAGCAAATCCTTTGATGAATTTTTTGTGTCACGTTGAATTCAAAGATAATTTACCACCGCTATTCCCCTCAGCAAAATGGCATCGTTGAAAGAAATAATAAGACTGACTTAGAAATGGCTAGGACTATGCTTCATGCTTCCAATGTTTCTAAGTTCTTATGGGCTGAAGCTATGAACATTATTGTCTATATTTTAAATAGACTACCTAAAAAATTGCTTCTTCAAGCTACTCCTCGTGAAGTATGGACAAATCAAAAACCAGATATTTCTCACTTAAGAATATTTGGTAGTCATGCTTCTATCTTCATTCCAAAAGAAAAAAGGAAGAAGCTTGATCCAAACTCTTTCTCTTGTATTTTTTTTTGTTATGGTTGTAGAACTAAAGGATTGAGATTCTATTATCCATTCAAGCATGTTGAAAACAGAAATGTTCAAGTCTTAGAAAGAACTTTCTCTATTGATCCTAATGAACCCTCCTTTGCTGCTAAAGAGATAGATCATGATAATCCTCCTACTAACATTATGGAAATAGAAGTTCAGGAGGTTGATTATCTTGGTCTAGATATGATGGAGATTGAAGGGGATTCATCCCAAAATGTCTTATAACCTAAGATTCCTAAATGGGCCAAAAATCTTGTTCAAAACTCTCAGCCTGGTAATCTTAGAAAACTATCTAGAAGTCAGCATAGTTATCATGTCGTGATGACCCTCTATGAGGTAGAACCACAATCCTTTGAAGAATCATCTCAAGATGTTATATGGATTCAAGATATGAAGGATGAATATAATGCTTGAATTGAAAATGACAATTGGGAACTAGTCCCTCCTCCTTCCAAAAGAAGCATTGTAGGATCTAGGTGGTTGCTCAAAATTAAATATAACTCTCTAGGAGAGATTTAAAAAATCAAAGTAAGGTTGGTAGCTCATGGTTTCACTTAGAAACCGGGTATTGACTATGTTGAGACCTTTTCCCTATTGTTAAGATGAGCATTGTAAGAGTTATTCTTGCATCGGCTACCCAATATGGTTGGGAGATTCACCAAATGGATGTCAAAAATGATTTTCTAAATGGTGAATTAAAAGAAGAAAAATATGTGAGTCATTATAAAATATTTGAAGCACCTAGTAAGGAACTTTATCTACGTAAGATCAAAAATTATTTGTATGGTCTTAAGCAAGCTCCTAGAGCTTCGTATGCTAAAATTAACAGTTTCTTTCACGATCTTGGTTTTTCTAATTGTTTTTTTGATAATGACTTATTTTTTAAAGTTTAAAAAAATAATATTATCATCATTGTCTTGTATGTTGATGATATTTTGATCACTAGAAGTAATATAAATATAATAGTTATACTCAAAGAAAGGTTAAAGCAACATTTTGAAATGACTGATTTAGGTTTATTAAATAATTTTCTTAGCATGATTATATTTCAAGATCATAAGTCTATTGTTGCATATCAATCTCAGTATGCTATGAATTTTCTTATAAGATTTAACATGATTTATTGTAAGCCTATTACAATTCCTATTGAATTTGGTATTAAGTTAGATCCTAAACCAACTTGTGCTAAATGTAATCCTACTCTGTATAGGCAGCTAGTTGGTAGTTTAATCTACTTAACTATTACTAGACCTGATATCTCTTATGCAAGAGAAGTAGTTTCAAGATTTATGCAAGAACCATATGAAGATCATTGGAAAATGGAAACAAGGATTTTGAGATATATTAAAGGAACAATCAATTATGGTCTTTATTATTCTCCTTGTAATGATCCACAATTATTTGGTTATTGTGACTGTGATCATGTTGGTGATACTGCAAAAATAAAGTATACTTCTAGATATATTTTCAAGCTTGGTGTAGGTGCCATCACTTGGAGTAGAAAACAAGAAACCAACAGTGTCTATCTCTTCTACTAAAGTAGTGTATAGGAGTGTCATGGAAGTTGCTAAAGAAGTTATGTGGCTAAAAAGGTTGTTGGCTAAGTTGCACATAGATGTCAAAGGGAGTACTACTCTTCTATGTGACAATCAGAGCTACATTTCTCTTGCAAATAATCTATTTCATCATATAAGGAAAGAGCATATTGAAGTTCATGTACATTTCATCAAAGAAAAAATCCTTAATGGCTATATTGATCTCTAGTTCTATCCAACTGAAGATCAGGTTGCAAATATCTTCACAAAACCGTTGTGTTCTGTCAATTTTTGTAAGTTTTGTGCCTTGTTGGGACTATCAAATTTTCCCTTGAGGGGGAGTCTACATGACAATTCCACCTCTGAACAGCCTGTTGAAAACTTCCAATACTTCCTCTTTTTGTAATAAGTAAATGTATCACATTTTGTGAAGTTACTTGTAAATCCTAGCGAAGCTTCAATTATGGGTATGCCTTAGGTTATAAAAGGCTCCATATTCTGATGTAAGCCTTAAAATATAAAACATTGGTCTTAATATTTTTTGTATGGGAAGATATGTGGATTTCCCTTGTTGGCATGCTAGCTTGAATCATTCATTCAAGGTCTGTAAATCCTTTTGTATAAAAAGGTAATTCTAGCTTGTTTGATTTGTCTTCCCACTTGACATTAAGGGGGAGTGTTGGGGTGATAATTTCAAGTGGGATCAACCACTGTAATATGCCCCAACATTAAATGTAAAATTTTGTTAAAATTTTTTTACTATGAAGGTATTTCACATTGAAGAGTGAAGTGGCTCGACTGATTCACTCACCCACATTGATTTGGGTGATCCCTCTCAGGATCGGTTGTCTAGCTATCTACAATGTATACATGTTTTACAGACTGAATTAAAGGCTGAGATCTTATTATAATATACATTCAATGATCATTATATGATCTAATCAAGAAAATAGCTGAGCAGACATTGTGAATGACTGCAAACTGGAAGTGGAAGTGTTGGTTTAAACTTGTGTTGAATTCTTAATAAAGGTAATGCTTTACCAGTGGATTTTTTCCTTCAAGTTTCTCCACTTAAATCTAGTGTTATCTTTCTATGTTCTTGTTCATTATTTACTTTCAAGCTCTAGCTCATCAAGCTTTAAATTCACTATCTATTTTAAGTTATTCATGTATCTAATCAACTGCATATCATAATCTATAATATTTGGCTTTAATGGTGGGTCTGTAATCTATGGATTATTTATCCCCTAATAAATATAACACATTGTACCATGAGGCCATTCCAGAGGGACAGAGGGACACTCCCTTCAGTCAGCTAGCCATTAGTAGGTCCAAGTCGAGATCTTAGAGGAAATCATGATCAACGAGATCAATATATCATCCTTATGTACAGTAGGCCTCAGTGCAACATGGTTCAGCACAACATGGCGCAACACCTTTTGTGGATCCTTCACAACAGATGCCCCCACCTGGTGGTAGACCTGGTAGTCTAGAAATGGGAGAGAGTCGGGGTTGACTCATCTTATTGATGTACTTGATGTATATTTTTGGTGTATCACCTTGATATGAAGGCATACTTTTTGAGATGATTTATATCTACTATTTTTTTATCATGCCTCATGATAAAGGCATATTATTTTAGACCGATGTATTGTATGTATCCTTGTTTTGATTATACCTCTTAATGAAAGCATAATTTTTTGTATAGATGCCCCTGATGGCTACTTGTATTTGATGCATATCGAGACACATTGTTTTGTACATGGACATTTATGTTTATATGGATGATGATGATGATGGGTTATGTTTATTTATCACTTTTTGTGTTTAGGAGATAGCATTTTAATCCATGTTTTTATTATTGTCTATGTTTAAGGGAGGGACAGAAGGTGGAACCTCTTGCCCCTCTTGGCAATATTTTATGATGTTAGCTTAGCATAAATGTTTAATTTTCACATTCATGATTATGTAGCTTAACCTTTATTGATATATGATGTATAGATGTGATGATAGATGATATGATGATGAGATGAAAACAAACTACACAAGTAAACAACATGCACAAATTAATCAAATCTAATCAAGATAACATAACTATATACAAGTATGTAAGATAAAATGAATTTAATGCAATACGCCACATATTAAAGTAATATTCAACCTAAGTAAACAAATAAATACAATTTAAATCACACAATACGAAAAATTACTACAACCTAAACTATACAAACCAACAACTAAAATTAAGAAAACTACTACTTTGTTTTTGTGGGAAAGTTTTGAGACGTTTTTCATTATTTTCGGTATTATCTCGAGACAATGTTCTATTGTTTTGGATTTTTCTACAAAATGTATCTAGATGTTTTGATTTTTTC
Organism: Taxus chinensis; assembly: GCA_019776745.2. NCBI lineage: Eukaryota > Viridiplantae > Streptophyta > Pinopsida > Cupressales > Taxaceae > Taxus > Taxus chinensis. Next base: position 967,977,457 of record CM034147.1, read on the forward strand.
TAACTAACATATCTGGATGTTTTGGGATTTTTTAATATTTATACGAATGCTTTTGATGTTTTCTAATACGTTTTCCAAATCTATGTGCAGGGAAACAAAGAAACATGGAAGCCCCCAGCGTTAGATGGGATGTACAAGGGTAGAATGCCACATGTTATATGTAATAAGTGGTGATGAAAAGTTTCTCCAATGTTAGATGTGAATATTCAAAGGAAAACTCTTCGCATTCAAAATTAGGGCCAGCCAAATCAAGGACAAGAGGGATAGGCTCAAAAGTAACTCAGAATGTAGATGAAGGCTAGCTTAGAAAAAAGTATCATAATCCTAGACCTGAAATGTTTGTGAACAACCGACCCCATAATGTTTCTGGAAACCATTTTTCACCACAGGGCTTGTCTAAAGTGCCACAATTGTGTGGTTTTCACTACTAGACGCACCTATTTATTTATCTTTTTTATTTTTCTATTTTTATACTTATTTTGTTTTTTTGATATTTTAGGGACCCCACACTTAAGCATAGAAACGTTTAAGATGAATTGTGTTCATGGGTTCCCAAATTTCCTAACCATCTAAGTAAGCAAGCATGTAGTCTCCCAAACAAAACTTATCGACCACAACATATGGCCCTAACCAGTTAGGCTCAAATTTTCCCTTCTTTTCCTAGTCCTTGGTGGTGTTGAACTGATTTTATTTTAACACCAAGTCTCCTACCTCAAATTGATGAGGTATGACTCTTTTATTGTAACTTCATCGCACTCGATCCTGATACACTTTAAGGTGATCTAGAGCGTGAAGTCATTTCTCATCTAATAGCTCCAACTCTACCAGTTGCGCTACTTTATAGTCCTCTTCATTTAGGTAATCTCTCAACTCTATTTGTAAAGAGGGGAGTTCGATATCTAGGGGTACTATGGATTTTGTGTCAAATACTAGGGAGTATGGAGTGGCACCTGTAGGAGTGTGGATAGTTATTTTGTATGCCTAGAGGGTAGGGTGAATCTGTAAATGCCAGTTACGGCCTGTTGTATTCACCATCTTCTCCATTATATGGATGAGAGTTTTATTAGAAGCTTCAGCTTTCCCATTACCTTGAGGATAATATGGGGTTAAAAATTTGAGAGAGATTTGAAAACATTTTGCATAACATTTTCACCGTTCTTTTTTCAAAGGCCTTACCATTGTCAGTTACAATAGTAGAGGGCATACCGTATTGGTAAATTATGTGGTTCATTATAAAATTAGATATCTTAGCACCTTCAACATAGGTAAGAGGAACAACCTTTACCCATTTTTTTGAAATATTTAGTGGCACTAATAATGAAATTGTGACCATATGAGGATATATGGTTAAGCTTACATATAAGATTGAGCCCCCACTTTTAGAATGACCAAGGTGTCGTGATAGGCTTTAATGAGTGCATTGGTGCGTGTGTCAAATTATCGTACTTTTGACAATGTAAACACTTATTTACATATTTGCAGCAATAATTTGCCATGGTAGGAAAATAGTAACCTACTCTAAATGTTTTCTTTTCTAATACAATCCCATTAGTATGGGCCTCGTAGATGTCTTCGTGTACCTCTTTGACCTCTAGGATGGATTCGTCTGAATTAAGACAGCGTAACAGATTCTCGTCATAACCTCGACAAAAAAGAGTTCCTCAAAGTAGGGTATATCGGGATGAGGTTCATTTTATTGGCATGGGAAATGTTTGTGGGAAAGGTTCCATCGTGAAGGTAAGTAAATATGTCACTATACCATGGGGAAAAGGGACCAAAAACTTTGCATACCAAACAAGAATCTGGTATTTCATACGCTGGTGTTCATAGATGTTCGACAAAGAACAACATATAGTTGTTCCTAGGTGGGATACTCAACATAGACCCCGTTGTGTCCATAACATCTGTTACTCTATTTTTTCCTCTTGGGATTTTTTGAAATGTAATCAACTTAAATAACTCCTTCAAAGAATTAACCATTCTCTTGTATGGAAGAATTTTCTCATCTTTAACTTTATATTCATATGTCACCTATTTTATAATCAGCATGGAATCACAGATTAAATTCGCTTATCTAATGTCCCACTTAATATCCAGCTTCATCACTATAATAAGGGCCTCATATTCTACTATATTTTTGGTACATGGGAACCTGAGTCAGGATTCCTGAGGGATCAAAACTTCTGAAGGATTGATCAACACAACTTCGACACCTAAACCATGAAAGGTAAAGGATCCATCAAATTATAAATGCCATATAATATATTCTTTGAGGTACATTATGGATGTGTCTTGGAGTTCTAGACTCAAATTCTCAGTACCTAGTAGTGGGGCTTCAGCTAATTGATCTACTAAAACATGTCCTTTCACTGATTTTCGATGTATATACTTGATGTCAAACTCATTGAGTAGAATGATCTAATTGGCCATCTTTCCTGTGAGTATGGGCTTTGACAACGAATATTTTAATGGATCAAATTTTGAGATAAGCTTGACCTTATTATTTATTAGATAATGACGCAGTTTCTGAAAGGTAAAAACTATGGCCAAGCAAGCCTTTTCTATCTGTGGGTAGTTGATCTTGTAAGCTATCAACGTTCAGCTTAATTAATACACAGCTATTTCTTTCTTCTCCTTATCATACTAGGCCAACAGTACCCCAATTTCAAAGTGTGTGGAAAAAATGTAGAGTAACAACAGTTCACCTTTCATTTGGGGCATTACAATAAGGGGTTTAGCCAAATAGTCTTTGAGAAATGCAAATGCTTGTTGTTGTTCTCATCCCTTGTGAAAATGGACATATTTCTTGAGAAGATGCATGAATGTGTGACACTTATCTACAAGCTGAGAGATGAACCTTCTAATTGCTTGGATCTTTCCCTATAATATTTACAGTTGTCTAATATTCGTCGGAGGAATTTATGTTATAGCAGTAACCTTTGCAGGATCTACTTCTATTCCTCTCTGTAAGATAATGAATCCTAATAGTTTTCCAGATAGTGCACCAAAGACACACTTCTTTGGGTTGAGTAAGACCTTATAGTCCCTTAGACGTTGAAAAATGCATCACAAAATCTCTGGATGATCTTCCTGAGTCCTATATTTTTCCAATATGTTGTCCACATAATCTTCCATGATGTCGGTTATCATGTCATGAAAGATAACAGTCATTTCCCGTTGATAGGTAGCACCTACATTTTTGAGGTTGAAGGGCATGACTTGATAACAGAATGTCCCCCATGGGGTGGTAAAAGCCATCTTACATTAGTCTTCCTCAAAAAAATTTATCTGGTTATATCCTGAAAATGTATCCATGAATGATAGTATCTCCTAACCAGCTATTGAATCGACAATTATGTTGATGTTGGGAAGAGGGAAGTCATCTTTAGGACAAGATTTATTAATATATCAGAAATGGGTACAAACTCTAATACCGACAGGTTTCTTCTGCACTGGGACCTCATTAGAAATCCACTCTAAATAGGCAATAGGCCTGATAAATCCTAATGCTAATAATCTTTATAGCTATGCTTTAACCAACAAGGCGATGTGAGGATGTATCTTTCAGAGATTTTCTTGTATGGGCTTGGTGTCTGGGTGTACAACAATATTGTACACCACTAATGTAGGATTAATTCCTAGCATGTCTATGTAAGACTAAGAAAATATATCTGTAAATTTTCTTAAAAGCAACAAAAAAAATTGTTCTTGAGTTGAGATTTAAGCTCCCAACTTGACTATTTTGGGCAATTCCTTCATGCCAATATTGACACCTATCATCTCCTCCACTAGTAGCTTAGACTCATTCTTCATGTGCATAAGATCTGAGGGGAGATTAAGATTTTCTTTTGATGAAGGTGGTTCAAAGATATTTTCACCTTCAGGTTGGTCAACTATTTTTTCCGTTGATTGTTCTTTTCATTTGTCCATAAGTGCCTCAAAGAGGTTTTCACTATAGGACTTGGACTTGTTATTTTTGCAAGTATTTTTTGTAGAACTGTTTCCCTTTCTTATTTCTTTTCTTAAATGGCTGCACAACTCAGCCTCCTCCCCAAAGTACATGCATGCGTTGAGCTAAATAGATAATCATTTCTTGTGGTCATTTATTGGAATACTATCATGAATACACAGGAACTTTACAATAGCTTCGTCAATATGAAAGACGTCAATTGGCACATGTTGTTGTTGGTCCCAATTTATGAGTGATGGGTAAATAAGGTTTAGTTTCTGAGCGGTAAGGGATACGGTGGGGGTTATAGTTAGGATTGTTAGGATTTAATATCATGGTGCTCTCATTATTATATTGTAATATTATTTCATATGAGTTATATTATAACTCATTATTAATAATACAGGTTTGTTATATTGTTTCCACAATATAATTTTGTTGTACCCGTAATGATATTAACGGGTGTTTTGTTGTGTGACTTCCTGGTTTGTAGGAAGACAGTTTTCTATTTCCATGGCTATTTATTAGCCTCAATATTATTTGTAATCAGTATGTTGAATAGAATATCTTTCTTTGTGTATTGAATATCATTTGTAAAATGCTTGCAGTCTGATCCAAATCAATATTTGGTATCAGAGCGCTTGAGATCCAGAAATGCCTCTTCCATACGTCTGGTCTCCATTCTTTGAGCAAGGTTCATTTCGATGAGAGTCTGCAGCTTTTTTTTTCTTGGTGCACACATTCACATACCTGTGCAGTCGTGTGGAAACCTGTAGAAACAAGATCTATGTTCTTGGTGCTTTTGATGGTAAATACTTAGTATGTATTCATATTTCTTAGCCTGATTATGTTCTCTTGTACATCTCTATTCGTTGCATCCTGATCTTTCTAGAAAATTATGATCCGTCCTTTGTGCATTCCTACATACCTGTATCCTGTGCCCTTATTTTTTTACAATCTTGCATCCACATCGTCGCCACAATTGTAAAAGTTTTCAGATCCAGGCCTGTATACAATAGTTTTGTAGTTGGATTTAGTATTCAGCAGAGGATTTTAGGAATCATTATTTACACCTGCTTGATTAGATCGAATACGGCATTGTTTAGAGGCTGTGGTCATCAGATTACCACCGTCTTAGTCAAATGTTCTATCAGATCATCTGCAACACGAATGACTGCCTGCACATACCAGTATCTCCATTCTGTTGATTTGACTTTAGATATGTCACAAAGTCAGACCAACATCATGGTTCGTTGATGCAGCTGCCTTGGAGGGACATCACGCTGGAACAGTGATCAAGAAGGGATAGTGGTTATCTGTACAAGTGCTAATATATTGAAGCTCTGCCAGTACACAAAACATGGTTATTATTATTTCAACGAGAGTTGCTCCTCTGCTCCGTGATTTATCTGCAAATCAGATCAAAAATTGGTCTCGCCAACAGATAAATCGCCTTGCATGGTGCTTCGACCTCATCGACACATCTCCTCTACATAACGGTCTAGTAATAATTTAATTTGGTAATTTTGTCCATGCCGTACATATTCAAGAAATATGGTTTACATGTATCAATATAGGTTTCAAAGTATTAGAGTCATCCTAAGTTATTTCCATTGTCTATGTTGTCTTTTGTAAATGGGAAGAGTCTTGATCTTTTATATATTGTAAAGTATCGTCAGTGAAGTCTTTCCAATGCATCTTTGCATCGTATTTAGTCTAACCAAGTCATGTAATATATATATCGTTTACATTGAATAAGTTCATTTGGATGTGAAAGCCATTTAGTGCATTGTAATGGCGCTGAAGCAAAAACATTTAGTATTGTCTAAAGATGGGTGAAGTTAAGGTCAATATGGTTCAACATATCAGTAAGTTTATAATCCGATTTTAATATCAATTATCAGGAATAAAAGTGTCAAATAGGTAGATCTTAGGATTATTCGTAAATTGCAATCTTACTAAATGGTTTTGAGTCTAAAGAATATTCAAGTTATTTATTGTCAGTCTACTCTTAGATAAGATCAATCCTAGTTGTAAAAAAAGGGTGTATTTTCGGTCTGTATCCGACACTTATCTCACTATGGTCAAGAAAATAAGAAAACAATGTATGTACTCATGAAGAACCAAGTGTACCATGGTTGCAGTGACAATAAATCATCATTCTATACAGGATAAAAGAAAGTTTCAGCTATCGTCAAAGACACGTCTTTTGTGTCATTACTGTAAGGACAACCAGGACATGGTGACAGTGAATTGTAAGAAATCAGCTCTAGATCTCTTAGATGATAAGTTGGAACAAAAGGCTTGAGCAGCTAAAGAATACAAAGACCATCTATTCTAATCCTGCAAGTGACAATGAGAAGTATCAATTAAGAAGTTTGATGCACATTATCTGTTCTGACCTAAGCGGTATGTCATTGGAGGATGGAGGCAACGGAGGCAGGAGGACAATCAGCATCCTCGAGTTCGTCACTACCTCAGAGGCCGCAAACTACTTTAGTGACATCTTGGTGTTTTGTGTGATGAATAAGAACAGATGAGCATCCCTATTCCTGTGTGCAGTATAGTGCTTGTGTGTCCCCCGTGATGATAAATTGTACCATTGATACTATTACAGGAAGTGTTCTTGATCAAACTGATTTGATGGTTGATGTGAATTGGTTGAACGGTCCCAATTCATGTATTCATCTAATAGGATGAACTGTCCCTAGATGATGTAGTTCCCACAGTCAGTGTTGAGGATCGAGACCATGTGCAAGCTACGGAGCGGCATGCTGCTTAGTTGAAGATGGTGTTTTCCCCGTGTTCGCACTAAGGGGGGCAATGTTAGAATTTAATATCATAGTGCTCTCATTATTATTGTAATATTATTAATATGAGTTATATTATAACTCATTATTAATAATACAGGTTTGTTATATTGTTTCCACAATATAATTTTGTTGTACCCATAATGATATTAACGGGTGTTTTGTTGTGTGACTTCCTAGTTTGTAGGAAGACAGTTTTCTATTTCCATGGCTATTTATTAGCCTCAATATTATTTTTAATCAGTATGTTGAATAGAATATCTTTCTTTGTGTATTGAATATCATTTGTAAAATGCTTGCAGTCTGATCCAAATCAATATCATATTTATTGGGTTTCTTATCTGTTTTTTTGCTCTATATTTTAATTATCTATGTTATTTTAAATCACTTGGGTTTTTGTAGGGTATCTTCCCAATGTTGCATAGAAGGTAAAGAGTTAGAAGCTAACCACATTCCAATTTTTTTTCTTTGAATATTCTCTTGATTTTAGAAGATACACACTTCTACAATGACATATATTTATCTCTTGAATGATATAATAAGTGAGATAAATTTGTGAGAAAATATAGGTTATGGATTTCTTCAAATCTTAAGATGTGCACATATTTGAATGATTTCCTACTTACAAATGTATTGATTGACATGAATGTAAATGGGAATATGTAAAATAATGATAAAATAAATATGGTTGATATTGTAGTTCTTGGCCATAAGTAGGTTTCTAATAGTTTTTTGTTCATTTCAATGGGCTTAAATATGCTCAAATTGTTATTTCTTTGTAGGCCAATGATGGAATCCTTAGTTATATATTATATCTTATCCATAAAACCTTAACAAAATACAAGGAACAACACATTGTGATGATTATAGAAATTTCCTTGAGTATTTCCTCTCCACACCCCTTTAAAATTTTCACTCAAATGTTTAAATCCTCCTTCCTCCTTTTATATGCAACCTCCAAACCACATATCCTCATTTCCCTTTAAACCCCAAGAAACCTTCCTCCATTTCCCTCAAACTTCCATACCCCCTCCCTAATGTTCCCTAAACACCCCTTCAAAAAATATATCAACACACCCTCCTCCTTGGAAGGTTTTGGATCTCCACTCTCCTCCTTATTTTCCATCCTTATTTTCCCATTAGTCTCCAAAACCCACCTTCCCCCTTTCCCCTCAACACCCCTTACCAATTTCCCCTATAACCTCCAAAACGTCCTTCCTCCATTTTTATCCAACCTCCCAAAACCCTCCTTAATCCTTCCCCTTCAAAACCCTTAAAACATTTCCCTCTAATGTCTAAATCCTCCTTCCTCATTTTCTATCCAACCTTTACATCAACTTCACCTTTTTCCATCAAAATTTACCAAAAATTCAAACAACTCCAAAACCAGCTCCTCATATCCCTCCAATATCCAGGAGCCCCTTCCTTATTTTCTCTCCAACCTCAAATTCCCTTCCTCCTCCTCCCTCTAAACCTCCAAACCCCTTCCTACTCCTCCCTCTAAAGCTATAAACCCCTTATTCCTTCTCTTACCAAATTCCTTCCTCTTATTCCATCAAAACATAAGTACTCCTTCCTCCTTCCTCTAAAGATCCAAACCCATACCTCCTCTTACCTCAAAACATAAAAACCCCTTCCTCCTTCTCCCTCTAAAGTTTCAAACCCATTCATCTTCCTCTCTCTGACCTCTAAACCCATTTCTCATCCTCCCACCAAACCCCTTCCTCATCCTCCCTCTAAAGCTCCAAAATCATTCCTCCTCTTCTCCTTAACATATAAATACATTCATCCTAAAACACAACCTCATCCTCTCCCATAAAACCTCTAATACATTTCCCCCTCATAATTCTAACCTCAAAAACTCTTTCAACCCTCGAAACCCTTCTTCCTCCTCCCTCTAAATAAATTTTATTCTCATTCCTATAAACATCCACACCCCTTCCTCCTATTTCATCCTCCCTCCAAACCTCATTCCCTCTCTTCCCTCTAAATTCTACAAACCCTCCCTCCTTGTCTCTTTAAATATCAAAACTTACTCTATATTTTCTCTCTAACCTTGAAATCCCTGCTTCATCTTCTCTCCAAATTACAAACCCCTTCCATTCTCGTACTCCCATCCAAATTCTTAGACTCCTTCCTCCTCCTATATTATCCCTCAAAACCCCTTTCTCTTCCTCCCTACAAACCTCAAGATCCCTTCCCATCATCCTCTTCTCTCCTCCCTCCAAACCCCCTTCCTTCCTCCTCCCTCCTCTTTATAAAACCATTCCCTTCATCCTCTTCTCCCATCCCTTAAAAATCCTTCCTCCTATTCCTTCTAACCACAAAACCCCTTACTTCCTCCTCCCTCCTTTATAAAACCTCCTTCTCTATTAGAAGAAAAATGAACTGAGATGGGGGTTGAATAAGCCCATCATTTTTTTCAGGAGCCATGATGAATTTTAAGGTGGTTGAAACTTGGATTCAGGATTTTTTCCTTCTCAATACTCATCTCATTCTTTTATAAAATGTAAAGAGGGAATTTTTACAATGTCGGAAATTCTTGTATATGTTCTCCCTTCTCTCTCACCTATGAGTGACCTAAAAGGGAAGAATTTCAAGCCTAAATAAAAATTTTATTGAGCTTTGTAATAGAAATCCTACCTATTGCCCCTGTAATGAATTTCATTGTGTAAAATCCTTGGAGAAATAAACCCCTAATTTGTGATTGTTATCAACTCCTAGTATGGTGTTGTTGTTTTAGCTTACCTTTATTCATGTTTATGGGTATATTGTGTATGTCACTTTATCTGTTACAGGTCTATATTTGATTTTGCTAGATGGAATTGGATTTGTTACAGGTGTTGTGATTTGTGGTTCTTGACCACCCTCTTCATTTTTTCTTGTTTTCAACCCTTTATGCAGGAAGAATTGTCCAACATCCCTCTTCTTGGTGTATCACCCTCCAAGTGTAGGTTTTTTTCTTTTCATGCATCCTATTTATCCTTGTCTTCTTAGAAAACATTAGGGTAGGATTAGATTAGTTATCTTTCTGCATTTCAGGTTAGTTGTGGCACTAGGTTTAGGGAAAAGAGCTGAATTTCTCTAGAGGGTTATCCTACTTGCAAGGTCCCACACTTCAGGATAATCCCTTGTTTGGAAAATTACATTGATTTCCTCTCACACAAATCACAAGCAATCAGGGGTGCTGTAATTTTTCCATAACAGGTTTTGGCACACCCGGTGGGATTAGAGGTCAAAGTTCAAGTGTTTTCAAATTTGGAGAATTTGTAACCTAAATCAGGAGTTCAGGGTTTAAAAACACCAAAAGACTCAAATTATTTGCATTTCAGGTTTCAGGGGTAGCATTGCATGCCCTTACTTATGACATGTGTGTTTAGGGATTTCATAACATGCAAAACAAGTCCCAAGTTCTGAACTCTTAGTGTTTTAGGTTTTGGAGGTTGTAAAACAGGTGTGAAATATCCTGAAATCCCTATGTTTAGGGTTTTCACAGTCTGCATATGCATGAGGAAAGTTCTGAACATTCTTCATGTCGGGTTTTGAAGGTTGTTTTACATGACATGAGTTTTTACCCTTGTATTTTGGGTTTTGACAACTAGTAAAACAAGGGCCAAATCTTGAAACAAATCTTGTGCCCTTCAAGGTGAATATTTCTATTTTATCAAGATCTAATGTGTGTCTTGGTGAAGCTCTAGCCTTTTTGGAGGCTCATTCTCAACACATCTGATGACTCCGAAGGAGAAGAACTTAGTGGTGTAGCAACCCAAGTCCCTCAAGTTCATGAGAAGGATCTAAACCAGGTCCAAGGACAAGAGAAGAATGTTTTTGAGTACTTTTAATTATCACCAGGAAGAGAAGGAGAGGAAGAGTATACACAAATATCACCATCTCCACTAAACAGAACTTTGTCAACACCTCCACCTGGTAGACCCTTTCCTTCAATCAACTAGGGTTCTCAGGCCAATCAAGATGAGACATCATTAACAACCACAAGGACCACCAAATCCATTTGTACTCAATTTCACAGTAATACTCCCCTTTCCCTCAATGCACAAAAACCCAATCCCAGTTGTAGCATTGAAAAATATTCCCTATTTCAATGGAGAAAACCACACAACTCATATTGATCACATTCAAGACATTACTAAATGTTTGTGCAATCCATGAGATCAATGAAATGGATGTTGCAGTAAAAATTAGGCTAGATTCCTCTTTCAAAGGAAATCTTTGTACATTGGTTTAGGAGCTTAACAACATGGGGTCCATTATCAATAACTGGGATCAATTCTGCACAATCCCTTGTATAATCAGTTCAGAGAGAAAGGGAACAATAATGTCTCTTTGTTAGAACAATTGAACACAATCAAGAGGGCTCTGAATGAACAAATGGCCAGATTTTAATTTCCATTTCCAAAGACATGGGACAGGATTCCAATATCCATAAGGCTAGTTGAGCGGAAGGTGCATTCCTCTACTTCTTGAAAGCTTTAAATTCTGACATATCTATGATGATATAATCAATGGGAGGGAACAACACTACTAGGGGCCTATGTCATAGCTATCAGAGTGCCGATAACTATTTGATTCAAGTCTAGAAAGCTTGCACCTAGGCCACCTATGCCTCTATATCCAGAAATGGGAAATCCCACAACTAGCCAAGCACCTGAGTTGAATAGCGCATTCCAGCCCCTAGAAATCAGAGCAATACTGAGGCCTCCACTTCTTCAAGTACTTCCAAAGAACTTCAGGAGGTTATGAAGTACTTCAAAACTTAGGGAATGAGCTAGTTACTATTAAGAGGAAATAAACATCAGATATTCAAACCATATCAACCTCAAGCTCAAGAAAATAGGTCCTGTATCAATCAAATAGACCTCCATCTTGGGAAAATCAAAATAATAACCAAGGGACAACCTTCAAGTTTCCAAGACATTTCAGCCTTATAATAAAAATAAGTCTTCAACATTCAAGGCCTTTGTTTCCAATCAGAATAACATGGCACATGACTATGAATCGGTTTTTTCCATATAGTCAACCTCATAATCAAGAAACATCTTTCAATGGTACTTTAAATCAACCTCCTATCCAAGTGAAAATAGTTGGTGTGATCCAAGTAATCACAAGTGAGGAAGAAAATCAAGAGCCAACACTCAAGAAACACCTCCAAGTGACACCACATTGGTAAATTGGTAGTTAGAAGAATTTTGTGGACATTAATCAACCACTTCCTCAGGGTATAGCAGCAAACACAAGAGCTAGGAAAATAGCGATGGTCGAAGAACAACCGACACATGCAACTTCTTCTCAACCTCCCATCACGACTCAAGGAATTAGAAGTTTGTAGCTCTGAATGTACAAAATCAGCCCAAGGAAATGGTTGTAATAGCTCATGTACCAACTCAAGTTTTGGAAAAGTTTGTCAAGTAAGGGGAAATAGAAGGATATTCCATCTCCTTCAACATTATTGATCAAATGAAGAAGATGAATGTCAACATTTCCATGTGGGAATCACTATGAAATCCTAGGGGACAATGGGATTTATTGCAAGCAACAATGGAAAATTGGTCCACTTCAAATGAGTCATCCAAAAATTAGGAGAAAGGTCCTCACTAAAGCAGTGCAACAAGAAGGAAGTCAACAAGTAAAAATTTGAAGCCCTCACCATTCTATGTGTCCCTGATCATCAGGGATAAGTTAGTGCATAATTGCATGATTGATTCAGGAGAAAGTAAGCTCTGTGATGCTGAAATAGATAGATGATCAATTGGGCCTAAAGTGAACTGAGTCTCCAAAGGAGTGGTGCAATTGGATGGGACATAGTGGGAACCATAGGAGTGATCAAAGGATTAAGTCCTACACTGAATGTTTGTCCCTAATGTCAAATTCTTGTAAGATGTGTCAGTAATTGACTTGCCACCACTCTTTGCCTTGTGCTTGTCAAGGGATTTCACTAGCTAAGATTAGAGGCTACTTGTATGTAGATTGGTCACACATGCTCTTTAGAATGAGATATGGAACTAAGCCTACAATCAATGATTAGAGCCAATTGACCAACTTCCACATTGAGCCTCATGTGCCAAGTCTGATCAATGCTAACTGCTCATCTTTTGACCAAGGATGATTATCTCAAACACTTCAAGAAGCAGATACTAAAGTTGGGAATATTCTATGATTTAACATTAGATGAATGGGTAAATAAAAGGCATGCTTTTTATCTATACAAGGAGATGGAAGAAGCTGAGTTAGGCATTTATTGTCTTACATGAAGAAAATCCACCTCTCCCTAGCATCACTAAGCTAGACAACAAAGATGATAATGAAGTATGGTAGCTATTTTTGATGGTTCAAGGAGTAGACAAGGTGCTAGAGGAGGTGCAATGTTGGTATCACCTCAAGGTATCAAATACTACTCAGCTTTCCATTTTAGTTCTTGATTTGTTCAAATAACACAATGCAAAGTATGAAGCATTGATTCACATGGATTGCATTGGGCAAGAAAAGGGGCATTAAGAACTTGCAGGTATTTGGAGATAGTGAGATAATTGTGAATCAAGTCAAGGGGAAGAATGCTACCAAAAATGATCTCCTCAAAGAGCTACAAGAATAGGGTATGGGATCTCATTGAGGACTTCAAGGAATTTAATATCAGTTCCATACCAAGGAAGAAGAACAAGGCTGGAAATACTTGCAGCAATTGGGGCAACATTTGATGTGGTTGATAGCATCAAGAGAGATAAAACACAACCCCATATCAAGGTAGTTGTGAGGCTAGTACAGTTCCATAACAACAACAAGCTGGCAAGTGTTCAAGAATGATCAACAAATCATCAATTTCCTACTAGGAAGAAGTTGAATTCTCACCAAGAACTAGGATAAATTAGAACAAAATTATGGGGATCAAGTGGTGCAATTAAGGATGAACAAATTGCCAAAGGCTTTAGTGACATCTGGAGTCAATATTCAATCCCAATGATCAATTATGGAAGGAGAAGGAAATATTCAGGTCAAGGGGGAAGATTCAGAGCCTATTTTGGTTGGAGAGGGTAAAATACTCCAGATTGGTAAGGTGAGTACTGATCAAGAAAAATATGATTTCATATAACTTTGCCAAGAATTTTCAGATGTCTTTTCTTGGAGCTATGAGGACTTAAGAGGATTTAATCCAAAGTTGGCACAACATACTATTGAACTGGATCTGAAGCTAAGCCTATCAGATAGAAACAAAGACCATTCAACCCTCATATTGAGCCTCTCATGAAGAAGGAGTTGAATAAGCTGATAGAGGCAAGCATCATTTTTCTAATTAAAAACTCAAAGTTGGGTTAGAAAATCTGGTACTGGTCAGGAAAATAAATGGAGAAATCAGGTTGTGCGTAGACTTCTGAGACTTAAACAGGGCATCTCTCAAAGACCACTATCCGCTTCCTTCTATGGAGAAAATCTTGCAGGTAGTAGCTGGGTTAGAAAAATTCTCTCTCCTAGATGGATACTGGGGATATAATCAAATTATGGTAAAAGAAGAAGACCAGTTCAAAATGGCCTTCACCACCAAATGGGGCACATATGCCTATAGGAAAATTCCATTTGGGTTGTCAAATGTGGGAGCCACATTCCAAAGGGAATATGGACATGGAATTCAAGGGGTTGATCAAAAAGATAGTTCTTGTGTACTTAGATGACATCACAATGTTTTTCCAAGAATGCAACAAGTCACCTCTTTCACCTCAGGCAAGTGTTCCAAAGATGTAGGAGATTCAGAGTGTCCCTAAATCCCAAAAATGCATATTATTCCTATCTCATGAAGGAAAAATCTTAGGCCACATAGTGTCTAAGGAAGGATTGAAAATTGATCTAGAAAGGGTTGAAGCTATTTGAGCATTGCCACTGCCAAGCCACAAGAAGGCTCTCCAAAGCTTCTTGGGGAGAATCAATTTTGTTCGAATATTTGTGCCAGATTTTTCCACTCTTGTCAAGCCAATAACCATGATGTTGAAGAAGAGCATGGCATTAAGTGGAAAGTGGAGGGAAAGGAGAGTTTTGAAGCCATCAAGAATGTAATATCCCAAGACCCAACTCTCATCAATCCATACTTTTCCAAGGACTTCATGCTCTATGCCTTCGAAGGTTCAAACACTATTTCTACCATTTTAGTGTAGTAAAATAAAGAGGGATCTGAGCAACCAGTTTCCTTCTTCAGTCAAAGCTTGGAGGACTATGAAGTGAGGTACTCCTTTATTGAAAAGCATGTCCTCACATTATCAGGAGTTTGAATAAGTTCAGGCACTTGGTCTCAAACAATAAAATTCAATTGTTAGTGTCTCATGCAGGGGTCAAGGATTTCCTCCTAAACAAGGATTTGAATGAGAAATGAGAAGGTTGGATCACTCATGTCATGGAATATGACATAGAGATCAAGGTCACCAAGTTGGTCTATGGAAAGGGATTGTGTGAGCAACTAGCTTCTAGTCAACATGTTGAGACAAACCAATGGAAGAAGAAGTTGTTTTGGTATTGCAAGGATAATCAGGAATAAGCAGATGATAGTGTGCCTACTCCTTGTTGGACTCAGGATATGATGCATTTCCTACAAATAGGTTTATTCCCTCCAGAAGATGAGAAAAAAAAAGAGGAGATATTTTAGACTCCAAGCCATCCCATATGTTCTTATTGATGGTGTTTTGTTCAAAAGGGACATGAATGGAGTCTCTATTGAGGTGCATTAGGAACATATCAAATTGAAAAGGTGCTACATGAGTTTCATGATGGAGAGGTTCAGAGGTCATTTTTCTCCATGAGTGACAACTCTCAAAATTATGAAATCCAGGTTATTATTGGCCCACATGTTTAGTGATTGTTACACATGGATTAAGAAATGTAAAAAATGTGCATTCTTCACAGGAAAGGAGAGGCTAACAACACTTCCATTACATCCAATCTTCAGTTGATCAACCATTCATGCAATGGGGATTGGACTTCATTGGGAGTCATCAATCCAAACTCAATCCTAGGCCATAAGTGGATCCTAACGGAAATAGACTACTTCACCAAGTGGACTGAGGAATGGCAGTAGCACTCAAGGAGGAAAATGAGTCTAGAATACTGGACTTCTATGAAGGAATAGTGAAAAGATTTGGTGTACCAGCCACTATCATATCAGATAATCTTTGGCATTCCTCAACACTAAAGATCACTGAAGTGGGTATGTTAGAAATGGGATATATTTGAGCACCTCATCAAATTATTACCCCCAGGGTAATGGAAAGTGGAAGAGTCCACAAACAAGAACTTGTTGAAGGATCATTAGAAGGACTCTGGATGAAAATCAAAGGATGTGGCATACCAAGCTCAAATCAGCCTTGTGGGCTGATAGGATAACACCAAAAATGTCAATGGGAAACTCTCCATACAAGTTAGTCTATGGGAAAGAAGAAAGGTTTCCCATATCACTTGAGTTTGCAACATTGGAGCTCATGAATTAGCTAGAGTTATCTGAGTTTGAGCCTATGGAAGCTAGGTATGTGGAACTCATGGAGTTGGAAGAAATAAGAGAGCATGCAATGCAAACCATGGAGAAGGATCAAGCCTTAATCAAGAGGAAATTTGACAAGAAATCCAAAGCAAGAACCTTCCAAGAGGGGACTTGGTTCTGAAATGGGATGCAGATCAGGCTAAGCTAGGTAGGCATTCCAATTTTGATGCCATATGGAGTGGCCCCTACATGGTCACAATGATGTAAGAGTAGCAATGCCTTTCAACTGTCCACTTTGGATGGAGAAGAACTTCCAATTCTAGTCAATGGAATCTATCTCAAGCACTACTACTGAAAGGAAGAATTCTCACCCTTGTACATATTAGTTTAGGATTTTAAATTCCTCTAAGTGCTTGTGCACATTGTCTTGTTGTAGATTAGGTTTCATTTCCCTAAGTGCCTTAGGCACATGTTTTATTGCTCCTAGTTGTATCATTGCACAATTCAGTATGCCTCTTGAAAAAATAATTTTGAACATGAATCTCAAAGTTTAGGGAACAATTGCAGACCTCAAAGGAATTTCAAATGCAGAGCAACTAAAATTAGATAAGGGACAAATTTCAAAGTTTGTATCCTCTAGTCCTTTAAGATCAATCATGTTTTGAGCTTCTAGTGCCTCCAATTCATTCAAGGTAGTCTCAACCTTCAACCATGTTCTTTGAAACATCCATAAGAAAGGGGAAAAATCATGATTTAATAGAGTTCCATGATGTCCAAAACCAACAAGTGCTTTTATTCTAACTGTTTGGTGTAAGCCAAGAAATCATCACTTGGAAAAATCAGGTTTCAGACATAGTTTAGAAGTTTCATTTTCCATCCCACAGTTCAATAGATAAGGATTGCAGAGAAAAAGAAAGGGTGAAAATTCCTAGATTAGAACAATTTTCCACTCTCACATAAAATTTTAAGTTCAAGATTTTCTTGAAAATTAAGAGATGAGTGGTCAATGGCGGTCATTCAGGTTCAATGGTGTTCAAGCAGGTTTTGGAGTGAAAAATTTGAAGGGTTTTGATCAGTTAGGCTATCAAAATGACTCCATGCCCAATGGATGCATTCAAGGATACTGGTCACTTCACATCTAGTAGGCAGGTGACCCCACTAAGTCACCAAAATTGTTATCCATTTTTCCCCCTGGGAAAAATGGACAACAGGGGAAGAATTGACTCAGACACTGGATAGGTCATCCACATGCGAATATTAGAACCACAGGAGTGAAATTTCACAGTTTTGGGAGCATTAAGGTGATTTTGGAGAATTTGAAATCACAAGGGAATTTTTCCTCTTCTTGGTCTTAAAAGACCTAGAGCTCCACCACAAAGTGAAACAAGCTCCCCAGGGCCCACTTTCAACCCAAAACGGAAAAAAATAGCCAAAAAGTGAAAAAATTCAGCTTTAGGGAATTCTCACCCTTCCACTGGCCTTTGGCATCAGAAAAAATCCAAAAAAACCCTGAAAAAATTCAAAAAAAATGATAAAAATTTCCCAAGAGGGCCTCAAAGAGGTTATGCCTCGAGCCAAAATTTGGCTTGTTGAGTAGCTTGCAAGCTAGGTATATTTCATTGCGAGCCCATATCTAGTTCAGTTAGATCTATTCTGAAAATATGGAGTGGTCAGGAAGCTAAAATAAATCAGCATGGGCGAGTTAACATGAGTGAGCTCAGCACATCCAATGCACGGGTGAAAATCATCATGGAGGTTGGTCATTTAAAAAGGTCAATGACTGGGTTGGTTTAGGCAAAGCATGAACGATAGTTCAATGAGTAGGGTACTAGATGCACGTACATTGGGTGCTGATTGAGTTGGGCCACATCCAGAAGAACAAGGTGAAAGACTTGGGCTCAATGGAGGACGAGTTATGGTGGAGTGTGGAGGTCAATTCTTCCGACAATGTGGCAGGGATGTGGTCAACACAGAAGTATGGTGTGATTCATGTTAAGAACCCAACTAATGTAATGAAATGGTGGGAGCATGTCAGGACAAAGTGGGATGGTGGTCATAGTGGTTGGGAATGCAGCATTATGCAAACACACCCCATGAGCCCCAATGTTATGTAAGTGCAAAAGGCCAGAACCTAACACAAAAACCAAGTGCAAATCGGATAGCTTGGCTAACCAATTTAATGTGGATGTGAAAATTTGAAAACACAATGATGTAAGTCAGTGAGTCACCATGCAATGCAATTCCAAAATCTTTGACACTGAAGCTTAAATGGTGATTTACCCGAAGCTCAGATGGTGAGTTAGTAGGTGGGAGTTGGTGGAGATGGACTAGTTGGGAAAAAACTAAGCCACCTTCAAACCTTCATAACGTTTTCCCAAGATATCAGAATCTCACAAAATTATACTCATTGGAAAGATAATTCAGAGCCCCTCATCATGAAATGATTAAAAATGGAAAATTAATGTTAGGTAGGTTAAAAAATCATGATGAAGCTATATAGGACCATGGAGGCCATACTAGGGTACATAGATGGAGTAAATGCAAGTATGGAGAGCCATTTCCTTCTTGCACAAGGAAGGGTACAAGCAAACATGGGATGTGTAAAGAAAGCCCATCATTTTTTGTAGGTGCCATGATGATTTTTGAAGGTGGTTAGAAGCATGGATTCAATATTTTCTCCTTCTCTCTCATCTCATTCTTCTATATAATGTAATGGAGGGAATTTTTACAATGTTGGACATTCTTGTATCTGCTCCCTCCCTTCTCTCTCACATGTGAGTGATTTGTGGAAATTCAAGCCTCCATTTTTGGAGCTTTGTAATAGAAATCTTTCCTCTAGCCCATGTAATGAATCATTGTGTAAAATCAATTAGAGCAATAAAATTATTGTCTTGTGATTATTATCTATCCTAGTCTGGTGTTGTTGTTTTAGCTTACCTTTATTCATGTTTATGGGTATATTATGTATGTCCTTTATCTATTGCAGGTCCAAATTTGATTGTGCTTAATGGAAGTGGGTTTGTTTAGGTGTTGTGATCTGTGGTGCTTGACCACCCTCTTCATTTTACTTGTTTTCATTCTCATGTAGGTAGAATTGTTCAACACCCCTCTTCTTGGTGTATCACCCTCTTAGTGTAGGTTTTAATTTTCATGCATCCTTCTATCCCTGTCTCCTTGGAAATACATTAGGGTAGGATTAGATTAGTTATCTTTCCACATTTCAGGTCAGTTCTGTGACACTAGTTTAGGGAGAAGAAATATTGGGAATCTCCCTGAAAAGTTAGGGTCTTCCCTTCATGATGTAAATTTAAGAACTAGTGATATGTTGAAGGTATGTATTGCATGGTGTGAATCCATGGGCAGCTGAGCAATATGTTGTAAGGTAGCTCCAAGTCCAAGACATGGAACTTCGTATCTTGATTGATAGGACCTGCTTCTAGTGAGAAAGTGATCATACTCGGCTACCATTCTTCATTGTTGTATGCCTTTATGGTGATGACCTTTGTCTCTAAATCAGATTCATTATACCCTAGTTACCAAACTAGATTTAGAGTAAAAATATTTAAACTTGACCCATCGTCCATAAGAATAGTTTTTACCTTCTTACATTTGATTATGACTTTAATATGTAAGGGTAATTTATGAGAGGGATTTTCTTCTGGGATTTCTATTAGACTGAAGGTTATATGCTTTGTAAGAACAATCTGTGTTACCATTTCTTACAAGTGTGTTGGGTCGATATTAACGGACACTCATGATCCCTGCAATTTCTTACAAAGGATGTCTTTATGAATGTTAGAAATTTTAAGGTCCAAGATTGAAATCTTGACCGTGGTTTTCTCTAATTGTTCTAATACGTCATAATGAATATCTTAGGGATTAGGGAGAGGAGGTTCCGATATATCAATGTGAGCTTGTCGTATTATCACGGCGCACTCCCTTGATTTAATCTTGATCATATTGATATGCTCACCAAGTGGATCAACACAACCTATTAGGGCATAAAATGGTCTATCTTTGAAACATAATTAGCATTTTTGTTTGACATGACTATCTCTAATCCGAATTTTCCCTTCCTTTATTATTTTTAGGAAAAGGTTCTTTGAAAATCCCCATGTTTACATTAGGAGATTTAGAAGGGGCAGAAGAATCCATTTCCACATCACCATTATCGATTAAGTCGTGAATATAGTGTTTCAATTTTAAACACTTATAAGTCTTATGAACTTTGACACAGTGAAATTCACAATATTTGTTTTCCCTAAACCATGATGGCTTAGGTGTTTCATTTCTATAAGGTGTAGTTTTTGGATATCTTACCATATTAACCGCCTCTAATTTTTTTAATATTGACAACATAGAATTAGAGATGGGTAAAAGCACAATGTTTGTACTCCGTAGGCAGAGTTCCCTTTGCAAGTTTAAAGGGAGCATGGTTTTGAACTACTTGCACTCATTTAGAGTCTACTATTCCATTGCTTACGACATTTTTTTTCTTATTGGGAACAAAATTTATTTTTTCACTAGGTTTAGAATCTTTATAATCATGGTCACACGAAAGGTGTTTGAAGGTCCCTCTAGCTAACAATGTTTTCTCTATTTGAATACCATTTTTGATCGCCTCTTAAAACATGTTACCACAATGCATTTTCAAGTGGAATGGAATTTCAGGGTGGAGGTTGGGTATAAATATATTTTTCAGATGTTTCTTTGGTATCGAGCAATGGAAACGGCTAGCTATCCCTCACCATCGTTTTAAGAAACTAGCGAAGTTCCCGATATTCTGTTGTTTTGCATTACATAAATCTAACATGGTGACATCATTTTCTATATTATAAATGAAAACTGACGTATAAAGTGTTCAGCTAATTATGGCCATGTAGATACAGATCCCTTAGGGATGTGCAAAAACCATTATAAGTTTTAACCTCCTAAACTTTTTGGGAAGAGGCGAATGAGAGAGTTATCGCTATATGTGACCTCTAGCCACGCCATATAAAATTCCTTAATATGGTCTCATGGGTCACCTTTTCCCTTGTATTTTTCAAGCTTTGGACAGTCAAAATGACGCGGGAAAGGTACCTACAACATGGCCCTCTTAAAGGGATATGGTCATAACTCCTCAAATTGGTACTTTTGTGATTTCCTATTATGCCTTCTTACAAAGCTATAAGGGCATTTTCCAAGGTTAACCTTCTGAACGGGTACTTCTTTACGATTTTCATGAGGAGGTTACTCGTGATGAGCATGCTCTTCATGGTCCTCACAATGAACTTTAATAGTAGGTATATGATAATCTCCATTGTTTTAAAAAGGTATCTCCTCATCATTATGTCATCCAAAATTATATGCATGACATGGGTTTCAAGTGTCATTGATATTCTGAGAAGGGCGTTCTACTTCGTCTTCTCCACGAACCATATCGGCAATGAGAGAATGGTCAACCATAGAGGGTAACCTTGCTCCGAGTTCTACAACACGCATTAGGACCTCATGTTTTTTTTTTGGTATATATAATTGTAAAATTAGGTGGGATTGAACTCAAAAAATTCTCGAGGATAATTCTCCTCACCACCACTATGATCAACCGTGACGTTTTCTTCTAAAAGTGGGTTTAATGTGTCATCTCCAAAGGGACCTGCCCCTAGTTTTTGATGCCCCATTCTTGTGGTAGGATGCATAATGTGAAAGGTTTTACTGAGGTTTACTAAAAATGGACCCTAGGTAAATTTACATAGCATAACAACGTTAATTCGTCACAAATAATGTTGAACAAAAAATGTTCACAAATTCAAAGGTCAATATGAACCCAAGGATACTAAATAATGAATAATAACACACATTGATGCAATATATGAAAAGAAGCACCTAGGACAAGACGATTAAGCACAAGACTAAAATCCAGTCAAAAAAATAGCTTACTCCCTACGTTTTCCAAGATAGGTTCAAAGAAAATAGTGAAAACACAATATCACTACTTAGGTCAAGTTTAAAATAAATAATACCTAAATACTAAGAAAGTGTTGACTTGATCCTCCAACAAGGTATAATAAAACTCATTTTAGACACCAACAAAGTCCAAGTCTTTGAAAATGGAAGTTACAAATGTGAGCAGCATAACAACACTATTTGGACAAGCTTTACAAGAAAGCAAGATTTTAGTATCAAAATGATGTTATCATGATGCAAACAACATAACCTCAACACTCGCAAAAACTCAAGGCAATGTTTGGATTAAAAACTAAGCCTAAGTATATCAAGAACCTACTATGTGTGTGAGCAGCGTAATAATACAATTTAAAGACTTAGACCAAGTTTCACAATGGAAACAAGACGTAAGTATTGCAATCGTATGGATATAATATGGGTAGCATAACAACTCAAAGGAATTAAAATATGATATCAGCTAACTACAACGATAATTATTATTTATATGGGTGTGAGATAAAGGGCCTACTAAAACATGAAGATGTACCATTCACACTTTCAACACTTGCATTCTATCATTGCAACCTAGTCATGCAAGTAGACTTAAAAAGTGGTGGGCATGATTATTTCTAGTGGTATCCATGTATGTTGTTCTTCTTTTGTCCCAAATGGGAAACAAGAAAGCAAAGGTTTGAATCAAGTGGTGATGAGAAGTACTTGGCGTAACTTTGGTGGAGTTTTGCCTTGTCTTAGGACAAGTGGAAAACTAGGAAAAAGTAAGACTTTGTAAATCTCGTGATGAAATATCAAGCAGTTTCAACTTTGAAAGACTCTCCCCTTGTTTGAATAACAAGGTTTTGACTCTAAAAAAGTTATCACGTTGTGAGATCTCTTTAGAATATGATGGATAAGTCAAATTGGCTCCAAGCCACGAGCTTCCTATTGGTTCACTCAACTACGTGTCAAAAATTACCTCTGTGAGATTGGTTTGCCAAGGAAGTCACACTAACTAAACCTTGGAATATCCTAGCTTTACTTTACCTCCTTCAATATAATGAGCAATAAATGCGTTTAGTTATATTTTCACTGGGATCACGTGAAGATAATCTTGACTCTAATCTCTCAAGGTGTACTAATCAATTGGGTAGTGGAGCACTTTCCTATTTCGTTCACAAGGTTCCCTCTTGCATGAACAACTTTGGGGTTCCTAGGAGCATCCCTCTTATTATCTTAAGGCTTATGCCAAAGGGAGTTTCTCCTATTTTAAAGTGGATGAGCCGTAGCTCTTAACTGAAACCTGCATATACAATGTTTTACAAAGTGGTGTTTTTTTCTTATCTTTTGGATTAAGCAATTTGGTTTGGACCACCTTTGGAAACCTACAACACACGTGTATGTTATAATTTGGTTTGAAGATATTTATCCTTTCTTTGGCAAGTGTTAGGTTCTACACACCAATAGTTAGTAGTTATCTAAAAATATCTACAATATCATAAAAAGGGGATTAAATGTTGTTTTTGGTTCTCAAGATCATCCAAGGACATGAGATAAGGGCAAACACAATAAGCAAACAAACTAGATAACAATTAAAAAAATTGTAAATCAAATAACCACCATAATTATTTGTAAATCAAGGTTTATCCTCAATTAATCCAAGTGCTTTTTAGTGAATGAAAACTAAGGTTGATTTTTATTCTCAAGGTCACATAATGGTGCAAGAGAAGAGCATACACAAGCCTTAGTCTTGTTGTTTACTAAATGAAAAGCAATTCAATGATCATACAAATGCCAAATGAAAAGTTCATTCCCTTAAGCATAAAAAATGAATAATGAAGTTTCCCACTTACTCTAATGGTAGAAAAAGAAGGTTTAAAGTTGCTTTTGATTCTCAAGATCACACGAGGTGTAAGATAAGATCATACAAAACCCTATCCCAAACTCATACAAAGCATGAAAATAAAAATCATTTATCAAACCCTTAGAAAATGTGTTAGAAAAACTGCTCTAAATTAGAAAACCTACAATAACAAAAGTTAAAAACCCTAGAAAATGACATAAGTACAAAGAAACAACAATTGAAACTTTGAATTTGAGCCAAATTTTATCTTAAAATGCCAGTGCCTCTTACCACATAGCGCTGCCCCGACAGCACGAATGTGCTTCTAACAACACCAGCACGGCCTCAACAACACCAGTCTGCCTCAGTCACAGTTGATTAACGTGAGCATGTCCAGAGAGACATCATGGAACACTTTGTAGCACCAGCACAACCTGAACACAGAGGTCAAAAACCCAATAGAACAAAGGTGCGTCTAGAAAAGCATGAGCGTGTCCCTAAGAACATGAGTGCAACCTTGAGAACATGAGTGCTCCCCTTGTAACGTGAGTGCGCACCTTCCTGTAGGTGGTCAAAATAGGTTTTAACAAGAAAAATATAATAAAGCTCAAATCTTTGACATTCTAATGCAATTTTGACATCACTTTACCTCCTTTGATCCTACAAAGAAAATAAAAATAAAGAAACTACCACTAATCTAGCTTAAACAACTATCAAAATTTGAAATTAATCTACAAAAGCTTGAAATTTACTCTAAAAAAAATTGAAATTAATCTAGAAAATTGTTGGGCCCTGAATTGACTAAGTCCCAAGGAAGAAGTCAGCGCATGTGGGAGGTAGTAAAAAAGGAAGATGTCAAGAAAAAGAGCACAAGGGAAAGGCACGTGGGAAAATAGGTTGGCGTGCGCAGGAGCAGGGAGGTTTGGAGACTTAGCCATATTTTGAAGAAGTTTTCGCAAGAGAAACATGTGAAAATCCTGAGTAGGCATGACAAATGGATAAGGTGTCAGCCTAGAGCCTTGGAGGTCAAGAAAATAATATTCCACATAAGGAATATTCCCAAGATGATCATTACAGGTAGTGGAGGCATTTGTAAGTTGGCACAGGCATTCGACCATGGAGGACCACACTTCCACTTGGCATGCAATAGGTGCATGAAGGAAACCAAGGTGGTGCATTGAGATCCTATTTAAAGGAGTTCTTGGGTCTGAAATAAGGGAGGAGGAGAGTAATAACGAAGTTTCGTTAGAATGCTAGTAGGGTTAGAGAGGGTATTGAGTAGTAACAAGGTGATGCAGAAATGCTTGCAAGAAGGGTTTTAAGCATATTAGGAAATTATTTGGGTATGAACAAGCATTGTAATGGGTAGAATAGATAAGAACTCTCTCTGCAGAGTATTTTTGTAGGGTCTAAGATAATATCCCTAAATGTATTTGGTGTGTATGACCCTTATGATGTAATGAGGCCACTGTAAATGTTTATAAATTAATATATGTGTGAGATTTTGGCTATTCATGTTCTTAAGTATAAACCCTTGTGTTCTTCATATTATTCTAAGTCAAATCTAGTTTCATTATGCATATTTACAATGTTCATTCCCATTTATGATGCATCGGTGCACAGATCTGTTATATGTATCTTCTATTTTTTATTGAATGTCTATATTTCCATTCTTGCAACTCATTCCCCATCAATGGTGGATCACTCTTACAAGGCTCACATAAAGGATGGTCTCGATGCCTTGCATGCCTTAGGTGAGTGCCCAATGCATACTGGGTGATAAGTCAACGTGCTTGGGGTAGAAAGAAGGTATATGAAGAAATGAATACATTTTGGTTCCGTTGTTGGGGCCTCTTTTCAAAGTTGTTGTGAGAATGAGGTGTAATGACGGATGACTTGACCTTGGATAGTGTTGAAGCGTGGCTTAAAAGCACAGAGGATGAGTTTTCTCAAATAGTTAACACTGGACCTAAGTTTGATGCATGTAAATGGGTAGAGGACCACCTATATCATGACTTGTATGAAACATTCTTTTGTTCTTTCCCAATAGAGTTGTATTTAGGTCAAATTGGTACTATAGACCTCGTGTATGGACCCAAGATTAGTATCAAAGGCAACATGATGTCAATCTGACCTGGACCCATGTTTTTTACCACTGGTGGAGTAGAGTGATGACTAGTTATACCTTGGAATACGTTATTTCTACTTATTATTTCTCGGATATTACTGAGTTTGAGTTCTTGGTAGAGCCTAGAGGATCATTCTTGCATGTTATTCCACTGTCTATCAAGATCTTGGTTATTACTTTTAGTTTGTAATCCTTTCCCATGGATGGATAAAATCCTTCTAGGTGCGGGGTGTGGAAGCTAGTGTGGTGAAAGATGGCAGATCCTACGGCGAAGAAGGAGAGAGAAGAGAGGCGAATCACGTATGATGAAGCATGAGGGAGGTAGTTGAGGAGACAATGTGAGGTTGGAGGAGTGACGGAAATACAAAGGTAGACATTGTGGGAAGGATTTGAGGTCTTTGTAGAAGGCGTGGTACCTGAGCAGTCTGGTCTATGTTAACCCATCTTGGCAAGCATAGGAGAGTTACCCCCTTGGCTTCTAGTGAGTGTTCATCATGTGAAAAAATAAGAGCCATAGGCACGCCTCTTGGCCACCTAGTAACAAGACCTTAGTGCTTATCCTTCTAGTTTCTGAGGAAAACTTTTCTTATTCGGTTGTTAGTGGTGTTGATATTGGCAGTCGAGTGACACCTAGGAGGTATAATTTTTCATTTGCTTCATTTATAGCCTGCACAATTATTTTATGTATTCTAGAGGTATCTCATGTCTGTTATGACATTTGGGAAAGGTATGGGTTCACAAAGTTTTGGGTATTGTGTCTGGAAGTGGCGTGGGAAACACATCTGGGAGTGGGTCAACTTCGCAGACTGTTGGCACGCAGTTTAGGTACAACAGTGGGTTTGTACAGGAGTATGTCTGTGTTAGGCCCCTTACCTTCAACATGAGGAGGATTTGGTGGATCTAGAGGAGTTGGAACTATTGGATCTAGTGGTGCTGGAGGTGGTGGAAATATTAGAGGAGGCCAAGGTTCTGGATCCAGTGGGCAAGGGCCTCAACAACCTTAGCAAGTATTTTTTGAGATGTCTTTGCATTTTCTTGATTACAAAGGTGTGGAAGACATTGCGGAAGCATGTGCATAAATGTGAGTTGTTATGGCCCATGTGAAGGGTATCACTTGCACCTAGAAAGGAAGGCAAGTCAGTTTACAACTACGTTTACAAGGGCGAGCATGTATAACTGGTGCAAGAAGTATGATCCACACCAAACAAGTGGTGGATTACATTGCATTGCATGATGCATGTTTTAGTGCAGAGTTCCACATTCCTGAGTTTAAATAGAAGCAGCATCAAGTGTGCAGAAGGAAATCCAACAAGGGATGGCAGAAAGTGTGCGGGAGTATGATGTGCACGCTTCAAGACTCTCATGTCTAAGTTGTCTTATGATCATTCATCCTTCACAACATGCTTCAGTGGTTTTGTTGGATGGATAATCACTGCCATTCAGGAGGGTGCTTTCACATAATGACCTTCATAGATCCGCGTGAGGCCTTAGAGGCTTCCTTGCACGAGTTGAGGGCCGTGGGAATTGTTGATATCGGAGTTAGTCCATTTCTTGAAGCCTATATTGATGCCATGGATAAAGCAGCTAGAGAAACTGTCTGCGAACTCGGCTCATGAGACTCGCAGTGGGCTATGGTGTATAGACTGCGAAGTAGAGGGGCATAAACCAAGGACAGTTTCCCATGAACATCAATGTGCATGCCATGTCATGGTGGACTATGAGATTTTCCATAGAGATCATGATGCAAGTAGATGCCCATTCCTACAATGCATGATCCATGGAAGAAATGTGTCTTGTTATTACAAATATTTTCACCTCTACTACTCATGATACCAAGGATTGTAGATTGATCGACTAGATACATGATGTCATTGATATTGATGTGCACCAAACGAGCGATTGCCAGTAGTTCCAAGGATGATGGTTCATCATTATGAAGGGCACGCGGATGGAGGAAGTCATGGAAGAGGATTTCAGGGTGGATTCTGAGGCCGTGGAAATCACGGAGGAGGAAGAAGAGAATTTCCTCGTGGAACCTGTTATAACTATGGATCTACATAACATTACAATGTGTGAGTGTACCTGATTTATTGCATTGCTCTTAGTGTGGGAAAATTCACAAGTATGAAGAGTTACTACGTAGTTATATGAGCATATGATCTAGAAGCAACGAGAAGGATAAAGGCGTCGAGATGGGATAGTGTGGCATAAAGCATGCTAATCAACAGTGGATGCCAAGGGTGGTGACATGAGTTAGAGTTAGATACCTGTATTGGTGATGACATGAGATGAGGTTTACGCACACCAGGGAGATACCAAAGTAGAGACCGCTGGTTATAAGAGAAGAAGTGTTGCATGGGAAGTATTTGGACCCTATGCATTAGAAGGAATGTTTATACAGGAAACCATGGATGTTATTCGAAGCCTACAAGGAGAGATCCAGTGCCTGAAGGAGAAGTCACGACAGTTAGAGTAGAAGAAGAGTGCTAAAGCTCCATAGAAGGATTTGGATGAAGTCAGGGAAGTATGTAAGATGCTAAGACAAGATAATATCATCCCTTTGTTAGGAGAGTGGTTGAGAGGAAAAGTTCCAAGCATCGGAGGAGAGTGCGAGAGGCAAGTTTTGCATGCTAATCTACCTCCTCACAATCTTGTCTATGATAATGAGATTACCTTGAATGTAGTTGTTGATGGATGGATTCTGAGAAATATTTTGATTGACATGGGCGTGGAAGTTAATGTCCTCACCTTGGATGCATGGAATCAAATGGGAATATCTCCATTAAAACCATCTTCAAATGTGATGTATATGGCTAACAAGACAAAGGTGATGCCCATTGGTGTTTTAAAGGATGCTGTTATAACTATCCAAGGGGTGAAATTTACTGGGGACTTCAAAGTCTTGGCGCTTGTTGAGGTAGATAACTTTCCAGCATTACTTGGGAATCCCTAGTACTATAAGAACAATGTCGACTTACATTTCAATAAGGGGTATATAAGTATTGAGAACAAGGATGAAGTGTGTCATCATTCCTCTAACGGATGAGAAAGTCAACACCATATACTAAGACCTTGGGAGAAGAATACCTAGATAAAATCTATGTGCACACTATTAGGGACACTGAGGTTATGCAACCCAACAAAAGAAGGTGTTATTCAGTGGGAAGATGCTCAATCTATAAGTGATACAACTAGTGTGGCATGTGAAAATTGGGCACATGGGGGACATATGAGTTAGTCAGAAGATATTTAAGAGGATCTGTGATGATATTAACAAAGGCACACTCAGTTAGGTGCCTGGGAGGAAGACGATTGCTGAGTTACACTGGGGGAGCCAACCTTGATGTTTTCCTATGAGTAATGGAGACCCAGTGGAGATGTGAGATTGAAAGGAGAAGTATGCTTAGCTATAATTTTCTTCAGACCGCAACACGTTGGTGGGTGACCCATCAAGATAACCTTCTAGAGTGGCACGAGGTGAGAATCACATTCTCTGTTAGGTTTCTCTGAAGCAATGCACCTATTACTTATACAAGAATATCATGGGAAGGAACCCACCTCGTTTCACGTCCAGGCATGTGAGAAGGCCTGGATGGAAGGCACAAAAGACTTGCCTCCATCTTGATGGGTGCATATGATTTACTCCACCTTACATGGCTATGTGAATGTGGTAAATTCATTCAGAGATATGTGTCGCATCAGACAGGAAATTGACAAGAGTTGACGATTGATCTCATTCAAGCTTTTGAGTATCGAGAGTACTAAGCCATCGGTGAATGAGGCGCTACAGGTTGTTAATCACCTAACTATGGGAGATAGTGTCATGTCATGGAGGATAGAGTAGTGGAATTGTTGGGTGAACCTAGCTTAAGAAGCATGCTTCGATGAGGAAGAATCAAGAGGAGGTACAACTTGAGCACACATGCATGGATAAAGGAGAAATGAAAGTTAGTCTACATGATAGATGGTGAAGAGGTGGAAAAATTATATGTTAACCATATTGTCGGTACACACGAGGTTATGGATAGTGCTGATGAGAAAGCACACACCTACCATGAACCCCTAAAAACCAAGAAGGTCTAACATTGGCTCAAAGGTGAAACCTAAGGAAGCTACTATTGGAGACTACTAGATAGAAAGGGAGGTTTCAAATATTATTGATCTATTGTGTGAATTCCAAGATTTATTCCCATGGGGGTACCATGAGGTTAAAGGAGTTCACCAAACCTTAGGGGAAATGAAGATTAAGCTGAAGGAGTGCACATGCCCAATTTAAAAGAGACCTTATCAAATGAATCTGAATCCATGCAGTCAAAGTCAAGGAGGAGATTGACAAGATGATCACATCAAGCATCATTGAGGCTATTGAGGAATCAAAGTGGATACGTCTGATGGTCATCAACATTAAGAAGGATGGGAGGATAAGGATTTGTGTTGATTACAGGGATTTGAATGTGGTGTGTGTCATTGATCCTTTTTTAACCCCCTTCACTGAGGAGATCCTGGAAGGAGTAGACGGGCACAAGATCTATTCTTTCACAGATGGATTCTCAGGATATCATTAGGTTAGAATTGCAAAAGGAGGACCAAGAAATTTCAAATTTCATGCCATTGAATGGGGAATTTTTTCCTATACGGTCATGCCTTTTGGATTGAAGAATAACGCCTGTTGTGTTTTCACGCATTATGGTTCAGGCATTTCAGGACTTCATCCACAAGTTTTTCAAGTCTACCTGGATGATTGGACAATGTATGGATTAGTGAGGGACCATTGTGACAATTTGAGGTTGATGTTTGAGAGATGTAGGAAGTTAAGAGTATATCCCTCAACATTAAGAAATGTGTCTTTGCTACTCCATTTGGCACCCTGTTGGGACATATCATATGTAAAGAAGGATTTCTAGTGGATCCTACCAAAGTTTCCGTTATTGTGGGTTTAGGGGAGCCTACCAGCCAGAGCGTGGTGTGTGGATTCCTTGGGCATATAGGGTATTACAGGAAGTTCATTAAGGGGTATGCCAAGATTTTCATGCCATTGGAGGAGTTGCTAAAGCACAAAAGAGTATGTTCCATTGGGGAGAGGTGCAACAGATGGATTTGACACATTGAAGAATAGACTTATCATTGCACCCATATTACGCTTTCCCTCTTGGGATAAGCCTTTTCCATGTACATGTTGATGCTCCAAGGATGGTGATTGGAGCAGTCTTAGCACAACCTGGAGAGGGAATTGTTGACCATCCCTTGTGCTTTTCTAGTAGGAAGCTAACCCCAGCATAACAAAATTATACTACCATACGGAGTGCGAGGCATTGTCGATGATTTACGCGCTACACAAATTTAGGCAGTATTTGCTAGGCAACACCCTTTATATTCTACACGGACCACATGACATTAAAGTACTTGGTGAACAAGCCCAGTCTTGCAAGGGTGCATATGCAGGTGGGTCCTATTGTTTCAGGAGTTTGAGTTTACGGTTGTTGTAAAAATGGGTAAGAGTAATTTGGGGCCTGACCATTTATCAAGGATTGACTCAGGAGAGGATGTGTAGAGCATTGAGGATACAATTCCAGATGCACAACTGTTCAGATTACAACTGTGTGCCCTCTGACTTGGAAGATATTGTTGTGTTTCTCAAGAATGGGTGTGGCGCCAGAGGGGATGAAGGCCTTGGAGAGGAAATAATTAGCTATACATGTTCACACCTACATGTTAATCAGTGGAGACTTATACAAGTTAGGCCTGGGATGAGGTCTTGCACTAGTGTGTACTAGAGCATGAGTGCACTTGTAATCATGGAGGAAGCACATGGTGGAATTGCAGGAGGACACTATGTAGGAAATGCCACCGTGTGAAAGATCTTATTGGCAGGTCTTTGGTGGGAGATGGTTTACCAAGGATTGTATTGAGTATTGCAAGGCCTGTGATCATTTCCATGCCTTGGTAAGCCAGGAAAAATGGATGAAATGCCATTGAGACCAATAGCTAGTGCTGAACCATTCGAGAAATGGGCAATTGAATTTGTAGGCCCTATTTCACCTACCACGCGAAGGACAGGTTCATGCTATATCATTACTTGCACTGATTATCTAACACGGTGGGAAGAGGCAACACCTACGAGGGATTGCATGATGGCCACAACAACAAGATTCATGTGGGAAAATATAATCAACAGGTATGGGTGCCCTCTGAGTTTGACTAGTGACCGGGGGGTACTCATTTTTTGAATGAGACCATCAGGATTTTGTTGGCAGAGTTCATGGTGGCTCATCACAAGACTACTCCTTATCACCCTCAGGCTAATGGGACTATTGAGGCATTTAACAAGATATTGAGTCATACACTTACCAAGATTTGTGATGTTGGGAGGAAGGATTGGGATGACAAAGTCTCAGCTCGTGTTATGGGTGTATAGAACAACTTACAAGAGATTGAACAAAGCCACACCGTTCCAATTGGTGTTTGGCATGAAAGCTATTTTTCCGGTAGATTTTATGCTACCCTCTCTGTGTATTGCGTGTGTAGGAGGATTGGCCAATGAACAAGCATTGCAAGAGCGCATTGACAAGATAATGATGTTAGATGAAAGGTGATCACTTGCTAAGTGGAGTCAGAAGACTGAGAAGGCAAGACAAAAGGCCTGACATGATCGTCACATAAAGAATAAACAATTTGAGGTTGGGAAGATGGTTTTACTTTATGATTCTAAGTTTCTGTGCGCCATCCTGGGAAGCTCAAGGTCCATTGGTTGGGACCATATTATATTACCCATATACTTGATTCAGTGCTTTCAGCTATAGGTGCTTGGATGGAACGTGACTTCCAGGTATTTCAATGGAAGTAGGTTGAAGCCCTACTATAAATAAGGCTTCTGGGTGTTTGTAAATAAGGCAGTATTTTAGTTAGCTTAGGATTTCCCTTAATGCATTTTCCTTTCTTTGTGTTTTCCCTTTCTCATTGCTTTGTTCCTTTTGGTTTGTTTTGGGCGCATGTGTGTGTCGGTGGCTAATTACATCATCAAGGTGTTATGCGCAGAGGACCACACATATTTTTAGTGTGGGGTGGAACATAAAGGGGAAGCGAGTAGGATGTGGTAAGAGTTGGAGGAAGTGCCTGGAGCAATGTTGATGTAGTGGCCCAGGTTGTGAAGTCAAAGGTGCATGGGATCAAAAGAGCACGCGTAGCAAAGGTGAACATGAGAAGATTGGTGTCAAAAAGGATTTGAGAAAACCATGTACAAGGATAAAAAGCGCAGGAGCAACATGAGGTAGGCAGTGGAAAGAACTTGGTCCAAGACATAGAGGAAGATTGACTTCAGCGGGAGAAAGTGTGAAGAGTTCTATGGTCGAGGTAAGTTGCATGCTAGAAGGTTGTGGAAGTGTTCGCGTAGGTTTGCGCATGGAGGAAAAGTGTCTGGATAGAATGCACGGAAGGATGGCATTGGAAAAATATGACTTTAATGTGTTTGTACGTTGGTAGGTGGCATCAGGGTTTGTGCAGAAAAAGCAAAAAGGTTATAAATAGAAGGTCGGGGGTGAAGTTATTATTTTACCTTGTGTTTTAAGTTATCGAAGAAGTTCTTGCATTTTAAGGTGATTCTTGTGAAGAAGTGCAAAGAGGAGTGTGTGAAGTTGAAGAAATCAAAGGACTTGTGAACCAGTGTGGAAGCAAAGTGCACATGGGCATACATGGAGGAGTTTTTTTGTGGGTTCCCGTGGGTGGATATGCTGTCTTGTGGAAAGGAAGTGCTCCAAGTTAAGGTTTACAAGCTAGGGCATGGGTTTTCATGTGGAAATTTCACAGAAGTAGAGCCAAGGGTTTGAGTAGTAATAGAACTTGATGCAAGGGAGAAACTACAGAGGACTGAGGAAGAGAAAAATGGCACCAAGGAAAGGAGTGACCACTTCACCGAAGAAGGGAAAGGGCAAGGGAAAAGGAAAACTAATTCATTTCCACCAGTTTCAATGAAGAATGGTATGCAGAGATGCAGTACCCAGATGGTGTGTTGCTAGGGAAAGAGTGGGTGTCGCATATAAGGAAGATGGTCATGAGTGATTACAATCATCACATGAGCACCACAGAAAAGGAGATGACCCTAGAGTTGGTTCACCCAATAGAGAAGAGGATGCCAGATGGGAAACCCATCTATGATGATGAAGTAAAAGTGAAGTTAGAAAAGGTTGGGCTTCTGCAACTTTATGAGTTTCCCTATTTTGGAAAACCTGAGTGACTATACCAGTGGTTAATGTCGCACGTGCATGAGGACTACTTCTATTTCATAGGAAGGTGGATGCGCATAACCCCACAGTTGATTTCTAAGTTCACTGGCCTGATCTGTGAAGGGGAGTTGTTGGATGATGATTTAAGTGACAAGGAGGCCATTAAGAAGATTGTTGAGGCATATGACTATAAGAAGGGTTTGCGGTACTTTGACATCACTACAATCACCGACCCTGTTATGAGGATGGCTACGTGCTTGGTGACAAAGCTGAATGGGTAGGAGAGATGGATGCAGATAAACAAAGGTTGGTTGAATGTCTGTCGCACAATATCTTGAAGGGCACCATTTACAACCTCTCAGCTTTTATTGTGGAGGAGATTATTGATGCCGTGCACGATGGGGAGAAGATCATGTTCGGTAATGTCCTCCTTACCATTGTATTTTCAGAGATTGGAGTGCCTGATGGGCTAGATAAGTTTGTTTGGGAGTACCCAGATGAGAACCCCTCTCCCGCGAAGAGGTTTGAAGCTTATACTTGTGACACCATGATGGCCGCTCACAAGGCGCACTTGGAGAAATGGTATAAACAGATGCACGATGCATTCAAAGCTGAATGGAGGATACCAGAACAACTTCCTGCACTGGTGGATGGAGAAGCTGAATTCACCATATACCAACACTTTTGTATTGGCAGGTTTACCTTGACAGATGGCACCAAGGGTCCTTGGTGTAAATTACCCTTCTCCTTCACAGCGCAATATTTTCAAGGCGCAATAAATAGGTTTAAGGAGGTGAAGAAACTTAGATTTGATCTAAGTGTTGTAGATCAAGATCACCGCGAGATGCATCGGACCTTGGTGTATCCCAAGAAGCACACATATGTAGAGAAGTATGTATCTCATGACGTACACATGATAAAACTGGTGACATTTCCTATTGTAGGTAGGATGGTGGCAAGGGTGTATGTGTGGCTAAGGCCCAAGTTTGAGAAGGGTGCTTATGTTGAGGATGACATCTCTATCCCAGAAGACCCCATTGGGAGAAAGAAGAAAGTAGTAATTAAGAAGAGAGAAATGAGAAGAGACTCTTGTAGAAAAGGCACCGAGCACATACAGTGCAAACCGTAGGGGCGCAGGAGTCAGGTGTGGGTACAAGCACCTACATTCGATGGAAGAAGTCTCCCGTCAGGAAGGATTCACCAGAGAAAGAAGAGTCTCCTAGGAGAGAAGAGTCACCTGAGAAGGAGGATTCCCCTGTGTTGGAGTCACCAGTGAAGAAAAATCAAAAGGGTGGCAAGGTTTGAGACTCGGAGGAGATGGAGAGCGTGAAAGGAGATGAAACTGAAGAAAATGAAGGAGACATGAGGAAGCTTAGAATCCTCCTATGTACAATGTACACGAGTCTGGTGAAGAAGGGGATGAAGAGGAGGAATGAGTATGAAGAGGGCGCCATGCCAAGGGAGGAAGTGAGGAGGTAAACATGCATGGTCAGAAAGACCCCGACCCCTACCAAGGAACAAATAAATAATACTATTGAAAAGGAGGTGGCGGGAATTATACAAGATCTAGTGGACCAAGAGGTAGAGCAAAGCACCGATGAAATATTGAAGGAAAATAAAGAGAGCGCAAGTGTAGGAAAAGGAGTATGGAAGTATGGGTGGAGACCCCAACTTAGCAGTTAGCTTCCCAATGGTAGCATGCACATGGGTGGAAAGGGCATAGTAGTGGCACAGGAACACACCATGACTTATATTAATGATCCAAGAAAGGTATTTTGTGCGTGCTTCCAAAGTACAGTGCCCACAGACCAACTCCTTGCTTGGTCTTCTTTTGATGAAGAGAGTGCGTACCCGCGCACAAGGAAAATGTCTATCCTAGGATTTTGAGTCCCACGTTGATGAGCCCAAGTTCGAGGTAAATAATGATGCATTGATGAAGGCACCAGATGCCAAAGGAATAAACCCTCTTGTAAATTCCCAACAACTATTCAGATGAGAAAGTTTGCAATGCACTCAACAAAGTATCGGTGGAGGTGGAAGCAAGACTCTTCGGCAGAAATGATAGAATAAGGGTCTTGGAGGAGGAGCTTGAGAAAAAGAATGAGGAGATCATTGAGAGGGACAGGGAGATAAAACAGAAGGAATTGATCAATGCACAGTTAAGGCGTGAACTGAGGGATGAAAAGGTGAAGGTGTGCAAAGTCCACAAGAAGATAGAGGCCATTTCAGATGCCATTATCTTAAAGCACCCGGACCTATCCCCTCTTGAGTAGAAATACGAGTCAACCATGCATTGCTTGGAAGACTTAACGTGCATACTCACCATGGAAAGGAAGCCACTTGCATTAGAATCAGTGGAAGAGGTAATGGCGCACCAAAAGAAGGAAGAGAAGTTGAAGATTGGGGAGATACTAACTCGGTACTCTGAGCTCCTTGCCTTAGTGAAGACCATGGCACAAATGGTAGAAGTTGTATATGACAACTGTGGTGACATGGACAAAGTAGCAAGCATATTAGTTGTCAGCCATGAAGTGGATCTGAAAGAATTTCAAGAGAAAAATAAGGGCAATAGGGTGGAGCGGGACAGGATCTTGGCCAAGGTAGAGAAGAAATCAGAGGTGATCGAAACCTTAAGGGTTTTGATTAAAAATAAACTGAAAGAGTTGTACCCCCAAGTCACTCACAGGATGGACGTGCTGGGAGACCTTAGCAAGCAGATGGAAAGCATTGAAGATACGCTGAAGGCTAAGGGGGATGAGATGAGTTTTGATGAGGTTAGTGTGATGGTGGGTAACTTACTTCAACAGGTGCAGAATGAGGTGGATGTTTGGGTTAAGATTGAATCCCCCGTGAAGAAATATTTCCCACTTCTCATGCAATAGTACATGAGGATTCTTCCATTCTTTATTCTTTCATTTCCTCTATTCTTTATTCTTTGGTGGAAGGGAAGAGTGTTTCCGAGGATGGACAACACACGTAGTGTGGGGTAATGTTGGGCCCTGAATTGACTAAGTCCCAAGGAAGAAGTCAACGTGTGGGAGGCAGTAAAGAAGGAAGGCGCTCAGGAAAAAGTGCATGCAAGGGAAAGGCACGTGGGAGAAGAGGTTGGCGCGTGTGGGAGCAGGGAGGTTTGGGGACTTAGCCATATTTTGAAGAATTTTGTCATAGGAGAAACACATGAAAATCCCGAGTAGGCATGAAAAATGGATAAGGTGCCAGCCTAGAGCCTTGGAGGTCAAGAAAAGAATATTCCACATAAGGAATATTCCCAAGATGATCATTACAGGTAGTGGAGGCATTTGTAAGCTGGCATAGGCATTCGACCATGGAGGACCACACTTCCACTTGGCATGTGATCTGTTCATGAAGGAAACCAAGGCGGTGCATCCAGATCCTATTTAAAGGAGTGCTTGGGTCCGAAATAGAGAGGGGAGAGGGAAGGACTGGGGGAGAGTGAATGAGATAACGAAGTGCTGTTAGAATGAAGGGTTAAAGATGGTTTTAAGTGGTAACAAGGTGTTGCAAAAATACTTGCAAGGATGTTATTGAGCATATATGCATGGGTTTGGGTATGAACAAGGGTTGTAATGGGTAGAATAGCTAAGAACTCTCTCTCTGTAGAGTATTTTTGTAGGGTTTAAGATAATATTCCTTGATGTATTCAGTCTGTATGACCCTTATGATGTAATGAGGCCACTGTAAATGTTTATAAATAATATATGTGTGTGATTCTGGTTATTCATGTTCTTAAGTGTAAACCCTTGTGTTCTTCATATTATTCTAAGTCAAATCTAGTTTCATTATGCTTATTTACAATGTTCATTCCCATTTATGATGCATCTGTGCATGGATCTGTTATCTGTATCTTATATTTTTGAGTGAATGTCTATACTTCCAGTCTTGCAACTCATTCCCCATCAATGGTGGAACACTCTCGCAAGGCTCGCATAAAGGAGCAGCTCAGTGCCCTACACGCCTTGGGTGAGCACCCTGCGCATACTGGGTGATAGGTCAACGTGCTTGGGGTAGAAAAAAGGTATATGAAGAAATGACCTAATTAGATCTAAGGGCAATAAAATTATGGTTGTTGCTACTCCACAAATGGTGAGAGGATCTCTCTAACAATGGCTACAAGGCCATATTAGATATCCCTCTACTAGCCAACATGAAGGTTGGATGCAAATATTGAGCAAGCTAATCCAAGAAGGAAGTAAAGCTCTTAATCATATTTGTTATATGATATACTAATAAAAGTATGGTGTAAAGTATGAAGGGAAGTGCTTAGTCCTTTTTATAGTTTTCTATTTGAGAAAAACTTGCATCTTGGTGCATGTGGGACTAAAAGCATAAAGTAGATTAATGTTTTCTAATCATGATTAGTGAATTAACAAGTGATTAGCATGTGAGAAGCCTTAATTAACCACTTAGGGTCAATTAAGAGGCTAGGATAAGCTTTTGAAGCCTTCGGAGATGTCTTGGAGGGAAAAGGGGTGATTTTTAATGGTTGGAAGAGGGGTTTGAGCCAATAATAGGGTTTATTGATCAAAACAAGAGTAAATAGGCTTGATTAGCTAATAATCACTAATTGTTTGTTTGGAAGAGGATTATGACTTATGATGTGTCGTAAATTGGCATCCTGAATGTGAAAGAGGTTAGGTAATCAATAAAGCGTCGTTAATTAACCAAAATAGAGTGAAACGTTAGTTAATTAGCGGAAATCACTAATTATAACGGAAATGGTAAGAATGAGGGTATTTAGTGTGTTTTGAAACAATAAGACTGCGAAGCAGATTTTAGGTGTCTACACATACTACTATTCATATGATTCCTAAGTAAGAAAAGTACTAATTAACTCGTGTCTTTGGCCACCTTTCTTTGTTTTCTACTTACACTTTTGGTCGTACACCCTTACTTGCTCAGTCTGCCTTTATATACTCTGGCTTTTATCATCCTAGACACTAGCGCCCAACTAAGATGCCAGCGTTAGGCGCCCTCGTCCCCTCTGTGTGCCCGTGTCCCCTTTGTACTTTACTCACACTTTTTGGGTCCTTTCTAGTTGTTTGAGCATCTTATCTTTTTTGTAGTTGGCCTTTTCGGGGTTAATTACAAAATTCAAGCAAGTGAATCATATAAATATAAACTTATGTGATCATAATAAAGGACCAAGCACTAAGCATTAGCTATCACCACTTAAGGTTGCATCCATCAAGGCATCTAAGAGCTCCATTACATTCATCTAGTGCCATCATAAGGGACACAAGGGTCGGTTCATCTACATACACTTCATAGGAGGGAAGTTCATTATATTCCATGCACACATCTATTACATTTCTTTACATCTAGTTATTTTCTCGCTATCAAGTGCGACACACAAAAACCACCTAGGGCACGATTTCTACACACACACACATAAAACTACATTGGGTCTGAGATGTAGTGTAGCGCTCAGTCGTAAGTTCACCAGTGTGACAATTGAGGACAATCTAGCCCCTCATTTTGCATTTTTTTTTAGGATTTGATGTTTATTTGAGGGTTTTACAGGTTCATATTTCATTGCAGGTTTACAGCGACCTTGGAGATCTAAGTGCGACCACATAGCAACAAAATGTGACTAATTGCGAACACCTGACAACACCTCAGAGGTGGTTTTTTGAGCTTTTCTGCAGACCCGAGCACCCAAAATCATGCCTAAGGCAACTACAGGTGCCCTTATCCCTCTCCAAGTGCCGAATCTGTATTTTTTTGGGTCTCTATGTGACGCTCCTATCGTTCTGTCACCTGGTTATCACTCCGACACAATCCAAATTTCATTGTGAATCAACTAAGTACCTTCTTCTCCTTCTTGCACTTAGGGTTTTACAATTTATTGCTTAGTTTTTTGGGTGTATATTTTGTACTTAATTATTGCATTTATTTACTGCTACAATAGCATCAGATTAGGCTTACAAATCCATATTTAACTTAATCAAGGTTTTGCAAAGGTTTATAAGTTATATCAATTGTTGTTTTAGTTGTCTCCCTAGGGTTTTTGTCAATTCGGACTTGTATCTTACAGGCAGGATGTAGCTGCTCGATTGCTAGCTCGTTGAGCTATGCACGATGTGTGTTGGGTTTTGATGCAATGCAACTCGGTTTCGTTCCAATGAAACTCAGTTGTAAAATGATATGGGCATAGTTAACATGCGAGTTCGATTCGGTTGAAATAATGCAATGTCCAACAGCTCCTGCTTGGTTGGTAATGTAATATGAGCTCGATGTTATGTATGTCATCCAACGAGTTGGTTTCAATGCATATCAACTATATAATGATATGAGATTGGCTATAGCATTGCAATGTGAGTTAGTTGTAAGAGCTCAAACAATTTAATAACATTAGGGATTTTATCCCATACCCTTTTTTATTGAAAGCCTTAATAACTTCTTTTTCTTAACAACATAGTCATTATAATATTCTATGAATATATAAAACACATTACATAAGACAAAAACATAAATGCAAGCATGTCATTGTCATAAAGCGACAATGTGTCTCTCAACTAAATGTGCAACGCAACGTTGTGCTCCTCACCGCAGTGAGAGCACGAAGCACTATCTTGTTGTCAGAATGTGACTAAATCAATCCCATTGCACAAGGTGACACATACAAAAACAAGGTTGAATTATAAAGGGAATCTATGACCTCGATTTACATTTTGACATTGTTTCTCATGTACTGAATCACACATGAAAAATCTCTCTATCTGTACATATTTTTTGCATTTTCCACCTCTCCCAGATGATACCCTTTCTCGAAAATTGAGTACACCTTCACACAGGTAGACAAGAATACCTAGCACATTATCCATTCAATTAATCAAATCAACTAAAATAAATTGTAAACAACATATATGTAAACAATAATAATGTAATATGAATCAAAACATCTACTACCCAATCAATCATTGATAGCAATTGTTTTACTTCCAAAACATTTTATAATGTTAGGTATGGCAAATCAAAATAGTATAATGTATTGTACTAGGTACAACAAATCAAAATAGTATAAGGTATTGTATCAAATGTAACAATAGCCACCTAGTATCAAAATGTCTCCAAATAAAAACATGAATATAAGATGTGATAATGGGATCTAGGAGAAAGGACACTCATAGGCGGTCTTTAGAACTGAAAGTTAAAATGATCTTGTACCCTCATACTCTCATGACGTGTCTCACACTGAGGAGAGTTCTCTTGATGCCTCTTGGGAGAACAGGGTGGGGGACCAATGTCTATTGATGGCCACAAATTTGGTCAACAAGCATCCCAAAGATCTCTTTTTCCGAAGATGATAATCAAATTCACCGTCACTAGAAGACACATGGAAGGCATGGAGAAGAGAGGAGTTAGGATCATTGTGGTGAGGATGGTGATCACAGTGTATTTTGATGACTTGATGAAAGGTCTTGGTGCAAGATGATGTGTCAAATGGGTGAGGTAGAGACCCTACATTATGAAGGCGAGCAATGGCCCCTAGAAGAATCACATGATGTGGAAACACTCATGCTTAATATGCAACTAGTCCACTATGAGGAAGAATGATGTCAACTTTAGTGGGTGGAACCCCCCTAGTCTAGCAATGGAGAGTTTGGCAATTGTGAATAATTGCACCACAACTCCTCAAAATACCTCTCTGGTAGAGGATGACCAAATAGTCATTTGGGAGAGGTCGGAGCCATTTCAAGTATAGGGGACTTGGTGTGCTTGGAAAAGGTGAGGTCGGGGAGTTGGAAGGGATAGTGAACTCTCTCGATATGAAAATCAACCCAAACCCAATCTGTGGGGAAGGACAATGGATCTTTGGTGCTCTAAAGTGATTTTTTACCACAGACCTGTGAGTTCTCCATCTAGTCATGGGGGCGTGGGTAAGTTCACCCTAGAACTCTGGCAATAGACCTACGAGTTTGTGAGAGTGTCGCTCATCAAGATCACAAGACATGAATCCCATGTCCAAATGTGTGTAGGGGACTACACAAAAGACCTTAGAAACAAGTTGAGGCAAGGAGGGTCCAAAAATAAGTAAAACACTAACAGGTT
Source organism: Taxus chinensis (assembly GCA_019776745.2). Taxonomy (NCBI): domain Eukaryota; kingdom Viridiplantae; phylum Streptophyta; class Pinopsida; order Cupressales; family Taxaceae; genus Taxus; species Taxus chinensis. Next base: position 968,019,873 of record CM034147.1, read on the forward strand.
GGCATCACAATAGAACTACAGAAGCCACAAAGCATAGGTTGCAGGTTTGCAAAAAAAGACATGGCCGAGGAAAAGATATGCCATTGGATAACAAGAAAATGCATAGATTGGAAAGAGATGTTGCAGGAAGCTAGGAAAAGGCACAATCAAAAAAGAAAAGAAAAAACTCAAAAGAAGAGAATAAGGGTCAGAGAAAGAAGAGAACCAAAAGGTCCTACTGAGCGTGTTAAAATGTAGGTGGAAAATCCCAAATACATGCACCAAAAGCTTAGAAGATGGGGAAAGAACAAGCAAGGGTAGACACAAGAAGGTTTAACCACCTAAGCCTATTGTGATTAGCTAGTTTTGCCAAAATGCATCAAATTTAGGATGGAAATAAGCAAAGAAAGCACAACTATTATTCTACCAAAATAAAACTAAACCAGTCACAACATTTTAGATCACTGAGGCAAAAGGACTATATTATAGGTAAAAACAATGGTGTTTAATAGAAAAAATTGTTAACAGCCATTGCAAGTTGTACAATAGAAAAAAATGGGAAAGTGCAGCCAAGCCATGTGTTTTTTGGCATGATGAGCATTGTAGTGAGGACATATACACATTGCTCGGGGCAAAGATATCTCTAAGGGGTTTATTTCATCGCCATTGTCATGTGTCTTGTACCCCTGTTGAGTGGGTTGAAACACAATCATCGGTAAGTTTTTGTGTGAGTAGGTGCGAGAAATGAGCATTATAAGTTTTAATGTAAGTTTAGGCACCACAATTTGATCTTTGGCACTTTGGAAAAATCAAATTCGGCATAATTAACCTTCTTTACACACTTGGACAAAAACTCATATATTTGACTCTTTTGCACACTTTCCCTCTATTTGTTTTCCCGCCCATTGTCTTAGCCACCACTATTTTCTAGTCATGTCTATTTATGATAAGCTTAGCCTACCCATGAACAAAATTCAACGGATAGTAGGCCTTCAAAATTAAAAGTGACATGTTCGTCCAAAAAATACAATATATTTATTTTAACTTAACAAAAAATTGAAAATAACACCTACAAATTGATCATATTTAGAAAGCTAAATTCTTGAAGAAAGCACATGAACAAGAGTTTTAAACATATTAAGGTAGATATTGGACAGAGTGAACTTTGAACAATAAAATCATCAATTTGAGATCTTGAAAGGCATAGATGAACCTAGGATGCTTTTCTACATTCTTAATCCACACCATAAAGGTGAATACAAACCGCAATCCAAGGAAATTGTTTAAACCTGTATTTGACCCAGAAAATCTCAGTGATTACCGACAGGTCAAGTGACACAGCTTCAGAAAACTAGAAAATATTAAGTGTTGGACACAAGTTGAAATTTCACTTGCTGAGGAGCTTTGGAAAAAGGAAATAGCATGGGACTTGCTGTTCACAAAAAAATCTTCTAACCTTGAATCATTTTTTCTTACTTCCAAATAATAAAGGTCGCCAACATGAACTTGAATCCAAAAATCATTTGACTATATAATTCTTGATGACTTAGAAAACGCATGGGGTGATTCAAGGAAGCTCAAAACATTTTCATCCAAATTTATTTGAAAACTATGAATTCGGCTTCTCAAGCTTTAAGTTCTCAACTTCAAATATTAAAAAAAAATGGTAGGACTCCGACCTAAAAAACGCGTTGGTGACTATTCCCCCCTTGTGAATAAATTTTGTTGACACTCAAGAATAAATTTAGATCCTTGTATAATCATTGAAAAACACATCACACAAAGGGAATTTGAAATCAGAAAATAGACCCAAAAAAAAGGACGCTACTAGTCAGGAAATCAAATAAGTCTAAGCCAACGTGGGCAAGACCAGGAACTGATCCAGAAACAAACCTTTGCACAAAAAAGTTGGCATGTTTCAAATGCTGAGTTCTATTATCTGTTTCAGTACATTATTTGGCTCATCATACCAATAAAATTATTATTAGCCTTGGGCCACAACACCCCCCGCGCCCCCTAAACAAAAAATATTCATATTTATGCATATTTATAATGCAGGTTAGAAAAATGATACCTTGAATAACAAAAGCATAGAAATAGAACAGACAGGAGTTCTGGCCTTGATTCTTTGCAATTGAACTTGCGAATCATTTAGCACAAGCTATTTCATGGGAAGAACATTACTAGTTCCAAAAAAGCGTTGTCAGAATAATGACCTTTTCTTCCTTGTGCTTAAGTTTCTTACCTTGTTTGGAAATGTGTCCCCTCATTTTTCTGTACTGTTAGTTTAATCAAACATTTCTGCTTAGAATTTGGCAACGAGGCATATTTTATTTGTAATTCTACACACAAAATACATCATGGAAATTTAAAAAATAAGTTTTTAGAGAGATAATTAATGACATGCTAATAACTTCACAAAAGAAATGAACCACATATTATAAACAACCGCTTTTTGGCTGTAATAAATGAACCACATTCATCAATAATATAGATTTACAGATTAAAGTGACAAAAACTGCAATCGTGCAGATGATGATGATTACCAAATATTTACAAATAAAAAATGGGGGATTAGACCCTCATATCCAAAGGCCTTCAAGTAAAAAAAATGAACAATATGTGAACAATAATAATTATCAAATATTTACAAATCAAAAATGGATGATCAGGCCCTCAGATCCCAAGTCAACCACAGCATTTCACCTGAGGGGGGTAACTTAGGAAGATTATATCATCTACAGTTAATTGTAAGAAGATGTCATGGTTCTGAGATACACAGTCTACTAAGTCTTCATTGTAAGCACCGAACGCAAATGGATAACATTGTCAATGAAATATGGATTGCTCTTAGATACAAATACTTTCCAAGGCATTCCAAATAGATTGGAAGAACCAACCATCTTCTTAGAACCAAATCTGTGTAGGCCGCTTAGCTTGACAGAAAAGTTACTTGATGGTTTTGACCGAGCAGCAAATTCATATTCCAATGAAAAGATTACTTCATCCTTGTTTTCCATCATAAGCCATAGCCCAAAACAGGGAAAATTAGAATCATTGTCCGTGCCACAATAAGCTGTAAGGCGGAATGGTTCACCTCCTAAATAGAAAGCTTGAGAAGTTAGCCACTTATTAGGAAAGAGAGTTAAACAGTCGTCTCTCTTGATATCCCAAAACACCATACATTCCCTGTGGGGTGTATCAAACTCCACCACTTTAATAGGTTTGTGTGTGTAAGTCCTTTCACAAAACCTCTTACGATGAATTCCTTCAGGGGCATCAATCTTTCTTTTATGGGGCGGTTCTGCTTTGAACAGAAGTGCCTCTGAGACTAGTTTTAATGAACTTAAGCAATCACGGTGTCTATGATAAAATATTTTTCTAAGCTTTCTATTTGTCATGTGTGGAAAGCGTATGAAGTGGCTAAGCCTATTGCTCAAGACTTCTGTCCTCTCTTCACAATTGGGATAATGTTTTCTAGCCCAGTTTATAACAATATCATACAGTGCATCTTCTGATTTAACTTGCAATTCATCTTTTGACAAGGCGAGTTCAATGGCTGCTAAAGGCAGATCCATAAACTCCTCTTCAAACCTGAAAAATATAAATCATTAATTAATCACAAAATATGAATTGCCAATGAGATCAGAATAAGAGTCGGAGCGTATGATACCAAACAGCTCATTGTGGTATCTTACTATCCAAGAAGTAGAAGAAATCCTTAAAATCAGAAACCTTACTTTTTAGTAATACTTACCCTTTATTCCCAGCAAGATGTTTTATAAGAAGATTCTTTGCATTTTCTGGTAATGCAGAGTTGGGTGTCAATAAGCTCTGCAAAGCATCAACACAATGATGCATACAAGATACAACCTCAAACTTGTCTGCAACCATTAGAACATTCAACAGTGCAGTTCTGGTGCGTGCTTTGAGTGTTTCACAATAGACGAAGTTCAATAAATCCATAAATGACACTTCTTCTGCAACCACCCAAATGAACTTGATATATTACCAAAAACAAAATAGTATGCCAAAAATTAAGAAGCAGAAGAAAACATCAAATGAAGTTTCATAGATCTGAAAGGCCACTTCTTCTGCAAATTAACCAGAGGAGCTTTACATATGACTAATACAAACAAGCATACTGGAGAAAGTATCAAATGAGAAAGCATACCTGTACATCTTATATGAATGGTGACATCTCGTTGCTCTGATTCCCGCATACCATTTGAGAAGAGCTTCATTTGTGACAAGAGAGTTTAGGATAAAATTTAAGCAAAAAGGGTACAAGGGAAAGAATTTTCATATTAAAGAAAACTGTGAGCTCTTCTTACTTTGAAGAAAAATGGACTCTTTGCTGCCAATAGTAGCGAGCTAACATATATGGTTCTGACTCTCACTGCAGAAGCAGAACAATCCATGCTACAAGAACACAAAATCTTACCATCTCCATTTTGATCATCTGCAACAAAAAGAAGTGGAAGAATAAGTTAAAACACAATTAGCACACTGAATTTCTTATCAGATGTCTAGATGTCCAGGCAACCATAGCTATATACATTGCAGCTACGGCTGACAGAAATGCTTCAACAAACATTATGGTGACAATAGTAATTAAATTTCTTGTGGAAGCATTCAATTACTTAGCAGCTAAGTCAACGCATTCGAATTCGCCAAAGATAAAATTCGAAAAAAATTGTCACTAAAAAAATCAGCGATAAAATTCGTCATTAAATTTGGCTTAAAAAAATACTTATATTTTTAAAAAATATAAAATAAAGATATTATTAAATACAAATATAAAATATAAATATAATAAAAACGTTGAAAATAAAATCCAAACTAAAAAGTAATAGGCATACAATATAATTAAAATGTAACTTATAAAATGAACTGAAATAATATGAAATAAAAGTAAAACAATATATAATGTCATAGAAGAACCCGATAACTATAAAAATATAAGAAACCGTGAAACCTCAAATGACAATTAAATTAAATTTTAAAACAAGTGAAACAATAACTATAAAAATAGAAGAAAGCGTGAAAATAAATTATCATGCGTTTAGGTAGTCAAACATGTGTGGAACAGGATTTCACATGCAAGTCCGTCACGCAGCCTGCAGGCAACTTCATTTGCAACAAAAGAGAAATCGCGAGACGAGAGCAACAAAACTATGAGCAGCTGCATACTTTTTTTTTTGGTTACTTTTTCAAACCCTAATCGCAAATTTTTATGCATATTTATAACGATTTTTTTAATATTCTTACCCTCTAAAATTGTCATTCCATTCAGCCGCTTTAAATCACAGATCTGAACGAATTTATTAGGACAGTTAAGCATTCGGTGATTTTCGAATTTTTCCTATTAAATTTGGTGAATGCGGTGACTTAGCTTAGCAGTAGTACAGATACATGATTGGTTTGTAGTTGGGTTAATCCCGCATAGGTAAGAATTGTGAGAAAAAGGTGATGTTTAAGGCATTTCATGTTCCAAAAGCTTTGCCATTGGGGTAAGAGGCCGGGTGGTAAGATGCCCAAAGTGGCTGATTAGATTCACCATTCCTCCCTCCTAACAACAAATAATTACAGCCCTCATGTGCTAAGTGAGTCTTCTTGCCTTGCGATTATGAAAATACAAGAGGAAAAATAAAAAATGTCATTACAGTAATTACTACTCACGGAGGTCGACTTGAGATAGCTTAAATACACACAAGTAAAATTCCGACAAACTATTGATCTAATATTCTAAGCATTAGATGTTTTTCATATGGCATCGGTGGAGAAAGTGGAATATGAAATTCAATGTAAGGCTCTGGGCATAAAAATTGATGATACAACTAAATTCACATCTAGATGTTAGGTTACGGGATAAACACTCCCCAAGATTGATTGCTCTGCCAAGCCTTGATGGATCGTATCTAGAATTTTGAAAAGACTCTGTGGTCAAGAGGTACTACCCACACTTAAGGTGTAGGCATTTCGTTGAATGTAATATCCCTGAAAATAATTTCTAACAGATCTGAATATTTTGTTAAACCCTAGGGCAGCAGTATTAAAAAATCTAACTTTTATAACAGCAGCAATAATCTGATATTTTATATAAAAACAACGAACCATAATGCATAAAAATCGGTCTTTTATTTATTGAATATGAACAAGATACAATAAAAATATCAGTGTCTTAATACAATTGTTTGGTGCTGAACTAACAAAATTCTTGCACCTTGAATTGTCACTGCAAACCCTAAAATGGAATTGCCCAACTGAGAAGGGAGGGATTCCGTCCTCAAATCTGTGTAAAGGAGGGTTTTCGTCCTCTATTACAGAAGCAAAAGCGGAAGCTACTTGCAGACAGAATATAATTGATGAATTTCCAAAATGTGTCAATAACAAACCCCAAATCTATTTTTTATAACTTCCACTCCCTCTCTAAAGTGGGCGACCCTTCTGGAAATACATGCATGCTCCAAAAACAATTAAAAATAATATAATTCCTCCCCCATGTTGGCGACCCACCCTAAAAATAGGATTAAACAAATTTAAAAACACTTTATCCACCTCCCATCCTAAAATTAGGACTTTGGTACTCATGCAGCCTTCTCTAACTTTGGTGCCCCCTTTATTTATTTATTTATTAATTCCAACTCTGCACCCAATAATAAAAGTCAACCTTCTATTATTATTTTATTCTATTCATGCTTTTTGGATTAAAATATAATTTAAGTGTCCTTTTTCCAATTAAAATATAAAAATATCGTTGGAACACTTAAATTAATTTATTTTCCTTTTTTAATTTCCCCTTAGCCCACGGAAAATAATAAAAATAGGCTTTAGATATTCACAATTAATTAATTTTGAAAAAGGAACACTACGTTGAATTTATGAAATTCACAAGGAAGTACACGGACAAGAAGGCTGCCACCTAAATGACATTCTTAATTTGATCACATTCTTGAATCACAAGCATATGATGGACATATAAGCATTTGAAAGAGTTAGATGCTCAGGCTACTATAAGTATAAAGCAACACAAGTCTAAATTACTGGTTGAAATGAGGATAAAGCAAGAGATGAGAATAAGGCAATGTTTGCTAAATGTAGAGAATGGCTTTAAACTTAAAGTAAATTGTGACTTTACTGGGCTATCTAATTCTTAAATCTAAAGGAATGAATAGCAGTTGTTGGTCTTGAATATTTTTATAGTTGTTATCCTTTTGACAGTGTATATTTTTGACCTGTGTCCCAGGCAATTTGTTTAATCAAAAAATGGTAGGGAACAGAATTCCCCCCAAAATGTTGAGCACTGACCACTAAGGAAGACAATTTACAGCAATAGTTAGCAGTGGGGGCTGAAAGTTTGCAACTCTCATATGAGATACGTTAAGAATTTTTCTCGCCAAATGATAGCTGGATGTTATTTAAACTGTTTTTTATTCTCTCAGAGAAATATACAGGGAGTTATCAACTCAGATCCCAAGAATGCTGTAGCCTGGCAGAAACTTTTCTGGGTCATGGGATCCTTTTAAAGGCAAAATAATACAATATTTTTCATGGTGTTACTGATTGAAAAAACTTTGGTAGTCCTGCTTCATGGGGGAACTCACTGAGCCAAAGGACTAATCTACAAGAATTGATTGGTGTTGACATTCTTTATTTGTATTAGGACCAGAAAAGATATGCACGCATGGTCAAAGCTTGACTAGTCAATCAAGAGGTAATGTTATGGCTACGGTGGGGAATTGCAGCAGGATGTTAGCCAGACTAGTTAGCAGCTTTTTGGCATAGGGTTTACCATTTGAAAATAGAAAATGGAGTTGATGAGGGAATAGAGCAGCAAGGCACTGCCAATGAAATTGCAGAGTGACCGCAGAAGCATAATAATGCAGGGTCTATTAAAGTAACTGCACTTTCAGGTCCTATTTGATGGCTACCATGGATTGCAGAACAAGCAATGATATTCTGGATTATTTAGTCAGGAAATATGAAAAGAAGACAATTTCAGAGATAAGTGCATTAAAACATGATTTTTGGAATTGAAAGATGTCAAGGGCAGCAAAAGGGGTGATCATTATACGTTTGTATTTGCATTTGGTAGCAGCTGAAAAATGTGTTGGGCTCTCAATCCAAACAAGTGTTCCCGTTAGTGAGTTAACTGCTACCATCATATGTTACATTCAGAATGTTTTGTCAAACAAGGAAGATCTGTATTTTCTGATGGCTGCAAATGCACCATTGCAAGTTCAAATTAAATTATTGGATGGCGGCACACTACAACAAATGCTTACAGTGCTTGTATGTTCTCGAAAGTGGAAAACCAACCTTGCCTGGTGATTATTAGCCAGGTAAAATACCATTTCAGAGGAAAAATGTCATTAGAGTTATGAATATTCATGACAAGGTCATCTAGGGTAATAACTAAAACCACATGGGTACATGAAATCCCACAAAAATAAATGACCTGACATCTGAATGAAGTGTCACTTCTGTGGCATGAGGGGTCATTAGTCACCGAAGCAGGCTATCTCTTGTTAGAAACTGCATATTGCATGTTTCAAAAGCAGCTATCTTTTGCAATAGCATATGATTATCATTGAACTATCATAGAGAGGACAACTAACCTCTATTTGCCTGTGTCACCTGAGATTAGTCTAATAGAATTTTTCTGGCAGTTTTAAGCCTACAACAGTAATCTACATAATACTTAGCACTAGGTCATAAATGAAATCACGTAATATTTTAGCACTACTAGCAAAAGCAAATGACATCCATAGAAATGACAGAGAGTTGACTTTGAACTTCTATTATCGTCACAATACCTGGTTTGGATGTAGGATATATTCTGTGATCTATGATAGACGTATAAACCAAGATCATAAGTTCCATTCTGCTAATCAATTACCACAACCTGTCTTTATGTAATGTTGCATTATTCTGCATACATGTCTATCAAAGACAGCTGCAACTGGTATCTAACAAACGTCCTCTATACTCCCTTGGCACATATTCTGCAGTCCTGTTGGCAAATTTAAACTAATTGGGTTGCAACCCTGTTCGTTGCATATGGTGAAATATAAGCGAGGAGTAATGCTGGCAAATGTAAACAGGAAACCACTGTCTATGCCTGAGCTGGTGCAATAATTTTCCCAAACGCTGATGAATTCTGTTAAGAAACGGGAGTAGAATCGGATGGACAAGAATACATAGAGTCGTGATCTGTTTTATTTTACCTCAAGAATCGTAGAGATGGCTCTTCCGCTTCAAGGTCTTGGGTATCATTGGCAGGTTTCTTAATCCTCATCTACTGGGCCTGGCAAACAGTAGTAATTCCCTCAGAGACATGTCATCTCATGGAATGCACAAACATTGGAAGGATACTGAGAAAACTGGGATTGTTGTCTACGCTTTAGGATGCATTTAAATGCCATTTTATATGAACTACACTAAATAAACGCCAAGTCCTCAACTGAATGATATAATTTGCAATCTTTTAAATGAATATCATAGTTGCGATCTTACAAAAGACATGGTCAACTTTTTATATGATGAACCTCGTTGATTGTTTCATCAAATAAAACAACTGTATATTCACCCCGATCAACTCACCTATACCAACATACGTGTGGCCCATAACAAAATACGCGCTTTATAGCAACGTACGGACATCCATCAAGGCAATAGAAGGCAATGTTTTTTTTGTTGTAAATTACTATATTATCCTCTTTGCATCACACATTGTTAAGTTTGAAATCATTTCAGACTCCAATAAACTAAACATTGTTCCAGCCTATGTTGCCGATGTAAAATGCAACTCAGGTACAGGTGCGAGCCCAATTCTTTAATTGACTTCCAGAGAAAATGCACCATAAGACTAAGACAATGACCTTATTTTAACATAAACAGCATGGAAACATATATTAAAAATAAATACTATAACGTATATATATATATATATATACTATATACTAAATATAAATATATTATCCCCACGCATTTCACTTTTAAAGGTCCATCAAAAGTTAAAGCAAATTCCTAAAAAAATATTATAATGTATCCATACTACTTCATAACATTCAATATGCTTAAAATTTCACAATGACTTCATGAGATCGTGTGACTCTTTATAATGAAGTGTGTATGTATTTTCCATTGACATGTAGTGTTAAATACTAAATAAAAAAAGGTATTGACACCACATATTTTGCAGTTACTAAACATATCTCTCTTGCGGGACTTACATGACGCATCAATCTCACTAAGTGCACATCCTAAAGGCAAGTGTTACAAGTTGATGAAAGGGGTAGGAAGTCGAAGCTAATGCTATTTCCAGGATTTAGATGTGCTACGTTGATAATTTTTATAGATGCATGTAAAGACCTAATCTATTCTTTCATACTACTTCATACCTCCTATCAGATATCTCCCTAAAATCCTAAAACCGTTTGAAGTATGGCTAAGCACTAAAATCGCTAAAACCTTGAGAATATGCGGTAAGATCTAGAAATCTGAAACATTGTTGACAGAAATTCCAAATTCACTAGCCTCAGGAATCAATAATCCCAAATCATTAGTTGGGACCTCTAGAGTAATTAGCCTAAATCAGTCATTGTGATGAATATCTAGGATAGCGCAATATCTAGGAATGTACATAAATATCTAAAATCCTTAGCAACTTCTTGTAATGTTAAGCTTATTCCGGAATTTGGCTAAGTGGATGAAGGTCATATGCACTTCTTCAAAGCAAACGCTCTACTGAAGAATTACTAGTCACATGTAGACAAAAAAGAGGTTAGAACAGTCATCTTCAAGATAAACTGAATAATCATTCCATATTACTGAGAACATGTAATTTATATTACATTTTCAAGTGAATGACATTTGGGTTTCACACTTCTATTTTGATTTCATTTTCAGAGTCCATTTCTATGGCCTGTATATTGGTATAAGTTAAGATAAGATAAATATATTAAATGTCCAATGAATGACTACAAAAGTAGGTCAATGGGACTTCACCAATACAAAGAACAGTGAACAATAACCCAGCCAGAGGACCAAAAGGTCCCTGAATACAACCAAAAAAAGAGAAGAGAAAGAAGAACGGGCAAAAAGAGAGGCCCGGAGAAAGTCTGCAGGAATCAGCAGAACCCACAACGGGCGGAGGAAGTAAAGGAAGGAAGAGGAGGCAAGAAGGAGACCCCCTCAACCAACATCTAAGGCCGACTGGAAGAAGCTAGTAATGTACTGAAGCCCGGAATCTGGGCTATGGAAGATTTGGAGTGCTGATGCCCAGAGGAGGGAAGAACTCTTTGTGTACGTCTGGTGGATCTCAAAGGCCATCTCTGAGAGGATGGTCTCGACCTCGTATGTGTCTGGACGTCCCTAGTCTGTGAAATAATACCTCGAGTCCGGACAGATCTCGTCTGGTAATCATGATTGGTAACACTTGCCACTTAGTGCCCCTTCTAGGGGCGAGCCCTGTGAAAAAGGAAGTGATCTGCTGAGTAGTCATCTGCCTAGAAGGAGGCTGAATGGTCTCCTCCGAAGTCTAAGAGCCTCCTGTAGATAGAGAGCAAGGCACATCTGATCATAGTATCTGAAGAAGTTTGTGAAGGTCGGATGTTCTCTGAACAGGCAGTGAAATCTCCCTCTGATCTCGTAGTAGATGGGGCACTGGAAGATGAAGTGCTCTTCCGTTTCGATCTCTGGAGGGAACAAAGCTGGCAAATCTGTTCGGAACGGTCAATCAAATGATCACACTCAACCCGGAGCCTATGAGAACCAACCCTGAACTGACCCAGGGAGATGCGAAGGGCGTGCGTCCAATGCCGAGAAATATACTAGGGCCGAGAAATAAGACCATTGTTGACCTCAAGAAAATGCTCAGCATAGAAGGCCATCTTCGGACGTAACCCACCCCAGGGGTTGGTCCAGGTGCACTGAATGAACCGCCTGTAGATATCATCTCTGATGATTCTGTTCAGATCCTGCTTGCATGGGAGGAGATGGGCAAGGAGTGTCCAAGGAAAAATTGTACGGTGGGAGGTGATCTGTATGAATCCCAATAGACTCAAGGAGTCGTGATACTCCGGCATACCAACAACAAGATCGACCAAAATGATAGGCCAAAGCAATGGCCTTAGAGGAGTAGTAGGCCAGGTAGGGATACCTGTCCCTTACCGCAGAGGAATCAACAAGTCTTCTGAATACGATGTAGAAGGGAGACAAGGCCAAAAATTGCTTCCAACCTAAAGGGACGAGCACCAAATTCTGTCAAGATGATATTGTGGGAAACATCTCCTTGCATCTGATGATACGTCTGAGAAGAAGGATCTGAACTCTCTCCATTGCAGCCCAGTTGGACTCAAGTAAGGAGGGCCCCCAAACCTCCATAGCCATAAAGAACAGTGGGCCTGACAAGAGAGTCTGAGAGGGCATAGCTTGGACAAGATGTTCGTGGAAGTGATGGCGGAAGCATTGTCTCTCTAAGATCACTGAAGGAGCCATAACCCTTATTAACCCGAGGCTGAAGTGTCGGTCGTAAACTAAAGCGAGGCCCAGAAAAGAGTACTCCCAAGTAAGTGTAAGAGCAAGTGATTTCCAACTCTTCCCCTTGTAGAAGAAATGAAACTCAAATGTCTTCAAGGCATTGAAGACCATAACTTTGGTCTTACCCAAATTGACTGTCAGTTACCTGTGGTTGCAAAAGAGGGCTAAAGCATTCAGTTGTCTCTGTAGACCTTCCGCCGAGGAGGCAAGAAGGACCACATCGTCCGCAAAAAGAAGAATAAAGATCAGAACCTGGTGGAGAAGACAACCGTCCCCCTCCTAGATGTGATCCCTGAGAAACTCCTCTAACTCATCAATATAAATGTTGAACAATGTAGGAGACAAAGGGCAACCCTACTTGACCCCAATGGTACTCCTGATGAAGTCAGAGAACCCAGTAGCAGTACGAAGACGGCCCAGAACCTCCTCTATAGACGCATGATGGTACAGCTAAAAGAGTCTCAGAAATGCCAATCTCTCTGAGCCTTTGAAGAGAGCTTCCCGCGGAACAGAATCAAATGCTTTCCATGAAGGTTGACAAAGCCAGCAAAAAACCTTGGAAGAGTAGTGACATGCTTCCTCGATGATGGCTCGGAGAGTGAGGATGTGGTCAATCGTCTGGTAGGATGGTCGAAAGCCCGCCTGTCCCCTAGATCTGCAGTGACTCTGGTCCAGAAACTCTAAAAGCCGCATGTGAAGCACTGGTAGCATATAGTTTGGCATAATGTTTGACCCACCATGATCGTTATGTAGTTGTTGGGATCAGAGGTAGGACCCGATTTGTGGATGGGGTGAATAATGTGGTGGGACCAAGACCCTAGAAAACCTGTACAAACCACTTGGTTGAAGAGATCCACTAAATAGTTGTTCAGGATACCAACTCCCTGCTTGAAGAGTTCTGCCTGAAAGCCCTCATCATCCATTGCTTTGATACTATTCATGGCTGAAATGACATTCTTAACATTCGTGTGGGTGAAAATATGACAAGCAGAAGGTGGGGACAGCAACCCGGATCTAGGGCTGGCCAGTGATGTCGTAAAGAGTGGAGGTATAAGCATACATGGAGTTGGGATCTAAGTCTTGCCGAAGAGGGCAATGTCGGGGGAGAATAGTATACCAAAAATGCTTAGGAGAGTATAAAAGGGACTCACAAAGCTTCTTGTCTTCGTCGAGAGATGAAAATGCATTTCTTGTGGCGAAGGAGGTGGCAATAAGCGGACTTGAAAGAGGAAAAGGATGTGAGAGCATGAATAGAAGCAAAGCGAAGCTATTGGTGAAGGGATTTATAGTCCTCATCATACCATTGGTTCATGGGGCAAGTTTTTTGGTTAGGAAGGGTGAGGGTGACATGGGGGTAGAAGTGTGAGGCAGCCTCATGGATGATGGAAGAGAGGAGGTTGTACTTCATGTTTGTGGGGAGTGAGGTGAATTGAGGCTCGGGAGGGAGAAGTTGATGGAGGTGGGATGAGAAGGTTTCAGGGTCACCCTCGCTAAACTTCAGAATAGTGCATGCGAAGGGCAGCAAAAGTGAGGCAGGATCTGGGGGGGATCAACCTACAGGAAGAAGGAAATTGTAGCATGATCAGCAAGAGGGATGGGGGAGACGAGACATGTGGTGGATATGAGGAACCAGGCTAGAGGTAGTTAGGATGTAGTCCACTACACTAACACCTCCACAATGAGGTGTACAAGTGAAGAACCTAGAGTCCGGAAAGCACGAAATACCATTCAAAATCAACAGCACATGAGATTCTCCCAACTGTAAGAGATGTTGGCCATAGGATGTTAAAGGTCTCTGCAGAATCCTGACTGGCTCTTTGAAGACCAATGGAGGCAGGGTCCACCTCAAAAGCACAAAGCACATCATTGGTTCTGTCATGTAGAGGGACCTAGAGGTTTTTGGTCCACGCATTGAAATCCCCCAGAATGAGGACCTTCCCAATCGCTGAAAACTGAGAGATACCTGTATAGAGGTCAAAGAAGGGGTCCCCGTTAGAGGCCATTATGAATGGCATACGGAGAGGAAGATGGGGGGAAATAACAAACCGCTATATAAAGGTCTCTGAGATGGGGTGAAGTCCCTCTGATCCTGACCTAGAGGAAGCGGGAAAATATCCATTCACAACAACTAAAGTAGCAGAAAAAATTATTTGCTGCACTTTTTTTAATTCTTCAATACTAAGTATTTGAAACCCTCATTTAATTCTCAATCCACAAACTCAAGTTTTCACCAAGTCAATACTTGGTTGATGACAACTGTAGAACTACAGAAGGGAACAAGCTATCACTTAGGCAACACCTTTTGCAGAGGACCGTATTTCAAAACACCTGAAGATGAATATGTTTCACAACAACAATTTGAAAGAAGATGAAATATCCCTTTTCCGGATTTATTTTATATTCAAGATTTCCAACCAAATTTTCACAAATAACAATCAGCTTTTTATGACAGAAGATATGTAGAAAAATATGATAGCGAAAATACAATTATGGCAGCAACGTTATAAAATCATAAAATAACCAATATATTCACTTTTATTACAATTAAATTAACATGCAAGTAAAATGCAAGTCAACATGCAAATCAACATTCAATTAACATGCAAGTCAAAATGCAATGAACATGCAATAATAGGAATTTTCAACTAATAAAATAGATGACCTCTCTTATTGAATATGGTTGTCTTCTCATTCTGGACTTGAAACTGGATTAGCAAGCCTCTGAAACTCTGAATCTGACAACCCGGTCTGAATAAACTCCACAATAGCAAACTAGGGCTGGATCTTTCACCACCAAAGAGTGCTCTACTAGCTAGGGGTAGATCTTTCACTACCGAAGCTAGGGTTCCTGCGGAATTTCACCTCCACAAGCAAGGAAAGCAAGCTGAAAGCTCCAACATAAGACGGCAAAATGATCCCTGATCCTTTTTCCTCCCCAAACACCAACTTTTATAATTTTTTCCATCATAAAAGTGCCCATAAAACCCTAATTCGACCCCCCTTGGAGATATGTCATGTTTTAATCGTCACTTAAAGTGACTTTATTTCTCCTAGGCCAAAAAAAAGGTCCACTTAAGTGACCCCAACGAAGAAATAGAACATTACCCCACCTTTTTCACTTAAGTCATCATAAAGTACATGCATAACACCAAAACATAACGTATAAGTGAAATGTAGGTGAAAACCATACCCAACAACCATCTATGCCGCTAGCCCCTTGGATATGACCAAGGCTAAGACAGAAAACCAGTCGCTAGACCATGGAGGTAGGAATGGGGACATTACAGTCCACCATTCCCGAAATTTGATTGTCCTCAAGCGAACGTAAACTAGGGTGCTGTAAAATCTACTCTCCCTCCCCAGTGGCATCCTCTAGTGGTAAGTCTTTCCACCGCACTAGATATTCTGTGATTACCATGTTCTGAAGCTTCCTTTGTCTTACCTCAATAATAGATTTTGGTTCTAAGACCAGCTTCCCCTCGTCATCCAATGGTGGTAAATTTGTGGAAGGCGCAATATGTTGTCCAAGTGCCCTTTTGAGGCACGAAACATGGAAGACATTATGAATCTTATTGTGCTCTGGAAGCTCCAACTCATATGCTACTACCCCAACTCTGCGCACTATCTTGTATGGCCCATAGAATCGCGGTTTTAGCTTCTGTGCACCGCTCTTCTTGAGTGAGGATTGTCTGTATGGCTGCAACCGTAAGAAGACCAAATCTCCAATCGCCAATGATCTCTCAACTTTGTGCCTGTCTACATATACCTTCTACTGATTCTGCACTTTTTGTATGTCCTCCTTGAGAGCCTTTAGAATGTCCTAGTTCTCCTATACCCAATCACAAGCTTTGGGAGCTCGGCTATCTGATAATACTAGGTCTACAAATGAGGATGCCTCATAACCATATAATGCTCGAAAAGGAGTCATACCAATACTCAGCCATATGTAGCCATTTGACCCATGCATGTTGATGTCCTGCAATATAGCTACGCAAGTAGCCCTCTATCCACTTGTTCATTATCTCAATCTGCCCATCAATCTGTGGATGATAGCTGGTACTAGGTGTCAACTTCGTACATGCAAGTCTGAAGATCTCCTGCCAAAATGTACTCATGAAAATCTTATCCCTATCGCTGACAATACTCTTAGGCAACCCATGATGCCTAAAAATACCTGTGAAGAAAGTCTGAGCCACCTGCGTTGCCTTATGCCCTGAAGGCATAGAAAGGAAATGGGCATATTTAGTCAACCGATCAACCACCACATATATGCAATCGTGCCCATACACTGAGGGAAGACCTGTGATAAAATCCATGGATATACTCTCCCACTTTTGTTCTGGAATAGGCAGAGGTTGTAGAAGCCCTGTTGGGAAAGAGTGTTATGCCTTGGTTTGCTGACAAACCAAACACTCCCTAACATGGTTAAGGACATCGTCCTTTAACCCCTTCCATGTGAATCTGTCTCTGATGTACATGTATGTCTTAAAATATCCTGAATGTCCAGCCAAGGGTGTATCATGCACTGCTCGAAGGATCTTCTCCTTCATTTTGGACTCTGGCACAAGGAAAATTTTATCCTTAAAAGTAGATGAGGTCGTCCACGACTCTGTATTGATCATCCTAAATAATGCCATCCATAATCTCACATGAAAACTGATTTTTGGAGTATTCAACAAGTATATGAGCCTTCCAATTAGCTGAAATCTCTGACATAAAGCAAATCATAAAATCAAAGCAAGGTCTCCTAGACAGTGCATCAGCCACCACATTATTCTTACCTTTCTTGTATTCTATGTCGAAATCAAAAGCCTATATCTTATTTACCCATTTCTGCTGGCGGTCATTGAGATCCTTTTGCTCCAAAAAGAACCTCAAGGTATTGTGATCCGTATGAACCACAAATTTGTTGCCCACTAAATAATGTCTGAATTTGACCAATGCATGCATAATGGCCAACATCTCCTTGTCGTAAATTGAGAATCCTCTCTCTACTAGACTCAATTTTCGACTCTCATAGGCAATGGTATGCCTATCCTTGCATGAGCATTGCTCCAACACCCACTCCTGATGCATCGCACTCGAGTACAAATGGCTGAGTGAAATCTGGCGATGTAAGAACTGGACAAGAACTCGTCACCCCCTTAAGGTGATCAAAAACCTGTTGTGCTGAATTTGACCAAGTAAAAGCCCCCTTCTTGGTCAAGTCTGTCAAGGGTGCAGTCAAGCGAGAGAAGTTCTTCACAAACCTCCTATAAGATGTGCATGGTCCCAAGAATCCTCTCAAGTGTGTCAAAGTCCTAAGTGGTGGCCAATCCAAAATCCCTTGAATCTTCTCCCTATCCACCTTGACTCCGCCTCCTCCGATCACATAGCCCAAATATAGCAGCTCTGTCATACCAAACTCGCACTTAGAAGCTTTCGCATAAAGCGAATTAGCTTCCAAAATTCCCAACACCTCATCAAGATGTTGAATGTGATCCTCCCACGTCCTACTGTAGACCAAAATGTCATCAAAGAAGACCAATACAAACTTCCGCAAATGGCAGTTGAACACATGGTTCATGCAAGACTGAAATGTGGTCGGTGCATTAGACAACCCGAATGGCATCACCAAAAACTCAAAGTGGCCATAGTGGCACCTGAAAGTTGTCTTATGCACATCCTCCTCTCTGACCTTGATCTGGTGATATACAGATCACAAGTCTATTTTGGAAAAATAGACTGCTCCATGTAGCTCATCTAGTAGTTCATCAATGCGTGGCACAGGATACTTATTTTTTATTGTCTTCTTATTCAGTGCACGGTAATCTATGCACATTCGCATGGTTCCATCCTTCTTCTTCACCAACACCACTGAAGAAGCAAAAGGACTAGAACTAGGTCTAATATGCCCCATGTTCAGAAGCTCATGTTAGTCCTCTCAATCTCATCCTTAAACCGGTTGGGGTGACGATAAGGAGTAGTAAACACTAGCTTGCAGTCCCCAAGCTCAATCACGTGCTCAAACCCCCTATCTGGTGGTACACCTGGAGGTATGTCCTAAAAAAACTGCATTGTGCTTGTCCAATAAGCCTTGGACATCCACATGATACTCTGGACGATCACTCCCTGTATTCTTGGTCGAAACCAAACAATGAACAGCCCAATCCACCTCATCGTGCCGAAAGATCCTCTCCATCCTCTTAGTTGTGACTACCCTGGGTGCTTCTGTAGATAGACCACTCAAGGTCACATTCCTGCCCTCGGACTTGAATTTCAGCTCCATTGTCTGAAAGTTAGTACGAAATTCGCCAAGGGAGTGAAGCCACTGAACTCCCAACACTACGTTGGTCTCTCCAATGCCGACAATATAGAAGTCATCAGTAGCAGTGTAGTTCCCCATGGTGATGCTCAACTATGGAACTTTACGGGTGTATCTCATAGACTCGCCATTGGCTACAACAACGTTGAAGCCCTCAAAGTCCTCTATCTATAGGCCGCGTCTCTCAACCAAGGATGCATCAATAAAGTTGTGGGTAGCCCCACTATCAATAAGTACCACAACACGTTGCCCCTGGATAACTCCCCTAACTCTGAATGCCTTGTACTTCGGGGTACTTGACAAAGTGGCTATAGTCTTCTAAGGGAAAACCTCCTCCTACTCATCAGTACCACCCAAAGCATCTTCATCTCCGTCATCCATCTCCTGGGTCTCTAGCTGCTCATCTCCATCACTCTCTCTCTCTCCTCCTCAAAGACCTCAATGAATTGGGCCTTGCCCTTTCCTGTGTAATCATGTCCCAGGGCCCACAGTGAACGGCAATCGAAACAAAGTTTCTTTCGCCTCAACTCATCCCTAAGCTCTCGTGAAATAAACAGCTTTCAAGCCGTCTCCTGTCTTTGTGGTGGCCCCTTCGGCTGGAAACCATCAGGTCTAGATGGGGGTCCTCTCTGCTGAACTCGAGGTGGAAACCTCGGCTTCGGAGTGTCTAACTCCAAATCTCGGGCTCTCCTGATGGCATCGTGTAGTGAAGAAGGCTCGAATGCCTTCACAAACCCTGCTAGTGAATCTGTCAGCCCTACTATAAAAAGTGAAGTGAACCTCACCTCAGAAACATCAGTAACCATCACTGACAACCGCTGAAAATCTGCAATGTACCCATCCAAGGATCCTGTTTGTCTCAAATGAGTCAACTCTCTGAAGAATCTGTCGGGATCCCGCCTGTCAAACCTGCCCACCAGTCTCTCTGCAAAATCCGCATAAGTGATAATATGCGTGTGTCCCCTGTGTGACAAGGCCATGATGCCACCAATCATGTGCATCTCCCTCAAGATGTAGGATTGCAAATTTTATTGCATCCTCTTCGCGCATGGGATTCAAGTCAAAGTAGGTTTTTAACTTCTGAATCCATGATTGCGTGCGGTACACTTCTTGGATCCGTCGAAGTGTGGAACTGATATCAACCCCAATCGCCTCTGTAGCTCGGGAACATGAGGGTAGTGATCCCGCTTGGGTCGGCTACCGATCTTCATCCTGCAATACTCCGGGAAAGGCATATTAGCTTTGAACCCTTCACTCAAGGATTCATACTTCTCCCAGCAAGTCTCCTCATCAACAATATCCCCTTGTTGCCCTACCAGTGTCACTTTCGAATCTTTCAGGAAAACCGGTTCATGCATGCTCAACTGTGTGTTTTGGGATGGAGTGTGTTGCCCTAATCTGCCATTTTCATCTCTGTGAGTCCACAACCTGGAATTACTGTTTTCGCCTCTTTCCATAAGGTTCCCAAGGCCACCCTGTGATAATCTCTCTGTGAGTTGGCTCAAGTAGAGGTTTGTAGTCTCTTGTTGTTTCACCATATTTATAAACATTTTCTTCATAAACTCCTCATTTAGTTGTTCCTCTGATTTTCCATCTTTATCCGCCATGTCTAGACCTTCTTTCTTGGGTGTATTCCTCTTGGAATAAACCTTCATACACTACCCAACAGGCTGTAGAAAATACCACTCTGATACCACTAAAAATATCCCTTTTCCAGATTTATTTTATATTCAAGATTTCCAACCAAATTTTCACAAATAACAATCTGATTTTTATGACAGCAGTATATAGAAAAATATGACAGCGAGGTACAGTTATGACAGCAAGGTATAAAATCAGAAAATAACCAATATCTTCACTTTTATTGCAATTAAACTAACATTACTCGCATGCAACAACATGCAAGTAACATGCAATGACATGCAATAACAAGAAGTTTCAACTGATAAAATAGATGATCTCTCTTACTAAATATGGATGTCTTCTCTTTTTGGACTTGAAACTGGATCAGCAAGCCTCTGAAACTCTGAATCTGACAACCCGATCTGAATAAACTCCACAATAGCAAACTAGGGCTAGATCTTTCACCACCGAAGAGTGCTCTACTAGCTAGGGGTAGATCTTTCACTACCGAAGCTAGGGTTCCTGCGGAATTTCACCTCCACAAGCAAGGAAAGCAAGCTGAAAGCTCCAACATAAGATGGTAAAATGATCCCTAATTCTTTTTCCTCCCCAAACACCACCTTTTATAATTTTTTCCATCATAAAAGTGCCCATTAAACCCTAATTCGACCCCCCTTGGAGATATGTCATGTTTTAATCGTCACTTAAAGTGACTTTATTTCTCCTAGGCCAAAAAAAAGGTGCACTTAAGTGACCCCAACGAAGAAATAGAACATTACCCCACCTTTTTCACTTAAGTCATCATAAAGTACATGCATAACGCCAAAACATAACATATAAGTGAAATGTAGGTGAAAACCATACCCAACAACCATCTGCGCCGCTAGCCCCTTGGGTATGACCAAGGCTAAGACGGAAAACCAGTCGCTAGATCGTGGAGGTAGGAATGGGGACATTATAGAAGATCAAGACCTAACGAGGAGGACGAGCTTCTATAAAGAACATAAGGTGCCAAATACACAAAAAAAGTTGCCAAAATGGGCAACACAACATTGGTTTCACAACTACCCCCATGGATTAAGGGGGATTGTAACAGTATTACATAATTCTAGGTTTAGGCAATAAATGTAAAAATAATATTATTAAGCCTAGATAAATTAGAAGTTGAACAGTCATCTTGAAGATGTTCTGAACAGCCATTTCATGCTAATAAATATGCGCTTCGTATCACATTTTCTAGCGAATGAGAATTGGGTTTCACTCTTTCATTTTCAAAGTCCATTTCCTGTCCTTGCAAAGTTGCAAAGATAAATTAAAAAGTTGTCTGTTTTAGTGCAATCCAATCTTAGGATATTATCTATGAGAGTAATCAATAAACCAAGATATTTACTGTCGAGACTTTGTTTCAAGTGAGGATAAAGCTCAATATTACAAAGCATGAATCTGAAGCTAATTGCTCTTGTTCTTTGTATATATCATTCATAAATGAATATTCCAGGGAGATGTGGTAATACTAAAACCGGGCTATCACTGCAGTAAGGCAACCCCTAACTCTAGAAGACATGTATCAAAGTTTTGATGTGACAATGACAAACTGTGTATTACAAAGCATGAATTTGAAGTTAATTGCTCCTGTTGCTTGTATATATCATTCATAAATCAATATTCCAAGGAGATGTGGTAAAAGACCTATCACTGTAGTAAGACAACCCTAACACTGGATGACATATCTCAAAGTTCTGGTGTAACAATGACAATGTGCATAAAAATGGAATAATGATGAGTGTGATCCAGGTTTGAGGCATCCCATATCCCAAGCAGATGTGGTGGTAGTGACCGTAAGTTATGACACAATACAAAACCCCAGGAAACACGCAGGTACATATATCAAATTTTTGGGGTTGAATGTTGAATTATGTGTCTGCACTGTGTTTTGAATCTTTGATAGAACAGTAGAAAGAAATTTCAAATTATAGTAATATCCATGAATGACCAAGAAAAGTCAATGGAACTCAGGAATGCATCGAGGTGACAAGGTATGATAGATAATGTTAACAGCAGAAGTATCCTATCTCAAACACTAACTATAAATCAATCAAAGGTATAACAGTCAAGTTTAGGAACAAAATTACAGAAACAACTCTAACTCTAATTCCAGATCAATAAAAAAGCTAATGAAATCATATTAATGTGACAGTGACCAAAATAGATTAACAGGGCTGAATAATGCATCCAAACATGATATATAAGTATTCCTATGGTATTTTAGTGTCTGGGCAAGAGTGCCCTAACTCAAATTCTAACTGAACATCAAATACCAGAGCCAGACGGGCTACCGAAAGCAGGTCTACCCTAAAACGCACCTATAATCATAAAATAGCCATGCAGAGAAGCAAGAACCCTCCAGATTGAAGGAGCAACGTAACAACGAAAGATAAATGGGGAAAAGCTACAAATTTGACATACCTTTGATTTCTTCTCTATCCCCAATGCTTTCCGGTAGATCAGGCATGATCACTATCCGCAATACTCGATCCGAAAAATAACAATTGTCAAAGGCAAAGGAGAAGTCTAGGGCACCCCTAACGTTATTAACCGACTGACCCTCCATAATGATATCCGATTCTGTCTCATCCCCGGAGTGATCCTCCATTTCTTCCACCTACCTACAATTCTTCTAAAACCAAAATCTTTTATGTCACAAACACAACCCAACTTGACACCCAATGAAAGGGGTCGTCTAAATCCTATCTGAATTATGTCAGAACGTCTTCTAAATTAACATCCAATGTAATGGGGTGTCTTTTCTCAATCTGAATTAAGTCAAAACATAAGCCAGCTTAACATTAACCAACACCCAAGAAACCATTCGGATTACCCTATTTTTTTCTGAATTGTCACATGTTCTGCCCTAATCCAACATCCAAGGCATACGATTGGGTCAAGAAACATTGATAGCGTGAACTAGAAGAAAGTACCTGGAATTTTGAAGTCTGAGAAAATTGACTGTCATATATAAAAGATGATTTGATTTTTTTTTTTTGCGTTAATGCATGAGGTCGCTGTCGATTTACTAGTTCGTTTTCAGCGATCAGAAAGGTCTCGACCGCGTGCACGAAAAATATAGGAAGAGGATTTGTATGAAGAAGTGAATGATTTTATTAACCACCAACTCTCCTAGAATCTCTCGTATGTTAACTAACAAACCCATATGCGAGCAAATATTGTTATATATAGCAATATATGATCTAACCATTTACGTGTAAGTAAATAGGTAAATATCAAACCATAAACCATGTGAACGCTAGATTTTCTAACATTCCACTTTTGTTGTTTACATGGTAGAAAAAGATTCACACTTCTTTTGCAGCTTGCTCACTTCTACTTGTTAATGATCTTGGTACATAACTCGAACTGAAGGTAGAAGAAGGAACACATCAACTTCTTATCGACCATACAATGTCGGAAACACATCTGGCTGAACTAGTGTGGGAATCGTCTACTTATCAACCAATCATTGTAGAGAACACATCTGACCTATCCAGTGTGGAAACTCAAGAAGGAACCCTCTGCACAGCCTTCAATGGCTTTACAAAGGTTTAACACAAACCTAAGTATGAACAAGAACTCATCTAACTATTCAAACTCTTCAAGTATCATGATGGTGCATTTCATTGTGTTTTCAATTTTGCACTATATGTTACATTAGGGAAGTGCATAGGAATAGCCACATATACATGTGAACAGGAATGAACCTCTGTTCTTATTTTGCACACCACACTGACAAACTGAAAAACAGAAATCCACACCACACATCTGATAAAACAAGTCATCATACTAGAAGTGCAGCCCCATCATTGATGACTGATGAGAGGTCGTTGATTGACCTCTAATCTCATGTGTCTCCTTCCTCTAGTGAATGACATTGCTACCTCAGTGGAATATGATCGTGTCACTCAATGATTTTCACATTGTTTATTATTGTAGACACCAATTTTTAGTACGCTTGTCCCTCATCCCGCGTTCACTCCCTTTTGTTATCATCCCACATATACATACCTCTCTTCCTATTCAAATTCATATTTCGCTACTAAAATCCAATTTATTCCCCTAATTTCTCATTTTCCCTTCATAATCCCATTTTAACCACTTCTTAATCATACCATTGTTTATCTTCCCTAATCTACCCCTAATCACACTTAATTACCCCTAAATCATTCATTAATCCTTTTATCCTCCCTAAACACCTCTTTTATCATCCCTAGGTTCTCATCTACCCTCATTTAATGCATTCCTATCCCCCAACCACCTTTTATCTTCCCAAAGTAACCCTAACCCGTATTAACCACTTGAAATCCTAATATTACCTTTTTTAGGGCTCTTTACATCGAGTTAATCACATCTCCACCGCCAAAATCGATGGTCTTCCGCAATCATCGATGACCCATTACAGGTCATCGTCGATCCTATAAATACACTCATAGCCCTCCTCTCTTGATGATGCAATTTTGAGATCTTGAGCCTTCTTACAAGTTTTATTGTGTTTGTTTCTCTTCTTTGGAGTTGTTGTTATCATCTTGGGGCTACTTTAGAGATCTTACATGCTACGCTTGGATATTTTGGAGAGTTAGAGCTTGTTTGCAGCCCCCTTTATCACTTCATTTCTCTTGTGTGTCATCCTTACAGGTTTATCAGTCATCTTGGAGCTCTACCCTTGCATCAGTTGTCATCAATCATTCTTCATCTTTCGTTTTCCATCCATTTTGCCTTATCAAACCATAGATCCCTTCCTGGTCATCATTGACTCTGTAAAGTCAGCATCGACCTAATCTACATCTGCCTTATTATCTTTCATCCATCCTTTTAGCTATCTATTTTCTAACCCCACAGTGCTTCAGATCTCCCAATCTTGCTATTTTGCACACTTGTTACTTCATATCTCATTTTTTTATCATACCCAGTTGTCATCGATCTAGTCAAGTCACTATCGACCATGTCTTCATCTTCCCTATTTTCTGTTCTATGCCTCATCTGCAATCTATCTTGTTGTTTCTCCAGTGTTTGTATCCCTACTTCTTTGATCCCCTTGTTCAAAAGCCTAGATCTGGCCCTTCAGCTCCAATTGTCATCAATTCAGCGCAGTTGTCATCGACTCAATCTACAATTGTCACCGTCTCATTGGATCTATCAATTTTCTTACATCCTTTATGTTCCAATATCAAATACAAACCCTCAACATCATCCCAGCACCAAGTCAATCTTAGATCAACCCTTTAGATCTACATTTTTTGCTTATTTTTTTGCCTCACTTTGATGCAGTCGTCGTTGACTATACCTTCCATTCTCAAGTCACCATCGACCCGATTAGGTTTGGTTCAATTTATTGTTGTTTGTTGTTATTAGATATGCATCTTATCTTATTTAGCACATCTCATATTTTATATTTCAATTCAATTATCTATTGCATCCTATTGGTTACCCATTATCATTTTATCTCTCTTATCAAAGTGGGTTGACATCCATCCCTACAAAGTTTTCACTTTTTGGGAATGACATTGTCAGGAAAACCACCATCCTATCTGTAAATCATTTTTCTTGTTGAGTTTATCTTTGTTGTGTAGATTATCCATCTAGTCGCGAGGATGATCTTTTGTGCCCATACCTTCTTTATCATCATCATCGCATATCAAGAGGTAGCTTTAAACCCTCTCATCATTGGAGTTGTTTATTTTCTTTCCCAGCATTCCACTAATTTCAAATAAAAGTGGGAAAATTCAATCAACATTCTGGCACACCCAATGGGAGCCACCCTTCCTCTTTGGTGAGTTCTTTCATTATTTCCATTTCCATTTTCTATTTTCTTTCTTACTGACCTAGCAGGTAGGAGCTTTGCTTGCTTGTGTGTGTGGTGGATTGCTTGCATGGATCAACAACGTGTATGCTTAAAATAAAAATAAAAGGAAAATAGCGTTATCTAGGCACTCATCATTTTGTCCCTATTTTCTCTTTTTGCATATATTTCCCTTCTTTGTTCGTGTGATTTCATCAAATACAACATTTCATTTTGGACTTAAAAAGAACCTCTTCATGTTTGTTTGACAACATAGTATAATTAGGAGGTTAATTCGTTGCATTCACTTCTTCGACGCACAAACAAACTCACACATCAATATACACATCTTAAACATCTTCTACTAGGTGGAATTATTGGGATTTCATCACCCAATAAGAAAGTCACTATGATGTTCAGGTCATGTAATAATTTTTTTGATTATTGGTATAAAGGCTAAGCACCTAACACCCTTATCATCGTGGTGTGTGAAGTGAAGGGGTAGGCCCCAATACCAAGCCACGTATTGATAATCATCACCGATTTTATCCTCACGTACCTTTAGGTATATTGATTACGTCATCCAAAATAACCTGAAACCATCCTTAGCTTGGCCATTTCATAGGTTCCATTTGAGCCCATTTATTTTCTTTTTCACACTCTTTTAATAAACAAGATAATTAATACTTTGTTGCGTGAATTATTTGAAATAATAAAAATCACCATAAATTCTTATTTTTTGTTTCATGCCCATTATCACTTGTTCTCAAGCAAAAAAAATGGAACAAACCACGTCATCCAACAACATTGTTACTTCCAACATTTATTCTCAACAAACTTCAGCCCTTTCCATTATTTCTTCCACCCCTTGGTCATTTCCTTTTCGGTTTCCCAACCTATTGTTTCCATTCATCATCTTCATGAGTCTCGAACTATCTAAACCAATCCCCATCTTGAAACTAACCCCTTTGTTTATGATCAATCTATCCCTTCTAGACCGGCTACACCCCCATGTACCACATCCTTAGGAGTCTTTGGGCCTCCCACCATCCCTCGTGGATGTGTGGAGTTCAAAGAGATCCTTGATGCCAACCCCATGGCTCTCCATGATTACATTTCTTGGAAAGCTACCAACCTCTCTATCGACGGTCCTCCTCTTTAAAAAAATATATCCTTATCCTTTGCATTCTGAGTCCACATAGGTCCTTACCTTACAGCTTGGCATCTTCTTCTCAAGAGCCATGAACGAGTTAGCAATGGATCAACATGAGCATAACTCCCATGACTCTTCTTTTATAATCCCCCAAGCACATTGAAATCCACTCAATTGGTGGTACCTAGTCCACCCAACTTGCCTCACATCAAAACTATTCCTACTTCTTCTATCCCCATCACTTCTTCATCCATCATTGTTATTAACGCCCCTACCCACAATCCTCAAGAAATCCATT
Source organism: Taxus chinensis (assembly GCA_019776745.2). NCBI lineage: Eukaryota > Viridiplantae > Streptophyta > Pinopsida > Cupressales > Taxaceae > Taxus > Taxus chinensis. The sequence goes on from CM034147.1 coordinate 968,047,606, forward strand.
TACTTCTTCCACCACCTAAACAACATGATCAAACTTCACTCTCTATATCTACATTCCATGTCCACATAAATGTTGTCACCTTGCAGTCCCATCCTTTAGATTCAACCCAAACTCATCAACCTCCACTCTGGAGTATCTTTCATCACATGTTCCCCAATCAATCTACCTAAACATCTCAACCACCCCATACCCACATCCCAAATCATCCCATGTAAAACCAATATAACATCCCCATCTCTCAACAACCAACACAATCTTATCCATCTAATTACCTCCCTTTCTCCCAACCGCATCCTATCTCCCAGCCTATTCAATCAAAACCATTCAACTATCTTCCCCCTTATCAACCACCTCTGCAAACACACACTCATCCTCAACCATATCAATCTCATCCACAACCTAACCCATCCACTTCTTATAATCCATAACCTCATCCTTCAATCTCTCATCCCTCACACATCCAACGACCCTATGCATGCTTTGCTAAATAGAATGGTTAATCTCGAAGCCGCTACTTTGGGGTCTAAAACCACCTTTTCTTACGAACAAATTTGTAATGAACCTATCAATCCATCGGTTCCTGAAAAGCTTTATCCTTCACACTGAGAACTCCCCAATTTTTCTAAGTTTAACAGTAAGGAGGACCCTCAACATCACCTTCATGCCTTTATGCACGCATGTTATCTCATCATTCATGACTAAGACCTTATGCTCCATACTTTCCCTATGTCATTAGCCAAACCCGCATTGGACTGGTACAATGGTATCCCCCAACATTCTCTATTCTCTTTCACCCAACTCACACAACTCTTCCTAGAGAATTTTTCTATTAACATTGCACATAAGATCACCATTACCGACCTCTACGCCATTAAACAATTTGATGACGAATCTATCACAGATTTCATCGCTAGGTGGTGTGGCATAATCCATCAATTGTCCTTCTCCCTTCCTTAGACCGAGCTAATCGATATTTTTTTGTGGTCTTGTGTGAAGTATATTTCATCCACCCTTCAAATACAATCCTTCCAAACCTTTAAATAAGCATTCACCATGGCTCATAAACTGTAACTCCATGCCCTTGAGTAAGGCCATGTCAAACTCTGATCCAAAAAACCAAAACCCGAATTCACCAAGTCATCTACCCACAATGACAAATCTAAAAACATAACAAATGCCATTATAGTCAAGTCTTCTTCTGCATATACATCCCATACAAAGCCTCTACAAAGAGATCCTAGACCAACCCCTAATTACACTCCCCTTGGAGAATCCTACAGTTTTATCTTCGATAAACTAATGGTTGTGCATCTCAATTAACTTCCCCCTATCTGACCCGTTGATGATTCATGAGCCAAACCCACATGGTATCACGAATATCACTATTGTAAATATCACCAAGTCTGTGGTCATGACATTGAAAAGTGTTGCACCTTTAAAGACCTTGTACAACAGCTCATAGATCATAGAGACCTTTAGTTAGATAATCCTAACGCACCTCCTAAACAACCTCTAGATGTCTTCAAGCAGCCCTTCCCTAACCATACGCTAAATAATCAAACTATTCCCCCTACATCTCAAACACCCAATGCCCATACGATCAACACTCTAAGTCAAGACTCAACATCACCATCCACGCACATCCCCCCTTCATCTACTATACCCATTCATACTTCTACCTATATCCCCCCATCTATGGTCTTATCTAAATATACACCCACCTCTACATTCATTATATCTGCATATACCATACCTATGATTATTGCACCCACACCTATTCTTTCACCAATAAGTTTTAATCTTTCTATGACGAAACAAATAGAAGGTAAATAGTTAAGGAGGAATACATGTGAGGTGAAGGTGGAAGGTAGAATGCACGCATTGTTGACGTTATCCAAGCTGATCCTAGAGAACTCATTTTTGTCTGGGAAGGACTACCTGTAGATGCAAAGCAAGACCACAAAAGAGTATTAAATAGCATATGACAGTGGACTGCCTAACGTATGTTAGATCAAGGAAGCGTGGTGCTTCCTAGAGAGGTTGTCAATCCACTGTTTAATAACAATTCAATGTGAATAAGCAACTGAAATAAATAAGTCCTATTGCAATGTAATGATTTAGGTTTCTCATACACACAATACACTATATTTTATGCTAGATATCAAAATAACACTAAATCTAATTAGAATCGGGGTTTTTTCAGGTCAGACAGGCATGTCAAATGTTTGGGGCTGATTGGTTGAGGTCTAGGTTGGTTTTAGGTGAGTGGGAAGCTTGTTGGTCTAAGAATATACAATGACACAGAGACTGATATCGGTCTGGTGGCCGATGTCAGTATGGGGAATAAACTGACGGTGGTTAGGGAACCGACGTCGATAGGGGCAACACGTAATGAACTATTAAAAATGGGTTTTTAGGCTCTTTGTGATTGCACAGAGAGTGAGGGTAGTGTGGTTTGGGTCGTAATATGGTCAAGAAGACTCATGAACACTAAGAATGAGGTTTAGAAGGGTGAAAAGGCTTGGGGTGGTTGAATAGTGGGTTGGTGGGAAGAAGAAGATGTACGGGTAATAGTAGAAATAAAATACTAAAAGAAGTAAGAGATCTACAATGGGATAAGCACGAATGATTAAAATCACAATACTTACTTGGTATTTTGTAGATCTTGTGAGTTGAGATGGTTGATGGTTGATCGGAGAAGAGGTTCTTGAGTCTAGTGCCATGGCAGTATAACCTGTGTGCTCCTGTGAGTATTCCAATTCTCTGGAAGGAGAACCAGTTGCTTGCCTTGCATTGTGGTTGTGTGTGTTCATTGTTTAGATGCAGGTTGGCTTGAGGATTCGTGCTTGAATGCAATAAGGATCCAATAACTAAATTACCAACTTGGGTAAAGGGTTATAAAATTCGATATAAAGGAACTGATGCTGGTTTAGGTGATCGACGTCAGCTAAGGATAAACTAGCATCTGTTAGCGTGAAATACTCCAAGTTACCAAAAATAGCCCGATCTTTACTATTTTTGGCATGTTTTTGATTGTTGGGTCCACTTAGGGAAGTAGAGTTCACGTAGAGAAGGCAAGAAGATCTTAGAAGAAGTCCAATTAGGTTTAGGAAGAATTCCTAGTTAGTTAGGTCAATTAATGACTCGGCTCTGGGAGTGATGACTCAGTGCTGAGAGTGATGACTTGGTCACTATGAGTTAAATGCCCCTAGAAGGGGTCTAGGATGAGGTGTCATGATGAGGTGGAGGCATGAGAATGAAATTAACTTAATTAAATTAATTAATAATGTGAGAATGAATATTAATATGGGGTAAAGGGGTCATGATTAGTTAAATGTGTTACGTTAATTAAGTGAAGGGGAACAAGGGGAGTGTGACCTAGATTTGGTGTCTACATTTGCCCCCTTTTGTCCTGTAGCTTGTATTGTTAAGCAACGCTGACAAAAACATGAAGTCGGTGCTCCAGGTATGAGTGAGGGTTAGGTTTCCCCAAGTTTGGGTGGAGGTGATCCCCCTCAAACTAGGAACTGATGAGGTGTTAAATGGAGTCGGTAAGTGGTTTGATAAATGGGTAAGTGATGAAAATGAGGGTAGGTTGGTTGTAGGTAAGGGTGATTTTAGTTGGGTAATAGGTAGTGGTGGTCTAACACACGCACACATATAGAATGGGATAAGGTACCAGGTTGAAGAGCTTGCGAACTCTATGTTGTCAAAGGTCGATAGGGTTATCCAAACAAGGTTGAAGTGGTTTAGGTATCCAAGGGATATGATATGGTCCTGAAACATAACTAAGCAAGGTGTTGGAATGGGTAATAGGTTTGTTCTAGGGCGCCAATTATTAGGTCGGGATAAACAACACGACATTAGGCAAGGTAAGGTCAGTAGGCTAAACAACATGAGTAACAACAACGCAAAGTATAATGAGTAAACAAATTTGAGTGTCACAATGAGTGATGTTGGGTTGGGTGATTTAGGTTAGGTCATAGATAAGGCCACTTTCGGGGTAAAGACATGACCCAATTGATTCTGAGGTTGGGTGATAGGTAATAAGGTTAGGAGGGCGAGGTGTAAGGTCAGGGTCAACTTTGGGTTAGGTGGAAAATGTTTTCAGGTAAGCAAATGTGGTGCCATATGGTGCAATGGGGTAAAAAAGCTAACCGATACCGGTTATGGAAAACTGATTCCGATCTAGAGAAACTATTCGCGGTATACTAGGGCACATGAACGATGTCGGTCAAGCTAAAATGACATCAATGAAGTCGGGGGTAGGGTAAAAAGTAAAGATTTGTATGTTACAGATTCATTTTAACCTTTCCAATTATAGAAAATGAGAGAGAGAAGAGATTTTAGCGTTTTTCATGGAGAAAAGGATGAGGTGTTGTACTAGGTTGAGTTGGAGGCATCTGAGTGGCTAGAGGAGCTAGGTGGACGGGTCCATGAGATCATTTAGAGTGATTTGATTGGCTAAAGGACCGAGAGCTCGATTTGAGGCATGACTGCAATAGGAGGAGGCGCTGGAGGTCCACCAGTGTAGAGACTGTTGAGTTGTGGAGCTCAATTACTTCAGATTAGCATGCTATATTAAACTTGCAAGAAAGCATAGTAACCGACATCGGTTATGGAGGGACTGACATCGATTAGGCAAGGAGGAACTGACATCGGTTAGGGCTAACAGATGTTGATTACCTGTGCATGGGTGTTTTCTTTAACTCACGGGAATTAGATCTAATTTTAGCATTAAAGTAGATCTATTGATTGTAATCACATGGCTAAGTGCCCTAAGTTTGTATATGCCTATATAAGTATGAAATCTAGGGTTTAGAAGTGTGTGTTAATGATTATTATGAATTAATTGTGAGAGAGAGAATTCTTGGAGAAGGAGAAGTTTGAGAGAAAGAAAGCACTGTACATCTAAGAGGTGTGGAAGATTGTAAATCTTTTGAAATATTTGGATAATAGATTGACTTGTTTCTTGGTGGATGTATCCCACACAGGGTGAACCATGTTAAATATAGTGTTGATTTATATCTCTTGTTTTGTATATTTCTTCTGGTAGAATATATGCTTTTATTACATGTATGCTTAGATCTAATATATTATCTGCACAACCTTGCGCTAACCCCAACAGAGGCTGGAGGTGCTAGCGAGGAGGAGGAAACATGTTGAGGTAGGAATTAATCCATACCATGTTATTTTCAATTGAAATTTGAGCTAAAATGAAAAAATGGGGTGGGAAATTAAAAATTAGAAATGTGGGTAAAAATGAATGAAACTGGGTATTGGGAGGGTGTAATATAGATTAAATTGGTGGGAAAATGAATTGGGGTTGGGTTTAGGTGGGATTGGGGTAGAATTTAGGTTGTTTTTTTCATTTTTTTTCAAAATTTGGGGTGTGGGGGTTTGGCCTTTAGGGCCAAACCAGAGACCCGATGTCGGTTTGGCATCGACCAACGTCAGTTGGGCATACCAACATCGATGGTTAGATAGGGGAATGGTACATGGTTATTGGTGACTAGTGTCAATTTAATGTAATTGATGTCAGTCACTGTGAAAAGTGACCTAGGGTAGAAAAGGGTAAATAAATGGGGAAAACTAGATTTATAAAAAAAAATAGGTAGTTGAATTTAGAAATATGAGAGGTAGATTAGAATAGAAGTAGGTGGGCTGAAGGTAGATATAGCTAGGAATAGGAGGGTATGGGTTAGGTCAAATATCAAAGGAGAGAAAATGATGAAATGGAACATGGGAATTGTTTAGGTGAGATAAAATGGATGGTAGGTTAGCGAAATAGTTAGGAAATAGATAAGTAGGTAGAACAATGTGGGTGTGGGGTGGGGGTAGGTAGGGGTGAATAAATGAGTAAAGTAGGTGAAGTAATTGACATTTTTGAGTTTCTTGGATGTAGGAACGACATCAGTTGATGATGTGGGAAATGGTCCCACCATTGTTAGTGGAGATGCGACCCAATGTCATAGAGGATGAGTGGATGCACATGCTAGATGTTGGATTGGTTGGGATTATGCCGTACTGTCGGATCTAACGGGATCATAGTCTCATGGTCACTCTCATCGATAGATGGGATGCAATGACCAATACATTTCCACCTACCCACTGGCGAGATGATGATCACACTACAAGGATGTTTATAGGATTATGCGGCTACTGATTGTTGGTGAGCCTGTTTACTCAGTGTCAATAAATGGGGCTTTTGAGGTGATGATTACAATATTTGGGGAGATGGTGAGTGACTTGACTAAGCACAATACCAGTCTTGTTTATGGGGCTTTGTATGTTACACACCCGCAGGAGACACAATTAGCAATACCTAATGATGGTAGTGGTGGGGTGCTATGCACTTCCAGATTCAGAGGGTGGCTGATTTCCCAGAGGATTGATGGGAGTGTTGTGAGATATGATTGAGGATCGGGTCTACTTTGCATGGGCACCTACATATTTAGTACAACTATACATAGGGAGTTGTGGGCTTACCAGAGGATGTGATGCTATAACATCAGTTGTACGTTCCTACTACATTGTTGGGCATACGAGCATATTGTGGTAGTATGGCCACGAGGACTAATCGGGTACTAGATTGGCACCATGGGGGACAAAGGGAAGGTTATAGGAGGTGGGTGGCCTGTAGGTGGTCATCCTCAAGTAGAGGAGGTAGACTCATGATGTAGTATACTACAGAGCGGGAGATGGAGGGCTTGTATGTGATGGACATAGTTTGATGGCCCTATGTCAATTTTCTAAATTTTAGAGGGATGGCTTAGGAGCTACGGGAGTTACAATTATTACGATGGATATAGGGAAGATGTGTGGTGAGCATGAGATGATCCAATTGACAGAGTCTAACACCAGTTTGGATTACAACAAGATGTGTCGACCACCCTTCCCATAATACCATTAGGGATGATGTGGAGAGACCTTTATCTCCACCTCGGCCCATAGACCCCATAGGACAGGAGGAGGGTACCAGTGGATATGAGATTGGACAGATGCAGGGACCACTGTGGCATATATAGACTATGGTGGGTAATGAAGTTACAGGCAACACCACCATGGTCAGGTCAGTCAACCGGACTTAACCATAGTGATGGTTCAGAGGGATGCCCTACATGGACAGGTGATGTGCACTAGGAGTTCAGTTAATAGTGACACAGCTCATGGGTAGTTACTTTGACAGGGCAAGTGACTACATTACAGGGTCAGACTGACTGCTACCCAGCACAGGCACAAGTACAAGTACATGCTCCTGTAGGGATGGTGCACAAGTAGCAAAGCTACAGGTGTAGTTCATTGGTTTACAGGGACACTTGGTAGCCATGCATAGGCACAGGTTGCAGCCTTACAAACCCAGGTAGCTACACAGGTACCAACATAGACATTGAGACATGGTCCCGTAGTACAAGCACTGGACACTAGGACAAGGTCCTCTATTGGTAGGGCAGAGTTCACATGTGGCAATTAGGCTGATGGCACCACCCCAGACCATATCTATGGTGAGGTTCAGGGATGCCCTGAACGAGGCCCTGCTATTACCAGAGACCATCTAGCCACTACAGGTTTTGATGTTCCCTCTTATGCCAAGCACAAGGTGCCCAACAGGAATCTAGTGAGCAGAGCTAGATCTAGGACTCATAGCTCGGGTAGCACAGGGGGTCATTGGCCCCAGAGACAGGGTCAGGGTGAGGTTACCAGCTCTCGTAGACCTGGGCCCAACCGAGGACCAAGAGGAGGAGATGGAGGTCAGGAAGGGGGACTTATAAAGGGTGGAGAGATTATGACAGGGTGATTGACAAAGAGAGAGGAGGTATATATACAGAGTGAGAGTGGAGAAGAGTTTTTTGAGGTGGGGCTGAGATATTTATGAGATTGTATTATGATTATGATTTTGATATATATATTAGATCCAAAAACATTCTGCATGTATATAATATTTTATTGAGATTGTATATGACTATTTTTTGAGACACTTGTATCCATGTGTACATATGTATTGATACACATGACATTCCCCTTTATATAGTTGATGATTATTATTGGATGGTATGATGTGGATCAGGTTTAATTTCCATTGTTATTGTGTATTATCACTAGGTGAGTCATATGTTGAGTTAGGTCATGTAGGCGTGGTTGAGTCTAGGTACAAGCATGATTTCAGGTATAGGCATGATGGAGTCAGGTATAGGCATGGTTTGGTCTAGTCAGGTATAGGCATGGTGGAGTCAGTTATAGGCATAATTTGGTCAGGTATAAGCATGGTGGAGTCTAGGTAATTTCCAAGTTACTGATCTTATGGAAATAATGTGTTGTATGTATGTTGTGTTTAAATTTCCAAGTAATTAATATCATGGAAATATGAAATGATTTAAGTAGAATATGGTTGTGGTGATAAAATAGTAGGTATGTATGTTTTTATGATATATTAATTTCTAAGTTTTTGTGTAAATGGAAACTAACTAGGGTAGAATGTGAACGTAAAGGGGGGAAAATTGGTTAGGGGTAAAAGTGGAAAAGCTAACCTCCAAGGGCCCCATGCCCTCAGAGTGCTACCTACATAGCCCGATGAAAAGGGGCCTCAGGCTGATGTAGTTCTCCCATAAGGTAGGGAAGAATATGATAAGGAAGATGAATGTGTCAGTAGGTTTAAGGAATGATTGAAGTCGAGGTCATTTAGGCATGGTTGAGTTTAGGTCATTTAGGCATGGTTGAGTATGTAGGTTGAATATTGAACATGCATGGTTGAGTTTAGGTTGAATAGGTGTGGGTGATTTTGGTGGGAGAGGAATTCCCAGAATGTAGGTGTCGAAAGTTCTGGTATCTGTGTAGCAGAATCAATAAGTAAGAAAAGAGGTGAATGGTAAGAGGAGACAAAAAGCCACCTAATTGGTAAGAACCATTATGAGTCTATCATACCAAAGATTGGCTTATGAACATAAGACCCTAAAGGCGTTGCATGATTGAATGTTCTAAGGGTTAAGAAAGTCACATGATCATGAAATTTCACATTTGTGGCACATCCCTTGAGTAGGTAGAAGATTAGAAAGGAAATATGATGAGGTGAAATGGGTTATTTTACCATAACCTTGGTGCGAGACAACATGCCTCTTCTGCAAGATACCCAAGACCAAAATAGGCAAGTCCATGATGAAAAAGTTATCTTTTTATTTTTACTTTTTGTTTTATAGACTGATCGATGTAGGAATTCTATGTGGGATGAATAGAATATCTCCTTGAGGTCTTCGTGAAGCTGATCGATGAGGGAAGCTTCAGAATATTTTTATTTTAATTTTTGCAGAAATAATCTTCTTTTTGTGATAGACTATGTACAATAGGGCTAGCTTTTTATAGCTGTCCTTTGAGGGAACAGTCTATTTATAACAACAAGATGGAAAGATAGATGTCCTTTTGGGAGGGAGTCATCTATTTGACAAGAAGTTTGACTTGAGGAGTTTGAATTTGAAAATCATGTGTATTACTTTTGAATTGTTTTTTTTTTGGACTTTTAGGTCATGGACAAGACTATAGGGAAGTATAGGCTTCTTGTATGAAGACAAAACCATAACACATAGAGGTTAGCTATGAAAGAGATGTTTTAAGTGACAAAAAACCATGGGATTCCATCCTGAAAAGGAAAAAAGTATTCATGAGAATCATGCCATGAGTAGAGTCGTGGTACTCATATTTAAGATAAGGCTGAAAGGTGACGTATAATCACATAATTCTGGTTTAGTCGTTGGTCCTTAAAAGAGGTAGATGGAAGGTGAATGTTACTCAAGGGATGAGCATTTAATAGACAGAAGGTGATATAGGACTTGATTCAATAATAGAATGATCGAAGATGCAAGGCATTGAGGGGCTCAGGTTTAGGGTTTACCTTCGAGTGAAGATAAACGATAAGCACCTGATCCATAGGCATGAGTAACAATATAGGGTCCAAGCCAATTAGGAGTGAACTTTCCCATTTACATTTCTCCACTTTTGTTACATGTTGATTTTCCTTCAGGACGAGGTCACCGACCTTGAAGGTTCGTTCTTGGACATTTTTATCATAGGTACGTTTGATAAATTTTTGGTAGATTTGAAGGTGATCAAGAGCATTTAGATGACATTTGTCTAATAACTCAAGCTATGTGCCAAATGGTCATGGAAAAAATCATAATCGTTGAGCATATCTTTGAGTGAGATCTGAAGAGATGGAATTTGGACTTTGAGGGGCAAGACAACCTATGTACTGTAGACCAAAGAGAAAGGTGTGGCAGCAGTTGAGGTGCAGATTACTAGTGTGATAAGCCCATAAGGAAAAAGGAATGTGCGTGTGCCAATCCTTACCAGTATCGTCAACCACTTTCATAAGAATTTTATTTAGGGTTTTGTTAGTCTGATTCAGCTTGGCCATTTATTTGAGGATAATAAGGTGAAGAAAAATTGAGTTGAATGCCGAAGGCATCACAAAGTTTCCATAGGATTTTATTTTTGAATTGTTTTTTGTTATCAGTGATGAGGTAGTGAGGAACACCAAAGTGACAAATGATGTGATGGTTGATGAATTCATATATTTTCTCAGATTTTGTAGAAATAAGAGGTATGTATTCCACCCATTTAGTGTAATATTCGGTAGTGGTAATAATCATTGATGACGTTGGGAAGAATGAGGGTTAATCTCTCCGACAAGAGACTAAACCCCATTGAGAGAAAGGCCAAAGGTCTCGTGCGACCTATAAGGCATGAATAGGGATATGATGAAGATTTTCATGTTGTCTGACACTTCACACAATGCTTGACATAGTCACAAAAATCATGGTTTAGGGTTGGCCAGTAATAGCCAAGGTGAAGGATGCGCTTAGCGACAACTAAGCCACTAAAGTGAACCCCACAAATCCCATCATGAACTTCCTTGATGGTGTATGGAATTTCAAAACTTGTAAGGCATCGTAAGAGGATACCAGTCAAAGCCATGTTTATAGAGAAGACCACCCATGATGACATAGCGAGAGACACTTTTGAGGAAGGCTCATTGTCCATTGTGAGTAAGATCTGGAGGCAAAATTGAAAGGGAAAGGTAGTCAACAAACTGCATATACCAAAGGTCACGTGGGTAAGTTTCAACGTGTCCTATAAAGTTAACCTCTTGGAATAGGTAAGAGGGGGATTGCAACCTTTGTACTATGACAAAGATTTTTGAGTCGAGACGGTGAAGTGGGTATTTGAGAAGCTAAGACAAGCCATGGTGTCCGTAAAGTTATTAGTGGAATGTACGGGGTGGTTTGAAGTTCATAATGGTTAAAGGTAGTCAAAAACATGTCAACGTGATGTTTAAAATTTTGAAGTATCTCATTACGACACTGGTATATACCATTAACTTGGTTCACAAATAGTTGAGAGTTTCCAAAGATATTAATTAATTTAACATCTAAGGCTAAGATGCAGTTTAAAGACCTAACATGAGAACTTCATATTCTATGCAATATTGTTAGTACAATCAAAATCTAGTTTGCAAGATAATGGCATAGGCTCACCATCAAGAGGAATGAGGATAAATCCTGCACCAACCCCATGCTGACATTTGGAACCATCGAAGAATAAGGTTATTTGGTAAATGGTATCGTCTAGGGAGAGGGTAGCGATGGATTCATCAGGGAAGTTCGAAGTTATAATATTGGCTTCCAAAGAGAGGTGTATCTGCGATTTGGTCAGTAATGGTTTAGCCTTTGATAAATTTTTGATGGCTGAATTTGAGATCTAGGTATGCAAGAAGCATGAGCCAACATGTACAACACGTTGATGCTAGTAGGGATTAGCGTACATGTAATGTAAGGTGTTAATATTGGTGATAGCAAAGGTTTTTTTGTTGAGTAGGTAATGGAGAAGTTTATTCGCGACAAATACTAAGGCTAAGTAGAGCTTTTTCAGTGCATGAGTATATCTAGTTTTGTATTCTAAAAGCGTATGATCTTATATAATAAACCACTTGTCTCCCTATGTTGCTCGTCACGATGAGCGAGCATGGCACATTGGTAATAATCAGTAGTAAAAAATGTAAAGGTAAAATGGTTATTCATCCTTAGGTGGAATGAGCACAGGTGGTTGGAGGAGGTATTATTTTAAGGTGTTGAAGGCTTTGTGGTATTCATCATCCCATTTGAAGAAGATATCCTTTTTTAGAAGATGATGAAATTGATAACAACATTCAGAAAGCTAAGAAATAAAGCAACAAATAGATTACAACTTACCTTGCAAACTATGGAGTTGACAAAGGTTAGTAGGTTGAGTCATCTCAAGAATAGCCTTGATTTTAGTGGGATCAACTTCAATGCCATGTAAAGAAATGATAAAACTAAGGAGCTTGCCTAAGAGAAAAATGGAGACAAACTTCTTAGGTTGAAGGTGAACTTAGTATTTGATGAGACGGTCAAAGACAACCTTAAGGATGGTAAGGTGTTCAACCCGATGTTTAGATTTGGCAAGAAGATCATCAACGTAATTTTCCAATATACTATGCATGATGTCATGAAAGATATAAGTCATAGCCCACTGATATGTAGCACCAACATTTTTAAGGCCAAAGGGCATGACACGATAGCAGAAGGTTCCCCAAGGAGTGATGAAGGTAGTTTTGTGTTGATCTTCCGGGGTGAGTAATATTTGGTTATAACCCGAGAAATTGTCCATGAGTGATAGAATCTCATGGTCAGCGGTGAGATTAACTAGTTGGTCAATACTAGGTAGAGGAAAGTCATCTTTGGGGAAAACTAAGTGAAGGTTGTGGAAGTCCATGCAAATGTGGAGTCCCCCTGTTACTTTTGTGACAAGAACAATGTTAGAGATCCATTAGGGATAATCAATGGGTAGAATGAAGGAAACCGAAAGGAGGCACTAGAGTTCTTCTTTGATAAGAAGGGAAATGCGAGGATGCATTTTTCATAGCTTCTGTTTCATGGGGTTAACATCAGGAATGGTTATGATATTGTGGGCCAAAATGTTTGGGTCAATACCAGGAATATCAGCGTAGGACCAAGAAAAAGCATTGTTATGATCCCGAAGAAAAGAAGTGACAACTTCCTGTTCAACAACATCTAAATATTAGCCTATTTTAGAATGTGCGGGTCGACCTGAGTGTGAATGTTGATTTTGATGGTCGATTCATTCAACATGGTTTGCATCTCAGAAGGTAATTACTGGTGAATATAAGAATCTTCCGCACCAAGGTAGGTGAGAATAGACTCATCATCCTGACATTGAATGACATTAATAGAAGGCATATTGTTATCGATCACATCAGGATACAAGAAGGGAAGAGAAGAGGGAGCCTTACCATCACGCTGATAAGTTAGAGGTCCTAAGGAAATGGTGTTCACAATTTTTTTAGGAGGAATGGATTCTAGATCCATAGACTCTATAGGTGAAGGTGGTGATGTAGGTGAATGGGGTGGGGGATATTTATCGTCCTGAATGAGTTCGACTCGGGCCTTCTTGGAAGGTGGTTTAGCTAATCCAATACCACTATGGTATTTATGTATACAAGTGGTGAAAGGAATGACAATATGATGAACTTGTTCATAGAAACCAAAGCCAAAGCCCTTCCAAGCACAATGACAGAGGAAGGTGTGGGCAAAGCATCGGTTGGTGAGAGATTGAATGTCAGAGGAAAATGGTTGAGTTTGGGAAGGTGGCTCAGGTGAGTAGGTAGAAACATCAAGTCCCCCATATGTTAAGTTGGTGTGACAGTGGGTAGGCCCATAGGGGAAAACTTCACCTATGCGGTGATCATAGTGAGGATGTTGATGAAGGTTACCATACTCTTAAGAAGTAAGGAATGTGTCAATGTTATAAAGGTGGTACTCCCCCAGAGTGAGGCATTGAAAAAAACCTTCTAAGGGATCAGTAGCTGGTATGTGGGTAGCAAAAATGGATGAATCACTAGACAACAAGGAAGAAGAAGCAGTGTGTAGTCATTTTTACCCATCTACTAAATTCTAACCCCATGTGTGTCACCTTATCACCTAGCAGGTGCTGGGTGCTCACCCGAGGTATGAGTGGGTGCCGAGCCCCTCCTTTATGTGAGCATTATGAGAATATCTTGCCATTTTTAGAGGATTAGTTGCAGAGAAGTGAATATTCATGTAAAAGCACAACATGAGCTATCATATCCTTATACCCAATCATTTGATAACAAGAGAAAAATCATGACATGAAATACAAAGAACAAATCTACCATAAAATATAAGGAAATAATAGTAGGGTTTGTACCCCTGAAGCAGATATTCAGAACAAAGCCATATATTTATATTGACCATAGTCTCAACAACCACTTTACATTCAAAAGGGTCATATTAGACCAAATGTATCAAGACATAGATCCAACCCACATATAAGAGGTCCTAGCTATGCTTTCTTTATTACAAAATTTTTATAGACCCATCCCTTAGACACGATAACATTCCTACAGTCCTCTAATGAGAACTCTAACTCCTAGGGCTTCCTAGTATTTTCTGTAGAGTTTTGCTCTCTTCATACTATATGTCCTCCATCTATGTCTTCCTCGGTGTGTCTTCTTTTCTTGCAAGCATCCCTCTTTATAGCACTAACACCTACCGCCATGCCTTTTCTTAGGAGTAGATCAGATGCCAAGTGTCCATGCGGTCCTTCAATGGTGCATGCTCATTCTGTTCTAAGCTCTCCACTTTCTATAATGATGTCTTCCTAGGAATATTCCATGCATGGAATATTCTTTCTTTGACCACCAAGTCTCTAGGATGACACCTTATCCACTTGGCATGCCTAGTCGGGTCACATTTTTCCTCAAGTGCCCTTAGAACGCTGAATATGGCTAAGTCTTTAGACCTTGTGTACTACCTTACACACGCACCCTAGTTTCTCCTAAACCCTTCATAAAACCTTGTCCTGTGCGCTTCTCCCCATGTTCCTTTCTTCCTATTGGATCCATGTGCTCACGCACCCTTTTGTACTTAGCCAATATTTTGAGACCTAACATCACGCCACACTAAGCTTATTCTCTGTCCTCAGAAACATATTGCTCCTTAAAAGAATAAAAAATGGTGGGATATGGACAATTTGAATGAAGATTTAAAGAATGGAAGAATGAAGTATAAAAGAAATGAAAGAATCAAAGATCTTTCTACTACTGCAATAGGAGTGGGAACTCTTTCCTTATTGTCGCCTCGATCTTTTCCCAGGCATCCACTTCACCCTGCGCCTGTTGAAGTAGGTCACCCACTAGGGCGCTTACCTCCTCAAAACTTAGTTCACTGACCTTAGCATTCATCATATCTACAATCCCTTCGAGTTTTTTGCTAAGGTCGTCTAGCACATCCATTCTATGGGTGATCTAGGGATACAAATCCTTAAGCTAGTTCTTGATTGAACCTCACAAGGTTTCGATTGCCTCCATCTTATTTTCAACCTTGGCTAGGATCTTATCCCACTATGCCTTGTTCCCCTTTTTCTTCTCTTGGTATTCCTTCAGACCCGCCTCATGTGTAACAACTAGTATGCTTACCACCCTGTCTTTGTTAGCGTAGTTATCATACATGGCCTCAACCATCCACGCGGTGGTCTGTACAATGGCAAGGAGATCAGAATATCATGTCACTATCTCTCTAATCTTCTACTTCTCTTCCTCCTTTTGGTGTGCCAATGCCTCTTTTGTTGGTTCTATCTTCTTCACTCAAGGGTTCTACATAAGGTGCAACTTTTCCATCTGTCAACTGGATGATCATGTGCTCCTCTTTGTTCTCAAAATAGATGTAACCCTTATTGAAGTGTAAATCAGATTTTTTCACATAACACCAAGGGCACCCAAGTAAAGTTGGAAAACTATCTGCTTCAGCAAGTGCCAAGACCTCAAAGTCCCCAGTAAACTTGTCCCCTTGTATAGTAATAGTGTCATCCTTCAAAACTCCAATGGGCATGGCTTTAGTTCTGTTCGCCATTTACAACATGTTTGAAGATGGTTTTAATGGTGGTCTCCCCATCTAATTCCACATGTCCAAGATGAGTACATTCACCTCTGCACTTGTGTCAATTAATATATTACTCAACAACCAACCATCAATAACTGCATTCAAAGTGATTTCTTTGTCATAATCAAGATTGTGAGCAGGTAAGTTTGCATGTAATATCTATCTCTCATGCTCAACACCTACGAGCGGTATCTTCTCCCTTAAACATTCCCCTAACAGGAATGATGTTTTCTTGGTGCATTAACTTACAAACCTCCATTAAGTCATCAACATCTTTCTGAGGAAGCTCTACTGCATTTTTTCCTACTCTAATTTTTGTGACTATTCTTTCAAGAATTGTATCTCACCCTGCAAACATCTAATAACCTCCATATTTTCCTAATAAACCTCCTTCTGATGAACATGATCTGGATACTTTGAATGCAGTACCTCTTTTTTTGTAATGAAAATTTTATGCTTCAGAGTCTCACGTGTGAGCTCAACCTCAGCGCGTGTAGTAATCAACATAGGTATTGTCTCAGGATTAGAAGCTAACTTTGAAATTCACTGATCTTCCATAGCGCGTTGTACTCTAACCATTCCTGTGCCCTTATCTTCTTTGTGATGCTTGCTCATATTCTCATACAAATCTAGGCATTCCTCAAACTTGTGACCCTTTCTGTAGTAGGAGAAAATAATCTTTTGAGGTCATTCATGTTTATAATCATCAGGGGACCTGCATATATAACATGTTCATTGGGTAAATTCACCTCTTCCACCATGGTGAACTCAGCCTTTGAATCCTCTATGGTAACCTCTACCTATACCACGTCCATCAGAGAGACCTTTATTGTGATTATGATTATGATTTTCACCTTGTTGCTTGGAATTATTTTACAACAATGGTCTGGACATACACCAATATCAATGGCATCATGAATATGATAAATCAATCTACAGTTCTTTGTATCATGTGTGGTCGACTTAAAAATGTTATAATAACAAGACACATTCTTCCTTATCGCACGTATTACAGCAAGGGGAACCTACTTGAATCATGATCTAAATGATAGATCTCACAATCTAGTAACATGGCGCACACCGATTTATGAGGGAAACTATCCTTGGTATGTACTTCCACCTCATAATTCATACACCAAATACTAATGCGTGTCTCATGGGTTGAATTAGATCATAATTTCTCTAACTATTTTACCATAGATGTAATATAAGATTCCAAAAATAGGTTAACTCCAGTATCTATGCTCCCAACTTTCTCAGTGCACAGAGCTTCCTCAAGATCCTCAAGTGGATATATAAAAGTCTTGTGTGAGAGCACCCTCTTGAAAGGTTTGATCAAGCCTCCAACAAATCATTAAGTATGCTGACTGGGGTGAATATCATAACACAATTTCGATAGAAACATTTTAAATTGTGCATCATACTCCCTTACACTCTTATTCATGACCCGCTTAATATCCTTCATCACACTGATGATCTTCTTGTTCAAACTCAGGTATATGGAACTCTGCTAAGAAAGAATCACGCAATGTGGTATATTCTACACAAGTCCTATTCAGATCATACTTCTTGTACCAACTACGCAGTGTGCCCTTGCAAAGTAGTAGCAAAATGACTTACCTTACACTCAGGAGTTGTAATCCCCTTAGCTTGCTAAATTATCTCTCAAACATGTACATTGCTCATATGAATCTTCAATTCCTTTGTATTCTAGTAGGTGAAACAGACATATCGAAATAAAAATTACTAGGGTTGGTACGGGTCATGCCCACCTAAATCCTGGACCTGTATTACCTCCAATATGCATTACTTCAAAACCTTCTAGAATCACTAGATCCACTAGATCCTAAACCACCTGATCCTCCTGATCCCCCTCCTATAGTGTGCACCAAACTATAGGATTTTCTTCCTTGTGTCCAAATAGTTGTGCTAAACTGAATTCCCACGGTCTGTTAAGTTGTGCTACTCCCAAATGTGTTGCCAATGTTCTGTGCACCCACATTCTATGCAGATGACGCGCTAGAAATATACCTCCAACCGGACCCACAAATAAAAAAGATGACATCTGCACTATCATAGATGATTATGTTATCTAATTAACTCCTAAACTTAATGGGGAATGAAATATACCTCTCGCTATTGAAGAACCTACACTATCCTGATTCTCAATAACTATCTCAGAAATTGGAACACCAAGCGCAAGGGCTAGGTTTCCAGGTGGGATCTAGATGCGTGCCCGTGGTCCTTAGTCTTTCCTCAGACACGATATTATATCAATCCAAAGAGGGTTCTCTACTATTCTATCTTAATTGGGGGAGTTCTAGATGCTTCTAGCTCCACGTCTTCCATGTGAGCTCCAAATCCTTCACGAGCCATATCTCTTCGTAATACCATTCATTTCAACATCACTGCTTCACCAAGTCCCTCTCATGCGCTTCATTAAAATTAATCTGTCTTTCTTCTATCTACCTCTTTGCCACTAAGTTTTCCATATTACTCCACGCCTACTCTTACTGACGTGCGTGGTGGGATTTAGCTAGCCATAGGTCAAACCTTTGAATCCAAAGTTATGATCAGGATATTAATCGCTAAATGGATATCATGCAAATAAGATCCTATGGGTTCGTGAAATAACTAGAACTCAAAAAACTCTAGACAAGAATAATTAGAACCAACGTACTCTAAGGTTTAACTCTGTAAAACACCACTCCACCAATGATCTACAACACGCGTCCAAGTCAGATCGACATCATGAAAATTCTGGTAGTCTTCCTGCGTCCAAATAAGTTCTCTATACCTCCAATTCCTCTTTGATGTGTATGCTACTAGTCACTCGTACAACTCTATAGGGAAATAGGAAAAGAGTGTCTCATAGAGCTCATGATACATATTCTATTCAACCTACGCGTGTGCATCGAATTCATGTCTAGTGTTAAATCTACGAGCAAATGCTTCCTCTAAATTCTCTACCCAATCCTCAATAATCACCAAAGTCAATTGGTACATCTTCATCATGCAACATCCTTGCAAATATGTTGAAAATATGTCCCAAAAATGGAACCAAAATGTAGTCTTTTATTTTACCAAACAACCCAAGGCATGTTGGCACATCACTCAGACAGATCTGAGCACTCACCTGAAGTGGGTAAGGATACTAGGTCCCTCTTTTATGGAAGATTTTTCAAGGTGTTATCATGATCACACAAGTGTTCCAGATCCATAACAAGTAATCAATTATAGATTAAAACATAAACTAGATATAGATCATAACCATATGCAAGAATGATTAACCAAGAACTAAGATCAGATCTATCATGTAAGATCCAATAACAGATGAATCAAAAACCAATATCCAACCACATAGATCCATTGTATTAATCACTGTAACACACAGAAACTGAATACATACATACGAGTATCGCCATAAGTCATGCACGCTCATAAACTAGTAGCATAACTCTATTACAATACATGCTCAAGATATCCCATTTTGTACAAATCAATACATATTTATAAGTAGTGGGGACTTTCCCTTCACTACTCATGCATTCTCCAAAAATATCCCACATGCTAGAAATATCCATGCGTGTGTTACAATCCAACTACAAGAGCATGCAAGCTTCTTAATAATAGATTATATTCTAATATAAACTATAGATCTAATCCTACTAATAGCTTTAACCCTACATGACATTTTAACTTCCTTTGCATGAGATCTATCTCAAAATAGACTTTTTTTGAACTGCAAGTCTTCATGTTCTATCCTTATCTCCAAAAAATTTCTTGGTTGCTACTCCAACTCTCTATCTTTCCAATCTTGATCATGGCTCAAAATGTGGCTAAGTATGGGATGCAATTTTTTTGGGCATGAGCCTTCATGTGTTTTCTATCTTACTTCCATGCCTAACTCTTGCGCATCAAAACCATTCACGCTACTTGTACTTAGTATCTTTTAGGGGTCCAATTATTACATTATGTAATCTGCACAACATAATCTATAATATTCAACATTTATTTTGTGGATCTATAATTTATTAATTATACATTCCTTATAATTCCCAACATTATGAAAGTTAAGAAAACCATCTTGATTCGAGTTCGTATGCAAAAGTTATAGACATTTTAAGAATGCTTTGGAGTCTTCCTAGAATGCTCCAACTCACTTTGGAGTTCCTCCAACTTGCTTTGGATTTTCCCCAAATTTATTTGGAGTTCCTCCAACTCACTTCAGACTTCCCCAACTCACTTCGGAGTCTCTTTGAAATGTTTCAGAGTCTCTTTGAGAATGCTTCATAGTTTATTATTATAGCTTCGAAGTTGGATATTAGAGCTCTAAGGATGAATACTAGAGTTGTACAAATGATCATAACTCTAAGGGTGACATTGTTATCTATTTTTGGAATTCATTCTAAAAATAGATATTTCTATAATTTTTTTATTATTTATAAAATAAAGAATAATAAATATTCATTTTGATTCTCAAGAAAATAATAGAATTATATTGTTAGTTAGATTTAGATAAGCTTTCTCCATATTTTGTTGAGATTGATGCTTTTAGGATAGATTGATATCTTAGTTAATAAATATGTATGCCTTAGGATAAGGAGTGGGTTGAAAGTATGTAATTATAAATGCAAACTCCCACACCTTTGAATGTAATATTCATTTTTCTAATTAATTCAATATGAGATTTTATTCCATCCATATGTAAATAATGTAGACTCAAATCCTCTTCTGATGAATGAGTTGACCACTCATTCCAAGGAAGATGGACTTATATTTTTATTTTTATTTTCCATTTTGTAATTATATTTTTGTTTTATTTTAACTTGTGTCATGTAATTATTATTTTTATATACAATTTGTTGTAAACCTGTAGGTGTTTTATGTGTTTTGTTTCCTTTATTTTCAATTCAACAATTTCCTTTTATGCAAGTTTGTTTCCTTTTATACAAGTTTGTTTTCCTTTCAAGCAAGTGTGATTTTAATTCCTGCAAGTGTGCTCTTTAATTACATGCAAAGTGTGTTTCAATTTCTATAAAGTGTGTTGACATTTATGTAAGTGTGGATTTGGTTTAAGGGACCATTGCCAAATATTTCTTTCTCCTTTTGCATACAACCTTCGGACACCACCCCTGGATTGACATTCTTTAATGAAGAATATTGAAATACCTCATCAAAGTCTACATAAAAAATAGCCAAAATATTTAGCCTCCAGAATATATAGGGTAGGGGCAATGGGGAAACCCTGACGAATAGACCAAAATAGACCAAATTTCTTCAAGATTCAACCATTGATGATAAGGTGATAAAAGGCATCATAAAAATTCATTGGAAGTGACGTAAGGAACTAGGGGCAAATCCCAAGGCTTCAAGCATGGACAAAATGAAGGGTCATCCAATCCAATCATATGCTTTCTCAAAAAAATTTAATGAAAAGGGTTTACTGATTGGAGTGACGAGCTCATTTCATTGTGTCCCAGACAACGATGATGTTGTCAAGAATGTAACAAATTTTAATGAACCCCAATTGTTTTGGCATGATGATGACATGGAGAAAATGGAAAATTTGAAGGCCTAAGGCCTTAGCAATGATCTTGAAAGATACATTGAGAAGAGTGATAGGATGTCAGTTACAAATTTTTGTAGGGTCTTCCTACTTAGGAATGAATTTGATGTTCCCTTTGTTAATATCTGACCCTAAAGACTGCATATGAACACACTTCAAATAACCTAATGGAGGTCAGGACCAACTTAATCCCACAAAGCTTTATAGAATTCATTGGAAAATCCATCACACCCCATGGATTTGTCATTGAAATTTTGCATTGTCACTTCATGCAGGTCTTTAATGGAAACAATATATCACAAGTAATTTTATGAGCAAGGGGACCCTATAGGGGACAATTTGTAAACATTGTTCTAACACTGCAAGGTGCTTCATAGGGGGAGCCCGAGTTTTAAATAGCTTCTTGGAGTGCCTAACAAAATCTTGGAGCATGTCTTGAGTTTTAGTGAAATGAAGGCCATTTTCTTGGTTGGATTTTATTTTCCATGAAAAAATCTTAGCTTTAAGCATTTGAAAAAATTCCTTTGAAACTTTATTGCCAACTATGAGCTAGAGCATTTGGGCTAGAATTTTGGCACCCCATGGATTGTAGTTTTTTGCAATGTGAATCTTATGCATGAGCTCAATCACCTACAATTGAAGCATCTCAAAGAAAGGATTTCCTTTAATATCATCAATACTCAATTGAGCACGAAAGAGGTGGTAGAGTAGGAGCAACACCTGATCCGATCCAGCTAGCGCCATGAGTGTAAGTTTTCATTTTATTATTATTTACTTATTTTCTGAGAAAGATCAAAATCAAGATTTTCATAATAATTAAAAATATAATTTGTCTTTCTTTTAGATTTTAATTTTAATCCTAATTAGTGTTTTATAACATTCATGATAATGATAATTATTTTTATTATATATTTTCAATTATAATGTTTGACAAATTCCTCACACAATTTCAATTATTGGACCCCTTCGTAAACTCTTTATAGGTTCATCCAGACGTTTACTTGGTCTATGAGTTGTATTCTACTCTCAATTTAAAAAATTAACATGTTTTCCCCGACATTCTCTTTACTTGGGTCTTTAAAATAAAATATTTATTTCACACTCACCACTAAGTTCCCTCTCATGATATTTTTGATGAGCTCTTCAATCAACCCCTCTTTACAATCTTTGAATTATATGTTGCCATTAGTCCTTGTAACACCCAATGTTATAACAACTCTATATTTAAGGGATTTTTTTTGTTAAAAACAAACCCCTTAACCCCATTACATGCTTTCAATGATTTTATAATTCAACAATAATAATCCAGCAAGTAATCTAGTTTACAATCCATCTGATAACATCAAAACCATGAGCAATTGTAAAGGTCAATTAGATCTACTCGATCCCCTTTACCATTACTCTTTCGAGTATGCATATCTTGTATGTAATTGGTAAACCTATTCATTTTAGATTTGTGAAATGATGCAATTCCTAAGTGTCTACCTAAAAATCAGCTTGCTCAGTTTCAACCATAATCTCACACTAATATATAGGAACTTGGTGAACTGATAGAGTATTTAAATAGTACACTACTTAAGCCAAAGATTTCAATCTATGCTTTGCATGCTTAGTTTCGCAACCACACATAAGTCAAAAAAAAATTTCCCATCACCACACAATCATCCCATACAATTATTTGGATCACACCTTAGTAGTTAAATGACTTAGGCTTACATATTAAGAAGTCCTAAAATCTAGGTCTCACCCTTCATCTTGATTGTATGCTAAAAGTACCAGCTTAGGACACTTATGGGGAACATAATGATTAATTTTAGCTCCCGCAAAGACGTAATCACGACCCTTCTCATAGCCATCCTAAGATGGTATCGTTAGAGTATAACCAACTTGAAGTGTGGGTCTTAAATTCATGTCTGCTTGATATTTAAGACAATCATAAGGTAGGTTTACCATTAAGAGTTTAAGTAAGGTTATATGATTAAAGACAAGTCATTAATAACACGTTAATTATTGTCATTCTAAGTTTCCAAACTCAAAGTGTCACTTTACAACTTCCATTGTTAGGACTAGTTTAGTTTAATCATTTCATTAAGATTGGGTAATCATCCCAATCTTTCCTAGATAATTTCATGTTTTTACCTTTTCATTATCTAACGTTAAGTACCTCTTTGAAAAGATATATATACTTCTTAAGCATTGAATAAGTTTTATCATCAAAAATAACTCAAATGGTTTCATTCACATTCCAAATTAATAATTGATTAAAGGTATTGTACTTTTGTACTTTGTCATCATTATGTCATTAAACAAGTTATTGTCATGAAGGTACAACTAGTCATCCATGTACTACTCAGTTGTACTACATAATAAACCCATTATTTACTTAAATTTTTTTTGATCAAGTCAAACAAATATACTTATTTCACGACTGTTTTTGCTCAAAATTGTACCCTAGATATGATCACAAAAGATCAATAATTCTGAGACAACATAGGATTGTCTCCTAGTGTGGGACATGCAAATCGAGACAGACCTACAAAGAATGTTGGTTCATCTACCTATCCTAATGATAAAAATACTCCTACATATGAAATCAAATCTATCTAAGCCTAATCTAAGCACTCATGGGGACTAGGGAGAGAGAGATGCATGTAAATAAAATCCTAAGCTACGAAGAGGTGATAGCACCAAGAAAACGGGGATCAATCTCCATGAGGGAGAAATGAGAAGGAAATGAATGAAGGAGATGGAAGAAAAGTGTGTCACAATACCAAAACAATCGAATCTACTCATTTCACACATTGCAGAACATAAGGAAAAGGAAACCTACAAGTATAACTCATACACAACATAAAATGAGAGAACATAAAGGTAAGAGACACAACCAAGTGAAAGAAAAGGGAAAAGAAGAGTCAAAATTTCTAGATATAATTTCTCTAGAGTATACAGAGTCTGTTACATCCATTTGGGAGGCATTTAGAGTGTGGCAAGTTCCAAAACATAAGTCTGCAACTTAATTTGTTTGGGACACCATTTTGGCATGGTGTCTTTGCGAAAATGGAGAAGGATTACATTAAAATAAAAATGAGTTGTATATATAGAAGAAGAAGAGGGAAGAGAAGAAATTCAAAATTAAGGATTCCATCCACTTCTTCAACCACCCAGGACCAATAAACATTCAATTTTGCAGATCCAACAGGGGCACCATCAATGTTTTGCAGAGCTTATACCCAAAAACAACCACTAGATCATTTTTTACAATTACGTATTAATAAAATACATTTTTGTGACTCAAACATACTCCCATCATGTAGTAATTTCCAAACCCTTTCCAACTATATACTTTTTTTCTTATTTGGTGTCTTGGATTAAACGTTATGACCATTTGAAGTTTCCCATGCCATCCGCACATTCGACGGCCACGGGGCCGTCAAATTTAACCTCAAGTTCACGCTTGTTGACATGTCAACTTCACATTAGATCTTGAAGCCTCCCTTTTTGATTTGATAAATTTGAGGAACCCGCAGAAAATATGGATCCGTGGAAAAGAAGGAATCCGTAGAAAATAGGGATCTGTGGAAAAAAAGGAACACGCGGAAAACAGGGATCCAAAAAAATAAGGAACCCCGCGGATTTTAAGTATCCACGGAAAAAGATGAACCCAAAAATTTTAAGGATCTAAAAAAAAAGGGTAATACATAGATTTTAAGGATCCACGGGAAAAGGGGAACCCATGGATTTTAAGGATCAACAGAAAAAGGGGAGCCCACAAATTTTAAGGATCCGCGAAAAAAGGGGAACCCGCAAATTTTAAGGATCCATATAAAAAGAGGAAGATGTGAATTTTAAGGATCTGCAGAAAAAGTGGAAGATGAGAAAAATAGGGAAATGAATAAAAGAGAAAAAAGGGAAAAAGAAGAGAAAGATGATAAAATCTCTCATTTTTGAATGAAGTTGTCTAAATAAACATGAGTGTTTGTTTGAAAATATTTTGGTGACATCTTGGGGGACATCTTACTTGTAGATGATGTAGACCAATAGCCTTGAAGCATCCATTGGGCATGGAGTCAACATGAAAATTGATCTCAAAAATTTGATTATGTCCCTGAACTTGCATAACTCATCACCAAGTTGAATTCGATCTCTTGAAGCTTTGAATGAATTTTGAAAAAATGACCCAAAAACTTTTGCTTTTCACCATGAAAATTGATTTGATATGGATTGCGCAACATCAATAATGGGGCCACAAAAAATATGTATAAACATGAAAAATCATACATGCTCCAAGAGGAAACATGCAGGGTGTGCACCAACACTTGTTTTACAATAAGAAAACCTATACTAACCCACTCTAACCAAAGGAAAATGAATCTAAACAAAACCATCAATTTTTTGGGAGAAATAGCTTCCCTTCCTTACAAAAATTGACCACGTGATTAGTTTGACAGTAAACACATTCTTTAATGAGAGTGGAAAACTATCTTGAAACTAATTTTCCACCTCATTCTTCAAAGGATTGGCTGAAAATAGAAATAATACCTCCTCATTCTTATTTTTATTTGGTTAGAGGTGTTACAACTAACCTTTGGAACATTGAAGCTCTTCCTCATGCTCCGAAGTAAGCATGACTGGTGGAAACTCTCTTTGTGGCTCTAGTCTAGCCATATATTTTATTGGGCAAGGCATGACCCTTTGAATATTCCCATCCTCTTTATTCTTAGCTCTAAGGATGAAGCTAATTGAGTCACCTTCCTCCTCATTGAGGATGTTTGCAAACTGATTTAGACTTGGTATTTCTTGCTCTTGTGAAAACATTTTTTTTCCACTAAAGGGTGCTAAAATCCTCCCTCTTCATCCTTTGCCCTAGTATAATTTTCCACTAAAAGTGAAGCAAGTTCCAAACATGCTAAGTAATGAAGATCATTGCATTGAAATGAATCATCTTTCTTACTTTGAATACATTCTTCCTCAAGGCCTTGAATGTCGATAGTGTTCAAAAACACTTTCTCTTCCGCTCTAATTCCAATCTGATTGTCCTCTACATCTTCCTGCTCTGTTTTGGTGTTCAAATCCTTTTTTGGCATGGTGTTCACATTCTCATCCTCCTAATCTGAATCATACCAATCATCCACTAATATATAATTGTCATCCTTCGTACAATTGATTGGAGGAGAGGCATAAACAAGGGGCTTCTGATTTGTTGCATGATTGGGAAGAGATGGTTGGTGATTAAGAAATTTGATTTGATCAATTGGAGAAGCCAAATGATCCTCCAAAACATACCCCCTATTTTTTTGATCTGCCCTCTCCAAAAAAATTGCATGATTTTACATAAAAACTTGTTGTTAGGAATGTTGTATGGGATTCTCCTTCTCTCCATGCAAGTAGCAAGATTCCCATTCAACCAACATTGTAGGATAAGTTGGTTTAGTGAGTGTTAGGCAGAAGGTAAGGACAACATGTGGAATACCAAAACTTCTAAAAACATTAGTGCAAGGTTTAGTGAAGTTGGGTAATGCCCTGGGTAGAGATGGGAGGGATTTTTGCAAAGCATAAGGGGTGTTTTGGGCATGATAAACTTGTGGAGGATCAAATGAAGGACATGGAAGAAAAGGATCTTCTTGATTTTGGAAAGGAATAATGGATTATTCATTTTTAACATAAGGGGAAAGAAATTTTTGATATGGGGAGGGAAGAATGGAAGCAATGTGGATGGGTTTCCTTTGTCCATCCTGAATGATCAACACCAAAGGACCTCAAATAACACAAGAGTGCCATGCCTTGTGAGGGTCTTAAATATTGAGGAATTCCATGCCAAGTCCTTGTAAATTTAATGTTTAAATCATAGATAAACTCCATTGGAGCCCGTTGAATTTTGTTGAGGTGTTCCATGAGAGAAATAACATCTATATTCTCCTTGAACCAGTTGTGTAGTTGTTCTCCTAGTTGATAACATGTGGAAATGAATTGTGAAGCCAAACCATTGTACTAATCCCTTGTTTTACCTCTAAAGTATGAAACAAGAAGTTTGAGGAAAATATTCTCTTCTATTATATTATGGATGGCACAATGGTTTACTATATCTTGAATGTGATCAATAAGAGATTGATCTCCATTTCCATGGAAAAAGAGGTAAGTTTTTAGGGTTGTTTTGGGGATATTGTCCTACTACTACAAATAAAGGGCGCTTGAATTAAAATGAGAGAATGAAAGATCTCTTTGGAGAGCCATGAATGAGGTGGAAACATGAAAATGAGTGGAAAGATGGAAGGGATGGTCAATATACTCATAAAATGGGTTTATTTGAACAATGGAGTCATCATATGTGTTGAGAACTGCTTCTAAAGGATAAATACCACCAAGAACACATCAACCTTATTGGTATGGAGTTCTAACACTCTTCAAACTTGTCCCACATGGCGTGCGAGAAGTGTTGTCACTCAAAATTGCACATTAGATATGATCATGAAAGATCAAGAATTATGAGGCAATATGGGACTGTCTCCAAGTGTGGGACTTGCAAATCGAGATATAAATCTAGAGAAGGCTAGTTCCTCTACCTGTCCTACTACTAAAAATACTCCTAAAACTAAAAGTAAAACTATCTAAGCATAATCTAAGCATTCATAGGGACTAGGGAGACACCAAGAAAAGGGGGATCAATCTCCATGAGGGAGAAATGAGAAGAAAATCAAGGAGGGAGAGGGCAGAAAAGTGTCCCACAGTCCCAAAACAATCAAATATACTCATTTCACACAATTCAGAACACAAGGAGAAAGAAAACCTGCAAGTATAACTCATACACAACATAAAATGAGAGAACATAAAGGTAAGATACACAACCAAGTGAAATAAAAGGGAATATAAGAGCCACAATGTCCAAATTTAATTTCTCTAGAGTATACACAATCTTTTCCATCCATTTGAGAGGCATTGAAAGAAATACAAGTTCCAAAACACATATCTACAACTTAAATTTATTTACGAGACCATTTTGGCATGGTGCCCTAGCAAAAATGGAGAAGGATTACATTACAATAAAAATGAGCTGCATAGATAGAATAAGAAAAGGGGAGAGAATAATTTTGAAATTAAGGATTCAAGCCACTTCTTCAACTACCTAGGACCAATCAACATTCAAGTTTGTAGACCCAACATGGGTACCATCATTTTTTCGCATATCCTATACCTAAAAAATGAGCACGAGATCATTTTTTACAATTACAGCTCAGTAGAGTACATTTTTTATTGACCCAAAACCTTCTCCCATCATGTATTACTCTCTAATACCTTTCCAATGATATAAATTTTGTCTTATTTGGTATCCTTGATAAAAATTAATTATGACCATTTGAAGTTTCCCATGTTGTCCACATAGTCGACGGCCATAGGGCCATCAAATCTAACCTCAAGGTCATACTTGGTAAGGTGTCAACTCCACATTAGATCTTGGAGCCTCCCTTTTTTATCTGATAAATTTGGGGAACCTGCAGATTTTTAGGATCCGCAGAAAAAGAGGAACCCGCAGAAAACAGGGATCCACGCAAAAGAAGGAACCTGTGGAAAACATGGATCCATAGAAAAGAAGGAACCCGTGGAAAACATGGATCTACAGAAAATAAGGAAACTCATGGATTTTAAGGATCCATTGAAAAAGAGGATTATGCAAATTGTAAGGATCTGCACAAAAATGGAAGCCCTAAGATTTTAAGGATCTGCAGAAAAAGGGGAGCCATCAGATTTTAAGGATCCACAGAAAAAGGGGAACCCATGGATTTTAAGGATCGACAAAAAAGGAAGCGATGAATTTTAAGGATACGTGAAAAAAGTAGAAGATGAGAAAAATAGGAAGATGATAAAAAAAGGGAGATGAAGAAAAGAGGAAGAAGGGAAAAAGAAGAGTAAGATGAGAAAATACCTCATTTTTGAATCAAGTTGTCTAAATAAAGATGAGTGTTTATTTAACAACAATGACTCTTGTACCACTGTCCCAAAACAACATTATTTGTTTACTTCATTAATTTATTCCTTTAAGTGACGATGTCATGATTAACATTGTAATAATTTTCATTTAATAATTCAGATTAAATGTTGTCATAAAGTAAAATTGATTGATCAAGTTCAATTTATTTCACTATCTTTATCATGTACAACTGCTATTAAGAACAATGTAAATCATCATTACAACTCATATGAATTATTCAAATAATAAAGTATTTATTAAACTCATTAAGGATAATTCCTTATTCAAAATGTATTACATAAATTTTAGAATGATTTAATTGGAAAAATACCATTTACAACTTCGCGAAATATCATTTCGCTCAATAAATATTACATATTCCAAATCAACATATATACTAAATTAATGTTTACAAACAGATAATCAATTTATTGCATGATGAGTATGCATGTAAATAGTCCAAATTTATTCCCCGTAATAATTAATCCATCCTTCCATCTGTAAAATAAAAATAATAATGTACATGGTCAGTTCATAGAACTGACATGGATTAA
This sequence comes from Taxus chinensis, assembly GCA_019776745.2. Classification (NCBI taxonomy): domain Eukaryota; kingdom Viridiplantae; phylum Streptophyta; class Pinopsida; order Cupressales; family Taxaceae; genus Taxus; species Taxus chinensis. Next base: position 968,077,681 of record CM034147.1, read on the forward strand.
CATCTCTTTTTCTAGTTATTTCCTTACGAAATAATTGAACATTTACTGTTTGATTTAATGGTATTAGATAATGTATTATGTATTCAATACATGTACATTATAACAAAATGATATAATAAAATCAAACAAGTTCCTATCCTTAACAACTTAAAACATCATAACAATTTGAGCCAAATTCATGTTTATTTAACTTAAAACCTAAAATACATTAAATAGAAAAATCTTCCTTTTTTAGCAAGTACTACAGGAAAGATAATTTACATCCAGAATTGCATTCACATAAATCAATTTGATTGTACTTTTAAAGGTAGGAAGGGAAACAAGTTCTTTTCTCTAGATTCATGATACCCAATGATAGCTAAAGCACATCTTCTTACTGAACAGTCCTAATTATCTTAAAATTATATGGTACATCAATTAATATCACATGCATCTATACTTAGATAACAGTCAAATGTTTATCTCCCAAATGGATGTAAATTATATTCCCTAAAAATGTAAGAAATGAGAAACCTCAACTTACCAAACATAATTGCACTCCTCAATTAACCAATTTATTTTAATATCATGCAATTTCAAACTAAGCCATTCCTTCATGTGTAATAAATATGTATACTCGAGAATGGATTTAAATCAGTCAATAGTTAGCCAATCATTCACATAGATATATAGGATCATCAATTATTTAACAAGACTACCCAACTCCCTACGTAACTACATTTTCTTTAGAGAATCACTTAACTGAAGCCTTTTTAAGTCAATCAAGAGCCCTAAATATTCTTGCTCAAAAACATTACTGAACATAATCTTTTAATATCAACATAATAAATAAATCAATACAAATTTATCCTATTATAAGAAAAGTAAACGAAGAAATGAGGTCCTTAGTTTGAATTAAAAAAAACAATACTATTCTGGTTAAATCCACTCATCCAACTGAGCACCACTACCACTAAAAAACTTCATAGTTTTAACCCAATTCGCTATCCCCATCCCGAGTTAAAAATAAGATACCTAGTTGGGTTTAGTTCCTCAATGAATTCCATTAAAGGAAAAGACAAATCTAAAAAAAAAGGTCAGAGATGGCTTGACATAAAAACCAAGTCGGTCATACATGGTCAAGGGTTTGTGAGTAACCATCACAAAATATCGGTACAACGAGTTGAAAAGATACAGATATAATTCAAATTTTGACTCACATCCGTATCCTAATGAACTAAGTTTCCCCTAGCTTAGAGAAGACTATTTTAAAAACAAAAATCACATTAAGAACTAGGTAATACAGTCTTGGGTTTGTATGGAAGATCCCCAAATAAAGACTAAATTTTAACACACATTTGAGAACTCAAACAAACAATAAAACCCATCGACATGATTGCAAAACATGCAACAAGTAAAAATATGGTAATAATTCATTTATCACACAGTAGATATTTTATTGTTTATAAATGAAATAAACAGAGAAGGAGAAGTAACCCATGCATGTGAAGGGTGACATTTTTTAAACCTTTCCTTCTAAATATTCCAATCCACCAAGCTAATATTCCACAACATTTTTGTTCAACAATACTAAAAAATATGATCCATATCCAAATAATAACAACCCCAAAATCCATGTAGACCAAAAATTAAATAGTGTTGGGTCTTTCATCTATTCTCCACAAATAGCTCAACAAACTACAATATTAAACTTGCATCTACTAACCAATGGAGGTTCGAATGGCTAGAGGGAAAGGCTCTTGAAAAAATAACCAACAATAAAAATGGTTTACCACTTTTGCATAAAGGTAGCTTCTGGAGGAAGCTTCTTGAGTCCTTCGAGATAATTAAATGCTAACAGTTTGGTAGGTGCAACGTAGTGGCCAATTATGTAAATGATCTCTGCCAACTTCCAATTCCCTCCATTTTTCATGGAGTCTGATTAAACAATAATTAAACAACTTGAGTCTTGCATGGGTTGTTTAATAACCATTAACTAATAAAATAAACAATTTCCATTTGATTATGGTTGAATTAATTTGATTTCCAAAAAAAAAAGACCTATGAATATGGTTGAAGGTTCATACAACCTGATCAAAGCCAACCATTACCTTTCAACAATTTAATTACCATTGAAAAGGGAATCTAACCAATCAACAAAATCATATAAGCCAATCACTTCAACATTTCTCATATCACTTTTTAATTAAAATGAGTTTGACATATTTGTTGAAATAATAAAAATGCTCACTCAAATGGTCTTAGGCTAACTTGATGGTTAAAATCAATAATCACCCAATACAAATGGAGTATTGATCGGTCAAAGACAATTTCCAACCAAACAAGTTTAATTAAAATAAATGGTGATCATTCGTTAAATGATAATACATTATGATCATGCTATGAAACAGATTAGTAAATAATCACAATCAAGTAAATTTTACTAACATTTTACTGCATTAAATATACTTAAACCTTTACCTTGACGAAACCAATGCTTAAACTTTTCCCTATTCCAAATGAAGTCCATCTTATCGTTGTACAATCAATGATCATCATAATGTCAAAAGGAGTTAGTAAGCTCATAAAAATTCATCATTATTTTCACATAATGAAATAATGCATTACAACTATATATAAATTCAATCATACTTTGCAAGTCATTACTTCTAACATGTAAGGTGAACTACAATATCAATAACATGTACAAAAAAGAAGCAATATATCCAAACATCAAAATCATCACACTCAGTAAGGTAAGTAAACTCAAACAACCAAGAAAAAAACAAGGCATTAATGTAAAGTATCTCATGAGTGCTTGGTGACAAGCGTCATTACGCGGTTGAATTCTCAACTACGCATAATTACATTTATCCTTTTTAGCGTAAATGTACGTACACCTAGCTGCAACACCATCTAGGTAACGATTCCAATCCCCAAGTCCTCGTGATCCACTTCACGTTAATAACTCTATTTTGCAACAACATGAAATGAAAATGTGGGATGTGGTAGTCCATATGAAAAATCCCGTTGCAGACCACCCACAAAGATTACGTTTTGAACCAGTTTCCACCCCGTCTAGAATTGATCATTATCAAAGCGACATTGATCTAGGATTACAATTATTGGTTTTTCAATTTACCCCTAATATGATGCTTATTTTTGAAAAATTAAATGTTTTAAACAAACATCTTGACATTTCCAAGAATTACTAGACCGGTAGAGCACCAACTCCAAGATGAACTAATTAGTGATATTGTTTAAATTTTACTATACATAATATTTTGTGATTGTAAAAATTTGTAATGCTTTGTACCATATATTTTGTTTTTAATCATGATTACTTGTTAATTATTTTCCGTAGGATTTCCTTTATCTACTGTAACCTATTTTCTATAGCTTACTCAATCGTGTGTCTAAGATTAAACTCTCCAAAACTAATGACTTATTTTTTACGGATTCATTTTCCATAGTACCTTGAAAGCAAAAACATAAACATTACAGCTGAGATTTTTGTAACAATATTTAATTTGTGTATGGCGATTTCTTTTACGTTAATATCATTTAGAACTTATAGTTTCACATTTTTATTTCATTATTCTTGTTGTTCAAATCATGAAGCAAAAATTCATAGCAGTGTTTGTTATTTGTGATTCCTCTAGGACATGCTTATAAGTTAATTTATTGTATTGGACTATTACACATTTCACCTAACACATTTGAAACATTGAAGTTTATGCATCATCCCTATAAATCATTGGGGAGTAATAAGGACATAATAACACATCCATTCCCCCCATATCCCTATAACCTAGATTATTAACCATAAACCCCAAACGGTTTAAATGCTTCGATGGGAGCTTTTGTCCTACACGGGGGGACTCGTGGTAAACGGGCTTATGCATGAGGGATTCCATCTAAACACAATTCCATTGTACAATTGATTCCCTTTCACGTTCTTCTTAGGTACCATGTACCACTTTGCTCTCACGTGTATTAACACCTATCTCATACACCAATGCATATATTGAGAGACGAGATTCTTCCATTTACTGAAAAGTATATCAAAAGGATGCGTATATTGAGAGGTTTAGTATATCGTTCTACCAATATATAAAAATGCACATAATTTTTAGAGTGATAAAATCCAACTCATCCACCTCCAAAACATTTGTATTTGTATTTTTGTGTACATATTTTTTTATATTATGTTGAATTTAAAGCTTTGTCAAAATAAAAAAATAAAAAACCCAAACTACGGGCGTGCGCACATACACACGCGTATATACATAATGAGACCCATTAGAACACACTCATCCATTTACACAATCCACCCTTCATTCCATCCTAGCAATGATGAGGATTATCATAGCTTTGCTGATCAAAGAAAGTATGATGAGGATGTAGATAACCTTATAAACCATAGTGAATATGAAAAAAGTGAAGATCATAAAGCCAAATTCATGTGGCATGCAAATTATTTTCATCATGTACCTTATGTATATACTCCACAAACTCACGACCGAAATCAACTCTTGATTGATCATTTTCACCAAATGAGCTTATAGTCAGCCAATGTGTTTTTGAAAATTAATCCTCATCCATCAACACCTCCGAAGTAAAATCAACCAATCTTTAATTAGGACCCCAAGCCACAAACATATAAACAGGCCCTTGAGCCTTCCCACTTCAATTCTATCCTTGCAATTAAGGATGATATTATAATATTACCAAACAAAAATCAAATTGATCAAGACAAGGAAACATGTTCACATCCCTTTGATCATTATGAGATAGAATACAAACCCTTAATTGGTTCACATGGAGATCGCAATAACACTATTAGTAGTAATAGAGAACATTATTATGACATATACACAAATTCACTTTATGAATTTTCCAATGGTTCGGCTATCATGGACCCATTTTATGACTCACACATCGAATACACCCAATTCATAGGTTGCAACAATCAATACCCAAACATACAAGATCCCTTCTTTAACCCCCCTGAGTGGTATAATATAATTCTAACTCAACCACATATAACCCCTAAATCCATTAAGTGTGGTTATTAAGTTCCAATTCCATATGAACCATCCTCAAACCTTCTCGAGAGGGATAAACTAATCAAGACCACAAAGATCACACATTGATCGACACCAAAATTAGAACTACATTCTTAGAGAGTACCTTACACAATGCTTATAAAAAAACTCCCCATTCAACTTAGGTTTCATTCTTCCTTTTGAATAATAAGTTATATACCCCATTCTACTTTGAATCATCAAAATATCAATCCCAACACTCCAAATATACACATCATGATCAACATCCAAATATCAAATTAGTCACCATCCCACACATCCAAATCAACAATTCAACTACATCATGAATCATAATCTAAATCATCCCCATGCCGATGGGGTGGGAGTGGTGCGGTCAAGTCACTTGGTTGTGTGCTTGCCCACCCAGGTTCAAATCCCCCCAAGGCACGATCCTCCTCGGAGGTGGTTTCGTCGTTAGAGGCATCTTCTTTGCTCATGCTGACACTAGTGGTTACTCCTCGCTACTGACACTGGTGGCTCTCCTCTCGCTACTGACGATGGTGGTTGCTCCTCTCATTGTTGACACTTGCTTCTCCTCTCGCTGCTGACGCTGGTGGCTACTCCACCCACTGTTGATGCTCTCGCTGCTGTCACTGGTGGCTATTCCGCTTACTACTGATTCTAGTGGATGTTCCTCTCACTACTAACGCTGGTGGCTATTCCTCTCGCTCCATTCACTGATAGTTTTCCCACTTGCTGTGGCCATTATCGTTGGTCACTGCATCTTCACTATGGTTTCATGGTTGCTCCAATTAGGTTCCTAAATAGTGGTCCCCTTCATTGTAACCAGGTTGTGGTTCCTCTCAAGAAAAATACTCAATTGTACAAGGATGTAGGTCCTTTCAAACACCCTCAATTTACCCTCAATCCAAAAAAAATCTAAATCATCCCCATTTATTAAATCACAAGACTTGTTCCAATCCACATTCAAAATCCCAAAATATGCAAACCCCACAACATTTAACTATCTCCCAACATCCCAAAAAATGAAAATAATCTACATAACACTTTGCCTTCACCATGTTTAAGGTCATAATCCACAAATATATATATATATATATATATATATATATCTAAAAAATGTTATAAAAATGTTAGATTCCTATAAATGTTTTCTATTCTCACACTTCCATTCACCATAGCCTATCGCTTTCTATGAAATCTTGATCAACTTATTTGCACTCATTGTAAGTCAATAGCTTCTACTACAACTATGTGAGTTTAATCTCTCAATACTTATAAAATCAAAGAATGATTGTCCTTGTTGAGATCCTAAAACTATCTCTTAATTAACAACTTATGAAAAATCTTAGGCATATCGATTGATAATAGCCAATGTCATTTCCATAATCAATTCCATCCCCCCCATCAAGCCACTAGTGATTCTTAACCCCTTGAGAGAAATAAAGAGAGGGGGACATTTTATCAAATAAACAAAAAAATAAAAAAAATATATAGTGAAAAAGAAAAAGAAAAACTACAAATCCATCTCAAAACTCTCTCTCAATCCATGGGTTTCTTTATTATCTCTATCAGTTCTATGGATGCCTGGTCGACGATAGAGTGATGTTGTGACTATAATTAGATCTCCGTCGAGGCTATAAATGTTTGGTTGGTAATTGAGCAATGTATAACTCACCTTCCACACATATTTTAACCACCAACAATCCAAAATCAGTCATTCCTACACATTAGCTAGTTTGTTTTCACTTACTTCCCTTCAAATAGTAATTAACCTTCACAATCACACACACTCGATCTCAATAAGACACAAAACTAGTATGTTGCTCGGTATAATTTAGACCTTTCTTAAACCACTATTTTAGTTCAACTCTTCTTTCATGACCTTTTCCTTCTATCTTATCACTAATTCATAAACACCCCAGTTTCCCACCATTCACCATTCATGATAGTCACATCTTTCTTCAATTGGATTAAACATTTTTAGGAACCTCATTTTGATGAATGGGGACAATACTTTGCTCTCATACTACTTAGCATTCACTGGGGAAATATTTTCCTTGTTCTTCAATAGTCACCTTTCTCTTCTTATGTTGGGGCATCTTACTGCCAAACTTTATCACCGGAGGGGGTATTTTACACAAAATCCTTTGCTCATCAACCTTATGAAAACAAATAAAACCAAACCCATCTATAATCAGTTAGTCAACCAATGTGATCCAAATAATCATCTCACTTGTGAAAAAATCCTATCAATCCTTTGCAGCCATATACTGAAGTGGCTTGTTGATCAACATTTTCAGGTCCCTGCCTTTCCAATCATCCATCCATACCCACGTTTGCAGCAACCTTGCCATAAGATCTGACACAACCTCATCTCATATTCAATATTTATGTAGTGTCCTTCCTCCTTGTATATACCATTAGTCATCACTATTACTATCAATCTCAATCTCCTCTGGGTGCCATTAAAACTATAAAAACCAAAATAGTAAACAGAAAAACATAAAAATGTTATCTTTATTGTTCATTGTACATATTCCTTTCACAATAAAAATAAAAAGAACACACATGCATAGAAAACCATACTAACTCATGTTGCAATAATAAAGGGTCATATCAATGTATCATATGTACACACACACACACACACACACACACACACACACACACACACACACACACACACACACACACACACACACACAAACACATATGTACACACACACACACACACACACACACACACACACACACACACACACACATACGTATATGTACACACACACACACACACATATATGTTTTAAATTTAAGTTGCATACCTATGAGAAAAACAAATAAGGTAAAGGTGAGGAGGAATACCTGTGAAATGAAGGTGGAAGGTAGAGTGCACGCGTTCTAATTTCCCGATCTAGTGTTGATTGCGAGAACTTACTTTTTGCTAGGAGGAACTACCTGTGAATGCAAAACAAGACCATAAGAAGAATATTAAACAATATATGTCAGTGGACTACCTAACGTATGCTAGATTCGGGAAGTGTGATAATCCCTAGATGGTTGTCAATCCACTGTTTAATACAATTTAATGCAAGAAGTAATGTAAAAAATAACATCCTATTGTAGTTGATATGATTTAGGTATCTCATTCAAATACAATAAGCAAATATAATATAACAGGTAAGGTTATTATTAGATATGTAGGTTGTGGATGTAGCCAAGGTGGCTATAATAGGTGAGGATCAAGTTTTGGGTGGTTTTGGGTTATTTGGGTGAAGGTTATGAGGTTTCTGTTACAGGTAGAATTACCAGATACAGAGACTGATGTTGGTCGAGTATGACCGATGCCGATTGAGAGGGAAACCAATGACAATTTTGGTTAACTGACATCGATAGAGGCGGACTGGTAGAAACTCAATAAAATTTGGTTTTGGAGGTTCTTTGTGATTGCACAGAGAATGGAAGAAGGATGGCTAGGTTAGTAAGGATGCTAAGAATACTCAGAGATGTCTAGTGGTTGAATATGGGGAACCCAAAGGTTATGGATGGTCAGATGGGTGGATTGGAAGGGAGGTGAGGATAAGAAAAATGTTAAAGAGAATAGGATTTAAAAGAGAAAGCTAAAGAAATGATGATCTAAGTAACTATGGAATGATGTAGATCGAAATGCACTTACTTGTATTTGCAGATCTGGTGGTTAGATGAGGGTGATAGTTGATCTTTAAAACTGGTGGTCAGTGTTGCGACAATGCTTCCTAGAATGCTACTATGAATGCCAATGTCTTCAGATTAGTCTTGGTGTTGGCTAGGGTGTGTCTGGATGTGTGAGAGGGATCTTATTTGTGCTTGCATATAGATATATCTCTCTCTAAACTCGAATAATTCTTCCAACCCCTCGAAAAAGGTTACCAAAGTGAATATTTGGTAACTGACGTCGGTTAAGGAGAGAAATACTAGGTTGCCAAAAAAATAGATCTTCGCTATTGTTTTACTAGTTATGCCCATTGGTTTGGGTCTAAAATGGTATTTTCTGCGTAAGTAAGTGGGCATGCTATTAGAGAAAGAATAGGCATCTATTGTTAGGGTTAGACTAAGTCTCAGTTAGTTATGGTAAGTAGAGATTGAGTCCTACTTAGAATAAACATGATAAGAATAGGTCCATGATGAGGTGTCTAGAGGAGGTGGCTAGGTGAGGTGGTTAAGTGAGGACATTAATTAAATTAATTAAAGTAATTAATTAAATTAATCATGTGCACTATGGGATATGAATATGTAAGGTATGGTTTATTTAATTAACGGGGCTATAAGGGTGGTATGGCCTAATTTTGGTGTCTACATTTTGCCTCTTTTTGGCACGTAGCTTGTTTTGGTGAGAGAAACTGAAAAAACATGAAGTGATTGCCCCATGTGTGGGTGAGAGCGGGGTTGCCCCAAGTGTGGGTGAAGGTGATCCCCTTCAAACTAGGAACTGATGAGGTGTTATACAGAATTAATGATTGGTTTGATAAATGTGTAGTTGGTGGAAGTGAAGGTAGGTGGGGAAGGATATGAGTACTATGTGAAAGGGTGATGGTCGATGTGGGTAATAAGTAATAGGGAAGGGTCAAATTGCGAATGGGTAATGATAAAATAAGGTAATAGGTAATGGGCGAGGGTCAAATTGGGTAAGGGTTAATGACAATCAAATGCATGCACACATATAGACTGCAACACGGTACTAGGTTGAAGAGCTTGTAAACTCTACATCGTCCAAGGTCGATAGGTTTATCCAAACAAGGGTGAAGTGATTCAGGTATCCAAGGCATAGGATATGGTTTGAAAACACAACGTAGGTTAGGTGCAAGAATGTTTAGGTATGTTTTGGTACACCAAAGGTTTGGTCAAGATAAATGGCACGACAATAGGCAAGGTATGGTTATTAGGCTAAAACAACATGGGTAACAACATCACAAGGTATAACAAGTACACAAGGTCAATGGTCACACCAAGTAGGTCAGATCTAGGTAAATAGCTCATGGCACGGGTAAGGCCAAGGTATAGGTAAAATAACAAATCTTGAGACACAACTAATTAAATGTAGGGGTAGGTTTGGATTGTAGGTAGGTTGCAATAAGTGTGGGTGAGGTCAGAAGGTATCAGAAAATAATGAGTTGGGGTCAAAAATGGACAAAATTAGGTGAAAATAATAATGGTAGGTGGCCGATGCCAGTTAAAAAAGTAATCGACGTCGGTCATGTCGAGTTAGGGTTAAAAAAGGAAAAATCCATATTTTACAGATTCATTTTAACATCTTGTTATTTGGGAAAATGACAGAGTGGTGGAATAAGAGGAGAAAGTGACGGTACAAGGTGTTTGAGCTGAGCTGGCAAGTGACTAACATGTGATTGATGTTCAGTAGGTGGGTCCACGAGATCGATTGGAGTGGTTTGATTGGTTACGAGTTGAGGAGTTGATTTGGTGATGGCGGAGGCAGGAGAGGATTCGGTTGGTCCATCGGCACAGAGGCCAAATGTACCTGTTGTTGCAAATCAACAGCACCCCTGGATGCAAATCAGGGTTCTAAGTTGATATTTCAGACATCCAGTGTGATTGCACAACATTGAAACCTCTCTCCAAGTGTGGGACTTGTAAAATGAGAGAGGAATCTCCAGATTAGAGGTTGGTTCCTCAAACTCCTTTGATTAGATCTATTATTTACACAACTGCAGAGGTTCATATCCTAATTTTATCCTAGATTGCAAGGAGACAGGGATAAGAAATGCAAAAATTGAAACTAAACTAATGATGGTGATGCACCAAAGGAGTAGTGAACATTTTTGCTCATGCAAATAGACACAAATCAGAAATTTCAGCATAAAAAATCATGCACAGGTTGATAAGCTGTAATCAAAGGTTTGAAATGAAACAAACAACACATGCAAAGGACTAAAAGCATTCATCGAGCCTGCATTGTGATTTTCAACATCAAATTCCTTGCATTCCAACACCAAAGAGGCAAAAAAGGCCTGTTACAATCCCTGGAAGGTCTGGTACTTCTAAAATCACTTGCTGAAGATGAAAACAGAAGCTTGTTGTGTAAAAAAAGTGTTCCCCTTTGAAAAATGAGCCAAATCTAGCTTTTTATAGTGCATGGGTCGAACCCAGGAGTGACCAAAATGCATTAAAAACAGCATGGGTGACCTGACAAACCCATCCCCCGACATTTTTGACCATGCTGGAGAAGAATGCGACCCATTTCGCATTAAAATTGGTTGTTGAAACGTCAGTTCTGTCCATGGCCGCATACCAGAAGTGTTTTTTGATTTTATCCCTCCAAACTAAACCAAAATTCAAAATTGACCATGGAATCTTATAGAGAATTTCACCATCTTTCCATTGATATAAAGAACACAAAAATCAAAGCTCTGGATCAAAAGTTATGGTGATTTGAAGTTTTAGGGAAAAAACAGGCCAAAATCGGATCGGCGGGCAAAAAGTTTGAATTTTTACCCGTTTGGTCTTTGGAACATTTTTCAAATTTTCCCCATGCTCTGCCACTCCAGGTGCCACATGGAATGTTCTGATTAGGCACGGGCCCTTCCTGACCATTTTTTCCTTCGGGTCGCTTGGTGTTTTTTTTCCCTTGGACACGTGGCAGCTCCTGATTGGTTGCGGGACTTCTAGGGGAAAATTTCCCACCAAAACTTCGCTGAGCCATAACTTGAAAAATATGTGGAGTTAGGAGGAAAACTTTACCTTTCTGGAAAGCTGAGAAAGAGCTCTATCTAATGGTGCCATTTTTAGAAGGTTTTGAGTGCCTAGAAAACAAAATATTCTGATTGAGGCATAAGAGAAGGAAAGATGTAAAGGAGTTAGCCACAAAATGAGCAGGGGGCACATTTGGTATAAAAATTTTGGTGACTCAGAGGGGTCATCTACCTACTAGATGAAAATACCAGTTACTTGAAGCAGTCCATTGGACATGGAGTCATCAAATTTTCTGTTGGAACCCCAACTGACTTAGAATGTTGCAAGGAGGAAGATGGAATATCACCTAATCGAAGCAAGGACTGCAAAACATCTCCAGGGACAGCAAGCTGTGCCAAAGCACTTAGGGGAAGCAAAACTAACCTATAGAAAAACAATGTGCACAAGCACTTGAAGGAATGGAAACCTAAGCTAATATTTACAAGGCAGAGAATTTCCCTTTAGAAGCAATGCTTTAGATAGATTCCATTGACTGGAATCTGCAGTTCTTCACCATCCAATGAAGCCAATTGGAAGGCATTGTTGTTCTTGCACTTCGTGACCATGTATGGGCCACTCCAAATGGCATCAAATTTTGAATGCCTTCCCGGTTTTGCTCTATCTGCATCCCATTTTAACACTAGATCTCCAACTTGGAAAGATCTAATCTTGGCCTTCCTATCAAAGGTCTTCTTGATCAAAGCTTGATCCTTCTCCATTGCTTGGGATGCTTGATCTCTGATCTCTTGGAGCTCCATCAACTCTGCATATCTCACCTCCATGGGCCCAAACTCTAGCAACTCTAACCGCTTCATGAGTTCCAATGTTGGCAACTCAAGTGACATGCGCAAGATTGCCTCTCTTCCATAAACAAGCCTGAATGGAGAGTTACCTGTGGAACTCTTGGGAGTTATCCTATCAGCCCATAAGGATGATTTTAGTTTGGTATGCCAAGACCTCTGATTCTCATCAAGAGTCCTCCTAATGATCCTCAACAAGTTCTTGTTTGTAGACTCGGCTTGGCCATTACCTTGAGGGTAATAGTTTGATGAAGTGCTTAGGTAGATCCCATTCTTGACAGCCCACTCAGTCACCTTGGATCCAATGAATGCCAATGCATTATCTGAGATTATTGTAGTAGGTATACCAAATCTGGTTGCTATCCCCTCATAAAAGTCTAAGATGCTAGACTCATTTGCCTCTTTGAGTGCTACTGCTTCAGTCCACTTGGTAAAGTAGTCCGTGGCTATCAAAATCCATTTGTGCCCTTGACTTGAATTGGGATTAATGACTCCAATGAAGTCCAAACCCCATTACATGAATGGCTGGTCAACTGAGATTGGATGCAATGGAAGGGCAGCAAGTCTCTCTTTTCCTATGAAGAATGCACAATTCTTACACCTCTTGATCCATGCATAGCAATCACTGAAAATTTTAGGCCAATAATAACCAGCCTTCATGATTTTTAGAGCTGTCACTCTTGGTGCAAAATGACCACCAGCTGGTCCACCATGGAACTCTTCCAATACCCTCTGAATCTGATTTGTGCTAATGCATCTCAGCAGCACTCCATTCACATCTTTCTTGAACAAAACTCCATCAACAATGACATATGGGACAGCCTGCAATCTGAAGTGTCTTCTTTGGGTCTTGTTCATCTCTGGGAGGGCATAGGCCTGTGCTTAGGAAGTGCCTTATACCTTGGGTCTGTTGACACTAAAATTTTCCTCCGTAATTTCTATTTCATTAATGTATGTATTAGGAATATGATGTTGTTAAGTATAATTAGTAGTAGCGTCTGATAGAAGATAACGGTGCCGTCAGTATGGTGCCGCCAATAATGTGGAGTACGGTAACAGTCAAAGTACAATAGGAATGTTGTAAAAAGTAAATATTTGTCGTAAGTGGTCTAGTAATGTTAAAATGTCAAATTTTGGGTAATTAGAGAAGTAGGGTCTACGTGATTAGGAATTAGAAATATTAAATTGGTAATAAGGACAAGGAGTGAGGTCATAAATATTTTGTATATTTTATTTGTAAAAAGTCTAAAAATGTGGAACCCATGTAAAATGATAAGGTTTATCTTATCTTAAAAGATAAGCTTACATGTACAGATAAGAGTTAAGGTATGGAATATGATTCGTCAGAGTGGATTTCTTATCCTATCTTAGAGATAAGATGGATAAGCCTGGAAGTTCTATAAATAGAGAGGCCACCCCCCTCATTTAGCATAGAAGGAAGTAGTGAGAAATATTGTAGGAAGTGTGCGAAGGAAGCCATCAGTTTAAAGGTGTGTTGAAGAAGCCATTAAGAGGTGTAATTGTAAAGTTTCTCCCATAGTCTTGGTGAAAGGCAAGTGAAGTTAATAACACTTGAAGTAACTCATGGGTGAGATTGTAACAATTTTATGTTAATATTATAATTTACTTTGATATTTCATATTTGTCATCATTCCGTCTTATCATAGTCGATGGTATTCTTGTGTTATGTTGTTGTTTTGTTTCCAGATTACATCCACCAAACTAAAGGCTGTGCATTAGTAATAATCATAGCACGAGGAGTTCCCGGTGAAGAATTATCATAGTGCCGGATTGGTGATGACAGGTCCAGCAAGGAGTGGGGGCAGCATTGTTTTCTTCTTGAGTGCCACATGGCTCATGGCTGTCTTGAACTGTCAAAACAACCTCTCCTTCATTACATGCTTCTTTTTGCTTCCCCAAAACCAGCTGCTCACACAATCCTTTTCCTCTTACCAGCTTGGTGATTTTGATCTCAATGTCATACTTCATGACATGGGTGATCCAACCTGCCCTTTTCTCGTTCAAATCTTTGTTGAGGAGGAAGTCCTTAACCCCAGCATGTGAGACCAACAACTGGACCTTGTTGTTTGAGACTAAATGCTTGAATTTCTTCAAGCTTTTGATTACTGCCAGCACATGCTTCTCAATAAAAGAATACCTCACCTCATAGTCATCTAGGCTCTGGCTGAAGAAAGCAATTGGCTGCTCATCGTTGTCCTTGTTCTGCTGTACCAAAATGACAGAATTAGTATCATTACCTCCAAATGCATAGAGGATGAAATCCTTGGAGAAATATGGGTTGATGAGAGTTGATGTTTGAGAGATAGTTTCTTTGATTGCTTTAAAACTCTCCTTGCCTTCTGCTGTCCACTTGAAAGCCATGCTCTTCTTTAACATTTTAGTGATGGGCTTGACAAGGGCTGTAAAATCTAGGACAAACCTCCGAACAAAGTTTATCCTCCCCAAGAAACTCTGAAGGGCTTTCTTGTGGCTTGGCAATGGTAGTGCTCTTATGGCTTCAACCCTCTCTAGATCAATTGCTAATCCTTCTTTGGAGACAATATGGCCAAGGAGCTTTCCTTCATGTGCAAGAAAGATACACTTCTTAGGATTCAAAGACACTCCAAATCTCCTGCACCTTGTGAAGACTTGTCTCAAATGAGAGAGGTGGTCTGCTGCATTCTTGGAAAAAATAGTGATATCATCAAGGTAAATCAGCACCACGTTGTTAATCAAACCTTTGAACGCCATGTCCATTGGCTCTTTGGAAAGTAGCACCAGCGTTAGACAACCCAAATGGCATTTTCCTGTATGCATAAGTTCCCCATTTGGTTGTGAAGGCTGTCTTGAACTGGTCTTCTTCCTTCACCATAATCTGATTGTAGCTTGAGTAGCCATCAAGTAGTGAAAACCTCTCGGAGCTAGCCACAACTTGCAAGATTTTCTCCATGGAAGGGAGTGGGTAATGGTCCTTGAGAGATGCTCTATTCAAGTCTCTGAAGTCAACACACAATCTGATCTCTCCACTCTTCTTTCTGACTGGAACCAAGTTGGCAACCCAACTAGAATGCTTGATTGGGAATATGATTTTTGACTCAATCAACTTGTTCAATTCCTTCCTCATGAGAGGTTCCATGTGTGGATTGACTGGCCTTTGTTTCTGCCTGATGGGCTTAGTATTTGGATCCAACTCAATGGTGTGCTGAGCTAACTTGGGATTGAAACCTTTCAAATCTTCGTAGCTCCAAGCAAACACATCAGGGAACTCTTAACACAGCTGTATGAACTCATACCTTTCTTGTTCAGTTGTCATATTTCCAATTTGCAATGGTTTGTTCTCTTCCACTAAGATGGATACTGAATCTTCTCTCTTGACATGAATGTTTGCTTTCTCTTTCCTAAACTGATCATTGGGATTGAAAATGGACTCCAAAGTGATAAGTCCCTTGGGTAGCTTGTTAGTTCTCAGCTGTACCACTTGGTCACCATACTACTGTTCCAATTTTTCCTAATTTTTAGCTGAGAACTCAGCTTCTTCTTGCAAGAAATGGATGATTTGCTGGTCATTTTCAAACACTTGCCAACTGACATCGTTATCTGGCATTAAAGGCCTCACAATCACATGGATGTTTTGTTGTACCTTGTCTTGTTGAATGCTTTCCACAATGTCAAAGGCTGCCCCTACTGCTGCAAGCCTGTCAACAACTTGGTTCTCTTTCCTAGGAATGGATTTGATGCCAAAACCCTCAAAATCTTCAATGAGGTCCCACACTCTGTTCTTGTAGCACTTAAGTAGATCATTCTTGGTAGCATGCTATCCCTTGACCTGATTTACAATCAATTCACTGTCACCAAAGACTTGCAAGTTCTTTATTCCTCTCTTTATTGCCCAATGCATCCCTTGCACCAAGGCTTCATATTCAGCAGTGTTATTGGAGCATGCAAACTGAAATCTAAAAGCTGAATAGTACTTTACTCCTTGAGGTGAAACAAGCATGGCTCCACCTCCTGCACCTTGTCTACTCCTTGATCCATAAAAAAACAGCTGCCATACCTCATTGTCATCCTTGTGGTTTGGCTTGGTGATGCTAGGAATGGGCTGATCTTCTTGATGTATGCAATAGACCCCTAGCTCAGATTATTCTACTTCTTGATAAGGATCAAAAGCATGCACCTTGTTTGCCCATTCATCAAGAGTTAGATCTGGGATGCTTCCAACCTTGGTGTCAGCTTCATCAGTGCTTGGGTGATTTTCTTGATCAAATGCCGAACAGTTGGCATTGATCTGACTTGGAGTGTAGGGCTCAATGTTGAAGTTTGCAATAGGTTCAGACCTGATTGTAGCTTTGGTTCCATACCTCATTCTGAATAGCATGTGTGACCAATCAACAGACATATCCTCCAATCTTGGCTGTGAAGTCCCTTTACAAGCATAGGGCAAAGAGTGGTGGAAGGTTTATAACTGATACATCTTGTAAAACAAAAACATTTGGACATGCATGCAAGGTAAGACTCAAGTTTCTAATCACTCTAACTATTGTTACTGGTGTCCCATCTAGCTGCACTACCCCTTTGGATATGGTTTCATACTGGAGCCCTAGGTGATCAGCTATTTGTTTAGGCATCACTGAGCTACTTGCCCTGGAATCTATCATGCAATTGTGCACTAACTAATTTCCAATGATTAATGAAACATAGAAAGGAGGGGATTCAACATTTTACCTTGCTATCCTCCATGATTCCCTTCAGGCTGGGAAGCATTTGTGAGCACTTTCTCTTGCATCTGAACTTGCTGATTCAAAGTTTGCCAATCCTTCATGGCAGCTTGTAGCAAATCTCTTTGGCCTAGGATAGATAGGGATTCCCACATTGATATATTTACATTTGTCTTCTTCATCTGATCAATGATACTGAATGGTGATGGAGGATCTCTTTGCTGTCCCTTGGTTGGCACATTCACTCCTTGCATGTGGGTAGCAACAACTGGTATTTGAGTTGGTCTAGGAGCTGTTCTTGGCTGCCCTTGTGTGTTTGAAATTTGGATTTTGCTTGCCAACCATTTGTGGAGCCATAGAAGGTTGGAGATTGGTTGGAGCTAATGGCTGCTCTTCACCCAAATTCCTTCTTTTTGACTTTGTGTTGGCTGCAACACCTTGAGAAACTGCTTGATTCATGCTGCAAAAATCTTCTGCTTGCCAGTTTACCAATGTGGTGTCATTTGGGGCTGATTGCTGTTGGAATGTTTCTTGTTGTTGGTTGTTTCCTTGACTGCCCTCACCCTCCACACCAGTAGTTGTCACCATTAATGCTTGATTCAAGGCACCGTTGAAGCACATAGATTGGTTGTGAGGTTCATTGCATGGAAAACACCAATCATACTCTTGAGCAACATTGTTTTGTGTTGGCACCAATGCCTTGGAGGTAGATATAGCATTTGGATTATAGGGCTGAAATGGTCTGTTGGCAGGAGGCCTTACTTGATTTAGATTTGCATCTGGATTGGGTGGTCTATAAGGCTGATATGGCTACTTGTTAGGCTGAGCTTGAGGCTGAAAGGAAGGTCTAAAACTTTGGGCTTGTTGCCTCTTAAGAGTAACCAGCTCATTACCTAAATTTTGCAATTGCTTCATGACTTCTTGAAGCTTATTTGGGGCACTTAGAGATGAAGTAGAAGCTTCATTTGAATTCTGATTTCTAGGAGTGGAAGAAGGAGCCTAATTAGGTGCTTGATTAGTGTTTGGGCTCTCTAAACTTGGAAATAATGGCATGGGAGGTCTAGGGGCTAGTTTTCCAGCTTGGATCAAACAATTTTCAGCCCTAATGGCAATGCTATAAGCCATAGGGATAGTTATGCCTCCCATGGACTGAATCAACATAGAAATATCATAATTTAGAGCTTTGAGATAGTAAAGAAAAGAACCTTCTGCTGTTGGCCTGACTGCCACTGGAATTCTCTCTCAAGTCCTTTGAAATCTGAAATTAAAATCAGTCAGCTACTCATTGGGAGCTCTTTTGATAGTTGTCAGCTGCTCCAAAAGGGACAAGTTGTCTCTCTTTTCCCCAAACTACTCATGAAGGTCTATACATAGCTGATTCCAATTCTGAATAGAACCTGAGGCAAGACTTCTAAACCATTGCAATGCTTTCCCCTTGAATGAATATGCCAGCAATTTGATAGCCACTTGCATCTCATTGATTTCATGAATTGCACAAAGGTTGGCAATGTCTTTAACATGATCACCTGGAGTAGTCTGATTCTCTCCAGTGAAGTATGGAATATTCTTCAAGGCTGCAATTGGAATTGGATGTTGTGCATTGAGGGAAAGTGGGCTGCTTCCTGTGAAATTGACATACGGATTCGGTGGTTGCGCCATTCTAATTGGTCTTAGAACCCTTGTTGATTGAATGAAAGGCCTACCAGGTGGAGGAGTTGAGAGAGTTCTGTTTGGTGGAGATGGAGACCTTTGGATTCTCCTCCCACTTTGCCTTACTCTTGGAGATAACTACAGATATTCAAACAACACCTCTTATTCTCCAGCTCTTGACCTTGTAGTGATTCTTCTCATGAGTTTTCAGTCCTGCACTAATGAAACCAGTTGATTCTTCTCCTTGGAGTCGCCAGATGTGTAATTTATAGCTCTTTTGAAGCAAGAAAATTGTAGAAGATGCACATCAACTTTGCTACAATAAAAATGAGACCTCTAAGGTCCCACCGGGCGTGCCAAAACTATTGTTGCAAATCAGCAGCACCCCTGGATGCAAATCAGGGTTCTAAGTTGATATTTTAGGCATCCAGTGTGATTGCACAACATTGAAACCTCTCTCCAAGTGTGGGACTTGTAAAATGAGAGAGGAATATCCAGATTAGAGGTTGGTTCCTCAAAATCCTCTGATTAGATCTATTATTTACACAACTACAGAGGTTTAGATCCTAATTTTATCCTAAATTGCAAGGAGACAGGGATAAGAAATGTAAAAATTGAAACTAAACTAATGATGGTGATGCACCAAAGTAGTAGTGAACATTTTTACTCATGTAAATAGACACAAATCAGAAATTGCAGCATAAAACATCATGCACAGGTTGATAAGCTATAATCAAAGGTTTGAAATGAAATAAACAACACATGTAAAGGACTGAAAGCATTCACAGAGGCTGCATTGTGATTTTCAACATCAAAATCCTTGCATTCCAACACCAAAGAGGAAAAAAAGGCCTGTTACAATCCCTGGAAGGTCTGGTACTTCTAAAATCACTTGCTAAAGATGAAAACAAAAGCTTGTTGTGCAAAAAAAGTGTTCCCCTTTGAAAAATGAGCCAAATCTGGCTTTTTACAGTGCATGGGTGAACCCAAGAGAGAGAAAATGTGAAAAAATGTGGGAGTCAATCGTCATTAACCAAAATGCATTAAAAATAGCATGGGTGACCTGACAGACCCATCCCCTAAAATTTTTGACCATGCTGGAGAAGAATGCGACCCATTTCACATTAAAATTGGTTGTTGAAACGTCAGTTCTGTCCATGGGCGCATACCAAAAGTGTTTTTTTGATTTTCTCCCTCCAAAATGAACCAAAATTCAAAATTGACCATAAAATCTTGTAGATAATTTCACCAGCTTTCCATTGATATAAAGAACATGAAAATATGAGCTCTGGATCGAAAGTTATGGAGATTTGAAGTTTTAGGGAAAAAACAGGCCAAAATTGGATCGGCGGGCAAAAAGTTTGAATTTTTACCCGTTTGGTCTTTGGAACATTTTTCAAATTTTCCCCGCACTCCGCCACTCCAGGTGCCACATGGCACGTTCTGATTGGGTGCGGGCCCTTCCTGACCATTTTTTCCTTCAGGTCGCTTGGTGTTTTTTCACCCTTGGACATGTGGCAACTCCTGATTGCCTGCGGGACTTCTAGGGGAAAATTTCCCACCAAAACTCCACTGAGCCATAACTTGAAAAATACATGGAGTTAGGAGGAAAAATTTACCTTTCTGGAAAGTTGAGAAAGATCTCTATCCAATGGTGCCATTTCCAGAAGGTTTTGAGTGCTTGGAAAACAAAATATTCTAACTGAGGCACAAGAGAAGGAAAGATGTAAAGGAGTTAGCCACAAAATGAGCAGGGGGCACATTTGGGATAATAGTACCACCACACAGATGACACTGAGATGAGGTAGGACTCAATCCACTTCTATCTTTGGATTGAAAATGATGTTTTAAATTGGTTTGGGTTAAAGGGCGTTTGACAGGAAATTTATTTTGCATTTGTAGGTAAAATGAATGAAATGAGGGAAGGGGGAGTCTAATATAGTGTAAATAGGGGTGGGAATGAAGTTAGGGTAGGTTTGGGTAGGGTAGAGTAGGTTTTTAGGGTGTTTTGGTCAATTTTTGAGAGGGAGGGTTTGGGTTTCAGTTTTTTGATGTCATGATAGAGACCGAAGTTGGTCATGGGTTGGCCAATGTCAGTTTGCTTAGGCCGGTATCAGTCAAGACTGAGGTGACTGACACCGGTGAAATTGAACTGGTGTCAGTCAAGGAAAACTGGTGACAGTTAAGGCGACTGACACCCGTTAGGGATGAGGAGAAATAGGGGTAAGGAATAGGTAGGGGGAAGGAAAATAGTCAAGGAAGGACTAAGGGAAGGTGTTTTTAGGGAAAAGATGGTCAAAGGTGTATTTGGGCTAGGGTGGGGGTGGCAACTAGAATAAGGGAGAACAAGTGTAATATGAACTATGACGGGTAAGGATAATAAGGGAGAATAGGTGTAACAATACACTAGGAAAAAAAGGGGTAGTCAGTAGGGTTGTGGCATGGGTAGGGTGTGGTGGGAAATAACTATGTCATATAATAGGTGTGTTGGCTAAATAGTATGATGGGTATGGTCAGGGCTGAATAATGTTGTGTTTGATTGGTATAGGTGAGTGAGCAATTACAGATGTGAGACAGAGTACCACCTCTATTGTAAGTGATACAATTGATCATGATTGCGGAGGAGTGGAGGCATGTGATAAATGTAGGATTGATTGGGATTTGATGTTATCGGTGTGTAGCTAGAGATTTGATTTTTATGGGCACACTCATCGATTGACGGGATTTAGCGATCAACACTTTCTATTTGCGGACGGGTGAGATTATTTTCACCCTAGAGGTTGTATACAGGATCATGTGGTTGCCGATAGTTGGGGAGAATGTCTATTATATTACCTCAGAGGCCTCAGAGGATCCGATAGTGGCTATTTTTGGAGAGGTGATGGAGGATTTAAGATACCATATCGTGAGCCTGAGGTATGGAGACATGTACATGACCTATCCTCAGGAGATGAGGTTGGTTATCATGATTATGGAGGTGGTGTGTTGTTTTGTGTTGCCAGATGTGGAGGGTGGGAGATTCCCACAAGCACTGATGGGAGTTCTCTAGGACATGATGGAGGATATGACATGTTTTTCATGGGCACCAACATTCTTGGTGTAGTTGTACAGAGAGTTTTGGGCCTATGGGAGGCTACAAAGGTTCAGTTTGTGTTGTACCTTCTTCTTCACTACTAGGCATACGAGCACATTGTATGTGTGCATCCAGTTGGTTTTCCCCAACCTGATGCATTCGATGCGGGGTTGGTCCAAGTTGGTTATAGGCATTAGGTACTTATTGGGGGGGAGCATAGGGAAGCTAGAGCTACACATGATGTGGCATATTACAGGTGCGTGCTAGAGGTATTGTCAAGGGTTAACATTATTTAGAGATAATATGTTGGCTTCCCTTCCTACAGACACATGGTAATGGAGTTGGAGGAGCTATAACTGCTTAGGTGGATAGAGGGGTGCCGTGTCGATGAGCACGAGATGATACTTGTTGACAAGGTCAGAAAACAGTTTGGGCTACTCCAAGATGTGCCTCCACCATTCCCATAGTACATGAGAGATGACGTGGAGAGTCCTATGAGTCTACCACAACCAAATGTGCTGATAGGGTAGGAGGAGTAGATAGTGGACATGTGGATTGATGACACCGGGTTCAGTAACAGATACATGCAGTGGTTGGCAATGTAGCTATGGGTAGCACCACAGAGGCTAGGTCATCCTAACTTAGCCACTATTACAGTTCAGAAAGGCACATTGCACAGGTAGGTGGCCACCCTTTTGACACAACTTGGAGCATTGCAGGGGCATCTTATAGGATCAGAGGCACATGTTGCCACTTTATAGGCCTAGGTTGCACAGGGACATGTACCCGCATAAGGTGGTGATGGTGATGGGGGATAAGTAACCACCTTATGGGTGTATAAAACATGTTTGCAGGGTCATTTGGCCACTACACAAGCTCATATTGTGGCCATATAGGCCCAGGTTACAACATAGACACCTTCACAGGCCCAGTTACAGAAAACAATAGAACAGGGTCCCATGGTATAAGGAGGAGGGAAGGGTTCAAAGGTATAAGGGATGAGGTCATCATTAGAAGGACAAAGCTTGTAGGTTGCTATGAGACCTATGACACTACCATAGATAGTGCCGATGGTGAGATTTAGGGATGCCCTGAATGAGGCCAGATATTACTAGGATCAGTTGATGACCGCAGGAATATATGTCCCCTTTTATGCTAAGTACATGACATAGAGGGCAGTGAGTGAGAGGAAGATCTCTCACACTCATAGCTCAGAGAGCATATGGGGTTAGCGAGCCCTGAGACAGGTTCAGGGTGAGACCATGAGTTCACGGAGGCCAGACCCAGCTACAAGCCAGACAAAGATGAGACCTAGGTGAGGTGGAGATATTTTGGGAGGGCATCAGGCTGGAGGAGAGGAGGAAGAGAAATATGAAACTGACATGTACATCAGATGGGATGATGATTGATGTCTCTGTATATGATTATTATATTGATTTTTTGATACATATCAGCTTACGTGCCGATGATAGTGAGGTTGTACATGAGAGTTTTTGTGAGTTGATTATTATACTGGGCTATGTGCAAAAGATTTTGAGGTTGTACTTGAGAGCTACTTGTATTATTTTGTATCAATGTATATTTGATGGATACACATACTTTCATTTATATATGGTGAGATTGATGGTATGGATGATGTGCTTATGTTTTGAATTTTTTATTGTTATTTGTGTATGGATGGAAACTAGGTGGATTAGGCATGGTGGAGTCAGGTCGGTTTAGGGATGGTGGAGTTAGGTATAGGCAAGGTTGAGTTAGGTCAGTTAGGCATGGTTAATCATGCTTTTGGTTTTGATTTAATTTCTGAGTTATTGGTAACATGGGAAATAAATGATGAGTTATGTGTATGTTATGGTGTAAATTTCCAAAAATTGTGATATTATAGAAATGTGGAATGATTGATTAGATGTTTTGATGGTGTGATAAAATGGTAAATATGTCTAGATGATAAATTTCCAAATGTTATGAAAAATGGAAACTAATTAAGGGTGAATGTTAATAGAAAACATGTGGGGAAAATGGGTTAGGGTAAAGAGTGGCCAAGCTAACCTCCAAGGGTCCCATGCCCTCGAAGTGCTGCCTACATATCCCTGGCAAAAAGGGGCCTCAGGCCTATGTAGTTCTCCCATAAGCTAGGGAAGAATATGATGAGGTATAGGAATGGGTTAGTAGGTTGTAGATATGATTGGGTCTAGGTCATAGGCATTGTTGAGTATAGGTCATAGGCATGGTTGAGTCTTAGGTGAAAGTGGAAATCTTTAAAATGTAGTTGTTGATGGTCTGGTCCTATATAGGAGAATCAATAGGTGATGAAGAAGGTAGAATGTTAAGAGGTGAAAAAAAGAGATACCTAATTGATAAGAACCATAACGAGGCTACATACCAAAGATTGGCTTATGAACATAAGACCCTAAATACATTACATGATTTCCTATGCTAAGGGTGAAGAAAGTCACATGATCATGAAATGTTGTTTTTGTGGCAAGTCCCTTGAGAAGATAGGAGATTAGGGTGAAAAGGAAATGAGGTGAAAATGGGTGGTTTTAGTGTAACTTAGTGTAAGATGGCATGTTTTCCTGAAAAGAAACCCATGATCAAAATAGGCAAGTCCATGACGAAAAAGTTATCATTTTTGCTTTTTACTTTTTGTGTTTGATAGACTGATCGATGCGGGAAGTCTACATGGGATGAGTATATTATATCCTTGAGGTCTTTGTGAAGTTGAATGATGTGGGAAGCTTCTGAGTATTTTATTTTTGCAAGGATAGTCCCTTTTTATGATAGACTATGTACAGTATGGAAAGCTTTGTATAGTTGTCCTTCAAGGGAGCATTCTATTTATAGCGGCAAGATAGAGAGAAGAGATGTCCCTTTTGAGGGAGTCATCTCTTTGCTGGAATTTTGACTCAAGGAGTTGAATCCCATTTTGCTTTTGAAATTTTGCTTTTTGGACGTTTAAGTCATGGACAAGACTATAGAGGAAGATTAGGCTCTTGTTTAGAAGAAAAAACCATATCATACAAAGGTTAACTATGAAAGAGATGGTTTCAAGTGATAAACGACCATGGGATTCCATCTTGAAAAAGATGAAAAGTATCCATGAAAATCATGCCATGAGTAGATCCATGGTACTCATATTGAAGATAAGGCTGAAAGGTGACGAGTAATCACATGATTTTTGTTTAGTCGTTGACCGCAAGAATAGGTGATATGAAAGGTGAAGGGTGCTCAAGGGACAAGCTTAAAAATAGACAAAAGTGATATAGGATTTGATTCAACAATAGAATGGTTGAAGATGCAAGGCATTCAGGGTTCAGGTTTGGGTTTACCTTCAAGTGAAGACAAATGATAAGCACCTGATCCATAGGTATGAGTAATGATATAGGGTCCAAGCCAATTAGGAGTAAATTTACCCCGTTTACTTTTCTCTTCTTTGGTTACATGTTGATTTTCCTTCAGGATGAGGTCACTGAGACCTGGAAGGTTTTCTCATGGACACATTTTTCATAGGCATGTTTGATACATTTTTGGTAGATTTGGAGATGATCAAGAGCATTGAGATGATGTTCATCTAATAACTCAAGTTGTGCCAAACGGTCTTGGCGAAATTCATCATCATTGAGCATGTCTTGGAGTGAGATGCAGAGAGATGGAATCTGGACTTCGAGAGGCAAGACAACCTTGGTACCATAGACCAGAGAGAAAGGTGTGGCAGTCAGTCAAAGTATGAATACTAGTGTGATAAGCCCACAAGGCAAAAGGAATGTGTGTATGCCAATCCTTCCCAGTATTGTCAACTACTTTCATAAGAATTTTGTTCAAGGTTTTATTGGTTGATTCTTCTTGGCCATTTTTTTGTGGGTAGTAAGGTGAAGAGAAACTGAATTGAATGCCAAAAGTGTCACAAATATTTTCATAGGGTTTTGTTTTTGAATTGCTTTCTGTTATCAGTGATGAGATGGTGAGGAACACCAAAGCAACAAATAATGTGATGGTTGATGAATTCACAAATTTTCTTAGCTTTTGTAGAAATGAGGGGGATGGACTCTACCCATTTAGTGTAGTATTCAGTAGTGGTTATAATCCATTGATGGCATTGTGAAGAATGAGGATTGATCTCTCCAACAAGATCCAAACCCCATTGAGAGAAAGGCCAAAGGTCTCATGTGACCTATAAGGCATGACTAGGTGTGTGATGAAGATTAGCATGTTGCTGGAATTTCACACAACGTTTGACATAGTCACAACAGTCATGGTTTAGGGTTGGCCAATAATAGCCTAGGTGAAGAATGTGTTTAGTGACAGCTAAGCCACTAAAGTGACCTCCAAAAATTTTGTCGTGAACTTCCTTGATGGTGTAGGGAATTTCAGAACTTGTAAGGCATCGTAAGAGAATACCATCAAAGCTGCATTTATAAAGAAGACCACCCATGATGACATAGGAGAGAGACACCTTTAAGAAAGGTGCGTTGTCCATTACGAGTAAGATTGAGGAAGCAGAATGGAAAGGGAAAGGTAGTTTACAAACTGCTTATACCAAAGGTCATGTGGGTCAGGTGTAACGGTTCCGATGAGAGTTGACATCTCGAGATAAATAAGAAGGTGATTGCAACCTTTGTATTGTGACAAATATTTTGGAGTCGGAAGGTGAAGTGGGTATCTGAGAAGCGAGGTAGAATGCCATGGTATCCACAAATTTATTAGTAGAACGTGGGGTGGTTTGAAGTTCATAACGGTCAAAGGTAGTCAAAAGTATGTTGACATGGTGTTTGTACTTTTGGAGTATTTCATTATGACACTGGTATATACCATTGACTTGGTTTACAACCAGTTGAGAATCACCAAAGATATTAATTTATTTAACATCTAAGGATGATGGTCAGTTTAAAGGCCTAATACGATACGAGTGCTTCATATTCAGTGATGTTGTTAGTATAATCAAAATCTAGTTTGACAAGATAAGGCATAGGTTAACCATCAAGAGGAATGAGGATAACACCTGCACCACCTCCACATTGACATTTGGAACCATCAAAGAATAAGGTCATTTGATAAGTGGTATCATCCAAAGAGAGGGTAGTAATGGATTCATCTGGAAAATCAAAGTTAGAGGGTTGATCTCCAGAAAGGGGTGCGTCTGCAAGTTGGTCAATGATGGTTTGGCCCTTGATAGATTTTTGATGGATGAATTCGAGGTCGAGGTCTGTAAGAAGCATGAGCCAACGTGTACACATTGATGTTGGTAGGATTTGGCATACATGTAATGTAAGGGGTCAATGTTAGTGATGAAAAAGGTTTTGTGGTTGAGTAAGTAATGAATGAAGTTTAGTGGCGACAAAAACTAAGGCTAAGAAAAGTTTTTTGGCATGGGTATATCTAGTTTCATAGTCCAAAAGGGTACAGACTTATGTAGTAAACCACTTGCTCCCTATGTTTGCTCATCATGATGAGCGAGCATGACACCTAAGGAATGATCAGTAGCATAAATGTAAAGGTAAAAGGGTTGGTCATCTTTATGAGGAATGAGTACATGTGGTTGGAGAAGGTATTTTTTTAAGGCATCAAAGGATTTGTGGAATTCATCATCCCATTTGAAGGAGACGTCCTTTTTGAGGAGATGATGAAATGGTTGGCAGCGGTCAGAAATTTGTGAAATAAACCGATGAATAGATTGCAACTTACCTTGTAAACTTCGAAGTTGGTGAAGATTAGTAGGTGGAGGAATTTTGAGAATATCCTTTACTTTAGAAGGATTGACTTCTATGCCACAAAGAAATGATGAAACCAAGGAGATTTCCTGAAAGAACAACGAAGACACACTTCTTAGGTTGAAGGAAAACACAATACTTGATGAGGCGGTCAAAGATGACCTTAAGGACTGTAAGGTGTTCGGCCCGACATTTGGATTTGGCAAGAATATCATCTACGTAGTCTTCCAATATGCGATGCATTATGTCATGGAAGATATAATTCATAGCCCGCTGATATGTAGCACCAACGTTTTTAAGGCCAAAAGGCATGACTCGATAGCAGAAGGTCCCCCAAGGAGTGATGAAGGTGGTTTTGTGTTGATCCTCTGGAGTGAGTAATATTTGATTATAACCTGAGAAACCATCCATGAGTGATAACATCTCATGGCCAATGGTGAGATCAACCAATTGGTCAATACCTGGTAGAGGAAAGTCATCTTTGGGGCAAGCTAGATTGAGGTCACGAAAGTCTGTGCAGATGCAGAGTCCCCTATCAATTTTGTGATAGGAACAATGTTAGAGATCCATTGGGGATAGTCAATGGGTAGGATGAAGGAAACTGAGAGAAGGCACTGAAGTTCCTCTTTGACAAGAAGGCAATGTGAGGATGCATTTTCTGTAGCTTTTATTTTACGGGTTTGGCTTCAGGAATGGTTACGATATTGTGGACCACAATGTTTGGGTCAATACCAAGCATATCAACATAGGACCAAGTAAAGGCATTTCTATGGTCCTAAAGGAAAGAAGTAAAAGCTTCCTTATTCAACAGACATCTAAATATTGGCCTATCTTTAAGATGTGTGGGTCATCCTGAGTGTTAATGTTGATTTCGATGGTCGATTCATTTAACATGGTTTGTGTCTTCAGATGGCAACAACCATGTGAATATAAGAATCTTCCGCACCAAGGTAGGTGAGGATAGACTCATCATCCTGACATTGAATGATGTTAATAAAAGGTGTATCATCATCGATCATGTTAGGATACAGGAAGGGAAGAGAAGAGGGAGCCTCACCATCGCGTTGATAAGTTAGAGGTCCCAGGAAATTGTGTTCACAAAAAAAAAGTTAGGAGGAATAGATTTGGGATCTATGGACTCCGTGGGTGAAGGTGGTGATCGTTGGTGAATGGGGTGGAGAAGGTTTTTCATCCTCAATGAGGTTGATGCAGGCCTTCTTAGGAAGATGGTGTGGAAAATCCAATGCCACTACAATCTTTGTGTTTACGGGTGGTACATGGGATGATGGTATGATGACCTTGTTCATAAAAACCAAATCCAAAGCCTTTCCATGCACAACGGTGAAGGAAAGTGTGGGCGAAGTGACGGTTAGTGAGAGATTGGAGGTTAGATGAAAATGGTCATGTTTGGGATGGAGGTTTGGGTGAATAGGTGGTAGTATCAAGTCCCCCATACGTTAAGTTGGTGCGAAGGTGGGGAGGACCATAAGGGAAAACCTCTCCTATGCGATAGTCATAATGAGGATGTTGGCATAGGTTTCCATACTCTTGCGGAGTGAGGAATGTGTTGATATTGTAGAGGTGGTACTCCCCTAGAGTGAGGCATTAAAAAAAACCTCTAAGGGATCGGTAGTAGATATGTGGGTAGCGGGGATAGATGAATTACTAGGCGATTGGGGAAGGATGGGTATCGGTTGGTTGGGAAGTAGATGGGCCAAGCTACAGAGGCTGTGGCCAACAGTAGGAATAGAAGAGTTAGGTGTGGGAGAGGTGGTGGTAAACATTTGTGGATGGGGATGTGGGTGAAGGAGAAGTGGGGGTAGTGGTAGATGCCTTAACTGGTACAAGGACATTGTTAGGTCGGTACAACATGTTACAGGTTTTAAATGGTGATGGGTCAACTAGGATGGTATAGTTATGTCCTTCATGTTCAAATTTTACACAATGGTGTAAATTTGAAGGAACACAACCCATGACGTGAATCCAAGGTTGGCCAAGCAACATGTTATACTAGAACTCCCCCTCTAAGATGTAGAACAATTCTGGGACAGTGCGAGGGCCTACGTGAACGTGAAGAATAATGGTGCCAAGGGTGGAAGTGATGGCATCATTGAAGGAGTGCAACATAACTGGGTTATTATGCATGTAATTTGAAGGAATGTGCATTTGATTATACGCATGGGAGGAGATGATGTTGATGCTAGCACCACCATCGATCATAACATGTGCCGTACGTGCATATATTATTGATATATACGGAGATGAAAAGGGCGGGATTAGGGTCATCTGATTGGAGAGGTACAATCTCCTCATCAGAAAAACTGAGGGTGACTACTTGATGAGTGGGCATGGGGGTAGAAGAAGGAGATGATTTGGTAAGAGAGGCCACGTGGTGAGGGGTGATAATGGAGGCTACTAGTGTGGGGTCATTAGGTAAAACCTTGATGGATTACAAAACCTCCATAAGGGCTTGTCGATGAGATTCAAAGGTTTGGATGAGATCATACAAAGACATTTTTAGAGGGGATTGGTGTAATTGTTTTATCATTATACGATGGGTGATCCCATTAGAAATAGGATATGTGGGTCCTCGAATGGTGATTTTGGGTGCGGGTGTAGATGGTATATTGGGCACTAGATTGGTTGATGGGCTAGTTACTTTTTCTTTTCCTTTTTCCTTTTGGGCTGCAAGTGGCAACTTGGATCATGTTAATCTAAGGGAAAGAGGTAGATGGAGAAGGTATGTCATGAGTAGTATAATGACATGATGGGAAAAAACTTAATGTGGGGTAAGAACCTTTCAAAATGAGTAGGGAACACTGGCATTTAGGAGGTGGTTTGGCCAACTCTCTGATACAGGACCATGTTGATCTCGAATTTTGGAGGTGGATAAAAGGGTTGTGGGGGTGGAGATGGAGGTTATTGAAGAAGAAAGGGATGATGGTGTGTTGGTGACAGGTGAAGGTGGAACGTGGTCCTCATCAAGAAGATCATTGTCATCAAAATTTTCTTCAGGAGGACATAGTTGGAGAAGAATGGTTTTGAGAGCCTTACAACTTTCTACATCATATCCTGGCACACAATGGTAGGCACAAATTTTAGTTTCATCAAACCCTTTTGGTCTAGGTTTGAGGGGGTCATAAGGTTGAAGCGGGTGGTAATGTGATGACTAAGGTCTCTAAGAGGTCAACTAGAATGTTGGCATAGGACCCTGCCAATGGATCACAGTGGGAAGTGAGTGTGGGTTTGGGTAAAGGTGTGGATAATTATGGTAGACGAGGCGTTATAGGAGGGGGAACGGATTGGACCACTAGTTCGGTAGGTGGTACTATCTTAGGTTTTGATGGTATCTGCTTGGGTAAAGATGTGGTAGAAGAACTAGCAATGGAAGGTTTTGTTGGTTTAACTACCTTGTTGGAGGGTAGTGGGTTCTAGTCTTTGGATTGCACCTTCTTGGGTAAAGGCGAGATAGGAGTATGTGATGCAGAAGGGAAAGAAGATGGTGGAAGAGGACATGTTACTCATGGGGACAATAGAGTTGTGGTGGAAGTGGTTGGTAGAGGCCGGGTGGACGGTATGGGTTGAATTCGTATAGGAAAAGTTGGGGTCATAGTAACTGGTGGAGGAATAGGTGGTAAGAAATATATGGGTGAGGGTGAGGGTGTTTTTTGTGCAGGTAAATTGGATGTAACAAAGAATCACAATGACAAGGTAGGTTGCTTAGCTTTTTATTTTCCTTGGGTAGGGGGTTGTTTGGCCAAGGTTGATGGGTAAGGTCCTAGGATGGATGGAAGGAGCAAAGGTGACAAAGGCGTGGTAGGTGAAACTGGTGTATGTGGCCTAGCAAGGTTGGGACTTTCCTTTTAGGTAGAGGGATATTTTTGGTGTGGTTTTGGGAAGACATGGATAAATCCAATTTGATAGGATGGATGGGTAAGGCTTGACATCAGCATGACACCCAAGGTAGTGATGGGTCTAGATATAGACGAATATATAGGTGTGGGTAGGTTCTTAGGCATAGGAATGGTTTTAGTTATGGGTAAAATTTTGGATGTAGGTAAAGGTGATGAAGGAAGAGGCCATTTTGATAGGAATGCTTAGGGTCGATCTAGATTGCTGGAAATAGCTTTGGATAGATCATGGAGGTATATATCATGCAACATTTTCATTTGAGTCGAAAAGGAGATCCGAAGACGTCCCCAAAGCATGGAATTATTAAAGTAATCCAAGCAATCGGCTAGTTGTGAAAATAGGACTATGCTGTAAGAGGAGATGTAGTTGGTTTGGTGGTCAATCCCTATAAAATATGTCTGTGAGATAGGGAATTGGTTATCCTTGGAATCTATGGGTAAAAGAGTCAAGACCAGGTCAATGGGATCTTGGAATAGCTGATGGAGAATTGTCCTCAACAAGTAGTGGTGTGTCTGAAGAATCTCCCATGGGTAGGAGAGATGGTATGTGGGGTGAGTTAGAATTCTCTTTTCATCGGGGGAGAAGGCGGTGAAGATTCTCCTACGGGTGGGAGACTTAATATTGTTGATTTTTTGGTAGGTTATGCAGGGTAGATGGTGAAATGGAATCAACCAGAAATTGTGGACTCCTCCATGAGTGTAGGGGGATATGAATGGGGACTCCTCTAAGGGTGAAGGAGTGGAAGAGGTATGCTCCTCCGTGGGTAGAGGATCTCATGCTAAAATTTCCTTGATAGACAGAAATAGGTGGTAATTGAGGAACAACCATGGTATGATATCAAAAACAACGTGGACTTCATGGACATTACTATCATTGGTTGAAGGTTCACCATTTTGATTAGATGATAGTGTATGGTTAGTGAATGGATTCTTAAAGATATTGAAAGTTTTTGATTTTCTGGCGCATTTGGGTTGTCCACGACGAGATCTCCATTATCTAACATTTCCTAGACAATGTTCTTAAAATTTATCCAATTACCGTCACTATGACCTTTGACGCAATGATAATTACAATATTAATTTTCCTTATACCATGTGGGCATAGGATGAGCAGGATCAAAACTAATATGAGGTTTTACAGGGGGGTAGTGTAATGACTCTAGCTTTAAGAATATTTCCCAAGAATGAAGAATAGGGATCTCCAATTGGAGTGTACTTTCATTGTTCCCCATAGGAACTGAAACAGTATAAATAGGGGAAATATTGGAGGAAGGTTTGGCTTGATTAGATGGATGAGATGGACCAGCTTTGAGAACTACCACATTAGATAGATCCTTTGGCTTTTGAATAATTGTTTTGGGGTTTTTAATATGAAGAAGAATCAGTTGATTTCAACATGGCGTTCTTGTTTCCGCAGTTGGATTTTCTTTTCTTCAATGGCATGAATTTCTAGCTTTCCTACCATGGTAAATGCTTCAGTAAAAGGTACAGAAAGGTTTTGTACCTACAGAGTTCGGTGAGATGAGTCTAGAATAAGCTCTAGTGAACAGCTCTATAAGTTCAACTTGAGGTAACTGGAATGTTAATTGGTTGATAAGACTTCGCCAGCGAGCAATGAAATCTGTGACATATTCATCATCATACTATCGTGTATCGAATATAGGTCAGTCATGGTGAACATTTTGACTAAATTGATTGAGAAGTGGTTTAGGAATGCTTGAGCCACTTGGTTAACAGGATTAGATGGAATGTCTAGGTAAACTACTACACCAATCTAAGGCAAGCCCTATTAGGAACATGGGAAATGTTTATAGGAGTAAAACATCATCTTGGGAAATTAGATAGCATCCATGTTTGAATTACCGCAAGTGTTGTTGTGGGTCTTCTTTACTATTGAAACAGTTGAACTTAGGAATTTACCAATGCACTGGGTATAGGAAAATAGGAATAGATGGATGAATAGGCCCATTACAGATTTCATCATAAGTTAAGGAGTTAAGAGAGTTGGAAATTGATGTTTTTAGTGTCTGCATATTTTCCATCATCATCCTAATGAGGTCATTGGTGGGTTGTGAGGAATGGGAACCTCTTATAGTAAAGGGAGGTTGATGATGGGTGTATGATGTGGATGGCATCCCGATACATGGGGGTGTCGAATATGAAAATTGCAAAGAGGGCATAGATACAGACAAAAGATATCCCAAATAAGTGATAGACGAGATTAGGGGTTATTGGTGATGCATAAAAATAGGTGGGATAGTCGTAATGACTCTCATTGTAATTAGTGGTACAGACTGTGGGATGGAAAGGATGAGGTTTTGGAAGGGGGTGTGTGTTACTGATGCCATGGGTGGTTATGATGTAACTGGTACATACAAGGTAAAGGGGGGGTAGATGGGGCCATGCTTAAGATATTTGATAAAGGGATGGTTGACACCACAGGTGCGATAGATGTCATTGGTGTAGCATTTATAGCGGATGTGGAGCCCAGTTGAGATACCAAAGGGGGGGTAAGCATGGATGAAGGCAATGCTAAGCTAGTTAGTAGCTGACACGGAAGTGGGGGGGGGGTGAGGGCAGGAGGAATAGATATGGGCATGTCGTATACTAGTTTTCTTGAGGAGTCTCGGGTAGATGAGTGGGAAAGATAGTATTGTAAGGTCACAGGATTCTGGTTAAGGATTCTTGTGAACTCCTCATTCTCTAGTAGAAATGGTGATAGGCTGAGTTGGATCCATAGGTGACAAGATGGAAGGTGGTGATGGGTTAGGTGGGAGTGGCTAAAGACTAGCATGAAATATAAGGGTGTTGGCTTGGTTGTGAGTCAACACCATGTGAATTACTATGTATCAAGTTAACTGTATTTTGTAAATGACATATAGAATAGTAGAGAATGGAAATGAACAGATACTGGTAGGTGGACTTAGTCAATGTTTCAATTAATAATCAAAACAAGTAAAACAACGCTGGTTAATGTGATCCATGATGGTTAAAGGGGACCGATGACGATTACAGTAACCGATATCGATTACTGTGGGAAAACACTAGTTTGAGAAAATGAAGCAGAACTGATGAAAATGTAATGGGGAAACTGTACTTGACAGTGATATCAGAATTTTGGTAATATGATGATGTTATGAGGACTACAAATATAAAAGAGAAGGTGGCGAAAGCTGTTTTATTTTATGTAATAATAACCAAAAGAGATGATAACTAACACCGGTCATGTAAACTGATGACGGTCAGATGGGAACCGATGACGGTCATTGGACCAACACCAATTACTATGAAATCTGAAGAAGTAAAGAAAAATGGATTTTTGTAAATTAAATTAGATGAAGAACCAATCCAGAAATATGATAATGATAATGTGAGGCCCTGAAACACTTAGAAACATAGTCAGAATACTCCAACTATGATGGTCGACGTGTGAAAGGAAGAAGAACAATGAAGAAACGTAATCCTCACAAATCAAAATGACAATTCAGGAAGAAAGCTAAGAAAAACACGTAATCCTATAATTGAATTTTATGTTACTTTAGCTTATGCTATTTGAGACTGACTTGTGAATTTCAGAATAGATTTTTTTGGTTGGGAAGGCATGGTATGAAGAGGAAAATTCTAAAGGGGAGGTTTCAGGTTATGTTTTGGTGGGGGAGGTCCTTTCTCTGAGATAATAAATAGACAAAGAAACCAGTTGGGTGCCCACTATCAATCCTCTGATCATGTGATCGTTGACAACTTCTTCTAGGTAAGGTGTTGTTTAAGAAGATGTGTGAATTTTCTATTAGTGCAATTTGGAAAAGAGAGAGAGAGAAGAGAAAGTTCTTTCTACAGTTCAATTATGTCAACTCATCAACTGGGCATGACTTCCAGCCTATAGGTTGCCCTCAATTTTAAATGTGAGATAATAATGTAGCATACAAGGATGAAATGCAAAAAAAAAATTAGAACCCAAATTAACAGTTATATTCTGATGTAGTAAATGATGAATAGGAGAGAGGATGATTTTCACTAATGCAAAAAGAAAGAAGAATGATTATTTTTACATGCACCAAAAGAAATGTTTCATTTAGAGAAATTAGAAAGAAGGAGAAAATTACTAAAGAAGAAGATTTAGTGAATAATGATTTTGAAAGGAAATACACAAGATGCAACCTATATGAATAGAAAGGATCCCACAAATGACGGTCCCACCGGGCGTGCCAAAAAAAAATTCACAATTAAGTTATGCATACGTATGAGAAAAACAAATAAGGTAAAGGTGAGGAGGAATACATGTGAAATGAAGGTGAAAGGTAGAGTGCGCGTGTTCTGATTTCCTGATCCAGTGCTGATTGCGAGAACTTCCTTTTTGATAGGAGGAACTACCTTTGAATGCAAAACAAGAACACAAGAATAATATTAAACAATATATGTCAGTGGACTACCTAGCATGTGCTAGATATGAGAAGTGTCATACTCCCTAGATGGCTATCAACCCATTGTTTAATGCAATTTAATGCAAGAAGTAACAAAAACAAATAACATCCTACTATAGTTTATATGATTTAGGTATCTCATTCAAATACAATAAGACAAATATAATCTAACATGTAAGGTTATGATCAGATCTGGAAGTTAGGTACAGGTAGCCAAGGTGACTAGAACATGTCAGGATCAGGTTTTGGGTTATTTGGATGAAGGTTATGAGGTTACTGTTACAGGTAGAATTACCAGATATAAAGACCGCCATCAGTCGGGTATGACTGATGCCGATTGAGAGGGAAACCGGTGATGGTTTTGGTTAACCGACATCGGTAGAGGCAGATCAGTAGAAAATCAATAAAATTTGGTTTTCGAGGTTCTTTGTGATTGCACAGAGAATGGAAGAAGGATGGCTAGGTTGGTAAGGATGCTGAGAATGCTCAGAGATGTCTAGGGGTTGAATATGGGGGACCCAAAGGTTATGGATGGTCAGATGGGTAGATTGGCAGGGAGGTGAGGGTGATAATTTTTTAAAGAGAATATGATTTAAAAGAGAAAGCTAAATAAATGACGATCTAAGTATGGAATGATGTAGATCCAAATGCACTTACTTGTATTTGCATACCTGGTGGTTGGATGAGGGTGATAGTCGATCTATGAAATTGGTGGTCAGTGCCATGGAAGTGCTTCTCGGAATGCTACCGTGAATGCCAATGTCTTCAGACCTATCTAGGTGCCGGCTAGGGTGTGTCTGGATGCGCGAGAGGGCTCTGGTTCGTGCTTGCATGTAGATATCTCTCTCTCCAAACTAGAATAATTCTTGCAACCCCTAGAAAAAGGTTACCAAAGTGAATATATGGTAATCGACGACGGTTTAGGTTAACCAGCGTCGGTTAAGGTGGGAAATCCTAGGTTTCCAAAACAACAGATCTTGGCTATATTTTTACCAGTTCTGCCTGTTGGTTTGGGTCTAAAATGGTATTTTCCGCATAAGTAAGTGGGCATGCTATTAGAGAAAGAATATACATATATTGTTAGGGTTAGACTAAGTCTCAGTTAGTTATGGTAAGTAGAGATTGAGTCCTAGTTAGAATGAACATGCTAAGAATACGTCCATGATGAGGTGTCTAGTTGAGGTGGTCAAGTGAGGACATTAATTAAATTAATTAAAGTAATTAATTCAATTAATCATGTGCACTATGGGATATGAATATATAAGGTATGGTTTATTTAATTAATAGGGCTATAAGGGTGGTATGACCTAATTTTGGTGTTATAATATATACATATACATATACATATATACATATATACATATATACATATATACATATATACATATATACATATATACATATATACATATATACATATATACATATATACATATATACATATATACATATATACATATATACATATATACATATATACATATATACATATATACATATATACATATATACATATATACATATATACATATATACATATATACATATATACATATATACATATATACATATATACATATATACATATATACATATATACATATATACATATATACATATATACATATATACATATATACATATATACATATATACATATATACATATATACATATATACATATATACATATATACATATATACATATATACATATATACATATATACATATATACATATATACATATATACATATATACATATATACATATATACATATATACATATATACATATATACATATATACATATATACATATATACATATATACATATATACATATATACATATATACATATATACATATATACATATATACATATATACATATATACATATATACATATATACATATATACATATATACATATATACATATATACATATATACATATATACATATATACATATATACATATATACATATATACATATATACATATATACATATATACATATATACATATATACATATATACATATATACATATATACATATATACATATATACATATATACATATATACATATATACATATATACATATATACATATATACATATATACATATATACATATATACATATATACATATATACATATATACATATATACATATATACATATATACATATATACATATATACCTCCCTGGGCTATTTTGGAAACCTACACTTTCATTTTGGACTTTGGCATTGTGTTTTAATTATGCAGTTTGAAACTTAATGTGCTTCAAATGTTTTCTTTCAATTCTAGAGAAAAATGCATAGTTGCAGGTTCTATGGTGATCCATAAACATTCAGGATGTCATTCCAGACTGAATGCAAAAGTACCCATCTTGAGAAACTTAAATATTTTGTAGGTGGAACTTCCTTGTGATTTTATAATGTAAAATTACAACTTGCAAGAAAAATTCCACGGCCCACAAAAATGAATATTCCTCGAATCTTAAGGTGTGGAAAAAACATGTAGCTTTGCAGTTTGTAGTTGTGCACTGCTGTAAATTTCACTTTGACCCGAGGTCTAAAAGGAGATGTTTCATCTTGTTGGGGGTCCAACCAAGAATTACAATCAATAGGATGAAATTTTTGCATAATTGTAAAATGAAAAAAGTGTATGGTGAGGCCCAATCACATCAAAGAAACATGGAACATTCTGGGAGATTGGTAAGGAAAATAAAGTCTCATAGTTTACATTTTGTAAATTATAAACTACAATCAAAGACCTGATTGCCCCATCTAATCCTTGAAGGACACATCTTATCTCATTAGATGTTCAATTAGAAAATATAATGTGCAGAACTGTAGTAAATCCCATGTTGGGGCCCAGACTAAGTTTTGTAGTTTTGTTCATAAGTTTCTCTCTAGACCTCCAAAATTTTCAAACTTGGGCTCATTAAAAAGGTCTCATCATGAAATTCAATTTGGTATTAAAAAATGAAGAAATTGGTGGAGTTTGGTGGATGAAAAGGGAAACAAATTGTCCTAAAAATTAAAAGTGTGGTTTTAGGTAGCTCAACTACAAGATTTAATGGTGAATGGTGCCTCTACCCTCTCCAATAAGCAAATTGACGTGGGGGAATGGTTTTGACGAGGTGCATATTTGACATGGTTTCCATGTTTTTTTTCAGTCATCTAATACTTATTTTTAGTGGTTGAAACTTGGAATCCAAATTTCCCTCTCATCTCTCTCCCATTTTTTTTGTGTATTGGAAAACAATGCTCATTTGTAAGTGTCGTACCCTCTTAAAATACAAGGGCACCATATAAAAATGTTGCACATGTGTTTTGAGTTGTAGGCCTTAGAATTGGACTTTTTCCAATGTGTTTCTGCCTTCTTCCTTCAATGTCATGGAATGTGTATCTTTCTAAGGCAATAAAATTCATGTTTTTGTGGCTATTTTCTGCCCTTAGCATGTGTTTTATTGCATTTTATCTCCTCTTCATCCATCACAGGTATGTTGTGTATGTTTTCTTTCACTTTGCATGGTTTATTTATATTGTGTTTTACATGAAAGTGGAAGGTAAGATGTTTTGATATGTGGATCTTATGTCTACCCTTGTTATCATCATCTCCTCCCATTTTCCATCATTGAAATTTTATTTTCCCCCTTTTCTTTGTGGTCTCACCTATCCTTAGCTTAGGATTTCATTTTTTTACATCTATCTTCCCCTGATCCATGTGAATACTTAGATTATGATTACATAGTTATATTTCTAGTTATAGGTGTAGTTGTAGCATTAGGAATGGATAGAGGATCCAACCTACTCTAGAGGTTGATCTCAGTTTGTAAAACCCACATTGCACAAATCATCTCATGTTTCCTCATAATTCGTGATCCTACATGATCATATCTAGGGTGTGATTTTGAGTGCAAACATTTTTTGGCACACTTGGTGGGACTTTTTATGAAATTTACAACATTTTACTAATATTGGTGTGTGTGTATGTGTGTGTTAGTAGACTTCTTTCCTTTGAAGGCATCCTTCAATACATCTGGTGACTCCTATTTCAAATATCTACTAGTTTCAATAGCTATGGTTCCCAATTTCATGAGAAGAATATCAAACAAGACAGAGTGCAACAAGTATTGAACCTTTTGAATATTTGTAAATTTCACAAAATAAAAGAAGAAGAATGCATAACAGGTCAAGATCACCATTTCCTCCAAATAGAACTCTTTTTACTCCTCCTGCTACACCTTCTTGTTGTCCTCCAGAGTTTTAAGATGCCATTCCAATTATGTCACAACAAAGAAATTTTCCCTTTGTTAGCTTTAATGGTGGTATCCCTTTGGATCTCAATGCACAACATGATATACTGACGTTTGCCACTTAAAAGTATCCCTTTCTTCACTGGTGAAAACCACACTACCCTAGGTGATCATATTCAAGATATTGCCTGTGTTTTTAGTTCATCTAGATGTAGACACAAAATTATGCACTTTATACATTATTTAGCCCGGTCTTATACTACTATTTAGAAGGTTCTCAAGTGAATAAAGTACTAATTAATCCAACCTTTTGGCCATCTTTATTTTATATTTTATTTCATAGTTCATGTATATTTTCTATCACTTATCCATCCATTTCGTAGTTGCTCCGTCAATCTAGCCTAAACTCAGGGCACCCCAG
Source organism: Taxus chinensis (assembly GCA_019776745.2). Taxonomy (NCBI): domain Eukaryota; kingdom Viridiplantae; phylum Streptophyta; class Pinopsida; order Cupressales; family Taxaceae; genus Taxus; species Taxus chinensis. The sequence goes on from CM034147.1 coordinate 968,118,428, forward strand.
CCTATACTAGGGTTGCCTCGAGACTCCTCGGTCCCACTGTTGGGCCCCTAAAATATTGACTAAGTACATAAAGGTGCATGGGCACACAATACTGAAGTTAAGAAATGGGCGCGTAAGGCAAGGTTTTAGGAGGGTTTTAGAAGGGCCGTGTTACGCACCCGCAAGACAAGGTCTCGAGACTTAGCCGTATTTGGTGTATTAGGCAGGACATGAGAAAAGTCTAGTGACCCGAAATACACATGCAGAGTGGATAAGGTGCTAGCCTGGTGACAGGTTGGCCTAGGAAGGAATATGCCTTACAATGGAAGCTTCTAGAAGACCATCGTGGTAAAAAGTGGAGAGCTCAGGCCTGAAGGAGCATGCTCCCATGGACGACCACATTCAGACACTTGGTGCTAGATCTGAGGACGCAGAAGGATGAGTTGGCACTTCGAGATGCCTATATATACAAGGTCCTGCAAAAGAAAAGAGGGGGAGAGATCAATAGAGAGCGGAGTTTTGCAGAAATTCTACAAGGAGTCATATTGGGTTGGGGTTATAAAATTTCTTTTTGAGAGCTAAATGATATGGATCCAGTTATGATGCATGACTTCATTCTGCCATAATGTATATTTGTAGTAAGTCTAATGAATGTAATGAGGTTACCAAGTTAATTAAATATGATCCTTCTTGGTTCAGATTCATACATGATTCTTCATAGTTTCTTTTCATGTATGCTTATAAGATGAATGTGAATTCCTATGCTGATCCTAAAATGGGTGCTTGAAACTAAAAATTTTAATCATTTCAAAGGATCTTCAATTTTAACAACTTAAGTGGTCTTAATACTCCAAATTATTGATTAAAAATATGATTATGGACTGAATTCAGAACTGAAATTAAGTTTGTAATTTACTCAAAATTTCACTGTTTGATCAAAGCCCAAAAAGTCGTGCTGTTTCAGATTTAATTGAAACCTTTTTCCAATTTTATCAATTCTAATTATAGTTGCATCCATATTAAAATTTGCAATGTAAATTACTGTAAATAATCAGTAAATTGAAAATAAAAATCAGAACATAACACCATATTGTTTATGGGGTTTGGAATTCCTACGTCCCCCGAAGTTCGTGGTGAACTGATCCATTAATAATGTTTAAAAATGTAAATATAATAACCTTTACATTAACCAATAATGAATCAAAAAAATGCAAAATTTTTTTTTAGACCTTTGAAGGATGTTAATGGAGCTCAGCCTCTATCCTTCACCTTCCTGATCCACTTGCAGCAGTGTCTCCCTTTAGTTCTACGCCTTTATGTGACTTTAATAGAAAATAACTCTATCAAAAAAGCTCCAAATTAGATAAATGATCATACCATTGCAATTTTCTCAAAATTCTGAGAAACTTTCATATATAACTCAAGATCTGGAAGTGAGCATAAGTGCCCCCAAAATTGCACTTTTCCAAAACTGCTTCCTTATTCCCTTGACACAGACCTGACACTTGTTTATTGCAAATACAAGTGAGCTTTATTTATACCACTTACAAGAGGATGGTGGGTTGGTAAGGCCTCTTATATTTTGTAGATGAGGTTTTGGGTTCAAATCCCCCTTCCATAGGTTTAGGCGCCCAATTTAGCCTTTGACCCCACATTTGGTGGGAAAGGGATATGATAAGCCTTTAAATAACTTTTTGTCCACAAAATCCTCCTTATCCCATGGGATTAGGCTTAATCCCGTGGAATGGATTAAATAAATTATTATTATTATTATTTTAAATCCCAAATCCACTAAAAATCTACCAAGTTTCATGACCATAATATGCCATTTGTCCACGTGAGAGTGTGTCACGTCATCATTTGACCACAACTTTGACTATGCATATCTTTCGCATACGAACTCAGATTTGGTCTGTTCAAAATGTGTCAGAAAGCTTACGATGAGCTCTATACCATGGAACTGATTTTTAAAAAATTACAAGACATCAATTTTGCCTTGTCACCAATTGCCACATGTCACCTTGCCATTAGTCCACTTGTTGACCTGTTGACAGAAGTTGACTTCCCTGTTGACTAAACTTTGACCGGACATAACTTGAGCTCAAGTGTCAATTTTTTACTTTCTTATAGTCATCAGAAAGATCTCTAAAGGATATACTACACTGACATGGTTTAGGGAAGTTTAAGGAACTTTTGACACTGAAAACTATCCCCTGATCATATGCATTTTCCTTGGCCCTGTTTTGATTCAGTTGTTTAAGTATGTTAAAATATCTCTGTTTGTAATGAATGCAATGATCTAGAGCCATTATAAGCTCTATGATGTTCACATGTTTCATTCCCACTCAATTCCTTTAAATTTTGGATCATAGATGATGTTTTCCCCACTCTACTCACATAAAAGAGAGACTTGGCGCCCACGTGTGCCTCAGGTAGAGCACCTAGTACCCGCTGGGTGATAGGTGTTGGTGTGCTGTTATTTTCCACATCATTAGGTGAGTCATCTCACTTAGGTGATATTGTAGGTCCATGTGTCATTTAGGGGTCATTATGAGATTCTCTTACGCGTCACTCTGTCAGTGAGCTCCAGTGCGTCATATGCGTCATTGGGAGTTACACTTCTATTCTGAGAATGTAACTCCCCCTCTCTACTTGAGTTGTCATGATTGCAACACTAGGGGTTACTCAGCACCTCCTATATGTACACCCCATTTGATCTATGAGATAGAGGAGATTTTTATGGCTTAACTAGGTTTTTCCCGTTTGTCGAATCTTTGCATGCACATTCGATTGATGCTCACTCTTCCCGAGATCTCTTCATGCTGCATTTCACATGTCCATTGATGTGCACGTCATCCCTCATGATCCTCGCTTGTGGGTTTTAAAACCCTCTTTCATGGCCGACATGCATGGGATTCCCTTGTTCTTTGGTGGGTGTAAAAATGACTACATCTTGGTTCCGTTGCTGGGACCTCTTTTCGAAGTTGTAGTGGGAAATGGCATACATCATGATCTATGTGATAAGTGATGACATAACGCCTAACTTTGAAAAGTGTTGAATCATGGTTCAAGAGCATGGAGAATGAATTTTCTCAGAGATACAACACTGGACCTAAGTTTGATGCACGTAGATGTGTAGAAGATAACCTCTACCATGATTTTTATGAAATTTTTTTTCTGTTGTTTCCCTGTAGAACTGTATGAATGGATCTCGGCATATGAATCTAGATCAAGATGGTATTATAGATCACATGCGTAGACCCAAGAAGAATACCAAAGGCTAAAAGATGTAGATATGATGTGGACTCATGCTGTGGATCATTGGTGGAAAGGACTACTAGTTAGCTACACTCTGGAGTACACTATTTCTACATATTCTTGTCTAGAAGTTACTGAGTTTGAGTTTCTATGGGAGCCCAGAGGATCATTTCTACGTGCTATTCCTCTATAAATGAAGATCTTGATTGTTACCTTGAGTTTAGAGGCATTTCTGATGGCTGGATAAACCATTCTGAGCATTGGGTGAGGAAGTTAGGGTGGAGGAAGATGTCAGACATTGCGATGGAGAAAGAAAGGGAGGAGAGATGACTCAAGTATAGTGAAGCGCGTGAAAGGGAGATTACTAGACAATGTGAGGTTGTAGGTATGATGGATATATGGAGGTAGACATTGCGGGAAGGATTTAAGGTTCACGCAAAGGACATGAAACCTGATTAGTCTATGTTACCCATCTTGGCAAGCGCATAAGAGAAACCCCTTCAACTTCTGATGAGAGTTCGTCACGTGGAGAGAGAAGAGTCATTGGCACGCATCTGAACCCACCTAGTGACCAAACCATGGCACTTGGTTTTCTAGATCAAGGAAGGAGTATCTCTGACCCAATTGATATTAGTGGAAGTGACAGATCTGCACCTAGGAGATATAATTTCTCATTTCTCACTTCTATGGCTATGCATACTATTCCAATATTTGGATGAATTTTTGGACAAGGAGAAAGTACACAAGCCTTTGGTAATCACATCTAGGAGTGGTGTAGGGTACACTATTGGTAGTGGGGAATTATCGTAGACCTATTGACATGAAGTTCAGTGGAGCTTTGGGGACCCTTGGCATGACCACTACAGGACCTGGTGGGTCTGGTGGGTCAGGAGGCACATGACTTGGTGGATCAAGAGGAATAGGATCTAGTGGATCTGGTGGGTTTGGTGGGTCAGGAGGCACAGGACCTAGTGGATCTAGTGGATCTAGCGGTGGAGGAAACACTGGAGGAAACCAAGGCTCTGGCTCAGGAGGACAAGGGCACCAACCACCTCCTGAAGTTTTCTTTGAGATGTCTTTACATTTTCTAGATTATAAGGGTATTGAAGATGTATGCGGAACATGTTCACAAGTGTGAGTTGCTATGGCACACAAAGGGGATCACTAACCCAGAGCAGAAGGCTAGTCTAGTTTGTAATGACGTTGCAAGGGCACGTGCACATAGCTGGTATAGGAAGTATGACCCTCATCAGACAATGGTAGATTACATCACGTTGAAAAATGCCTTCCTAGCAGAGTTCCACATTTCTAAGTTTGAGTAGAAGAGCATCAGCGCCCTTAAGGAGATTCAATAGGGAATGGCAGAGAGTGTGTGGGAGTATGATGTGCAGTTTAAGACTCTCCTGTCAAATTGTCATATGACATTCACCCTTCACAACATGCTCAATGGTTTGTTGGAGGGTTGATAACTCCATTTAGAAGGGATTTATCTCATAAAACTTTCACAGAACCCATGTGAGGCATTGGAAGCCACCCTACATGCCGAAGCTGTTACAAGTGTTGATACTGACGTTAGCCCATTTCCTGGAAGCTCAAATCACTGCTATGGCTAAGTAGCTAGAGAATTTGTCTACAAACTCAGCCCATGAGACTCACAATGGTATATAGTGTACATAGATTGTGAAGTAGAGGGGACATGTCAAGGATAGTTTCCCCTGGAGGACAGTACGCTCCGTAGCAGTAGATTGTGAGATTTTTCATGGGGACCATGATGTGAGTAGATGTCCCTTGTTATAGTGCGCAATGTAGAAGAATGTGTCTTACTACTGTAATATATGCACCTCTATAACCCATGATACTAAGGATTGTAAGATTATTGACCAGATCCATGAGGCCATTGATCTTGGTGTGCGCCAAACCAGCCTTGCAAGTAGTTCTAAGGGTGATGATCACCGTTATGAGGAGCATGCATATAGATGTGAGGCATGCGTGGAAGGTGATTTCGTAAGGAGGATACTGTGGTCATGGTAACCATGGAGGAGGAAGAAGTGAGTTCCCAAGTGGAACCTGTTTTAATTGTGGGTCTACAGACCACTACAAGTGTGACTACCCAGACTTATTGTAGTGCTCATGGTGCGGGAAGAAGCACAAGTATGAGGAGTGCCCTGAGTTGTTTGAGCACATGAATCAACAACACCAAAAAGACAAGGGCACTACAATGGTAACAATTAAGAAGGCTGACACACAATGGATGCCATGAGTGACACGTGATGTATAGGCTTGGAACCTGTTATGGTAACAACAAGAGCAGAGGCCACACATGCAAAGGAAATACCAAGGTAGAAGAAACCTAGTTTCAAGGGAAGAAGTGGTAGATGGGAAGTACCCAGACCCTGCGCATCAAAAGGAGGTATATCAAGAAACCATGGATGTCATTCAGAGTTTACAAGGAGAAATCCAATGTCTAAAGGAGTAGTCCAGGAGGGAGGAGAAAAGGAAGGAAGGTTGAGGTGCCAAAATATGACCTGGATGAGGTCAAGGAAGTATGTGAAAATGATAAGACAAGAGAATATTATTCCCTTACTAGGATCATGGTTGAGAGAGAAGGTACCATGCACCGGAGAAGAGCATGAGAGGCAGGTCTTGCATGTAAACCTTCCCCCTCATAACCTTGACTATGATAGGGAGATCACGTTAAATGCGGTTGTAGATGGATGGCTCCTTAGTAATATCCTCATTGACACAGGTGCGGAGGTCAATGTTCTCACCTTGGATGCATGGCATCAGATGGGAAGACCTGCATTACAGCCATCTTTGAATGTGTTGTATATGGAAAAAAAAATGAAGGTAATGCCCATCGATGTCTTAAAGGATGCAGACCATCACCATTCATAGGGAGCTAAGTTTACTGGGGACTTTGAAGTCTTGGCACTCACCAAGGCAGACAATTTCCCAGCACTACTTGGGCACCCATGGTGCTATAAGAACAATGTGGATCTTCAGTTCAACAAGGGATACATAAGCCTTTGAAAATGAGGAGGAACGGGTCATCATACCCCTGGCTGATGGGAAATCAACACCCTATACTGAACCTTTGGGAGAAGAGGTCTTGGATAGAATATATGTGTGCAATCAATCAGGGATCTAGAGATAATTCATCCCACCGAAGGAGTTATCTAGTTTGAGGATGCTAAGTCCCTAAGTGATACCACCAGTATAACATGTGATAATTGGGTGGATGGAACCTATGAGTTAATTGGATGACATTTGAGAGGATTGGTAACAAAGGTGACAAAGGTACGTACAGTCTAGTGCCTAGAAGGAAAGGAGCTACCTAAGTACTCAGGAGGAGCCTTCCCTGAGGTCTTTTTGCAAGAGATGGAAGCTCAGTGGAAGGAGGAAAATGAATGAAGGGGGATGTTAAGTTACGTCCTACTCAGAACTGCTGCGTGCTAGTGGGAAACACATCGGGATAATCTCTTGGAATGACGCGAGGTGAGAATTGCCTTCTTTGTAAGGTTTTGCAGGAGCAATGCCCCCATGGCTATAAAATATTATCATGGTAAAGAAACCACTTCCTTCCATATCCAAGCATGTGAGACAACCTGGATGGGAAGAACATAAGCATTGCCACACCTTCATTATGGGTTCACAAGTTGTATTCCACCCTACAAGGTTGTGCACATGTATGGTACATTCATTTTGAGACACGCCGTCTAGACAGGGAATTGGCAAGAGTTAGTGCAACTGATCTCATTCAAACATTCGAGTATCAGAGTACAAAACCCTTAGTGGATAAGGCATTGTAGGTTATTCAAGCACCTTACCATTGGGGATAGTGCCATGGTAGAAGATAGGCTACTAGACTTTCTAGGTGAAACTGGACCTGGAGGCACTACTTTGAGGAAGAAGAAACAAAAGAGATACATCTTGAGCCGCATGTGTTTGGAAAAAGAAAAAGGGAAGATGGTGTATGTTATTGATGGGGAAGAAGAGGAAAAATGAGATGTTGACCATTTCTTTAGAGATGCGCGAGGTGGTCAAATAGTGTTGATGAACGGGTGTGTGCCTATCATGATCCTTTAAAGATAAAAAAGGTTAACATCGGCTCAGATGAAGAGCCTAAAGAGGCTATCATCAGAGACTATTGGTCAGAGAAGGAAGTCTCCAAGATCATTGATCTTTTACGTGAGTTTGAGGATTTATTCCCTGCGTGGGTATCATGAAACTTAAAGGTGTTCACCATTTCCTTGGGGAAATGAGAATTAAGTTGAAGGAAGGTGTGCGTGCCGATAGTCTGGAAGAGACCATACCAAATGAATCCTAACCTATGCGTGAAGGTCAAGGAGGAAATAGATAAGATGATAGCGTCGGGAATTATTAAAGTTGTTGAAGAGTCAGAATGGATAAGTCCAATGGTAATTATCATCAAGAAGGATGGAAGGATAAGGATCTGTGTTGATTACAGGGGACCTGAATGTAGTGTGTATCATTGATCCTTTCCCAACCCCATTTACTGAAGAAATCTTAGAGGGAGTGGCAGGGTGCGAGGTCTATTCTTTCACAAATGGATTCTTAAGATATCACCAGGATAAGGATCGCGTGAAGGAGGACCAAAGGAAGATGACTTTCACCACTGAGTGGGGAAATTTTTCCTATACAGTCAGGTCATTTGGGTTGAAGAATGCACCCTATTGTGTTCTCGCGCATTTTGGTACAAGCTTTCTAGGAATTTATCCATAAATTCCTTCAAGTCTACCTAGATGATTGGACAGTTATATGGGTTAGTGAAGGACCATTTTGACAACTTAAGGCTGATGTTTGAAAGGTGTCGGCAGTTGAGGATATCCCTCAACATTAAGAAATGTGTCTTTACTACCCCATTTGGAACATTATTGGGGCACATCATATGTAAGGAGGGCCTACTAGTAGATCCCACAAAATTTGCAGTAATTGTGGGATTGAGGGAGCCTACTAGTCAAAGCATAGTGCATGGATTTCTTGGGCATACGGGGTACTATAGGAAGTTCATCAAGGGATATGCCAAGATCACCACACCTTTAGAAGAGTTACTTAGACATAAAAGTGCCTTTCATTGGGGAGAGGCGTCACAAAGAAGGCATTTGACACTTTGAAGGATAGGCCTTGTCACCGCACCCATCCTATGTTTCCCTTCTTGGGATAAGCCTTTCCATGTTCATGTGGATGCCTTAGGGACCGCCATTGGAGTAGTACTTACATAGCCTGGTGAAGGGATTGTTGATCATCCTTTGTGCTTTGCAAAGCAGGAAATTGACACCAGTAGAGTAGAATTACACTACGACTGAGTGCGAGGCCTTGTCAATGATCTACGCGCTTCATAAATTTAGACAATATTTGTTGCAACCTCCTTTTTATATTTTACACTGACCATATGGCATTGAAATACTTGGTGAAAAATCATCAGTTCTACAAGGGCACATATGTCAGTGGGTACTATTGTTCCAAGAATTTGAGTTCACAGTGGTTGTCAAACCAGGAAAAAGTAATTCTAGACCTGATCATTTATCTAGGATTGATTCAGGGGAGGACGTGTAGAGTATTGAAGAGACTATGCAGACATGTAACTATTTAGGTTGTGTGCACACGCCCTCAGATTTGGAGGATATTGCAGTATTTCTCAAAATAGGTGTGGCGCCAGACGGAATGAAGGCCTTGGAGAAGAAGAAGTTGGCCATACGTGTTGCATGCCCTACATGCTAATTAGTGGAGACCTGTACAAAATGGGTCATGATGAGGTTTTGTGCCGATGCATACTAGAACATGAGTGCACATTACAATTATGGAAGAAGTGCACATGGTGGGATTATAAGGAGGACACTATGCAGGAAATGCAACCACATGGAAGATTCTACTCATAGGGCTCTGGTGGGAGACCATTTATCAAGATTGCATTGAGTTTTGCAAGGCCTATGACCATTGCCAGCTATCTTGGAAAAACCTGGAAAAAGGGATGAAATTCCCTTGCACGACCAATAGCCAGCACAGAACCATTTGAGAAATGGGGCTATCAAATTTTTTGGACCAATCTCACTAGTGGCACGAAGGATTGGTTCGCGGTATATCCTCACTTGCACTGATTATTTGACAATGTGGGTAGAGGCAAGTGCCTACAAAGGATTGTACAGCGGCTACCACTGCTATATTTTTATGGGAAAACATAATCAGTAGGTATGGATGCCCATTGAGTTTTATAAGTGATAGAGGTATGCACTTCCTCAATGAAATGGTCAGGATTCTATTATCAGAATTCATGGTGGCCCATCACAAAACTACTCCCTATCACCCTCAAGCAAATGGAACTTGCTGAGGCATTTAACAAAATACTTAGCCACACATTGACTAAGATTTGTGATGTTGGTAGACAGGATTGGGATGACAAAGTATCAGCCATTCTTTGGGCATATAGGACAACCTACAAGAGGTTGAATAAGGCCACACCATTTCAATTGGTGTTTGGCACAAGAGGCTATCCTTCCAGTTGAATTCATGTTACCTTCTCTGTGTATAGCACGCACAGGAGGATTGGCTGATGAAAAAGCACTGGAAGAAAGAATTGACAAGTTAATGCAATTGGATGAAAGATGATCACTCACCAGGTGGAGCTAGAAGATGGAAAAATAAAACAAAAGGCATGGCATGATCATCACATTAAGAACAAGAAGTTTGAGGTTGGGTAGATGGTCTTACTATATGATTCAAAGTTTCTGTGCCATCTCTGGGAAGTTAAAAGTCCATTGGTTGGGTCCCTACATCATCTCATACATCCTTGATTCAGGCATGTGCCAGTTACAAGTGTTGGATGGGACAAGATTTCCAGGACACTTCAATGGGAGTAGGCTGAAGCCCTACTATAAATAAGTCTTCTTGGTGTTTGTAAATAAGGCAGTATTGCCTAGTTAGTTTAGGATTTCCCTTAATGCATTTTCTTTTCTTGTGTTTCCCTTTCTCGTTGTTGTTTTGTGTTGTGCCTTGGGTTCTGGTAATCTCATTACTTTTTGAAGGTTGTAACTACATGCAGAGGACCATGCATCATTTTAGTGTGGGGTGGAGTAAGGTGGAAGAAATTGAAGTGTGAAGTGCACTAGGAAGGATTGCATTGGAAAGCCCAGTTGAATGGCCCTGTGAAGGAAGTACATGTAAGGAAAGGTGAAAAAGGATGGTTGGTGTCTAGGGTAAGGCTACATTGGGGATCCACATACAAGAGAGGAAGAAGCGCAAATGCAACACGAGGTAGGCGAGAGAAAAAAAAATCATGACAGAAGAAGTGCCTTCACAGTGCTGGTTACACACATGTAAGAGTCTCCTGTCAAGATGGATTGGTTATGCACCAGAAGGTTGGGGAATTGTCCACGCAAGGTTGGGCACGTGAGTTAAAGCACTAAAGATCAGACTTTTTTGAAAAAATCCACATTAAGTGTTGAAGTATGGTGGTAGGTAAGATGGCATTTAATGTTAAAAAGTGGGAAAAACTATAAATAGAAGGTTGGGAACTTCATTATTTACTTTGTGAATATGAAGAAGGAAGAGATTTTGTGAACTAGGGTTTCCAGAGTTGATCCGTGTGAAGAAAAATTGGAATATTTTAACCTGTGAGTGACTAGTTTGGATCTGTAAACTTGGGAGGGAAGTAATTCACGGAGCATGTGGGAGAGTTGTGGAGAAGCGTCATCTTGTGAAAAGATATTCCAGTTAGGGTTTGGCAGCTAGGGCATGGGTTAGAAAAGAGTATTCTTTACAGGTTAGAGATCTAAACTTGGAAAGGGTAGAAGAGTAGAGCTAGGAAGAGAAGTTGAAGTGAAAACCTACACAATGGCACCCAAGAAACCAGCAGTAACACCTAAAAAGGGAAAGGGCAAGGGAAAACAACAAGAAACTACCACAAGTACCAATGAGGAATGGTATGTAGAAATGTAGTACCCAGATGGGGTTTTTCTCGAGATGGAATGGGAATCCCACTTGAGAAAAATGACAGTAAGTGACTACAATCATCACATGAACATGATTGAAAAGGAAATGGAGTTGGAGTTAGTGCGCACCTGACTAACCAGAGAACACCTGAGGGGTTACCAATTTATAGCGATGAAGTCAAGGTGAAGTTAGAGAAGGTGGAGGATTATTACAACTCTATGAGTTTCCCTACTTCGGAAAGCTAGAGTGCCTCTATCAGTGGCTAATGTCAGGCATGTACATGAAGACCAATTTCACTTCGCGGGGCGCAAGATGCGCATAACCCCTCAGCTAATTTCAAGATTCACAGGCCTTATCTGTGAGGGAGAAATTTTAGAGGATGACCTGTGTGACAAGGAAGCAATTAAGGAAATAGTGGCCACATATGCGTACAAGAAGGGGTCAAGGTATTTTGATATCAGGGATATCCAAGACCCAGTGATGAGAATGGTCATGCGTGCACCTGGTAACAAAACTCAATGCACAAGAAAGATGGACATAGGTAAACAAGTCCTGGTTGAATGTTTGTAGAAGAATATCAGAGGGCACCATCTACAATTTATCCACATACATTGTAGATGAAATTATCACCAGCGCACATAGGAAGGAGACAAGATTCTCTTTGGTAATGTCCTCTTAACCATTGTGTTCTCATAAGATCAATAGTACTAGATGTAGCAGATAAGTTTGTGTGGGAGTACCCAGAGGAAGACCCCTCACCTACAAAAATATTTGAGAAATACACTTGTGATAGCATGATGCCCATTCACAAGGTAGCACATCTTGAAAAATGGTATACGCGCTTAAGGAATGCATTTCGGGGTAGAATGGAGAATACTGGAACAACTGTCCAGCTCTTACAGTAGGAGAAGATGAGTTCGCTGTATACCAACACTTTTGTATTGGTAGGTTCAAGTTGACTGATGAAAACATGAGCCCATGGTGCAAGCTCCCATTTTCCTTCACAAGCTCAATACTTCCAGGCGGGAGTTAACAGATTCAAGGAGTCCAAGAAGTTAAATCTTGACCTTGGAAGTTTGGACCGGGACCACAGGGAGATGCGCAGGATGTTGGTCTACCCCAACAAGCGCGCGTACGTAGAAAAGTACATGTCACATGAAGTCCAAATGGTAAAACCCTGACTCTGACTATTACAGGGAGGTCCATGTGCACATGTATACCTTCAGATAAGGCCCAAGTTTGAGAAGGGTGCACTTATCTTGAAAATGAGATAGCTATACCTGAGGACCTAACAGGTAGGAAGAAGACCGTGCCCAAGAAAAAGGAGATGGAAGAAATAAAGAAGAAGGCACCAAGTGCCCAAGATACACAGCAAATAGGCACCCCCAGGAACAAGCACTAGAATAAGTACTTACACGTGTAGGAAGAGGTCCCCAGTCAAAGAGGAGACACCAGAACAGGAAAATATTATCGCAGAGGAGAAATCACCAGAGGAGGAAGAGAAAGCAAGAATCTCCTATACTGGAATCCCCAGTTAGGAAGAAACAAAAGGTGATGGAGGAAGCTGACTCGGAGGAGATAGAGAGCTTGGAGAAATACATAGGTGAGAGGGATGATGATGAAGAAGATGATCCTGAAGGGGACCAAGAGCCACTTTTTTTCAGCATGCATGATTCAGAAGAAGAGGGAGGAGAAGAAGAACATGAGTTCCTTTTCGTGTGGTGCAAGGGTAGCCAGGAGGAGGAAGGTTCCCAGGACATGGGAAGAAGTGAGGAGGTTGGCATGTAAGGATCAAAAAACTCCAAGCCTCACATGAAGGAGCAAGTAAACAAGGTGGCAGAAAGAGAAGCAATAAAAAATCATCGAGGCCTTGGTAGAACAAGAATTGGAGCACAGTGCTGATATAGTGATGGAAGAAGATAAGGAAGAAAGCATAGGGAAAGATCATGGTAGCATGGGAGGCCCCAGTCTATCAGTAACTATTCCTAAGGGCATGCGCACAGGGGGAAAGTGCATGGAGATCCAGAGGCAAGGAATGAGCTACATTAATGATCCTAGCAAGGTGTTGCACATGTGCTTCCAAAGCACCATCCAAAAGATCAACTCATGGTAATGAATTTGTTTGATGAAGAAGGTGCATACCCTCGGATGAGGAAGATGCTCTCTTGGGAAATTGAGTCCCACATCGATGAGCCAGAGTTCGAGGTAAGCCAAGGGGGCACTAATGAAAATGTCTTAGATTCAAAAGGAGACAACCCCTTGGTAAATGCTCAATAGCTTTCAGATGAGAAGTTATGCAACACGCTCAACAAGGTCTCAGTTGAGGTTGAAGCTAGGCTCTTTGGACGGAATGACAGGATAATATTTCTAGAAGCAGAACTAGAAAAGAAAAGAAGGAGGAAGAGCTAGAAGAGAAGGCCAAGGAATTAAAGTCATGAGGAGTTAATTAGCGCTCAGCTAAAGCATGAGCTTAGGGAAGAAAAGGAAAGGGTGCGTGAAGTACATAAGAAGGTAGAATCCATCATAGATGCCATTGTTTTGAAGCATCTAGACCTGCACCACCCATGCAAAAGTATGGATCTTCCCTTGAGTGCCTTGAAGACTTAACATGCATCCTCACCATGGAGAGGCAACCTCTAGCCTTAGAATCCATGGAAGAAGTAGCAGCGCGCCTGGAGAAGGAGGATAAATTAAAGGTAGTAGCAATCATGGTTGAATACAACAAAGTCCTTGCTGATGTAAATATTGTTTCCCATACCACTGAGGCCGCATATGACAACTATGCAGACAGAGATAAAGTGGTGAGTATTCTGGTCACCAACTATGAAGCAGAGCTTAAAGAGTTCCAAGAAAAGAACAAAGGGAACAGAGCAGAGTGGGATAGAATCTTGGCCGAGGTTGAAAAGAATTTAGAATCTATTGAGGCCCTAAGGGGTACAATCAAGAACCGGCTAAAGGAGCTATACCCATAAATTACTAGAAGGATGGACGCGCTTGAGGACGTGGGCAAGGAGTTGGAAAAAATGTTGACACTATGAATGCTCAAGGAGATGGACTAAGTTTTGGGGAGGTAAGCACCCTAGTCGGTGACCTCTGCTAGAGAGCGCAAAATGAAGTCGATGCCTAGAACAAGTTGGAGGCCAACTTGCAAAAATATTTTCCTAGCTTGTTGCAATAATGCCATCACTTCCCCATTCTTTCTTCTTTCCCAAATTCTTCATCCCCTTATTCTTTTCCCAAGACGTTAAGTCTATTGTGATTCTTTATTCATTGGAGAAGTGTTCCTGCAGGTGGAGAATAGGCATAGTGTGGGGTGATGTTGGGCCCCTAAAATATTGACTAAGTACACAAAGGCACATGGGCGCAAGGACTAGGTTGAAGGATGGGTAAGGAGAAGGCACGCAAGGAGAAGGTGTGCAAGGCAGGGTTCTAGGATGGTTTTAGAAGGGACCGTGTTACGTGCACCGAAAGACAAGGTCTTGGGACTTAGCCATATTTGGCATATCGGGCAGGACATGAGAAAAGTGTGACCCGACTGCACATGCAGAGTGGATAAGGTGCCAGCCTAGCGACAGGTTGGCCTAGGAAGGAATATGCCCTGTGATGGAAGCTTCTAGAAGACATCATGGAAAAAAGTGGAGAGCTCAGGCCTGGAGGAGCATGCTCCCATGGAGGACCACATTCAGACACTTGGCACCAGATTTGAGGCCGCAGAAGGATGAGTTGGCACTTTGGGATGCCTATAAATACAAGTGCACCTGTAGAAGAAAAGAGGATTGGGTATCAGAGAGATATAATAGAGAGAGATCAATAGAGAGTGGAGCTCTGCAGAAATGCCGCAAGGAGTCATATTGGGTTGGGTAGATGAAATATAGGAGAAGGATGTATCAAGGGCTTGGGGTTATAAATTTCTTTTTGAGAGCTAAATGATATGGATCCAGTTATGATGCATGACTTTGGTCTACCATAATGTGCGATGCTTTGTAATGAATCTAATGAATGTAATGAGGTTACCAGTTTATATGAATATGATCAGTAATGATTCTGGATGCATTTACATATCTTCATGGTTCTATTTTTATGCATGTTTATGGAATGAGTTCTGAATCCTTGCATTTCCCTTTCTGTTTTGATTCATTTCTTAATCTATTAAAGTACTTTTCTGTCTGGTAATGACTACAATGATCTAGAGCCATTTTGAGCTCTATGATGTTTGCATGTTTCATTTCCACTCACTTCCTTTAAATTTTGGATCATAGATGATGTTTTCCCACTCAAATCACATAAAAGAGAGACTCAGTACCATTTGCATGCCTCGGGTGAGTGCCCAACACCCGCTGGGTGATAGGCTGGCGTGCATGGGATTCCCTTGTTCTTTGGTGGGTGTAAAAATTACTACACCCACCCTGGGTGCCCGATCTATGCACATCCTTTCCCACTTATTTTTGGGCCCTTTCTATCTATTTTTCATCCTTATCCTTTTCCTAGTTGGCCTTGTCAAGATTAATTCTGAATTGAGCTTGAGAGACCTATAAATATAAAGTTATAAGACCATAATGAGGGTCCAAGCGTCACATACTACTATCACTCCATCTAGAGTTGCATCCATTGCATCACTTACATCCACATAGTGTCATGCATAAAGGCTAGGAGATTTTCATCACACACACTACATAGGGGGAGGGATTATATTCTATTCCATGGACACATGTTATTTAAATTTTCTATAGTTACTATTTATCGCTACTTCATAAAGTGTGACTGGCACAAGAACACCTAGGACATGACATGAAAAATCTCACTAGAACTACATCCAGGTCTGAAATATAGTGCACAACTCAACAATAAGTCCACTGGTTTGGCGGCTGAGGTCAGTCCAAACCATTCATTTGCAAATTTTATTTTTCTAGGGATTGATACTTCTTTTTGTATTGTAGGTCATTATACAGCTCATCTAGAAAATCTAGTGTGACAGAAAAGAGGCATTTGAAGACACCTTACGATCATACCAAAAGTAGTTTATGAGAATTTACAGAGATCAGAGCACCCAAATTACATACTAAGGCACCCCAGGGTGCCCTAGTACCATCTCAGGTGCCTCAGTCACTTCAAATTTTCTAGATATGGTCTTTACAGGGACCCTGAGTGATTGTCTACACTTCCAGATTTTATTTCCAGATCTGTGACAACCTGTGATAATCACTTTGAATTAGCTAAGCCACTTCTCTCCCTTCTCTTATAGATTTAGGGTTTCATTTCACTTAGAGTAATTAATTACATTTGTTATTTAATATTTTAGTCTTTTATTACAGTGTTTTAGTCCTCCTAATTTTATTAACATTAATACCCTATATCCCCATTTAGGCCTATATTTTTGTTAATCATTTTGGTGAACCAGACCGTATATGTTTCTCACTTCCTCTTTCTCACTTTGTTAGGCTTTCCCCCCCTCCTTTTTCCATGGCTGAATTTCATGAGGAATTTACTGAAGCTCACCTTAAATTCATCAATGACCACCTTACTGAACACCCACAAGTTTTAGATTTACTTTTGCATGTCACTCGTGAAGAAGCTACTAACTTGGCAGAACTTAATTCTTCTATAGATTTTCCCACTTCCATCACCACTCAACCCCCTACTTCTAAACTCCCACCTATCTCCACTATTCCAGTTATAGTTCCCACTCCTACTAATCAATTCACACCTCCTTTGGTCTCGCATCAATGAAAAACCTCCTCTGTAGGCAATCAAGATTTAACCTCTTTATATCATGATCTCCAGGCTCAAATTCACAAATTTTAATAGTCTGTTATTTCTCCCTCTTTATATTATACCGTGTTATTGCATACTTTATTCACACCTATAATTTTCACCTACCCCCTCCCTCCTAACTTTGTCACCGCTAAATTGCCCACTTTCAATGGACACAGTGACCCATAGGAGCACCTTCGTGCCTTCCATGTTTCTTGTCTCGATTTTTCTAATGATCACATTATCTTGGAAAAAATATTTCCTTGTAGTCTCCATGACTTCACCATGCATTGGTTCTATGATTTACCTGTTCATTCCATACCTTCCTTCACCCATTTATCCAACACCTTTCTCACACACTTCTCCATCAACATCAATTCTAAGATGACTTACACCCAGCTAGCGCAACTCAAGGAAGGACCCAACGAGAACTTGACTAATTATGTTTTATGATATAAGAATAATCTTTCTAAAATGACTAATGTCCTGACTGATTACAAACTGCAAGATTTGTTTATACAAAGTCTCTTACCACCTCTCCAAGAAAGTGTTCTATTCGAGACATTTTCTACCTTTGATCAACTTTTCCATACTCTTAAATTCCATGAATCTAAGATCATATCCATTAGAAAAATTAAGTATCAGGAACAACCTTCCTCCTTCACTTTTTTTCCAAACAAGACACCATTTAAACCCTCTACATCTAAGCCAACCGACAATAAGCTCACTGTTAACGCTATTACCCCCCTCTAAGGAAATTCAATCCCAACTGCCTAGGCATACTTTCACCAACCTTCCTATGGCGCCACATCTTATTTTAAAACAAATCCTTGACAATGATCTCATTACCCTCCCTCCACCACTTGAATTAGATCCATCACGACCTAAAGGATGTAATTACAATGAAAAAT
Organism: Taxus chinensis; assembly: GCA_019776745.2. Lineage (NCBI taxonomy): Eukaryota > Viridiplantae > Streptophyta > Pinopsida > Cupressales > Taxaceae > Taxus > Taxus chinensis. The sequence continues at coordinate 968,136,277 of CM034147.1, forward strand.
TTCCGTTATGATTGTCATCTCTATATGGCGCACTCAACCAACCGGTGTCTAAATCTTTACATAATTATCCAAGACCTCCTTGACAATGAAAAGATCGAATTTACGAAACCTACTAGCCCTCCTCCCTCTAAGGATAAAGGTAAAATCAAAATTTTTAACACTGATTCCCACCAACGTGAAAAAAGGACTACGGATTCTTCTACTAATCATACATACCATGCCGCACCACCTTAAGATGTGGGTGCACTCGACTTCTTAGTCGCTAACACTGAAAAAAACCCCACCCATTATCTCTTTTTCTCACGCTGACTACCACACTACATTCGTGTCTGATCATTTATATATATCGGCCTCTATAGGATCAACCTATATCAATAACACTAAGGTTGGTCCCTCTTCCCCCATTAGCGCATGTTCCCTGTCCTTCTTGCGCTCTATCTATTACCCTCCATCACGAATCAACTACCTGTTCAACAGACCCTATGGTGTTGTTAAGTTACATATCACAGTTGGGCCTCTCACTCTTCTCTTCCCTTTTCTTGTAATTCAAACTGTTAATAGATGTGACTTACTTCTCGACCTTAATTGGATTAGTAAATCCCAAGCTATGATTTCTATGAACCATTTACACCTTAAATTTGTTTATGAAAATCAATTTATTTCCATTGATGACATCCCTCCTTCACCTCCACTATCATCACTTTCTCGTTCCACTCCTCATGTGTCACTCCCTATTACTCACACAGTTCCTATTACTCACACAGTTCCTTTGCTATCACTGCCAGTGCATCCTATTCCTACTTCACCGTCTCAATTGGCCCCTACACGACCATTCCATTCCATTAGTCCTATGAATTGGGAATAGGCAAATTCCTAGGAATGTTATCATATCCTGCCACCATTCACCACCCTCGTTTGATTCCACATTGCTCATCCTCTCCCTTACGCACAACACCTCTTCGTTCTCCATCGCCCACAAACTTTACTATGCCACGAAATTCATATTATGTACACCCATTGCATGCATATATGATTCATTCCCCCATGCAATGTTTTTCTACCATACCACCATTACTCAAGCATCTCCCTCCCCTCTCATCATCCCAGACACCGGTCAAAGGACATAAGTCCTTTGATCTCATCGGGTGATTTCTCTTTCAAGACCACTTAGGGGGCATCACCATTACCCAATCCCTCCTTATTCATATTAGCATAGCTGATCCTCTATGATTTGCATTATCCTTCACATATACATATACTTATTATATATTCTAGCACCCTTGTTACCTGATGACACACTCTTGTGCTTTGGTTCACACTGGACTATTGAGGGATTACCATTACACTGAACCCCACACACTACACTATAGGTTCTACATACTTATCCTATCATGTACATTGCACATCCTACACTATCCATTCAACACTTAGTATACATCCTACATTATACTACATCCATCTCATGCACATAGTAGTCATTTATAAATAATCTATCTTATACATACTACAATAGTCCATCATTTCATCTGCATCTAGTTTTCTATCCCTTTCTTACATTCTATAGTTATGTTAGGTTACATTATACATGGGTCTAGCTTTACATGTCACCACTACATACTCTATCTACACCTACTTCCACCTCTACATCATCTATACACCTTACATTTCCTAAATTGAATGATTTTACATAGTGCATCTATTCATCATATACATTCTACATACTACACATGGTTCCTTATACATTCCATTTCTATATACCATCACTATTGTATCTCACACATCACATATTCTATACACACTACCTATCTTACATTGCCTTATTTACACCACACATTTACATCCCATAATCATTACTTGATTGCTTAAACTACGTTGTTTTATACACACTGCACTCACCACCCTATGACACACTTTAGTTCCTCGGTCCATACTTGACTGCTGAGGGTTTACAAATAAAATGGAACTTACATTCACCAATGTGACATTTTCCTCATCCAATCATTCCCACATTAGTGACATACATCTTCAATTAAATTGTCCCCCCTTTTTATCATCTTATAGTGGTATATGATTTAGGCTAAATCACCACCCCCATTATCATCTTATAGTGGCCTCCACCCTAGGGTACATCACCAATCCCCTTCTTATCCATCCTATAATGACATAAAATTTACGCTAAATCTTCCCACATCTTCATCCTTCTCATCTTATAGTGATATATGCTTAGGGATAAATCATCACTCCTCGGTTCAACAGGTCTTGGTATACACTTAGGCTATAGGGTCCACACACAACCTTTCCATATGTATCTTCACCATCCACTCATTCCATAGTGATATACACTTAGGGATAAATCATCACTCTTTCATTCAACAAGTCATGGTATACACTTAGGCTATAGGGTCCACACACATTTTTTTAGTATATCTCATCCCCATACACTCAATCCATAGTGATATATGCTTAGGGATAAATCATCACTCCTCCATTCAACAAGTCGTGATATATGCTTTGGATATAAGGTTCACACACATCCCTCCATATGTCACATTTCATCACCATTACATATACACACTCATCACAGCATGTTAGATACAACCAACACTACTCAACCATTTCCCAATGATGCACTCTCATTTATGGTTCATTCTTGACTGCTGAGGGGGAAAAAAAATGAACCTCACTGAATACACATTCCATCCACTTGGGGGGCATGTTTATCCTATCATTCCATGTTGCATTCCATTCCATCCATCCACATCATACTGCATTGTGTTGGGTGCAATTACTCTTGCTTACTAATGTTTTACATTATCACTTTACTACACATGTTAGGTTGCTTTCTTATATGTCATTATCATGTAAACATGCACATTCACACCTTTGTTTAGTGTGATCATAGATGTAAGACTCTTCATGTGGCATGGATGCTTTCCTTCTACCCTTGCTATATTGGTCATTGGGGGCACCCACATTCATCTTATCCAGGTGTTATTGTTTCATTTTGTACTTAACATCTTATAATATTTGTTCATACACGTTTGGACATATTGGTTATCACTCTAACATGCTAACATGTGTTCCATGTGTAACACTTGTTTTGCAAGATTAAATTCTTCCACAATTTCTTATTTTTTTCTACTTGTCTATTTTGTTTGTTATTATATGCAGGATTTGCCCATTCATTTTCTACACACTTGTCTGCTATTTGTGGCCATGATGGCCTTGCGTGTCTTTCAACATCGTTAGTGATGTCCCATGTTTAAAACATGCTTTGTGTGGTCTACTTATTTTCTTGCGTGTTTACACTATTGTGCTTTATAGTTTCTACATTGTTTGTGTATTTTACATTTATCTTCTTGCATGCATGTGTTTTTGGACTAACACTTGTTTTGGATAGATATCCCCTTTTGTGCGTGTCTTGGTATCTACCAAGCATTTCTCTTTCCCCATGCAAGGCAGAGTTCGATAGGCCAGAGTGTGATTGGTCCTCTTTTGGGGCTGAAATATCCTTTTTTCGACGTCACATGTGCCCCCAAAGAGGGGGTGCATAATTGAGGGTTTTCTAGTAACACAACATATTTACACTGGTTTACACACAACGAGTGAGTTCAGACTAGTCTACGAACTCCATACACAATGACCTCAATAGGACATAGTGTCCTTAAACAATTTTATGGAGTAGTTACAGGATTGGGGGTTAAAGTGGGTGTGCCTCTCTACACTTCTCAGTCCAGTGGCATCAGATCACCCAAAAAATTAAGACAATACAGAGATATCTTCACACATTTTAGAAGAAGCGGTTAAAGTTGGAGGATACAATGCATCTCCTCCCTATACTTCTTCAACCAGGGTAGCGTGAGACCGCCCAAAAAACTCACGATAGTACATGATATCCTTCTACACCATTCTTTTGACATGGATCATGTGCACATAGTCCATTTACATTTTTTTCTAGTGTCTTTTATATTTGCGCACTTTACACATTTCTATATACATGTGTATTTTACAAAACATTTTTACATACATACATATTTGACTAGTTGATCATTTTCCTCCTTGCAGGTATGCTATATGAGAAACAAGTAGTCAAATTAGGGGCAACAACAACAACTACTACAATGATAACGACAACAACAACACACCACTACATGTATTTCCCTTTACTAACCATGCAAGTACACTACACACAACAACAACTACACACATGTTCCACCTTAGGTTCACTCTCATCACTTTTTATGTGCATTTTTCATCTTTAGAATCCATGCTCCTCCAAATTTTATTTTTGTCATTCCACGCTTGAGTCTAGTCCATCGACACATCTTCTTCTACACTTTACATGGATATCAGATATGCATCTCTATCTACTTTATGTTACCAAGATTTCTACTCACCAACATAAAGTGGGGGCAAAATGTAGACACAAAATTATGCACTCTAGACATTATTTATCCCACTCTTATACTAATATTTAAAAGGTTCTCAAGTGAATAAAGTACTAATTAATCCCACATTTTGGCCATCTTTATTTTATATTTTTTTTTCCTAGTTCCCATATATTTTCTAGCACTTATCCGTCCATTTTGTCATTCTAGCCTAAAATCATGGCACCCTATCCTGTATTGGGGCATAATGGGGCACCCCGGTCCCATGTAACACCTTGAACTGTTGTTACTTCCTCCTAAGCATACAAGTGTTGATATGTGATTTCTTTGTAAAAGGATGTGTTCCTTGATTGAGAAGTCATGCTTGATATGTACTATATCTTCTTTGCAGATTGCAGATCTTTGATTGAGTCGGATTATGATTGGACTCTTTTATTTATTTCATTTTGCATCTGAGTTTAATCTGATCTCGGAACGAATTATGAAGTTATTCATCTATAAGACCTAGCCTTGGATCAATGGTATTGATCCAAGTGGTGCTTTAAGTTATTCGTGATGAATTAAAAATTATAAACCTTTCACAGGTTGTAAGGTCTGAATTCGTTGAATAAAGCCAATCCCGAGTCTAACTGAGGTTGATTGTGTGAAATGGAATGGTTCCCGATATCGAAGCATATCTGGAAGGTCTTGATCGTGGACCAGGTAATAATTCTGTTACATATAATTCTGTAGCCTAATGGCAGTGCAGGAGTGAACCCTATTCAAGAATGCATGTTGTAGGTCTTTTTCTGAGTATATGAAATGTTAGACCTAACTGGAATTATTAATGTTAGTAACCTAAAACTAAACTTAACCTAGGGGTTAGATTAGTGTTAATCTAACCTAGACCTAGGCTAAGAGCTAATGTTCTAAGTTAGTATCTATGTGCTAAGTGGTTAGACTAGGTGTTATCCTAAATCCTAACCTAAGTTACTAACCTAACTATTGAGCAAAGAATAAGGGGACCTATGGAGAGGTGCGAACCATGGGCGGCAGTTTCTATGTTATTAAATGTGTGGATAAGCATGAGGGACAGGTAATTGGTGGAAGTTTTAAAATGGCTAACTTGAGCCGATGTGGCAGGTCGCCAAAGTTAGAAATGATCTATGATGTGAATTTTTCCATCGCCAATTATGGCGGTCGGTGGCAGTGGAGTTTGAGCGGGAAACTGGGAATTAATGTAATCAATGAACTCGGGCTTCGAGCTCGGATTTCTTGGGGAAGCATGCAAAATGGAAAGTTAATTGTTTGTTTGGTTTTGCATGCACTCTGGTTTTCCTTTTGTCTGTTCACTGGTTCTTCGCACCAATCTTCTTGGTGTTGCATGGCAAGTATGAGCGTAACTAGCTCTTTCCTCTGGCAAGGAAAATATATAAGTCATGGAAATAGCAAATTTTTGTTGGTGGCTCTAACTTGGAAAAGGAAGAGAAGGATCGAGCTCTTCCAGTGGTCTACTTCGGAATTTTGAGCAAATATCCAGGCATGTTAGGCCCTAACCTTTAAAAATCTTGCTGTCTTTCAAGTGATTTCATTAGAACAACTCTGTTCAGATGATTTTTGGAATTGGTTGGTTTCTATGGTAGTCTTGTGTGATTTTTGGTACTGTATCTTCATGCTGGTTTGGTTTTTCAATTTAACCCTTGATGGGTGTTTATTGTATTTCGAACTGTTGCTATATTTCCTTGTGATTTGCATTCCGGCTTTTAGTTTGCGAAATATATGAAATGAATGTATGCTAGGCCTGCTCTGTGAGAACCCATGAATTGTTCTCGTGATGGGTACAAGCTACTGTGATGCTTGTTGATTTATACTTGTCGTCGATGCTTGTTGTTGATACTCGTCGGAAGGGATACTGCTGGACATTTGTTTGATTGTTCAGTTTAATTGAACTTTTTGTAACCCTGTTGAGGTTATTAAGGTAGTGGTTATTGAATCTTGTTCGGGTTCAGCTATGATATTTAGGATTTGTTGAATGGATAACTTGCTGTGTTACAGTACTTCTTTGAGATCGTTCTGAAGTTGTTTTTCCCTTGCATTGTGGTTATGGGATGCAACCTGTTGATAGTATGCAATATATTTATTTATTGTACTCGAAACGACTCTGTAGAATCCATTGATTGAGTCATGTATCATGGACCTCTGTTGAAGCTATAGGTTTATATATTTGAGTATTGGTAATTTGATTTTGTTGGAGTCCTGAAGGAGTAACAGTTATACGACCTATGTTATTTTGTATGAATTTTTAGTACAGACTCTTGAGTGTATGTTACGTTTCCTTTCTGTGCAAGCTTGTGTGAAAATATTGATTGGCACAGTTGGAATCGTTTATTATTTTTATCTTGTTACTGTTGTTCAGGTTCAGTTTAACCCTTGACAGGTAACTATAGTTTTTGCCTCTAGTCAACCTGATTGGTTCACTTGTTTTTTTTGGCACTGTTGGATTCCATGAGTATAGTTAGTTATCATGTAACTTGTCTCTGTAAAAATGGGTCATGAATACCACACTTCAAACCCTGAATGCGTCTTGATGAGATTACGGTATGTCATGTTTCCTTTCTGATTATTTCAGTTAGATAAGGCTGTGCATGTTGTGGAAATTCTATGTGTTTATCTCGGCATAGTCTTAGGGAAACATCAGTTGCTTAATGTTGAGGAGTCTATTGTTGACTGCGAATAATTGAAGCTCTTTGATTTCGACCTTGGGTCCGAAAGCCTTGTAGTGTTTATTATGAACTAGAAGGGGACTGTAGGTTGATGTATGGGATTGTAGTCGTGTTTACGTATTCTGTTGCATGACTATCCTGCCTTGAGCTTGACCGAACTATGAGCCGTCGACTGCACCTCGACAGGCGATGTGGGGAATATCTTCTTGTTGACTGTTTCATGTGGAAGGTCATGTGGAGTCTTTTTGGTAGATAGTCATCACTGTTGGTGTGATAGCTACTGTACAGAAGTTTTGTTATATTTGATGTTAACAAAACAGTGATTCTTCTTGTGACTCGTCTGACTTTTTCGTATGCATGTAAGGTGAATGTTTTCCATTTAAGGAGATGGTACAGTCATGAGCTTGTTGAAGGGAAATTTGAATGACTTGTTTTCTTTCTCTTCTGTTATGAAAATATATGATGATATTTTTATCTAACCGTTGGAACTGTTTTGAACCTATTTACGGAATCATGATTTATTATGATATTCCTTTTACTGTTGAATGAAATGATCTGTCTGAAGTTTGCTATTTTTGGAATTCAGATGGATAGATGATATGGATACTTCCGTTCTTCTTGATTTCTAATATTGTGATGAAATATTTGGGAAGTATTTAGGACTATTCTGTAATGATAATAGAGTTACACGTTTGTGGTCATTTTTGTATTACATCAGCATAGTCTGAAATATGTATACTAGTTTAGTGAAATGATCTCATTTAAACAGGTTGTTTAATGAAAATAATTGGTGGATTGCAATTGTTTTAAGAGTTAGTGCTTATCATGCTCAGTTCATCGAACAGACCCATGTTGAAAAATTTTGCAGATGGTCGCCGTAAGTGGTAAAAGCATGCAGATCTGATAGGATGTTCAGATTGTTTAACTTGGTTTATGATGAATTACAGTTTGATTCTCTAAATGTACTATTTGAGGAAAGATGTTCTTCTTCCGTTGAGTATTGTATCAAGTATGCTGAATGCATAAAATGTATTTGATTAATTCTGAAAGGAATGGAAAGTGATATTTGTTAATTATGTGTTTGTATTCTTATCTTGATAGTTTGACCTTCTTCGGTTCAAATATCTTGAGAGCATTGTTATTATTGTATATATTTGGAAAATTTGGTGATTATTAATGTAAGCTTTGCAAGAAAATGAGACTGAATTCTTATGAGTGTTTAACAGTTCTTGTATGTTCTATCGAAGGCTAAATTGAAATTTAGATCACTGTCTTTTTGGAAGATAGGGTTAAAATATACCTAAGCAGAACGCTAAACAAGCTGAATTAAATTATTAATCCCTAGACCTGGTTATGACAGGACAACATTTAATTGGATTCTTAATCATTTATATCTTGATACTAATAAGTATGATATAAATTCAGTTATGAGAACTGATATAAACCTAATGGGGTTCTAATGGCAATCTCATGTGAAGTTTATGAGATATTGTCCAATTCCGTTGTTTTAGAATTATGTATATTCTATGAACTCCTTGACGAGACCTTGACCTTAAAAACTCCTCTGTGTAATGGGTTTTATTGAGAAAGGTCATCCTAAGATGAGGAATCCAGGGATTCGGAAAGGCTAACCTTAGGGGAACGTCTTTAATGTAATTTAAACTTAGTGTGCGTAACACTTATCAATAAGTAGATCTTTTCGAGGCGGATTTAAAGGTTGACGGCACAAGTCAACTGCGGGGTTGTACCTCCGAGAAGATTAGGATCTTCTCGAAGTTACAACAATGCAGGTGACTTATGACGACACCTTTTGCATTGATCGCTAAGATTTGCATCTTGATCTTGAACGAGTTACTCAGGGGACCGATTAGGTATGTGGTCACATTATATGGCTACCTAGGAGATTCAGGGTATCTTGACACACTGGTTTAACTAGGGTTGAACCAGTAAGTCATCGTATCCCTAGTCCTCGTGGGCATCCATATAACGTTATTACCTTACTAATCCATTTCCGAGTGAATAAGTTGGGATAGGAGGGACTAATAGAAGTCGGTATAAGACATTCTACATAACATAAGAATGGGGTGAAGGACGTATTCCAGATTAATGAGTATGCCGTTAAGGAATATGAGACATAAGCAGTATGTTTCAAATCTTTGGCCAAAGTATCGCAAGCTGCTGATTACGTTGTCCTGAGTCACCTGGTCTAAGGAATGAGATGCCGATGAATAATGGTAACAGTTATTCAGTTAGGTTCCTTGGACAGAGCATTCTGAATCCTAGAATAGGGAAGAGAACCGCAAGAGTGGGGTGTTAAATCAAAACGCCAACTCTTATCACGCATGAATAGATCGATAGATTGCCGAGTCACGGAGGTACTCTGAGTCATTACAGCTGCATATGGTTATCTGTTATATGAATGGTTATTTGATTTGTGAGTTCTAAATTATGTATTTAGAACCAAGAAGCATTTATCAAATTTTTTTTTGACTTGTTCTATTGTCTAAAACGAGGATGTTACATCCCACCCTGCGTGCCTCAATCTATGCACATACATTCCTACTTATTTTGGGGCCTTTCTATCCATTTTTCATCCTTATCCTTTTCCTAGTTAGCCTTATCGAGATTAATAACAAAATTAAGCTTGAGATCCCTATAAATATAAAGTTATAAGACCATAATGAGGGTCCTAACGTCACCTACTACTATCAATCCATCTATATTTGCATCCATTGCATCACTTACATCTACATAGTGCCATACATCAAGACTAGGAGATTTGCATCACACACACTACATAATGGGGTGGATTCTATTCTGTTTCATGCACACATGCTATTTACATTTTCTATAGTTACTGTTTCTTGCTACTTAACAAAGTGTGATTGACATAAGATCACTTAGGGAACAACATGAGAAAAATCACCAAAACTACATTTGGATTAGAGATATAGTGCAATGCTCAGTGATAAGTCCACTGGTTTGGCGACTGAGGTCAGTCTGACCCATTATTTTGCATCTTTTATTTTTCTAGGGTTTAATACTTCTTTTTGTATTGCAAGTCATTATACAACTCATATGGAAAATCTAGTGTGGTAAAAAATAAGCATTTGAAGACAACTTGTAATCATACTAGAAGTAATTTCTGAAAATTTACAGAGATCAGAGCGCCCAGATTATAGACTAGGGCACCCCGGGGCACCCTAGTACCATGCTATGTGCCTCATTCACTTCAAATCTTCCAGATCTGGTCTTTGCAGGGTCCCTATGTGATCGTCTTAATATCATAATATAATCATAACATTAATTTCTATTATTATTTATCACTGGATTATAAAAATGAGTTGACACCCTTCAAAGGAATCCCATTGGTTCATGGGATCGACCTTTGCCAATCAACAAATCATCTTTTTGTCTAATATTTATCAAGTCCAATTATCTATTTGTGTGTAGGTTTCTATCATCCATTAAAAGGAGTCCCGTGCTTAGTTTTCATCCATACATCTCAACATTGCATTGTCAACGTAGGTATCATCAAACCCTGTTAAGTTTTTGGTGATTTTTTATATAACATAGTAATTTGAAATCCATCATAAACATTCTAGCACGTCTATTGGGACACTTAGTCCCTTATTGATCAGATCCTGTATCTTCTTATTATTATTTGTCAAATAATCTAACATTTCATTTTGGAGTGATTTGGTGTTGCTTTCTCAAAAACACGTTAAATAAGAAAAATTAAAGAAGGAATAGTGACCACATGTATACTCCTCTTTTCTTTCATTTTTATTTCAACATAACATTCTTGTCTAATCTATCTTTATCAAAATCAATCTTCTTTTTTGGGTATTAAAATAAACCTTTATTCTTTCTTTCTCATATAGTTTAATTATGGGTTAAACGCTTACATTAATTACCCTCACACACAACCAAACCATGTAAAAAATCAAACTTGCATCTAAACATCTCTTTCGAGGTCTACCTACTTGGATTTCATCACCAAAGGGGAAGTTGACTTGGTCTTATGGCTGAGTATAAATAATTGGTGGGAGTTATATCGACTAAGCACCCGATACCCTTATCATTGTGGAACCATGAAGTGAGGGGCCATGACCCAATATCATGCCTCGTACTAACACCAACACATACTTGGGTCTCTTGTACCTTCAGGTATGTCGAGGAATCTAGCCATAACATACCTTAAAACAAACTTAGCAAGCCTCTTTCCTAGTCCCCTCATCATCCATATTTTCATTTCACACTTTTCTTAATTTAATCAAGATAATCTAAAATTTCCCGTGATTGTGTGACTTTCATTTCATTAATAACCATCTTTCTCTTTCTTTATTGTTTATTTGCCTAGTTTATGGTTTTGACTAGACAACATCCTCGTCTTCAAAACATCTCAAACATGTCAAACCCTCTTCAAAAATACCTAGAATCAACTCAAGAACCTCCACGTTCTCCCATAAATCAATCCAAAACATCAGATGTTCCTTATCTTGACCCTCTACAATTATTATAGAGTGATGACCTAGTATTTGCAAAACTCTTAAATGTAAACCCAACAACTACCTTTTTGTGAAAGGAATTCATATCCTTCATCCCAATCCATCTTATTTTCCATCTATTGTTGTCAATAATTGTAACTATTCCAAACTTTACGACCCTGACTATATATCAATTATAGAGAAGATTACTCCCTACCCTACCTCTAGTGACATGAGAACATTTGTTGTTGCCTCATCTACTCTTGTTTATAGGTTCAAACTTAATGTCATATCGTCACAAAATATAACTACTCAACAAGGTACCACATTGTCCACATCTTTGGCTATCCCTCAAGGTGCTTTAAACCCCAATGTTATTACACCACCCTTAGTTAGTTAATAGGGACCTATAACATCGACATCCTCAACTAATCCATAGGGTGTTAAAAAATTTGTTGTTACTTCAGCTTCTGCAGTCAGTCACAGATCTTCCACTTCTATACCTCCTCCGATAAGCTTTGTCGGTATAACCATTTCCACAAGCCCCTTGGCCATCATGTAACCTATCATATCACAACAACCAAGATCCATAGTTCAAAATTTAGTGGTGTTTATCCATACCACCCATTAACATGAGATTCATTACCAACATTCGTCATCTATCACATATTATCTCCTCGATGGGTGTGCCACACTACGGATACATCCAGGTTCATTAGAATCCACCGTAGTCACAATCCTCTATTTACACTTCTATTTCCCATCCATTTTGGTATATTCAATCCTCCTCAAAAATTTTAGTTTCTTAATACAATTACAACATTCCAGGAAACATTCCCCTCTCTAAAAATACGTCATTACCATATCACTTATATTAACAATCAAACCTTATCACTTATAACCAAACTAATCCTTCCTCTTCAAACATTCAACAACCTAAAAATGATCCTATGCAAATTTTGATTAGTATAATTGCTAGTCTTGAGACTGCCACCATAGGACCCAAAAATAACCTTTCCTACGAACAAATCTGAAATGAAACTATCAATCCATCTGTGCCTTTCAAGACCTATCCTCCACACTGGAAAATCCCAAAAGTCATCAATTTACATAGTAAGTAGGACCTGTAACAACATATCTGAGCCTTTTTTCATGCCTATTATCTCATCAACCATGATGAGGACCTTATGTTGAGGACATTCCCCATGTCTTAGTTTGCCCTGCTCTTGATTGGTATAATAGTATTCCACAAAACTCCCTCTACTTATTCACACAACTAGCACAATTGTTCCTAAAACACTTTTATATCAATATCACTTGTAAAATATATATCATTGATCGGTGTGACATCAAAAAATTCAAGGATGATTTTGTTTCATATTTATTCACTAGATTGTGAGGAATCATCAATCAAGTGACCTTCTCCCTCCCACCAACTAAATTGATCAATTTTTTTTATTGATCATGCGCCAAAAAACATATCATCAACACTTTAAATTTAGTCATTTAAAACATTTAATGAGGCCTTTACCATGCCTTGAAAACTAGAACTCCACACCCTTGAGGATGGAAATGTTAAAGTACAATATAAGAAACCAAATATTGGTTCATCTTTTAAAAATTCTTCTAATAATGATAAATCTAAAGGTTCAATAAATACATTCATTTTGAAAATTACATCTAAAGGTCATTCAGACTTTGAAATTTTTTGATCTCAACTTAATATACACCTTTAAGGGATTCCTACAATGTCATATTCAATAAATTATTATCTACTTGTATGATTAAGCTTCCTCCCATCTGACATATTGATGAATCTACATCTAAGTCATCATGATATAGAGAACATCTATTAAAAATACCATTAAGTCTAAGGACATGACATTGAAAGGTTTCATTCATTTAGAAATGTACTCCAAGACCTTATTGACCAAGGTGAACTACAATTGGATAACACAAACACACATCATAATTAAATCCTGGAGATTTTTAAATAACCCTTTCCAAACCATCCCCCAAGTAGTAATTAACTTTAGTCTAACATAGTAGGATCTCATAATACCATCAAAATTGTCAACAAGCTCTCATCCGCATCTATAGTACCATCTGATTCCATAGTTGAAACATCAAATAAATAACATAGAGCTTCAGATCTCCTCACTACTAAGATATTGAGTCTATCCACATCGCAACATCTAAAATCTACTACATTTAATCATACAGAATCTCTCCATATCACCCCTCCAAAATCACAAGAAAAGGAACCCATCATTTAAATCTTAAATATCTCTTTCCAAGACCATGTCACTCAACACTGAGCTAATACTATTCAAAATATAATACAAAATCATATAAATCATCCATATAAAAATATAGAAACATTACAATACACTTTCTTAAAAAAACACCACAATATGACATGTCCTTACCTTCCATTTTGTGACTGCATCCCTCATCCAAATTTACAATCACTATCACATAAGCTAAATCCGTCCCTCAACCACCACCTAAATGTGCCACATAAAACATGACTCAAACATATCATGCTTCTAAAATATTAAATGATATGCAACATTTTTCATCCTCATCATCATCCTAGTCAACCACATTAGAATATTACTATTTAAGGTCATTTTTCAGTTAGTGCTATAAAATGCAGAAAATACCAAAAGCTAAAATAAGAAGGGTTTATCGATACATGTGCTGAAAATCACAATGTCAAGATGATCAAATGTGGAAAGTGTGAAAATTATCCTCCTTTCACCAAGTGAAGAGATATGTATGCAAACACAATTGTATAAAATATATTAGATAAATGTGATAATGAGTTGTTTGGCAAATGTCGATCCTAGGAATCTAAAGGGACTGCCTTCAAGGGTGTCAAATCATTTGATACAATTAAGTTATTTTGATAATGATAATAAGATAAATGATAACAAATCTAAAATTCAAGGGGGATAGTGAGACCCTGTTCAACTTTGTAAGTGGCCCATGTTAGGGCAGTAGTAATCTTGAAGTCCTCGTAGTAGTTGTACGAGAAATCTTCAGTTACTTCTCACTCTTCTTAGATGATTTCAACCTGATTTAAATATCTTTGATGTTTGGTGTGAATGTGATGGCACACAAGATGAGTTTGTGGAGGATATCAAATTGTTCCCACATGAATGACTGTTGGATGATTAGAATGTCGTAAATGCTAGTGATGGGGTTTGAAGGACCCAAAATTATCATCTATAGAACAAACATGCTTGCAAATAATTGATTAAACCAAAACAAATTGATAGAAGATGATAGATATGTAATAACTGATAAAATTTATTATTTTGACAAATATCACTGACGATTCACATGAATCATGGGTGATCAGCAAAATCACATGTGATCGTAGAGATCACTGACAATTGATGTGAAAATTTGATATTTTGATAAAATATTATACAAACAGAAAACAAATACTAGAATTATTCGTTTAACTTTGTATCTAATGTGTAAGTAAAATGATAACACAAAGAAATGAAGGTATGCTTACCTCGGATGTGTAAATAGATTGATAACATTATAGAGCGTTACAAGAGCTTGTAGATCATTCTGATGATGTGAAAGAGGTTCTGAGGATGTCTTGATACATGTACTATGGCTTCTAGCTTCTTGGAGTAATGGAGCTTTTCTAAAATGGTTTTGAATCCCTGAAACAGGAGCTCTATCATTTTAATTATAATCGCTAGTGATCGGTTAGGATCGCCAACAATCCAAAAATTATGGGGAAAACAACTTGGAAGTTGTTCTAACCACCTCCAATTTAGGCTTTCATGGGTGGGGATGCGAGGTAATGAGGTTAAGTTGTTAAGGAGTTGGGTAATTGGGGTAAAAATGGGTTTAGATGGGTTAGGGGTGGTTTAAGAGGTTTTAGGGAGGTTAAGGTAGGTAAATAAAATTTACGGGGGGTAAAAATGTGATTTTACGAGGTGAGAGTAGTGATTTAAGTTATTATTAGAATGCTATGTTTAATGATTTAATTGTGTGTGTGCAGGGTGTGGGAGGGTTACCTAAATTAATGAAAACCCAGTGTCTACATTTGCCCCTTTTCGTCAAGTGATTTGTGATGGACAAACTACTGGAAAAAAATGAGTGAGATGATTTGATTTGTACTTGGATAAGTGGTACCCCCTCAAACTGGGGGTGATTGTGATGAAGTGTAATAATCACCAATTTGAAAGAGTTGTTGAATGAGATAGATTTATATGATGTTTGTGTTTCGATTTAAGATTACCCAAAACTAGGCATGAAAATAATATTACCACAAATGTAGAATTATGCTATCATGGACTCATATGATAGGGGAACCAAGGGGTTCATAACCTATAGACATATGAATCATATGAAGTAACCATGGGAAATGATCTTGATGGGATATGCTATCCATGATGTATCGGGAGATGTGGGTTTTGATAAATGATGTTTTCCAAAAATATGGGATTTGAAGTCCAAGAAGTTGAGTGATAAAGGAACCAATGTGTCCTATACACACATGACTTACCAGTGATTAGGATGCATGATCCTAGATGGATTTTAATAAGGTCATGATTTATATTGATTGATGTTACCACAAAGGTGGGATTATGCAACTGGGAAGTCAAGTGATAGGGGAACCAATGGGTTCATGTCTTATAGACATATGACTTAATGATGACAAGGAAAATGTTTTCCTGATAGTTACAAAATCTAAAATGGATTTGATAAGGGTGGGATTTGTATTGATTGATCTTACCAAAAAGGTGGCCTTATGTGATTGGGAATTCAAGTGATACGGGAAATGACGGGTTCGTTTCCTATAGACATATGACTTAACAGAGGCAATGGAAAAAAAGTTCCAGATAGAGGACCAAATAGTAGTCATTTTTATACCATTATATTAACAGTAAAATCCCATATGTGTCAGCCTATCACCTAGCGGGTGTTGGGCTGCTCACCCAAGGCATGACGTGCAGGTGTTGAGCCTCTCCTTTATGTGAGTCTTGTGAGAATTCATCATCTTATGATAGATATTCAAATGCAATTGAATATAAAATAACCATGCATCATTCTAAGAACCTAGGATGAGGTGTCATATCCATTGCATCTAGAAAAGAGAAATAGCAAACAACATATGGAAAGTGGTTCATACATAAAGGAAATACATAAGGATTATACTCCTGAACACTATATATGATTCATAACAGAGCCTTATATTCATATTAACATGCTCAATAACCACATTACATCCCTTGAGGTCATAACAGACCCTCATATAACCATGTAGAGCCAAGTCATGCATCAGAAGCTACACTATGTTCATCACATTACAAAGAAGAATGTAAACCCATCCCTCTAAGTATGCCATCACTCCTAAATTTTCCTAATCCCAACCCATAGAATCATCCATGAGATCTCTTGCAGAGCTTTTCACCTCTTTTCAGGCACCACTATTCTCTCAGGATGACTCCATGTATATGCTCTTCTCCTCACACCCTCTAGTCTCCCTTTCTACTATCCATGCACCTTCAATATATAGCTTTCTTGCCTTCACCGCCATGCCTTCTGAGGTAACAGATCAGTCCAAGTGTCCAAGTGGTCCTCCAATGGAGCATTCCTCCTTTGATCTGAGATCTCCACTTTGTGCAATGATGTCTTCCTGGAACCTTCCATCACATGCATGGAATATTCCCTTTTTGATCCCATAGTCATCAGGCTAGCACCTTATCCACTCTGCATGCTAGAAGGTCACACTTTTCTCATGTGTTGCCTAGGATGCTGAATATGTTTAAGTCTAAAACTCATCTTGCCTTGTGCGTACGCACACCATGTTATTCTACAAAACCCTATCTAGAACCCTTCCCTTACACGCCTTCAACCCTGTGTGCCCTTCTTCAACTAGGTCTCGCGCACCCACAGCACCTTCTTATACTTGGCAAAATATTATGGGGCCCAACATCACCCCACACTATGCCTTGTTCTCTATCCTCAGAAACACTCTTCAAAGAATAAAGAATGTCAGATCCTTATAATGGTTGGAAAGAAAGAATAAGAGAATGAAGAATTGAGAAAGAATGAAAGAATGGGGAACTTGTTTATTGCTAGAGGAGGAGAGGGAAATCCTTCCCTAATTCTACCTCTAACTTCTCCCAAGCATCGACCTCATTCTATGCCTACTGACAGAGGTCACCCACCAGGGCTCACCTCCTCAAAAATCAGCTCCTCACCTTTTGCGCTCATGGTCTCAACAATACTCTCCAACTGCTTCCCCAAGTCTTCAAGTGCATCCATCCTACGGGTGATCTGGGGGTATAGTTCCTTCAACCTATCTTTTGATCGAGCCTCACAGGGTCTTGATTGCTTCTGATTTCTTCTCCACCTCAGCCAGGATCTTATCTCTCTCCACTCTATTCCCCTTATTTTTCTCTTGGAACTCCTTAAGTTCCATTTCATGGGTGACAACCAAGATACTTGCCACTCTATACCTATCGGTGTAGTTTTCATAGGTAGCTTCAATGACTTGTGTGATGGCCTTTACTTCTGCCAAAATGCTTGGTGTATCGAGCCACAATATTGACAACCTTCATCTTGTTTTCTTTCTCTTGGCGTGCATGTGCTTCTTCTACAGATTCTAAAGCAAGTGGTCACCTCTCTATAGTGAGATTGCAAGTCAGATCCTCCAGACATTGCAAGGTTGACTCATACTTCTGATCAGGGTGGTGCTAAATTGGGGTGCTTCAGGACAATTACATCTGTAATCATCTCCACCTTCTTGGAGACCTCACACACCTTAGATTTTTCTTCCTTTAGCTCACGCCTCAGCTGAGTGCTGATCATATCCTCTTGCTTTAGGTATTTTCTCTTCTCCATGAGCTCCTTCTTTTTCTTCTCCAGTTCCTCCTCTAGGGATCTCACTTTATCATTTCTCCTGAACAGTCTAGGCCTCAACTTTACTAAAACTTTGTTAAGTGCATTACAGACCTGTTCATCTAATAGTTGTTGAGTGTTCACCAATGGATTTATCCCTTTGGCTTCCGGTACCTTCATTAGCACTCTCTGACTTACTTACAAATTTTGGTTCATCCAGGTGGGACTCAAACGCCCAAGATAACATCTTTCTTGTCCATGCAGGTATGTGCCTTCTTCATCAAATGATGAAATTACTAGGAGTTTCTCTGTTGGTATGGTGCTCTGGAAGTGCACACATAGCACCTTGCTAGGATCATCAATGTATCCCATTCCCTTCCCTTGTGCCACTACTACGCCTTTCCCACATGTTTCACATAGCTTTTGGGAAGCTCACTGCTAACTTTGGGATCTCCACCCATACTGCCATACTCCTTCCTAATGCTCTCTTCTTTTATCTCCTTTATAAATCTCATCTGTGCTCCTTTCCAACTCTTGTTCCACCAACTTCTTCATGATGCCAGCCACTTCTCTCTCCATGGATTTCTCTACTTCCTCCTTGGTGAGGCTTGGGGTTCTTTGGTTCTTGGTGCTTACTTCTTCGCTCACCCCCTTGCCTTGAGCTTGGGCTTCTTCTTTGTCATTCTTCTCCTCATCTTCCTTGTTATATTCCTCTTCATCTCCTTCTTCCTCAAAATCATGCACATCATAGACTGGATGGTATTCACCTCCTTCAAGCTCATTGTCATCATCCTTATTTCCGATGTAGGCATCTAGACTCTTTGTTTCTTCTGATTCTTCCTCATCTGTCACCTTCTTCTTCTTCCTTACTAGGGATTCCAGTATAGGAGATTCTTCTCTTTCCTTCTCCTTGATAGGTGATCTCTTCCTTGGTGATTCCTCATGGGTGAGGTGCTCTTCATGCTTTGACACCTCTTCTTCTAGGGTCTTTCCTTGATAGGAGACTTCTTCCTGCATGCGTGTAAGTGCTAGGATTCATGACTACTTCAGGCATGCCCACCGATTGTGTAGTCTGCACACTTGGTGCTTTCTTCTCCTGCCCCTCTTCTCTTTCTCTCTTCTTCGCGTGCAACCTTCTTTCTACCTGTGGGGTCTTCTAGAATGGAGACATCATTCTCTAGATATGCACCTTTCTCAAACTTTGGCCTTATTTGAAGGTATATCCTTGCTTTAGCCCTTTCAACAATTGGACAATGTTATTGGTTTCATCATTTGAACCTCGTGGGAGACATACTTCTCCACGTACGCATGTATTTTTAGGGTACATGAGCTTTTGGTGCATAGCTTGCGGTGGTCTTGGTCCACCTCACTAAGGTCAACCTTAGTCTTTTGGCTTCCTTGAACCTGTTGACTCCAGGTTGGAAGTATTGCACAGTGAAGGAGAAGGGCAACTTGCACCATGGACCCTTAGTCCCATTTGTTAAAGTAAATATACCAATGCAAAAATGTTGGTACACTATAAATTATGCTTCTCCATCCACGAGTGTGGGAAACTACTATGGGATCCTCCACTTTTCCCCGAATGCATCACGCATCCATTTATACCACTTCTCCAAGTGCACTTTGTGAGCATTCGTCATGGTTTCACAAGTGTATTTTTCAAATATCTTTTTGGGTGAGGGATCCTCATCTGGATACTCCCAAACAAATTTTTCTAATCCATCTGGCACTCCAATATCTAAAAAGACAATGGTGAGGAGGATGTTACCGAATAGTATCTTTTCTCCCTCCTATGCGCTGCTTATGATCTCATCCACTGTGATGAAAGTGGACAAGTTATAAATGGTTCCCTCTAATATCCTCTAGCATACATTTAGCCATGCCTTGTTCACTTGCATCCATCATTCTTGATCATTGAGCTTGGTCACCAAATGCACTGGCCATCCTCATAACCAAGTCTGGAATCTCTACGATGTCAAAGTATTGCAAACCCTTCTTGTAGTCATACATGGCTATAGTCTCCTTGATAGCCTCCTTGTCACTTAGGTCATCATCTATACTCTCCCCTTCACAAATAAGACATATGAACTTGGATATCAGTTGTGGTGTTATGTGCATCTTGTACCCCATAAAATAAAAGTGATCCTCATGCACGTGTGACATCAACCATTGATAAAGGCACTCAGGCTTTCCAAAGTAAGGCAACTCATATAGTTGCAATAATCCTTCCTTCTCCAATTTAACCTTCACCTCGTCGCTGTAAATGGGCATCCCATCTGGTGTCCTTTTATTAGTTGGCCAGACCAACTCTAGCTCCATTTCCTTCTCAGTTGTGCTTGTGCAATGGTTATAATCACTCATGGTCATCTTCCTTAGATGAGACACCCATTCCTTTCCTAGCAATACTCCATCTGGGTATTACATTTCTGTGTACCATTCTTCGTTGGAGCTCGCGATGGTAGTGGTTTGCTTTCCCTTTCCCTTGCCCTTTGTTTTCTTCAGTGAAATGGTTACTTTCTTAGGTGCCATGATTCTGTTGGGATAAACTACGAACTCCTTACTTTGCTCTACTACTCTGCTCCACTTCCAAACTCAACTCCAAAGCTCAACTCCTGGAATAAATCCTTCTATCTCATGCCCTAGCTGCCAAACCCTAACTAGGACAACCTTCCACAAGATGACACACCACAAATAACCTTTCCTCACACCCATGTACTCCTTCCTTCTAGTTTGTAGATCCACTCTAGTCACACACATTAGATTTCTTGGATTCTTCTTCCTTCACACAAATTTCTCTCTAGATGCCCTAGTTTCACAAGAGCGCTTCAACTTCATAATAGCAAGATAGAAAATGACTTACCTGACCTTGTATTTATAGTTTTTGCTTCCCTCTAGTAATAAATTCTATGCCACCTACCAACGTACTTTAACATTAAATGTGTATTTTTCCACTAGATGACTTTAAGCACCCTTACCACACATGCCCAATCTTGCATGAAAAATCCTTTACAACCTTCTGGCGCGTAAAAATCAACTTGACCGAAGACTCTTACGAGTGTGCATCTACAATGCCAAAGGCTCTTCTTCTATCCTTTACCCAATTTTTTCCCTCACCTACCTCATGTTGTTTCTATGCTCTTCATCCTTTATATGTGGTCTTTGTTACAACCTTCTTGACACCATAATTTATCATCCACTATTTCCCTACATGATTTCTCAACCTTACGCACTTCCTTCTACTGGACCACTTAACTTGAATTGCAGGCCTATACTTTGCTTTGCATTACTCCACCCACACTAAAATAGATACGTGTTCCTTTGTGCATACACAACCTTGGAAAAATAATGTGGTTACCAGTGCACAAGGCACAAAATGAAACAAAAAGAAAGGAACAAAAAAGAGAAAGGAGAAACACAAGAAAAGAAAAGCATAAAGGGAAATTCTAGAATAATTGGACAACATTGCCTTATTACAAACACCAAGAAGACTTATTTATAGTAGGGCTTCAGCCTACTCCCATTGAAATGACCTGGTAATCTCATCCCATCCAATGCTTGTAACTGGCAAGCACCTGAATCAAGAATGTACGAGATGATGTAGGGTCCCAACCAATGGACTTTCAACTTCCCAGGATGGCACAGATACTTGGAATCATACAACAACACCATCTTCCCAACCTCAAACTTTTTGTTCTTGATATGATGATCATGCCATACTTTTTGTCTTACTTTTTATGTCTTCTGACTCCATCTAGCAAGTGATCACCTTTTGTCTAACTGCATCAACTTATCAATCCTTTCTTCCAGCACTTGTTCATCAGCTAACCCTCTTGCGCGTGCTATACACAGTGATGGTAACATGAATTCAACTAGCAAAATAGCCTCCACACCAAACACCAATTGAAATGGTGTGGCCTTGTTCAACCTCTTGTAGGTTGTCTTATATGCCCATAGAATGGACTGATACCTTGTCATCCCAATCTTGTCTTCCAACGTCACATATCTTAGTCAACATGTGACTTAGTATTTTGTTAAATTCCTTAGCAAGTTCCATTCAATTGAGGGTGATAAGGGATAGTCTTGTGATGGGCCACCATAAATTCTGCTAATAGAATCCTGACTGTTTCGTTGAGAAAATGTGTACCTCTATCACTTGTTAAACTTAAAGGACAACCATACATGCTGATTATATTCTCCCATAAAAATCTAACAGCTTTCACTGTGGTGCAATCCTTTATAGCCACTACCTCTGCCCAACATGTTAAGTAATCAGTACAAGTAATGATATACCACAAATCAGTCCTTTGCGTGGCTGGTAAAATTGGCCCTACAAAGTTGATTACCCATTTCTCAAATGGTTCAACACTGACTATTGGTCACAAGGGCATATCATCCCTCTTCCTAGGTTTTCCAAGGAATTGGAAATGGTCACCAGGCCTTGTAAAACTCAATACAATCCTGGTAGATGGTTTCCCACCAAATCCCTGCTAATAAAATATTTCGTGCGGGATTATTTCTTGCATAGTGTCCTCCTGCAATCCCACCATGTTTTTCCTCCATAATTGCCATGTTCTCATGTTCCAATACGCATCAAGGCAAAACCTCATCATGACCTACCTTATACAGGTCTCCACTAATCAACATTTAGGGTGCTGTGCATATTGGTAACTACTTTCTCTCTAGAGCCTTCATTCCTTCTAGTGCCAAACCTATTTTTAAGAACATCACAATATATTCCAATTCTGAGGGCGTGTGCCGCAAGCTAAATGGTTACATGTTTGGTATGGTATCCTCAATGATTTGCATGCCCTCTCCTGATCTAATATTTGAGAAGTGGTAAGGTTATGAATTTCTTTTTCTTTGTTTTATGACCACTGTGAACTCAAATTCTTAAAATAATAGGACCCAACGGAATATGTGCCCTTGCAGAATGGGCTAGTTGACTAAGTAATTCAATGCCATGTGGTCTGTGTAGAATATAAATGGTTTTGCCAATAGATACTTCATGTACTTTTACAGCGTGTAGATCATAGACAATGCTTCACGCTTAGTAGTTGTGTAATTTTGTTCTGCTGGTGTCAACTTTCTACTTGCAAAACACAAGGGATGATAAAAAATTCCCTCACTAGGTTGTGATAGTACTACTCCCATAGTTGTTCCTGAGGCATTGACATGCACATTGAAAGGATTATCCCAAGAAGGAAAACATAGTATGGGTGCCATGACAAACCTATCCTTCAAAGTGTCAAATGCCTTTTACTGCACCTCTCGCCAATTAAAGACACTCGTGTTTTAACAATTCCTCCAATGGCACGATGATATTGACATACCCCTTGATGAATGTCTTGTAATACCCCATATGCCCAAGGAATCCACATACTGTGCTTTGACTAGTAGGCTCCCCTAATCCCACAATAACTGCAATGTTGGTAGAATCTACTAGTAAGCCTTCTTTGTATATAATGTGTCCTAACAGGGTTCCAAATGGAGTAACAAAGACACATTTCTTAATGTTGAGGGATATCTTTAATTTCTGACATCTCTCAAACATCAATCTTAAATTTTCACAATTATCTTTCACCAATCCATACATAGTCCAATCATCTAGGTAGACTTGAAGAAATTTATGGATGAAGTCCTGAAATGCTTGTACCACGATGTGCGAGAACACAACAAGCACATTCTTCAACCTAAAAGGCATAACTGTGTAGGAAAAACTTCCCCATTTAGTGGTGAAAGTTGTCTTCCTCTGATATTCCATTGAAATCTTGACTTGGTGATACCTTGAGGACCCATCCGTGAAAGAGTAGACTTTGTGCCCGGATACTCCCTCCTGAATTTCTTCAGTAAAGGGGGTTGGGAAAGGATTGATGACACATATTACACTTAGATCCCTGTAGTCAAAACAGATTCTTATCCTCCCATCCTTCTTGATACTGATGACCATTAGGCTTATCCATTCTGATTCTTCTACTACCTCAATGATACCAGATGCTATCATTTTTCTATTTCTTCCTTGACTCGTACGCACAGATTTGGATTCATCCGATAGGGCCTCTTCTGAATTGGGTGCACACCTTCCTTTAACTTGATCTTCATCCCCCAAGGAATGAAAAACACCTTTGAGTTCATGATACCCATACGAGGGAACAAATCCTGGAACTCGCGCAACAGATGATTGACCTTTGAAACTTCTTTTTCCGGCCAATAGTCCCCAATGATAGCTCCTTTTGTTCTGTTTCTGGTCTGATGTTAACTTTATTTATTTTTAAGGGTTTATGGTAGGCACATGCTTACTCATTAACACTATATATGAATTCCTGCGTACCCTCAGAATGGCTAACATCCAAAGATTCCATTTCTTCTCCATCTACTATATAGATCATTTTCCTTTTTCTTTTTCCATACACGCGCACTCAAAATGTACTTCCTCTGATTCTTCCTCATTGAGGCATGTCTCTAAATAAGGCTCACCCAGTAATTCTAGTAGCCTATATTTTTCCATAGCACTATCTCCCATCGTAAGGTGCTTTATCACTTGTAGTGCCTTATCCACAGATGGATTGGTACTTTTATACTCAAAAGCTTGAACAAGATCAAGTGTCAACACCTTCCAATTACCTGTTTGATGGATGCATCTCCAAATGAATATACCATATACACGCATATCCTATTAAGGTGGAATAAAACTTATGCACCCATAATGAAGGCGGTAACACTTATGTGCTTCCCATCCAGGCCTTCTCAAATGCTTTGATATGAAAAGAGGTGGTCTTTTTACCATGGTAGTCTTGTATGAATATGGGCACGCTGCTCCTAGAGAACCTTACATAGAATGTGATTCTTACCTCGAGCCACTCTAGGAGACTCTCCTGATGTGTATCCCACCAATGCATTTCGGTTTAGAGTAGGTTATAACTAAACATTCCTCTTCTCTCATCCTCATTCTTCCACTGAGCCTCCATTTCCCACAGGAAAATTTTAGGATATGCTCCCGAATAACTTGGAAACTTCCTTCCTTCTAGGTGCTTGACTGAGTGCACCTTCATTATCCTTATTACGAATCCTCTTAAATATCACCAAATCAACTCATAAGTCCCATGTGCCCAATTTTCGCATGCCACACTAGTGGTACCACTCAAGGACTGAGCATCTTCAAACTGGATGATTCCCTCCATGGGATGAATTATCTTAGGATCTCTGATGGAGCGTACATAGATTTTGTTAAGGACTTATTCTCCTAAGGGCTCAGTATACGATGCTGACTTCCCATCTGTTAAAGGAATGATCACCCTTTCTTCCTTGTTCTCAAAGCTGATATACCCTTTGTTAAATTACAGGTTGACATTATTCTTGTAACACCATGGGTGGCAAAGCAAATTTGGAAATTTTTCTACCTCGGTGAACACCAAGACTTCTAAGTTTCCAATGAACTTGACCCCTTGAATGGTGATAACTGCATCCTTCAATACTCCAATGGGAATTGCCTTAGTAATGTTTACCATATGCAACACATTAAAAGATGATTGTAATGCGGGCCTTCCCATTTGATGCCAGGAATCTAAGGTAAGAACATTGACCTATGCTCCCATGTCAATGAGGATATTACTTAGGAGCCACCCATAAAAAAATTACATTCAAGGTAAATCTCCTTATCATAGACAAGGATGTGAGGAGGAAGGTTTATGTTAATGTGAAATCACTGTACCCCCAAATGAGCTCTAAAAATATGCTTTTCTAAGGCAGACTCATTTGGTGTGATTTTTATAACATTGAACCATCTCTCAAGATATGGGACTTACAGACTTGAGATGGCCCTTCAGAGAAATCTGGCTTCTTCATCTTGATCCTAATACTAAACTACTCCTAATGTAGAAATGACATCTAACTATACCTATCCTAATAATTCTGAGGAGAAATGGAGAGAGAAAGTGCATAAAGAGGGAAATCCTACGCTAACAAGGTGATAACACCAAGAAAAGGGGAGTACTGGTCGCAATCTCAGCTACCTGAAGTGGAGAGAGGTGAGCAGAGGAGAGGGTGGACAATATGAACCACAGACCAGAGATAAATTTCACATAGAACACCACTTCAAAACCCATTAAACACAACTCCCAAGACCTGAAAAAAACATCATAATATGCACAGTATACCCTGTAACAATGAGAGGTGAGGAGAGATAATAAAATAAGTAAAGGATGGACAGATGCATCATAGAACAAGATTTATTTCTCAAAAAATTCACATAGTACATCGTTAGTGGGCAAGAGGAAAGAAAATGCCATTACAAAGCTAAGGGAGGAGGCTTAAACTCCACATTCGACCTTGGAGAAGAAAGAGGGAGGGGGGTAAGGAAGAAGAATGAACAACAACAATGAATCCTATCCCTGTATTTATCGATTTGATTAGAGAGAAGAAAGAGAGAGAGAAGTGGGAAAAGTAGGTTGAAGTTCAACTACTGCTATTAATGCTTCAGATAAAATCTGCCCTGAAATATGTCTTTACTGCATGATCCCTTGATTCAACACCTTGAAAGAAGAGGAAATGGTGGAAATAGATCACATCCGATCTGGTTGTTGAGACAGATGGATCCTGCATTAAAGGCCCAAAGATGTTTCCTCTATTTTTCATTACCTAAACTCCTCAAAATTAAAGTCTCAGACCTTGATGATGTAGGTGAGGTCGAGATCTTTCCAATGGTGTCATATTTGCAATATTTCGAGCCCTGAGTCAAAAGATATGCCCCTTTGAAGTTTGTATCAGGTCCGTACATGAGGGCAGGCTTTGGCTTGACTTGGGCTCAAATGCTAACTTTTTCCCTTGGGTGGAGTTGCGGCTCACTTTGTAACTTTTACCCCTTTTGGAATAACAAGGGGGAAAAAACAAAATTTCCCCCCGATGGCCCACTTTGACTTGGGACACGTGGAGAAGCGGGGCTTGTTTGAGCCTCCCTTTATGGATTCATCTTTGGAGAAGTGCCGCTAGGACACATGGCTCTCTCTACGACACTGCTCCTTCATTTCTGACCCCATATGTAACCTGTTTTTCATCCTCAAATGTGAGCTCATCGGTCTGAGTCAATTCCTTCATAATTTCCTTATGTGCAAGAGTTGTCTTGACCAAATTTTCAGGGGAAGCAAATTTGGGATAACAATTTGGCAACTAACGGGGACATCTACCTACTAGATGAAGAGACCAGTGGCCTTGAAGCATCCATTGGGCATGGAATCAAGAATGATGGCATGACACTGATCCTTCTTATAAAATGGACTCCCCGACTCTTTGCACTTTGCTAACCTCTTCCTGACTCTGAATTCGTCTGTGCGTTAGTACTCTCAATTTTCATAAGAAAATATTAAAATGGAGTTTCTGAGAGTAGAAAATTAGATTGACCTGGGCTTTCACCCGTCCTTGAAATGGACTATTTCGAAACAAATTAAGTTTCTCTAGATTTGTTCCATTTTGGAGCTAGTAACTATTATAGACCGCTATGAGTCTTCTTGCCATGAATATTGAAGATCCTGGCCTTCTGCACCCTTGGAGCAAAATGGACAAAACTTATATATAAAGACCAAATCATACATGCCTCAAATGAGACATGCAGAGTGTGCATAAGCACTTCTTCTGCTAGAAACAAAGTCTACTCCTAATTCTACACTAACCAGAGAGAAATAATGGTACAAAAATCCTGCTACAGGTAGGTAGAAGTAGCTTCCCTTTCTCAAGAGGGTCAACCATGTAAATGATTTGACACTAAATATAGCTACCTGTATGAGTGAAAAACTAACAATAAGCCGGTCCTCCACCCAAATCATCAAGGTGTCAACATTAATGGGAAATACCTCCTCAAGATGGCTTACATCAGACTTCTAGAGGTGTTGATGGTGACCCTTGGTACTTTTATGCTCATCCTCATGCCCTGGAGTGGACATGACTAGTTTTGGCTTCTCCCTTGGCTCCAATGAAGCCAAGTACCTGATCAGGCATGGTTTGATCCTTTCGATGTGCCAATTTCTCTAAAATTCAACTCCAAAAATAGAGTCTTCTTGTGGAACTTCTTGGGTGGATGGTGTTAGAGAGATGATGACATCCTTCTACCTTTTCTCTTCCTTCTCCTTTGAAGAACATGGAAGATCAAGAACCTCCAACCTTGGTTCCAGAGGGCCATTATGGAGTGCAGGATTTTGCACTTGAATATCCTCCTTCATGGCAGCAGGTTCATGTGCATGGAAGATGGATGGAGGAAAAAGTGATGTGATATCCATGGGTTCCCCTCCATCAAGGCAATCCTCCAAGTCATATAGGTAATCTACCTCCTTGCTATCCTGCTACAGGTGCTCAACCTCCTTCATGGTGTCCTCCTGATCTATAATTGACTCACCATGGTTTCCTTCATCCTCAAACATGACATTTGAAAGGTCAAAATATTCCTCAAACATAAGAGCTTGAAGGGGATGAAGTGGAAGAACTGAAGGTTCTTTTGTGGCCTACTCTGCACTTGGAGCCTCTGAAACTATATGGTCCTCCTCCACAACTGAAATGTACTCATCTTCTTTTAGATAAGGAGTAGCTCCTTCCTCCCCTGCTTGTGCTGTAGTTGGAGCTTCCACCACTTGCGGCTTGTCCTCAATCTCCTCCATAGGCTTAACCAACAAGGGAACCTTTGAAAACTCAAATTTAGTAGCCCAACTCTTCCGATTTTCTATCATTTCTTCTCTGTTGGGTTCCTCTATTTGATGTTCTCCTTGGATGGTTTTTGGAGTCTCTTCCCAACATGGACTTGGGAAGGCAAGAGGAGTGGTGGGTGGGGTCTCCATTAGTTTTTTCCATGTTTGTGGTGGTGGGGAAGGCATTTCTTTTGGCTCTTGTAGAGGGGAATTGGATTTGGAAGGGTAAAGGGTAGAGAAACTAAGGTGGGATCGAAGACTAGGGGATAGAGAAATGAAATTAACACTTAGGGTAGCAAGTGAGGGGCTTGAATCTTGCCTCTATCAAAATGATAAACATTGACGGAGAGAAAATGAAAGGCAGGGAGCTAGTGATTGATTTACCCATTGAAAAGGTTGTCCCGCACTTTACTCATAAGCCCCAATGTCCTCAATCCATTGTGCAAGTTAGGGCATCATTCCAATCATGAAGTCCAACTTCTCTTGAGGGATCTAGTGTCTTGAAAAAGGGCCTTCCCATGGATAAGGTGCCCTGCAAACAATTCTAAAAGCCATCATTTGAGTTGTTGCCCTAAATTGAACCATGCTGACCTCCATTTTTGAATCTTCTCCAGTAGACCAGTATGCTCTGCATAACTATCACCATCATATGCGTCCCCTTGTCCTTGATAAGCTTCATAGTCAAATTGGTTTTGACACTGCTCATATGGGTAAGCATAATGGTCCTAGATTTGATTATAATGCTAATCTAGAGGAGTTGGGAAATACATTGGAGGTGGAATGTATTGCTGTAAGTGTGAGTTCCATGAAGGGAATTGAAGTCATAATTATACAACCTCATGGAATGGGAGAAAATGGAAGAGATGGAAGAGGAAAATAGATGAAAATGAGTAGAAATGGATAGAAAAGGTCTACAACTTAGAGAATGTGTTTTTGACTAGATGGAGTTGCCAGATGTGCTTGAAAGTGCCTCCAAAGGCTAAAATATTCACCAAGAGCACATAGAAGTTGATGAAGTGAAGTGGTAATTTAATTCAGACCTATCCTAATGAGCGTGCCAAAACTGTTAACGTGAAATCACAACACCCCCAAATGAGCTCTAAAAATATGATTTTCTAAGGCAGACTCATTTGGTGTGATTTTCATAACATTGGACCATATCTAAAGCTGTGGGACTTGCGGACTTGAGATGGACCTCTGGAGAAATCCAACTTCTTCTTCCTGATCCTAATGCTAAACTACTCCTAATGCAGAAATGACGTCTAACTATACCTATCCTAACAATGCCAAGGAGACAGGGAGAGAGAAAGTGCATAAATAGGGAAATCCTACACTAACGAGGTGATAGCACCAAGAAAAGGGGAGTGTTGGTCACAATCTCAGCTGCCTGAAGTGGAGAGAGGTGAGCAGAGGAGAGGGTGGACAAGATGCACCATAAACCATAGATAAATTTCACACAGAAACCACTTCAAAACCCATTAAACATAACTCCCAGGACCTGCAATAAACATCAGAATATGCACAGTATACCCTACAACAACGAGAGATGAGGAGAGACAATAAAATAAGAAAAGGATGGACAAATGCATCACAGAACAAAATTTATTGCTCTAAAAGTTCACACAGTACATTGTTAGTGGGAAAGAGGCAAGAAAATGCCATTACAAAGCCAAGGGAGGAGGCTTAAACTCCACATTCAACCCTGGAGAAGAAAGAGAGAGGGGGGCAGGGAAGAAGAATGAACAAAAACTTTACAATGAATCCTGCCCCTGTATTTATAGATTTGACCTGAAGAGAAGAAAGAGAGAGAGAAGTGGGAAAAGCAGGTTGAAGTTCAACCACTGTTGTTAATGCTTCAGAATAAAATATGCCCCTAAATCCATCTTTACTACATGATCCTTGTTCAGCACCTTGAAAGAAGAGGAAACGACGAAAACAAATCAAATCTGATCTAGTTTTTGAGAAAGATGGATCCTGCATTGAAGGCCCGAAGAATGTTTCCTCCATTTTTCTTCACCTAACCTCCTCAAAATTAAAGTTTCAAACCTCCATGGCGTAGGTGAGGCTGAGATCTTTCCAATGGTGTCAGATTTGTAATATTTCAAGCCCTGAGTTGAAAGATATGCCCCTTCAAAGTTTGTATCGGAGTTCGTATAAGAGGGCAGGCTTTGGCTTGACTCGGGCTCAAACGTTAACTTTTTCCCTTGGGCAGAGTTGTGGCCCATTTTGTAACTTTTACTCCTTTTGGAATAACAAGGGGAAAAAAACCAACTTTCCCCCCGATGGCCCACTTTGACCTGGGACACGTGGAGAAGCTAGGGCTTGTTTGAGCCTCCCTTTAAGGATTCATCTTTGGAGAAGTGCCGCTAGGACACATGGCTCTCTCTATGACACTGCTCCTTCATTTACTGAGCCCACCTGTAACCTATTTGTCGATCCTGGAATGTGAGCTCACGGGTCTGAGTCATTTCCTTCATATTTTCCTTATGTGCAGGAGTTTTCTTGACCAAATTTCCTGGGGGGGCGAATTTGGGATAACAATTTGGTGACTCACGGGGACATCTGCCTGCTAGATGAAGAGACTAATGGCCTTGAAGCATCCATTGGGCATGGAGTCTGCTTCATAAACATGAAACTGATCCTTCTTATGAGGGTCTGATCCCTGAGCTCACTGCAGCCTTTGTATGCCTCTTCTTCTATGTTTTGAATCCACCAGTGAGTCAACACTCTTAATTTTCATAAGGAAATATTGGAAATGGAGTTTCTGAGAGTAGAAAACTGGATTTAATCGGGACTTTCATCTGTCTAAAATGGACTATTTTGAAACGACTTTAGTTTCTTTAGATTTGTTTTCTTTTTTTGGAATTTGTAACTGTTACAGGAACTGTGAGTCTTCTTGTCCAAATAGTGAAGAGCATGGCCTTGTGCACCTCTTAGAGCAAATGTGAACAAAAACTTATATACAAAGACCAAATCATACATGCCTCAAATGAGACATGCAGAGTGTGCATAAGCACTTATTCTACTGGAAACAAAGTCTACTCCTACTCCTACACTAACCAGAGAGAAAGAATGCTAAACAAATCCTGCTATAGCAGGGAGAAGTAGCTTCCATTTCTCAAGAGGGGCAGCCATGCAAATGATTTGACACTAAATATAGCTGCCTGTATGAGTG
This sequence comes from Taxus chinensis, assembly GCA_019776745.2. NCBI lineage: Eukaryota > Viridiplantae > Streptophyta > Pinopsida > Cupressales > Taxaceae > Taxus > Taxus chinensis. The sequence goes on from CM034147.1 coordinate 968,168,578, forward strand.
AAAAACTGACAATAAGCTGGTCCTCCACCCAAATCATCAAGGTATTGGCATTAATGGAAAATACCTCCTCAAGCTGACTTGCATCAGACTTCTAGAGGTGTTGATGATGACCCTTGGTACTTTGATGCTCATCCTCATGCCCTGGAGTAGGCATGACTGGTTTTGGCTTCTCCCTTAGCTCTAATGAAGCCAAGTACCTGATTGGGCATGGTCTGATCCTTTGGATGTGCCCATTTCTCTGAAATTCAACTCCAAAAATGGAGTCTTCTTGTGGACCTTCTTAGGTGGATGGTGTGAGAGAGATGATGACATCCTCCTGTCTTTTCTCTTCCTCCTCCTTGGAAGAACATGGAAGATCAGATCTTCCAACCTTGGTTCCAGAGGGAAATTATGAAGTGTAGGATTTTTCACTTGAATATCCTCCTTCATGGCAGTAGGTTCATGTGTGTGGAAGATGGATGGAGGAAAAAATGATGTGATCTCCATGGGTTCCCCTCCATCAAGGCAATCCTCCAAGTCAGATAGGTAATCTACAAGTAACTCCTTGTTGTCCTGACCTGCAAGTGTTCAACCTCCGGTTCATGGTGTCCTCCTAGATCTACTAATTGGGACTCACCATGTTCCCTTCATCCTCAAACATGAATTTGAAATCTCAAACTCTTCCTCAACATAAGAACTTGAAGGGGATGAAGTGGGAGGAAGAACTCGAAGGCTTCTTCAATATGGCCTGGATGATTCACTTGGAGCCTCTGAAACTGTATGGTCCTCCTCCACAGCATGAAAACGAATGTACTCCTCTTCTTTTGGATTAGGAGTATTCTCCTTCCTCCCCTGCTTGTGCTGTAGCTGATTAGCTTCCACCACTTGCGGATAGTTGACCTTAGTATCCTCCATAGGATTAACTAACAAGGGAACCTTTGAAAAATAAAATTTAGCAACCTAACTCTTCAGATTTTCTATCATTTCTTCTTTGTTGGGTTCCTCTGTTTGATGTTCTCCTTGGCTAGTTTTTGGAGTCTCCTCCCAGTATCCATGGACTTGGGAAGGCAAGAGAGTGTTGGGTGGGGTCTCCACTAGTTGTTTCCTTGGGTTTCTGGTAGAGGGGAATTCATTTAGTTTTGGCTCTTATAGAGGGGAATTGGGTTTGGAAGGGAAAAGGGTAGAGAAACTAAGGTGGGGTGGAAGACTACAGTCATGTGGAAATCTAGGGAAATTAACATTTGGGGTAGCAAAAGTATGGGGCTTCACTCTTGCCTCTGTAAAATGATAAAGATTGAGGGAGAGAAAATGAAAGGCAGGGATTTTGGTGATTGACTTACCCATTGACAAGGTTGTCCCACACTTTGCTCGATAAGCGCCAATGTCCTCAATCCATTGTGCAAGTTGGGGAAACAATCCAATCATGAAGTCTAGTAATTCTAACTGAGGGCTGTAGTGTATTGGAAAAGGGCCTTCCCATGGACAAGGTGCCCTGAACCAATTTGAAAAGCCATCATTTGATCTGTTGACCCTAAATTGAACAAATGCCAGCCTCCATTTTTTGAATCTTCTATTCTAAGTAGACCAGCATCCTCTGCATAACTATCGCCATCATATGTCGATCCCCTTGTCATTGATAAGCTTCATAGTCTCAAACTGGTTCCCCGACAATGCTCATATGGGTAAGCATAATGATTCACTGGATTCTGATTATAATTTGATCTGGAGGAGTTGGGAAATACATTGGAGGTGGACCTATATTTTGCTGTAAGTGTGAGTTCCATGAAGTGGAATGAAGTCATCAATTGGTACAACTCATTCATGGAATGGGAGAATCTAGAAAAGATGTGTAATGCTAGCATCAATAGAAGTAGAATGACTGGAACATTGGCAGTTTTAGATGTAGACTGAGGGTCATCAATGCGAGTAGGAGAGGGATAGCGCAAGAGATCAGTATGCTTAAGATTATGTAATATCCTAGCGAGATTTACTCCTGCAAGTCATACAACACAAAACTTGCATAGAACCTGAAGCTATTCTTTTTGACAATTAAAAGGAACACTTGCAGACTCTAATGGCTTCAGACATGAAAGATAACACACTATGCCTGAATCTCAATTGCACACTTGCAGTGAATAAAGACAACACTAGCACAAGATTGATTATGTGGCTTCTAAATTGCAAAACAACACTAACTAGGCATGCAATAAATGGTACACTATGCAAGTTCACTAAGAACTGAAATTACTATAACTATGAAATGAGAAGATGAGAGGTAATTTACAACAAGGGGCCATTTGCTTGAAGATCAACCGAAATTACATAACATATAGAATCCCCATTTAACCCAAAGGTGAAAACTGCAGATTTGAACTCTTTAACATTAAACAATGCAAATCCACTATTCCTTGGAATGAGTGGGCCAGAATCATAAATTGAGCAAAGGAGTGATTTAAGATGGTAAACGTTGAAATTTACAGAATTGTGTTAAAATGGGCATTCTGGAAAAACATGTGAAGGACCGCCAAAGCAGGGTGGTGGTTTCATAACTAAAGACCAAAATGTAAGGAAAACTTGGGGAAAAGAAAAATAAAGCACATAGGGGCTAAGCGAGATATGCGGGATGTTATACACATACTTGGAGAGCATCGGATCTCGAACACCTTATTTTAGGAGATCTGTATCATCATTGGGGCACGTGTAACATTGTTCTAGTGGTGCAGTAACCCTAACATTTTGGGTACGTATAGATCTCCATCTCCATCAAAATATGGAGAGAGATATCTCCAAGTCAGACAGGTAAATCTTACCTCACTATTTTAGGCCTGATTTGCATGTGCTCAAACCTCCTCCATGGTGCCTTCTTGATCTGTAACTTGATCACCATGGCTCCCTTCCTCTCAAACATGAAGTTTGAAAAATCAAACTCTTACTTCAACAATATTATTTTGACCAGGGGATGAATTTTCTTGTATTTTCCAACTGAATTTGTTGTTCCCCTGATAGCCTGTCCACACTTTAGAGCGCTCTGTCAACTACGTATGGTCCTCTTCCATCATGGGTTGCAGTTCACTCAAAGTCAGATTCATCTTGAAATGGTAAAACCTGCAAAAAATCTTAAATGATGCCTTCTTTATTGAAAAACATTGATATGAATAAAAAAATCTCCCAGCTGCTCCATCTTTAATGGGGCTTGGGTTTCATTGTTCCTGGAACTTGTTAGTGCTCTTCTTCTTCTACAAACTTAGCCTCAGCCACTGCAACTGGTTCTTCAAGTTAGACCTCCTCTATTGGATTGGTAAAACCTGTAAAAAATATGAATGAGGATCTTTGTAAACCCAAATTTGGTATGCCCAACTCTTTAGACTATCTCTCATTTCTTTTCTATTGGGATTCTCTTCTTGTTGTTCTGTTGATGGAATTCTTGAGTGCTCTTTCCATACATGTTTCTTGGGAAAGCAAGAGGACTGGCAAGTTTGGGTCTCAACCATCATTTGCAATTGTTTGTGGTGGGAAGGGAGGTGTAACTGATCTTGTTTGTTTGGAGGGGATGACTATTTGGAAAGGGAAAAGGACTCTCATAATTGAGATGAGGTGGAAAACTAGGAGATGGAGAAATGACAATTAACACTTGGGGCAGAAAGTGAGGGGCTTGACTCTTGCCTCTGTCGAAATGATAAAGATTGAGGGAGAGAAAATCTGCAAGGTCCAGGGTGATGGTGATCTGATTTGTCCACGAATTGAAAGGTTGTCCCACACTTTTCTACCATTTAATTGCCCCAATGTCCTGGAATCCACTATCTGTTGAGGGCAGCATTACTAATCATGCAAGTTCTAGAACTTCTTCTGAGGGTTCCGTAGCTAACTTTAAATAACTAGGGCCTTCCCATGCGACAAGGTGGATTGCAGACCAATTCTTTTTTTGAACTTGCCATCATTTTTTGAGCTGTTGCCCTATGAATATAAACCATGCCAGCCTCCATTGATTTTGAATCTTACTCCAGTCATGACCAACATCCTCTGCAGTAACTATCGCCAATACTAGCATGTATCCCCTTGTCCTTGATAAGCCTGCATAGTCAAACAAGACTTTGACACTACACATATGGGTAAGCATAATGGTCAATAGGATCTAGTCATTATAATAGTTGATCTAAAGGAATTGGGAAATACATTGGAGGTGGACTATATATGCTGTAAGCATGAGTTCCATGAAGGAAACTACAAGTTCATAGATTGTACAACCTCATAGAATGGGAGAAAACTTGGAAAGGGTAACTTGGAAGAGACAAAATAGATGGAAAATGAGTGGCCAATGGATGGCCTCATCAAAGGTCTGCAACTCAAAGAATGGGTGTTTGACCAGATGGAGTCGCCAGATGTGCTTGAAAGTGCCTCCAAATGATGAAATCTTCACCAAGAGCACATCTAACCTGATGAAGTGAAGTGGTAAGGTGCTTTAGACCTATCCCACCGAGCGTGCCAAAATTGTTAATGTGAAATCATAGCACCCCCAAATGAGCTCTAAAAATATACTTTTCTAAGGCAGACTCATTTGGTGTGATTTGCATAACATTGGACCATCTATCAAGTTGTGGGACTTGCGGAATTGAGATGGCCCTTCAGAGCAAGCCAGACTTCTTCTTCCTGATCCTAATGCTAAACTAATCCTAATGCAAAAATGACATATAACTATACCTATCCTAACAATGCCAAGGAGACAAGGAGAGAGAAAGTGCATAAAGAGGGAAATCCTACACTAACAAGGTGATAGCACCAAGAAAAGGGGGGTGCTGGTCACAATATCAGCTGCCTGAAGTGGAGAGAGGTGAGTAGAGGATAGGGTGGATAAGATGCACCACAGACTAGAGATAAATTTCACACAGAACACCACTTCAAAACCCATTAAACACAACTCCCATGACCTGCAACAAACATTAGAATATACATAGTATACCCTGCAATGACGAGAGATGAGGAGAGATAATAAAATAAGCAAAGGATGGACAAATGCATCACAGAACAAAATTTATTACTCTCAAAAGTTCACACAGTACATCGTTAGTGGGCAAGAGGCAAGAAAATTCCATTACAAAGCCAAGTGAAAAAAGGCTTCAGACTCCACTTTCAACCTTGGGGAAGAAAAGATGAGAGGGGGGTAGGGAAGAAGAATGAACAACAACCCTTTACAATGAATCATGTCCCTGTATTTATAGATTCAACCTGAAAGAAGAAAGAGAGAGAGAAGTGGGAAAAGTTGGTCGAAACTCAACCACTACTGTTAATGCTTCTAGATAAAATCTGCCCCCAAATCCATCTTTACTACATCGATCCCTTGATTTGGATGCCTTGAAAGAAGTGGAAACAACAGAAACATATCGAATTCGATTTGGTTGTTGAGACAGATGGATCCTGCATTGAAGGCCATGAAGACATTTCCTCCATTTTTCTTCACCTAACCTCCTCAAAATTAAAGTTTCAGACCTCCATGTGGCATAGGCGAGGTTGAGATATTTCCAATGGTGTCAGATTTGTAATATTTCGAGCAATGAGTCGAAAGATATGACCCTTCGAAGTTTGTATCAGGTCCGTACAGGAGGGTGGGCTTTGGCTTTACTCAGGCTCAAACGCTGAATTTTTCCCTTGGGCGGAGTTGCAGCCCATTTTTGTAACTTTTACCCCTTATGGAATAACAAGGGGCAAAAAACCAACTTTCCCCCCCTGACGACCCTGATTTGACCTGGGACACGTGGAGATGCGGTGCTTGTTTGAGCCTCCCTTTATGGATTCATCTTTGGAGAAGTACCACTAGGACACGTGGCTCTCTCATACGACACTGTTCCTTCATTTTTGAGCCCACCTTTAACCTGTTTGTCATCCTGGAATGTGAGCTCACGGGTCTGAGTCATTTCCTTCATAATTTTCTTATGTGAAAGAATTGTCTTGACCAAATTTGCTGGGGGGGAAATTTGGGATAACAATTTGGCAACTCACGGGGACATCTGCCTGCTAGATGAAGAGACCAGTGGCCTTGAAGCATCCATTGGGCATGGAGTCAAGATTGATGGCCTGACACTGATCCTTCTTATAAAATGGACTCTTCAACTCTCTGCACTTCGCTGATCTCTTCCTGACTCTGAATCTGCTTGCACGTTAGCACTCTCAATTTTCATAAGAAAATCTTAAAATGGAGTTTCTGAGAGTAGAAAATTGGATTGACCTAGGATTTCACTCGTCCCTAAAATGGATTATTTCAAAAAAGCTTAAGTTTCTTTAGGTTTGTTCCATTTTGGAGCTAGCAACTGTTATAGACCGCTATGAGTCTTCTTGCCATGAATATTGAAGAGCTTGGCCTTATGAACCCTTGGAGCAAAACATACAAAACTTATATACAAAGACTAAATCATACATGCCTTAAATGAGACATGCAGAGTGTGCATAAACACTTCTTTTGCTGGAAACAAAGTCTACTCCTACTCCTATACTAACTAGAGAGAAAGAATGATAAAAAAAGCCTGCTATAGGTAGGGAGAAGTAGCTTCCCTTTCTCAAGAGGGGTAACCATGCAAATGATTTGACACTAAATATAGCTACCTGTACGAGTGAAAACCTGATAATAAGCTGGTCCTCCACCCAAATCATCAAGGTGTTAGCATTAATGGGAAATACCTCCTCAAGATGACTTGCATTAGACTTCCAGAGGTGTTGATGGTGACCCTTGGTACTTTGATGCTCATCCTCATACCCTAGAGTGGGCATGACTTTTTTTGGCTTCTCCCTTGGCTCCAATGAATCCGAGTACCTGATCGGGCATAGTCTGATCCTTTGGATGTGCCCGTTTCTCTAAAATTCAACTCCAAAAATGGAGTCTTCTTGTGGACCTTCTTGGGTGGATGGTGTGAGAGAGATATATGACATCCCCCTGCCTTTTCTCTTCCTCCTCCTTTGAAGAACATGGAAGATCAAGATCTTCCAACCTTGGTTCCAGAGGGCCATTATGGAGTGTAAGATTTTACACTTGAATATCCTCCTTCATGGTAGTAGGTTTATGTGCATAGAAGATGGATGGAAGAAAAAATGATGTGATCTCCATGGGTTCCCCTCCATCAAGGAAATCCTCCAAGTCAGATAGGTAATCTACCTCCTTGTTATCCTGCTGCAGGTGCTTAACCTCCTTCATGGTGTACTCTTGATCTTTAATTGACTCACCATGGTTCCCTTCATCCTCAAACATGACATTTGAAATCTCAAACTCTTCCTCAAGATAAGAACTTGAAGGGGATGAAGTGGGAGGAAGAATTGAAGGTTATTCTGTGGCCTGCTCTACACTTGGAGCCTCTGAAACTGTATGGTCCTCTTCCACAGCTAGAATGTACTCCTCTTCTTTTGGATTAGGAGTAGCTCCTTCCTCCCCTTCTTGTGCTATAGATGTAGCTTCCACCACTTTCAGCTTGACCTCAGTCTCCTCCATAGGCTTAACCAACAAGGGAACCTTTGAAAAATAAAATTTAGCAGTCCAACTCTTCAGATTTTCTATCATTTCTTCTTTGTTGGGTTCCTCTATTTGATGTTGTCCTTGGCTGGTTTTTGGAGTCTCTTCCCAACATCTAATTGGGAAGGAAATAGGAGTGGTGGGTGGGGTCTCCACTAGTTGTTTCATTGTTTTTGGTGGAGGGGAAGGCATTTATTTTGGCTCTTATAGAGAGGAATTGGATTTGGAAGGGAAAAGGGTAGAGAAACTGAGGTGGGATGGAAGACTAGGGGATGGAGAAATGAAATTAAGACATGGGGCAGCTAGTGAGGGGCTTGAATCTTGCCTCTGTTGAAATGATAAAGATTGAGGGAGAGAAAATGAAAGGCAAGGAGCTGGTGATTGATTTACCCATTGACAAGGTTATCTTGCACTTTGCTTATAAGCCCAAATGTTATCAATCCACTTTGTAAGTTGGGGTAGCATTCCAATCATGAAGTCCAGCTTCTCTTGAGGGCTCTAGTGTCTTTGAAAAGGGCCTTCCCATGGACAAGGTTCCCTGTAACCAATTTTGAAAGCCATCATTTGAGCTATTTCCCTAAATTGAACCATGTCAGCCTCCATTTTTTAAATCTTCTCTAGTATACCAGCATCGTCTACATAACTATTACCATAATATGCGTCCCCTTGTCCTTGATAAGCTTCATATTCAAACTAGTTTTGACACTACTCATATAGGTAAGCATAATGGTCATGGATATGATTATAATGATGATCTGGACGAGTTGGGAAATACATTGGAGGTGGATTGTATTACTGTAAGTGTGAGTTCCATGAAGGGAATGAAGTCATAATTGTACAACCTCATGGAATGGGAGAAAATGGAAGAGATGGAAGAGGAAAATAGATGAAAATGAGTTGAAATGGATGGAAAAGGTCTGCAACTGAGAGAATGGGTTTTTGACCAGATGGAGTCACCAAATGTGCTTGAAAGTGCCTCCAAAGGTTGAAATCTTCACCAAGAGCACATCAAACCTAATGAAGTGAAGTGGTAAGGTGTTTTAGACCTATCCCACTGAGCATTCCAAAACTGTTAACGTGAATTCACAACACCACCAAATGAGCTCTAAAAATCTACTTTTCTAAGGTAGACTCATTTGGTGTGATTTACACAACATTGGACCATCTCTCAAGCTATGGGACTTGCGGAGTTGAGATGGCCCTCCAGAGAAAGCCAATTTCTTCTTCCTGATCCTAATGCTAAACTACTCCTAATGCAGAAATGACGTCTAACTATACCTATCCTAACAATGCCAAGGAGATAGGGAGAGAGAAAGTGCATAAAGAGGGAAATCATAAACTAACGAGGTGATAACACCAAGAAAAGGGGAGTGCTGGTCACAATCTCAGATGCCTGAAGTGGAGAGAGGTGAGTAGAGGAGAGGGTGGACAAGATGCACCACAAACCAGAGATAAATTTCACACAGAACACCACTTCAAAACCCATTAAACACAGCTCATAGGACCTACAACAAACATCAAAATATGCACAGTATACCCTGTAATGACGAGAGGTGAGGAGAGACGATAAAATAAGAAAAGGATGGACAGATGCATCACAGAACAAAATTTATTGCTCCAAAAGTTCACACAGTACATTGTTAGTGGGTAAGAGGTAAAAAAATGCCATTACAAAGCTAAGGGAGGAGTCTTAAACTCCACATTCGACCCTGGAGAAGAAAGAGGGAGGGGGCAGGGAAGAAGAATGAACAACAACAACAATGAATCCTACCCCTGTATTTATAGATTTGATCGAAGAGAAGAAAGAGAGAGAGAAGCGGGAAAAGTAGGTTAAAGTTAAACTACTGCTGTTAATGCTTCAGTTAAAATCTACCCCCAAATATGTCTTTACTACATGATCACTTGATTTGATGCCTTGAAAGAAGAAGAAATGGTGGAAATAGATCAAATCTGATCTGGTTGTTGAGACAGATGGATCCTACATTGAAGGCCCAAAGACATTTCCTCCATTTTCCTTTACCTAACCTCCTCAAAATTAAAGTCTCAGACCTCCATGGCATAGGTGGGGCCGAGATCTTTCCAATGGTGTCAAATTTGTAATATTTCAAGCCCTGAGTCGAAAGATATGCCCCTTCAAAGTTTGTATTGGGTCCGTACAGGAAGGCAGGCTTTGGCTTGACTCGGGCTCAAACGCTGAATTTTTCACTTGGGTGGAGTTGTGGCCCATTTTACAACTTTTACCCCTTTTGGAATAACAAGGGGCAAAAACCTAACTTTCCCCTTGACGACCCACTTTGACCTAGGACACGTGGAGAAGCGAGGCTTGTTTGAGCCTCCCTTTATGGATTCATCTTTGGAGAAGCGCCGCTAGGACACGTGGCTCTCTCTATGACATTGATCCTTCATTTACGAGCTCACCTATAACCTGTTTATCATCGCTAGGACATGTGAGCTCTCTCTATGACACTGATCCTTCATTTTCGTATAGGAGGGCAGGCTTTGGCTTGAGCCCACCTATAACCTGTTTATCATCCTAGAATGTGAGTTCCTAGGTCTGAGTCATTTTCTTCATAATTTTATTATGTGCAGGAGTTGTCTTGACCAAATTTTCTAGGGGCCGAATTTGGGATAACAGTTTGTATATAAAACCTACCTTTTGTGCTATGATCCTATGCATTATACCTTCTCTCTCAGCCATTCTCCTAGCAAAGGAATAATATTCTCCTACCTTAAAATTTTACATGCTTCCTTGACCTCATCCAGGTCATCCTTTGGAGCCTCGACATTATTCCTTTTCTCTAACTACTTGGATCGCTATTTTAGACATTGGATCTCTCCTTGAAATCTTTGAATCACATTCATAGTCACTTGATATACCTCCTTTTGAGGAGTAGGGTCCAAATAATTTCCATGTACCACTTCCTCTCTTGAAACTAGTGTCCTTTGTCTTGGCATCTCGCTGGCATGTGTAGTCTCTGATCGTGTTGTCACTAGTATAGGTTCTAGCTCTGACTCACGCACCACTCTTGGCATCCATTGTGAATCAGCCTTCTTGATGCTCACCATCCCAACACCTTTGTCCTTTTGGTGCTATTAGTTCATATACTCATAGAGCTCTGGACATTATTTGTACTTATGTTTCTTTCCTCACCATGAGCATTGTAACAGATCAGGACACTCATGTTTGTAATGCTATGTAGATCCACAGTTGTAACATGTTCCTCATGGGAACTCACTTCGTCCTCCACCAAAGTTACTGCAACCATGAAATCCTCTGTGAAAACCTATTCAACATGCTCCTCCATCTGTGCACCCTTCATAATGATGACGATCATCCTTGGAACTACTTGCAAGACTAGTTTGAGGCACACCAAGATCAATAACATCATGGATCTGATCAATCGGTCTGTAATCATTGGTATCATGGGTCATATAGGTACATATCTTACAATAGAAAGAAACATTCTTACGAATTACATGCTGTAGTAAAGGGCACCTACTTGCATTATGATCCCTATGGAAAATTTCACAGTCTACCACCATAGTGTGTACCTACTTCTGAGGGCAACTATCCTTTGTATGCCCTTCCACTTCATAGTTTATACACCAAAGCTCACTATGAACCTCATGCACCGAGTTTGCAGACAACGTCTCTGACTGTTTAGCCATTACAACAATTTGAGCCTCTAGAAAAGGACTAACACTAGTATCAATGCTCCTAATAAATTTAGTACACAAGGAAGCTTCCAATGCCTCGCATGGGTCTGTGAAAGTATTATGTGAGAAAACCCTTCTAAATAGTGTTATCAATCCTCTAACAAACCATTTATCATGTTGAGAAGGATGAATGTCATAGGATAGTTTTGACAAGAGAGTCTTGAAACGCATGTCATACTCCCACAAAATCTCTACCATTACCTGCTAGATCTCCTTTAGAGCACTGATGCTCTTCTACTCAAACTTAGGGATATGGAACTCTTCTAGGAAGGAATTATTCATCGTAGTGTAGTCTACCACTGTATGATTAAGGTCATACTTCCTATACCAACTATGTGCATGCCCTTGTAATGTTGTTGCAAACTGACTTGCCTTCTACTTCGGGGTAGTGATCCCTTTCACGTACCATAGTAATTCACACTTGTGCAAGTGCTCTACAACATTGTCAATACCCCTATAGTCTAGTAAGTGTAAAGAAATATCAAAAATCACTTGGCGAGGTAGCTAGGGTCCTTGTCCTCATGATCTAGATCCACTAGATCCACTAGGTCCCATTCCTCCTAACCCACCAAATCCACCTCTTGCTATCGGAAAAGGTCTTGAAGTAGTCATACCTAGTGTTCCCAACATCCCATTAAACTACGTGCCAATGGTTTGTGATATTGTCCCACTTCCAGTTATGTGTCCCGCGCCACTCCTAGATGCGATACCCAAACCTTGCGTACTTACACCTTATCCAAAGATTCCTCCAAATATAGGAATGGATTGTGTAGCCATGGATGTCCCAAATGAGAAATTATATGTCTTGGGCACAAATCAGTTACTCCTACCGATACCAAATGGGTTAACAATACTTCTCCCTTGATCTGGAAAACTAAGCACTAGGGGTTGGTCACCAGGTGGGTTCAGATGCATATCGAAGGCTCTCCTTTCTCTATGTGATGAAATCTCATCAGAAGCTGAAGGGGATTATCTCCCACACTTTCCAAGATGGGGTAGTATATACTGCTAAGGTTCCACATCCTCTGTATGAACCTCAACTCCTTCCCGTAATATCTACCTCCATAGATCCATCACACTTGTAACCTTGTGTTGTCTAGTCATCTCCCTTTCACGAGCTTCTCCATACTTGACTTATCTCTCCTCCCTTTCCTTCTTAACTGAAATGTCCATTATCTTCCTCCACCCTAGCTTCCTCTCTCAGCGCTCAAAGAAGCTTAGCCTGCTATGGGAAATGCAACAATTTAGTTTGAAAAAATAAATTTTAATTTAGTTATTTACTAACATTACAAATTCAACAATCGGTATTGTGTAGTATTATTTGAGGATATTTTTTTATTGCCCTATCTTTTTTGTGTATATGCAAGTGATGGTTTCTAATTTTGCAATCTACATTTTGTTGACACAATGTAGGATTTGCGAATTGTGGGTGTGTTTCTACTATTCTGTGGTGAGTGGCAGGTTGTGGAACAAAATTGGCCACTAGGATATTTCCACTCCTAACATTAACATCTACAAAATCCACCTTCCATTCAATTTCGATGGTTGTCAATGCCCTGCTCTAAACTCACAATTTGGCCTAGTTGGGAGGATGGTGTGTAGGTTTGAAAAGGGTCAGATTACATTACATAACAAAACAACATGAAGTGGATATACTATATCATAAGGAAATTGGAGGACCTTAAACAAATGTATAGGATGTTGCAAATGAACTCGCCAACATTAACATTAGAATGTATAACTATTCACACAATGCACATGCTTAGTAGAGGAGGCAACATAGTCGAAATATCTACCTTGATTTAGTGATGGTAAGAAAAAGTGACATGTGGTTAATATGTGACTTGTGAAAAGAAAAAGGGGCATTGCCTACGTTCACTCCAATATATTCCCCAACCTGAAAATTCCCCTCCCTCAAATCCCCTTATTTGTCATGAATCTTCCTCTGTGTAATGTTTCACCTTCAATCCTTCAATTTTAACTTCTTCAATGCCTCCCAACCAACAACTACAGTTCACCACTTATGTGTGATTGCTAGTTACAATGAATAATTAGACTTAACTTTTCCATTATGGTACATTGGAGCATAACATGTTGCATGAAATCCTTTGTTGAGTAAGCTTAGGACATCATAAATCATAATTTTCTTAATTTAAGAACAATACCCAAAGCAAGGAAATGTTTTTTTTAAAAATCTTCTTTAAAGGCTTTTGGCTGTGCAAGTCAATATAAACAATAATACACTATATTGGGTCCATTCATTACAATATTTTGGTAATGAGAGATGATGGTTGAACTTGCACAACATGACATTGACATTATTTTAGAAAGTTAATTGTAAGTGGTTCATAAGATATTCATGTAGCACTAATCAGAAATTTTTTTCCACATGTCAGAAATATGAGATGGTAAAGATAAAAATATAAATGTGAGAAATGTATTAATGTTGGGCATTGCCTTTTTCACGTAGACATTCTTGTCCAAAAAATGAAATATGGATAGGGTGGCCTTTCCATGGTTCACAGAAGGTTAGTTATTTCCAACTTAGGTAGAATTGTGACACTTTTTAATATATTGACTTTGATAGGTTGGTCTAGTTTTATATTTTTTTAATTTTTGAGAGGTGACAAATTTGGAAAGATATTTTGACAAATATCTAGAAGGTTTGATAAAAATATTTTTCATATCAAGGAGAAAACAAGGAGGTAATCTTCTGAAATTGAAAGTAAGTGTAGAAAGTAAAGAAAGGAATAACTAAAATGAAATATACCCACCAATGCGTACCTGATAGTGTTAGTCATCCTACCACGTATGAGTGCAATCCATGCTGTTAGAACCCTGAAGAGGAAAAATTGAAAGGAAACACTAGAGGATCATCAATAAAATAAGACATAAATCACCTAGCTAGTGGCCCATGGGATGGATGTTGTGGATTCAAAAATTGGAGATAAGGTGTCAAACCCAAGTGGCAGGTAACAACGTTAAAAACCACAAAAAAATCATATGGTAGAAGCTACAAAGAGGTACTGAAATACAATCTGAAGGTGTAGATAAATAGAACATGGATGATTAGCCAAAAGGGTGAGTAGAAATGCTGAAAAGCGCAAAAAAATATGAGGTAGATGCTATGAGAGTAAGAGAAGTAAATATATCCAAATAAGACTTTGAGCCTAAACAAGGATGCACAAGACCGTGACGATCCCATAGGAAAAGCTAGGGAGAATCAGAACCAATATTGCAATTGTCATTATGAAAGAGAAAAAGAAGTTTGATGAAGTAGTGAATTTTGAGAAGGAGAGGGAATAGAGGGTGATGTAGACACAAAATCATGCACTTGGGTACATTTATAGGTCATAACAACATAATTGCATTCATACAATTCCTAAGTGATAAAACTAGTAATTGACAACTATCTTTGACCTATTTTTTGTCTTTCTTATTTCCTCTTTGGTCTTACACACCCAACATCCCAGTCAAAGTTTTTTTTACTTTGGACACCAGTGCCCAGCCAGGATGTCAGCGCCCTCTTCCCCTTTGGGCACCCCTTGACCTCTTTCTATCTTACTCACCTCTTTTGGGCCTCTTATTTTTTTATGAGTTGGCCTTCTAGTTTTCAATTACAAAATTCAACCAAGGGAATCATATAACTACAATCCTATCTGACCAAAGTAAATTACACCACTCGAAGCATATTATCTATCACCTAAGATTCCATCTAAAGGCACCTAAAACACTTCAAAGAATTTATTTCACATCCATTATAAGGGACAATGGACTGCATTTTCTACATACACGCATAAGAAAGGGAAGTTATTTAATTCCATCCACACATTTGCATCTATCTAGAAAATTTAGCCCGCTATCTAGTGCATATTGCACAAGGGCTTCCTAGGACACAATTACACACACTTCACAAGAACTACATGGAGTCTGAGATGTAGTGCAACATTCAGTCATAATTTCACTCTGTCGGATGACTGTCAGGGCTAGTTTGAATCCCCATATTACATATTTTATTTTTGGGATTTGATGTAGTTTGAGGGTTTTGTAGGTGAACATCTCTTTGCAAGTTACATGTGTATTCAGTGATCATCTAATGAAACACATGTGACCAACAATGAATACTAGCAACACTTGTGTTACACTAGAAAAACCAGGTTCCAAGCTCCGGTGTGGTCACATGTGCCTAACAGAGGTCTCTGGTGCCTAGGTGCCCTCTCCCCTTTCTAGGAACCCTGGTCCAGCTTCATCCGATAGTAACATAATTTTTATAGAGGCAGTCATGACAGTCTTCCTTTCCTATTCATCAGTTTCTCTAGTCAAGAGCATCCCAAGATCAAGTGTTAATCAACTAAGTTACTCTTTCCCTCTCTTGCACTTAGGGTTTTATATTTCATTTGCTCATTTCTTGTGTCAAATTACATCTAATAGATGTATATCATAGTGTACATAAGTGACTTTGCAATATGTAGGGTTTAACATTCAATTTTTTTAAAATCATTTGGTGAAACTGTATTAATGAACATTATTAGCATCCTCCATTCTCCCTGACATTCATGATTTTAGGATCCTCTCAGTCATGAGATGTTCACTCCATTCATGATTTCTTGTAAGATAATCTTGATTACAAAACTAAATGTCAATTATCTCTTGGCTAGTACTCATATTCCTTCCAATACTCATCTGGACCTGCGTATATCAGTTATTTGTAAAAACATTTTCATGAACAACTTACTTTTCCATCTGATAGCAGTATGAAGACATATTTCTAAGTTTATGACAATGATCCTCGCTATATATACCAGAAAACATCTATAACATGGGCATCATCAAAAATGGACAATTTGTTGATAATGGATCATGAGCTTCAATATTTGTAATTTACACACTCCTAATGGATCCTTGGCCTTTCCTCAACTTGAAATGTTAGCCCATCATCCATTTCAATCTCAGTGCATATGATTCTTCTACACGTCCGTGCATAGGCACTATCACTTTACCTCTCACAGTTGGGCCAAAAACCATTCCTATGTATTCTTTGTTATCGTGTACCTATTCATGTATTTACAATACGTTTACTTGGTAGGAACATGGCTTCATGCTATAACAGTGTACGTGTTCCTTCTTTAGTTCATCAATGCGTAAAGGTTTCTACATGATGGCTATGGTCATATTATATTGTTGACGTGACCCATTCAAATATTTTCACTATAGACCCAATTGCACTTCCTACTCCATTTCTACTACTAAATTTCTAAGCAACCCATTAATGATTATGCTTACCCATGGAACAATTCCCCATCCATTAGGATCTGACTCTGCCCCTAGCTAAATGGAATTATTCATGCATTGAGATGTCATTTCACCAACATCATCTTCTCGGTATGTTAGATTTCCTCCTTTCACATGCACTCTTTTCATACATAAACTCTTATTGGCCTCACATTCCATTTGATCCTACTTGGTGATATTGTTTGCACACATGATGGCTTGGCTTTTATAGGAATTCACACTTTGATATTGGTTCCTCCACCTCATTCTCCTCACCTCTATCATGGATATGTTCACATAACTAGATTCTTATGGCCTCTGCATCTTCCATCTATTACATATTTCTTGCACGCACTTCTATGACTTCTCCACTTACACTTGGGCAGTCTTGGCTTGACTAAATTGGTGGCACTTTTGATCCTCATCATATTGATATCACATTTCCCATGCCTTTTCGATGTTTCTATTTGCAATGATTCATTTCTCGACTACACACAAAATCTTACTCACTGGTATGCACATGGTTTTCCACTACCACCTTTCATTGATGAAGAATATCAATGGTCATGTACACTTTACGCTGCAATGGCTATTTACATGATCAACCCCATATTATTGCTTACCAAGTCTCTGACGCTTCTCCATTTGGATTCGACCATGAAAATGATGATCTCTTAGATGATGTTACTTGATTCTTCTCTACATCATACACTTGGGGGGATCATGCTCATTCCTTGAGATCTTTCCTAGCATTATTAAGGTGTTTCTCATTGCATGCTTATATGATTCACCCTTTTATTTTGCTAAGACATCAATCATACACAACTTGTATTTCACACTACCCTATGTCATGCACTACCTATTTTGTATGGTTCATCATTTAGATTGCTGAGGGTCTAAATTTGAAATGAACCTCACGCATTCACATTTCTACGAATCTATGCTTCATGATCTATCTTTCTAGCACACATTTCTCAAACCATTTCCTGATAACACACTCTTGTTCTATGGTTTATTCTTGACCTTATTAACCAGTGGGATTTTTATAAATGAACCACATCTCATGGCATATTCCACATTCTACTGGGGGGCATGCTTAGGGCTCCTATCACATTCACATTCATTTCATACCATTCACATTGATCATACATACTTGCATATCTTGGTTGCAGGCTTACTCTTGCTTGCTTATACTTACATGACACATTTTGTCTTACTATGTTAGTTGGCCAGATACCTCTGTATGTCATTATCTTTTTCTATATACACATGCACGTTCACTTGTGTATTTAGTTGTGAATGTAGACTTCCTATATATATTTACATGCAATAATGATTCTTGAGCACTATACCTCTTACCAGTCCCACCGAGGCTCCTGGGGGAATCTAATTTCTCACACATTACATGTTTATCATTTTATTATATGATACTTTCTTATTTTACTAAGCACACTACTTATTATATGATACATACACGTCTTGACATACTTTTTATCTTTATAACATGCTAACGAGTGCTTCATGTGAAACATTTACTTTGCAGGACTATATGCAACCATGGTTGTTTGATTTACACTTTTGCTTAACATTGTTGTCCAATCTATGATTATTGTTTGCGGGCTATTGCCCTTTGTCTTGTTGCACATTGTATGCTTTTGGTGCTTTGGACCTGATAGGGTCTTGTGACATTGTGAGCGATGTCCCATGTTTGAAACCACTTTTTGTGTCTATATTGTATCATTTCTTGCTTAGATTGTACATTGTCTTCTATATGCATACTTGTCTTGATTCACTAACACATGTTTCTAGCCACTTTGTTTTCATGTGCCTTGGTTTCTATCATGCACATCCCTCTACCACCTGCAGGGATCATCTCAATTTTACAGTTTCAAGATCGTTTCGTGGTCTCTCCTTTAGACCACATGTTCCTATCATATGTTCACATGCACCCAAATGAGGGGGGCATACATAAGGTGAATCATTCACCCCATATACAAGCTGTAATTCAACAGCTATCAGTTGTAAACCTACACAGTACATGAAGAATAAATACACTCACATAATTACCCAAATTTTGACTTGGGATCATCAGTACAACATAGACACTTATGTCCCATTCATACATTAGATCTAGGTGCTTATCTTCCTCCCCTGGGAACCTATGTCGTGAGGCACATATAATTACTTTATCAAATCAACACAAGATTTTACAACATGTTGACAGAGCATTTTTCCATTTACACTCTCATTTAACGGTGTCAAAAAAGGATCCCTCTTACCAATGTTATCTATGTATTCTATCTACAATCGGAATGAATTTATTTCAATGATGTACCATACTGAACTAAACAAAGTCTAAATATTGAACTACATGATACCATCTGCAGTGGTGCTTATTCAAGAAGTCAGTGGAAGGAGAGTAACACTAGACCGTTCTCCCTCAATGCTCTTTTGTCATGGCATGAGATTGCCCAAAAAACTCACACTTGACATGAGATCATCCAAAAAACTCACTTCTTGGTGCGAGATCACCAAAAAACTCGACTCTTCTACAACATTTCAGGACATCTTCTATCATTTTCACTCTGTCACAGACAGGTGCACACTTTCCTTTTTACACATTTTCACATACTTTTACAAACTTTTCACATACTTTAATAATTTCATTAATGACAAATATTCTTTCACTCTTATTTTGCATGTCTATCCTTAATACGAAACAAGAAACAACCCTTCACAAGTACAACAATAGGTACAACATGGATTACAACAGTTATACTCTTCACCCCTAGGGTCACTCTTTCTTAGCTTCCACACTTCATTTTTATCACTTCACACTTGTTCTTGTCTCTTTGGCACATGAATTTTTCCATGGGGTCCTACATGGTAGATTAGGTATTCATTCTAAATACTTTATCACTTATCTATATTATTCACTCAAACAACATAAAGTGGGGGAACCAATGTAGATCCACTAAATCATTGCACTTGGGTACATTTGTTAGGTCCTATTAACATACTTGCATTCATATGATTCCCATGTGAGAAAACTAGTAATTGACAACTTATCTTCAAGATCTTGGCTAAATATTTTTGTCTTCTTTTGGCTCTGGAATAACCCTACAACCCCAATTGGTAATTTACTGTGCTTTTGTGTTTATGCCCTCGGACACCTCAATCAACTAAGATGCACTCATATACCTATATAAGCCCTCGTCTCACCTTATTTATAAGTAATGGTAATCTTTCTACCTTACTCACTCTATGTAATTGGAAAGTCTTATTTTCTTATGGGTGAAGCCTTCCAGTTGTTCAATTTGAAATTCAACCAAGAGAATCATATAAATACCTATCTCTATGTGACCAAAATAAAGGACCAAACATGAAGCATATCCCTATCGTCCCCTAAGCTCTCATCCAAATGCCACTAAATAAATTCAAAATATCTAACCAAACACTCCGTTCTCAAGGGACTTATAGGATTCATTAACCTTTTTTCATACCTTTGAATAGTTGACACATAGGGTAGGGGAAGTTCATTAAGATAAATCCATCCACAAATATGCATCTAATATATGCAAGATTACAGCTATAAATAATGCAGTACTTACACAATAAATATCAATTAAGCAACAAAATATGACAGCACACTAATCACAAGAACTAAGGGTAATGAGATGTATTAGCTGATTTCATTAAGTTCACTCTAAAAAGTGCACAAAGATGGTCAATAGAGAATCCCTATAGGACAGCTTTTTAAATTTCGCATTTGATGTAGTTGTAAAATTATAGATCAGGAGAATTTGACTGGACTGGGGTTCCTGGAGAGGGACAAAGGCACCCTAGGCCTTTTTCTAAGAACCTAAGTCTGTGGGAATGCTCAGAAACATAAAGTGATCTGAAATTAATCAAATTATTACTACCTGATCTCGGACCCTTATAGGCTTTAATTATTTGTTGATAATTTACTCCTTTTAATTGTAATCAATTTAAAATAATGCAAGACAATAATGACAATTGCACATAGATTGATTACAGAGTTCGGTAATTGCCTACGTCTCCAGGTTCGTGGTCGAACCATTCCACTAGTCAAAACTTGTAAGTTACAATAGTACTTTCACAAGAAAACCTAATGGAATTTTACTTGCCTATCAGTACACCAGACCTTCAGATGACAAGGGTGAAAAATAGCACCCGACTTCCACCTTCCTGGCGTACAATCTCCTTCAAATGTCGATCGGCCTTCCCGACGCAAACAATGCGAAGCTAGCACTCCGGTCGACAATCCAGGATTTGTAAGTACTTGCTGTGGCGCTATGGGCCGACTAGGTAGTTTGAATTTAACTCCTAGCCACAAATATTTCCATTTATTATTTCCTAACAAATAATAGGCCAATAGATAATACCTGTTGACATATCCCACAAATAATGGTCTTCACACAACAATAAGCTCTCATGTCTCCTCTTGGCACCGGTGACTTCACCTCCAGCACTCTAGGAATGAGCTTCTCTCCGAGTTTGTGTGTAATGTTTGTCCATTACAATAGAATGGGTTCCCTATTTATACAAAAAATAGGGCCCTTAAAATAATGCATTCTATATTATCCCTTAGGCTAAAAATACCATAAGCCCGTAGCATAGAATTTTGGGATAAAATATTTCCCATTTGGGCGGATTACACGTTTTAATGGGATTAAATCCCAAGTTTGGCACGGATTTATTTTTAAATGGGTTAAAATCCCATGTGGAGCAGATTTGTTTGAAATGGGATTAAAATTCCCAATAAAGCGGCTAAGGCTAATAATAGTTTAGGCTTTATTAAGCCTTTCCACGCGCCAATGAAGTGGTTAATGACCACATTGGGCTTATAACCGCCCCCCCTACCACCGCTTACCACCTTCTTCCACGTGGAAACATCCACGCATGTTTGCCTAGCCCCTACCACCGCTTCATTTCCTCCGGCATGTGTGGTTAGGAGTTTTAATATTAATGTATACACATTAGATATAATACTAATGTATACACATTGGCATATAGTGGTTTGGCATGCGCGCCATTTGGAAAGTGGACTTACCAAATAATAATTTTGACCCCTCTAATGTGGTATAGAAATAATTAACTCGGTAATCCTGTAGTCCACTTGTCGTCTCCTGATAGGAAAATCGAGTGAATTTGACAAGTGTTGGCAAGCCACGTGTTACAGTACGATTCGGTCCAATATTAACCAGTTGACCAGAGTTTGACTTTCCCACTGTCTGAACTTTGATCGAACATATCTAGAGCTCCCGATTTCCGTTTGTCACGTTCTCACAATCATTGGAAAGCTCTTGAGATGATCTTCTACACTGAACACCATTTAGAGATGTTTAGGGAACTTTCAGAAATGATCCCCTGATCACACCTCCCCACTAAGAAAAGCTTTTTGTCCCAAAAAGCTTCCATACTGTCCTGAATCTGAAAACTCTGTTGCCACCTCGGAAGTGCTGTTGTAGTAGACCCTTGGGTCTTCTCCTCCAACCTTCTCACTTCGACAACTTCTGCTCCGATCTTGGGACTTGTGGGTTATGGGCCCATGATGCTTCCACTGCGCCACTCTGATATCCGAAGAAGACCTCCACATCTCCACTTAATGGTGCTGAGTTTCTGAATGAAACCTCAACGCTCCTTCTGTGTGGTGCTGACCTTCTTGATATCTGACAACAAGGATCTTCTTTGACTCTATAACACAGCTCCTGGCTCCTAGTTGATTCCGCAGAATCTGAACTAGTTTGAAGGAACTTCATGTTACGTAGAGCTTTGATTGATCTGATGTCAATGATGGACAATGCCTTGTCCCTTTACAGAGCTCAACGCCTTTGATACATGATGCTAAGCCTTTTTCAAGACTTTGAGCCTCCAATGCATGATGCTAAGTTTGTTGCAGACCTCAACGCCTCCGATGCATGATGCTAAGCCTCTTTCAAGACCTTTTTCGATCCTCCAATGCATGATGCTAAGTCTCTGTAGACCTCAACACCTCCGATACATGATGCTAAGCCTTTTTCAAGACGTCGAGCCTCCGATGTATGATGTTAAGTCTGTTGATCAGCTACCATTCGTATGTGTGGTCGCAATGCCTTGATACCGAATGACATTCCGAGCTGATCCTTTGAGAGCTCTTCTTGTTGACATACTAATATCAGGTACCATTCTTCTGCACGGTCGAAATGCCTCTACACAAAATGAAGTTCTGACCTGACATCAATGCCAACGGTGATTCAACTACCATTTTGCTGCACAGTCACAATGCATCTACACAGAATGA
Organism: Taxus chinensis; assembly: GCA_019776745.2. Classification (NCBI taxonomy): domain Eukaryota; kingdom Viridiplantae; phylum Streptophyta; class Pinopsida; order Cupressales; family Taxaceae; genus Taxus; species Taxus chinensis. The sequence continues at coordinate 968,191,341 of CM034147.1, forward strand.
AGTTCTGAGCTGATCTCTGCGAACTCTAATGTCTGCACAAATGGCAGATCAATCTCCAAGCTTTATATGAGTCAAATCCTATATCCAAGCTATAACATGTACTCACACGCTGATTAAGAGATATGTTAGGAGCATTAATCAAATTTTCTAAGTAAGAAAATCCATTGAGTATTGTAAACCTTTCTCTCAACATTTTCTCACAAAATATGATCTCCAAACTTAATACTGCATATGATTCATCAATCTGAATTATGCAATATATAATTGAAAAATTGTTGACTTACCCATTTTAAAGGACTTTCACTTTCAGGTATTACCTGGACCTGGGTTGACTTGTTAACTAGTGGTGGAGTAGAAACTTCATCTGCCTTTGCAATAGGCCTCCATTCCATCTTTGGCTTGCCATTACTCTAATGGCGAGATGGATGTAGTTTCCAGCAATTTTCCACCTGATGCCCATTCCTCTGGCAATGAGCACAAAAATTCCTCTTAATCTCCTTCTTCTGGGATGAGGAACTCTTTTTGCCATTTCTTGACTCTGCATGACGAGATTGTTCTTTCTCCACTGCATTGCAATGTGGATTAACTTCATTTGTCTCCTCCCTGCTAGAACAATGACTAAACAAGGAAAATATACTGCATTTTATGGTGTTAGAAAAAATCACCAAAATAATTGCCCTCTGGGGGTCTTACTAATGCAAGCATAACAGAGTACAAACATTGCCCAAAATTGGGTCTTTAACTAATGTGCCATGTCTGGTTAGATGTATACAAATGTTGCCCTCAAAGGGGTCTTACCAATACATTCTACCTAACACAATAATTTATGGTTTTATCTGCATATGAGATACAATGGATTCATCTAAATAGAAATACGAGAAAATTACTGAGTATGTTAAACCTGTCTCTCAGTCTATCCCACCAATCTGGAAATCCAGAAGTACAAGCCAATGCCATCCCTATCAAAGCAACATGTACTGATTAACCTACTCCATACCAACTTACTTTGGAGCTTAGTAAGTTTGCAGGTGTCGATTACCAGCTCTGATATCCCAAACTTGATCCGAAAATAATCAGTAATCAATTTAAAATAATTATTACTACCTGATCTTGGACCTTTAAGTTACAATAGGCTTTAATTACACCAAACCTTCAGATGCCATGATGAAAATAATCATATTTACTCCTGATCTTTAAGTAATCAATTTCAATTTAAAATAATGCAAGACAATAAGACAATTGCACATAGATTGATTACGGAGTTCGGCAATTGCCTACGTCTCTGGGTTCGTGGTCGAACCGTTCCACTAGTCAAAACTTGTAAGTTACAATAGTACTTTCACAAGAAAACCTAATGGAATTTTTACTTGCCTATCAGTACGCCAGACCTTCGGATGACAAGGGTGAAAAATAGCACCCGACTTCCACCTTCCTGGCATACAATCTCCCTTCGACTGTGATCGGTCCTTCCCAACGCAAAACAATGCGAAGCTAGCACTCCGGTCGACAATCCAGGATTTGCAAGTACTTGGTGTGGCGCTATGGGCCGACTAGGTAGTTTGAATAACTCCTTGCCACAAATATTTCCTTTATTATTACCTAACAAATAATAGGTCAATAATAATAAAAAATAATAATGGTCTTCACACAACAATTTCTCATTCTCCTCTTGGCACGGACTTCGCCTCCAGTGCTCTAGGAATGAGCTTCTCTCAATAGTTTGTGTAAGCTTGAGTTGTGTTTCCACCGTTCCGACGCTCTAGCAATGAGCTTCTCCGTTGCACCGGTGTGTAATGTGTGCTAGTGTGTCCACAACAAGTTTAACAAATAATAAGCTCGTGTTCGTGTCTCCCTTTACAATAGAATGGGTTCCCTATTTATACAAAATTAGGGCCCAAAAATAATGCACTCCATATAATCCTTAGGCTAATATTAGCCTCACCCGTACATATGCGAAAATCCGGGATTAAAATTGTAAGATTGCATGTTTAATAAGGGATTAAATATTTCCCATTTTAGCCGATTATATATTTTAATGAGATAAATATCCCATAAGCGACATTTGATGAAATGGGATTAATACCCATGTGGAGCGGATTGCATAAGGTAAGTGGGATATCCCACATTTTTGCGGTGAAGTGGGTTATAAACCCCACATTAGGCGGCTGAATATTGTTTAAGGCTTTAAATAGCCTTTCTCCACGCGCCAATGAAGTGGTTAATGACCATGTTGGAGCATAACCGCCCCATCTCCACCGCTTCACCACCTTGTTCGCCACGTGGATGTCCACGCATGGGTCTAGCCCCTAACAACCGCTTCACCACCTTGCAACGTGGTTAAAAACATATGCATTTGATTTTGGCGGTTCATACTAATGTTTAAAACATTAATATATATATATATATATGTGGCATTTGAAAAGTGACCTTACCAAAATAATATTATTTCGACCCATACAATGTGGAATAGAAAATAATTCTGTAGTCCACTTGTCGTCTCCCGATAGGCAAATCGAGTGAATTCGATGAGTGTTGGCAAGCCACGTGTCACAGTGCGACTCGGTCCAATATTGACCAGTTGACCAGAGTTGACTTTCCCATTGACCGAACTTTGACCGAACATATCTAGAGCTCCCGATGTCCGTTTGTCACGTTCTCACAGTCATTGGAAAGCTCTCGAGATGATCTTCTACAATGACACCATTTAGAGATGTTTAGGGAACTTTTGAAAATGATCCCCTAGGTTCTGAGCTCCTGCGTGGGTCATAGGTGCCTAACAGAGATCTTTGGCACCTAGGCACCATAGTCTGGCTTCATCCAACAATTTTAGAATTTTATAGAGGAAGTTGTGATAGTCGTCCTTTCGTGTTCATCAGTTTCTCTAGTCTAGAGCATCCTAGGCTCAAACGTTAATCAACTAAGTTACTCTTTCCCTATCTTGCACTTAGGGTTTCATACTTCATTTTTCTCATTTCTTGTGTCAAATTACATCTTATAGCTATATATCATAGTGTTACATCGGTGACTTTGCAATATCTAGGGTTTAACATTAACATATACTTTTTTTTGTTAAATCAGGTAACTGAGCATTGAAACTCTCAAGCTCCTTTAAATGTGAAACATTTTTGAGAAATTGGGCCATTTTTTGGTTCTTTTACAATGTTTCCTTTATTGGTTTAAAGGCAATATGTATTTAGGGCTGATGATATCTTTGATAAGGTAAGGACCCCACCATTTTTTAGAGTACTTACCTTCTTTGTTATGGGTGTAGTCAAGTTTGAGGATGAGCTCGCCCACATAAAAAGCACATAGATGAACATGTTTTTTTTGTGTTGTCCAACCATGAAACAACTTTTATTTTTGAGTGTGAGTATATGAATGATCATGTCATTCTTCAAGGACATCAAGTTCATGAAGGCATGCCTCATGAATTTTCTTCATCGTAAATTGTATCATGGAGAGATATACTAAGCAAAGGAAGTTCCACCTCGAGTGGAAGGAAAAATTCAACTCCATATGTAAGTGAGAAAGGCATTTTCCCCAATGGCCATAGATACACTGGTACAATATTCACATAGAGTAGGATATAATTTGGTATGTTAGTCTATACAAGATTCACGAATCACCTTTTGAAGGATCTTATTGATGATTTTTTTGTAGATTTCAGCTTGGCCATTACATTGGGGATGGCAGGGTGTTCAGAATCGATGCTTGATCTTGAAATTAGAGCAAAGTTTCCTCATTTATTTACATTTGAAACTCCTTCCATTTTTCAGATATGATGGTGTGGGGAATTCCAAAGCAACAAATGATTTGGTTAAGGAAAAAATTTGGATGTGGTAAGTCTAGACATATTGGTGAGGGGCATGGCTTCAACCTACTTAGTGAAATACTATGTGGTGGTGATGATGAAGACATGGCCGTATTGAGATAGAGGGAGATTTCCAATGTAATCCAATCCCCATATGATGAAGGGATGGGGAGAAAAAATGGATTGCATCTTAGCTGGAGGGGACTGAATCAAATCATCATGATATTGACAAGGCTTGCATTTATTGTCAAAAGCATGAGCTTTAGATTCTAGGGTAGGCCAATAGTAGCCCATGCGTAAGCATTTGCAGATAGTAGCATGACCACTACAATGGCCACTGTAAGTTCCCCCCGTGCACTTATTTTAAGAAAAAGGGGAACCTTATCCTTATTAATGCACTGGAGTTGGGTACCTTAAAAGTTTTGATAATATATTACATCATATTTTAACACGTACTTGAGAGACTTTTTGCGTATGCACAATTGTGCACATGAGTCTATGCCCTTTGGGTAGGTCTTTGTATTGATGAATATTTTCATACTAGGGATCAGTGGTAGGGGTGTTTGTTTCAATTTTTTAGACGTCCTGAACACTTTCATGATGCAATGTAGTGGGAGCTTGGTGAATTTTTAGTAAGGGAGTAGCTTCGCGGGAATTAGAATGTGGCTGAAACCATGTGGTAGCTATGGCCAAGGAGTCATCCAAAGCATTCTAATCACAGGGGATTGATTTGATGGTAAATGATGTGAAGCGTTGCTTTATATTTTGAATGAGATTGTAGTAAGCTTTAATATTTTCACTACGACATTGATATGAACCGCTAGCCTTTCGACACACTAATTGAGAATCACCCATGACATGGAGATAATAAATATTCTTATCGAGGGAAACTTGCATGCCAAGGATAAGAGCTTTTTAGTTAACCACATTGTTGGTAACCCTGAATTCTAGTTGATAGGAGAGGGGGAAATCTTGGTTAGAAGGATTACAGATAACATAACCTGAACCTTCTCCTTGAATGAATTTTTCCTCATCAAAGTGCAAAAAACATGTATCCTCATATAAATTGGTGGTAATTTCTTCTTTAACGATCTTAGGGATTGGTTTAGTTTTAAGTAGGGGATGCGCTTCATCATTGGCTTTGGAGGATTATGCCTAAAGACTGGCTATGAAGCTAAAGAAGTAGCCTTTAATAGAGATAGCATTGTCAATACCCTTAATGAGGAGAATTTCCTTCCTAGGTAGCGCATTGTGAATGGGTTGAGGGAAAGGGACGGGAGCAACGACCAATTGGTTTGGACTAACTTGGTCTTTTACTGTTCATTGTGTGATGATGCAAACGTAAAACTACATAAGGAGAGTCATCAACTTCCCAAATTGGTTTGTTGGAAGGAAAACATTTGAGAATAAGTGCCACAAAGGATCTGTACAAACGATGACATAAATAGTTTGGTAAAGCATATAATGGCGTAGTTTTGTAGTAACATAGTAAATAGATAGGAAAGCCCACTCGATAGAAGTATATCACATCTTGTAATACAGGAGGGATCGAATAATATAGTAAATGGTGCACTCCTTTCCTTTTTCATCTTCTTGGGCTAACATTTCCCCAAAAAACACCGAAGTGGATGAGGTGTAAAATAGCAAATGTCAATCAGGAGAAGGAGGTTGTACTGTTGGTAATGAGGATATAGATTGTTTCATATTGTCAAAATCTTGCTGACACTGCTTGGTCCATTCAAGCTTAGTGGAATTTAGGAGTAGGTTTTTTATGGCTTGTACGCAATAAGTAAACTTAGGAAATTTTTTTCGAATTTCCCCAAGTTTACAAGAAAGGTTCAAATGTCGGCTATAGAAGTGGTTCATGACATGTCAAAGATAGCCTTAATCTTTGCTAGGTCCATATCAATGCCATGTTTGGACACTACGAAGCCTAAAATTTTACCTTGAGTCACCGCAAATATGCATTTTGTGGGATTGAGAAAAACCTTGTATTTATGAAGATGACATAGGGAATGTCTAAGTCATGAGCATGATCATTTGTGCATCGAGATTTGATAATTAGATCATCCACATAAAATTCAAAAAATTTATATATGAGGTCATAGAATATGTGAGTCATGGCATGTTGATATGTCGCGCCAACATTTTTGAATCCAAAGGGTATTTTGACATAACAATAAGTACTCTATTATTTTGTGAAAGTGGTCTTATGATAATCCTTAGGGGTGATTTAAATTTGGTTATACCCCAAAAATCTTTCCATAAGAGATAACATTCTGTATCCCACTATGGAATCAATGATGGCGTCGATGGAGGGTAAAGGAAATTTATCTTTAGGACAAGCGAGGTTAAAGTTTCTGAAATCCATGTAAATTTAGATGAAAAGAGTAGCCTTCTTTCTACTTGGGATGATGTTAGAAACCCATTCATAATATTCCAAGGTGTGGATGAATTTGGCATCTATGAGCTTAATGATTTCCTTATGGCAAAGGTAATTGATCTTGGGAGGAAATTTTCTTATCTTTTTCCGCATAGGTGCAACTTCAGGTTAGGTGATAATATTACGAGAGACAATATCGAGATCGAGGCCTAACATGTCGGCATATCCCCATGCGAATAAGTATTTATGTTTTCTTAAAATTTTGATGTGATGCTCGTGTAGATGGGGAAAACAATCTCTGAGCATGAATACATATGAGGGGTCATCATATAATTGTAAACCAATAGTAGATTTGACAAACATAGAATTTCCATCTTGAAAATTATATGGAGCTTTAGGAAATTTGGCCACTTCGTCTTGACAAGGATTGATAATAGCAATACAATCATCAAAATTCATGGGTATTTTGGGAAAATTCCCAAGTTTGTGATGGTTTTGAGGAAGTTTATCCTCTCATGCATATAAGAGTTATAGGATATCTTCATCATTGTCTAAAGTAGGGAGAGGACCATGATATTATACATCAATTTCTAAACATACGTATCACTCATAGTGTCGATGTTGCCGAGAACTAGTTTTTCAGACATCCAACACCCTAGCATCCAAGGTGACCTCTTTGGCTGCAAGATCCAAAATGGACATGTTAGTAGCATAGGGACCATTAGAAGCTAATGCGAGTGGTGAAGTTATTATAGGGACTGAAGCTGATTTAGAAGGATGATGGGACAAATAAACATGTAGTTTATCTAATACCCAAGGGGTGTCTAAGAGTGGAGGATTAATGGGAGGCACATAGGGAAGTACTTACTCTTCATCCTCAATATTTCTAGTTTCATAAATTTGAGGTTCATAGGATGCATCAATGGTATTAGATTGGGTTTGTAAGGATTGCATTTGGTCCAAGGCACATTGGTAGTGTAATACTTCCAAGTGCCTAGAATCAGCTTGTGAGACAATGTAGTATTCATCATCAGGGGAGAAAAAGACAATATCTTCTTCTTGAGGCACCTCTTCTTTGGCTACTGTTGGTATCCAAATTTGTTCTCCTTTTAAGTCTGAGCAACACCACAAAAATTTCATGGAGCTTAAAGAAAGATTAGACCATGTTGTATGTCGTTGGTATCTAGGGATGTGGTCTATCTAGCACTCAAGTTTGTGGAGAAATGGATAGAACTCCAATAGGACTTGATCTTGTCCTAGCTGTTTTAGGTTGTGCCTTGCAACAAAGGTAAGAGGACCTATTTTGTAACCTTGTAATGGTGAAGGAGATGAATATGTCCTTCTCTTTGCTTGAAATTCTATAATGGAGACCTTGATGAAAACATGATCACCACCCCAGATCTGAACTCTCAAGAGTTGTCACTTCTCAAAACATGGGTATGTTCTCAAAACAAGGAAAAGGTTACTAGATACATTGGAGATCCTGGTCTGTTATGCATACTTTTACAAATGGAATTTAATATTTTATGGGTATACAAATTCAAATCAGGGATAGTACATGATAGGATCTTTGTTGTTTAGATGATTTTTGGTTGGGAATTGACAAGACAGATTAGGATAGATCAGATCTTTGACAATCTCTACAATACTTGAACAACTATAAGATGAAATGCCTCAAATAATCAGGATGTTCCTTCAACCAGAAGAGGTAAAAATGGAATCCCAGGTTTCACTCTTCACATAATCTTTGAGAATTCACCACAAAATCTTGAAGTAAAGAACTCAATTAAACACAAAAATCCATGATCAAACCACGCCTAAGGTACCCCCAAAGGCTTACAAGAAATCTCTACAATCAAGGAAGGTACAATGAATTTAAATTTGTTTATCTCCTTATTAGATGAAGGCTGTTTTGAACATGAGATTGCAAATGCCACTAAACTATCAACCAGAAATGGAGATCCTGTGTGATTTCTAAAGACTTTCAATGCAAGATTGCAACAAGAAAAATTAAATTTATTTACAGGCATTTAAAAATGATAACAGACATCATATTTCCCAAAAAAAACATAGATTTAATCCAAAGCTTGTTAGATTTAACAACAGGGGAGAGTTACATGAACAATCTCAGAGTTGTGTGATGGCTATACACTTGTAACCAACTCACATACATAAATGTCCAACACATGAGACATTAACCTAGTTCTTTGGTGGATTTCTCAAAAAATGAGCTTTCTCTCAGAATTTTCTCCTAATTTTCAACTCCCTACCCTTCAATTTCTCCAAAATGCAAGATACCTCATATAGTTCATTTTTAAGAAATTGAAGGTTAGGGAGTTGAAAATCAGGAGAAAATTCTGAGAGAAAGCTCATTTTCTGAGAAATCCACCAAAGAACCAGGTTAATGTCTCATGTGTTGGACATTCATGTATGTGAGTTGGTTACAAGTGTATAGCCATCACAGAACTCTGAGATTGTTCATGTAACTCTCCCCTGCTATTGAATCTAACAAGCTTTGGATTAAATCTATGTTTTTCTTTGGGAAATATGATGTCTGTTATCATTTTTAAATGCCTGCAAATAAATTTTATTTTTCTTGTTACAATCTTGCATTGAAAGTCTTTAGAAATAACACATGATCTCCATTTTTGGTTGATAGTTTAGTGGCATTTGCAATCTCATGTTCAGAAGATCCTTCATCTAATAAGGAGATAAACAAATTTAAAATCACTTTACCTTCATTGATTGCAGAGATTTCTTGTAAGCCTTTGGGGGTACCTTAGGTGTGGTTTGATCATGGATTTTTGGGTTTAATTGAGTTCTTTACTTCAAGATTTTGTGGTGAATTCTCAAAGATTATGTGAAGAGTGCAACCTGGGATTCCATTTGTGCCTCTTCTGGTTGAAGGAATATTCTGATTATATTAGGCATTTCATCTGATAGTTGTTCAAGTATTAAAGAGATTGTCAAAGATCTAATTTATCCCAGTCTATCTTGTCAATTCCCCACCAAAAATCATCTAAACAACAAATATCCTATCATGTACTATCCCTAATTTGCATTTGTATACCCATAAAAGATTAAATTCCATTTGCAAAAGTATACATAATAGATCAGGATCTCCAATGTCTCTAGTAACCTTTGCCTTGTTTTGAGAACATACCCATGTTTTAAGAAGTGACAACTCTTGAGAGTTCAGATCTGGGGTGTTGATCATGTTTTCATCAAGGTCTCCATCATAGAATTTCAAGCAAAGAGAAGGAAATCTTCATCTCCTTCACCATTACAAGGTTACAAAATAGGTCCTCTTACCTTGGTTGCAATGCATAACCTAAAACAACTAGGACAAGATCAAGTCCTATTGGAGTGCTATCCATTTCTCCACAAACCTGAGTGCCAGCTAGACCACATCCCTGACTACCAATGACATACAACATGGTCTAATATGTCTTTAAGATCCATGACATTTCTGTGGTGCTGCTCAAACTGAAAAGGAGAACAAATTTGGATACCAACACGAGTGGCGCCGTTGCCGGGGAATTTTTGTGTTTAATTGAGTTCTTTACTTCAAGCTTTTGTGGTGAATTCTCAAAGATTGTGTGAAGAGTGCAACCTGGGCTTCCATTTATACCTCTTCTGGTTGAAGGAACTTTCTGATTATTTGAGGCATTTCATCTTATAGTTGTTCAAGTATTGTAGAGATTGTCAAATATCTGATCTATCCCAGTCTGTCTTGTCAATACCCCATAAAAAAATCATATAAACAACAAAGATCCTATCATGTACTATCCCTAATTTGCATTTGTATACCCACAAAAGATTAAAGTCCATTTGTAAAAGTATGCATAACAAATCAAGATCTCCAATGTCTCTAGTAACCTTTTCCTTGTTTTGAGAACATACCCATGTTTTGAGAAGTGACAACTCTTAAGAGTTCAGATGTGGGATGTTGATCATGTTTTCATCAAGGTCTCCATCATAAAATTTCAAGCAAAGAGAAGGAAATCTTCATCTCCTTCACCATTACAAGGTTACAAAATAGGTCTTGTTACCTTGGTTACAAGGCACAACCTAAAACAACTAGGACAAGATCAAGTCCTATTGGAGTGCTATCCATTTCTCCAAAAACCCGAGTGCCAACTATACCACATCCCCAGCTACCAATGACATACAACGTGGTCTAATCGGGCTAGTGCTGGGTTAGCGGGCCAGCGCTCCAAATCCATGATACAAATTTTTTCCCTTTTGCCAAAGGAGTTCAAAACCAAAAATTTTAGCGTTGGCCCGCCAACCTGCCTTGCTCTGTTGGACACGTGTTGCTTAATGATTCGCTAGCGGGCTGGCGCTCCAAATTTTTATTTTGAACTCCTTTATGAAAAAGGGAAAAAATCCCCTTCTACGTCCGCTGGCTTGTCGACCCGCCTTGCTCTGTTGGAAACGTGTCCACATATGATTGGCATGGAGCCATTCTTCCTTTTTAACCTTTTAGAAAACAAAGGAAAAAATTTATTAAAATTTACTTCGGACCCTTCCTCCACCTTTTTCCCTTATGGACACGCGTCCTTTCCTAATTCGTTGCAGAGATTCAGTCCAAAATTTCAATTTAGCCCCCCCCCTTTTGCTAAGGAAAAAATTCATTTTTTCATCCGCCAGGCCACCGACCCGCTAAAAACTAATGCCACGTGTCCTCCTTTGATTGGAGTGGGGAGAAAACTAATTTTGAAACTTTATAAAATTAGAGCCAAAAAGCTCTAAGTCCCCCCATGGCCTGCACTTCCATTTTGAAACTTCTAGGACACGTGTCCTCTCCTTATTCACTGTGGGCCTTCAGGCCAAAATTTGAATTTAAAAATTTTACAAAATGAAAGCAAAATTTCCTAAGGAAATTCTGCCACCCACCAACCCCCAACCAACCAAAACATACCACGTAGGCACTTCTTGCAGAAGGTGAAGCCAGGGATCAAAATTTTCCTTTTGCCAAAATTTTCAAAAAGTGATAAGCTAGAAAATTTCCCAACACCCCTTGGCCAATAGGAACCCGCCACGTTGTAAATACCTTCTGATGATGAATTTGATAGGTAAATGACACCCGTATGACCGTCAAAATGTGAAAATTTTCAAAGGATGCCCTAGAAATCAAAATTTTCAACAAGGATTACGAATTTCTTGATTTTAAATCAACCGAAGCATGATTTGACATTATTTTTGACCCTGGGAATGGAAATTTAACTCATATAATTTAGATTTGATCAATTTCAATTTTTTTTGGGCCGATCTGGCAAAGGGAAAATGACATAGCTCGCAAAATTGGAAAAACTAGGGCAGAAAAAGGGGCAAACTTGGATTATTCTTTCAAATTAGGGCACAACAACAAGTTTATGGGCATTTTTGAAGCATTCAAATAGAGGGGACCAATTGCAGGTCACCAATTTGAGAAATAAAATGTTTCTGAGCACATATAGATTTGATGATTTGAGGCAACATAGGGCAAGCTCAAAAATGGCACCAACAGCTGCGACACCAGTCTTGCTAAAATATTAGGGAAAAAGAGGAGGGTGATCAAAAAAGAGTTGCACAATGCCTAACTCGTTACATTCTAAATGGCTGGAAGTTGAGGTGTGAAAAACATGTTCTTTTGGTTCATATTTTGGTGGATACCAATCCCATGGTAAGAGTATTGGCTATAACCATTACACAATCTCATAAGGTAATTGACTCTTGTAGACTCTATTTTGGAGCTCATTAGGTTCGTCATCATCTGAATCTATTAATGTGATTTGAATTTCAAGCTTAAGATCAAAGAATTCCAAATACGGAATGCCCTAGATATTAGTATCAATGGACATGAGGAAGGGTTCATTAGGAAATGATACTGGCACTACCCAAGGATTGACATAAACATCATGCCTAAAGTGTTGATTGTTGTGAATGAATTTGATGTTTATCCCTTGGACACAACATGTTTATGCCTAAATTGTTTATGTTGATTGTTGTGAATAAATTTTGGATATACATGGATTTTTACCTTGTGACACTATCGATGCTGTGGGTGAAGGCTCAAATATGGGATCAGGCTCCACTATTGGTGGATCTTGGGAAGTGTCAAGAAAAGACAAGTTATCATATGGTTTCTTTGGTTTGATAAATGATTCTTTATGAGCTGGCTTACACCTATAGTTATTCTTAGCAACATTGATATATTGGGAATTTAAGAAACTTTGATCATATGAGAATTCCACACTACCCACAACAATCTTCATGGGTTTTTTATGATGTTGAGTTTGACAATTAGAGTAGGATTTTTCTAAAGTTTTATAATTTTTGTATCACATTTGTATGATTACAGAGTACTCAAAGTAAGATCCAAGGAAGAAGTCAAGGGATGCCTTCATGAGATCTTGATAATCACTATACGAATGGCCTATAGATACATGCCACCAATAAAACAAGTCACCTTTGAAAATAGGAAGATATTGCTTTGAAGGAGGGAAAATTCATGGTGAAGGAATCATTTGAAGGAGTTCATAGCGAGATAAAGGGGTATGGGAGAGAGAGTAAGAATATTGTCAAGTGTCTCCCATTCCTTTTTATCTTGGGAATTTTGAGGGACTAATGACACGTGCTATGTATGTAAGTTTGGGTGATAAGTTAAAAGTGTATCTGAATTGATGCAGCCTAGAATTTACCAGATAACACCCTAGATGCACTGACACATCAATCAGCCTAGATTGAGCACTCACCTGAAGCACACAAAGGTACCAAGTCCCTCTTTATGGTTGCTATAGCAGGATGTTAGCATGATGAAGGAAGAAACATATAGATTCATAACTAATCCATCATTCTACAATGCATGCTACATTCAGATCTATGAAAGAACAAGCTTAAACAATAATCATGATTGAATTAATAACATGCACTACTCAATTACACACAGAATGACACTTAGATTCAGCCAATATCTTCCATCTATTAATAAATACATAATCTCCTTGCAACAATGTCAATATATATCAATGCACGTATGGATTTGATACAGTAATTCAGTCATATGCGTATATCTCTATATCTTGATACATCCATCACACACATATATATATACACTCTGTATATTCCCTATTACACACACACCTCTACTATGTACCTAATATCATATATATAGGGTGGGGACTTTCCCTTCACCACTTAGCTATTTTAGAAATAGGCCGTATGCTATTAATAGCCATGCGCCATTTACAGGCATAGCCACACATGCAAGTGTGCTATCTATAGACCTCTCATAGTTAACTGAAGTGTCAATCCTATTCTTAGCTTGCCTCCATGCAAAACACTTCGATCCAATCATCTAAAGATAGACAATGCATGACACACATGTCTCTGCATCGTTGGTGTGTTCCACACACCATCTTCTAAAAATAGGTCTTCATGCTCAAAATCAGCTAAGTCCTGAAAGCTAAACTTTGCCTCTACGCGTGTGTCCTTCCTATCCCTCTATGCCCTTGATCCTGACCTTCTATCCTGTGAAGACTCCTTATGTGATCTTCGATAAATATTATTTGATCAACATTACCCCACACTAATCTCATTGTCTTCCTAATAATGGGTATCTCAAAAAATGGACGTAAAGAATAAAAGAATGGAAAGAATAAGAATGAAAAAATGTAGATAAATAAAGAATTTTTATGAGGTTATGAGGTAGCCTCCTCTATATCAGTTTGAAGTATCAAATCTGGGTACTCCTTTATTTCGGCCTCCAGAACTTGCCATTCAGTGAGTGCTTATTCTACTTTTTATGGGATGTCCACAACAATGATTTCTAACTCATCCTTCACAATCTCCCTTTTCTTATTCTGCAGAACCAACACAATGCTAGACATTGATATCATTCTCCCTTCTAAAAGATCCATCTTCTGCACAATTAGCTTCCCAATCTCTTCTAGTCAAGCCTTATTTGGCTCTTATGCTACTGCCAGGGCCCTGCGCTTCTGTTTAACCATTGACAATCTTTCTGCACGGCCCAATGTCTCATCCTTCATCAACTTATAGACCTCATTGTTTTCTTCTAGGGAATTTATGTTGACAAGCACCTCTGGAGCTATGCATATGTTTAAATTCTGGTATGATTTATTCAATAATTCTTGTAACACTTGCAACAACCCTTCATAAGATGCAATCTTTTGCATCACTGATGCTTTCTCTTGTTCGGCATCTTGTTCTAAGATTCTTGGCACTGGCATGAATAGAGGTTCATATTCAAGTACCAAGTCCACCAACTTTCCTACATAATGTATCACTGAAGGAAACATCTGTGGTACCTTGGCCTCCAAGTGTCGCCTTGCTCTGATGACATTGTCCCCAATCTCCTCTGCGATGTTGATAAATACCTTGTTTTTCTTCTATGTGAAGTCCCTCTCCTATGTTATGTGTGCTATCTTTACATCCTTTGTCTTCAACTCCTTGCGCAATGCTCTGATTGTTGCAACTTTGTCCATGTTTCTTCTAGCAACTTCAGTAGAAACCTTCACCAATGCATTACTGACCTGCTCATCTGACATGATAGTAGGCTTTACTGTCATGTGTCTAGCTTGGGGTGCCTTCTTTAGTCATCTTGAAACGCATGACTCTTCACACACATCAAAGTCATGCTCATCCATGTGGGTGCACATTGACCATGATAGTTACTTTCGAGTGTACACAGTTGCCATATCCTCATCCATTAGCTCTCATCCGAATAAATCCTTCTGTGCTATTGTGCTCTAGAAGCAAGCACGGATAATTTTTCTTGTGTCCTCTGCATACCCCATGGCTGGTGGAATGTGCTCTCCACTTGTTCTTCTGGACTATTTGTACTTAGGAACTTTAGCTTCCAAATTTGGGACTTGTGTCTCCATGTTGTGAACATTCTCTGCAGCTGTCTTCTCTAGTCTACTATCATCCTCTTATTTTTCCTTTGATTCCTCACCCTATCCTTTTGTGTTCTCTGGAAGTGTAGGAGAATTAGGTGTGCTTTCCTATGACTCTTCCACCTCCTCATTTAACTTCATTTTCCTCCTTCTTTGCATGGTTACCTCCTCCTGTGGAGAGAGTCTAGGTGATTTGCTTACAGTGGTTGGAGTAGCACCTTAGGTACTTATTCTCCTAAACACCCTCTTAAACCTATGCTCCCCTTAGACTGCATTCAAGTCCTCATCATCCCCCTCTTGTGGCTAAGGTGGTGTAAAGGCACACTCAACTTCACCCTTATTTGTAGGATGTCTCCTACCTCTATGCTCCAAACCACCACTATATTTGCGATCCTCCTTCTCATCCTCCACTTCAATTGGCTCTATGGGCTTAGGAGCTGGGGTGTTCTCCATTGTATGCTTTCCCTTTGGTGGTGCTGGAAGTGCGAACTCACCTTCCACATACTTGTTATTCTCCATCTTTAGATTTAGCTATGGATACACCAATGCTGCCCCCACA
This sequence comes from Taxus chinensis, assembly GCA_019776745.2. Classification (NCBI taxonomy): domain Eukaryota; kingdom Viridiplantae; phylum Streptophyta; class Pinopsida; order Cupressales; family Taxaceae; genus Taxus; species Taxus chinensis. The sequence continues at coordinate 968,206,994 of CM034147.1, forward strand.
TCTGCTATAACTAGACATATTGGATTAATATTCAACACCTCTGAAATGATCCTCTTTGTATAAGCACTTCTTCCAGGATACACATACTTCTTCCTCAATGTATGGTAGTTGTAGTCTACCTTATCTGCATTGAATACCAGTTAGCGCATGTCTGTAAATATTTGAACATTTATTTGGAAATACCTTGTAGTAAATGCGTAAGGAAATTTACACCAAGGGTCCCAGACTTCATCTTTCATAGGGAAGCACATGATGGAGAAATGCTGATATACAACAAACTGAAATTTTTTCCCTACCACTTTTGGTAGGTCATTTGGGATGTGCCACTCTTCTCCAAATGCCACACAGAGCCTGTCATACCATTTCTCTACCCTTTTCTTTACGTCATCTGTCATGGCCCCTTTACATAGATACTTGTTGAACCTCTCAGCTGGTGATTTTTCCTCCATGGGGTATTCCCATACTTTTTCCTTCAGTCTGTTTGGTACTCAAATTTCCATGAATACCAGTGATAGTAGAAAAACCCCAAAGCTGATCTTCCCTCCTGTGCGTGCTTCTTCGACTATTTATTTTGTAATATAGCCTGTAATGTTGTAGATTTCCCCTTTTGACATCCTACGCGCCACATGTAACCACATAGTATTTACCTATGACCACAGATCTTGATCATTCAAATTTATAACAAGGTGTGATGTAACTTGCACAACTGGAAATTTTTTCAATTTGTCTATATCCATTGCCCTGTGGACCCTTCAGGTACCCCAACTCCTGTCTGGTCTTAAAAATTATGGATTTATCTACGAGATAAATTTTTATGTCCTCTCCTGTGGCCTTCAAACTTGTGACTGATGAGATAAGTGCAGATGAGATTCTAACTCCCCACCCTGCAAAGTAGAAGAAGTCCTCATGTACCCTGCTCATGAGCCACTTGTACAAGGGCTCATACTTCTCAAAATATGGAAGCTCATATAATTAGTAGACCCCAATTCTCTTCAGAAGCTTCTCACCTGCATCATCATAAACTAGCATGTCATCCACCATACACTTGTTCATCCTAGTAGTGAGCAAGGAATCGAGCTCCTTCTTGTTCTTTGAATTCCTATGATTTTATTACTTACTTTACTCTTTCTAATGGGTGAATCCCATTCCTGGCCGATGATGACTCCTTTTGGATATTGCATTTATGAAAAATGGCTTTCGGGTGCCATCTCTTCCTCCTCAACAAATACCTTCTTCTTTCCTTTTGTTGCTACTGCAGATGTCTTCTTAGGTGCCATTTTTAGCTTGCAAACGTCTCCTCTCTAACTCAACAACTTTGTGAATCAAACCCTAGCTCGATTTAATCATGCCCTATGTGGAAAATTTGTAACCTAACTCTTTTCTATCTCCCTGCTTCGCTCAAACCCTTCACCACTGAGGATGTAAGCTTCTTTTTGCACTGATATGGTTGTCACACTTGGTTTCACACCCTTCACACCTTAACTTGATCACTCAGCTCTTCACACTTGGCTCTTTCCTTTAATACTCTTAGTCGCAACGATCAAAATGAATCTGCATTCCATCCTTATATTTTTTTTTTCAAATTTTGATGCATTTACTACTCCTTTACCTACCAAATATCCCCTCATTCATTGACCAAATTCATTCATCTTGCATGGTACATCTTTGCACCCCAGCTATAACCTTCTAGCTCATCTTCCTACCCTCTGGTAATAGACTTCTCTTCAGCGCACGCTATACCTCATCACTATACCTTCTCTTGGTAGCTATCATGGCCTCCACTTACCTCATGTTATACTATTCTTTTATTCATCTCCATCCTTGGTCACTTTTGAGAAGTAATCTTCTTTTAACTTAAAGCACACCCATAGTAGCTTATCCCTTTCACCTTTCAATTCCCACAGTATTTTACTTGGATAACTATAACCACCCCACACGAAAGGTATGTGTAGTCCTCTATGCATAGGCATTCTTCATATAGTAATTAGCTTCATGCGCGCAAGCATGCTTATTATACAAAAACAACAAATAAATGGACAAAGCATAGCGACAATGAAGGAAATGCATTAAGGAAATACAAAATTGAAAACCTAAGCTAAATGGAAATACTACCTTATTACAAACACCAAGAAGTCTTATTTATAGTAGGGCTTTAGCCTACTCCTGTTAAAGTAACCAGGTAGCCATGTTTCATCAAGCAATTCTAATTGGTAAGCACCTGATTCAAGTATATAAGTGATGACATATGACCCCAACTAATGTACTTTGAGCTTACCTAGATGGCGTAAGAACTTTGAGTCATAAATAAGTACCATTTGTCCAATCTCAAACTTCTTATCCCTTATGTTTCTGTCATGCCATGCCTTATGCTTGGCCTTTTCCTACTTCTAACTCCATCATGCTATGGGTCGGCGCTCATCCAGTTGAATCATCTTTTCGATACGCTCTTCTAAATCCTGTTCATCAGCTAGACCTCCAGTGTGTGTAATGCGCAAAGAAGGTAACATAAATTCTATAGGGAGAACAACTTCCATGCCAAACACTAACTTAAACGGTGTGTCTTTGTTTAATCTCTTGTAAGTTGTCCTATATGCCCAAAGAACAACTGACACTTTGTCATCCCAATCCTTTCTTCCAGCATAACGAATTTTTGTCAAAGTATGGCTAAAAATCTTGTTGAAATCCTCAACAGTTCCATTTTCCTAAGGATGGTAGGGTGTAGTTTTATGGTGTGCAACCATAAACTCATCTAATAGGATCCTGATTGTCTCATTCAAAAAGTGTATACCTCTATTACTTGTAAAGCTTAATGGACATCCATATCTTGTAATAACATTCTCCCATAGAAACCTAGATGTTGTAGTTTCTGTACAGTCCTTGGTAGGTGCTTCTTCTACCCACTGTGTGAGATAATCTATGTAAGTAATGATATATCGCGATCTAGTCCTGTGCGCGATCGGTGAAATAGGTCCTACAAAGTCAATGGCCAATTTCTCGAATGGTTCAGCACTAGTAATCGGTCTCAAAGGCATCTCATCTCTTTTCCCTGGTTTTCCTAGGTGCTAACAATGATCACATGCCTTACAATATTCTTTATAGTCCTTATACAATGTCTCCCACCATAATCCAACAAGTAGGATCTTTTGGGTAGTTGTATCACCTGCATAATGGCCTCCTACAATACCACCATGAGATTCTTCCATGACATCGTTACACTCATGCTGTAATACACAATGACATAATACTTCATCTCTACCTAGCTTGTAAAGGTCACCAATGATTAACATAAAAGGTTCTGCGCATATAGCAAGCTACTTCTTTTCTAATGCTTTCATTCCTTCTGGTGCCATAACTATTCATAGAAAGACAACAATGTCTTCTAATTCTATGGGCACATGTTGTAACCTATATAACTATGCATCTGGCATGGTTTCTTCAATCATATGTGCATCCTCTTCTGAATTGATTCTAGATAAATGGTCTAGTCCAAAATTGCTTTTCCCTAGCTTGACCATAACTGTGAAGTCAAAATCTTGAAATAGGAGCACCCATCTGCATATGCGCCCCTGTAAGATGGGCTTGTTTACCAAGTAATTCAATGCCATGTGATCTATATAAAATACAAATTGTGTTGCTAACAAGTACTGCCAAAACTTGTGCAATGCATAGATCATTGACAAAGCTTCACGCTCTGTAGTTGTATAATTTTGTTCAAAGGGAGTCAACTTCCTACTAGCAAAATAGATTGGATGATCTACAATACCTTTGCTAAGTTGAGCTAACAAAGCACCAATGGCCATGCTAGAAATTTCCACATGCACATGAAATGGTTTATCTCATGAGGGAAAGCACATAATAGGTGCAGTAGTAAGTTTCTCTTTTGATATCTCAAACGCGCGCTGCTGCAATTCTCCCCAATAAAATGTACCTTTTCCCTTTAGTAACTCTTTCAAGGGTGCAACAAGTTTGGTATACCCTTTGATGAAGTTTCTATAATATCCTATATGACCTAAAAATCTCACACCTCATTTTGACTGGTAGGCGCTTCGAGGCCTAAAATGACTGCAACATTGGCTGGATCAACCAACAAACCTTCCTTGCAGATTATATGTCCTAACAATATCCCAAATGGCGTAGAAAATATTCATTTCTTGATTTTCAAAGAGATACTCAATTTTCTGCATTGTTCAAACATCAAGTGTAGATTGTCACAATGATCTTTCACAAGCGCATATACTATCCAATCATCTAGGTAGACTTGCAAGAAGTTGTGAATAAAATATTTGAACGCTTGAACAACTATGCGTGAGATTACAACAGGCACATTTTTCAATCCAAAAGGCATCACATTATAGGCAAAACTACCCCATTCAGTAGTAAATGTTGTCTTTTCTTGATCCTCCTGAGAAATCCTAACTTGATGATACCCAGGAAACCCATCTGTGAAGGAATATATTTCTCACCCTACAACTCCTAGTATTTCCTCAGTGAATGGTGTAGGTAATGGATCTATGATGCATACAACATTGCTCCCTGTAGTCCACAAATATTCTAATTCATCTGTCCTTATTGATAATATTCACAATTGGGCTAACCCATTCTAACTCATCAAGGGGCTTGATAATTCCATATTTCAACATTTTATCTATTTCTTCGTTTACCTTTTAGCAAAAATTAGGATTCATTCCTTAAGGTGTATTTCTAACTACCTGTGCACCATCCTTAAGTTTTATCTTAATTTCCCTAAGTGATTCATGCATGCCTTTAAGTTCATGATACCCTTAATTGAATAAGTCCTGATAATCTTTGAGTAACTCGATGATCTTTGCTACCTCCGAGTCTGACCAGTAGTCTCTAATTATGGTCTCCTTAGGCTTAGCCTTTGAACCTATATTCACCTTCTTTGTCTGCATGGGTTTGTGGTAGGTGCACATAGCCTTGTCTACACTATCCAAGACCTCACACACCCCATTTGAATGTTCAATATCCAGGTTCTTAACTTCCCAATCATCCACGAGGTAAACCATATTTCCTTTCTTTTTCTCAAGGCAAGCACATTTAAGTAGTATGGAGTCCATTTCTTCTTCCTTTTCAAAACATGCTCCAAACTCTACCTTACCGAATAATTCCTGAATATGCTCTTCTACTTTTGCACTATCTCCCATAGTTAAGTGCTTGACAAATTTTAATGCCTCTTCTATAGGATGTTTAGTCGAGAAGCAGTCAAAAGTTTGGATCATTCCTGCAGTCAAATCTTGCTAATTTCCAGTCTCTTGATGTAGTTCTGCATATACATACCAGGCATGTGCTCATCCTTGTAGTGTAGAATAAAGTCGATGCACCTAGAGTGAAGGTGGTACTACTTCCCGTCCTACTCTCCAGAGTCTCTCACACTTCTGAATGTGATGCTGAACAGGTTGATCACCATGATAAGTGTAGATCTGCATAGGTGCATTGTTCCTTATAAACCTATTAGACAAAGAGGCTCCAATCTCTTCCCAGTTTATAAGATTATCTCTGTGGACTACCCACCAGTGCACTTCTGTCCCACGTAAGGTATATACTAACATATCTCTTCTCTTAATTTGATCTGTCCACTGTGTTTCCATGGCCTTAAAAAATGTAGGAAGATCTTCTACCCATGTATACCAAGGTACTGTGCTGCCTATCTGTTGAATCGAAAGAAGTCCATTCTTGTGTGCATCTGCGCTTTTCACCCCGCACCCTACTATGTACCATGAGCCCAATTATCACAAGCAATACTCGTAGTATCACTAATAGAATGAGAATCCTCCCACTATAGGATGCCTTCTTTTGATGGCTCATTAACCTTTAGGTCCTGAATAGTGCGTACATAAATTATGTTCAAGTCCTCCTCACTTAGAGGCTCAACATATGGTGTAGAATTCCCATCTGTCAAAGGTATCACAACCCTTTCTTCATTGTTTTCAAAGCTGATATACCCCTTATTGAATCTCAAGTCAACATTATTTTCAGAACACCAAGGGAATCCAAGCAGGGCTGGAAAACTATTTGCTTCTACTAGTGCTAATACCTCAAAATCCCCAGTGAACTTGGCCCCTTGTATGGTTATAGATGCATCTTTCAAAACTCCTATGGGAGTGGCCTTAGTCTAATTTGCCATAAAAAACACATTAGATGTTGGCTGCAATGGAGGCCTCCCCATTTGTACCCATGTATCTAATGTAAGCACATTTACTTCCACACATGTATCAGTCAATATGTTGCTCAACAACCACCCATCAACAACAACATTCTGAGTAATTACTTTTTCATAGTCAATACTATTAGGGGGAATATTTGCATGCAGAATATTTTGTCTGGTCTCAAGACTTGCGCGTGGAGTGTTCCCTTTTAGCCAACTTCCTAATGGTGGAATCATGTTCTCCTGGTGCAACATCTTACACACCTCTTATAGATCATCGATATCAGTTTGGATTGTCTCTAATACTTTCTTATGCTCCTTTAGGTACTGTATCTCACCATGAAGATTCATTATCACTTCCATGGTATCCGGGTAAACTTCCTTTTGATGATTAGGATCTGGGTACCTTGCATGTAAAACCTCCTCCTTGGTGATCGTAGGATTCTGGTGCAATGCCTCAGGTCCTTTTGCTATCTTGGGTATCCACTGATCTTCTACCACACGTTGGATTCTAACCATCCCGACGCTTTTGTTTTCTTACTTATGTTGCTTGATTAGATGCTCATATAAGTCTGGGCACTCTTCATAGCTATGGTTCTTTCTACAAAAAGAACATGTAATATTTTGAGGACATTCATGCCTATAGTGGTTAGGAGATCCACATGTATAACATGTTCCATGAGGGAACTCACCTCTTCCTCTACCACGGCCTCGTCCTCCATATCCATGTCCCCTTCCACTACCTCCTTCAAAATGATCCTCATTCCTGTCATAGCATGTTTGATTATGATCTCGATCCTAGTGGTCATTCCTACCCTTAGAATTATCTATTATACTTGTCTGTTTTACCCCAATGTCTATAGCATCCTAGATCTAACCAATCAATCGACAATCCTTAGTATCATGGGTCGTGGACCTATAAATCTTGCAAAATCAAGATACATTCTTCCTTATCGCATAATGTAACAAAGGATAGTGAATAACATCATGATTCAAATGGAAAATCTCACAGTCCAATAGTAATGAGTGTACAGATCTGCGAGGGAAACTATCCTTGGTGTGACCTTCCACTTCACAATCTGTACACTAAATTTCAGAGCACATTTCATGGGATGAATTTGCTGATAGCTTCTCTAACTACTTTTCCATAGCTACAATATGTGCCTCTAGGAATGGACTAACACCAGTGTCAATACTCCCAACTACCTCAGTAGACAAAGCTGCTTCCAGTGCTTCACGCAGATTAGTGTATGTCTTATGTGACAACGCCCTTCTAAAAGGTGTAAGCAATCCTCCAACGAACCATTGTGCATGCTGGCTAGCATGAATATCATAAGATAGCTTAGATAGAAGTGTCTTAAAAAGAGTATCATACTCACATACACTCTCAGTAGTGCCTTGCTTGATATCCTTGAGTGCACTTATACTCTTATGCTCAAACTCAGGGATATGGAAATCTTTCAAGAAATCATCCCTCAATGCTGCATATTCCATGCAAGTTTGATTAGGGTCAAACTTCCTATACCAGCTATGTGCACATCCTTGTAATGTAGTAACAAATTAAATTTCCTTACACTCAACAGCCATGATCCCTTTAGCGCACCACAAGATTTCACACATATGCACATGTTCGGCAGCATCCTCTATACCTATATATTTCGGGAGATGAAGTGACATCTCCATATAGATATTCTGTGGTTGCTGCAGACCTTGGCCACTTGGTCTAGAACCTCCTGTGTTCCCTCATCCTCTAGAACCACCAGATCCACCAGAACTAGAACCACCTATAACTCCTGATCCTCCACTTGTAGTTGGAATAGGACCTGTAGATGTACTCCCCTATGTTTTGACAGTAGTACTATATTGAATCCCTACAGTCTATGAGGTAGTTCCATTTCCAGAGGTGAATCCAACATTCTTCACACTGACATTTTGTGCAGATGATACACCCAAGAATGTTCCTCCAAATAACATTAAAGTTGTCTATCCTACCATTGATGTAATTTATCCCTGACTAACTCCTACTCTCCTACTTCCCAAGTTAGCTTGCTGGTTACTTGTCATACTAAATACTAAAAAACCAAGCGCAAGGGATAGGTCATAAGGTGGATTAAGATGTGCACCCATAGCCCAAGTAGTCTCTATTGGTGCGCTTCTGTGTGAGGTCGAGGGGGGATCTCTGTAATGCTTTCTAAGATGGGGGAGTTCCTGATGCTCTAGCTCCACATCTTCTATGTGAGTTGTAAATAATTCATGAGCCATCTCTCTCCTCAACGCTATAGTTTCTGTAATGGAACACTACTTCTCTATCTCCCTCTCACGTGCCTCATTATACTTAATCCTCCTTTCCTCTCTCTACCTCTCTACTGTTAGGTCTGCCATATTTCACCAAACATGTTCCTACCCTCACGCATGGTGAAGTTTAGTAAGCCATCAGTTTTCTCTCTAGGTTTAAAGTTACCATCAAGATCTTGATCACCAGTGGAATACCTTGCAAATATGCTCCTTTTGGATACCACAAAAACTAGAATTCAAGTACCTCCTGGAAAGAGTACGTCAAAATTGAATATTCCAAAATATAACTGTTTAGAATGCCATGAAACTACGTATCCACAACGTGAGTCCAGATCAGATCAGCATCATAAAGGGACTGAAATTCTTCTTATGTCTAGACAAGTGTGCGATACCTCCAGTTCTATTGAGATGCATAAGAAGTAAGCCACTCGAATAGTTCTACAGGAAAGATAGTGAAAAATCTCGCATATAAGCTGTCATACAGATTCTTTTCTACCCAAGTGCATGCGTTAAACTCAGATCCACTGCTGAACCACCATGCATGTTCTTCCTTCAGATTGTGTATCCATTCCTCAATACTTGCTAGAGTTAACCGGTACATCTTCATCACGAACCATCTTGAAAATAACTGAAAAAGAGGTCTCGACAACAAAACCAATGATACAACCTAGAATTTACTAGATAACACCCTAGACGCACTGACACATCACTCAACCTAGACAGAGCACCCACCTAAAGTGTGCAAAGGTACCAGGTCCCTCTTTAGGGTTTCTAGAGAAGGATATTAGCATGATGAAGGAAGAAACATATAGATTCATAACTAATCCATCATTCTACAATGCATGCTACATTCAGATCTATGGAAGAACAAGCTTAAACAGTAATCATGATTGAATTAATAACATGCACTACTCAATTACACATAGAATGACACTTAGATTCAGCCAATATCTTCCATCTATTGATAAATACAGAAGCTCCTTACAAAAATGTCAATCTATATCAATGTGTGTATGGATCTGATACAATAATTTAGTCATATGCGTATATCTCTATATCTTCATCCATCCATCACACACACATACATACGCTCTGTATATTTTCTGTTACACACACACCTCTACTATGTACCTAACATCATATATATAGGGTGGGGGCTTTCCCTTCATCACTTATCTATTCCAGAAATAGGCCGCATACTATTAATAGCCACGCACTGTTTACAGGCATAGCCACACATGCAAGTGTGCTATCTATAGACCTCTCATAGTTAACTGAAGTGTCAATCCTATTCTTAGCTTGTCTCCATATAAAATGATTCAATTTGATCCTCTAAAGATAGACAATGCATGATGCACATGTCTCTGCATTGTTGGTGTGTTTCACATGCCATATTCTAAAAACAAGTCTTCATGCTCAAAATCAGCTAAGTCCTGAAAGCTGAACTTTCCCTCCATGCGCGTGTCCTTCCTGTCCCTTTGCGCCCTTGATCTTGGCCTTCTATCCCACGTAGACTCCTTATGTGATCTTTGACAAGTATTCTTTGATCAACACAAACTTGCACATAAGGTGGTCTTTCCTCTTAGCTTATTCAAGGGCCTCTTCTAATGTGTTAAGAGAAAAATATCTAACTTTATATTAAAGAGTTGGTGTAAGGTCCTTATGGAATATTTGGGATAAAATTATATTATACAGGTTATGGTTGGATTGTATAGAAAAATCCTTCCATCTTTTCATAAATTCATGAGTTGATTCATTTATACCTTGTTTAAGATTTATGAATTTTGGTAAGGTATTTTTAGGTAGTTCTTGTAGTTGAAATTCAAAAATCAAGGCTTTAACTAAAACTTCTAGATCAACTATGGAATGAGGAGGAAGCTGATTATACCATTCTAGAGCTTCTTCCACCAACGCCTTTGCTATAAGTTTGGTTTTTGCATAGGTGTTAGTTTGTATCCACTCCTTATAGAAATTGCCAAAGGTTTTAAGGAAGAAGGATAGGTCCTCAGAACCATCGTAAGAGATGGTAGGGATAGTCTCCCCTAAATCCATGACATAGATATAAGGAGAAAGAGGTTCATTTTGGACTGTTTGTAACATTTTGTTTCAGATTGGTGGAGGGATGGGATTTCCATGTGCATCCACCAATGGGGGAGGTGTGAAAGAAGGTATATTGGGTACCATATGTTGAGAAGTTATTTGTAACATTTGATTTTGAATTTGAATCATACTGGCTATTTGATTTTGAATTTGATTGGGAAAAGGCTATTTGATCTAGGAGTTTAGCTATCAACACATTATGATCCAAAGAAGAAGACTGTCCTTTGTTTATAGGTGCTTCTTAGTATTCTTCATACTCTATGTATTCATCACATTCATTAGTAGGAGTTTTAGGAGACTTCTCTTGATCATTCATGTAGAGAGATGTCTAATTATTGAGGATCCCTTTGTAGTTAAGATGGGGGATGATAATCTCCATTGATATCTTATGGATATTCCCATCCTTATTAGGTGTAAGATATTTGTTGTTATTGGGATTTTTAATAATATTTCTTGTATCTATATGTCCAGTTTTAACCACATTACACTCAGCCAAGTGATCTTGTTATGAATGATTAAAAGGACAAGGTGAGGACAACAGAGCTTCATGGGCAGAATTAGGACAACTACGAATATTATCACTCATGGAAAGAGAATTATAAAGTTTTGAAGCATGAAAAGGGAATGCAGGCATAAATGAATATCCCATAGAGACGTTCAAAGGATTCAAATGAGATAAGAAGACCCTGAGAGGAGACATTGGATCAAACTGGAAATTGAAATTCAGATGCAATTAGTTGTGCAAAATTTTTTCATAGGGGCCGATGGCATTGGGAAAGATAAATGACCAAAATAGACATAATTATTCATGCACAGGGGCCTATGGCGTCAGGAATGAAACTAAACTAAGACATATAAGATCAACCCTGTACAAAAATAACACGGGGTTGATGACATCTAGGAAGACCAAATTTTTAGGATTTTTTTTAAATTTTAAGATCTAAAACAAGATAAACATGAAAAATGGGTACTTTTAACAAGTTGTGCTCGATCATAAAGGGAAAAATAGGATTCACATCAGGTTCACCAAGGATGTATGTGATTTTTCTAAAATGTAAAATTATAGCCTAATCTGATGTTATTGCAATAGTAAATAAATGAAAATTTGAGTACAATGTAGATCCAAGAAAAGTAAGCAAGAAAGTATGAAACCTTATTTGCAAAATGAAGAAAATAAAATACTTAGTTGATTTGTAATGTTTCTAAGAGTATGATGAGCTGGAAAATTGGTAAAATGTAAGTACAAATTGTCATAATCATGCTCAGAAAATTGTGTGATTGTCAGATGAGGCTGAAAAAGAGTGCTCACGGAAGGACAGGAGTGCCCGCTACCGCTATAGTCCTGATTTTGGGCTCTAGTGTAATGGAAGGTTCTTAAGATTCTAAAGTTTCTGGGTTAGAAGAATGTCACAAATATTTTCTTTTGGTCACTCTGAGGTAGTGCCAAGATCTCTGAGTTCACCATAAAATTACAATGAAAAATAACCTACAAAACTCTAGACAAAGCATAAAAACCCTAAAATAAGAAATATGCATATGAAGGGGTCAAAAAACCCTCAATTACCAAATTGATGGACTTGTCACTGAGTGCTACACTGCATCTTCAGAACCAATTTAGTTCTAGGTGTGTGTGTGTGTGTGTGTGTGTGTGTGTGTGTGTGTGTGTGTGTGTGTGTGTGTGTGTGTGTGTGTGTGTGTGTGTGCACATGCGTGTGCGTGTGCGGAATTATGCCCTAAGTGCTCTTGTGCCAGTGACATTTTGTGAAGTAGTGAGAAAATAACTAGATGTAGAATTCAATAAATGTGTGAATGGAAACAATAGACTCCCATCCTATGAAGTGTGATGTAGATGAACCAATCTTATGTGCCTTGTGATGGAGCTAGATGGATACAAATGTAGCTATAGATGCCTTTAATGGATGCAACCTTAGGTGGAGATAACTAGTGCTTAGTGTTTGGTCCCTTATTATGGTCACATAAATTTATATTTATATGGTTCTCTTTCTTTAGAAAAGCCTAACCACCAAAAAAATAAGAAGCTCAAATGGCTATAAAGTGCCCAAAAAAGTGACAGAAAAGTGTAAAGAGGATTAGGGTGCTTAGAGGGGACCAGGGCACCTGGGGTGCCCCAGTTTTGGATGGGCGCTCCAATCAGAAATAAGGAAAACACAATATAAAGGTACATACTGCAAAAGTATGGGTGTAAGATCAAAAATACTGATAGAAAGCAATGTAAAAATGTGCAAATACATGGGTTAATTATTACTCTTTTCACTTGAGAACCATGTGAATAGTAGTATGAGACCAAAACTAAATAATGAGTTAAAGTGCGTGATTTTGTGTTTACATTTACCACCACTTTATGTTGGTGAGAAAAAATATCGGTAATATAAAGTAGATAGAGATACGTACCTGATATCCATGTATAGTTATTTAGAATGCGTGTTGAAGGAATAGACAAAGCGTGGAGTGAACAAAATGGAGAGTGGAGACTAAAGATGCAAAAAGTATAAAAAGTGATGAGAGTAAACCTAGGGCGAAAGTGCATGTGTAGATTCCAATGTGTGTAGTGTACCTGCATGGCTAGTATCATGTGTGTGATGTACCCACCATTTGTGTGTTGTTGATTTCTTGCTTCCCATATAGATAGAAATGCAAAAGAGAAGACGATCAAGTAGTAAAATACACATGCACGTGTGCAATGTGTAAAAAAAAAAAACACACACACACACACACACATGCACACACACACACACATGTAAAATTCATGTTAAGAAAGTATGAAAATAAAAAAGGAACATGTGCACCTAATCCGTGATGAGAAAAAGGGTGTAGAAAGGATCCTGTCGATGTTGTGTGAGATTTTTGGGTGATCTGACACCACTAGCCAAAGAAGTGTAGGGAGGAAAATCTAATTTATCCTCCAACCTCTAACTACTTCATGAGAGTGAAAAGATCTATGTAATGTTTGGTTTTTTGGGTGATCCAATGCCATGGTAGTGTAGAGATGAAGGTCTGGTTTATCTTCTATCATTTAAATGCTCCCAAATGTGCTAAGGATGCCCTGTCTTGTAAAATCCTATGTGTATGGAGTTCGTAGACTAATATGAACCCACTTGTTGTATAACCCACTATGTCATGGACAAAAACTGAAAACTAAATTGTACCAATACCATGTGTAAACCCAAATGACGCCCCCCCTCTTTGGGTGCACCTATGATGTCACAAATAGGAGAATGTGACCCCAAGAGAGGACCTACTATGGATAATGGAACTGTGCCCTGCAGGGAGGAGGGGATGTGCTTGGTAGAAACCAAGGCACAAATAAACAAGGTAACTAGAAAACAAGTGTTAATAGCAACATGCATGTAGAAAATAAGTGTAAGCCAAATAAATAATGTGTAAGCTAGAACATAAGTAGATATTGTAAACACCCAAGGAGATAATGTAGGCTACATGAAGTGGGTTGCAAACATGGGACACAACTCACAGTGTTGCAAGACACTCAAGGACATAGTGGCCGTAAATAAACAAGTGTGCACATAAGAAAAAGGGAAAAGTCTATAAACAAGAACAAACAATAGTAGATAGTGCAACAAACCAAGTACAAAATCAAATATCCTTGTATAGAAAATACTGCACATGAAGCACCCATTAGCATGTTAGGAATATAAAATGTATGTCAAAGCATGTATAAACCAAAGTAATGTTCTTATGAATAAAAAAATGAAACAATAACACCTGTAGCATACGATTGTGGATGCCCGCAGGAGCCACTATAGGATTGGTAGTCAAGCATCCATGTTGCGTGTAGTATCCTTTTATAGCTTACGATCAAAACTAGAAATAAAGTGAATGCACATGTGTGTATGATAATAAAAATGACATACAAGATATCTATCTAGTATGTGTAATAAAGAGAACATGTAAAAGTAAGTGCAAGCAAGAGTAAATGCAACCATAAAATGCAGTATTCCATGGATGGATGGAATGGATTGTAGAGTAAATGATAAGATCCACATGCTCCTCGAGTGAATGGAATTGTATGCAGTGAGGTTCATGCAGTATGCTCCCTCAACAATCAATAATGAACTATAAATGAGAGTGCATCATTGAGAAATGGTCAAACTATGTGTTGTGTGTAGCATGCTGTGATGATTGTGTAATGATGATATGTGACATAGAGATGAAATATGCATGATGTTGTAGTCTAAGTGTATATCACGAAAAGATGAATATAAAGGAGTGGTTATGTTGCCTAAAGCGTATAACACTAAATGATGTAAGAAAAAATGATGATGTAGCCTATCATGAGATGATGCTAGAAGAAGTGACCATGTAGCCTAAAGTGTATATCACTTAATCTAGGAATGTCACATGAGAAAAGATTGAATGAGGAACTTGTAAGGGTGATGATGCCCATTTTTTATGTATACCCTCAATAGTCCACTATGGACCATGGGACTAGAGTGCATCATCGATTAGTGAGTGCATCATCGGGTAGTGAGTGCAACATGTACAAGAGAGTGTGTAAAATGCATAATTATACTTAATAGGGTGTATGATATGTAATGCAAGATGCATAGATGACCTAGGATGTGTAGATGCATAGTAGGTGTAAGATGAATTTTTCATGTAATATGTAAGGTGTAGTATGTAAAGTGTAAAATGACGTGTATAATGTTGTGAAAAATGTGAAATAGGTGATGGCTATGGTGTAGTGTGTGAAGCATGTGTAGAACGTGTATGGTGTATGTAGGAAGATGCGTAATGTGTATAACCTGTAATGTAGTGTACAATATGGTAGGATCATATGATGATACATGGTGCCTAAGGTGTAGTGACTACTATGTAGTGTGTGGGGTTCATGTGTAGAGAATGCCCACGAAAATTCAAGTGTGAACTGAAGCACAAGAGTGTGTCATCAAGTAATGACAATATAATAGTGTATCAAGGTGTGTAAGATCACTCAAAGATATGAAATATGAAGTAAAAAGTGTAATAGTAGTAAATGATAGCTAATTGGTGATGCCAAATGTGGGGAGAAGAATAAGTTGTGATGCCCCCTGAATGCGTAAAGGATGGAGATCTATCCAGGTCTGGAAGAAAAATCATGCCATGGTGGTGGATGTGGAAATCTGTTATGAGTAGTTGGCGTACCAAAGGAAGATTTGGTAGTAAGAAAAAAGGGAGAATTATTGTTGTGATGACGAGTATGTGAGATGGTGTAAAACTCAAGAGGAGATGCAAAAGGTACAAAAGAAATAAGCTAAGGGTGATATCTGAGGCCGATCTCGGTAGATTATGTTAGAATGGAAAGAGGTTCTTTTACTCCTTTTACATATTTTCCTAATCCCTTTCCATTGAAACTGTAGTCGCATAGGTACCTATATCCAAGGCCATACTATTCAAAGTTAGGAGGAGAGGTGGCCAAAGTATGAGCTTTAGGTGGATGATCAATATCATTGCAATAAAAAAAATGGAGAGGGATCGGCTAATGCTTTATAAACCACACCTTGATATAAAAATTTAATACATACATGAAGGGTTGAAGGGACTACATTCATGGCATGGAGCCAAGGCCATCCAAGGAGAATATTATAGTTAATATTGTTAGGCATGACATGGAATGGGATAGAAAACGTGCATGGCCTGAGAGTAATGGGAAGTGTGATTGTACCTAAGACTCGTTTAGGCACATTATCGAAGCCATGCATGTAAATGGATGATGGAGTTAATGAGGGTTTAGAGAGGCCAAGTTGCATGAGGAATGTGAGATTACATATGTTAAGCCTGGATCCATTGTTGACTAAAGTTTCTCTTAACCCCTATGTTATTGATACAAACTTGGATATAAAGGGGAGAATCATTAGTTAAGGTAGGATGAGAAGTGATTTCATCAGATGTAAACATGATATGCTCTTCATTGATAGATAAAGTAGTAGTAAACATGTGATATAGATATTTAGGAGAGGTGTGAGGATGAATATAAGTGTTATCCAAAAAATATCTAAGTTTATTTTTAAAATCAGATTATCTTACAAAAAGGTATAAAGAGAGACCTCCATGGTGAAAAGGACCCTAAGTTAATGAGGAAGAGAATAAGAGAAGATCCAAGAGTGCTCGAATGATGGGTTCACCAAAATGATTTTGCTAAAAATGTAAAATTATAGCCTAATCTAATGTTATTGTAGCAGTAAATAAATGAACAATTGAGTACAATGTAGATCTAAACAAAGTAAATAAGAAAGTATGAAACCCTATTTGTGAAATGAAGGGAAATAAAATACTTAGTTGATTCATAATATTACTGAGAGTATGCCAAGCTGGAAAACTGGTAAAATGGAAGTAAAAACTATCGTAATCATGCTCAGAAAATTGTGCAATTGTCACATGAGGTTGGACAAGAGCGCCCACGGAAGGACAAGAGTGCCCAAGCCTCTGCTACATTCCCGATTTTGGACACTAGTGTCTTGATAGGTTCTCAAGATCTAAAATTTTTTTGGATTAGAAGAGTGTCGAAAAATATTCACTTTTCGTCGCTTTGAGGTTGCACCAACATCACCGTAAACTTGCAATGAATAATCACCTACAAAACCCCAGACAAAGCATCAAAACTGTAAAAAAGGAAAGATGCCTATGAAGGGGTTGGACTGTCCTTAGTTGCCAAATTGATGGAATTATTTCTAATCATTGTACTACATCTCAAAACCATTGTAGTTCTAGGTGTGTGTGTGTGTGTGTGTGTGTGTGTGTGTGTGTGTGTGTGTGTGTGTGTGTGTGTGTGTGTGTGTGTGTGTGTGTTTGTCTACAGAATTGTGCCCTAGGTGATCTTGTTCCAGTCATGCTTTGTGAAGTAGCGTTTCAAATAACTAGATGTAGAATGTAATATATGTGTGCATGGAAATAATAGACTCCCCTCCTATGAAGTGTGATGTAGATGAACCAACCTTGTGTGCCTTGTGAAGGAGGTAGATGGATGTAAATGTAGCTATAGATTCCTTTGATGGATATAACCTTAGGTGGAGATAGCTAGTGCTTAGTGCATGGTCCCTCATTATGGTCACATAACTTTATATTTATATGATTCTCTTGCTTTAGTTTTGTAATTAACCCTGAAAAGGATGACCACCAAAAATATAAGAAGCTCAAATGGCTAGAAAGTTCCCAAAAAGTGAGAGAAAAGTGTAAAGAGGATTAGGACGCCTAAGACCAAGGTGCCTGGGGCACCCCATTCCTGGTTGGGCGGCCTACTCAGAAATAGGGAAAACAAAGTATGAAGGTAAAGACTAGGAAAGTACGGGTTTAAGATTGAAAATAATGACATAAAAACATGCATAAATGGCCAAAGACATGGATTGATTATTAATATTTTCACTTGAGAACCATATGAATAGTAGTATGATACTGGGACTAAATAATGACTCAAAGTTTGTGATTTTTTGTCTATAGTATGATAGGAAAAAATGTGTCTAGACATCGTGCACTCTTATCATCAGTTCAACCAGGGTATTCGAGGCAATGAGTAAATGACACACCAAGACCGACACATAAAAAGGTAGAATTAAAGGGGCTACATGGACCGCTATGATTGCATATCCCAATGGAAGTATCCCTTACACTAGGAAAAACTAAGGTTTCCAAGGCCTTAGGTTGAGGAAGAGAAAGGAACCCTATGGAGGTATCGACACTATGGGGGGTAGTAAAAGATAAGAGAAGCATTTAAAGTCTATGCTAACCTAAGGAAAACATGTAACACAGAGTAAAAGACTAAAATTCCATGTGCTAACCTAACATGTCCATAAAATACTAAGCTAACATAGAGCATGTATCAAATGTAGGAACTACTAGGATACAAAATGAAAAAGTGAGTTAGAGCACTTACCTATTGGGGGGTAGTCACCGATGCATTTATATCTCAAATAACCATACACCAAGAGAGAACAAATTTCACGTGGATAATGGGAAACAATATAGTCCTATCTCACTATAGATGACCCAAAAGTGCAAGTGAACCAATCCAAACAAGAAGAATCTCCAAGTCAAGAGTTAATATGTAAGAAATACAAAAGTTGAATGAGTAGGTGTAAGTTGGTGCAAGAGAGAAAAGATAATGACGAGTTCCTTTGTGCACTTATTTGATGTTATCGTGTGCAACTGAAGAGTTGGGGTATTTATATTGACGACATCGCCCATAGGGGAAGGCATCAACATGATTTTTGAATTTGTACCGACACAATCACCCACAGGAAATGGTGTTGGCAAGGGAGGAAAAAGAAAAAGTAAATGTGTAAAGAGGCATGAAGGATAAAAATAATGTAAGATGAAAGAAGTAGGGTCATGATCAAGCAAGATGTCGGGAGAATGTGAAGAAAAATAGGAGGATAAGAGAAAAATAAACACATAAATGGGACCAAATTTTTCTCTCTCTCCATATATCATCCCTAACCGAATGGTTACATGAATAACCATACCCCTATCCTAGAACAAGCCCCTTAAGGTACCCACTCTAGAGATAGATGCGTTAATGACCTCTAATATGAAAAGAGAAATTGTTAGTACATTGTATGAAAATAGAAAGCATAAAAAATTAGGTCTATACACAATAGGGAAGGATTAGCTCAATGGGTGACCTAAATGTAGATTCCCATGTTACGTGGAGGATTAAGTAAGATTCACAAGATGAGTATGTGGATAGACAGATGATGGTAATGAAAAATTGAATTGTGAGATGAGGGTGTATATGATGAGGGAGTAATCATTGAGGAAAGTGGATTAATGGTAAGGGATGTGATGAAGGGAAAGTTAGAGTAAGTTGTTTCTATATGGATGGTTGGGAAAAATGATCATGGAAAAGGAATTTACAAAGGAAATTTTGGCCATGGTGGTGGATGAAGAGCTATATGATATCCAAACCACCTTAAGGAGTATCCTAAAGTAAGATTCATATGTTGTAAATATGATCAACTAATATTCCCAAGATGAATGAGGATGAAATATGGTGAGATTGGGTTCATGAGTAATTTTAGGTGATATGTGGAAAAGGGATGTTGCAAAACAAGTTTCTTATCATGCACAAAGAGTCATAATTTTTTATAATCTTTATTTTAATGTAACATATGATAGGATGCACTATTGGTGCTCAAAATTACACCTAGGATATGATCATGTAGGATCAAACATTGTGAGGCAACATGGGATGATCTCTGAAATGTGGGTTTTGCAAACTAAGATCAATATTTAGCATAGGCTGGCTCATCTACCTATTCCCAATGCTAAAAATACACCTACAAATAGAAATACAACTATCTAACCCTAATATAAGAATTCACATGGACCAGGGGAAGAGAGATGTAAAAAAAATGAAATCATAAGCTAAAGACAGGTGATAACACCATGAAAAAGGGAAAAAACACTCTCAACGAGGGAAAATGGGAGGATATGATGATAAAAAGGGTAGACATGAGTTCCGCATATCAAAAAAACATCTTACCTTCCACTTCCATATAAAACAAAACAAAAATAAACCATGCAAAGTGAAAAACACATACACAACATACCTGCAATGGATGATGAGGAAAGAAAATGCAATAAAACACAGGATAAGGGAAAAAAATAGACACAAAAACATGCATTTTATTGCCTCAGAAAGATACACATTCCATTAGATTGAAGGAAGAAGGCAAAAAAACATTGTAGAATTCCAATTCAGAGGCCTATAACTCAAAACACATGTGCAACACTTTGATATGGTACACTTTTATTATAAGAGGGTCCAATGCTTATAAATGAGCACATTTTACCAATATATAGAAAAATGGGAGAGAGAGAGGAGAGGTAATAAAGAGGGAATTTCGGATTCTAATTTCTGACCACCAACAATAAGTAATAAATGACTAAAATTAAGCATGGGCACCTTGTCAAAATAATTCTCCCATGTGAGTTTACTTGCTAGAGAGGGTAAGGGCTACCTGAAACTGCACTTTTAATTTCTTGGATATTTTTTTTCCCTTTTATCCACCAAACTCCACCAATTTCTTTATTTTTAATTCCAAACTAAATTTCATGATGAGACCTTTCCAACCAGCCCAAGTTTGAAATTGGAGTCCTGGAGAGAAATTTATGAAAAAAACTATGAAACATAGTTTGGGCCTTGATATGAGATTTAATACGGTTCTGTGAACTTTATTTTTTGATTAAACCTCCTATGAGATGACATGTGTCATTCCAGGATTAGATAGGGGAGTTGGGTATTTGAATGTAGTTTGTAGTTTATAAAATTCAAATTGTGAGACTTCATTTTCCTTCCCTTGCTCCCAAAATGTGCCACATGTCCCTGTTGCGATCAGGCATCACCATACACTTATGTAATTTTGTAGTTATGGAAAACTATCATCTTGTCAACTGCAATTCTTAGTTGGACCACTTATAAGATGACACATCTCATTCAAACCTCAAGGGTCAAATTTGTAGTAATGCATAACTACACAACTACAAATTGTAAAGATGCATATTTTCTCCACACCTTAAGATTATGGGAATTTTCCCTTTTGCGGGCCACATAATTTTTCTTGCAAGTTGTAATTTTACACTACAAAAAGATATGGTAACTACCCCTACAAAATAATTTTCTCGAGATGTTACTTTTTAAATTTGGTTTGGATTATAATCCTAAAAGATTTATGGATCACAATGTAACCTATAACTATGTATTTTTCTCCAGAATTGAAAGAAACTATTTGAAGTGTGTTAATTTTCATACCACATAGTTAAAACACAATGCCAAAGTCCAAAATGAAATTACAAGTTACCAACATATCCTGGGGAGGTTATTTTGGACAGCATTTTGGTGACTCAACAGGGTTATCTGCGTGCTAGATATAAGATCAGTGGCCTTGAAGCATCCATTGGGTATGGATTCAATCCAAAAAAATTAAAACATTGATCTGAAAACATGAAGATCTTACCCCTGAGCCAGTGTGATGCACTGCTTGTAATTGGAAATAATATGAGAACTATTGGAGTGCTCCTGAAAGTTGATTGCTGATTGCAATTTTAGAATGTAACTTGCAAATTGCCCCAAATCCTTGAATTTTATAGAAATAAAGATAAAGAATTATAATTTTCATCATTTAGTCCTTAATGAGAATGGAAAACTATTTTAAAATCAATTTTCCACCTCTTAGCTAATCATATATGTTAAATCATATCTTTTTCAGAGTCCTTCACAACAAGCTTGTAACTGGAAAGTTCCACCCAAGGACAACAATAACATCATGTAGGGAATTTAGGGAATTGAAAATATGCTACCAACAATACAATGTGTTGAGGATCACTTGGAGGAATTTAAACTTAATGTAATATGTACAAGGTGAAACATACCCATTCTCAGTGAGAGGTCTTAAGATGAATCCCTTTGAATGGGATATGAAGTGCTTCTCCATTGAGGTTTTACAATTCAAATGCATTTTATTATTTACAATATGAAATGATATATGGCCCACTCCACAACATGTCAAACTTGGAATGCCTTCCTAGTTTACCTTTTCCTGCATCCCATTTCAAGACTAGATCACCAAATTTGAATGCATGAAATTGAGATTTACTATCAAACCATAGCTTGGTTGAATTTATATGTCTTTATAATATGATCATGGTAGATTGTCTCAACTCTTTAAGCTCAATCAATTCTTCCATCATGATTTCCCTATGATCTGCACCCTCAAACTCCAATTGTTGGGTTATCTCTAGTCAAGTAAATTCTAAAGATAAGGGAAGCCCTTCATCTCTAACATAGAAAATTTTATAATGATAACCACCAATTGATTTTTGTATTGTGATTATATGAACTCAAAGAACATTTCTTACCTTTGTATGCCACTATCTCTGGTTAATATCCATTGTCCACTTCATGATTGTGATCAAGTTATTGTTAGTAGAATCTTTCAAACCATTTCCCCAAGGATAATAATAGGAAGAAGGATAAAACTAGAATCCCTGCCTCCCAACGTGTCCTTAGGAGCCACAAGGACTTAGAACTCGCTGAAAGCCTCTTGCATATCAGCATACCTGTGGAGAAGCCCAAGGAGGAGGATTTGCTGGAGAAGGTTGACAGATTGGAGAAGGAGATTCAAGAGCTCAAAGGGGCTCTTAAGAACATGGAGAAAGCCAAAGGTAAAAGGATCCTGAAAGGTTAGGAGGAAGAGGGGGTCATTGATGAAGTCTTCAAGAATTTGTAGTCCCTTGATGGTAGATTAGGGAATGCCAAAAGCCGCAATGAATGTATTTTGTCTGCCCTAAAAAACATCTATAACTTCATTGAACAGCACATCCATAGTGTTTGCAGCTTAAGTGGAATCAATGAAGATATATGGGGCCCTAAAGAAAATAGGGACATTGCAATCTCCCAAGTAGACATGAAGGACCCCTCTTAGGCCACAGCCATTGCCTCTTTCATGTCACTGCAGGCCATCAAGGCCAAGATTGACAGAGCCCTCAAGTAATGGGCTGATGTGCTACTGTTTTTTTGGCTGTGATCTGGCTGTCATCGGGCGGTTCTTGAGCCATTTTTTGACGGAGCTCTGTATTCTGTTTCTCTTTTGGTTTCTTTTTGAAATTTTCTCTTGTGCTCTGGATCTCTGTATGTTTAGATCCACTCTTCACCTTTATTGTAATATCTGGCTGCTGAGCCTTTCTTAGTTGACTGTTTTGCCCTTCTCTAGGCTACTTTTCTCATGTTTATTATCTGGATTTGAGCCCTTTTGTACACAAGGTATAGTCCCTTCAAAACTATTTGCCCTTAATAAAAAAAAATAGGAAGAAGTATTTAATTAAATTCTAATTCTGAGAGCATAAGAAGGAATTTGCATTATCATAAATAATAGTTTGAGGAAGTCCAAACCTTAACAAAATATCTTCAAAAAATTTAAGGATAGATGATTTTTTATCTTCCTTGAGTGCCACAAATTTTGTCCACCAGGTAAAATAATCATTTGCTATTAAAAACCATATATGGTCAACACTTGATAGAGGATTAATCATTCCAATGAAGTCAAGACCCCTTTGGGAGAATGGTTGATCTGTTTGGATTGGGTGAAGAGGAATGGTAGCCAACCTCTTTTTACCAGTGAAGAAAGAACATTATTTACAATTTTTGACCCATTGATGGGCATTATCGGTTTAGAATTATTCCTACCTCTTTAACTTGAATGTACAAAGAAAGAAAATAAGAATAAACTAACCTCAGAAGATGTGAGGTTTAGTGATACTCATGGATGATGGATGAAGGTGTTTGATGTTGTACTCGGTGGAAGGTTGATTCAAGCTCCTCTTCACCAAGAAATCTACAAATCAAAAACACTAAACAAAATGTGATTAGTAAGATAAATGGTATATTCCTTGGCAAAGGATAATTCCCAGAAGTCAATGGGATTCCTTAAAAGTATGTCACTCCACTTTTAAACAATCAAGTGGATTTGAAAAAGATATATGATATGTGATAATTGATATAAGATAATATAATGATAAATGATAAGTTTATTACAAATCAGATAGAAAATAAATGAGATTGGGGAGAGAAAAACTATGGCTCGAACTTGAGCTCAAAATGTGGATCCTGCTGTCAGGCCTTGTAATCAAGCCAATCAAGTTCAATGCAGATATGTTGATACTCAACATACGCATGCCAATATCCTTCCATAACCTAACAGATCTCGTACGTGAACTCAAAAATGTTGTATAATTATTCCAACGGGACACAATGGATAACACACAGAGTTAGATCATACAAAATGTCATACTGTTCCCAATAAAAGGGGTGAAAATTATTGGCAGAGAGTGAATGTTGATAATCTCATGATTTGGACCACCGATTGCCATCTAAAACAATCCATGCTAGACAAAGTGTTAGAGGAAAACATATTTGTAATGATAGATAAAACAAATTAAACAAATGGTGATTGAAATTGCAGAAAAACAAATGTATCAAGAATCACAGGAAATTGTAGCAATTGCTGGCAATTCTGGTAAATAGTGATAAGCTAAGGAAATTAAGTGTTTGATTGACTAGTTTGAAATTGTAGACTTGCAAGAGCTTAGATAATAATGTGAGATAAATAGATGAAAAAATAAAAATACCTGAATGTCGAGATAAATCTATGAAAGATGTCTGACCTCAATGAAAGGTGATGTAAGTAGCTAGTGTATTCTGTAGATTGAGTGTTGAGAAGCTGATTTTCAGGATCTCTAGAAAACAACTCTGAGATGCTTGAGGAGTGTTGAAGGTGTTGCTAGTTAATAGATTGGACACTCTATTGCATAATAATGCTGTAAAAATAAGAAAGAAAACTAAGACTTGTTGATGTAAGCAGAGGATCTTAAAGAGAAGTTGAAAAAATCTCTTAAGTAACTGCTAACGATTACCTGAATCACCGGTAATTTCAGCCTGTTTGAGATTTGGATGGAAAATGGTTGGAACAATTTGCTAAATCAAGGTTTTTTGTTTTGGATTCAAGGGATGAATTAGTTAGACTGTTTAGGGACATATTTTGTTTGTTTTGGAGGATGATGGAATGGGTTAGATCATACTAATTTAGATATGATTTTGATAGGTGTGTGGAGATAAGGAAGTTAGGGATAGATTAAAAGTGGTCTTAGATGAATTTTGGGGAATAAATAGACTTAGGGGATTTCGATAGTTTAAGAATATACAATATCATGGAATATTAGACTTAGTATAAACATGATGTAATTAAATGGGATTAAATGGAGTGTAATAAAGTATCCATATATTTAGTTAATTGATTAAATAAAAAACGAGAGGTAATGGAGGAAGTATGTGATGTTGATGAATTTAATTAATGGAACAAATGTGTATGACTTAAGATATACAATATCGATGTATATTGTACAAAGATGAGGGGTGTAGATTTTTGGTGTCTACATCAACAAATAACATGGGCCAGAAGTGTCCTCCCTTTAGAATTTTCATAGGAGTAGCTTTAGTAGAGAAGTCTCCCGTATAGAAACGATCATGTGATCCCGCCAACACTTTCTTCACGTGTTCACCTTAAATACACCTTAGTAACACTCCATCAAGATTTATTTTGAAAATAATTTAATCAATCAATGCAAAAAGAATTGATTGCAATCTAAAATTCCTTTTGTTTTATTTATTTAGGTCAGAAGGATATGCACCAGTGGATAAGAATGAATCCAACTATGGTCATTGAGTTAATTTCCCTTATCCTGGTAGATTTCAGTGTTGTGTGAGAATACCTCATCCATGAAGAAAGAGGTTTCTTGATTATCTTGAGCATCCAAAGCTAGCTACTCACAAAGTTCTCTACCTCTTACTGGATTTTTGTCTTTGATGGTTACATCATATTCCATGATCTTGGTCACTCATCCAAATGTTTTCTCATTGATTTTTTCTCCCATGATAAAGTCTCTCATACTAGGATGCGAGACTAGAACCTCGATATGATTAGTGGCAAACATACTCTTGAATTTCTTGAGATACTCATGATGGAAAATAAATTTCTGTCTAGGTGGTTTTATTTTAATTCATAAGACTTCAGTGTTTGACTGAATAAAGCCATTGGCTTCTCTAAACCTTGATTATGTTATTGTGTAAAAACAACAACAATTCTAACATCATCTCCATAAGTATATAGCATGTAATCCTTGGAGTTGTCAGGATTGATAAATGTCGGAGATTATGCAATTTCCTATTTAATCTTTCCAAATATTTCTTTTCCTTCTAACATCCATTTAAAAAGTGATTTTTTAAAGCATTAGGGTGATAGGCCTAAATAATCCTGCAAAGTTAGGAATAAACTTCCTAACAAATTTAATCTTCCCTAGGAATGATTGGTGAGCCTTCTTGTGAGCGGGAAAGGAGAGAGAGGATGATTAAGATTCTTTCTGGATAAATAGAAAATAATTTTTTGAAACGATGCGCCCCAAGATTTTTCTCATAAGAACTAAAAAATTACACTTCTTGGGATTAAGAGACAACTCAAATTTCCTACATATCTCAAAAACCTTCTCAAGATGATTGATATGGTCCTTACTCTCCCTTGAGGAAATGGTGATATATTCTAAGTAGATGAGGATAAAATCATTGATATATCCCCTAAAAGAAATGTATATTAAAATTTAGAATGTGGCACCTACATTTGATAATTCAAAGGGCATTTTATGATATGCATATGTTCCCCATTTGGTTGTAAACGTAGTTTTGAGCCAAGCCTATTCTCTAATATTTATTTGATTGAAACCTGAGTAGCCATCAAGCATGGAATTTTTTCCAACTCCTGCTACTATTTGTAAAAATATTGTTCTATAGAAGGAAGAGGATAAAGATCCTTTAGGGAAGCTTTATTCAAATATATGAAGTCCACAAAAAGTATGATTTCTCCATTATTATTTCTCACTAGAACAATATTTTCCACCCAAGTAGAGTATTTGATAGAAAATATTATTTTTACCTCAATTATCTTGGATAAATCCTTCCTTATGAGGGGATCTATATTGGGATTGAAACACCTTTTCTTTTTTCTGGCTAGCTTGGCATTAGGATCAAGATCTGTAGTGTGTGTTAAGATTATACCAGTTCTACAGATAAACAAACATGTAATGAATAATGCAGAAAACATAGAACAAAAAAGAATGCAATAAAATAGAGACACAAATTCAATGTGGTTCACCAAAAATGGGCTACGTCCACCAGAAACAACCAATCCTTTTATTCAGTCCAGAAAAACTCTCTCTCATAGTGCCACCACTAATACAATGATCCTCATACATGATGAACCTTTAAATAAATTAGGATTTTTATCATTTCGGGGAAACATAAAAAACCACCCGTTAGATGTATGACCTAATAAGGAACGGTCCAGATTTCACAATGCATAAATACATATAAAATGTGGCTTACGGGGTCCACAACCAACAATATGTTGGAAAATGCTAGGGTCAAAACCCCTGAGATCTTCATTATTCCATGATAAAAGATAATTATACTTATGACATAAGGAGATAAAATCTTGCTTTTCATCTTCATCACATACCTTTCCAAGCAATAGCTCATTTCCTTGTGCAATAGTGATTGGTTGATACTCCTCTTGACTTGTTGTTATGTTCTTTTCTTCTCCTTTAAAAATTCAACATCAATATTGAAAATATGTTCAAGGGTGACCAATCCTTTAGGAATTTTTTTCATCCTTAGCTTAATGATTTGATCACTATAGCTGTCATGTGAATCATATTATAATTTTTAGAAATATTCAGCATCATTCTAGATAAACTGAACAATTTGTTCATCACTATCAAATATTTTCAAGCTAACTTTATTATATGGAATTGAATGCCTAACTACCAAATTAATATGTTGTTGATTTCCTTGGATGAGGTCCTTCGTTGGTGGAAATTGTGATCCAAAGGATTCAATCTGGATTGCTTCCTTATTCAATTTTATTGGGACCACTTGCATATCAATAACATCAAATATCTCTAAGATATCCTAAAATCTATGCTTATAAGATTTTAGAAGCTTATTTTTGGTGGCACATTTATTTCTCACTCAGTGTATGACCAATTTTTTATCCCCAAAAATTTGGAATGCTTTGATCCATATCTTCTTCGCAATGAGCAGGACATGAACCAATGCCTCATATTCTGATACATTGTTAAAACATGAAAACTATAACTAAGAGTAAAGAAGAATTTTTCATCCATTGGGGAAAATAATACAACACATGTCCTAGCTCCATTTCTGTTCCTAGAACCATCAAAGAACAATTTCCATAGACTGGAAGCATTATTTTCTTACTTGAATGGTGTTGGGTGTTGAATTATTCTTCATGAATGTGGTAGGTTCTAATCCTGATTTCCATAGCTATATCATAAGGGTGAAATTCATAATGATCCTTAGCCCATTTATCTAATAGGAGGCCGAGAATTGAACGAGGAGGTTTAGGCTACTCTATTGATTGGTCTTGGTCTTCATGTATAACACAATTAGATTGAAGAGGAGTAGTGTCATAAGAATCAACGTGTTTAGAAAATATTGTCTCAACTTGGATGCTAAATCTAGTACCATATCTAGTTCTACTATCTAAAATACCCTCAAGATATTTTGATAGCTTGTAACTCCACCTTGAGCTTGGATAGGAAAATTGATGAAAATTATACAAAACAGATGTTAGGGAACTACTCTCCTCCTTGTTAAGCCCCTCATTTCTATACTTAGCCAAAAATCAGTTGGAATGGGGAAAAACACAAGTTGGCCAAATTGGCCTTCGAAGGAACAAAAATAATTGTTTCTTTGTTCCTCGTATTCCTTGGTTTGCTGCATCATCCACATTAAGAGGTTATGGGCATTGAAATCGGATAAATCAAGATTTTAGGGAACTTACAGATGAGTTCCCATGTTCCTCTAGTTTTTTACATAAGAGACTTGACTGATGGACGAGGCAGGTGAATAAATCATAGAAAAAGGTGAGAGAAGTGCAAAGAAAGTAGTTATGATGGGACTAGATGGAATAAGTGGAATTGTTGCACAGTTCCAACTAAACCTCGATTCTCCATCCACACACAAGACCTGTGGAAAAAGTGGAAACATCAGGCCATGCGATAACATATGGAATAGTTTTACCCTTCCCTTAGTTCTCTGATCAAATAATCCATCCACACTATGCAAAAAAGGATTATAGAGGACTGTTGCAACCCAGAAGGAACCCTGTTGTGACCCTCATGAGCTCCAAAAATTTAGAGCACCATAAATTTCACCCTATAAATCTAAATCTCATAAAAGTGGACTCGTTGGAAAGGTTTCATCATGTACTACACCATGTAAACTGGTAATCTTAATTTTTGTAAGGTTAAGTGGGTTGAAAATAGGAAATTATATCTCATAATTAAAGATGCAGTTCCAGATAGCTCAACTATCAAATTTGATGAGGTACAATGCCCATTACTTGTCCTACAAGAAAAGTATCATGGTGGTAATGGCTTTGGTAGGGGTGCCCATGCTTATTTTGGGACTTTAATACATGTTGTTGGTGGTTGAAGGTAGAAATTTGAGTTTCTCTCTATTTTCCCTCCTCTCTCTTTCCCATCTTCTATAAATTGTAAAATGATGCCCATTTGTAAAGGTTGGGACTCTCTTGGAATGCTGGTGCATCATCCTTCAAGTGCCACGTGTGTAGTTTGAGTTGCAGACCTCAGATCTGGACATATGTAGGGTGATTATTTCCATTCTTCCTCCATTGGAATGGGACTATGCATCTCTATGAAGCACTAAAATTCATATTTTGTAGCTATTCTCTGCCGTAGCCTACGTTTATTGCATTATCTTAGCTCTCTATTTGCAATTTTTTGTGTTTTGTGTATGTTTGTTCTCTTTTATACAGAAATTATTTTTTGTTTGATCCATAGAAATGAGAGTTTGGAAGTTGTTTGGGACTGTGTACTCATGTATTTCATATCCTCTTTCATTTTATTCCCATTTTCACTCATATTCGAGTGTCTTCCCCCTCTTTTTAGTGTTATCACCTCCTTTAGCTTAGGATTTTCACTTTCAATGCATTTCCTCTCTCACTGATACCTTTAATTGTTAGAATATGATTAGATAGTTGCATTTCCAATAATAGGAGTAGTTTAACATTAGGATTAGGTAGAGGAACCAACATTCTCTAGAGCTTTCTCAAGTAGTAAGTCCCACAACTTGAGAGATAGTCCCATATTATCATCCATGGGGAAAATAATACAACACATGTCCTAGCTCCATTTCTGTTCTAGAACCATAAAGAACAATTTCCCTAGAATGGAAGCATTCTTTCTTACTTGAATGGTGTTGGGTGTGAATTATTCTTCATGAATGTGGTAGGTTCTAATCCTGATTTCCATAGCTATATCATAAGGGTGAATGTAATTCATAATGATCCTTAGCCCATTATCTATAGGATGGCCGAGAATTGAACGAGGAGGTTTTAGGCTACTCTATTGATTGGTCTTGGTCTTCATGTATACAACAATTAGATTGAAGAGAGTAGTGTCATAAGAATCAACGTGTTTAGAAAATATTGTCTCAACTTGGATGCTAAATCTAGTACCATATCTAGTTCTACTATCTAAAAATACCCTCAAGGATATTTTGATAGCTTGTAACTCCACCTTGAGCTTTGGATAGGAAAATTGATGAAAATTATACAAAACAGATGTTAGGGAACTACTCTCCTCCTTGTTAAGCCCCTCATTTCTATACTTAGCCAAAAATCAGTTGGAATGGGGGGAAAAACACAAGTTGGCCAAATTGGCCTTCGAAGGAACAAAAAGATTTGTTTCTTTGTTCCTCGTATTCCTTGGTTTGCTACATCATCCACATTAAGAGGTTATGGGCATTGAAATCAGATAAATCAAGATTTTAGGGAACTTACAGATGAGTTCCCATGTTCCTCTAGTTTTTTACATAAGAGACTTGACTGATGGACGAGGCAGGTGAATAAATCATAGAAAAAGGTGAGAGAAGCGCAAAGAAAGCGGTTTATGATGGGACTAGATGGAATAAGTGGAATTGTTGCACAGTTCCAAACTAAACCTCGATTCTCCATCCACACACAAGACCTGTGGAAAAATTGGAAACATCAGGCCATGTGATAACATATGGAATAGTTTTACCCTTCCCTCAGTTCTCTTGATCAAATAATCCATCCACACTATGCAAAAAAGGATTATAGAGGACTGTCGCAACCCAGAAGGAACCCTGTTGTGACCCTCATGAGCTCCAAAAATTTAGAGCACCATAAATTTCACCCTATAAATCTAAATCTCATAAAAGTGGACTCGTTGGAAAGGTTTCATCATGTACTACACCATGTAAACTAGTAATCTTAATTTTTGTAAGGTTAAGTGGGTTGAAAATAGGAAATTATATCTCATAATTAAAGATGCAGTTCCAGATAGCTCAACTATCAAATTTGATGAGGTACAATGCCCATTACTTGTCCTACAAGAAAAGTATCATGTGGTAATGGCTTTGGTAGGGTGCCCATGCTTATTTTTGGACTTTAATACATGTTGTTGGTGGTTGAAGGTAGAAATTTGAGTTTCTCTCTATTTTCCCTCCTCTCTCTTTCCCATCTTCTATAAATTGTAAAATGATGCCCATTTGTAAAGGTTGGACTCTCTTGGAATGCTGGTGCATCATCCTTCAAGTGCCACATGTGTATTTTGAGTTGCAGACCTCAGATCTGGACCTATGTAGGGTGATTATTTCCTTCTTCCTCCATTGGAATGGACTATGCATCTCTATGAAGCACTAAAATTCATATTTTGTAGCTATTCTCTGCTGTAGCCTACGTTTATTGCATTATCTTAGCTCTCTATTGCAATTTTTTGTGTTTTGTGTATGTTTGTTCTCTTTCTATGGAAATTATTTTTGTTTTGATCCATAGAAATGAGAGTTTGGAAGTTGTTTGGGACTGTGGTACTCATGTATTTCATATCCTCTTTCATTTTATTCCCATTTTCACTCATATTCGAGTGTCTTTCCCCCTCTTTTTAGTGTTATCACCTCCTTTTAGCTTAGGATTTTCACTTTCATGCATTTCCCTCTCTCACTGATACCTTTAATTGTTAGAATAGGATTAGATAGTTGCATTTCCAATAATAGGAGTAGTTTAACATTAGGATTAGGTAGAGGAACCAACATTATCTAGAGGCTTTCTCAAGTAGCAAGTCCCACAACTTGAGAGATAGTCCCATATTACCCAAAAACACTAATTTCTCATCCATTCATCCATGACAAATCAAAGGGTGTTGTTTTTAAGTGATAATAAGTTCTTAAGAGCATATGATACCAATATGAGGATAAATAACCACCCAATTTAGTTATAAAGTCTCTTGATAGGAAGATGGAAAACAAAAGAGGTAAGTCAATGACAGAAACACCTTGAGTTATGGTTAGAATTAGACAACGATGTAGGGTTAACTCAAGATCTTTAATCACTCATAAAATGTTGAAAATTGAGCCATCAAGTTGTAACCCACCTTTAGAAACATGGTTGTACTTAAGACCTAGGCTATCAATAATTCTCTTAGGTAGTACAAAAGTAATATCCCTTGAGTCAATCATACAGTTATGAACCAAGTGTTTGCCTACAATCAAAGACATATAAAAGGTGGGGTTTTCTTAAATTTTCTTATTTTTTCCTTGTTTTCTTGGCATAAGTTGACTGCAGGATGAGCCTTTTGAATAGTTGGATTTAATTGAGGAAGCTTATTTAGATCCTCACGTAAAATATCTCTCTGTGATGGAATAGCTAGGGCATCCCACATTATCACATTCATGTTTGTATTCTTCATATTCTTAACAACAATGAAGGGATCGCCAATGGAATTGTGTATTATAGGTATGATGCTCTCTTTCTTTGATTGTCTCAATGTTGGGATAGGTGCCTTTTTGTTGAGGAATAATTTATTTTACCAAGATAGGTGTGATAGGAACATCAGGTAATTTTGTCTTACTTAAATATGCCCCAATATCCTTCTCTTTTTCAAGAGGATTGTTTTTATTAGACAAAGATGAATATTGAGTATCCACCATTCTTTTCTTAGACCTTGTGTTATCAACAACCTGTGTATGGGATTTATTGGAACTACCCACAACTTGATTCATTGCACAAAACTCATCCTCCCAAAGGAACATGGGGTTAGTCTTAGGGTTAGCTTATTGAGATCCTTCAACGATGGAATTGGGTGTCTCAATTAACGATTCATGCTGACTAGAAAAAAATTGACACATAAAGGGTTGAGCTTGCAATGCATTTACAAAAATATACTAATTTTTGGGACACAAAATATTGGCTAAGTACTAAAAGGCGTGTAGGTGTGCAAGGTCTAGTTGAAGAAGGGCGTGCAAGGAGAAGGTGCACAGGATAGGGTTTAAGGAAGGGTTTAAGAAAACCCATAGCGCGCACACAGATAGAGCTAAGGTTTCAATAATTAGCCATATTTGGAATTTTGGGTAGGACACAAGAAAAGTGTTACCTGATTGTGCATGCGGAGTGGATAAGGTGCTAGCTTGGGGACTAGCTGGCCTAGGAAGGAATATGATTAGTGATAGAAGGTTCTAGAAGACATCATGGCAAAAAGTGGAGAGCTCAAGCCTGGAGGAGCATGATCCCATGGAGGAAAACATTCAGACACTTGGCACTAGATTTGAGGCCGTAGAAGGATGAGTTGTCATTTTGGGATGCCTATATATGTAAGCACACATAGGAGAAAAAGATATAGATTAGATACGAGAGGAGAATAGAAAGAGTGGATCTCTGTAGAAATATTGCGAGAACTCTGTGGGATTGGGTAGAGGCTATATAAGGGAGTAATGTATTAAGGGCTAGGTTATAAGTTTTTATTTGTATAGATGAAGGACAAGATGCCTGCTATGATGTATGACTTTGATCTGATGAAGCTGTGGTAGTCTAATGGATCCATTGAATGTAATGAGGTTACAAACATGAATGAGTATGAATGTAATTGATTCGGTTCATATCTATATCTTTTCATTTTTGTTCATGGATGTTATGGAATAGATGTAAATCCTTATGTATTTTCCTGTCTTATGTAGTTCTATCTGTTATCTATAAGTACCCTCTATTTGGAATGGATACATTTTTCTAGAGGTCATTCTGATCCCTATGATGCTTGTATGTCTCATTTCCACCTTTATTCATTAAGTTCTTGACATAGATGATGGTTTACCACTTAACTCACAGAAAAGAGAGACTCGACACCTGCGCATGCCTCGGGTGAGTGCGTAATGCCTGCTAGGTGATAGGATGACATGCATGGGATTTATTTCCTATGTGATGGGTGTAAAAATGACTACATCTTGGTTCCGTTGTTAGGACCTCTTTTCAAAGTTGTGGGAAATTGTATACATCATGATCTATGTAATAAGTGATGATAGAGCGTTTAACCTTGGAAAGTATTGAATCATGGTTTAAAAGCACAGAGAATGAATTTTCTTAGAGATTCAGCACTGGATTTGAGTTTGATGCACGTAGATGGGTAGAAGAGAACCTCTACCATGATTTATATGAAACATTTTTCTGTTGCTTCCCAGTAGAGTTGTATGAATGGCTCCCGACATATGCGTCTAGATCAAGTTGATATTATAGATCACACATGTGGACCAAAGAAGAGTACCAGAGGCTGCAAGATGTAGATCTGACATGGACTCATGCTGTGGATCATTGGTGGAAAGGTGTGTTGGCTAGATACACTCTGGAGTATGCTATTTCTACATATTCTTGTCCAAAAGTTACTGAGTTTGAGTTTCTGTGGGAGCCCAGAGGATCATTTCTACATGCTATCCCTCTAGAAATGAATATCTTGATTGTTACCTTGAGTTTAGAGGCATTTCCAATGGCTGGATAAACCATTCTAAGTGCTAGGTGAGGAAGCTAGGGTGGAGGAAGATGGAAGATATTACGACGGAGAAGGAAAGGGAGGATAGACGAATCAAGTATAGTGAAGCGTGTGAAAGGGAGATTGTTAGACAACATGAGGTTGGAAGTGTGTTGGATCTATGGAGGAAGATGTTGTGGGAAGGAGTTGAGGTTCATGCGAAGGATATGGAATTTGAGCAGTCTGTGCTACCCCATCTTGGCAAGCGTGTAAGAGAGACCCCTTCAGCTTCTGATGAGAGTTCATCATATGGAGAGAGAAGAGTTTTTGGCACGTATCTGAACCCACCTAGTGACCAAACCCTGGCGCTTGGTTTTCCAGATCAAGGAAGGTGTATCACTGACCTATTTGGTATCAATGGAAGTGACAGATCTGACCCCAAGAGATATAATTTTTCATTTCCCACTTCTATGGCTATGCATACTATTCCAGTATTTGGAGGAATTTTTGGAAAAGGAGCAAGTACACAAGCCTTTGGTCTCATATCTGGGAGTGGTGCGGGGTACACTAGTGGTAATGGGGCATTATCACAGGCTGTCAGTGCATAGTTTAGTAGAAATTTGGGGACTTGGTGGATCTAGTGGGTCAGGAGGAACATGAAATGGTGGATCTGGTGGGTCTGGTGGGTCAGGAGGCATAGGACCTGGTGGATCTAGTGGATCTGGTAGTGGGGGAAACACCAGAGGAAACCAAGGCTCTAGCTCACGAGGACAAGGACCCCAAAAACCTCCTCAAGTCTTTTTTGAAATGTCTTTACATTTTATAGATTATAGAGGTATTGAAGATGCTACATAATATGTTAACAAGTGTGAGATGCTATGTTGCGTGAAGGGGATCACAACCCCAAAGTGGAAGGCTAGTCATTTTTTAATGATGTTGCAAGGGCATGCGCATAGCTGGTATAGGAAATATGAACCTTATAAAATGGCGGTGGATTATACTACTTTAAAGAACGTATTTCTGGTAAAATTCCACATCCCTGAGTTAAAACAAAAGAACATCAGTGACCTGAAGGAGATTCAATAGGGAATGGCAGAGAGTGTGTGGGAGTATGATACACAGTTCAAAACCCTCCTGTCAAAATTATCATATGACATTCACCCTTCACAACATGATCAATGGTTTTTTGGGGGGTTGATAACTCCATTTAGAAGAGATTTATCACATAAAACTTTCACAGACCCGCATGAGGCGTTAGAAGCCACTCTATGCGCCGAAGCTGTTAGAAGCATTGATATTGGTGTTAGCCCATTTTTGGAGGCTCAAATTACTACTATGACTAAGCAGCTAGAGAAGTTACCTGTGAACTCAACCTATGTGACTTGCAGTGGTATATGGTGTACAGATTGTGAAGTAGAGGGGCATGTCAAGGATAGATGCCCTCAAAGGATAGTAAGTGCCGTAATAGTAGACTGTGAAATTTTTCATGGGGACCATGATGCAAGTAGATGCCCCTTGTTACAACATGAAATTCAGAAGAATGTGTCTTGCTACTATAAGATTTTCACCTCTACAACCCATGATACTAAGTATTGTAGGCTTATTGACCAGATCCATGAGGTCATTGATCATGGGGTGCACCAAACTAGTATTGCCAACACTTCTAAAGGTGATGATCACCGTTATGAGGAGCACACAGATAAAGGTGCATGTGGAAGGGGATTTCACAGAGGATTCCATGGTCATGGTAACCACGGAGGAGGAAGAAGTGATTTCCCACGTGGAACCTATTTTAATCGTGGGTCTACAGAGCATTACAAATTAGAGTTCCCAGACCTATTGTAGTGCTCATGCTATGGGAAGAAACACAACTATGAGGAGTTCCTTGAGTTGTTTGAGCACATGAATCAGCAACACCGGAAAGACAAGGGTGTTAAAATGGTAAGCATTAAGAAGGCTAACACACAATGGATGCCACGGGTAACACATGATGCAAGCTTGGAACCTGTTATGGTAACAAGAGTAGAGGCTGTGCATTCAAAGGAAATGCCAAGGCAAAAGAACCTAGTTTCAAGGGAAGAAGTGGTACATGGGAAG
Organism: Taxus chinensis; assembly: GCA_019776745.2. Taxonomy (NCBI): domain Eukaryota; kingdom Viridiplantae; phylum Streptophyta; class Pinopsida; order Cupressales; family Taxaceae; genus Taxus; species Taxus chinensis. The sequence goes on from CM034147.1 coordinate 968,244,066, forward strand.
TACCCAGACCTTGCGCATCAAAAGGAGGTATATCAAGAAACCATGGACATCATTCAAAGTTTACAAGGAGAGATTCAATGTCTAAAGGAGCAGTCCAGGAGGAGGAGAAAAGAAGGAAGGTCAAGGTACCAAAAGATGACCTAGATGAGGTCAGGGAAGTATGTAAAATGCTAAGGCAAGAGAATATTATTCCCTTGCTAGGAGCATGGTTGAGAGAGAACGTATCACGCACCGAGGAAGAGCACGAGAGGTAGGTCTTGCATGTAAACCTTCCCCCTCATAGCCTTGACTATGATAGGGAGATCATGTTAAATGCGGTTGTGGATGGATGGATCCTTAGTAATATCCTCATTGACACATGCGTGGATGTCAATGTTCTCACCTTGGATGCTTGGCATCAGATGGGAAGGCTTGTATTACAACCATATTCAAATGTTCTATATATGGAAAACAATACGAAGGCAATGCCCATTAGTGTCTTAAAGGATGTAACTATCACCATTCAGGGAGATAAGTTTACTGGGGACTTCAAAGTCTTGGTGCTCACTAAGGTAGACAATTTCCTAACACTACTTGGGAACCCATGGTTTTATAAGAACAATGTGGATCTTTGGTTCAAAAAGGGATACATAAAGTTTGAAAATGATGAGGAACAGGTCATCACACCCTTGGCTAATGGGAAATCAACACCCTATACTGAACCTTTAGGAGAAGAGGTCTTGGATAAAATATATGTGCGGTCAATCAGAGATCGAGAGATAATTCATCCCACAAAAGGAGTTATCCAGTTTAAGGATGCTCAATCCCTAAGTGACACCACCAGTATAACATGTGATAATTGGGCACATGGAACCTATGAGTTAATTGAACGACATTTAAGAGGATCAGTGACAAAGGTGACAAAGACACGCATGGTCCGGTGTGTAGGAGGAAAGGAGCTACCTAAGTACTCAGGAGGAGCCTTCCTTGAGGTATTTTTGTAGAAAATGGAAGCTCAGTGGAAGGAGGAAAATGAATGAAGAGGGATGTTAAGTTAAATCCTACTTAGAACTACTACGTGATGGTGGGAAACAAATCGAGATAATATCTTGGAATGGCGCAAGGTAAGAATTTCCTTCTCTGTAAGGTTTTGTAGGAGCAACATGCCCATGGCTATAAAATATTACCATGGTAAAAAGACCATTTCCTTACATATCCAAGCATGTGAGGTAGCCTAGATGGGAAGTGTAGAAGCATTTCCACCTTCATTATGGGTTCACAAGTTGTATTCCACACTTCAAGGTTGTGCATGCATGGTAAATTAATTCTGAGACACACCGCCAGAAAGGGAATTGGCAAGAGGTATTAGTTGATATCATGAAAAGATTTAAGTATCAGAGTACAAAACCCTTGGTGGATAAGTCATTGTAGGTTATCAAGCGCCTTACCATTGGGGATAGTGCCATGGTAGAAGATAGGCTACTGAAGTTACTAGGTGAATCTGGCCTGGAGGAACGCTTTAAGGAAGAAGAAACAAAAGAGATATAACTTGAGCGTGCGTGTTTGGAAAAAGAAAAGGGGAAGATGGTGTATTTTATTGATGGTGAAGAAGTAGCAAAATTGGATGTTGACCATTCTGTAGGGACATGTGAGGTGGTAGACAGTGTTGATGAATAGGCACACGCTTATCATGAGCCTTTAAAGAAAAAAAAGGTTAACATCAGCTTAGATGAAGAGCCTAAAGAGGCTATCATCAGAGACTATTGGTCAGAGAAATAAGTCTCTAAGATCATTGATCTTTTATATGAGTTTGAGGATTTATTCCCATGCGGGTATCATGAACTCAACAGTGTTCACCATTCCTTAGGGGAAATGAAAATTAAGTTGAAGGAAGGTGTGCGCTCAGTCTGAAAGAGGCCATACCAAATAAATCCTAAACTGCATGTGAAGGTCAAGGAAGAAATAAACAAGATGATAGCGTCAGGAATCATAGAGGATGTGGAGGATTTAGAGTGGATAAGTCTAATGGTAATTAACATCAAGAAGGATGGAAGGATAAGGATTTGTGTTGATTACAGGGACCTGAATGCAGTATGTATCATTGATCCTTTCCCCACCCCATTTATTGAAGAGATCCCAGGAGTGGCAGGGCATGAGGTCTATTCTTTCACAGATGGATTCTTGGGCTATCACCAGGTAAGGATCGTGAAGGAGGACCAAAGAAAGACAAATTTTTCCACTGAGTGGGGAAGTTTTAGCTATACAACTATGCCATTTGGGTTGAAAAATGTGCCTGTTGTGTTCTCACATAGTGTGGTACAAGCTTTACAGGACTTTCTCCATAAATTCCTTTAAGTGTACCTTGATGATTGGACCATGTATGGACTGGTCAAGGACCATTGTGACAATTTGGGATTTATGTTTGAAAGGTGTTATCAATTGGGGATATCCCTCAACATTAAGAAGTGTGTATTTGATACCCTGTTTGGGACCTTGTTGGGACACATCATATGTAAAGAAGTTCTGCTGGTGGATCCTGCCAAAATTGTAGTGATTGTGGGATTGGGGGAGCCAACTAGTCAAAGCGTAGTGTGTGGGATTCTTGGACACACGGGCTACTATTGTAAGTTCATGAAGGGGTATGCCAAGATCTCCACACCTTTAGAAGAGTTTCTCAGACATAAAAGTGCCTTCCATTGGGGAGAGGTGCAACAGAAGGCATTCAACACACTGACCACATGACATTAAAATATTTGGTGAAAAATCCCATCCTAAAAGGGTGCATATGTTGGTGGGTGCTATTATTCCAAGATTTCAAGTTCACGGTGGTTGTCAAACCAGGAAAAATTAATTCCATACCTGACCATTTGTCTAGTATTGATTCAGGGGAGGATGCACAAAGCATTGAAGATACCATGCTAGATGCGTAGCTATTTAAATTACGGCGTGCACCCTAAGACTTGGAGGATATTGTTGTGTTCCTTAAAATGGGTATGGTGCTGGAAGGGATGAAGACATTAGAAAAAAAAAGCAACTAGCCATATGCACCACACCCTACATGTTGATCAGTGGGGACTTATAAAAACTAGGGCGTGATGAAGTTTTACACATGTGTGTACTAGAGCATGAGCACCTCACCATCATAGAGGAAGCAAATGGAGGAAGTGCTAGTGGAAATTATGTAGGCGACGCCACCACACATAAAATATTAATGCTAGGATTGTGGTGGGAAAATCTGTATGAGGATTGTAAGGAGTATTGTAAAGTGTGTGACCATTGTCATCATGTTGGAAAGCCAGGACAGAGAGATAAAATGCCTTTTCACCCTATCCCTAGCACTGAACCTTTTGAGAAATGGGCAATAAAATTTGTAGGCCCTATTACACCAGTAGCGCGTAGGAATGGATCATGCTATGTAATCACTTGCACTGACTATTTGACAAGGTGTGTAGAGGTATCCCCAACTAAATCCTATACAATAGCTATAACAAAAAGATTTTTGTGGGAGAACATTATCACGAGGTATGGATGCCCTTTAAATTTAACTAGTGATAGGGGTACACATTTATTGAATGAGACCGTGAGGATCCTGTTAGCAGAGCTCATGGTGGCTCATCACAAAACTACATGTTATCACCTACAAGAAAATGGAACCATGAAAGCATTTAACAAAATACTAAGTCATACCCTGACAAAGATTTGTGGTGTCAGAAGAAAAGATTGGGATGACAAGGTATCAACCATATTATGAGCTTATAGGAAAAATTATAAAAGGATAAATAAAGCCACACCATTTCAATTGGTGTTTGGCGTGAAGGCTGTCCTGTCAGTTGAGTTCATGTTAACCTTCTCTGTGAATAACACATGTAGGAGGGTTGGTTGATGAGAAAACGTTGGAAGAAAGTATTGATAAATTAATGAAACTGGATGAAAGAAGATCACTCACCAGGTGGAGCCAAACAGTAGAAAAAGAAAAGCTAAAAGCATGGCATGATCGCCACATTAGGAACAAGAAGTTTGAGGTTGGGAAGATGGTCTTACATTGGGGATCCATGTACAAGAGAGGAAGAAGCACAAAAGCAACACGAGGTAGGCGAGAGAAAAATCGTGATATAAGAAGTGCCTTCAGTGTTGGTTACGTGCGTGTAAGAGTCTCCTATCAAGATGGAATAGTTGTGCGCCAAAAGGTTGGAGAATTATCCGCGTAAGGTTGGGCACATGAGTTAAAGTGCTAAAGTTGGGTTTGTTTGAAAAAACTACATTAAGTGTTAAAGTAAAGTGGTAGGTAAGGTAGCATTTAATGTTACAAAGTGGGAAAAACTATAAATAGAGGTTCAAGGTATTTCATTATTTACTTTGCATATACGAAGAAAGAATCACTTTTGTATAATTGCAAACGACGGCTTCCAGAAATGATCCGTGTGGAGAAAAAATTGAAGAGTTTGAGTGTGAGTAACTAGTTTGGATTTTCAAACCAGAAGGAAGGGATTTCACAGGCGTAAGAGAAGTTGTGAGAAGGTGTTGTCTTGTGAAAAAATTATCCCAGTTAGGGTTTGAGAAACTAGGGCATGGGTTTAAGAGGTTTTCTTCACAAGTTGAGATCTAAGGTTAGAAGAAGTGAAAGAGCAGAGTAACAAGAATAGATTGAAGTGATAAGAGGACCTAGAAAATGGCACCCAAGAAACCAACTATGTCACCCAAGACGCCAAAGGGCAAGGGCAAGGGCAAGGGCAAGGGAAGAGAGCTAACAACAACCACCATAAGCATGAATAAAGAGTGGTATGAAGAAATGTAGTACCCAAATGGAGTTTTGTTGGGTAAGGAATGGGAATCCCAGTTGAGAAAGATGGTGGTGAGTGATTATAACCATCGCAAGAACACAACTGAGAAGGAAATGGTGTAGGAGTTAGTGCACCCAACGAAAAAAAGGACACCAGAGGGTTTGCCTATCTATAACGATGAGGTAAAAGTGAAGTTGGAGAAGGTAGGGTTATTACAACTCTATGAGTTTCCCTACTTTGGAAAGCCTAAGCACCTCTATCAGTGGCTGATGTCACGCGTGCATGAGGACCACTTTTACTTTGTGGGGTACAAGATGCGCATAAACCCTCAGCTGATTTCGTAGTTTACAGGCTTCATCTACGTAAGAGATAACATAGATGATGACCTAAGTGATAAGGACGCCATCAAAGCAACCATTTCTACATATGATTACAAGAAGGGGTCAAGGTATTTTGATATTACAAAAATCCTAGATCCCATCATGAGAATGGTCGTGCACTTGGTCACAAAGTTAAATGATCAAGAAAGGTGGACACAGGTAAATAAGGCTTGGTTGAATATATGCAGAAAAAGATCAGAGCGTACAATCTATAATTTATCGGCCTTCATTTCAGATGAGATAATCAATAGTGCATAGGAAGGAGACAAGATACTCTTTCAAAATATCCTACTGACAATTGTATTTTCAGAGATAGGAGTTCCTGACGTAGTAGACAAGTTTGTTTGGGAGTATCTGACTGAAGATCCCTCACCTACGAAAATATTTGTAAAGTATACATGTGAAACAATGATGACCTCCCACAAGGTGCACCTGGACACGTGGTATAAGTGCTTAAGGGATGCGTTTTGGGAAAAATGGAGAATCCTAGAGAAACTACCAATGCTTACAAAGGGAGAAGCTAAGTTTGCTGTGTACCAGCACTTCTAGATAGGTAGATTCAAGCTGGTGGATGAAACCATGAGCCCATGGTGTAAGATCCCATTCTCCTTCACCACCCAATACTTCCAAGTAGGAGTCAATAGGTTCAAAGAAGAAAAGAGACTAAGGTTTGACCTTAGTGAAGTTAATTAGGACCACAGGGAGATGCGCAGGACACTGGTCTACCCCAAGAAGCATGCGTACATGGAAAAGTATGTAGCACATGAATTCAAAATGATGAAACCCCTGAGTCTAAAAATTACAGGAAAGTCCACAGCACGTGTATATCTCCGCATTAGGCCAAAGTTCGAGAAAGGTGCATACCTAGAGAATGATGTCTCCATACCTAAAAATCCCATGGGTAAAATAAAGCCCACACTCAAGAAAAGGGAGAGAGAAGAAGAAAAATCACCAAGTGTGTAGACTTCCCAGCGAGTAAGTGCACTAGTAGCAAGCGCCAAACCTAGGACCTATACAGGTAGGAAGAAGTCCCTGGTAAAGGAGAAGACCCCAGATGAAGAGGCGCTAGAGCAACCCCTCGCCAAGGAGAAGTCACCAAAGGAAACAGAGAAGGCTAGATCCCATGTGGAAGAGTCATCTCTCAGAAATAAGTAGAGGATAGAAGAGGAGGTTGACTTGGAGGAGATGGAGAGCTTGGAGAGATACATAGGTGAAAAGGATGATGATGATGAAGAAGATGATCTTGAAGGAGATTAAGAGCCACTTTTCTTCAATGTGCACGATTCAGAAGAAGAGGGTGGAGAAGAAGAACATGAGTTCCTTTTCATGTGGCACAAGGGTAGCCAAGAGGAGGAAGGTTCCCAGGACATGGGAAGAAGTTACTAGGTTGGCGTGTAGGAGTAAAAGACTCCAAGCCTTACACAGGAGAAAGTAAATGAGGTGACAGAAAGAGAAGAAACGAAAATAATCAAGGCCTTGGTAGAAAAAGAATTAGAGCACAACACTGACATAGTGATGAGAGAGGATAAGGAGGAAAGCACTAAGAAAGAACAAGGTAGTGTCGAAGGAGGTCCCAGTCTAATGGTGAGTTTCCCCAAATCCACGCACTTGGGAAGGAAGAGCCTTGATATAGAACGAGGATAGGTCATGGGCTATGTTGATGACCAAAGGAAGGTGCCACGTGTGCACTTCTAGATCACTATACCCACAGAAGAACTTCTATCTTTGGCATCATTTGATGAGGAGGGCGCATACTCCAGGACAAGGAAGATGCTCTCTTGGGCATTTGAGTCCCATAGTGAGGAGCTAGAGTTCAAAGTATACCAAGGGGAAATCATGCTAGTACCATAGTGTAAGGGAGGAAACCCCTTGGTAAATTCCCAAAAAATCTCGAATGAGCAGTTACGTAATGCGCTTAATAAGGTCATGGTCGAGACTGACGCTAGGCTCTTTGGAAGAAATGACAGAATAAGATTTCTAGAGGGAAAGATAGAAAAGAAGGAAGAGGAGCTGGCTGAGAAGACTAAGGGATGAAAAGGTGAAGGTGCACGAAGTATACAACAAGGTGGAGTCTATTATAAGCCCCATTATGTTGAAGCATCCAGACCTAATAGTGCCCGTGCAGAAGTATGGATCCACTCTTGGATGCTTAGAAGATCTGGCGTGCATCCTCACCATAGAGAGACAACTGTTCACCCTGGAGTCCATGGAAGAAGTGGCAACATGCTTGGCGAGGGAGGAAAAATTAAAGGTGGTAGCAATCATTGCTGAGTATAGCAAGGTATAAGCTTACTACCCAATCTGTTGAGGCCGCATATGATAATTTCGCAGACAGGGATAGAGTGGCGAGCATTTTGGTTGCCACTCACAAAGAAAAGATGAAGGAGTTTCAAGAGAAGAATAAAGGAAATAGGGTGGAAAGGGACAAAATCCTTTCCAAGGTCAAGAATAAATATGAGGCCATTGAAACCTTAAGGGGTTCAATAAAAAACCAGTTGAAGGAACTGTACCCATAAATTACTATAAGGATGGACGCCTTGAAGACATGAGCAAGGAGTTGAATAAAATTGTTCACACTATGAATGCTCAAGGAGATGGACTAAGTTTTGGGGAGGTAAGTTCCCTAGTCGGTGACCTCTATCAGAGAGCACAAAATGAAGTTGATGCCTAGAACAAGTTGGAGCCTGACTTGCAAAAATATTTTCTTAGCTTGTTGCAATAATGCCATCACTTCCCCATTATTTCTTCTTTCCCAAATTCTTCATCCCCTTATTATTTTTCCAAGATGTAAGTCTACTATTATTTCTTATTCATTGGAGAAGTGTTCCTTCAGATGGATAACAGGCATAGTGTGGGGTGATTTTGGGACCCCAAAATATTGGCTAAGTACAAAAAGGCAAGTAAGCACGTAAGGCCTAGTTGAAGAAGGGTGCACAGGGAGAAGGCACAAAGGATAGGGTTTATGGAAGGGTTTAAGAAAACCCGTAGCACGCACGGACAGAGATAAGGTTTCAAGAATTAGCCATATTGGGAATTTTGGGCAAGACACATGAAAAGCGTGACCTGACTGTGCATGCGGAGTGGATAAGGTGCCAGCTTGGCGACAGGTTGGCCTATGAAGGAATATGCTTAGTGATAGAAGGTTCTAGAAGACATCATGGAAAAAAGTGGAGAGCTTAGGCTTGGAGGAGCATGCTCCCATGGAGGACCACAGTCAGACACTTGACACCAGACCTGAGGCTGCAGAAGGATGAGTTGGCACTTTGGGATGCCTATATATGCAAGCGCTCACAGGAGAAAAAGATATAGATCAGATACGAGAGGAGAATAGAAATAGCGGAGCTCTGTAGAAATACTATGAGAACTTTGTGGGATTGGGTAGAGGCTATATAAGGGAGTAATGTATTAAGGGGTTGGGTTATAAATTTTTATTTGTATGGATGAAGGACACGATCCCTGCTATGATGTATGACTTTGGTTTGATCAAGTTGTGGTAATCTAATGGATCCATTGAATGTAATGAGGTTACAAACATGAATGAGTATGAATGTAATTGATTCGGTTCATATCTATATCTTTTCATTTCTATTCATGGATGTTATGGAATAGATGTAAATCCTTATGTATTTTCCTTTCTTTTGTAGTTCTATATGTTATCTATAAATACCCTCTATTTGGAATGAATACATCTTTATAGAGGCCATTCTGAGCCCTATGATGCTTGTATGTCTCATTTCCACCTTTATTCATTAAGTTCCTGACATAGATGATGGTTTCCCACTTAACTCACATAAAAGAGAGACTTGGTGCTTGCGTGTGCCTTGGGTGTGCACCCAGTGCCCGTTGGGTGATAGGCCGGTGCACATGGGATTTCTTTCCTATGTGATGGGTGTAAAAATGAATACACTAATTATGTGGCTGATTGCATGGAAAATACCACTTTGTTTCTTGTATCACATTTTTTTACTAGAGCAACTGCCTTACTTTAGCTAGAAGTAGGAAGTGGTTGGGAAGGAGCAATTGTATATAGGGGAAGATGTAGATTTTGACCTTGTAATCTATCATTCTACTTATTCTGCCCATATTTTTAATTTGTATATTGGTGTATATAAAGCTAATAAACATAGTTGTATTCTTGATTAGGACCTGGGTAAATTCTATATGATTGGGCTTGTTGTTTTTCCAGGGATATAATTTTGTTTGATAAAATCTTGATCAATGCCAAAAATTCATCATCATCCTCTTATTTTTGGGGAGAATAAGATGTGGATGGAGCAGACTGGGAATCTTGCTCATGAATAAGAGCAATGGAAGGCTGTGAAGCTTGAGGAAAATCAAGAAACAAAGACATAGATAATCTAGGGGCTATTTTTATGTCTTGTATCATAAAATTCTCATCCCTAATAGCTATTGGATAAGTATTAGGTAATAAGATAAGATCTATGGATTGTATCATAATGATATAAAAATTTAAAGATCTTAAAAAGTAAAGGAAAGAAACTTGTGGAAATGTGGAGTTCAAGAGAACTAGAATTCTATCCCATGTTGTTTGTGGTGGATTTTGGTTTACTATGTTATATAAAAAATCACCCCAAACTCATAGGACAATAGGGTTCAATGATAACTACATCGACAATGTAATTTTGATATGTTTTGATGTAAAACAGGTGTGGGACTCCTTCTAATGGATGAGAGAAACTAGCACACAAAGAGATAAATAGACATGATAGATATTATATAAAAAGATGATGAGTTACTCGGTAAATGTTGATCCTAGGAACCAATGGACTTGCTTTGAAGGGTGTTAACTCATTTTGACAATCAATTGATAAATGATGACATAAATTAATGCTATGATGAGATTATGATATTAGGACAATAAAATGAAAAAACCAAGTCAATATTCCATGAGGATAGGAATGCCCTATTTTACATAGTAGATGACACATGCTATGTCTGCGGTAAGAAAGAGTTCCTCAAATTATTCAAACTAAGCATGTTCTGCATTATCTTGTTCTTCTTATATGAATTCAATATGACCTTCAAAGTCATTGATGTTTAGTGCCAAGGAGATGGCATAGAGACTTAACTTGTGTGTGATATCAAATTTCTCCTAGAAAAATTATTGTGAGATGATAGGAAGATCATGGATTCTGGTAATAAGATTTTCCTAACATGGTACACTCATCTACAAGAAAAGAAATCTTGGAAACATATAAATTAGAGAAAAATAGATTGAGTGAATGATTATAAATATGAAAATGTGATTAAATGACTAAATTATAGAGATCGCTAATGATCCAATATGGTCGTTGGCAATTGGAGGGAATCACTAGTGATTTGAGTGAATTTCTGGTGATTACTATGAAAAATATTGATTTCTTATAAGATATAAGTTGGATACAAAAAAATTATTTATAGATTGATTTATCCTTTAATATTATGTGTGGACAAACCAAGAATGAGAATAGATGCAAATAACTTACCTTTGATGTAGAATGCCAATAAACAATGTTGTAGGAGGTTTTACAAGATTTGTGAGACTCCCAATGATGTGATATGGATGTAAAAGATGATCAAATGTATGAAATGATTTCATTTAGGTTGCCAAAGTATTAGAGCTTCGCTAAAATTTCCATGGATCTTGATTCATGAAGGTTGAAGGTCCTTATATAATCTTTGGTGATTAGTTAGAATCACTATCGATAAAAAAAATGGGAAAACCTACTTAGAAGTGGTTTCAACCACTTCCAAACAAGTTAATTTAGGTTTGGAAGTGAACAAAGATGGGTAGGAATATGTTAAGGATGTTGGGAGGTTATGGGGTTAAGATTAAAATGGGTTAGGATGGTTTCTAGGTGGTTAGGTAGGTTAAAGTCATTTAGGGTGAGTAAAAATAGGTATCTATTGAGGGGTGAGATGTGATTTAATAGGGACGAGGAAATGGTTTATAGGATAATAAGATAAGTTTAATATTTTGAATTAAAATGTGAAGGTGTGGATAGGTACTGTAAGGTACCAAAAATGGGTGTCTACATTTGCCCCTTTTGTCAAGTGGTTTATAATGAATAATCCGCTGGAAAAAACTAAGTGAGATGATTGGATTTATGTTGGATGGGTAGTTACCTCTCAAACTACCAGTCATTTTGAAAGAGATTAATGGTCACGATTTTGATTAATTTGATCAATTAAAAGGGTTGTACAAGAGTGTGTTTCAATTTAAGGTGCCCTAATAGCAGACATGAAATATATTTCCATAGAGGTGGGCTTGCATGAACATGAAGTAAAGTGATAGGGGAACCTTTGGGTTCTCAGCCTATAGATGTATGAATTTTAAGGAGGCGTCTGTAGGAAAAGGTTCTCAGAAAGCTTATAATATCGACAGTGTAGTGGGAAACACATGCTAGATATGAAGTATGTTGCCACAAAGGTAGGATTATATGGATAGAAAGTCAAGTGATAGGGGAACCAATGGATTCTCAACCTATAGACATATGAATTAAAGGAGGTGGTAGGAAAAAGGTTCCTAAGAGGCTATGAAATCTGATGTAGATTGATAAAAGAAAAACTCTTGTATAGTGATGAGACCAAACTAAGTCCCCATCTATTGCATAAAAATAACATTATCCCTTCTCTTATACAATGGATTTAGATGTAGTATTAAGAAATAGATAGATTATTTAAGATTAATTATAGAATATAATGATCTATCTTTGAAAATTCCATTGTAATATGAATGTTTTCATTTCCTAATATTTCTTATAAGTTGGAGTGTAGTATTGTGTATGAGCAGGTCATTTGATCTCTAGAATGTATTACATCAAGTGCAAGACTCACATAGCTAAGAGTGTATGCCTTGGAAAATATATTAACACTCATAAAGATAAGAGTGAAATACTCATATAACTAAGATCATAGGACTCATAAAGAGTGTAAGAATCACAATGCATAGATTGCATGACTCGCAACTCATAGAGCATAGGACTCACAGTATCAACATAGAACTTGCTATAAATAAAATTTCAGAACTCCAAATGATAATCTGAGAGAGTTTTTTTTGTTCCTATTATTACTATGAGGAAAACCCTCTCTCTTTTTTTTACATAGAAATAATATTTTTGAAGATATCAACATTTGAATAAGAAGGTTTTCAAGCAGAATACTAGTTGAATTAACATAAGAATCCCTCTAACTAAAATTACAGAACTCAAAATGGGAATCTAAGAGAGGTTTTTGTTCCTCTTATTGCTAGGAGGAAAAAAATCTCTCTGTTTTTAGACATCAATAATTTTTTTGAATATATCATCATGTGAAGCCGAAGGTTTTCAAGCATATGACACACATGCAACATCAAATTTTCTCTAACCAAAGTTGAAGATCTCCAAATGAGAATATGAGAGAGGTTTTCATTCCTCTTATTGTTAGTGAGGAAAAATGTATCTAATTTTTCACAAAGAAAAAATAATTGAGGAGATAGATTCATTTTAAGTTTCAACAAAATAAGGTTGGAGGAAAGTAAACAAGAAAAAAATACAGGTTCAATAAATCTATGATATCTCCCTCATTTCTCAACAAAAATAATAATTTCAAGATTTTTTGGAAATATTATAACTTGGAGCACAAAACCTAGAAAAGGATTGAAAATATTCTTCCAATTTAATTCACACTAACGATTAGAAAATCAGGGATGAGAATATGGTGGGACAACTGTCATGTTGAAAGATTCAATCATGCAAGAGAAAACTTGGAAAATGAAAAGAAATAATTAACTACATGTGGAAGAGATAGTTTAATCTAGAGGTTTTAATATTTTATTAATTCTCTTCCACCTTTGTCTCCTTTTCAAGTGGAAGAAGTAGTAGTTAAATCTAGAGTTATATTGTTTGATTAAATCTCTTCCATATTTATCTCCTTGTCAAGTGGAAGAAGTAGCTGAATGCAAGTAGTTAACTTGGATTTGTAGTGTTTGAATAAATTCCTTCCACATTTATCTCATTGTAAAGTGGAAGATGTTTTCAAGTCTTTCCCAATATTATAGGTAGGTAGTTCCATAATCTCGGTGTAGGGATGAGTTATAAATATCTCTCCAAAGCACTCAATGCAACAATGGTAGGAGATGGATGATTTTTGTAACATCATTTCTGATTAATAAAATCCATAGTTTGGCAGCGAAATTATTTTTATTTTTGCTAAAACAACTCCGAGAGAAGAGAAAGGGCCCACTCTTACCCAAGGAGGAGGATGGTTTAATGTTTTTTAGAGTATATCATTATAGTTTTACTCAGTTTATTTAAATCTACTTTGTGTGTTTTATTTTACTTTGTTTGTGAAACTTCACTTTTATTTGTTTGCTGTCATTTATTTGTTTTCAACTATTCATTTCACTTTGATATATTAGATTTTATTTCAGTTGTTAGATTATATTCAATTTAATTTATTCAATTTACTTGTCATTCATTTTCAATTCCAGAGAAAAGAATTGTAAGATCATTATTTCCTTTACTTGCCTTTTGCATATAGCCTTGGACACCACCTAGTTTTGAGATTCTTTGTGATTAAATGGTGAGGATTGCAACAAAACTCATCATATAGATTGATTGAATTTATGATTTTAAGAGGGTCTTGGAGCCCCCCAAAAAGGAAGCACATAATTTGAAATGTGATTTTTTTTAACAAGGAATGATTAAGATGATGGTTTGATAAGGTTTGGAGAGAAAACAATGTTGTTTTGGATTAAGGGGGATAATCACTAGTGATTACCACATGTTGTTGATGTTTTTCAAATATTTGGTGCTTGACCTGATCATGGCAGTGGGAAAATTTTAAATATAAAAAGGAGTGTGGGGGTTCATTGTTTTCCTCACTTTTGTGAGACCAAGACAACTAAGAAAACCATAAATTTTGAATTTTCCATATTTTTAGCAAGATGGAGGTAGACGAAGGTGTTTAACAATGATGGAGGCCTACTCGTGCTGAGGTAGGTGATGTTTTTGAATTTTGTAATGATTTTTTTTTTTTCCTGAAAATGACAAATTGCTATGAAATCACCTACAATTTCTTATTAATCTACTAGCAATTGACGAAATCATTAGTGATTAGATTGGGTCACCAACAATTCAAGTGCAATCATTGGTGATTCGTGTGTTATGAAAATAATTAGTTATTTTAATATTTATTTGATTGATTTTTGATAATTATATTTGATATTGTGTTGTTGGTTTTTGATGGATGTAAGCTAGAAACTGATTGACTATAAAGGATAGGATCTCAAAGATATTGGAGAGTGTTCATGATTAGTTGTTAGGTGACAATTGGAGTCACCTGGAGGAGGTTAGACTGGTAGGGGATGTGTCATTACATACATATTCATAGGGATATGGGGTTAGTTTTGGCTTTCTCGAGAGATGAGATCATACTACAGGCACTTTCTAGTTTCTTACTGGAGAGATGACTATTACGTTAGAGGATATACACAGGATCCTGCGAATTCTAGTGTAGGGTGAGCATATGTATTTTATTGATGAGGTGAGAAGGGATGTTTATAAAGAAATTATTATATGGAGATGATGTGTAATATTTTGTGCATTTGTTTGGAGGTTTTGTATATGGTGTACTTTATAGTGATGACAAGGAGGATTGAGCCCTACTCATGATGATGATAATGGGGACTAACTGTTACGCCCTACTTGATTCAACAGGTAGAAGATTATCTTGGAAGTTGATTGGAGTTGTGGATGATATTATTGATTACATGATGGAGTTTTCTTGGGCCCATCCCTTACAAGTGCAGGTATATAAAGAGTTATGGTCTTAGAGGATGGGGCAGAGGTTTGGAGTTGACGTGTCATTTTTTTTTGGAGTGATAGGAGTTATGAGCACATTGTAATGGATTGATCGAAGGGAGTACCAAGGAAAATATGAATTGATTTAGAGTAACCTGTGGGATTTATGAGGTAGAGATCTAATTTTATAGCCACAGGGCCCATCAGAGGCGACGATTATTATAGACATCTCTTAACCGGATTGCAGAGTGGAGATGTAGTTTAGAGGCATTATACTGGTTTCCTAATACAGACAAGGGAAGAGGGGGGACTTGAGAGATATGCAATAGGATAGGTGGGTGCAAGGCAAGTGATTCAATCATTGGGAGATTTTCAGATTTGGTCTCAACAGGAGACAATTTGGACTTATACCGGATGTCTCGGAGGAAGCTGTGGCCTATAGACGAGATGATGTGGACTTGCGATGTGGCATTTCTGGATGTATAGGAGACAATAGAGATGGTTGATGAGGAGGGGGGTATGAGTGAGGGTAGGTGCATAGGGGGTATTGATGGGGCATGATAATACATGAGTGACTGAGGCATATGCTGCATGGTGGCAAGGATAGTTAGATGGGTTCGAGAGGTAGGTGCAAGCTCGTGTAGAGGCTCCACTAATGAGGGTTGTCAATCATCAACATTAATAATGTCAATCCAAGGATGATTTTTTAAGGTTATATACAAAATGAGAAGAGACGTTTGGAAATGGTACCTTCTACCAAATCCACACTTGCATAAATTAAAAAAAACACACTTATAGGAATTTGAAACACACTTTGCAGGAAATTAAATATCACACTTGCATGAAATTAAATAACACTTTCCATGAAAGTAAAACACATTTATATGAAATTGAAACACACATTGCAGAAAATTTAAATCACACATTACAGGAAAGGAAATAAAACTTGTGAAGAAGGGAAATTACTGAAATGGAAAGAAATGATAAACACAAAATACACCTGCATGCTCACAAAAAACTGTACACCAAAATAATATGGTACAAATATAAAGGAAAAAAATATAATTACAAAAAGGAAAAAACAAACATAAATATACACATACATCTTCCTTGGAATGAGTGACCATCTCATACCTTAAAAGAGGATTTTAATCAATAATATTTACAAATAGATGGAATGGAACCTTAAAATGAATTGATAAAAAAATAGAGATTACATTCAATGGTGTGGGAGACTTCATTTATAATTACATGCTTCCAACCCACTTCTTATTTCAGGGTGTACACCTCTATCTTTGAATTATTCCAACCCTACCAACTAAGATCTCAATCCCCAAAAATATGGGGAGAGATGTATTATTGAAAAAATATTATTTGACTAAACAAGAAGATTATGAAAATATTACCTCACAAATATTCTCCTTATTATTTGGTAGAGATAATTTATCCTAATGATTTGATTATTTCATTTTATTGTGAAAATAAATATCAATCCAATAAATAGATCAATAGTTGACTATGACTCCAACTATACTAAAACCCATTTTTCACAAATTATGATAGTTGTAGAAAACCGGGAGGAGTTTTTTATTCAAAACATTGTTATGACCAAAAAAATATCTCAAATTTTTCCCATGACCTTCTAATCTCTGATTACACAACTTTTGGTGTTGACCTTATACACTTTTTCTCGAATTTCCACTAGTAAAAGTCAAATTTATTCCAAATGGAGAAAGTTGTAGAAAAATGGAAGGAGGTTATTTTTCAACTCATTTTTATGAGTAAAAAATCTCTCATAATATCCATTTGAATTTTTTGGTTTAATTTATGCAAGAATTCACAGCTAGACTTGCAGACTCCAAAGCTAGGCCTACAGACTTCAAAGTAAAAGTTAGATTTATTTAAAATGGTAAAAGATGTAGAAAAAGGAAGGATATTTTTGTTAAAATAATTATTTTCAACAAAAAATCTCTTAGATTATCCATTTTAAGTTTCTAGTTTAATTTATATAGACTCTGAATTGAACATGTTAGACCCCGAAGCAAAGTGGTTAGACTTCGAAGCTATAGTAAAAAAAATATAACTTTTGCATATGAACTCGAATCAAGATGATTTGTTTTTTTAACTTGAATAATTTTTTGAGATACATCTGAATATGAAATCATATATATATATATATATATATATATATATATATATATTATTGATATATTTTTTTTCACTTTTTTCCTAACATATGCTTAAGGAGCAGTGCATAGAACTACTGAACATTTCCAGAGCTAGTGAAGGAACCTCTAGAGCTAATGCAGTTATGAAATAATAATCTCTGGAGATGATATGATAGATTTTGAAGATCCTCCAAGGCTGGTTGTAGCTTGTGCTTAGTGCTCAAAATTTCTTATTCAATAATTATGGCAAAATATGAATTGTATATGCACAAATTGACATCTTTTCCCTATAATCATTAGAAATAGCAAACAAAAAGATGAAAATGAATTCTAAAGAAATAAGCATGATATATGTTCTCTATTTTATCCTAAATAAATCATAAGTTCAAAAATTACATTTAGATTCATTTTATGCAAGGAAAAAGAATGTCAAATATTGTATGAAATGGGCTATTTCTTTGGGATCATCACCGCCAGAGGGTGGCGCTGAGGGAGAGGAGGAGGATAGAGTATATTTTTTGGAGGATACCATAGTGGGCCTATAGGAAGCTAAGGCCACATTTTTGATTGATCGAGACAATATTATAGTTGTTCAAGACACAATTACTAGGGAGAGGGATGGGTTGAGTCAGCATCTTACGATTGTGTAGGGTGAGCTTACCTAGGATCGTGCTGATAGGGAAAAATATCTGTGTGATAGGGAGACTCTATAGAAGGCCTTCGGTGTGACACACCCATTGATACCAGGTTCTGAGATATAAGAAACTAAATCTCATACTAGTGGGCAGATGGGGCCACCTGGTAGTGTGAGTATGGCTAGCTAGTAGGCATTAGGAAAGGAGATCCATTATTATGAGGAAATAGTGAGACGAAGGCTTCCATATGAGGCTTGATATGATGAATTTTTGGTTGGATGATGGTGGGATCCATCAGGTAGTTTTGTGAGCATGGGTCATCCATCAAGAGGTCTAGGTGAGGGACCATCTAGAGGTTTAGATGATGAACAAGGCAGCAACGCCAAAGGAGGCATTCAATTTATAGGGTTATAGTTTACTAGATAGTTTTGTAGACCCATTTTGATGAATTTTTTTGATGTATGAGGATATTTTGAAGCCCTTATTGATGATGTATATATATATATAATTTTTGTGTTATGCTATATTTTGAGTTATGAAATAGTTTCAACATGATGGATGCATGTTTATTATTAGAGATGCAATTGATTATTATCCTTTAAGGGATATGGTTGTGACAAATGATGATCTTATTGATTGATATATGCACTATACAATGGATAAGAATATGACGCTGAGTGTTTACTTCCTTATTATTCTTAAGATAGTGTATGATGGTAAAATTGTTATATGTATGATACTACACATGCGGCCTCATAATTAAGGTTAACATATGACTCACAATAGTTAGTCATACTAGGATCATAGATAGATGTGTGATAGTTGTATCTTTCCTTTTCTAAGATGGGAAAGGCTTGTATGTAGCAAGTAGGGGGGAATGATATTTTCTTGATGGTTTCCAACTTTTTCCCCAATTTTATTATATTTTACACAAGCTGGTCGATGTGAGAATATTATTTATGGGAAATTTTATCAATGTTGGAAGCTTTCCTGGGATGGTTACGGTTTCATTTTTTATACGAGGGATGATCTATGTGGGAAGCTTCTTTACGATATGAGGATTGATCGAGGTGGGAAGTCATTTTTTATAAATTTTGATAGGGTATCCATCCTTCGAGGGAGTGGTATATGATTTTATTGAATTTTTAATTTTATGGTAGCCATCCTTTAAGGGAGTGATCTACAATTTTATTGACTTTTTGATTTCATGGTACCCATCCTTAAAGGGAGTGGTCCACAAATTTATTTGACATAAATTGTTTTTTGATATCCATCCTTCGAAGGATCAGTCTATATTTTGATTTTTGAGCTGAGGGTAACTATGGGTAACCTTTTTAGAAGGTTATAAGTAAACATACAAGCTACAAATATATCCTTGTCATGTTGTTAAAGAGGATAAGATAGGGGATGGTGATAATAATGATTGTGGGGTTCCCTAATCATGAGTAGGGAACTTATCTGTACGGATTATGATATGAGCATAGCCTTGGTGCCCATATTTAAGGTAATGAGTGGTATGATGATGGAAAACCATATAGTTCCAAATTATTATGAGGGAGACATGATGTGTGGAATGATGGATGGAGATCATAGTGTGACTAAGGTCTTATGAGTCAATATTTTAACAATAGAATGACCACAAGTGCAAGGCGTTAAGAGGATCCTTTTCAAGTTTACCATCAAGGGAGGCTAAATGATAAGCCTCAAACCTATATTTATGAGTGATGACATATGGTCTAAGATAGTTAGGAGAAAAATTTTCACATTTACTCTTTTCCATGTTAGTGACATGTTGATTTTATTTGAGAACAAGAACACCAATGTTAAATTCACATTGTCTAAGATGTTTTTTATAGGCTAATTTGATTCGTTCTTGATAGATGTCGATATTATTAAGTACAATTAGATGACATTCATCTAATAATTTTATTTGTGATAGGTACTCTTGATGATATTCTTCTTCTAGGATGATATATTTGAGAGGCACACGTAAGGATGGGATTTGGAATTCGAGAGGAAGGATGGGGTTTGAAATATGATGTGATATGCCCATAATAAAAATGATATGTGAAGATGCCAAATTTTACTAACTTGGTCAACAGTTTTCATGAGGATTTTGTTAAGGACTTTATTGGATGCTTCTTCTTGGCCATTAGCTTGTGGATAATAGGGAGAGGAAAATATAAGATTAATTTTGTAAATATCACACTTTTTTTGTACTTTCTTATTTTTTAATGATTTTCTATTATTTGTAATGATTTTATGTGGTATGTTAAAGTGAAAGATAATGTGGTGATGGATGAAGTCAATTATCATATATGCTCTATTGTAGATAAGGAGAATTGATTCCACCCGTTTTTAAAAATATTCAGTTGTTGTAATGATGGAATTGTGTCATTGTGATGAGCGAGGTTTTATAAGGGAAATAAGGTCAAGCCCCCATCATGACAAAGGCCATAAATCTTGATCAAGTTGAAGATCATGGCTAGGGAAATGTATGAGGTTTGAATGTTGTTGACATTTGACACATTTCTTGACATAATCACAACAGTTTGGGTTAAGTGTGGGACAATAGTATCGAATGCGTAGGATCTATTTAGAAATAACTAAACCATTTAAATTTCCACCACATATGTTGTCATGGACATTTTACATAGCTAGAAGAGAATCCAAAGTTTTAAGACAATAAATGAGGAGGCCGTCAAATCCTCTCTTATAAAAGATACCTCTTAGTGTGACATAGTGAGATGCATGTTGTTAAAAAGACCTCTTTCCATTTCTAGATAGATCTGAAGTTACTTTTCTAGTGAAAAGATAGTCATATGTATGAGTATACGAGGTGTCAAATGAGCTATCTTTTATCTAATTGATGGTTGGTATATCATTATTGGTCTAATATAGCTGATCAAGTTTGTGTGTGATGAAAAAGAGTTTGGAATTTTCTAGTGATAAGGGAATGAGAGAGGTGAGAAAAGACATGGTGTCCACAAAATTACTAGATGAGTGAGGGGTAATTTGAATTTCATAATAATTGAAGAGTTGTAGTAAGTCTTTGACGATGGTTTTTTATTTTTGTAAGATCTCATTTTACATTGATAGATTCCTTTGATTTAATTGATGAAAAATTGTGAATCTCCATAGATGTCAAGGACTTGTAAACCAAGAAAGACATCGGTCTAAAGTCCCATGATGAGACCCTCATGTTCCTCCATGTTGTTAGTGCATTCAAAATTTAGTTTGAAGCATAAGGTACCATAAGGGATAAGATCATATTGTTTTTTTGGGTTTGTTTATTTCAGTACTGGAAAATGTTTTGTAAAATATTGGAAAAACCCAGATCCAAGTTAAGGAGAAATGATGAAATCATCGACTACAACATGTAGCGGGATATCAATGTTTGGTTGCTACTATGGTGGAAAAGATCATAAATAAAATAAATAGTGAGAGTGTTTGGGCCACTAATATTCCTCCAAGATCCCCTCCATCGATGTCCAAATTGAAATCCGAGGTCTTCACAAATATGATTTTTACTTTAATTTACTTTTCATTTTTTATTAATGTTAAAGTCGGTTCATGCCTATGGGGAGTTTATTTTTGAAATATAAATTTAGTATTTTAGATTTTATACTAGGTTGGACATTCATAATTGGTTTTTTAATAGTGTAATTTTAAAGAGTAAACAAAAAATTGTCACGAGTTTTGTCTAGGTGAGAATTAGGTTTTATTGCATCTGAAATAAAAAAATAAAAAATTCTTACATTGTAACGAATGACATTATCAAATTATTCGACATTCATTGAGTCAAGTCAATCATAATGGATAAATTAAGTCATATTGAAAATTTTTATGGAAAGGATTTTCACACATGGCAAGTTTGAATAGAATTGTTATTGATTAACAAGGATCTATGGGATATTGTTGACGAGAAAATAAAAGATACCAACAGATGTAGATGAAGAAACTAAATGGGAGAGAAAAGAATGAAAAGCTGACATCAATTATTGGATTAGGGCTATCAGATGCTTATTTGCATCATATAAACTTGTCTACATCCTCTCACACAATTTGGGAGACACTAAACAAATTGTTTGGTTCATAAGTTGAGAAGCGCAGTGTTATCATTAAAACAAAGGTTTTTTAGTCTCAAGATGGAAGAAGGCGACAACATGGTGGAGCACATTAGTAAGTTTTGATCCATCTCAAATCACTTAGTTGGACTTAAAATTGATGTACGTACTTGATGATGCAAATTTTTTTTTACTTAATAGCATGGCATCTAGTTATTCAAACATGGTTTTTTACATTGAATAAAATTAATCCTGGTTTAGAAGATCTAATTTCTTCTTTGCTAGAGGAAGAAAAAAGAACAAAGAAAATTAAACCAAGAACAAATTTCATCATATGGAAAACACGATAAATCATATGCTCAAAGGATATCTATATCTTCTTTTAATCAAGGATCTGATTCTAAAAGTAAACAAATACGATTCATTTGTAACTATTGCAGATAATTTAGCCACTTAGTAATGAAATGCAAGAAAAGAGCACTAGGATTTGCTAGATGCTAAATTACAAAAAAATGCCATGGCTGTTTGATGACGAAAAAGAGAATGAAGAAGAAGAAAAATATTCTCATTCCGAAAATATAAGTGATGAATACTACCTCTACTAAGTAACTAATTACTAGAGTGCATGGAGGCATAGGAAGGTTGGATGTCAATCAATAACCTCTCGTTATTCATCCGACGATGGGGACGTACTTCTAGTATGGTGACTTATTTTGTCAGCTATGTGATATGGATTTCAATTTTTTAGGTCGCCAGTATGGCGTGTAAAATAAGAGCAGATGTTCATTCCTATTCACTGTGTATATGTGGTTGTTCCTACATAATTACTTGATCGTAATAACATAATGAAGAACATATATCAGCAATGTAAAATGCAACATCGCGATTCTTGAAGAGGTTGAATAGTTATATGTGTTCCTATTCTTACCCAAGTTTTTGGTAAACATTTGTAAAACCATTGAAGGTCATTGTAGAGATGGTTCCTGCTTGAGTTCCCACACTGAGTAGGCTAAATTTTTTTCCCTATAGTGATTGGTTGATAAATAAATGGTTCCTATATGTGTTCCCACACTAATTCGGTTTAAATGTGTGCCCAACAGGGCTTGGTTGATAAGAAGTTGAAATGTTCCTTCTTCTACCTTTAGTTCAAGTTATGTGCTAAGATCTTGAGCGCAGAAGAGGTGGACAGTTGCTACAGAGGAAGTGTGAATGTTTTTTCTACCATGTAAACACTAAGGGGGGAATGTTAGGAATTCTAGCATTTACATGAGTGTTTTTATATTTACCGTTTGGTAAATTAGTTTTACATCGGTATTTGCTATGGTAAATATGTATTTACATGATTAAATTCACTGTGGCAATTAGTAAATCTAATATTACCGAATATGGTTAGTTATTTAATTATATATATTATTACAAAAAAACATAACAATATATTAATATGGGTTTTAATATTGTTTGTATTCCCTATAAAATAGGAAGTTGGTTTTGCTATTTGGATGGCTATATAATAGCCCTCCATACATTGTTAACACAACAAATTAATATGAAGAATATAGTTGTGTTGTGCAAATTGCTCGTTTCTGGAAAATTATTTGAATTTTTTTTTAAGTATGTTGTTGGTTTTGGTCTGGGACTAACACTTTTGGCCAACTATTGTAATGCATTTATGAGATTGTTGAATTATTTTATGAACATGTTTTTTCGAACTTCATCTTATTTGGATTCCAAATTTAAGAGAGTGCACAAGTATAAAAAGATATATAAAATCATGATATTGTATGCAAGTTGAGTGGAAAGTAATGAATATGTGAAGACTTAAATTGTGAAGGGATTGTTCCTACCTAGATAATATGGAGAAGTAGAGAATGAGGTTGACCGTGAAGATAAATTACTTGGTTTTTTAAATATAGTATGGTGTGATAAAATGTGCAAGTGAGGATAGAAAGTGAGATGTTGTGAAGGAGGAGGAAATGTAAAAGGAAGAGTAGTATGTGTGAGAGGATGCATCAAAGAGAAGAAATAGTGAACTAGTGAGGAAATGTTGTGAGAACAACACGTATGCAGCCAATGCGAAACAAGTATGCATCTAGTGCACAAAAAGTATGAAATAAGAATGCAACAATATGCATCACATGTGTAGCATGTATGTAAAGTAGTGAGGAAAATCCAAAGGTATCTAATTGGTAACTATCTATCTGGCCATAAAAGGCCAAAGGACACTAAGCAATGATCTTTTATAATCATTATGGAGTGTTGGCAGTTCTATTGCTTTGGTGTTTTATATTCAAATTCTAGTCCTTGTAATTTTCAGTTCCTAGGAATATGAAGAGTCATGTGATAAGATAAAAAGAAGATGAATTCGAAAAGATAAAAGAACAAAGGAGAGTAAATATGAAGAATATATATGTCATTTAGATGCATGTACAATGTGTAGACTGTACAGTGATAAAAACAAGTGTATATTGGAAGTGAATGCTAACATCTATGTTAAAAGGGTGAAGCTACAGAAGAAGAGAAAATAAATGATTATTTAGAGTAGATATCTGAAAATTGTACAATAGAGTAGAGAAGAAGTGGGGGAATGAAATTATGAATAACAAAGAAGAGCATAAATATAAAGTGATCTAATTTCATTAATTGGACTAATGTCCATGGTGGAAGTATGATATGATGCATTTTTATAAAAATAAATGGAATTTCCTTCATTTAGTTGAATAAGAAACTACAAAAGGTGAAAGATAATATTGTTGAGGTTGATGCCTCACAAAATTTAGGGATTGTTGTCTCCAGTGAGTTGGAGATCAAAATTTTTTGGCTGAGTTGGTGCTTGGATTTGGGGATTGGTATCTTTAGTAGGTTAGTTCCTACAAATAATTATAAAGTATTTAATTTAGGTTAGATTTGGACAGTTGATCCAAGCAATCTTATTTTGTGGTTTTTCCTAAGAGAGGGTTTTCCGCGTAAATTTCTTGTTACTCTACGTTATGTTGTTTTGAATGGTTTTACATATTTTAATTGTGGATGCAAGTTTTAATAACTAAAATTTTATCTTATATTGATTCAACCCCCCTCTTAGTATAAGCATGTGTTTAATAATTGGTATCAGATCAGGTTCCTTCAGAACAATGTAACTGATGGAAGGTTGTTCTAAAAAACACACATGACTAGTCATTAAGTTCAAGAAGGTTTCTCTAGAAATAAGGTTCCATTGTTTGATGGAATAAACTATGAATTATGGAGCATAAGGATGCTAACACATCTAATGTCTCTTAGTTTTGATATTTGGCCAACAATATTAATTGGATATGTAACGCTAAAAACTCCACCAATGGATATAACTAGAAATAAGGCTAGCGAGAATAATGCAAAATCCATGAATGTAATTTTATGTGGGCTATTAGAATCATAATTTTTCAAGGTAATACATTGCACTTTGTTAAAGGACATATGGGATAAAATTCAAACCGTCTATGATGGTGAAAACAAAGTAAAAAATGTAAGGCTCTAGACTCATAGGAGACAGTTTGAAGGATTAAAATTGAAAGATAAAGAAAATGCTACAACATATCTTTTGTGTGCAGATGAGATTGTTAATATCATCAGAGGGCTTGGTGAAATTTTTTTAATAATCCCTATTAGTTCAAAAGGTACTAAAATCTTTACCTTTAATATTTGATGTAAAAGCTTTTGCTATTGAAGAAAGGAAAGTCCTAGACCAATTGCATATGGATGAGTTACATGGAATTATCACATGTTATAAGACAAAGAAAGAATAAGATAATCTATAAAAAAGGGAAGCAACTTCAAAATCTTCAAAGAAAGAGAAAAATAAAGAGTCTAAATCAAGAGTTGAACAACATGAGGAAGATGCCTTGTTTATCATAAAAATTAAAAAGGGATCGAAAAAATACAAAGGTAATCTACCTTTGAAGTGTTTAAATTATGGTAAAATATGACATTTTACTATCAAATGCCCACATAAGAATGATAGTGGTGATGAGGAAAATCATGATGAGAATAAGAAAGAAAGAAAAACTCAAAATAAGAGGAGATTCAAACAAAATGAATATAAGGAAATGTTTGGAAAGAAAAATAAATTCCTCTAATCCAAAAGGGATAGTAACTTAGTTGAGGAAATAGATGAAGGTATATCAGAAAGTGACAAAGAATAACTTCTATTCATGGACATAGAAATAAAAAATTATGCCTCTACAAATAAAGACACTTTGGAAGAATAAGAAGAAGTCGAAGATGAAGAAGAGGTAGATCTTGAAGAAGAACTCATATGTGCCTTGGGTGAGTTAAAATTTCTCAAGAAAAAGAATCTGAAACTTAGTTTACAAATTTAGAAATATGAAGAAGAAAAGTGTGCTATGGAAACAAAAATATATAGAAGAATTATAAAAAATGATTATTAACCTGAAAATCCACATTGAAAAAGAAAAGAAAATAAAGGAAGAGGTGAGAATCCAGTTGAAAACTAAAAAATAAAATAGTGAAAGAATAGAATATGAAATTGTCTCCCTAAGAAAGGAACTTGAGAAAAAAAACTACTAAGTTAAATAGATACCTCAATTTTGAGTAGAGATTTGAAGTCTTAGATGACATTATCAATAGCCATAAGTCACAATTTATCAAAACTGGTCTTGGATATGTAGAAAACCATAAGAAGGTAAAATAATATCTAAAAGAGACACCAAAGGAGAAAATTTAATACAATCTAAAGAGTTATGAAGATGCTCTAAAAGGTCATAATAAAGTTGAAGGCCATAAAAAAAATGAAAATCATGCTCCTAAGAATATCATTACTTTTTCAAAAGATGATTCAGACAAACACAAAATATCATTTGTCCGAGACAACATTACATGACTAGGTTTCAAAACTATTTCTTTAGTTATTGCTTTTCATGTAATCATTTTTGTTGAATAAAGAAGTAGATTGTAGAACTCATACAAGGAATTTTAGTTGGAATAAGAATGAAATTTCTTATGGGTCTTCAAATAGAAATTATAGTGTTAGGATAAAATATTATTATCCTAATTAATTATGCACAATATAATTATTTAATTAATTTTATTAATTAAATAATAATGGTTATAATATAAACCATATTTTGTTATGTATTGTTATATGGTTCATAAACCATATTTGTCTTTCATAGATGTTGTTATATTGTTTTAAACAGTATATTTGTTTTTATTCAATTGTTGCTTCCCGGATGTAATATTGGAAGCTAATGTACTGATTGTTGTATTGTTTACAACATATATTTTGTTTGTATTCCGCTGTACAATACCTATAAGTATTGCAGCTCTTTCCTGTGTAAATGGTTGATTGAGATTAATAAAACTAATCAGGCTTCTGCCCTTATTTCTCAATCTACATTTGGTGCCAAAACGAAAATCTAGACATGTGAAGGAGTGGAAAGAGAGTGTAGAAGAGATAGAGAAGATTGGAGAAGAGTATGCAGCAATAGCGAGCCTGTGCAGCCTCTTGCAACCTCCCAGCCTCATCCCTACCTCCCCACACCCCTTAGTTCATTCTAGGTGTTTGGAACACAATTTTTTTTTGCATTGGTGCTGGGTGTACCAGGTAAAATTTGCTGCAGTGCTTAAAGGTCATACATAGAGGCGTATGCATGTTGGGGAGTTGAGCCACCCTGGTTGACCCATCCACGTGTTGTTAAAAGGTAGATTTGCACTATCCATGAAGTTGTGACCTCCCCACATAGCACCGTGCATTAAAAATAATGGACCCGCACAAGAAAACAAAAAGGTAGATTAAGCAAAAGCATGGCATAAAAAATGGTGGAGTCAGGAATGCGTCAATGGGTAAGCATTTCTATGATGTTTGAGGGTAAAATTAGCAGCATTTTGTGCAGTTGGGTGTGAATATGAAGATTGGTTACTGTAACCAATAACGAGATCAACATCATAGTTTCTAGAAAGCTAAGAAATAGCTTTACATAGCAAATCTTGAATGAGGAATATTTGTCGTAGAAGCTTCAAGGATGTTCTATTTATCCAATCATTATTTATAAGCTTCCAAAGTTCTACCTGTTACTATTTTTATACTACTTACAAGCATTCAAATGATTTTCAAAATGAAACCTTTGAGGAATTTCTAGAGTGTGTCAACTTGCTATGCAATAAAATCGAGCTGTAAATTTCCTAGCACACCAGCCTCATCTCTATCTCCCTTCATGCACAAGCGGCCTACAACAAACATATCAATCACGACCTGCAACGCACAAAACAAAGGACATTTTTAAAAGACGAGCCTCCTTAAGCGAGAACTACACAAAAGAAAAAAAAAAGGAAAAACAACGAACAAATAAACAGTGGAAAACATTCTACTTTCTTTGCATTACAAAAGCGGCTCCAAATACACACAAATCGGTGGCAAACTAAAACATGCGACTGGAAAAAGATATACAAGGCGGCCATAGGAGAATACAAAGGCGTGGAGATTAAAAAACATTTCAAATCCATATTTGGTGCAAAAAGAAACCCTAAGGCGCATTCCTCTCATGTGCAGCCATGTGGATCCTTCATGCAAATCATTTTTTTAAAAAGGTTAGTCGATTTTACCTTTGATTAAGAAAAAGTTTGCTCATTTCCATAACAAGAGCCCTTAGGTGGCCAAGTTGGATAGAGGGAAAGTCTTAGAAGTGGGAGGTGCATGGTTCAAATCCCACCCCCAACTTCTTTTTTCAAATTTGGTGGAATTTTTGGTGGAAACAGCCAAATTTAACAAAAATTTTGAATTTAGTTATAACTAACTAAATTTAGCGGAGAAATCCCTAATTTAGGGTAAAAATTTTTTTTCCTTCCATTCGGCCTGGTTTTTCATTTTGGACATTTTTTGCAGAAGGAGACCCATCTAAAAATTGCGTTTTTAGCTATTTTTTTAAACTTTTAGCATTTTAGGGTTGTATTGGGCTCAGGAGGCCACCAGGGCCCGCGAAACAAATTTTTTTTTTCCTGCCATTCAAATTTTCCATTTTTTTGAATACTGCTATATATTGTACTAATTTGTAGGTTGCTATAGTCAACTGTAAACTTTGTAACTGCTCAGAAAATGGCAAAATTGTAATAAAAAACAATAAAAAAAATTGGTTTTGTAACACTCACGAGATCTTAGATCTCATTCACAGCATTCGAGTATATACAATGCCTCTGGGAAGTGCTTACAGGTAAAGCCATTGTGACTACTACTACACTTAATGCCTAATATAGCTTGCAACAACGTCATCTGGGCATCGTCCCTATAAATCGACGGGGAGGAATAAGGTCACAGTGCACACACTATGAACCATCCCATATGTCTATGAACGATTGCACAACATAAATCCAGACTGAGAAATTATCCAAGTATATAGCGAAGTTACGCGCGTGTATGAGGATATTTCTTTGAGCTGGTGTCAATAATTGCAAAGACCCCATCAGTACTGTCTTAGTACCACGTATTGAATTCTTTCACGTATGTTAATGCCTCTTTCACGTACTGCCGGGTATATAGAAAGGGCAAGCTTCTTCCACGTACTGACGGGTATATCAGAAGGGCACGTATATAGAAAGGTTTAGTATATCAGACTGATAATATATAGATTAGGAGACCTAATACCTGGAGTGATAAGAGCCAAACCCTATTAGTGATCTCTATAAAATGGGCACCAATGCCCCCAAATTTTTTCTTCCAGATTCACAATTTCTCTGAGGAAGCAACTATGCTGCATGGAAGATAAAAATAAAGACATAACTTGAGTTTGAAGAGATCTGGTCTGTTGTGAATGGTACTCTGACCAACAGCCACTGATACAACACAACAATGACAGTTTATGTTTCGCTCGGAATGACTCGTTCCTATAGAAACAGATGAGGTTAGGGTTAGGAGGAATACCTGTAGAATGTCGAGATGGTGTGCGCGTACCGTAGAGAAAGATCAGGCTGATTGCGAAGAACTCCTTTTTGTCTTGGAAGGACTACCTGCAAATAAGAACACAAGACCACAAGATTTGATTAAACAATAAATGAGGAAACTGCCTTGGGCCCAGGAAATATAAAACTTCCTTTCGAAGGTGGTCAGTTCCCCTGCTAATATGAATTAACTGCAAAAGACTTGTAAAGTATCAATTAAATTGTTTTGTTGAACTGGGTAGGGGAAAGGCTAGTTTTCTGGTTTTGATCAGAGGAACCGATGGCGGTTACTGATAGCCGATGCCGGTTACTGATAACCGATACCGGTGGGTTCTAGGATCTTCTTAGTAGCTATGGTGTTTTGTAAGGCTGGTTTATGGATGATATTAGGAAATGGGATGATTAGAAG
This sequence comes from Taxus chinensis, assembly GCA_019776745.2. Taxonomy (NCBI): domain Eukaryota; kingdom Viridiplantae; phylum Streptophyta; class Pinopsida; order Cupressales; family Taxaceae; genus Taxus; species Taxus chinensis. The sequence goes on from CM034147.1 coordinate 968,274,190, forward strand.
CAAAAGAATAACAGTTAGATGCAATGACACGTTGGGTAGTAGATTCAGAGACGGATTTAGGAGGACTGAAATTCACAGAGCATAAGAAATGTTATAACAGAGGACATGCAAGATGTGACTTACTGGTTTTGACAAAGATGCAAGTTGATCTCCTTGGTTGTAAACACTTCTGGTATTTCCACTCGTCTCTGCTCTGTCAAGTGAAGATCTGGACTCTGTTCCTCGCTCGCAATGCTCTCTGTTGATCCAGAAAATCCTTTGACTGATCTCCAAAAATGAAATTCCGATCCATTGTTTTGGTTTGGGGAGCCCATTTACAGGGAACCGATGGCGGTTTCGTAACCGACGGCGGTCGAGTAGGAACCCGGCATCGGTAAGGAAAAAGTAGGCTATTTTTAGTAAAATAGCCCACCTTCCCTGCTTTTCTCCCGAGAGATCAGTTGCGGGCTTGGTCAAGTGGCTAGAAGGTCGGCTTTGGGTGCGAGGAAGGGGTCATTAGTTATGGGTGTAGGTGTGGACCAAGTTATGGGTCTTAATTAGGTTAGTTTTAGGGTTAGGGCTAGGTCATGATGAAGTGGCAAAGTGAGGTGGTAGGTAGGGTGATGTGGATTTATCAATTAGAAGGTAATTAATAAATAATTGTGTAAGGTTTAGGTGATGAGGTTAGATTGCGAGATGAGATGCGGGTCACAAGGGGTCGTAAGACACGAATTTGGTGTCTACATTAGCCCCTTATTGTCGTGTAGCTTGTTTTGTAAAGCTGCACGGACAATAATATGAAGTGGTTACTCCTGTTAAGGGTATAGGTAATCCCCCTCAAATCTATCACAGATTGAGTGAACGGGAAATCAGGGATAGGGTTGATAATGGGTAAATGGGGTAGAGGGGATGGTAAGATGGTGGGGTAGGTTCAAGGAAGCAGACGCATATTGAAATGCCATAGTACGACTAGGGTACATGATTTGACGAGCAAACCAGCAGTGCAGAGGCAAAGGTCGATAGTTTATCCAAACAAGGGTGATATAATCCTGGTATCCAAGGCATAGGAAGTAGCCCCAGGGTATATAACAGGTAAGGTACAGGAACGTTTAGGCATGTTCGGTAGTACCAAAAGGTTGGTTTGGTTGAGATAAACGTCACGGTCTAGGTCTGGGCAAAGTTGGTCGACAGATCAAGTCAAGGACCCTAATCATGCTAAAACACGAACAGGTGAGCTCGATTGAACAAAAAACTACCGGATGGGTGGATAAAAGTGTATGGTGTTGATTTTGGGTAAGGGATGGAAGTGGTGCGGCCGTGGGTCGGGCCAAGTTGTTGGGTTGCGGCCTTGGGTCGGGCCAGAAGGGTAAAGGGAGGCCTTGGGTCGGGCCAAATAGTGAGGGCGAGGCCTTGGGTCGGGCCAATTGGTAGGTTGAGGCCTTGGGTCGGGCCAAATTGGTAGGGCGAGGCCTTAGGTCGGGCCAAATGGTAGGGCGAGGCCTTGGGTCGGGCCGAATAGGTAGGTTGGGCCTTAGGTGGGCGAATAGGTACCAATGAGGCCTTGGGTACGGGCCAAATTGTAGGCGAGGCCTGGGTCGGGCCAAATGGCGTAGGGCGAGGCCTTAGGTCGGGCCGAATAGGTAGGTTGAGGCCTTGGGTCGGGCCAAATTGGAAGGCCTTGGGTCGGGCCAAATGGGTAGGGCGAGTCGGGCCGAATAGGTAGGTTGAGGCCTTAGGTCGGGCCGAATAGGTAGTTGAGGCCTTAGGTCAGGTCGGATAGGTAGGTTGAGGCCTTAGGTCGGGCCGAATAGGTAGGTTGAGGCCGTAGTCTAAATAAAGCTGAATATGTATGTTGATTTGAGTTACGATAAAAATAAGAATGTTCGTGTTTTGATTTTCGGTGTTTTGAAAAAAGGATAAAGAGGAATGTGATTAAATAGAAATACACAGAAATATTTATATATACCACACATGATAGATTATGGTAGGGGATGGTCGAGCTAACCTTGGGAGACCCCATGTCTCCGAAGTGTTGCCTACATAGCCCATTGCACAAAGCAAGGAGGGGCCTCAGACCGATGTAGTTCTCCCTTAGGACCAGGGAGAGGCGAATTCAGGCAATGTGGTACGGATTAGGCAATTGGTTGGTTGGTAAAAATATTGATATTAAGATTGGTAAAGGTAAGGTTGATGGTGTTGGTAATGAATTGGTGATGTTGTAAAAGGTATAAGGGAAGTGAAAGTTAGCCTACCCAAGTAGAAGGGAACCATGTCCTGATTAAGGTCAACACACAATCCTAGATGCGAGGCAAAGCAGAAAGAGTGCTCCGTAGGTGAAAAGAGCTAAACAAACCACACAACGTAGAACGAGCTTGGAGCCCTAGGTACCGTGCATAGACGAGAAGTCAATAGGTGAAAAGAGTTGTGTGATCACAATATATCGAGCGTACATTACGTCCCTTGAGTTGAAACAAATGGTGAGGTGAGGTGGATGGTATAGCTGAGGTGCAGAGAACTTATTACAAAGTGAGTGTTCTGACGAAAGAGAACCTACCCTAAATAGACAAGTCCATGACTCAAAAGTCCTTTTGAATGAGGCTTTTATTTTATTGAATGTAGACTGATCGATGCGGGAAGTCTACAAGGGATATTGATTGTATTATTCTTGAGGTCTTCACGAAGCTGATCGATGCGAGAAGCTTCTGCTAGAGGCTGACTGTGTATAGCTGTCCTTCGAGGGAGCAGTCTATTTATAGTAGCAGATATGATTTAAATGCATAGCTGTCCTTCGAGGGAGCAGTCTATATATATAATAGCATCAATAGTTTTTGGCATATAGCTGTCCTTCGAGGGAGCAGTCTATAGATAACTAGATGTCCTTGTGACGTGAAGCATCTAGGTTTGTAGGAAGTTTGACTCAAGAAAATCCCATAAGAATACGGCTTATTTTAATACATTGAAGTCATGGACTAGACTAAAAAGGGGAAGGCATCGTTAAGGGGAGGTGAGAGGTGAGCTTGATTTTATTTCGAGATGTAGGAAACAAGTGCATGTGGTGGTATGGGAGCTCAAGGGACGAGCAGTAGGCGGATAAGAAGTGATATAACACTAATTTCAACAATAGAATGGTCGAAGATGCAAGGCATTAAGGGGTTCAGGCTCAGGTTTACCATTAAGCGAAGCTAAACGATAAGTACCAGATCCATAGGTGTGAGTGATTATATAAGGCCCAATCCAATTGGGAGCAAATTTTCCACGTTTGCTCTTTTCTAGTTTGGTGACATGTTGATTCTCTTTGAGGACAAGATCACCAACCTTAAAAGTATGCTCATGAAGTCGCTTATCATAAGCACGTTTGATGCGTTTTTGATAGATTTGAAGGTGATCAAGAGCTGTAAGACGACGTTCGTCAAGAAGCTCCAATTGGGCTAACCGCTCTTGACGGAAATCATCGTTGGTGAGAATATCCTGAAGAGATATTCTAAGGGAGGGTATTTGTATTTCGAGAGGCAAAACAGCCTCGGTACCGTATACCAAAGAAAAAGGTGTGGCATTAGTAGAGGTACGAATGCTAGTACGATAAGCCCAAAGGGCAAAGGGAATGTGATCGTGCCAATTTTTTCCGGAGTCATTGACAACTTTCATGAGGATTTTGGTTAGGGTTTTATTAGAAGATTCAGCCTGACCATTGGCCTGTGGATAGTAAGGTGATGAGAAACTAAGTTTGATACCAAAGTTGTCACAAAGGTCTTGTAACAACTTGTTTTTAAAAGATTTACCATTATCTGTTATTAGGCGATGAGGAATACCAAAACGACAGATAATGTGATGGTTAATGAATTCGACAATTTTTTCTTTTTTGATTGAAATGAGTGGAATAGCCTCCACCCATTTTGTGTAATATTCGGTCGCTGTGATTATCCAACGGTGACGTTGTGAAGAGGTCGGGTGAATCTCACCAATAAGGTCTAAACCCCATTGTGAGAAGGGCCAAAGATCTCGAGCGACCTGGAGCGGGTGGCTAGGAGTATGTTGAAGGTTGGCATGTTGCTGACACATAACACAACGCTTAACATATTCGTAGCAGTCGTTATTGAGAGTAGGCCAATAATAACCAAGGCGAAGGATTCGTTTGGCCACGGCAAGGCCGCTAAAATGTCCACCACAAATACCGTCATGGACCTGTTGGATGGTATGAGTGGCCTCCGCGCCAGTTAGACAGTGAAGGAGGATGCCATCAAAGCCACGTTTATAGAGGAGTCCCCCCATGACAACATAACGCGAAACACTTTTAAGAAAAGCACGTTTGCCGTTACTAGTAAGGTCAGGTGGGAGGACAGAGATTGTAAGGTAGTCGTGAAATTGGTGGTACCAGGTATCCTGCGAACTAGTAGACACAGTATTTATCGTACAAACTACCGGGGTTGAATAGGATGGGACAAAAAGTTGTTGGACCACGACGAATAATTCAGAGTCAGTTGGTGCGGTGGGAATTTGCGAGGCTAAGCAAGCCATAGTGTCCGCAAATTTGTTAGTGGAGCGTGGAATGGTTTGTATAGAATAGTGAGTAAATAAGGCTAGAAGTGAATCCACGTAGTGTTTGTATTTTTGAAGTTCCTCATTTTTGCATTGGTAGACGCCCATAACTTGATTGACTACCAATTGAGAGTCACCAAAAATGTTGATAGATTTGATGCCTAAGTGTAACGCAACTTGGAGACCCAGAACAAGGGCCTCGTATTCCGCTGTATTATTAGTGCAAGGGAAATCAAGTCGGAATGAAAGAGGCATAGGTTCAGCGTCGAGAGGAATGAGAACAACACCAGCTCCTCCGCCACGCTGGCATTTAGATCCATCGAAGAAGAGGGTCATTTGATACAACTCTTCCTGGAGTGAAAGAGTGGCGATGAGTTCGTCGGGGAAGGTAAAATTGGTAAATTGTTCCCCAGGTAAAGGGGCCTCCGCAAGTTGGTCTGCAAGAGTTTGTCCTTTGATTGACTTCTGTTGTACGAATTCAAGGTCAAGGTCAGCGAGGAGCATAAGCCATCGAGCGATACGTTGGTTTAGATGCGGTTTGGCGTACATATAATGAATGGGGTCTGTGTTGGTGATGACAAAAGTTTTGTGATTCAGGAGGTAATGTCGGAGTTTGGTGGCTACAAATGATAGGGCAAGGCACAATTTTTCTACATGTGTATACCTAGTCTCATAATCCACGAGGGTACGACTTATATAATAAACGGCCTGTTCTCGTCGTGCCGAATCCCGATGTGCGAGCATAGCACCTATAGCATGGTCAGTGGCGGAAAGATAAAGGTAGAAAGGGCGGTCGTCCTGGGGTGGGATAAGCACGGGTGGCTGCAAGAGATAGGATTTGAGAGCTTCGAAGGCTTGGTGACACTCCTCACTCCATTGAAAGGCAATGTCCTTTTTAAGAAGGTGATGAAAAGGTTGACACCGATCCGAGAGTTGGGAGATGAAACGTCGGATAGATTGGAGCTTACCTTGTAAACTACGCAATTGTTTGAGATTTTTGGGTGGGGGCATTTCTAGGATAGCTTTGACTTTAGATGGATCGACCTCAATGCCACGCAAAGAGACGATAAAGCCAAGAAGTTTTTCCCGAAAGAACACCAAAGACACATTTCTTTGGTTGAAGGCGGACAGAATATTGTAACAGGCGATCAAAAATAATGGTTAAAACATCGAGATGTTCACTACGATGTTTAGACTTGCCGAGAAGATCGTCGACATAATCTTCAAGGATAGTGTGCATAATGTCATGAAAAATGTAGGTCATAGCCCGCTGATAGGTAGCACCAGCATTCTTAAGGCCAAATGGCATGACACGATAACAGAAGGTTCCCCAAGGAGTTATGAAGGCAGTTTTGTGTTGATCGGTAGGGGCAACCAAAATTTGGTTGTATCCTGAAAAGCCATCCATGAGAGAGAGCATCTCATGACCTGCAGTTAGATCAACAAGTTGGTCAATGCTAGGTAAGGGGAAGTCATCCTTAGGGCAAGTGAGGTTAAGATCCCAGAAATCTGTGCATATCCAAAGTCCCCCTGTCGCTTTAGTGACAGGTACGATGTTAGAAATCCATTGAGGATAGTCAATAGGCAAGATGAAGGAAACAGAAAGGAGTCGTTGGAGCTCCTCTTTGACCAAGAGAGCAATGCGTGGATGCATTTTTCTCAATTTCTGTTTGACTGGTTTGGAATCGGGGTTTAGGGTGATGTTATGGACGGCAATGGTAGGATCAATTCCTGGCATGTCAGCGTAAGACCATGCGAAAGCTTGGTTGCGAGCACGGAGAAAGGTAGTAAAGGCGGCTTGTTCTGATGTGTTAAGGGATTGTCCAATCTTCACAATGTGAGGATCCTCCTCCGTGTGGATGTTGATTTCTATAGTAGATTCGTTCAGCATGGTTTGGGTTTCAGATGGTAAGGCTCGTTGAATATAAGAATCATCCGCGCCAAGGTAAGTGAGGATGGAGTCGTCATCCTGGCATTCAACAACATTAATCAAAGGTGAATCCTCTTCGATCATGTCTGGATACAGAAGGGGAAGAGAAGATGGGTCCTCATTATCGCGTTGATAAGTGAGAGGACCTATGAAGATAGCATTTATGAAAAAAAAAAGTTAGGAGGGATGGATTCAGGGTCTATAGATTCTGTGGGTGATGATGGCAAAGTGGGTGATGATGGTTTGGTAGGGGCGACGTCTTCTTCTTCCAGGATACAGCTGACAGGAGGTGTCTCCTGTGTAGGTGTTTCGGGAAAACCGAGACCACTGCGATCATTATGTTTACGGGTAGTCACGGGAATGAGTGTATGTCGGCCTTCGTTCGTAAAGGCCAAAACCAAAGCCTTTCCACGCACAGCGAGTCAAGAAGGTGAGGGCGAAACGACGATTTGTCAAGTATTGAAAATCGGATTGGAAGGGAACCACACCAAGAGGAGGTTCAGGGGTAATGGAGGATGCGTCAACACCCCCATACGTTAGGTTAGTGCGGCAATGGGGTGGTCCGTAAGAGATTACCTCCCCCACGCGGACGGTCGTAGGTGGGATGTGCATGTAATTGTCCGTACTCCTGCGGGGTAGGGAAAGAACTAACGTTATATAGGCGGTACTCCCCCAGCGTAAGGCGCTGAAAAACATCTACTAAGGGGTCAGAGGTTGGAATGTTAGCTGCGGGAAGGGAAGTGGTTTTTGCGATGGTGGTTTCATCAGTTGAAGGCGTAGGCGCGGTTGAGGTGGATGGTTGAGGTACATTTGAAGAGGATGGTTGGGTTGAATGTATGGGTGTCTTGATTGGTATAAGCACATCGTTAGGGCGGTATAACATATTGCAGGTTTTAAAGGGGGGAGGGTCAGCTTTTACGGTGTAGGACTTCCCCTCGTACTCAAATTTTATGCATCTATGTAATGTTGAGGGAATGCATCCCATGGCTCGGATCCAAGGACGACCCAGCAATATATTATATTGGAACTCTCCCTCCAAGACATAGAAGAGTTTGGGTAAAGTACGTGGTCCTACCCGAATGTTGAGGATCACGGTGCCTAAGGTAGAAGTAATAGCGTCATTGAATGACCGCAACATGATGGGGTTGGCACACATGCAACTAGAAGGGATATTCATTTGTTGGAAGGCTTTTGAAGAGATGATGTTTAGGCTAGCACCCCCGTCAATCATAACACGACATACCCGAATGTCCCGAATGTAAGCTGAGATGAAAAGAGCAGGGCCAGGATCTTCTATACCAAAGTCAACAATTTCGTCTTCAGAGAAACTGACTGTAGCAGCTTGTTGTACAGAGACAGAAGTGGTTGGGGGCAGTGGGTTGTTTGGTGAGAGAAGCAACAGTGATTGGGTGTTAGAATGGAGGCAACAGGCAGGGTTTCATTAGGTAAAACCTCTATCCCTTGAAGGATCTCAACGAAGAGCTTGTCGATGAGATTCAGAAGTCTGAATGAGATCATACAGTGTCATTTTTACGGGCGATTGGTGAAGCTGTTTAATCATATTTCGGTGGGCAATGCCATTAGAGATGGGATAGGCGGGGTCCGCGAATGACCACTTTAGGTGGTGGTGCAATCGGGATGTTTGACAGAGAAAGAGATGCCACAGGTGTGTGTTTTCTTTTTGCTTTCCCATTGTTTTTCTGCCCTCGAGTAGCGACACTAATCATATTAATCTCGTAGACTTGAGATAAGGAAGATGGTTGGGATAACTCATGGTCTTCAAAAGGTGGGGTTGTAATAATGATAGATCTTGGTAAGGCGGGGGGGGACAGATGGTATAGGAGAGGGAATGGAAACTAAAGGTCTCTCCCTTCGTAAGTTGTCTTTCTTAATCTTTCTATCTGGGAGAGGTGACTGACGAAGGACGGTTTTTAGAGCTTTGCATCCCTCCACATCATGTCCTAGTGTGCGGTGATAAGAGCAGATTTTAGACTCATCGTAACCCATAGGTCGGGGTTTAGACGGGTCATAAGGTCTAAGTGGAGGTAGGGAAATGGTCGCATTCTCCACCAACATAGCAAGGATTTTGGCGTAAGATCCTTTGAGTGGGTCAAAATCGGAAGAGGATGAGGGTATTGGTTGTGCGGGTTTTGGTAATGTCTGGGCGTGGTTGGTTCGCACGGGTGGTGGTTTAGCCGAGGGGTGTTGATACGTGGTTTTTCACTAAACGTGATTTCTTTGGCGCAAAAGCTATGTTGGATGATGAGGCCGCAGATGATGTGGTATCAGAAAACAACCACGGGGAAATAGGAGTGACCGAAAACAAATATTTTGATGATGGAATTTATTTAGGGTTGATAGGTGGACAGGATACGCGGAGTGACGGTGTTGCTATACCCTGGAATTTATGTATGTGGTGCGGAAGGCGTAGGTTGTTTTGAATAAAACGCAGGAGGTGTGATATATTGATGTGAGGTAGAGGGATGGGGTCCCAATATGGAAGGTAGGTATGACGATGATGGTTTTTGATTGTGATAGGGGCACGGATTGAGTTTGTCTCCTAGGTGGCAGGATGGATTTATTTTTAGATAGATCGAGTCGCTTAGGCGGGTGCGTTAGAATGGGCATTGGTGAGGTCCCAAGCGTAGGGGAAGATCTGGTTAAGTTGATAGAAGTGGACGGGGCATTTGGTAGAGGTGAGGGGGGTGAAGGTGAGAACAGGGGCATTTTAAGCTTCTGTAAACACTTCGGGTATATGGTGGAGACATCAGGATCAGTCATTTGCATTTGAGTAGAAAAAGGGGTACTCAAACGTTCCCATAGGGCCTGTCTATCTTCTGTGGAATGACAGTCCTCACGTGTGAATATGAACTTTTGTACGGAAGAACGACGGGTTGTGATTCCAGTCCACTGTGGGTGTGACACAGGAGGTAGATGAGGCACTGTATCAATAGATGTTAAGAGGTCAACCGGTCGTTGAAAAGATTTAGGGCGATGAGGGACTAATAGGTAGGAGGGCGTGTTTAAGGGGATCTGTCATGTTTAAAGAATGTGGTGATGTCAGTGTAAGAGATTTCTCGTCTAAGGATGTCAAAAGGAGTGGCGAGCCTTCCTCTTGTGCAGCAAGAGCGGTAGAAGGGGACGTTTGGGAAATAGATAAATTAGATAACAACCGCTCACAGTCTTGTAGGGATGTGGTGTAAGAAGACTCATCGATGAGAAGAGATGTCCGGGCAGTTAACTCTTTTATGGGTAAAGGAATGATTTCACTTTGGCTTGATGGTGGTGAAGGAGGTTCAGACTCCTGTGTTGGTGGAGAGGCTTGATTCAAAAAAATTTCAATAGAGGCTTTTGGCTGAGAATCGAAGACTGCATGGATCTCATGAACACTCTCCTCGGCTAAGATATCTTGGTTTACGTTACTGTTGGACGAGTGATTCGGGAATGGCTCGTTGAAAATTTTCAGATTTCGGTTAGTAGGGGCGTTAGGATTATCGAGGGCTATATCCCCCGCATCAACCATTTCCTGCACTATGTTTTTCAACATCTTGCAGTTTTCATGACTATGTCCTTTTACACGGTGAAAGTTACAAAAGTCATTTTCTTTGTACTAGGAAGGTATTGCACGGGTGGAGTCAAACCCAGAGTGAGGTTTAACAGGGGGCAAGGTGATAGCCCCAGCTTCGAGCAATTTCTCTAGGATGACGCCATAAGTTTCTCCCAAGGGAGTGTAATTGATGGGCTCGGCTTTGTACTTATAGGTGGTTTTCGGCGGAGTATTGGACGGTGTTTGAGATTTGACCATTACCGCGTGGACAGCTCCTTTTGATTTAGAAGAAGTGGACGCGTGAGGAGTGGTGGTGTTTGGCTTGTTGGTAGAATTAGGAGTTTGGAAATTGGGGTTTTTGTTACGCAACCGTAATTTCTCCTCTTCTAAGGCTCGAATTTCTAATTTTCGGGCCATAGTAAAGGCCTCGTCGAATGTATGGAAAGTTTGAATTTGGAGGGTGGGGGAGATGTGCTTAGCGCAGGCCCGCATAAACAGTTCGATAAGTTCGGTTTGAGGTAAGGCATACGTAAGTTGGTTGATAAGGCCCCGCTATCGTCCAAAGAAATCTGCGATAGATTCGTCTTCGAATTGTCGGATGGCATAAAGGTCGGTGATAGATACTTTCTTGGCAATGTTAATGGAGAAATGATCCAAGAAAGATTGGGCTAGTTGGTTAAAAGAGAAGATCGAGTGCTGGGTTAAAGCACTGTACCACTCCAAGGCGGGTCCTGATAAGGACATGGGGAAGGTGCGGAGTAACAAGGCATCATCATGGGTAATCAAATAACAAGCATGTCTAAATGATCGCAAGTGTTGTTGAGGATCCTCTTTACTATTAAAACGAGTAAATTTCGGCAACTCCCATTGAGGAGGATATGAATGAAGGGGGACAGAAGGGTGAATGGGCTCCCGACAAACTTGCTCGTATGTCAAGGTGCTACGACTTCCCGAAACAGAAGCCTCCAGGTTTTGCATTTTGTCCATCATTTGTTTGATGAAATCTGTGGTTGGATGAGATGATGGTGCGGTTGTGGTAAACGGAGGCAAGTTGGACCAAGGGCTTCCGCTGGACAATGGTGGGGCTAAGTGTTGATAAGGTATGGAGGATGAGTATGTTGGAGCAACAGAATAGGGATGTCCCATATAGGATGTTGAGGTCACTAGATACGTGTATGGGAGTGAGAAGGTAGGCGGAGCTTGAGAAGGAAAGCTCGTGTGGATAGGTGGCAGAGAGCAAGTCATGAACGGAGCAGTCTGCAAGAAAGATGAGGTAGGGGCATTCGGTGGTAGTGATATGTGGGGTCCAAGATTAACCAAAGGAAAGCTAATTGGGGTCGTATGAACCTCTGAAGCCGTCGGATTGGGAGACGGGGCTAGAGATGCAGGAAGTAAGGCGGTGTTATCAGGAGGAGTGGGAGCTAAATGAGAAGCTATACTAATAGGCATGCCAACAAGGAGCTGACCATCAGGCGTATGGTCAGGGGCATGAGACAAATAGTATTGTACAGTGCTGGGATTACCATCCAAAAATTTGGCAAAGTCCTTGTCTCCTACAGGAATTTGGGGGATCTCACTGGTGTCCGTAGGGTTCCCTATAGAATGTGAAGGGGGTGATTCAGGCAAAGACACAGAGCAGGCATGTGAAACCATGGCGGTGGCTTGCTTCCGAGTGATGACAACCATGGACAAGAACACACAGGAAAGTTTCAATCTATCAAGAACAAAAACAACCTCAGAATGATGAATTTGGCAGGTTACTGGTTTGTCAGGGGCTGATGAAGACAGTAACTGATATCGGTTTAATAACCGGTGTTGGTCACAGAGCAGACGACGTCGGTCCGTTAACCGATGCCGGTGTCAAAAGTCTAGGATAAGAAGATATAAAAGGCTGCTAATTTGATTTTTAGCAACGTTGAGTATATTTGTCAACTTATTGATCACAGAAGACAAAGTATGATAGAGAAAACAGAATTTGAAAACAAGCAAGATGCACACGCAAATCTAGAGACTAACCCTAGGGTTAATTTTAGTTATCGTGGGCTTATGCCTTTAGACGTAAGATGATGTCAGATCCTAAACAACAAGACCTAGGGGAAAAGTCAAGTTTTTTTTGGCTTATAAGGTTACCTCAATCGGGCAGAGGAATACCGCGGAAAATGGGGGGATGTTTGAGCTGTTGTGTTAATTGTGAAGTGATTCGGTATGTGTTGTGTAGTGAAACTAGGGTTAATTTCCTGTCAATACCGTGGATATCACCCCCACGTGTACGACCTGTTACTTAATCTATGTTCACTAGAATTGAAGAACAACAAGCAGGAATGCAATGCATGTGTTTTAAACCCAAATCGAAAATTATGTTCGATGAAGCAAGAGAGATGACTTTCACTAATGCGAAACTAGGAAAGCAAGACAAATTCTTTACGAAGTATATAACAAAAGCAGCAACAACAAGTATGCTTCCTAAAATGAAAATAAGCAAGAGAAAGAAACCCAAAATGGGTCCCACCGTGCGTGCCAAAATGTTTCGCTTGGAATGACTCGTTCCTATAGAAACAGATGAGGTTAGGGTTAGGAGGAATACCTGTAGAATGTCGAGATGGTGTGCGCGTACCATAGAGAAAGATCAGGCTGATTGCGAAGAACTTCTTTTTGTCTTGGAAGGACTACCTGCAAATAAGAACACAAGACCACAAGATTCGATTAAACAATAAATGAGGAAACTGCCTTGGGCCCAGGAAATATAAAACTTCCTTTCGAAGGTGGTCAGTTTCCCTGCTAATATGAATTAATGCAAAAGACTGTAAAGTATCAATTAAATTGTTTTGTTGAACTGGGTAGGGGAAAGGCTGGTTTTCTGGTTTTGATTAGAGGAATCGATGGCGGTTACTGATAGCCGATGCCGGTTACTGATAACTGATACCGGTGGGTTCTAGGATCTTCTAACTAGCTATGGTGTTTTGTAAGGCTGGTTTATGGATGATATTAGGAAATGGGATGATTAGAAGCAAAAGAATAATAGTTAGATGCAATGACACGTTGGGTAGTAGATTCAGAGACGGATTTAGGAGGACTGAAATTCACAGAGCATAAGAAATGTTATAACAGAGGACATGCAAGATGTGACTTATTGGTTTTGACAAAGATGCAAGTTGATCTCCTTGGTTGTAAACACTTCTGGTATTTCCACTCGTCTCTGCTCTGTCAAGTGAAGATCTGGACTCTGTTCCTCACTCGCAATGCTCTCTGTTGATCCAGAAATCCTTTGACTGATCTCCAAAAATGAAATTCCGATCCCTTGTTTTGGTTTGGGGAGCCCATTTACAGGGAACCGATGGCGGTTGCGTAACCGACGGCGGTCGAGTAGGAACCGGCATCGGTAAGGAAAAAGTAGGCTATTTTTAGTAAAATAGCCCACCTTCCCTGCTTTTCTCCCGAGAGATCAGTTGCGGGCTTGGTCAAGTGACTAGAAGGTCAGTTTTTGGTGCGAGAAAGGGGTCATTAGTTATGGGTGTAGGTGTGGACCAAGTTATGGGTCTTAATTAGGTTAGTTTTAGGGTTAGGGCTAGGTCATGATGAAGTGGCAAAGTGAGGTGGTAGGTAGGGTGATGTGGATTTATCAATTAGAAGGCAATTAATAAATAATTGTGTAAGGTTTAGGTGATGAGGTTAGGTTGCGAAATGGGATGCGGGTCACAAGGGGTCGTAAGACACGAATTTGGTGTCTATAGTTTGATAAAGTAGATCAGAAGGCCAAACTCATCATCTTGTTTGGAGTGTCCGATGATGTGCAACCCCACATTTGAGATGCCAAAACATCAAAAGAAGCATGGGATAAATTGAGCACAATATACAAGGCCAAGAATAATAATGTCATACTAAATTTGTAGAGTTAGTTACATACACCGAAGTTCAAGCAGAATGAGAAAATAGAAGCTTTCTTAAGGAGAGTTGCAGAATTGAGGGCTTCACTTTTAGCCCTACGGGAACTATTCACAGATGATGCTCTCATTCCCATTGTTCTGAGAGCACTCCCCTCATCTTACCGCATTTTTGTCACAACACTAAACATGACAGATATGACAGTTGGTTTTGGAAAACTGGTAAACCTACTGCAACAAGAGGAAGCGATGCACAATAAGGATGATGAAGAGGAGAAGGCATTGTCTTCACATCAAAAATGGAAAGGAAAAGGTAAAGGAAAACCTAATTCCTATAAGAATTCCCAACATCAGAATTAGTATCATGGGGACAATCAACAGAAGAAGCAATGTCCAATTTGCAAAAGAGGACATGACCTAAAATATTGTTGGTATAACACTTAGAAGAAAGGTTCATCAAGCAACTCTAGACCACAACAACAAAAATCTTACAAGGGACATTCTAACGACTATCACGGGTAAAAAAAGGGGAACCGAAAAAGAAGACCCCACCAGTAAGGTAATACTGCTGAGCAACAAGAATAGTCAGACAATGAAGACTTCTTGTTCACTGCTCGATCAAGTGAACCATCCACGCCATCTAGTGATGTCTGGTATGTTGATTCGGGAGCCACTCGACACATGACCGGCCACAGAGACTGGTTCATTTCAATGAGGGACACACCATTGAAAAATAATGTTTCATTGGGAGATGATTCTTCATATACAGTTTAGGAGATTGAGAACATTTCTCTACCCCTTGGTTCACGCAAATGCAGACTATCAGATGTCATATATGTCCCTGGGTTGACAAAGAATCTCCTTTCAGTTAGTCAACTCCTTGACCAAAACCTAAAAATTGACTTTGATAGTCAATCCAGCAAGAAAATATGTTTGATTCGAGATAAATCAAGAGGCTCGAAAATAATTTCAAAAGCCTCCAATGTGGGATGCATGTTCCAACTTAATTTTGTTCACAAAGATGATCAAGCACTTGTGGCTAAAAAATCCACCTCAACACAGTTTTGGCATCGAAGATTTGGTTATGTAAGTTTCAAATATCTCGAAACACTTTACCGGTGTAATATGGTACATGGGCTACCATCTCTTCAGAAGGATACAGACAAGTGTCCTCACTGCCTAGCAGGAAAACAACACAGAGCTTCATTCCAGAAGAGTGCATTTCGAGCTCATGGTAAACTTGACCTGGTTTATACCAATATTTGTGGTCCGATGCAGCCAAGTCATTATGGGTTCCAATACTTAATGCTTTGTGTTGACGAATATTCAAGGAAAATGTGGATTTTCTGTCTTCGTAAGAAAAGTGAAGCATTTGAAACCTTCAAAAAGTTCAAATTAGCAGTTGAGAAAGAAACTGGTTGTCACATCAAAACTCTTCACTCAGATTGAGGGGGGGAATTCACCAGTGATTAGTTGAGAGACTACTTACAAATTCATGGGATTCATCGACAAACGCCTCCTCCACACACACCGCAGCAAAATGGTGTTATTGAGAGAAGAAATTGTACTATCATGGAAATGGTGCAATGCATGATCGATGATTCCAAACTTGCAAGGACATTTTGGGCAGAAGTAGTAAAGACAGTAGTGTATTTGTTAAATAGAGCACCCACAACTGCTCTTGATGGAATTACACCACAAGAATCATGGTAAAAAAGGAAACCATCCATTATACACCTCAGAGTATTCAAGTGCAAAGCAAGCATGCACATACCCAAAAAAAACATAAATAAATTGGACATGAAGTCACAAAAACTCATCTTCATTGGGTACAGTGAAGAGAATCTTGGGTATAGATTGATGGATCCTAAGACTAGAAAAGTATACACCAACAGAGATGTTGAGTTTTTCGATAAGAAGGAAGAAGAGACTCCTCCTCTGGACTCACACGATGTAGATTTTTAACCTATTGCAAAAATTGAATCTGATGTTCCCTCAGAAGATGAAAGTGATGATGGGGATGATGGTGTTGATCAGATAGAACCATGACCAATGGAAACAGTTCAGAGTATGCCTAAATGGTGTACAATTACATTACGAGATGCAAGATTGGATGCTCCATCAGATACATCCACCCCTGGACCACGAACTCACAGTAAAACAAGAGAAGAAGTAAAATCTGCTTTGATGAATAGAGTTATTGAATCAGATGAGCCCTCTATAGTCCAAGAAGCCCTACAGTCAAAAGCTTGGAAAGGTGCCATGGATTTTGAATATCAATTAGTGATGAAGAATAACACTTGACAGCTTTTCGATCTTCCACCAGGGAAGAAACCCATTGGATGCAGATGCATATTCAAAACTAAGTACAAAGCAGATGGGACGGTGGACAAGTACAAAGCAAGACTTGTAGCAAAGGGGTACACATAAAAAGAAGGAATTGACTATGAGGAGACATTTGCTCCCATAGCTAAGATCAAAAAAATTAGGATGATCTTTGCTCTAGCTGCTCAGTTTGGATGGAAAGTTCACCAAATGGACGTAAAAAGTGCCTTCCTAAATGGATATTTACAAGAAGAAGTCTACATGACTCAACCTGAGGGATATGTAGTACCTGGTCAAGAAGCAAAGGTATGCAGACTCGGGAAATATCTATATGGCCTCAAACAGGCACCCTGGGCATGGTACATCAAGATTGATGAGCATCTCGTACAACATGGATTTGTTAGAAATCCATACAATCCCAATCTCTACCTCAAAAAGCAAGGGGGGGAGATGGTGATTGTTTTTGTCTATGTCAATGATCTAGTCATCACTGGAAGTTTAGTGAGGATGATCGATGCAACAAAGAAAGATCTTAATCTATCATTTGACATGACCGATCTCGGGCTGATGCACTATTGTCTTGGATTGGAAGTGTGGAAGAAAGAGAATCATATTTTTGTTTCTCAGATGAAATATACCAAGACTACGCTAGAGAAGTTTAGGATGATGGATTTCATACCAATTACTACACCCATGGAGAACAAATTTCAGTTATCTTGTTCAGATCCATCTCCTGAGGTAAGTGCCACTCTCTATCGGTAGCTGATCGGGTGTCTCATTTACCTGACCTACACTAGACTAGATATCAGCTTTGCAATGAGCTATCTATCTAGGTTCATGCAGGAACCCAAAATTTTTCATTGGAAAGAAGCAAAGCACATTTTGATATATCTCAAAGGATCAATGGATCTTGGTCTAGAATATAAGAAGAACGAAAACTTATTCTTGACTGGATATTCAGATTCATATCATGCAGGTAACATTGATGATAGAAAATCCACTTCTGGATTTGTATTCTTTATGGGATCTGGACCAATATCATGGGGAAGTAAGAAACAACACTTTGTTTCTCACTATTCCACAGAAGTCGAGTATCGTTCTGTAGGAGAAGCTGTTTATGAAGTGATTTGGCTACATCGCATACTGGAAGGACTTGGAATACCACAGGACAAACCAACCACCATGTATGTTGACAATGAAGGTGTTCTCAAACTTGTTCACAACCCAGTGTTTCATGAGAGAACAAAGCACATTGAGGTTTAGGTTCATTTCATACGTGAACATGTGCTGAAGCACAACATCCAGCTTCAATTTTGTCCAACTGCTGAACAATGAGCATATATTTTCACAAAGTCACTTGCACATGACAAGTTCGAGTTGTTCAGAGTGTTCCTCTCCTCATCTCTTCAGACAATGCACAATTAAGGGGGGGAATGTTAGGATAAAATATTATTATCCTAATTAATTATGCATAGTATAATTATTTAATTAATTAAATAAATAATAATGGTTATAATATAAACCATATTTTGTTATGTATTGTTATATGGTTCATAAACCATATTTGTCTTTCATAGATGTTGTTATCTTGTTTTAAACAATATATTTGTTTTTATTCAATTGTTGCTTCCCGGATGTAATATTGGAAGCTAATGTACTGATTATTGTATTTTTACAACTTATATTTTGTTTGTATTCAGCTGTACAATACCTATAAGTATTACAACTCTTTCTTGTGTAAATGGTTGATTGAGATTAATAAAACTAATCAGGCTTCCACCCCTGTTTCTTAATCTACATATAGTTCATTTGATCCTATTTTAAATTTTAATGAGAATGATACAGTATGTCACAAATGCAATAAATATGGTCATAAAAAAAGAATTTGTAAAAATGGTTTTATAGAATCTCCCAAGAGTAATGAGAAGATGGATTCCCATACTAAAAAAAAGGAAAATTCTAAAAAAATTGGAAAAAGAATAAAGAGAAAAATAATCAGAAGAAAGAAAAATCTATGCTTGTCTAAACTACATTTAGTGCACAAGATGAGGGAAAACACTGGTATATTGACATTGGATGCTTAAGGCACATGACTGGGGAAAAGAACTAATTTCTAACCTTGAAGGAAATAAGTACAGGCATGATAAAATTTGGAAATAATGCCATGTCGTGAATAGCTAGAAAAGGAACCCTTATCCTTGAAAATGGGAAAAAACAAAATATATATTGTATGTTGAAGGACTAAAGTTTAATCTTCTTAGTGTTAGTTAGATGTGTGATTAAGGACACATTATCACATTTTATGCGTAGGGTTGTGAGATTGGAAGGTAGAATCAAGAAAACTAATTGCACATACATACAAAATAAATAATAATCTTTATATGGTCAGTGATATCAAGGGAGAAAAATGATACATGAGATAGTTAGAAGAAATATGGTTATGGCATAGAAGAATGGGCCATATGAACTTCAATAATTTAGTAAAAATTAGCACCAAACAAGCTATAAGAGATATGTCCAAAATTACAAAACCTTTAAACACTCTTTGCGAGAAGTGTCAACATGGGAAATAGACAAGGATAAGCTTTAGGTCAAAGGAGTACTCTAGAACAAAATGAAGGAACTTGTTCATACAAACCTTTGTGGGCCTACTAGAACACAAATTCTACAAGGTCAGAGTTACTTTATGTTATTTATAGATGATTACTCTAGAATAACACGGGTCACTTTATTGAGAGAAAATTCAGAGGAATTTGATAAGTTTAAAGCCTTTAAATCCTTAGTAGAAGATGAAAGTGATTTAAAAATAAAGTGCTTAAGATCAGATCATGGAGGTTAGTTTACCTCAAACGAATTTGAGGATTTATATGAGCATAATGGAATAAAGAGACACTTCTCAGCTGCACAAACTCCACAAAATAATGGATTTTTAGAAAGGAAAAATTAAACTATACGATAAATGACTAGAACAATGTTAAATGAATCTAATTTATCAGACACATTTTGGAGAGAAGATATTAGCATAACAATTTACATTCTGAATAAAGGGAAAATCATAGTAAATAACAAAAAAACACCTTATGAGTTATGGAAGGGAAGACCAAAAATTGTTAAATAATTCAAAGTGCTCGAAAGTAAGTGTTACATAAAGAGACATGATGAAGACTTGGGAAAGTTTCATTCTAGATCTGATGAAGGCATTTTCCTAAGATATTCTTCAAGAATCAAAGCCTATAAATGCTATAATAAAAACTTGAATTTTTTTTTGAAAGTAAAAATGTTAAAGGGGATAAGATTATCAAAAGGAAAAGTAGAAGAAATTGACTTCACAAAAGAAGAAAGAAGCAAAAAGGAAGATGAAGAAAAAATTGAAGAAGAAGAGACTAGGTGAAAAGATACAAAACCACCATCTAGATTAGTTCAAAAGAATCAAATCATTGGAGATATGGATTCTTGATGTATAAAATATCACATTACACTACCAATCAAACAAGTTAGTATGACCAAAATACATTTCAAATCAATCCTTTCAGTTTGTAAAAATGATCCTTTTTCTCAGGACTTAGTATTCCATCGAACAGATGCAATTTTAGCCCCAAATGCTCAAAATGGCTTATGTAAATTTTGAGATTATATTAAAAAAAACTCTAAATCATACTAAAAAAAATCATCAAATTAGATGAATATCACAAGAAATCCTCCAAATTAACTCACCTAGTTGCTAAAATGTACCCATCAAGATTCTTAAGAGACAAGGTCACTAGTGAGTTTGTGGTTGGAGCAAACTACCAGCTAACCAGAATACACACTAAAGATACTTCTGAGTACCCATTATGCCCCCTTCATGGTGTGGTTTAAATATTTATTAACTCAACTCCTCAATGTAGGTATAATTTTCCTTCACTATCTCTCTCCTAAGCTTAACTCACTTCTAGTATCCTTGTCCAAGTTTAATTTTAAGCATAAATTTTTCTAATGAGACTCAATCAACAAAAAAATTATCATTCTAAGTACCCATTTGGGAAAAATTCATCTATGTACAAAATTTTCACTATGTACCTTCCTTAAGGAAAATTTTCAAAAATTTCACTTCTCAATTGCAAATTAGGTCTTCCATGTAGTGGCTATAGGTTTGTACTAGGAGACTATGAGTCTTTCCCATCTAAATGAAAATGTTTCTATACAAAATTATTCTTGAATCTTGTTAAGGGCTATGTATGAAGATGGTTTCTTAAAATTTCTAGACCTTGAAATTGAGTTTAAGTCCTTCAATTTGTTTGTTTCTACAAACCCTAGGTAGGGTTTCTCAATGAACCCGAGTATGGATATTTACTCACCAATTGATTTATACTTGTCTGTAATTCCTAGAACCACCTCCAAAGGTTCCTTACAGGCACTCCTTTTAATGCCTCCTATAATGACAGTAAGCCTGAAATAATACTTGCCCTTCAATAATGATCTGAAACTTGACTGTGTTCACCCTAAGAAACATGGGATTCCAGTTTTTTCAATCATATTAATAACCAGATAATGTCTTCACCAAAATACTGGTAAGGTCACTGAGGGTCATTTATAGCATGATCCTTATCTATCAAAAATTTCAACTTTTAAATTCTTTTACTCTCAAACCTCATTCTAAGCCAATTTAACTTCAATTTTGTATGATACACTCAAACAGGGTATTGGATTGTTCAAAACAAATAAAACCAAAACTAATGGAATAAATCCAAAAATAAACATAGAATGAATCTCATAATTCTCTTACCATTCATGATATGTACATTCCTTTAATGATGCATTAGACTTTTAAGGATCATCAAATCCATTAAACATTTCTTGCAAAAGTACTTGTCAACATTATATGCTTTTGAAAGAAAAAACAATGGTTTACCACAAAACTTCTTATCCTCCTTTCATTCAAATTTTTCATCATGTAAAAAGTAGTTAAAAAATGATTTTATATCTCTTTACTCAATTTCCCCCCATAACTAACAGTTATGGTCATAAGAGGAGGGTCACATCTTGTGAGAAAGGTGCTAAAACAAACTTTATGAGTTATATGACAAAATAAAACAACACACAAAGACTCAAAAGACTCCACAAGTATTCTAACATATCATAAAAATGATTATTATCACTTCTTAGGAGCCCTACCATCATCCTAGAAATCCAAAATTGGCTCAACTAATTCAAAAATTCAAATTGCTCAAAAAGGAGGGAAAAATGCAAATTTGAATTTTTGACCACTTGAGCACAATAGAACAACATGAAATGACTCCTAGGGACTTATAAGGACTCCTAACAAGCCCAAATTTGTCATGACATGCCTATATTGAACTTAGGATTGATGATCCTACATCATACTCCAAAGGGAAAGAGAATACTTCCCCATGAACTTCTTTACTTGCAAGCTTATCTTCTCCTTCCTTTGCTTCCAGTTGAAAATGAGATTCTGAAGGTGGATTTTGACTGAGCACCATTCTTGAGTTTTTTTCATCAGTTGTATCATACTTCTCACAATCTTTTTAGCCTTTGAAATAACCATATTCTTGAGCAAGATGACTATTTTAGGAATATATTGTCTTCTCCACCTTGTGTTTGAGATTATACATCTAATCCATGTTCATATGAGATGATTTTCATCATCATGACTGTTAAATTTTCCTTTTATCTTCCTTTTTCATTTTCTGGTTAATCTCATCCTCAAGATTGGAAAATAGTAGCTTTTTCTTGAAATAATCACTCTCATTTGACTTCTCCTTCAATATTTCAACTACCAAAACCTGTATACACAACATTCAAAGAAAGATTATATTGAAAAATATGAGTTACATCATCATTCTTGATCACAACTTCCTTCTCATGCTTGCTCTCTTCTTGGTCTTGCTGAACCTCTTATCTTCTTGGAACTATTTTGATACATTTTTCATGTTTTTTTTTCATCTCTTTCAAAGTCTGATTGCTTCATGACTTCATCATGCTCTGAGTCATTATCATTCTTGTTTAGTTTTTGTGTTCCTAAGAGCTCACCATTGTCTTTTCTCTTAATGTGATCTACATATCCACTTACCTCATCCTCCTTTCTCACTCTTCTTTTCAATTTATATTTGATATTCTTTCTCTCCACTTAACCACTTCCACATCTTCTTGACTGTACCAATTTTACTTTCCATCATTCCATATTTTCTACCAACTGTACCTCTTGTAGTTTCATGATCATCTTCACTCCTATACTAATAATATGTTTTCATGCCCATTAGCATCACTCTAGGATGGTTTTTCAGTCCATGTTTGTCTATCTTTCAATGGATTCAATATGTGTTTAACTCCATTCTTCAAAAAAGTGTATGTTATCCCATCCATCATGAATAGCTTTCCTATCAAACTTCCATGACCTTCCTAACAAGAGATGACAAGCATCCATAGGTAACACATCACAGAGAAATTCATCATGATATGCTACCAATCTGAAAATTAACTAAACATTTCTCACTAACCAATACCTGATGATTTATTTGGAATACAATAGACCTTTATATCTTAGGATTCTTCATTCTTCTCAATTTTAACTTTTCAACCATTTCAGAAGAAACTAGATTATCTGTGCTACCATTATCAATGATAAGTTTACAACATTTACCTCTTGTTTTACACATGGTCCTGAATAGTGTTCTTCTTTGGGACGGTTCTTCACATTTTATTTCTTGCATTCATCAATACCCTTCTCATCATCAAGGATTCTCCTATCTCTGGTTCTTCCACAAGTGATGGTGATGCCAAAATTTCTTCTTCATCATCATGTACAATCTGATTTCTATATTCACTCACTCTACTACTTACTTTCTTGAGGATTCTCTGGACACTAAAAATACCTATGACCAGAAAACTTGTTACATTTGAAACATCTACCTATGAACTCACCTCTTCCTCTTCCAAAACCACCTCTTCCTCTATAATGAATAACCGACCTCTAGGATAACCACCTCTTATATTACTTTGTGATTGTGAACTACTTTCCTCTTCCTCGTGATTTTTCTATTGTTGTCCTCTATTTGAATTTTTTCCTCTACCTCTTATTCCTTTTCCTCTACCTCTGAAATATTGTGTTTTATTTCTAGACAACTTCTCTTCTGCTTTCAAGGTTATTTGGTATGCTTCTTCCAGTGTTCTCAAGGTAAATAGAATTAATTTCATCCTGTATGTTAAACCTTAATCCATTCACATATCTAGCTACCTCTTCAACACCCCTTCTATATGACCTGATCTCATTGCTAGCTTATAAAACTCATTAGCGTAATCAACTACACTCATTTCCCTTTGCCTTAAATTTTGACAATTTCTTAAACAAGCTAGTTTTATAATAAGAAGGGATAAACTTACCTCTTAAATTGGACAACCATTATATCCCATGATCTGATTTTTTCCTTTCCTCTGCTCACTCTTTCTTCTTGCGACAAAATCCCACCAAATAGCAACATGCCCTGCTAATTTGGTACAAACAAACTTCACTTTCTTTTCCTCATCTATGCCCTCAAAATCAAAATATTTTTCCATTTTAGAAATCCAATATATCAACTCCCAGGGATGAAATATTCCACCATACTCTGGTACCTTCATCTTTGGTTTAGTACCTACTCCCATGATTGCTTTTAGGATTCTCATCTCTGGTCCTTCTTCCATTGGTGTTGTTTTTGTTAACACCTCTTTTTAGTTCTCTTCTTTATGAATTTCTTCATCTAAAACCTTACCTATTCTATAATAAAATTCTAATGCTCCCAACCTATCCTGTATATTTCTCAAAATAAAAACCCATTGATTATCCCTAGGTTGTTCTCTTTGACCTACTCTAATCACTCTTCTTAGTGGCATTTTAATGATCTTCTATTCTTCTTGCAAATACTCTTTTCACTTCTTGCTTCTCTTATCTTTATTTATTTATTGTCAATATAACTCTTTATCTTTATTTATTTGAAAATAGAGCTCCTTGTATCCAAAAAGTATGAAAATGATCTAAAACCTAACTGTCTCACCCCTTGAAAACAAGGGTTTCCTAGATTTTTCAAGTATTTATTTAATCCACAATAAAAAATATCCATTCCAAAAATATATTAAGATTTATTGAGGTCTGTGCATGTGCTATGCTCCTTTTAATATCACAATATTCAACTTTTAAATTTAACTTACTCTCTAAAATGATCATTTTAAGCCAATTTAACCCTCAACAATATGATACAAAATTCCCTTGACCTTGGTCAAATATCCAAAAACACAAAATGAATAATACATTCAAAAGCCAATCATAAATGAATCTCATAATGTCTCTTACCAGTAATATGATCCTTTACTGAGATGAATCACATTAATCTCTTAATCCATTAAACATTTCTTGCACAAGTACTTGTTCAACACTATATGCTTTCATGAAAACAACAAAACCCAGGGGTATATTCAAGTTCTCCTCCTTTCATTCGAATGATATCATCATAATAATTTGAAGTATTTAAAAAATTGATCAATTATACCTCCTTCACTCAAGTTTCCCGCATAAATAATAGTTATGGTCATAAGAGGAGGGTCATATCTTGTAAGAAAGGTGCTAAAACAAACTTTATGAGCTATAGGACCAAATAAACCAACATGAAAAGACTCCTAAGACTCCACAAGGATTATTAAATCTCCTAAACATGCTTATTATCACTTATAGGACCCCTACCAGCATACTAGAAAGATAAAATTTTCTCAACTAATTCAAAAATTCAAATTGCTCAAAAAAGAGGGAAAATGCAAATTTGAATTTTTGACCACTTGAGAACAATACAACAACATGAAATGACTCCTAGCGACTTCTAAGGAATCTAAAAAGATAATAATTGTCATGAAATGCCTAGATTGAAAATAGGAGTGATGTTTCTACACCAATGCTGGAGTACAGACAAGAAGAATATTAACAACTATATTTGAACATGTAAATATGTCCTTGTTATCTAAAATGAAACCTAAGAATTTTGCTGACGTAAGTGAAGATAAACATTGGATTGTACCTATAGAAGAAGATATGAATAAGATTAAAAATAATGAGAATTGGGAACTTGTTCCAAGACCAAAATACAAAAACACAATTAGCACTAAGTGGGTTTTTAGAAGCAAGTTGAATGAAGATGGTCAAGTTGTAAGAAAAAAAACAAGGTTGGTGTGTAAAGGGTATGTGCAATTAGAAAGTATTTATTTTGAAGCTACCTTTGATCCTATTACAAGTTTAGAAGCCGTTATAATTTTTTGGGAATTTACATGTTATAAATTTTTAAAAGTATATCATATGGATGTCAAATCAACATTTCTAAATGGGAATTTAGAAGAAGAATCCTATATTGAGAAACCAAAAGGATTTTATTTTATTAGATGATAAGGAATATATGTGAAAGTTGAAGAAAGCTATTTATGGACTGATAAAATGTGCTAGAGCATGGTACTCGAGATTGGACAAGTATTTACAACAACAAGGTTTTAATAATGGTGTTGTTGATAGAAATATTTACATCAAAACTGAAGGTGAGAATCACTTGATTGTAGTTGTTTATGTTGATGATATTATTTTTGGAGGAAGTAGTGATAAGATGTGTTAATATTTTTTTGATAAAGTGCAAAAGTAATTTGAAATGTCCATGCTTGGTGAGTTATATTTCTTTCTTGGTTTACAAATTTCTCAATCAGACAAAGGTATATTCATTTCACAAGCTAAATATGTTAAAAAAATTTAAAATGGAAGACTACAAACCTGTTAGCACGCCCATGGCTATAGGCTGTAAGTTAAGAAAGGATGATAAGTCTTCTGAAGAAAATCAGACTCTTTATAGATCTATGATTGGAAGTTTATTATATGTGACAACATAAAGACCTGATGTGATACAAGCAGTAGGATTGGTGACACATTTTCAAGATGCTCTAAAAGAAACTCATGTGTAAGTTGTCAAGAGAATATTCAAATATTTGAAAGGAACATTGGATTATGGATTATTTTATTTAGGAGAAAATATTTTCACTATAAAAATGTATACAAACATATATTAGGATGGAAGTCTTAATGTTAGAAAAATTGCAAGTTGTGGTGCATTCTTTCTTGGAAATAGCTTGGTATCTTAGTTAAGTAAGAAATAGGCTTCTATTTCCTTATCTACATTAGAGATAGAGTACATTGCATCAGTGTCATGTTGCACACAAGTTTTATATATGAAGTAAACATTGAAGGACATCAAGGTATAGTTTGATTTTATAATTTCTAGTTTTTGTGATAACACTAGTGCAATAAACATATCAAAGAATCTAGTTATGCAATTATTGTCATGCAAATGTAAAACAAAGAAATTAGCAATTTCCAAGCATAACAACTATACCCCTGTGTTAATTTTTTCAACTCTTACCATTCTAAGGCACCATGGGTCTACCCAGTCATTCCAAGTGACCTCTCAATTAATGTTATCTCATCCCCCTAGGTGATTTAGGAAAGTTCATTCATTCCACCTAGGTGATTTTAGGCATTCATTAAAATTTACAAGCTTCAGGAAGTAGTGGGAAGGACTATCACTGGCTTTCCTAGGAATGGAGCAACCCCATGGAGTGGAATAGAAAATCAAAACTAGACACAAAGGTGATTTAAAGGCCTTGGGACATCATGGAAGTGATTCAAGAATATTCTGTAAGGACTTAGAAAAGCTGGGGTAGTTTCACCAAAATTAGGGCTCACAGGATTAGACAGTGCACATGCTAAAACCGTTGCTGAGCTTCAGAAGGTGATTCCAGGAGCTCCAGATGGAGCTAGGAGAAAAACTAAATCATTGGAAAGGGAATTACAAGCCATAAAATATGGTGAAATTAGTATTTTCACAACACTTTTGCACAATGGTTTTGAAAGCAATTTTTCTCATGTATAGGTGAAGTACCAGATAAAAAATAAGATATTTTAGGGATCAAATGAATGAATCAAGACCTGAAACACCCACCATTGGATTCAGAAGGCCATTTCCAATATATATAATATAACATTTCATCAAAAAAGTCCATCGGGAGCTCAAGATATTTCCGTCACAAGTTGTCCTCAAGGTTCAGGAGTTAGTCAAATTTTTAGCTCCAGGAGATTGGTGGAATTTTGTGTCCCTCAAGTCCCTCAAGGTTGGGAAAATGTGCCTAGCCCTCATAAATCCATCTAGACCCACATATGACCTCTAGAATCACTAGTTTATCCCCTAAGTGCTTGCGGGAGCTCAAAGCCTTCACCGTTGGATTGCTGCCATGTGTCATCACCTGGAGCACCATGGAATTTGATGTCCCTCACTCATGTGACCTCTTCAAGAGTGAATTTCCATCGCCTAGGTCCTTGTCATGCCTCCATTCTCAACCGTCAGATATCTGCCACGTGTCATCACCTTGCTCATAATGGAATTTGATGTCCCTCATGTCCCTTTGAGGTGAGGGACATCAAACATTAAAAAATGTACCCCAACCTTGTTGTGCATTCTTTTTTAATAATTTAAATTCAGCACTTAGCCATTTTCCCCAAATTTCTTCTTCACAACTTCATACCTTGCCATGGCTTTGTTCATGATTTTCCAAACACCCGGCCTACCATTGTTGCTCTAAACCAGCTTCGCCATGGCCACAAAAACCATCCAATCCATGAAAATTCATATTTCTTAGAGAAAAAATGGGTTAAAAGATAAGAAATGACAAAGAAATGACGATAAATGAATATTTTTTGCTAGATAACCATGAAGTCACTGAATCTGAAAATCCTCATATAAGTTGAATTGAGGTGCCATATTTTATAGACTTCCACATTTTTCAAGATGATCAAGATGCAACAAATGAGAGTTCGAATGGTGCCCTAAAACATTTGCTCCAACAAAATCCCCATTTCGTGTACCGACTCACATTTGTTAGATTTCCCATCAATCAGGTAATGGGAACAAGCTAAAAACTTGCACACAGACTCCAAATGGAAGACCTATCGTAATGGAGTTGTTTTCTTTGTGAACTGAGACAAAAACTAAACCTACAAATTTTGAGCTCCATTAATGGCCACCATGGTAACTCTGTGCTCGAAGCCACTACCAAGTGAAAATTTGAAAATTTATTTCCAATTATTCTAGTGGGCGAAATCAAGTGAAATTCAGAGGACATAATTGCGATGATGAGCTGAGTCTGAAAAAATATGTATCATTGCAAACTGAGTAGTGGAAGTATACTTTCTAAAAATAGTAATTTTTCCTATAGATACTCGCTATGTTTGAAAAGTCATCATCAAAAGAGATATGGTAAAGGGAGTGTGCACTGAAGATCACCAGGAAGCTAGAATGATTGTCCAAAGCATAAAATAGTGAAAATGAACACTAACTAAAAATAGTAAGCTCTCTATATGGGTGTTTACTGAAAATAGTGATTCAACGAAAGAAGTGGCTGAGGTGAAGGTAGTGTGCACAGGATTGAATGAATAACTTCATCACATAAAGATGGTCAAGAAGAAGCAAGAATCACCTCTTACTATAAATAGTAAGTCTCCCATGTGGGTACTTGCTATAAATGGTAAGTCATACTCAAGGGGTAGTTTTGGAACAATGAGACATAGAGGGATGATCATTTAGGTCAATACCTTCATTCAGGATCATCCATGGGAATTTATTGTAGGGAATTTGAGACTCATCTTAGAGAATTCAACAGTATCTCCCAAAACTCACTTCATGGCTTGAGTTACAGGAGTATCTTTTGCGGGGTGGAAGTTATGGTCATTGGAAGGACCATTTAATAGAGTTTATAAGAACTCAATCCAAAGCATATTTGAGCTAATTTTAAGGATTTTCACATGAGTTTGAAGATTCAAAGTTTCATTTCATTGGGGCTTTCCATCAACGAGGATCGTTGGAATTCATCATGGGAAACATCTTCTCTTCTTCTTCTCTCTCTTCTATTCAGACCCCCAAATTTCTCTCTCTTATCAATGTTCTAATTTTGCATTGGGGTTGCAATTTTTCATGTCTTAATTTTTCTAATGCAATAAGTCACCTTTATGTTATCAAAAGGGACTTAAAAGTTTCCTAGGAATTTGAAAATGTTTAAGTTGTGTGAGGACATATGAAAAGGCATTGTGGGTAGATGATGAGTCACCTCTTATTTTATAAATTATAAATCCATTCGCATTTCAAATGGTTGGTGATTGATTTTTTGAACTCAAGAGTGTATTGTACTTTGACAGAACAAAGGAGATAGCCATTTTCTTCCATTTCCCCCCTCACTAGTTTTCCTGCATTCCCTCACTATGTACAACTTTTGTTTAAGAAATCAATACAATAAGGAGGATTTTATAGCTTTCTTTGACTAAGGGTTTTACTGATACTTTTTGATCAATAAATTCTATTTGGTCTTGTTTCTATTTGTAGAGTTGTTTCTTCTCATAAATGCATGTGTTGAATTTATAACTAGTGTGTGTAGGAATCTGATTTTCTACATTCAACGTTAGTTCTCCTATCTCATTTCTCACTCCCCTTTCCCAATCTTTAGACAAATTATTCCCTATCAAGAGATTGATATCTTTTCCATAGGGTCAGTGGAGTGCCCCTATTGGATCCCCAACCATAAGGCCACCCAGAGAAAACTCACTTTCACTCGTGCATGCATGTATGACATCTTCACCGATTAAGTAGAGGGACTTAGAATCCCAGAGCATTGGCAAGGAACCCATAAATTTGTCCCCTAAAAAGTTTCTTACAAATTTTTTTTGACAACCATCGTGGGGTAGACTTAACAACATATTCACCCAAAATACATCCGCAAGGTTAAAAATTCAAAAAAATTCAAATATTGAAAAAGAAAAAGAAATCTTATGAAAATCCATTATTGAAAGATATAATATCAATTCCTACACATGACCCTTCATATTCCACAATGTCCTTTTGTGTTCCCACTACAAGAGTTTCCAAAAGTTGGCTGAAGGAAGATACAACCAGGTTGAGTAGGTCAAGAGGTATTGTTGATTCCATTTTCTAGGCTTTACAAAAGTAGCAAGAACAAATTAGAGATAATCAATTTTTCTTCTCTCAATCTTCCTCTCCATCCAGCTCTTCAAGAAGTTCACCAAAAAATTCTATCCAAACTCCTATTGATAATCCCCCTTTAAATTATCCTATTTTTCAACCACCATTGAGCATTGAGTTCCCAGAGGAAGAAGAATTTGAAGAATATGAAGGAGAAACAATGGCGAACAAAGAAGAAAGACCTCAACGCATCATCCCATGGGGAATAAATACAGGGCCACGTGTCCTTGAACAACATCTTCATGATCTACCAAAAAGTTCTCGTAAGAACCTTTCAAAGTTCAAAGGTTATGGCACACAACATCCTAAAGAACAAATCACTGCTTTCACAACATCATGTGAAATTCTTTATGTCCAACATGAAGATGTTTCTATAAGACTGTTCGTGGAATCCCTCCAAGAAAAATAAGTAGAATGGTTCTAGCTCATTCCTGACCGATCCATCACTGGTTGGGATGACATCAAAATAAAGTTCGAAGGAAGATTAAAATTTACTAAAGACGGTCAGGACCTCTTGGTATAGTTGGCTTAAATGAAGAAAGGAGAAAGTGAAACTATGAGATACTTCATGGCCTATTTCAACTGGTTTCTTCATAGGATACCAGAAGAAGATTCACGATCTAAAAATAATGTCAGGAGATTCTTTATTGGTTCTCAATCACTAGAGGTGGGATTTATCCTACAAAGAGTCCAACCAAGGGATATTGTAGAAGCACAAATATTGGCCATTGAACTTGATGATGATCTCATTCTCTCTGGAAAGATCAAGAATCCCTCGAAGGGTAAAGGTCAACGTCCTAGAGATGAAAGAACCGATCCTTTTTTAGAGAAAATGGTAAATGAAATGGCGTCATTGAGGAGGGAAATATTTGAATGATTTTTTTCTTAAAGAAGTAATGGAAATCAAATTGCAGGAGCACCTGAAGGCTTGCCTTTGAGGCCCCACATGTTAATGCAAATAGCAGGAGTAAGGAAAATGAAGATGAGCTTGAATAAGAAAGTGAAGGTGGTGATTCCCTAGAAAGTGATGAGGTTGAGAACAATATACAAATCAGATTCTGTAAATATTTTGGAGGTGATGAAAATGACAAAGAAGATGCACCTAGCTTCTCATGTGTGGTATTCACTCGTTCTCAGTCTGAGAAAGGGGGATCTTCCTCTATTGTTGTAAATAAAAATAATACTGAATATCCTCCTGTGGTGACTTCGAAAAACAAAATAATCAGTTAAGGATCTCCTCTCCCACCCTCCATGGAGTCCACATTGTTGAAGCCTGATCCTATAACAAATAAGAAGTCTCCAAAAATTCTAAGTCTTCCGATGCCTCTTGTGATTCTAAATCTAAATCTGCTCCTGTAAAATCTAGTACTTTTAAAGCTCATAGTGTACCTTTCAATATCCCCTCTATTCCCCTAAAATCTACTAATGATTCCAAACTTGTCCTAAATCCAAAATCAGACTCTTCATCACCCTCGCCTACATCTACTCCTTTTGACTTCATAGAATATACAAACAAAGCCAAAGTGCAGATTACTGAAACTAAATATTTATAGAATCACCCCAAACAATTCGAGATATTTATTCAATACAAGAGGATTGGTAGTTTAACACCCAATATAATAGCTCCTAGTTCTAAAGGAATACTACCAAACCAACTTATAACTCCATCACAAAACATGCTTTCATTGAGTGCATCCAATACTGATAAGGTTGAACGTTTATATGTCTCTCTTCTTGTTGGAAATTGTGTATTGAACAACTGCATAATAGATTTTGGCACCTCCAATAATGTAATTCCTGTAAAGGTCACCAAGGCTGTCAAAATCACCATGAATCCACCCAGTGGATCTTGTTACTCCCTAGACTCAAAAGAGGTCTCACTTGTAGGGAAGGTCAAAGATGCACAGTTGGCTCTCACCGAAATTCCAGACAAGAAAATTTTAGTGATGATCTTGGTAGCTGACATTCCAGCTTCATTTCAAATGTATCTAAGTTGAAGCTTCTTCTGAGACTTGGGAGGGAAAATTCAGATGAATGGGTCATCCAAACCATAACAGTGAAGGGAGACATGGAGAAATTTCTTCTAGAGAAGAATATGAGGTGTATAATGCGAAATTATGGAAGCCCAAAAACCAACATCTTGTATCAAGATACCAGGCGGATGAATCAATTTGTGACAAACGAGGAGGAAGAGGATACCCCCATCTTGATAGGGAAAGACATGCCTTCTCGGAGAGGCATGGACCTTGAAGAAGAATTGAGGAGATTTGAGTTACAAGAGGGTAACCCTTAATTTCTAGATGATGTAAACCATGAAGAATAGGAAATGGTTCTTGATGATCTTCAAGCAGAAAAATCAGCTTATGTTCTTATCCGTGATGAGGATTTATTCTCATTCCCATTTGAGGATGAGGACTCCCTTGATCATGTCACCCAGGAATAGACCAAGACAATATATAATAAGCCCTCGAACAGTGGGAAATAACCATCTATACAAGAACTACTAAGAGCCGTGGAATAAATAGAAGACCCCAAGATTAGTCTCAAATTCCTTATGCAAGACATGAATCTTCAAGACAAGCATGAATCTGATTTGAAATCCTTAACTAGTGTGAAGGTTGGCCATGTTGAAACAAAGAAAGATGAGAAATATAATGTCCCTCCTATGCCAATGGTTGATGGATGCAATGATAAAATCGAGGTATTTTCTTTCCCATTTGAAGAGGAAGACTCTTTCCATGATGAAGAAATTAAAGCAAGAAGTTTTGAGGCCTTTGAAGATGAAGCCCCTCTAGACAGGGGAGTGATAGAATTCAGAGATTCCCAAGATTATGGAGTAATCCCTCCTGATAGTTACCTTGTGCTGCAAAATAAATATCCTTCGAAGGCATACAAAGATGATTTGTAAGAAGTAACAAAGGATATTTCTGTGCAAGAACTATTAGATGCAGTAAAAGTTATGGAAGACCCTGAGCTGATTCTTGATCTCTTAACTCGTTCCATGGCCATACAAGAAAAGTATGAGTTTTCCATTGATCCTCCAGTCAATACTCAAATTCCTCACAGTGGAGTAGAGATAAATGATGAATCTAAGGTTTCTCATGGAGAATATGTCAATAAGCATAGACTCGGGAAATAAAACAACTCAAAATATTCAATAATTTTGAATGAAAATCAGCTTTGGGGAAGTGATGAGATGCTCAATGAAAAAAATAGATGGTCATGAGAGCACCCAAGTTTCATAAACAATTATCTTTTGAGGAATGAAAAGTGCTTCAGTGAAAGTGGGTTGTCCCCCACCTTGTACCATAGGTGATTTCTATGTGTGTTTCCCTTTCTATTGTGTGTGTTTCCCTTCCCATTATGCCTCATGTGTTTCCTTTCCATAATTTTGTGTGTGTGTATGTTTCCTTATTTGTTATATTTGTCTCTTGTAAATTGTAAATGACTATGCAGGGCCAAATGGATAAGGCACTTTTCAATGGATCATATGGTCTAAAGTTGAGATTCTGGATTCCCTATAAATTGGCTCTAGTTTGATAGTGAGTACCCACATGGGAGACTTACTATTTATAATAAGAGGTGATTCTTGATTCTTCATGAGAGCACCCAAATTTCATAAACAATTATCTTTTGAGGAATGAAAAGTGCTTCAATGAAAGCGGGTTCTCCCCACCTTGTATCATAGGTGATTTCTATGTGTGTTTCCCTTCCCATTGTGTGTCGTATGGTTCCTTTCCATCATTGTGTGTGTGTGTGTGTGTGTGTGTGTGTGTGTGTGTGTGTGTTTCCTTCTTCATTATATTTGTCTCTTGTAAATTGTAAATGACTCCAAAGAGCCAAATTGACAAGGCATTCCCTATAAATTGGCTCTAGTTTGATAGCGAGCACCCACATGGGAGACTTACTATTTATAATAAGAGGTGATTCTGGCTTATTCTTGATAGCAAGTACCCACATGGGAGACTTACTATTTATAATAATAGGTGATTCTTAGTTCTTCATGAGAGCACCCAAATTTCATAAACAATTATCTTTTGAGGAATGAAAAGTGCTTAAGTGAAAGTGGGTTGTCCCCCACCTTGTACCATAGGTGATTTCTATGTGTGTTTCCCTTTCTATTGCGTGTGTTTCCCTTCCCATTATGCGTCGTGTGTTTTATTTATATCATTTTGTGTGTGTGTGTATGTTTCCTTATTCATTATCTTTGTTTCTTGTAAATTGTAAATGACTTCGCATGGCCAAATGGATAAGGCACTTATCAATGGATCATATGGTCTAAAGTTGAGATTTTGGATTTCCTATAAATTGGCTCTAGTTTGATAGCAAGTACCCACATGGGAGACTTACTATTTATAATACTAAGTGATTCTTGCTTCTTCTTGACCATCTTGATGTGATGAAGTTCTCCATTCAATCATGTGCACACTACCTTCACCTCAGCCACTTCTTGGGTTGACTTACTATTTTTAGTAAGCATCCAGTCAGAACTCAAAAGCCTCACAGTGGATTAGAGATCAATGATGAATCTAAGGTTTATCATGGAGAATATGTCAATGAGCATAGACTCGGGAAATAAAACAACTCAAACTATTCAATAATTTTGAATGAAAATCAGCTTCGGGGAAGTGATGAGATGCTCAATGAAAAATCAGTTATGTGGATAAACATGGAAGGCAACTGGAACTATGAAACTGATTTCAAATAATGTAAAGGAAATGAAATTTCTAAGCAAAGGCCTGGGAATCAAAAATATCACATGGAATCAATCCTACAAAAACACAGACGGTCATGAGAGCACCCAAATTTCATAAATAGGTAAGGAGAGGAGGTTGTTTTTTGGAACCAATCAATGGATTCACAAAACAACATCACTTAGGGTTGCCCACTAAAGGGTAACTTTTGATGAATGAAAAGTGCTTCAGTGAAAGTGGGTTGTCCCCCACCTTGTACCATAGGTGATTTATATGTATGTTTCCCTTTCTGTTGCATGTGTTTCCCTTCCCATTGTGTGTCGTGTGTTTCCTTTCCATCATTTTGTGTGTGTGTGTATGTTTCCTTCTTTGTTATCTTTGGGTAAGTGCACGAAGTTGGTGGAAAATTCCATGGACATAAAAACCTGAAATAAAGGAACTGCGATCACGGTTCTTGAATTCTAGGTTCGGTAATTACCAAACCTAAAACCGTGATCGCGGTTTAGAACCGCGAGTGCGGTTATAAACCATGATCTCGGAACTCTGAGAAAAAATTTAGCAGTCCCGCGACTCCTTATTTTCCTCATTTTTCATTTCAAACCGTGATTTTTCCTAAACATTTTTCACTCGCACTTTCAATACCACCTCAAAATTGCTCATCAAACTTCTGGATAGTGATAGATTCAACCATGCCGCCAAGACGAGGAGGTAAGTCTTTGATTGTAATCATTTTTTTGCATTTTAGGTTTTTTTTTTGAAATGTTTGTTTATGTATACAATTTTCTTGTTCTATCAGTTAGTTGGCAAGCTTGAAATCATGTAAACCGTCAAAAAATTCCTCAAAACCCACCGAACATTCCTCAAAACCCTCCGAACATTCCTCAAAACCCTCCTCCAAACATAGATCCACCTCTTGTGGCTCCTTTTGTCCCCACTGAGCCAGCAGGAATGCAAGATAATATCATTGGAAGAATTTGAGAAAATAAAATTGTCATTGAGAACCTAATTCAAACTATAAGACAAAACCATGGTACAAATCCATCCCGCATGACTTTAGCCAATACATTGCAAACATTGATTGGCAAAGTCGAGTCTGCAACCAACCAAATACATAGATGGAACACCTTTAGAAGTGACTGTAGGTGGTGGTATGCGGATAAACTATCCCATGCGGCTGTCAAAGACAAAAAAAATTTGGAAAATACCTCATTTTTGCATTATTTACCGACCCTAGAACCAATGCCCCCCCTGCAGTTACTTGCAAACGGTTCCCAATCCATTGGTGCCATGATGAAAAAATCAAAAATAATTTTTGGGACCGATGGTGGATGGTTTTTGATTATCCACCATGCAACAACAATGAGGTTCCTCTTTATTTTTTGAATAAATTATATTGCGAGTTTGTGCTCAATGAGGTCCTGAATTATTTTGACTTTTCTGACTTTTTTGGTCAAGGAGGTGGCTCTGCACAAAGCAGACCTGGTGCATGCGTAGGTCAGCCTAGGATCCCCCATGCCCCAAAACCCCCACTTCCTTCAGTTATCCCTCCTAAAATAAAGGAGGTTGTGGAGATTGATACATTGCATGCATTGAGGGAGCTCACTGACACTCTCACCCAACATAGTGACCAGATTACATCTGGTAATATTGGTGAGGCACTAGTTCTAGTGCACCACACCACTGTGGATCATGTGGTGCTGTATGCACTACAGGCGAGACATCATTTGTTGGTTCACAGGATTTCTTTTCTATAGATGAGATGCTGGGGAATGTTTTTGGAACTGGTGCCACTGATATTGGTCTTTCACGGGTAAATTTTAAATAAATTTAAATTATATATATATATATATATATATACACATATAGTTTAATATCACATGTTTGAGATATATATATATATATATGTATGTATGTATATATATGTATATATATATATATGATTGTACGTCATGTACATACATGTAAAAAACTAATTTTTTATTTTATTTTAAATAACAAGAGCCGGTGAAGGAAACATCCGGTGTCGACATGCTAGCTACTGCGGCTGGGCATGTTTTAAACGTAAGTTTTAAGTTGTACAAACTTACATTTTTAATTTCATTTGATTGCACTAGATTATTATTATAATGTTTCACGTGTATGTTGTACATGTATTAATATTTTTCTCTTTTATACACAGGAGCCTGGTGGGTCATCATCTACTCAGGGAACTGAGGCTACTGGCACACCTCACATGATTTTTACGTAGGTTAGTAAATCTCTTTACACTTTGTTTCTAATTATTGGAAGTTCACGTGGATTACATGCTTTGGACCTCTGTCATGTAGATGTTAATATTGATTTGTACATGTTTTTTGTATAGCTTATGACTGCTAGAGAGACTCCACCATATATGCAGACTGTGGAGGCTACTGTAGATACTGCCATAGCATCTGCAGATCCACTAACTGAGGTACAATTTTTTAAATTTGTTAAATTTTGGAGGTTCATTATTTCTTATTAAACTTAAATCTACAATATCAAATTTTGTAGGTATATGTGAAATATTTAATTTGAAAATTAATTATTTGTATGTAGCTTACCCCACGTGAGTCTATTGTTGTCCCTGCGACGAGTCAACAACAAATTGATAGGGATCATGACATTGCGGTAATATTTCACATGCATTTTAACTAAATTGTATAAGTTTCTAAATTTTTAATGTATTTTAAAATTTTGGGTGTTAAAACTTGTTGTTTATGAATGTGCAGGTTAGGTTGCAGGCATGCTTAGAGACACCTAGGACCACATGGATGAAATCCATAGTGGCATCTCCCTCCACTACATCCCCAGGTCGTGGACGTGCTACTTCTAGCAGGGTGAAGAGAGGGAAGATGTTTCATAAGTAGATTTATAGTCCACCTGGATGTACATATGTGGTCATGAGTAGATTCATAGTCCATTTTATATATATAGCCTTTTGCGATCGCATGTGGTCCCATATGTACATTATGACATGTGCTTAGTTCGAGATGTACACATACATTATGAAATTATACATATATATTTTCAGAGACGTGCGTCTGGAGCACACTTTGTTTGATTCTTATATATATATCCATGTGTGTTGGTTTTCATATTTATGACTTTTTCAGTTCTTCTTTAACAAGCAGTGTAACGTTGGGATGCATATTTCTTAACTTTTGCTTTATGGGTTTAGCATATAAGTTCACAACAAGGTTGTGCATGACCAATTCTAGGTCTAAAAAAGTCATATCTATGTATGACCATGAAAATATATATTCATATTCTCATAATAATTCTATGAAAACATTTTTTTTTCTTTTGTTGAAAGTGAAGCTCCAAGATTTATCTATTATTTTTCTATATGTTCTTTGTCTTGTTTGTTTACTAATGACTCAAAGAGGATTTCACTATGAGACTTATGTTTTTTTTTCTTGCAAGAATTTTCAGAAGTAGTCTTGATTTTTCTTATACTCTTTTTATTCAAGTGTTCACACATCTGTACTTTTTATCTAAAGTATGCACAATCATCTAGGTTGATGGGAAAATATTTCTTATGACCCCCCTTCAAAATAGAATCCCTAATTCCCATGAATTCTGTAAATGTCTCATCATTATCAAAGAGACACTAAGAGATATTATATTAATAAGGCATGTTGAGGACTTAATTTATCATCTAGACCATTCTTTTGATATGTTGCCTCCAATAATGTTAAGGGATTGACTAATGATGGAAATTTCTTATTACAAGGAGTGAGTACATTTGGAACCAAATGTTCTTTGACCCAAATTAGTTTCTGAATGGCCTGGAGTTGTTTCACCAGTTTCAATATGCATATCTATTTAGATAGGACCTGTAAACCACAAGCACTATTTTGATCTGACGATGAGTTACAATGAGCTCTATGTATAAGGGTAACTTTTTCTCTTGGTTATTGCATGGGATTACATTTTGATGAAAAGAGATATGATCGTTGGAGTCAAGGTGTGTACTAATTTCTTGAAGGTGTGTGAGATCTATGTTTGTCGACACCCCTTAACTCATAAGTGTTTTATATAATATTTTCTTATGAGCAATGGTGATTTTGAGGAGATATAGGATCAAAATTCTAGCTGGTGTCTTTTCCAATTATTAGATATTAAGTTGTATTGGACTTGTTGTGGAATAGGTAGGGGATAAATGGTATTACCAAACTAGAATGTCTTGTATCCACATCACAACTTTTCTCTAAGATCCTAATGGTATTTACTTGTTCATTAGATGAATGGACGCATCCTATAAGGGATTAAAATTGTTTATCATTTTTTGGATAGATGTAGGTAGTATTCCGATAGTCATTACAAGCTTGTCCATGATATGAATTTTTGTTCTTTTTATCTCCATGGTTAGGATATGGTTATTTGAATATACCCATCTTCTCGTTAGGACCATGTCTAAATTCTTTGAAAATTGTTGTAGCAACATATCTTTATCAAATGGGTAAGGAAATAGCTTTTTGTATAGATATTTTCTATTGTGTCCTACATTTCTTTCTTGTAAAGTGGTTAGCGTATTCTTCATTGAATGCAACTCTTGTTGAATCATTTTTTCCTTTGTGGGTGATATATTGGTCTATTCACTTTAGCAACTTCGAAATTTTCTTCATTAGATGGATAAATGTGAAATTCACCTAACTTTATCTTGAGTCTATCCTTGCATGTATTCCTATTCAAGTAACCTAAGGTCACTAAATTTTGAGCAAGTTTTAGTATTTTTCTTTGAATGATCTCCTCTTCGAATAAGGGATCATCTTCATCATAAAATCTAGGAGGAGGTGAGTCTTTGTGACTATGTTCAATCTTGAATCTACGTGAAGCCTTAAAGTAAGGTTTTCATGAATCACTTGTTGGTTTTGGTGGGTGATCCTCAACATTTTTTTTTATGTTTTATTAAAGTGGAAGAATAACCTATATTAAAATGGATGTCCATTTCTATGAGGGATGGTCATTTTGGATCTTCTGCTTTGTGATTCATGGTCTTAATCGCCACTTCATACTCTTGTAATATTCTACCTCCTAACTCAAGGACTCTTGCAAGTACTTCGTCTCTATTGTAGTAAAGGAGCTCATGAAAGAAAGATAGATCTAATTTGTTTTGGTCTTCGTATGAATTAGATTCTTCTCCACTATGACCAACCAAAGGTTCCATGCCTCTGACTTGTGAGAAGAGGGTTTCTTAAGACTTTCGACTGAATGGATATGTTGAATTAAAAGGATTTACCTTTAAGTTGGTTTCATCTCGTTTAAACATCATTTTTGTGATTTTTGGCATCACTCGGACTCCGTGGCACCTAGAGAGGCCTCGTCTAATCTGAAACCTCTGCGTAGGGACCCTCTATAATAGCCTCTCTCAATTTTTTCCTTCTCATTTTGGTGCTCTTGTTGTCCTACTGTTTGCAAACACGTGACATAGTGCAGTTGGAGCTAGTGTAAGGCTGTCAAACGCTATATTTTGCAAACAGTGGGTTATGGCACCGAACCGACTGCGCGCACACATTTGGATGGCTAGGTGAACACTAGAGGAGGTGGTTTTTTGGTGTGCAAAAAGGTCATTGCTTCCGGGCTACTTCGTTCGGGCGTAGTCCCTTAAGAGCCCTGAGACCAAAATATCGTTCAACTTCGACGGGTGACTACTCGGACTCCATGGCACCTAGAGAGGCCTCGTTTGATCCAACACCTCAGCATAAGGACCCTATAAAATATATTCTCTCAATTTTTCCTTCTCATTTCGGTGCTCTCACTATCCTATTGTTTACAAACGCGTGAAATAGTGCAGTTAGAGCCAGTGTAAGGTTGTCAAACGCTATATTTTGCAAACGGTGGGTCGTGGCACCAAACTGACTACACTAGCATGTCTGGGTGGCTAGGTGAATGCTAGAGGAGGTGGTGTTTTGGTTCGTGAAAGGGTCATTGCTTCCGGGCTACTTCGTTCGGGCGTAGTCCCTTAAGAGCCCTGAGACCAAAATATCATTCAACTTCGACGGGTGACTACTCAGTCTCTGTGGCACCTAGAAAGGCCTCGTCTAATTCAACACCTTGGCATAGGGACCATATACAATATCCTCTCTCGGTTTTTTCCTTCTCATTTCAGTGCTCTCGCTGTCCTATTGTTTACAAACGCGTGAAATAGTGCAGTTGGAGCTAGTATAAGGTTGTCAAACGCTATATTTTGTAAACGGTGGGTCGTGGCACCAAACCGACTGTGCTGACATGTCTGGGTGGCTAGGTTAACATTAGAGGAGGTGGTTTCTTGGTGCGTGAAAGGGTCGTTGCTTCTGGGCTACTTCGTTCGGGCGTAGTCCATTAAGAGCCCTGAGACCAAAATATCGTTCAACTTCGACGGGTGACTACTCAGACTCCATGGAACCTAGAGATGCCTCATCTAATCTGACACATCAGTGTAGAGACCCTATACAATAGCCTCTCTCAGTTTTTTCCTTCTCATTTTGGTGCTCTCGCTGTCCTATTATTTGCAAACGCACAAAATAGTGCAGTTGGAGCCAGTGTAAGGTTGTCAAACGCTATGTTTTGTAAACAGTGGGTCATGGCACCAAATTGACTGTGCCGGTATGTTTTGGTGGCTAGGTGAACACTAGAGGAGGTGGTGTTTTGGTGCGCAAAAGGGTCGTTGCTTCCGGGCTACTTCGTTCAGGCGTAGTCCCTTAAGAGTCCTGAGACCAAAATA
This sequence comes from Taxus chinensis, assembly GCA_019776745.2. Taxonomy (NCBI): domain Eukaryota; kingdom Viridiplantae; phylum Streptophyta; class Pinopsida; order Cupressales; family Taxaceae; genus Taxus; species Taxus chinensis. Next base: position 968,315,890 of record CM034147.1, read on the forward strand.
TTATTCAACTTCAACGGGTGACTACTCAGACTCTGTGGCACCTAGAGAGGCCTCGTCTAATCTAACACCTTGGCGTAGAGACCCTCTACAATAGCCTCTCTCAGTTTTTTCCTTCTCATTTCAGTGCTCTCGGTGTCCTATTGTTTGCAAACACATGAAATAGTGCAGTTAGAGCCAATGTAAGGTTTTCAAACGCTATATTTTACAAATGGTGGGTCGTGGCACCAAACTGACTATGCCAGAATGTCTGAGTGGCCAGGTGAATTCTAGAGGAGGTGGTTTTTTGGTGCGCGAAATGGTCGTTGCTTCCGGGCTACTTCATTTGGGCATAGTTCCTTAAGAGCCCTAAGACCAAAATATCATTCAACTTCAACGAGTGACTACTCGGACTCCGTGGCACCTAGAGAGGCCTCTTCTAATCTGACACCTCGGTGTAGAGACCCTCTACAATAGCCTCTCTCAGTTTTTTCTTTCTCATTTTGGTTCTCTCGTTGTCCTACTGTTTGCAAACATGTGAAATAGTGCAGTTAGAGCCAGTGTAAGGTTGTCAAACGGTGGGTCGTGGCACCAAACCGACTGCGCCGACACATATGGGTGGCCAAGTGAACGCTATAGGAGGTGGTGTTTCGGTGCACGAAAGGGTCGTTGCTTCCGGGATACTTCGTTCGGGCGTAGTCCCTTAAGAGCCCTGAGACCAAAATATCGTTCAACTTTGACAGGTGACTACTCGAACTCCATGGCACCTAGAGAGGCTTCGTCTGATCCGACACCTCAGTGTAGAGACCCTCTACAATAGCCCTTAGTTTTTTCCTTCTCATTTCAGTGCACATGCATAGGTATGGTCTTGTAAACACTTAGGGAAGAGTCGTTTTCAAAATTTACAACATTTTCAAAATTTACAACTTTTTCAAACAATGAAAGCTTCTCTTAGCTTCGAGAATTTAAAATTCTCTCCTAACAGTGCCAACCACGTGAAGGCGGAAGCTTTTCTGGCATCACTAACCTAAACATAAAAGTGTTAGTCAAAGAAATTTAAGTTTCAAATCAAAACCATATACTATCTATATATGTACAAAATACACAAATTTAAAATAAAATATATTCAAACTTAAATCTAGATCTTTAAAATAAAAAATTTATATATATATATTGAAAAGAAAATATATATACCAGACATGAGCATTGTAAATTCATTCCAATGAACCATCAGGATCGGATCTACTCTGAATAGCAGACAAGATTGCTTCATGATCTGACTCTCGAACCTTCGAAAGAATCTTGTTATTAGGCCTTCCTTGATATCTATACAGCTGAATATTTGTCGCTAGAACTAGATGTGAATATAAGAGTATTTTCCTGTGTGTCTCAAAGTCTTCAAACACCCAAACAAAGGATTTCTTTAATGGATACCATCGAAGCCAAGTTCCAATAACTACCACTGACCCTGTAGGATACTCAATATCTTCGCCATCTATAATAAGATAAGTCAACTTCTTTCTTTCCTCAATGCAACGACATAAGAAATAGTTTGTTCCTTCTTCATTGTCTTCTATCGTAATTACTGCAAACACATGTCCTACAAAAAAATAACCAATGTTGAACAACTCAAATTTAAATTACATATTAAAATTTCAATGGACATAACTCAATACAAAAATAAAATAAATAACCATAAATACCTTGTCGCACCAAAATCAAAATTTCATCAAAGTCCTTGGATGTTGTAACTTCATATGTAGAAATAAGTCGTAATGCTTGTGGAGGTTGATAACTAGGAAGCGGAGTTAGAGGCCTAAAAATCTATCCTTCCACCCATTCTTGTGAATCACACTCAGCAGTGACAAATTTGATACAAAATGCATAAAAACATGTCAACTTTCTTGTCCATATGGCCCACAAAGTAGCATTTGAGCTACAAAATGAGTGCATATCACTGGACCCAGTGAGTGTCATACAATCCTCATAGTTAGCAATATGTTGTTCCTCTATCAACCAAAAATATCTGCGAACTGTGGAATTTTCTTGAGAACCTTAGGCCATGTTGTCAGTACACCATTCCATTATGCTCTTTGCATCTTTTAATTTAGCACCATCTTTGTACTTCAACTCTTCTCTTACAAGAGCTCTTTTCACACATGCTCCTACACCTTCATGCTCTCCTTTTCCATGTCCAGCCTCAGTGAAACTCCAAATATGTTGCACACCCATCTTGACATGCATTCTACTCATCTAATAAAACATTCATACATTCTTAAACTGAGACGTGTAATTATCTGACCATATATAATGTTGTTTGAAGTGGATGTCCCTATCAGACAAGAATCCATAAAATAACTGGAAAAACCCTTACACAAATTTAGTAGAATGAGTACGATCATCATTGATATAAAAGTGGTACTCTCTTAAATTTTTTTGATCATTCTCTGTACTATCAGGGGAATGTAGAAATGTTATATGCGTAAAAATGACAACTTGTACTTAGTTGTAATATTGCGATTGAACCTCCATTTGTGGTTGCAATGTGTAATTATCTGTAAAATCGACCACTGAAACAATAGTACTAATAGGAAATGTTTCTTTTCATAGCTTGAATTGTTCATCCAACCATCGAGCTCTATGTATATGCCTCACATACTCATAAACAATTTCATCCTTAAATTTTCTCATAAATTGAAAAATGGGCATTTGTTCTGTAACTAGCTCACACTGTTTCGACTCTTTTCCATCTTTCAACTGGTATGCAACTGATTTATATTTATCAAACTCAACTAAATTATGTCCTATTGTACCTTCAATTTTCTCATGGATGTAACTTTCTAATTTAGGTAATCTGCCGCGTGTACTACAACTTCCATCTAAACAATCCTGACTATAAAAAAATTTTCCAACTTCTTTTTCACAAAATATAGTAGGAATGAAATACCTGGAAGATATTGGTGGAACTTGAACACCACATTTAGATAACATAGTTTCAGAATGAAAATTAGAACAAATACGTAAAAATTTAGCATAATGCATCGCAAATTCAACATGTTGCCTACAACAAGTGGTGCGAGCATGGTTGATTTTCACATAGAATGGTTTCAACATTTCAAAAAAATGTTGACTAATTTTAATTTCCAGATTCTCTTGTTCAAACTTATGAAAAAATTGAGTTTGAGTCATATCTAAGAAATGCTTTGGATGTGGTTCACGATTAATAGAACCAACTCTCCGTTTTATAACATCTCTTGTATTAGGTGAAACTCTAGTGTTATCATGCCAAAATTTAATAACAACTTCTCTTATAGCATCATAATTATTTTTGTCCTTACACGGTGCTCTAGCAAAAAATGCCCAAAAATCGACATTATTGAGTGATTGAAGGATATTACATCTTTCAATTGCTTTCATTAGAGTTTTTCGATTAATTTGCAACATTTGACTTGTTTGCATAATCAAATGTTGTTTTTTTATTGATTCACTTACAAGACTAGTAGCAAGTACACGACGCACAATATTACTATCCCTAGTGCGTCTCTTGACACCAACAGTGTGATATGCATCATGAAGGTTTTCAACAATTGTAGAGGTTTGACCACATATATTAGATGTTGTCAATCCTAAGGTGTTTAATGTAGGTCTCATTTTAATCAATTTCATCAAACTAACCAACAACTGACATTTTTGAGAATCATTTAAAATTTCAAAATGATTATCCCAAATTTCAGTGGCTTTTCTTCTGATTTATCATTTAGAAATTTTGTCAGACATTGGTTTCAAAATGTTTTCATCAATTTCAATTAAAAAAATTAGGTTTCTTATGTAAAATCCTAGGAGGTGTTTTTGTCAAATTTTGCTTGTCTACAGTTTTAACATGAATTTCCTTATTCACATTTTCATTGTCTCCTTCAATTTCAACATTTTCTACATCATGAGTATTTAATTCTTCTTCAACATTGACAGTAAAAACTTCTTCATCATGAGTATTCAATTCAACTTCAACATTGACAGTAGAAACATTACCTAGTTCTTCATTACTTACAATAGTTGGGATTGAAGATGAACATCTTCTAGATTCACGAAGTTTCTGCATTCACTCAACATTTTTAATTTTGTTGGCTTCTAATTCGTTTGGTGTTTTTTTACTTAATGACTTCCTTTTTTGACTTCATTTTTTGTCTCCCATGATGTTTTGCTTCCAGTGATAAGAAAAACGTGTAGAAAAAGATAGAATTTCACAATAATTTGTGCGGTAAGGTCAGAGAGTAAAAATCACATGGTAATTTGGACATTGGGATGCATGTAAATATGATTTATGAACCGTGAGTGTGCTTTATAAATTGTGATCGTGGTTTATAAAGCACGCTCGCAGTTTATGTTAAAAAACTGCGATCGAACTTTATAAACTGCGATCACGGATCTATCTGCCGAACCTAAGCCTCAGAAAATCTTTGTTTTTCCCCAACCAAAGCTATGGAAGGTCATTATGAAGTGTAAAAGGTCAAAAAACCTCAAATATGCTCTTCCAAAGACTTGAACCATGCTAAAAAAATAAAAACATTTCACAAAAATGGTGTCATCGCGTAGGGGAGACTCTTAGCTTCATAGAAATATTGCTTTTAAAGTGAATAAAATAAGATAAATATCATTTTATAATTTTTTACTAACAATAGGTCTTTAAGACATTTTTTACCGTGAATGTTCATGTCTATGTTTAAGAATGTAACTTTTGTTTCGCTTATCAAAATATGATAAAACTTATACCATCCCAAGCGTGGACAAATTCTATACACATTAAAAAAAATAAAAATGATTTTGATATTTTTTGATATAGTTATGGTGGGAAAATGGAAAACGCTTCGTTTTCTAAATATTTTCAGACCACTTTCACGGAAAAAATCATTAAAAAAAAATATTGCTAAAAAAAATACAAAATAAAATCCATCCCAAGATAGACAACTACATCTAATGTTTCACCAAAGGAAAAAAAAAGAAAAGATTTGGTCATCCAAAATGCGGGCAAATGGACTACAATCTTATAAGTTTTTTCAAAAAAAAAAAACTAAGTCATATAATTTTAAGTGTTTAATATAGCTAAACTTGTCTATTTTTTTTTAAAATTAGTATTTTAGAAACTAGATTCCAAATGCTACGATTAATATTTATATAAATTTTTCTAATTTAGAGTGCATGTATAGATAACAATCCCTACAAGTTGAGATTTCACTGTTTTTTGTAATATGACATCCACGGATGACCCTATATTTGTCCATCAACTTCCTACACTTACCCCTTTGTCTCTTGTAAATTGTAAATGACTCTGCATGGCCAAATAGATCATATGGTCTAAAGTTGAGATTATGGATTCCCTATAAATTGGCTCTACTTGGATAGCGAGTACCCACATGGGAGACTTACTATTTATAATAAGAGGTGATTCTTGCTTCTTCTTATCCCCAAACTAGAGCCAAGTCTTGTCATGCAAATGTGTAACAAGGAAATTAACAATTTCTGAGCATGAAAACTATACTCATGTGTTAATTTTTTCAAGTCTTACCATTCCAAGGCACCCCAGGTCTGCCCAGTCAATCCAAGTGACCTCCTAATTAATTTTATCCAAGGTGATTTTAGGAATTCATTAAAAGTTGTAAGCTTCAGGTAGCTATGGGAAGGGCTATCACTGGATTTCCTAGGAATGGAGCAACCCCATGGAACAAAAAAGAAAATCCAAACCAAATGAAAAGGTGATTCAAAGGCCTTAGGACATCATGGAAGTGATTCAGGAAGATTCTAGAAGGACTTGGAAAAGTTGGGACAGTTTCACCAAAATTAGGGTTCACAGGCCTAGGTAGTGCATAGGCCAAAAAAGTTGTTGCGCTTTGGAAGGTGATTACAGGAGCTCCAGAAGGAGTTAGGAGAGAAAAAACATATTTGGAAATAAAATTCAAATCCCTACAAGATAGTGAAATTATTTTTTTCACAACACTTTGGCGCAATGGGTTTCAAAGTGATTTTTATCAAGTATAAGTGGAGTACCAAATCAAAAATCTAGTTTTTTAGGGATAAAATGAATGAATAAATACAAAAAATCCCCACCATTAGATTCAAAAGGTAATTTATAGTAATGATCATATAAAATTTCATCAAAAAATTCCATCAGGTGCTCAATATATTGTCGTCACAAGTTGTCCTTAAGGTTCGGGAGTTAGTCAAATTTTCAGCTCTAGGAGCCTAGCGGGATTTTTTGTTCCTCAAGTCCTCTCAAGGTTGGGAAAATGTACCCAGCCCCCATAAATCCCTTTGGACCCACATATGACCTCTAGGATCACTAGTTTAGCCCCCAGGTGCTTGAGGGAGCTCAAAGCCTTCACCATTGGATTGCTTCCACGTGTCATCACCTGGAGCGCCATGGAATTTGATGTCCCTCATTTACCTTTGAGGTGAGGGACATAAAAAATGGAAAAATGTGCCTATCCCCTAAGGAGACTCCTATTCACTCATGTGACCTCTTCAAGAGCGAATTTCCATCCCCTAGGTCCTTGTCAGGCCTCCATTCTCAATCGTCAGATATCTGCCACGTGTCATCACCTTGTTCACCGTGGAATTTGATGTCCCTCATGTACTTTTGAGGTGAGGGACATCAAACATTAAAAAATTTACCCCAAACTTGCTGTTCATTCTTTTTGAATAATTTAAATCCAGCACTTAGCCATTTTCCCCCCCATTTCTTCTTCACAACTTCATACCTTCCCATGGCTTTGTTTATGATTATCCAAACACCCGGTCCACCATTGTTGCTCTGTACCAGCTCCTCCATGGCCAAAAAAAACCATCCAATCCATGAAAATTCATATTTCTTAGAGAAAAAATGGGTCGAAAAATGAGAAACGGAAAAGAAATGAAGAAAAATGAAGATTTTTCGCCAGATAACCACGAAGTCACCGAATTGAAAAATCCTCATATCTTGCAAAATACAAGTCAGATTGAGGTTTTGTATTTTGTAGACTTCCAAATTTTTCAAGACAATTAAGATGCAACAAATGAGATGTTGAATGGTGCCCTAAAAAAAATTTCTAACAAAATCCCCATTTTGTGCACCGACTCACATTTTTCATATTTCTCATCAATTAGGTAATGGAAACAAGCTAAAAAATTACACACGGACTCCAAATAGAAAACCTATTGCAATGGATATTTTTTCTTCATGAACTGAGAAAAAAACCAGACCTACAAATTTCAAGCTCCATTAATGGCCGCCATGGCAGCTCCGTGCTTGAAGCCACTGCTAAGTGAAAATTTTTAATTTTATTTCCAATTATTCTAGTGGGCGAAATCAAGTGAAATTCAGAGGACATGATTGCAATGATGAGATGAGTTTGGAAAAATATTTTCTATTGCAAACCGAGTAGTGGAAGTCTATTTTCTAAAAATATTAAGTTTTCCTATAGATACTTGTTATGTTTGGGAAGTCGTCATCAAAAGGGCTATGGTAAAGGGAGTGTGCATTGAAGATCACTAGGAAGTTAGAATGATTTTCCAGAGGGTAAAATAGTGAAAATGAATAATTAATAAAAATAGTAAGCTCTCTCTATATGGGTGCTTACTAAAAATAGTAAGTCAACCCAAGAAGTGGCTGAGGCGAAGGTAGTGTGCACATGATTGAATGAAGAACTTCATCACATCAAGATGGTCAAGAAGAAGCAAGAATCACCTCTTATTATAAATAGTAAGTATCCCATGTGTGTACTCAAGGGGAATTTTTGGAACAATGGGATATAAAGGGATGATCATTCAGGTCAACACCATCAGTCGGGATCATCCATGGGCATTGCTCGTAGGGAATTCAAGACTCATCTTAGAGAATTCAATAGTATCTCTCAACACTCACTTCATGGCTCAAGTTGCAGGAGTATATTTTGTGGGGTGGAAGTTGCGGTCATTAGCAAAACCATTCAGTAGTGTTTTTAAACACTCATTCCAAAGCATATGTGAGCTAATTTGAAGGAGTTTCACACGAGTTTGAAGATTCAGAGTTTCATCGTATTGGGGATTTCCATTAATGAAGACCATTGGAATTCATCAGGGGAAACATATTCTCTTCTTCTTCTCTTCATACCCCCAACTTTCTCTCTCTTCTCAATGTTCTAATTTTGCGTTGGGGTTGCACTTTTTCATATGTCTTAATGTTTCTAATGTAATAAGTCACCTTTATGTTATCAAAAGGGACTTAAAAATTTCCTAGGAAGTTGAATTTTTTTAAGTTGTATGAGAACATATGAAAAGGCATTGGGGGGTAGATGATGAGTCACCTCTCATTCTATAAATTGTAAATCTATTCCCATTTGAAAGGTTTGGTGATTGATTTTGTGAACTCAAGAGTGTATTGTACTTTGAGAGAACAAAGGAGATAGCCATTTTCTTCCATTTCCCCCCTCACTAGTTTTCCTGCATTCCCACACTGTGTAAAGCTTTTGTTTAAGAAATCAATACAATAAGAAGGAGTTTCTAGCTTTCTTTGACTAAGGGTTTTCTTGATACTTTGTGACCAATAAATTCTATTTGGTCTTGTTGTTATTTACAGAGTTGTTTCTTGTCATAAATGAACGTGTTGAAATTTATAACTAGTGTGTGCAGGAATCTAATTTTCTACCTGGAATGTTAGTTCTCCCATATCATTTCTCACTCCCCTTTCCTACTCTTCAAACAAATTATTCCCTAGCAAGATATTTCTAGCTTTGCCACATGGTCAATGGAATGCCCCTGTTGGATCCCCATCCATAAGGCCAGTCGAAGAAAACTCACTTTCACTCACACATGCATATACGATAGTTGCACTGGTTAAGTAGAGGGACTTAGACTCCTAGAGTGTTGGCAAGGAACCCAAAAAAATTTCCCCGACAAATTTTCTTGCTAACAATACTCTAGGAAAAATAACATCCCCATCAAGTATCATTTCTTGAGAGAGTAAGTCTAGAAAAACATTTTAAGCTAGAATATATTACTATAAAAGAATAAATTACTTATATTTTTACCAAGCCTCTTCCAAAATAAACATTCGAATATATTAGACAAAAGGCAGGAGTGTTAGGGTAAATATATCATCACCTTAGTTAATTATGCATTGCACATATTTATATTATTTAAATTATTAATTGTTATATGGTTATATTTATTTATAACCTTTTGTATTTTTTATTTCTTGCATTATTGTTGCAAATGTATGTTTGTATTTAATTCGGTTATGCTTCCCGAATGAACTTTTTTGGAAGCTTATGTGAATTATTTTTTTGTTGCACCTGTGCAACATATTTCTATGTATGTATTCATTTGTACAATTCCTATAAGAATTGCAACACTCCATTATAAGCTTGATTTTGGATTATTAATAAAATATCCAAGCTTCCGCCCCTATTCTACATTTGGTACTAGAGTTGGTTGAAGCTCATAGAAAGGTTGGAAAAAGAAAAAGTTTTGGTGAAGAAAACTTCTTCACATGAGAGCCAGTGCTACATCCCACAACTTCCCAGAACTCCCTGTAGACCCATAACCTCCTGTTTTATCTCTAGGTAAACGAAAAGCAATTTTTTTTGCATTGGTGCCCTTTGCACCAAGAAAATTTATTTTTAGAGCTAATAAATATACATGAATTAAAAAAATCCCCAACTAGGGGTTTTTTCCTCTAATATTAGAGGTGCATTTGGTGATAGTATTAGCTATAGCTAATAGTAGTTGACTTGCCAAATTGGAGATACCTCTACCAGAGCTCCTGGGAAAGCTGAGAAGGTTGTAAATTGAGTTATTAGCATTTGCATTGGGAACGCAAACTGAGCCACCCATTGAATCAATATCATATCGAGTTATTCTTTGGGCCAAGTTGGAATGGACTCCACTAAGGCCTACTTTACCATTCAAACCACATAGAATCAATAAGCGATCGAGTTCCTTGCTAAAGCGATGAGTTGTATTAGCACTGTAACTGAGGCACATTGCCTTAACAATGCCAGTTGACCACAAGTGATTCAATTCCCTCTTTCTGCATTGGAGCCATGTTTTAAGAATAAGTTGGGCATGCCTATACCCAACCGAGCCTTGTTTGTAGTTACGTCTAAACTAAAAAAAGCCTATGACCTCCACACTCCTTATTGGTCGTACACACAAGCACATATCTCAGCCACGTCGAACCTGCACATATCCATTCAAACATCAACAACCAAGCACCATCAAATGACGAATCTGCAAAAATAGTGACAAATAAAACAAATCAAAATGAATGCATACAATAAAAGACGGTCATGGATAAACAATGCAAAAGCAAAGGAAATAAGCATACACATGGTGTTTCAGATCCTGCAAAGGAGGAAAACCTAAATTGCCACCAAAGCCACGTGGTATCCTTAAAATGCGCTATGTATTCTTTCAAAAGGTTAGTTGGTATTTTCTTTGAATAAATAGTTAAACCTCCAATTTATATGCAAAGTAAACATACTACCGTGTTGGATAAAGGGAGAGTGTTGGGGGATGTTGGGTACATGGTTCGAACCCCACTCTCTTACATTGATTTTTTATAATTGAATTTAGCAGAACTATTGGAGGGAACCGCCATAGTTGGTGGAAAAAACCACTGCTAAATCCTTAGTTACAGCTAAACAAACCACTAAACTTAGTAGAGAAATCCCTAAAAAGGGTCAAAAAACATTTTCTCCAAAATTGCTCAATTTTTTATTCTCGACATTTTTTTTACAAAGGAGGGGTAGCTAAAAACAGAATTTTGAGCCACGTTTTTTACACTTTTTTGCTCATTAATTTGTATTGGGCTCCCCAAGGCCACCAGGGCCTTGACAAAAAAATAAAAATTTCCTGCCATTCAATTTTTACCAATTTTTGAATGTAATTATATACTTTAGTATAATATACTAATTTGCAGGTTTCCATAGTCAACCAAAAACATTGTAATTGCTTAGAAACTGGCAAAGAATTTTAATAAAAAAAAAGTGAAATTTGGTTCTAAAACACTCATGAGATCCTATATCTCATTCACAACGTTCAATATATACAGTGCATCTGGGAAGCACTTATGGGTAAAGTCATCATGACTATTAGTGCACTTAATGCCTAATATAGCTGCAACGACGTCATCTAGGCATTGAACCTTTAAATTGACAGGGAGTAATAAGGACACAGTGCACACACTCTAAGCCCTCCCATCTATCTATGAATGATTATACGACATAAATACAGACTGAGAAATTATCCATGTATCTAGAAAAGTTATGTGTGTGTATGAGGATATTTTCTTTGAGCCGGTGTCAATAATCACATACACCCCTTTCAGTACTTTCATGGTACCATTATTGAATTATTTCATGTATGTTAACACCTCTTTCACGTACCACTGAGTATATAGAAAGAGCGAGCTTCTTCCACATACTAATGAGTATATTAGAAGGATGCATATATAGAAAGGTTTGGTATATCAGATTGACAGTATATATATATATACATACATACATACATACATATATATATATATATATATATATATATTAGGAGACCTTATACCTAGAGTGATAAGAGCCTAACCCTGTATGTGAATTCTACAAAATGGGCACCAATGTCCCCAAATTCTTTCTTTCCAGATTCACAACTACTCGGATGAAACAACTATGCTTCCTGGAAGATAAAAATCAAGAAACAACTTGAGTTTGAAGAGATTTGGCCTATTGTGAATGGTACTATGACCATATCAACTATTGATACAACAAAACAGTGATAGTTTGATAGATCAGATCAGAAATCCATGCTCATCATCTTGTTTGGAGTGTCCGATGATGTACAAACCCACATTTGAGATGTAAAAACAACCAAAGAAGTTTGGGATAAGTTAAGCACAGTATATGAGGCCAAAAACAATAATGTCATTATGAATTTACAGAGTCAGTTACCCACATTGAAGTTTAAGAAAAATGAGAAAATAGAAGCTTTCTTGAATAATTCACTAATGAAGCTCTCATTCCCATTGCTCTAAGAGCTCTCCCTTCTTCATACCACATTTTATTGACAACCCTAAACTTTTTAGATATAACAACGAAGTTTTGATAAGTTGGTAAATCTACTGAAACAAGAGGAAACCCTGTATAATAAAGATGATGAAGAGGAGTAGGAAATTTATTCTCATAAAAATGGAAAGGAAAACCTAATTCCTATCAAAAAAACCCAATATATGAATCAGAATAAAAAACGGGATAAACAATAAAAGAAGAAATGTCCAATCTGCAAAAGAGGACGTGAATTGAAAGATTGTTGGTATAAAAATTTTAAAGAAAGGTTCATCAAGAAACTCTAGACCTCAACACCAAAAATATCACAGGGGGGCATTCAAACTACAATCAAGGTTAGAAAAAGGGGAACTGGAAAATAAGAACCCATCAATAAGGCAATATTACTGAGCAAGAGGTACATTCAGATACTGAAGACTACTTGTACATTGCTCAATCAAGTGAACCTTCCATGTCATCTAGTGATGTTTGGTATGTTGATTCAGGAGCCACTCAACACATGAACGACCACAAAGACTAGTTTACTTCAATTAGGGACACACCTTTGAAAAATCATGTTTCGTTATGTGATGATTCTTCATACATAGTTCAGAGGATTGGGAACATTTATCTACCTCTTGGTTCACGTAATTGTAGATTTTCAGATGTTCTATATGTCCCTGGGTTGACTAAAAATTTACTGTCATTCAGTCAACTCCTTGATCATAACCTAAAAAATTGACTTTGATAGTCATTTCAGCAAGAAATTGTGTCTAATTCAAGACAATTCACGAGGCTTGAAAATAGTTACAAAATCATCCAATGTGGGATGCATGTTCCAACTTGATTTTGTTCACAGATATGATCAAACACTTATGGCTAAGAACTCCACCTCTGCACAATTGTGCCATTAGAGACTTGGTCATATAAGTTTCAAGTATTTTGAGAAACTTCACTAACACAATATGTTACATGGTTTACCATCTCTTAAGAAGGATACAGATAAATTTCCCCACTACCTAGAAGGAAAATGACACATAGATTCATTTCAGAAGAGTACTTTTTGAGCTCATGGTAAGCTTGATCTGGTTCATACCGATATTTGCAGTCTGATGCAACTGAGTCAATCTGGATTTTAGTACTTCATGCTTTGTGTTGATGACTATTCAAGAAAAATATAGATTTTTTGTCTTCACAAGAAAAGTGAAGCTTTTAAAACCTTTAAGAAGTTTAAAGTGGCTGTTGAGAATGAAACTGGTTGTCACATCAAAACTCTCTCCCGCTCAGATCGAGGGGGGGAATTCACCAATAATGAGCTCAAATACTACCTACAAGCTCACAGGATTCATTGATAAATTCCTCCTCCACACACACCACATCAAAATAGTGTTATTGAGAGAAGAAATCGTTCTATCATGGAAATAGTGTGATGCATGATCAATGATTTTGGACTTACAAAGATATTTTGGGAAGAAGCAACAAATACAACTGTGTATTTGTTGAACAGAGTGCCCACAATTTCTCTTGACGGATTAATGCCACATGAAGCATGGTCAAAGCAGAAACCATCTGTTGCACACCTCAGAGTATTTAGGTGTAAAGAAAGTATGCACATACCCAAGTAAGAACAAAAATAAATTGGACGTGAAGTCACAAAAACTCATTTTCATTGGCTATAGTGAAGAAACTCTTTGGTACATATTTATGGATCTGAAGACAAAGAGATTCTACACTAGTAGAGATGTTGAGTTATTTGAGAACAAGGAAGAAAAATATATTCCTCCAGACTCACCTGATGCAAATTCTTCAACAATTATAAAAAATAAAGCTGATGTTCCCACAGATGATGAAAGTGATGATGGGGATGATGGTGATGATATGATAGAACCACGACCCACAGGAACTTCTCAGCCTATACCCAAGTGGTATACTAGCATGTTACGAGATGCAATAATGGATGCTCCACCAGATACATCCACCCCCTGGACAACAGACTCATAATAAAGCAAGAGAAGAAGTGAACTTGGATTTGATGAGTAGAGTTATTGAATCTGATGAGCCCCTCTACAGTTCAGGAATCCCTACAGTCAAAATATTAGAAAGATACCATAGATGCCGAATACAAATCAATGATGAAAAAAAACACTTGTTAGCTTGTCGATATTCCACTAGGGAAGAAACCCATTGGATGCAGATGGATATTTAAAACAAAGTACAAAATAGATGGGATAATAGATAGGTACAAAGTAAGACTAGTAACAAAGGGTATGCACAAAAAGAAGGCATTGACTACAAGGATACATTTTCTCCCACAACTAAGATCAAAATGATCAGGATGATATTTTCTCTAGCTGCACAATTTGGTTAGAAATTCCATTAGATGGAGGTAAAAAATTCCTTCATGAATGCATATTTACAAGAAGAATTATACATGACTCAAACTAAGGGATATATTGTACCTGGTCAATAAGAAAAGGTATGCATACTCAGGAAATATTTGTATGGCCTCAAACAGGCACCCTGGGCATGGTGCATCAAAATTAATGAGCATCTCGTACAACATGGATTTGTTAGAAATCCATACGATACCAATCATTACCTAAAAAATTAAGGGGAGAAGATTGTGATTGTCGTTGTCTATGTCGAAAATCTAGTCATCACTGGAAGTTCAATGAGGATTATCAATGCAACGAAGAAAGATCTTAATCGATTGTTTGACATGATAGCTTTCGGGATAATGCACTATTGTCTTAGATTGGAAGTATGGAAAAAATAGAATCAAATATTTTTTTCTCAGATGAAATATACCAAGATAATGCTTGATAAATTTAGGATGATGGATTGTACACCGATTGCTACATCTATAAAGAACATATTGTAGTTATCTTGTTCAGATCCATCTCTTGTGGTAAATGCCACTCTCTAATAACAGTTGATTAAGAGTCTCATTTACCTGACCTATACTATACCGGATATCAGCTTTGCAATGTGCTATCTATCTAGGTTCATGCAGGAACAAAAATTTTGTCATTGGAAGGAAGTAAGGCCCATTTTGAGATATCTCAAAGGATCAGTGGATCTTGGTCTAGAATAAAAGAAGAATAACCTCTTATTGTCAGGGTATTTAGAATCAGATCATGCAGGTAACCTTGATGACATAAATTCCACTTTAGGATTTGTGTTATTTATGGGAACTGGACCAATATCATGGGGAAGCAAGAAACAACAATTTATTTGTCACTTTTCCACAGAAGCCGAGTATCGTTCTATAGGTGAAGTTGTTTGTGAAGCGATATGGCTACATCTCATTCTCAAAGGACTTGGAATACCACAAGACAAATTGACCACCATTTATGTAGACAATGAAGGCATTCTCAAACTTGTTTGTAATCCAATTTTTCATGAAAGAATAAAACACATTGAGGTATAGGTTCATTTCATACACGAGCATGTCTTGAAGCACAATATATAGCTTCATTTTTTCCAACCGCTGAACAACGAGCAAATATCTTCACAAATTCACTTACACGTGACAAGTTTGAGTTTTTTAGAGAGTTCCTCTCCTCATCCCTTGAGGCAATGCAAAATTAAGGGGGGGGGGGGGGAATGTTAGGGTAAATATATTATTACCTTAGTTAATTATGCATTACACATATTTATATTATTTAAATTATTAATTTTTATATGGTTATATTTATTTATAACCTTATGTATTGTTTATTTGTTGCAACTGCATGTTTGTATTTAATTCGGTTATGCTTCCCAGATGAAAATTTTTGGAAGCTTATGTGAATTAATTTGTTGTTGCATATGTGAAACATATTTTCATGTATGTATTCAGCTATACAATTCCTATAAGAATTGCAACACTCCATTGTAAGCTTGATTTTGGATTATTAATA
This sequence comes from Taxus chinensis, assembly GCA_019776745.2. Lineage (NCBI taxonomy): Eukaryota > Viridiplantae > Streptophyta > Pinopsida > Cupressales > Taxaceae > Taxus > Taxus chinensis. The sequence continues at coordinate 968,331,809 of CM034147.1, forward strand.
AAATATCCAGGCTTCCACCCCTATTTTACAAGGAGTGATGTCATTCTCATCCATCCACTAAAGGGAAGCATAATCTAAGGGGTGATAATCATTTTTATCATTTTTAGCCCCATAAGTGAATTCAAGAAATATAAGATCACGAGTGCACACTCCAAGGTGGATATTTTTTAGAGTTTTACTCATTTTCCATTGGTGTCAAAGAGGGAGAGATCAAGCAAGGGGGAGTAGCTCAATAACATATCAAAAAAGGAGGGTGTTGTAAAAAAGGGGTGAAATTTACATTGTTGGTTTCCATCAATGATAAATGGGGAGATTGTTGGAATAATTATCATTGATGTTATAGGAATCTTCAAAGTTTGACACAAGAACTTTGGAATCTGACGAAAGAACTTTGGACTCTGATGAGATTGCTTTAGAGTCTATTCGAAGTATGTTCTATTATTTTGGAGTCTAATCAGAGAGCTTCATAATCTACCCAGATTGCTTTAGAGTCTATCCAGTTTATTTTCTATTGCTTTGGAGTCTAACCATAATTCTTCGAAGTTTTTATGAAGTTTTTTGTTGGTTTTTTTCTGGGACCAATATTTTTGGATGACTATTGTAATGTATTTCTAAGATTACCGAATCATTTTTATGATCACATTTTTCTGACCTTCATCTTGTTTGGATGCCAAAGTTAATAAAGTGTACATGTATAAAGGGAGATATAAAATCATTAAATGGTATACAAGTTAAGTGGAGAGAAAGAAATATGTGAAGAGTGAAGATGTGAAGGAGTGTGCGTGTATGGATAATATGGGGAAGTAGAGAATGAGGTTAACCATGAAGATAAACTTCTCAGTTTTTAAATAGAGTATGTTGTGATAAAATGTGTAGGTGAGGAGAGATGGTGAGCTATTGTGAAAAAGGAGGATGAAATGTGAAAGGAAGAGCAGTGTGTGTGAGAGGATGCATCAGAGAGAAGGAAAAATGAACTAATGAGTGAATGGTACGAGAAAACCAAGTATGTAGCTAGTGCACAATAAGTACGCAACTAGTACACACCAAGAATGTAATAAATATTGTATTATTTTATTTTACCAAACGGCCCAAGGTGCACTAGCACATCACCCAGATAGATCTGAGTGCTCACCTGAAGATTGCAAGGATACTAGGTCCCTCTTTTATGGAATATTTTTCAAGGAGTTAGCATGATAAACACAAATATAGATATATTCCAAATCCAAAAATATCCATTCAAATCCAAAAATATCCATTCAAAATTAAAGCTTAAACCGATCTAGGTCTCAACCATAAGAAAGGATAAACTATACAAGAATCAAGATAAGATATACCATATAAGATCCAGAGACAGATATGTCACTAACCATTATCCAACCACATAGATCCATTGTATTAATTACAACAAAACATAAAAGCTGAATACATACACAGTAGTGTCACCATAAGTCATGTGCGCTCATAAACTAGTAACATAAATCTATTACAGAACTGATTCGAACTCTCTAAACCATGCAAATCAATACCTATTTATAGGTAGTGGGGACTTTCCCTTCACTACTCATGTATCCTCAAAATAAGCTACATGCTAAGAATAGCCACGCGCCCCTACATGATAAATACAAAAGCATGCAAGTTTGTTAATAATAGTTTATATAATAATATAAACTGCAGATATAATCCTATTAATAGCTCATAATTGTGCATGTCATTTGATCTTCTACTTTTCCAAAATATCCTTTATTTACTTCCAAGTCTTCTTGCTAATGTAGGCCTCGCACTCAACATTTATATTTAGCCCATTGCAACCAAAATGGCTAAGTCTTGAAGTCATACTTTCCCTGGTGTGCTTTTTTCTAATACACCTCTGTGTGAACCTTCGTACCCTATGTCCACATGCCCAATCATTATGCTCCTTTAGTACTTAGGTTGTTATTCATAAGCCCAACATTACCCCACACTTGCTTCATTTCTACCCCCAGAAATGGGTAACCATGACTTATCTCTCCATGAATAAATAATATAGAAAAAAGTAATAATTGTACATAAATAATTAAATAATGCATGGGTGCTCTATCCTTCTGAAGGTAGAATCAACTTTGGATACTCAATTTTAATATCTTCTTCTAACTCATTTCAAAAACTGAGAACCTTGTTTTTTTGTTAGGAATTTATGCAAGTACCCCTTCCATTTCATCCACATTGATATTCTCTCCCTCATTCTACAATATCCTAAGGAAGTTTTCCATACTTGAGACCATCCCGTCCATTATATCCATTCTTTGTGCTATGTGTTTCCCTATATCTTTAATTCTCTCCTTGTGAGGATCACAGGCTACTACAAGCACATCATGATTCTCTACTACTAATGTACGACTCTCCTCATGCCCAAGTGTTTCATTCTTCATCTCCTTGAGGACCTCACTCTCTTATGCCAAAGTCCTTGTCTTTATTATATTTTCAGGATATGCATATGTATTCAATGTCAAGTCTACCTTTTTCATTTCATATTTCAATTTTTGTAAGACAGGCTCACACCCAGTTATCTTACACACTATGGTTTCCTTTTCCTTTTCTACTTGTGCTGCAACATCATTTGGTTTTAACATCCTTATTGTAATTTCATCCATCACCATATGAACCAGTGTGCACAAGTAATGCATTGCAAATGGAAACCTCTCTGCCAATTTCTCTTCCATATCTAACCTTACCTTCAAAATTTCTTTTCCTATCTTCTATGCCATAATAAGTACCGCTCACGCCTTCACCTCAGTTCTCTTTTTCCTCTGTCAGGCATTTAAGATCTATCTCTTTATATTTTCTATCTTCCAAAAAATCATGAAAAATTTATGCCTTATCAATGTTTCTACACACAACCTCTGCAGATACCTTGGGCAATGCATTACTCACTTGCTCATCCAACATATGAGTTGGTTTAACTGTTATATGGTAGGAATGTATCACTTTCTTCATTATTTGAGAGACACATGATTCTTCACACACATCAAAATCAGGCTCATCTATGTGAGTTTTCATACTCCATGATAGTTACTTACGTGTGCATGTTGTCACCATATCTGAATCCATTAATTACCACCCATAAAGGTCCTTAGGTTCCCTATTACTTTGGAACCTAGAGCGTATGATTTTTTTTGGGTCATTGACATACCAAACTATAGGAGTTTCATACACTCCTTTATCCTTCTCTTTTCTAGAGTGCTTACCTTTTAGAATGTGCACACCCGCATCAAACATTGGTCCCCTCACCATTTTATGTAGTAGTAGGTGCACCAGATGCATCTCCCTTATCTTCAATCTTCTCTGTATCAATAACTTCAGTGGTCACTTCTTGTTCTTGAAACCCTCCTATATCATGTCTCAATTCCTCCTCCTAAGGTTCCTCTACATCCTAAGTGTTAACAAGGGTATTTTGCACATCGTCCTCTTATTTCTTTCCCTCATCATCCTAAGTGGGGATGTAATTACACATTTAACTTACTAGTTATACCTTCATAGGAGATTTCCTCGGTGACCTCCTAGGTGGCAGTGATGGCCCCACACCCTTAGTCCTTATTCTCCTTAACACTCTCCTATGTTGATGGTTGTCATCACCCTCTCCTAAACCTACAGTGTCTATCTCCATTCCCACTTCCTCACCTTCCTTTTGCAATGGAGGGGTTGCCTCACACATTTTCTTCTCCCCTATAGTAAGATGTCTCCTTTTTCCATGTTCCAGGCCACCACTATCTTCTTTTAATTATTTTCCATATTCTTCTTCTTCACCCCCACGGGGAAAAGTAGTCTCCTCATTCTATAAGGTTCCCATAGTATGTTTTATTTTGGACAACTCAAGGATATTGAATTTGTTCTCAACATATTTTCCATTCTCCAACTTGGGCTTAAGGTAGATGTATACCTTAGCCACTCCAGCTTTCCCAATTTTGAAACTCATGGAATTAATATTCATATCATCTGATATTAAATTTTCAATGTAAGAAGATTTACTTGGGTAGACATATGTCTTCCTAAGTGTATGATAATCAAAGTCTACTTTTTGTGCATTGAAGACCAACCTTCGCATGTTTGAAATATGTGTACTAAAGCTTGGAAGTAGCGTGCTATGAAGGAATATGGAATTTTTCACCAAGGAATTTAGTTTCCATCCTTCATTCCAAAGTTCCCTATGCAAAAATGCTGGTAAATAACAAACTGAGCTTGCTTGTCTAATACTGAAGGAATATCCTTGGGTATCCTCCACTCATACTCAAATGCAGTGTGTAGGCGTTCATACTAGAGCTATGTACTCTAATTGTATAGTCCGCTCATAGATCCATCACATGTATATTTGGAAAATCTCTTAAAAAAGGGAATTATTTTCTTTAGGGTATTGCCACATATTTTCTTTTGGCTCATCGGGCACTCCAATTTCTATAAACAAATTTGACAAAAGGATAGCACCAAAAATTATCTTATCTCCTTAGTGTGCCTCTATGATGATGATCTCAACAATGAAGGTTGACAAGCTATAAATGAATCCCTCTGTCATTTTCTTAACAATGTGTAACCATCTTCTGTTCACTTCTGACAAATGCTCTCGATTATTTAACTTAGTAAGGAGGTGCACTGCTACCTGAATGACTGGGTATTTTTCTAACTTGTAGATATCTATTCCACACCCACCCTTTACATAAGATAACACCTTCCTTGTTTCCTCTACCCCTTCATCATCAGTAAGATCACTATCGATTTCTGTGCCCAAGCTCCTCAAACTTGTCAATATCCCAATCAAGGGTGCGGTGAGTCTCATTCATCATCCAAAAAAAAAAAAATAAGTCCTCATGGACTCATCTCATCAGCCATTGGTAATTTTTTTTAGGCTTTCCAAAGTATGGGAGCTAATAGATATATAAAACTCCCACTTTTGACAACATTTTCTCACCTGCGTCATCGTAAATGACCATATCATTTTATGTTTGTAGCGTTATTTTTACCACTAAAATATTGTCCAATTCATCTTTATTATCCTTAGTTCTATGATTGAAGTCACTCAATTTGCTACTCCTGATGTGAGACTCCCAATCATGGCCCATATACACACCTTCTAGGTATTGCATCTCTAAAAATCGAATTTTGGGGGTGTCTTCAACCTCTATTTCTAATTCCTCCTACTTCCTTCCCCTTGTATTCACTCCAATTTCTTTCTTAGGTGTCATAGTGATGATAAAAGAGTGTTATTGTAGTTGATTCGAGATTTGCAACTATAACTTGCATGCCCTAGATCTAAATTTATGTGCCATAGCTCCAAATTTATGAGTCCTAGATTTTCTTTAGACCCTAACCCATGGATTTTCTTCCTCTCATGCCTTTGTTTCATTCAAACACTCTCTCCAACAGAGTGCCAATCAATCCCATGCACAAATTTTTCTGGTTCAATCTCTTATCATAGCTTTCTCGTACTTACTCACATAATTTGCTCTTTAAATTGCTCTTTAGCTCACCTGATAACTTCACAATGCAAGCTGAAAAGAATAGAGAAAGCCCACCTTTTATAAAATTTTCCACATTTATTTCTCTCTACCTACCACTGTAATCAACATTAAATGGTGTTTCTTTCTTTTCCATGGTGTTATTTTTGTACCCTAGTCATAACCTTCTGGCGTGCCTACTACTCCTTGGCCACAGACCTCCTTTTGCATGCCTTCATGCACTGAAGTACCTATCCTCTGTGCTTCTCACCAAGTAGTTTTCCATGTTACAGCCTACCCCGTGTTACAATGTGTGTCCATTCATCCACTCGTGGTCTTTATTTAAGAGAAATTTTTCTTTATCCACACCCTTACTTCAAGCACCTACACAATATTTCCCTATACATAATCATCTTCTAGAGAACATTCAATCTTGATCCATACATATTTTATATACTCCACCCCAGAATAAAAGTATGCGTGGTCGTTTGCACATAAATTCAATAGATAGTAATGATATTTTGGCACACAAGTGCACTTATTACACAAAACACTGAACTAAATTGATAAAGCATAGCAACGATGAAAGAAAACACATATAAAGGGAATGCATGAAAAGAAATCTAATATAGTTGGCAATACTACCTTATTACAAACACCAAGAAGACTTATTTATAGTAGGGCTTCAACCTACTCCCATTGAAGTAACTAAGAAATTGTGTCCCATCTAGCACCTATAATTGGAAAGTACCTAAAAAAATTATGTAAGTCACAACCTACAGTCCTAACCAATGCACTTAGAACTTTCCAGGGTGGTGCAAAAACTTGGAATCATAAAGAAGAACCATTTGTCTAACTTCAATATTTATATTCTTAATATGCCTATCATGTCATGCCTTTTTCTTGGACTTTTCTATCTTATGATTCCATCAAGAAATAGCACACATTTCATCCAACTGCATCAGTTTATCAATGTGATCTTTAAGTGCTTATTCATCATCCAGACCTCTTGTGCATGCAATATACAGATAAGGTAACATAAATTCCATTGGTAAAACAACCTCTGTGCTAAACACCAACTAAAATGGTGTGGCTTTGTTAAATATTTTATAATTTTTCTTGTATTCCCAAAGTACATCAAAGACATTTTCATCCCAATCCTTCCTTCCAACATCACAAATATTTGTCAATGTATGTCCCAGTATCTTGTTGAAATACTCAATAATGTCCATTACCTTGTGGGTGATATGGTGTTGTTTATCAATAAGATCATGATAGTCTTATTAAGGAAATGAGTGCCACTATCACTTGTCAAACTCAATGGGCATCCATATTTGCTAATTATACTTTCCCATAGGAACCTTGCTTCTGTAGATTCTGTGCAATCCTTTGTAGGAGCCACTTTTCCCACCTTGTAAGATAATCTATGCAATTTATAATGTGGAGCAATCCTGTCCTTCGTGTGGGTGGGGAAATAAGACCCAAAAAGTCAATTTCCCACTTTTCAAAGGGTTCTGCACTAGCAATAGGCCTTAAAGGAATTTCATCCCTTTGTCTAGGCCTCCCAAGGCACTTAAAATGATCACATGCCTTAGCATATTCTTTACAATCTTTGTATATTGTTTCCCACCATAGGATAGCCAATAAAATCTTGCATGTGGTGGCATTCCTAGCATAATGTCCACCTGCAATCCCACTATGAGCTTCCTCCATAATAGCTTCATGCTCATGCTCAAGTACACACTAGCACAAAACTTCATCCTGATCTAGTTTGTATAAATCTCCACTAATAAACATGTAAGGTGAAACACGAATGACAAGATAAATCTTCTCTATACTCTTCATTCCTTCAGGAACCATTCTAGTACAAAACAAAATATCAATATATTTTAATTTAGAGGGCATGTAGTTCAATCTGAAAATTTGTGCATCCGACATTACATCCTCAATGCTCTGCATTTCCTCTCCTAAATTAATCCTTGATAAATTATATCGTCCAAAATTACTCTTTCCTAGCTTTACCATTATTGTAAAGTCAAATTACTGAAATAACATAATCCAATGACATATGTGCCCCTACAAAATGGGCTTATTGACCAGATACTTAAGTGCTATATGATCTGTATAGAAAACAAATATTTTCCAGCAAATATTGTCTAAACTTATGCAACGCGTAAATCATGGACAAGGCCTTACGCTATGTAGTTGTAAAATTTTGTTCAGCTAGGGTCAACTTCCTACTTGCAAAATAGATGGGATGATCAACAATCCCATCACTAGGCTATGTTAATACTACACCAATGGCCATGCCAAAAGCATCCACATGTACATGAAATGGTTTATCCCAAGAAGAAAAGTGTAGAATGGGTGTAGAACTAAGTCTTTCCTTCAATGTATCAAATGTTGTCTATTGCACCTCATTCCAATGAAACTCACCTTTACTCTTCAACAACTCCTCCAAGGGAAATTCGATCCTAGCATAGACTTTGATAAACTTCATGTAATAACTTGTATGCCCTAAGAATCCACACACCTTTCTCTGGTTAGTAGGTTCCTTTAAGCCCAAGATGACAACAACCTTGGTAGGATCTACCAACAATCCTTCTTTACATATGATATGTCCCAGCAATGTGCCAAAGGGTGTGGCAAAGATACATTTCTTAATGTTTAAGGAGATGCTTAACTACATGCACCTCTCAAACATAAGTCTCAAATTATCACAATGATCCTTTACTAGCCCATATACAATCCAATCATCCAAGTAAACCTATAAAAACTTGTGTATGAAGTCTTCAAAATCTTGTACAACAATGCACGAAAATATTGCAGGCATGCATTCTTCAATCCAAAAGGCATAACTATGTATGCAAAACTTCCCCATTTAGTGGTGAAAGTTGTCTTCTCTTGGTATTCCTTAACAATCCTCACTTGATGATATCCAAAAAATCCATTAGTGAAGGAGTAGATCTTGTGCCCTACAACGCCTTCCAATATTTCTTCTGTAAACGGTGTAGGAAAAGGATCTATCACACATGCAACATTCAACTATCTATAGTCCACACATATCCTTATCCTACCATCCTTCTTGATGCTTATCACCATAGGGCTAACCCACTCTGACTCATCAATGGGCTCAATGATTCCATATTTCAACATATTATCAATGTCTTCCTTTACCTTGAGGTGCATATTAGGATTCATTATATAAGGCCTTTTCCTAACCAGGTGCACACCTTCCTTTAACTTGATCCTCAACTCACACAAAGAGTGATGTACCCCTTTCAACTCATGATAACCTCTAGGAAATAAGTCCTAGAAGTCTTACAATAGCTCAATAATCTTAGAAACCTCCTGTTCAGACCAATAATCTCCAATAATGGCCTCGTTTGGTTCTGAATTTGTCCCAATGTTGAATTTCTTGGTTTTCATAGGCTCATGATATGCACACACCTTCTCATCTGCACTGTCCAAGACCTTGTGCATACCCATAGTGTGTTCAACATCCAGATTCTCAAATTCTTCATCATTAATCATGTAAACCAGTTTACCCTTCTCTTTTTCTAACCAAGCACACCCAGGTTGTACCTCATTTATTTCTTCCTCTTCATCAAAGCACACCTCCAAGTCCAACTCTCTAAACATTTCTAACAATATTTCTTCAACCTTTGAATTATCCCCCATTGTAAGGTGCTTTATAATTTGTAATGCTTATTACACTAGAGGTTTAGTAGAAAAATAGTCAAAGGTCTAAATAATACATGTGATCATCCCCTTCCAGTTAATGTTTCCCTTAGGAACTTTTCATGAACATACCATCCCCGTACACAACCAACGAGAGTGGCGTAGAACTTATGTACCCAGAGTGATGGAAAAAAGGCCTCTTGCCCCTCTGTCCAGAGTCTCTCACACTTCTGAACATGATGTTGAGCATCCTTCCCATGAAATTCACAAATTTTTGAGGGTACATTACTCCTAAAAAACCTAGTAGAGAAGGTGATTCTCACTTCTCACCACTCTAAAATGTTATCTCTATGTGTAGTCCACTAGTGCAAAACTATCTTGTGCAGGGTATAAACTAGCATATTTATTTTTTCTACTTGATTTGTTCACTGAGCTTCCATGATGCACATAAATACTTTTGGATTTCCTTCACTAGTATATTGAGGTATCTGGTTAATGTTCAAGCACCTAACCATGCGCAACCTAATGATGCAAGTAACTATGTTCTTTATCTTGGACCCCACTATTTCATATGTCCCATGCACCCAATGTTTACATGCAACACTTGTAGTATCACTCATAGAATGAGTATCATCCCATTGAATAACACCTTCCTTTGATGGCTCGAGCATTTTAGGATCCCTAATGGTGTGCACATAAATTATGTTCAAATACTCTTCACTCAAAGGTTCTACATAGGGTATATCTTTTCCATCTGTTAAAGGAATAATTCACATGCACTCTTACTTATTCTCAAAACTTATATATCTTTTATTAATGTGTAGGTCAACATTATTCACATAACACCAAGGGTGCTCCAAAGAAATGTTGGAAAATTATCTTCCTCTGCAAGTGCTAAGACTTTAAAGTCCCCAGTAAACTTGGCCCCTTGTATAGTAATAGTAGCATCCTTCAAGACTCCAATGGGTGTGGATTTAGTCATGTTTTCCATAAAAAAAACACATTTGAAGATGGTTATAATGGTGGTCTCCCCATATTGATTCCACACATCCAAAGTGAGTACATTTACTTCCATGCATGTATCAATCAATATATATTACTCAGCAACCATCCATCAACAAGGACATTCAAAGTGATATCTTTATCATACTCAAGGTTGTAAGGAGGTAGATTCACATGTAATATTTGTCTCTCGTGCTCAACTCTAATGCACAAGTATCTTATCCCTTAACCATTCCCCTAACAAAGGAATGATGTTCTCTTGTGAAGCATCTTACAGACCTCCTTCAAGTCATCAACATATTTTTGGGGAAGCTCAACTACTTTGGCCCACTCCAGCTTCCGTGACTATTCCTTCAAGCATTGTATCTCACCCTACAAATTTCTAATAACCTCCATAGTTTCTTGATAAAATTCCTTCTGATGAGTAGGGTTTGGATAATTTACATGCAATACCTCCTATTTTGTAATAATAAGCTTCTACTTTGGAACTTCCCTGGCGGGTGCCACCTCAACGTGTGTAGTAACCAACACATGTAACATCTCAGGATCAAGCGTGCTACCTTCGGTATCTACTGATCTTCTGTAGTGCGCTATGTACTCTAACAATTCATGCATGCCCTTATCCTACTTATGCTTTCTTTCTCATATGCTCATACAAATATGGGCATTCCTCAAACTTATGATTCTTTCCACACCAGGAGAAAATAATGTTTCTGAGGGCATTCGTGCCTATAATGATTAGGGATCTACATGTAAAAGTTCCATGAAGGAAGTCACCTCTTCCACCACCACGAACCTCAACCTCTGAATCCTCCATGGTAACCTCTACCTCGACCACCTCCATCAGATCACCCTTCATTATGGTTATGATTATGATGCTCACCTTGTTCCTTAGAATTGTTTGTAATACTAGTCTTTCAGACACCAGTTTCAATAGCATCATGAATTTGATCAATCAATCTACAATTCTTTGTATCATGAGTGGTAGACTTACAAATTTTACAATAGCAAGACACATTCTTCCTTATCACATGCTACAACAAGGGGCACCTACTTAAATCATGATCCAAGTGACATATCTCACAATCCAACAACATGACATGCACCAATTTATGAGGGAAACTATCCTTGGTATGTCCTTCCACCTCGCAATTCATACACCAAATACCATTGTGCGTCTCATGAGCTGAATTGGACTGATAATTTTTCTAACTATTTTTCCATGGATGTAATTTAGCTTCTAAGAATGGGCTAACTCCAATGTCTACACTCCCAACTACCTTAGCACGCAAATTTTCCTCAATTTCCTCATTTGGATCTGGTAAATGTTTTATGTGAGAGCATCCCTTCTGAAAGGTGTGATCAAAGTCTCCAATAAACCATTGAGCATGCTAACTAGGGTGAATATCATAAGATAATTTGGATAAAAAAGTTTTAAAATGCCCATCATATTCCCTTACGCTCTCATCCATGCCCTACTTAATATCCTTCATGCATGTTGATGCTCTTTTGTTCAAACTCAGGTATATAAAACTCAGCTAAGAAAGCATCACATAGTGCAGTGTAGTTTACACAAGTTCTAGTTTGGATCATACTTCCTATACCAACTATGTGCGTGCCCTTACAAAGTTGTAGCAAAATGAATTTCCTTACATTCTAGAGTTGTAATTCCCTTAGTGTGCCATAGTATCTCACACTTGTGTACATGTTCTGATGACATCCTCAATACCTCTATATTCTGGTAAGTGAAGATACATCTCATAATAAACTTTTTGGGGTTGGTGCATACTGTGCCCACCAGATCGAAAACCTGTATTACCTCTAGTATTCCCTCCACCTTTAGAACAAAAAGATCCACTAGATCCTAAACCTTTTGATCATGATCCTCCTGATCCCCCCAATAGTGGGCACCAAACCAGAGGATGAGCTACTATGTGTTCCAACAGTTGTACTGAATTGAACTTCCATAGTCTACAGAAGTTGTGCTACTCCTAGATGTGTTACCAACATTTTATGTGCCCACACTCTATCCTGATGACGTGCTAGAAAGTATACCTCTAATAAATCCTCCAAAAAACAAAGATTGCTATCACTTGTGATGCCATAGATGGTTGCGTTTCTTGTTATACTCATGTATTCAAAGGAAAATGATATCTACCTGCTTGGTACTCTATCACCACTAGCTAACCTAGTTATCAATAACTATTTCAGGAACTGGAACACCATGCGAAAGGTCAAGGTCGCTAGGTGGGATCAAATGCATGCCTATGACCATTACTATTTCTTCTTCTGACGCACTCTCATTAGAAGTTGAGGGGGATTATCTTTCTGCACTTTCCTAAATGGGGGAGTACCTGCTTCTCAGGTTCTATGTTCCTCCACATGAACCTCAAATCCTTCACGCATCACCTTCCTCCAAAACTCCATAGACTCCTCAGCACCACACTTCTTTTCCAATTCCCTCTCCTGTGCTTCATTATACTTAAGTCATCTTTCTTCTCTTTCCTGCTCTGCCATAGGATCCACCATCTTTCACCACACCCACTCCTACCCCCATAAGAAATGGAATTTAGCTAGCCATAGGTCATTCTTCCAAATCCAGAGTTACAATCAAGATCTTAATCACTAAAGGGATAGTCACACAAATAAGATCCTATGGGTTCACAAGAACTGGAACTCAATAACCTCTGGACATGAATAAGTAGAAACATAGTGTATTCCAATGTATAGCTATGCAAAACACCACTCCACCAGTGATCTAAAACAAGTGTCCAAGCTAAATCAACATCATGCAAAGTCTTGGTAATCCTCATGTGTCCAAATAATTAATTCTATACCTCCAATTTCTCTTTGATGCATATGCTACCAGCCACTCATACAAATCTATAGGAAAATAACTAGAAAAACGTCTCATAGAGCTCATGATATAGGTTCTGTTCAACCCACACACATGCATCAAATTCAGGTCTAGTGTTAAATCTATGAGAAAACTCTTCCTCTAAATTCTTTACCCAATCTTCAATATTGCCAAGGTCAACTGATATGTTTTCATCATGCAACATCCTTGAAACAAATTAAAAAGAGGTCCCAGAAATGAAACCAAAAGGTAGTCTTTTATTTTACCAAACAACCCAATACGCGTTGCCACATCACCTAGACATATCTGAGTGCTCACCTGAAGTGAGAAAGGGTACTAGGTCCCTCTTTTATGGAAGATTTTTCAAGGAGTTAGCATGATAAACACATATATAGATATATTCCAGATCCATAATATCCATTCAAAAGTAAAGCTATAAATAGATCTAGATCTCAACCATATGCAAGGATAAACTATACAAGAATCAAGATCAAATTTACCATATAAGATCTAGAGACATATATGTCAATAACCATTATCCAACCACATAGATCCATTGTATTAATTACTACAAAAAATAGAAGTTGAATACATACATAGTAGTGTCACCATTAGTCATGCGCGCTCATAAACCATAGCAACATAACTCTATTACAGAATTGACTCAACCTCTCTAAACCATGCAAATAAATACATATTTATAGGTAGTGGGGAATTTCCCTTCACTACTCATGCATCCTCAAAATAGGCTACATGCTAAGAATAGCCATGTACCCCTACATGATAAATACAAAAGCATGCAAGCTTGCTAATAATAAATTATATAATCATATAAATTGTAGATCTAATCCTATTAATAGCTCAGAACTGTGCATTTTGTTTGATCTTCCACTTGTCCAAAATATCATTTCTTCACTTATAAGTCTTCATACTTATGCATGCCTTTCACTCAAGATCTATATTTAGCCCATTGCAACCAAACCGACTAATTCCCAAAGTTAGAATTTCTTGGGCATCCCCTTTTTTGCTACACCTCCATGCAAACCTTTATGCCTTATGTCTGTGCACCCAATCCTTATGTGTCTTCAGCAATTATGATATTATTCATCAACCCAATAAATACGTAACACATGTGTATCATGTGTGTAAAGTGGTTAGGAAAATTCAAAGGTCTCTAATTGGTAACTTTCTATCTGACCATCTAAGGCCAAAGGCCACTAAGCAATGATATTTTATAATCATTATGGAGTATTGGAAAGTATTTTTCTTTGGTGTATTATATTCAAACTCTATTCCTTCTAAGTTTCAGTGCCTAGGAAAATGAAGTTAAAAATACATCCAAACAGAGGAGAGTAAATATAAAGAATATATATGTCATGCAAATGCATGAACACTGTGTATATTGTAGAGTGAGAACAATAGTGTATGTTGGAAGTGATGCTGACATCTATGTTGAAAGGGTGACATTGCAGAAGAAGGGAAAATAAATGATTATTCAAAGTAGATAACTAAAAAGTGTACAATAGAGTAGAGAAGAGGGGGCAGAATTAAAGTATTAACATTAGAGAAGAGCATAAATATAAAGTGATATGAGTTCATTAATTATACCAACATCCATAGTTGAAGTATGATCCAATATTTGTTTATAAAGAGAAGTGGAATTACCTTCATCCGGATGAAGAAGAAACTACAGAAGGTGGAAGATCATATTGTTGAGGTAAGTGCCTAAAAAAACTCTGGGATTGGTGTCTCCAGTGAGTTGGAGCTCAAAAATGTTTGGTTGAGTTTGTGCTTAACTTTTGGGATTGGTGTCTCCAGTAGGTTGGTCCTACAAACAATTGTAAAGAATTTAATTTGGGATGGATTTAGATGGTGGATCCAAATTGTCTTATTTTGTGATTTTTCCCGAGAGAGGTTTTTCCATGTAAAGTTGTTGTTTCTCTATGCTCTTTTGTTTTGAATGGTTTTGCATATTTTAATTATGGATGTAAGTTTTAATAACTAAAATTTTATCTTAAATTAATGCATCCCTATCTCAATATAAGCATGTGTTAAACACTTGGAAGAGCTCCTTAGTTCCTTTCAAGAACTGGTTCAGAAATAAGTTGGAGATCCCTTTTCCTTCAATGAGGATACCTTGGAATCTCTTACAAAAATTAGAGGTTTTGTCTATAATACCATAAGAGATCACCAAATTTGATTCACATAGTTTAGAACACTCAGTAACATCCCTGAGACTTGAGTCAATGTTTTAGAGCATGTGAGCATTATGTAGTTAGAGAAAGTTACCTCCGTAGTAGAACCATTTGGTAAGGAAGTTAAGGGAAATAAATTCATTCTTAAAGAATTTCCACATGATTTTGTCCAAATTTCTCATTCTTAATGGGGTTAAAGCACTAACTACTAAAGAAATTAGCAACTCAGAAATGTTGGATGGTTTATGTTACCTCAAATGTGGTGATGCTTGATACAGGTGTTGAATGATGGATTTTTGCTGCTGTAAAACCTACAAAACTGAAATGGATTGAATTAGATAGATAGGGGCGGGGGCTTCCTAACTAAGCAGATCAAAGAAGCTTTTGAATTACTTGGCAAATGTCAACCCCTATTTTTTTGGATAAAAGGATGTAAAAGAAAAAGCATGCAGAAACAGAACTATCATTGAATATGAAAAATGACAAAAAATGATCTAAAGCTAGTTAGATGACAATAAGTGCAAAATAAATGTTACCTGGTCTGGGTTGACGGTGACATAGACTATGCACAAGTAGGTCGATGGTGACATATGAGGATGGATTTGAAGTTGTATCTAAAATATGAAGACCTGCAAGGTCTAAGAGAAATATGGAAGCAGATGAGGACCTGTAGCTATTGCAGGAGGATCTATAGAAAAGAGCCAAGGGCTCGGAGGTAGGATAGATGATAGAAAGGAGGATTTTGATAGGTTTTGGACAAACAAGACCCTAATCAATGGAAACTAGGGGGATTGGCAATGACTGGATCAGAAAAGTGCAAGGCTAAAGATAAAAGGACCGAAATGAC
This sequence comes from Taxus chinensis, assembly GCA_019776745.2. Taxonomy (NCBI): domain Eukaryota; kingdom Viridiplantae; phylum Streptophyta; class Pinopsida; order Cupressales; family Taxaceae; genus Taxus; species Taxus chinensis. The sequence goes on from CM034147.1 coordinate 968,347,856, forward strand.
AACCTACAAGCAAAATAAAATATATGAGAAGACTGTTGAGTGTTTCTGAGGCTATTCTATACCTACAAGATGTTAGAAACAAAGAAAATATGATAATATGATAAATATATGGAAAATAATATGATATTGTTGGGTTTTAAAATGGTACTTTGATAAAACCACAGTTAGGGGACAACAAGTCCCTCCTCTTTATGGGAGAGGTTCCCTTATTGAAAGAAAGCATCAAAGCTTACATACAAATGTACAAATTTCATTTTAAGGATGGACCTCTGACATCTTGAAATGCTTTTATACCAAAATATATTATCAATATAAACGAATGGAAGAACTGAAGAAAGGAAGGAGTGGAATATAATAGTACTTTTAGGATATATAGATAGCAGAGTATAACCCTATACGTACTGAGCAAGAGTGATACAAAACATAATCATTGACATTCATAGCATAGGATATCATTCCATAGACACAAATTTTTAGAAATCATATCAATAAGAACACAAATTTTCTTATCACAGAAGACAAATGATCCATGAATTTTAGGTAAGCAAGAAGGGACAATGGAGGAATATAGAGAAAAGGGGAAAATCCTTTTGTATTGATTTACTTTTGATTATAATTACACTTCAAAAGTATCAGAGTCCAACATTTTTAATGAGCCAAGATCTTACATTTATAGATGAAGTGAATAGAGGAGAAGAAGAGAAGGAAGAAAATATGATTTAGAAGCTCAACCACTAACCATCAATGCCCCTGCAAATCCACCTTCAATCTATCAAATCTGGTTATACATATCTTTGGTGTACTAAAGAAGGAAGGATGAAAGATGGCATATCAGATCAGATCTGGGTAGTTGAAGCAATCGGATCCCGTATTAATGGATTGAAAGACATTTTATAGATTTTCACCCCAATCAAGATATCTAGTCAGTTCTCCATGTCTTTTTAGTGTGTTGAAGAATGAAGGATAAAGATCATATCAAATTTGATCTATTTGAAGCAACCAGATCACGTATTAATGGCATGAAAGATGTTTTCCAGATTTCCAAGCATCAACTCTTGCTGATTTTTTTTTTTATACTTCTATGGCGTAGAGGAGACCAAGACCTTTCTAATAGTATAAAATTTGTCGAATTTCAAGCACTGGAGTGAAAGTTATGCTCATTTGAATATTTGAATCGAATCCCTACAAAAATGGTGAAAATGTAATTTTCGCAAAAATGGATCTGTGGGCCTGAAATTGAAAATGCACCTTTTGCACAAAAATTACAAAAGTTAAAAATTTCCCCATAGCCCTGTAAGCCCATAAATTTACATTTGATATAGGTCTAACACGTGGATTTACCTGAGTGGTAACAAAGTCATGGCTCACTTTACAATTTTTACTTCTTTTGAAAACAAGGCTCAAAATCTCAAAGTTCTCTGCCGACCCGCTTCCCTGTTTTGAATTTTTAATGTGGGCTCAAGATTTGACTTTTTCCCGAGGCATGAGTAGGGCCGCAGTTCTCTTTATCACTTTACGCCTTTTATGGAAACAAGGCTCAAAATTTCAAAGTGTCCTGAAAACCTACCTCTCTTCTTTGAATTTTGATTCGGGCTCAACATTTGAATTTTTCCCGTGCACTGATGGGGTCGCACTTTACTTTTACACTTTATTCTTATTACAAAATAAAGCCAAAAACTTGAAAGTGCTTCGATGATCTGCCTTCCTGCTTTGACCTGAAACATGACCACATGTCCCTTTGCGGGCCTGTTATGTATTTTTGTGTTTTGACTAATTCTGTCTGTTTGGTGAAGGATTTATGTATGACCTGAGACACGTGGAGGTTTCTCGCTCATTTGGAGCCTCTATTTGGACCTGACCTTCGGAGGTGCACCGATTGGACACATGGAGAGATGGTGCACGTTTGGGACATGCTTTTGGATTTTCCCCTTGAAAGAGCACCGAAGGGACACATGGGGATTTCCCCTGGTTCTCCTTTCCTTAATCGATTCAACGGCTGAATTTGTCCCTTTTCGAAACCTTGAACACATGGATGGCTAGCGCTAGTTCAAGGTCTCGCTTTGGGCCGTGCCTTTTGAATTTGTGCCGATGAGGCATGTTGAGGCTTCCACCAACCGTCTTATACTTAGTCGATTAAATGGCTGACTCTGCCCCTTTTGACTTATGTTAACCCTAGACATGTGGAGAGCTAGTGCTTGTTTGGGGATTCACTTTGTATTTCACCTCTAAATTTGCACTGATTTGACAGATGGTTCTTTCCACTAGCCTTAGACCTTTCAATGGCTGATTCAACTTTTTGAGGCTCTGACCATATGGAGGGTTGGTGCTCATTTGGAGTATGTCCCTTGGGTATCACTTCCGAAGTTGCACCGATGAGACATATGGCACCGTTAGGATCCTACTTTGAACTTGGTTTGTAGAGGTGTTCCATTAGGATGCGTGGAGGCTTCCTTTGGCTGTTTATACTTATCTAATTCAATGGCTAGCTTTGTCTTTTTAGACTCTAATCATGTGAAGGTCCTACACATGTTTTGGGTCTTCACATTTGTGTACCATACCAAAAGTGCACCGAAGAGATACGTGGCACCTTTCACGGTCCTATACTTAGCCGATTCGAGTCTCAATTGAACATTGCCTTTCTCTATTTTGAATTTCAACATGGGATTAACATTTGACTTTTTCCCTTTTAGAAACGAAGATAAATTTCCAAAGTGCCCTGATGATCCGCCTTCCTACCTTAGCTTGATTTGACCAATTAGGATCCTTTGGGGCCACAGAGCCAATTTGGCACTTTTGCAAAAATAACAAAAAATGATAAGTTCACCAAATAAACTTGCCACACCACATCCAATCAGAGATGTCCACATACTCATGGGTGTGGGGGAAAAAAATTGACAGGGAAGATATACCCTTCATTCACGATTGTAGAAAAAATACAAAGGAGGGGAAGCTCCACCATTTACACCTGAAAAACAATCTGATCCTCATGGAAAGAAGAACTATAAACAATACTAGGCTCGATGCGATCCATAACCATAGAGAAAGGATTTGACAATTTCATTCGAATGAAGGAAACAATTTTCAAGCATCTAGAGAGGAAGACAATTTTTTTATCAAAACATGTGGACTGCAATATTTTAACAGGGTGAGATTGCAAATGAGCACCAATTCTTCAAAGCAAGAATTTTTTCTATCTCTCCAAACTTTTCACTCTGCTCAAACGTCTCTCAAAGGCACCAACTCAAAATTTTCAAAAGCTTGTCTTACAAAACAAGGGGTATTTTGAGAGTGACAACAGATACCGAGAAGAATATCTCATGAATGATGATCATGAGTGATGCAAGTAAGATGGGATGTCCAAGAGGTTTATGGGTGTCTTAGAACTACTCAGGCATGAGGAAGGTTAGATTCATCTGATTGTTGATTGATTAATTGCTTGATCAATTACCTAATGATCATAATGGAAAGAAAACACTTATTTATAAGCGGGTCAACGACAATTGGGTTGGGTTTCCGCTGACTATGGGGAAAGTTTCCCCAATGGGACTGATTTTTCTGATTTTGGTCAGGATTTGGATGCTTTTAAAGAATAGGAAAGTGATTTAAAGAATTAGGTGGGAATAGATGACTTGGGGATGAATCCAAGGTAGTTAGGGCATAAAAATAGATGGGATGAAAGCTAGAAAAGAAAGGTGATTTATATGTAGGATAAAAGCATCCTAATTAGAAAGTTGATTAGGGTGATGATGAGGGTTTATTAATTAATTAATACGATCAATGTGGATGGGATAATTGGTCATCTAAAATATTAAATGATTAATTAATTAATGTTTCTTAATTAATTAATTAGGAATGGATGGGCATTTGATTAAATAAGGAGGATTATTAAATAAATAATTAAAATATGTGCACGCGAGTGAATAAAGGCATAGATACTGATTTTAGGTGTCTACAATGATACCATAGGAGATGAATCTTCTTCATCAGATACTTCTTCTTCTTCAACATGATCATCTATCTTCTTCTCTCTCTATGTTCTATTTCTCCTTTGGGAAATGTACTTTTTGTCTTTTTCGTCTTATTCACTTAAATAAACTTTAATTTTTCATTCTAAAAAGTTCCCTTTACAATTAATAAGAAAGGGGATTATTTTTCATTCTTAGAGGATTATGAAAGGTCATAAGTGGTCCGAATATGAAGGGTCATGTGGGGGTAGATGAAGAGACTCATTATAAAGAAATAAATTGGAATGGATTCTCCATTCCAAAGGTTTATATTTTCTTGTTTGATATCTCCCATTGTCTTACTACAAGAAATAAATTACAATTATTTGATCTCCTTGTCTTATGCTTTCTCTCCATCTCAACTTTACTCCTCGAGCATGGCTACTTGTGTAATATTATGCAAATGAACTTTGATTTACTTATGTTTTGTTCCTTATTCCTTGACATGGTGTCTTCTCATTGATAACTTGGAAATATTCCAGTTTTATGTAAACAAAATCAGCTTGTTATTTATTGAGTAAAACCCTCTTCTCACTTTATCCCCTCTCTCCATACACACACCATTCCTCCACCTCCTTTTTACTCATGGGTTTAGTGGAGTATTCCTATGTGATCCATGGTCAAAATTCCACCCCCTATGGTTAGAGTAGTGTGCATGTTTCCTATTTTTAATAAATGGATTTTCCCCATTCCTAAGCAAAGGGACCTAATCCCAAAGTGTTGTTGAAAATCCATAATTTTCCCTTGTGAAAATTTATTTTTCCAAGAGTTTTTAGTGCCCACCGTGGGGCATATTTTTCTATCCTGCACCCTATAACAATCCACAAAATCCTAAAAAATACATATATAAAAATTATGAAGTTGTAGACTATAAGAGCCTTCATTTTTACCATGAATTTTTCCACCAATGACTATTCCTCGAAATGCTCCAATTCTGTAGCCTAATCTCATTTTCTTCTAAGACACTTATATTAGATTTGAGGAATTGTATTTTGAATAATAGAGAAAAATTTAATCACTACCACATTGCTATAAGAATTCTGAATCCAAAAAAAGAATGTGCCCAATCTTTGCAATGTGATAGAAAAGTTCCAAATTAGTAACAGAGGGTGTAAAGAAATTGATTTCAAATTGAGCATAAATCTTGAAGGTTTTTCTACAAGTTGGTTGAAAAAATATGCACCATATTAGAGAGATTGAGAGATATCGTTAATAAAAAGTTTGAATCTCTTCAAATAAAAAATTATCAGATCCAAAATAATCCATATTACTTCTCTCAAGCATCATCTCCATTTGGTACATTGAGTGATACAACAAGAAATCTAATCAAGAATCCTCCCCAATCTCCAATTGCACCATTGCTAGATGGTCTTCCCCTAGAAGGAGAAGAAAAAGAAGAAGTAGAAGAAGAAATGGAAAGATCTCGACCACTTATTCCATGGGGAAGGAATAATGGTTCGCTTTCTCTCACACCGCATTTCTATAAATTACCAAAGGTATCTTGTAAGAATTTCCCCAAATTCAAAGGTGATGGAACTCAACTTCCTAAACAACATATTACAATTTTTATCACTACATGTGGATTCCTTAGAGTTGAACATGAATATGTTTCAATAAGTTTGTTCATGTAGTCAATTTAAGAGAAATAAGTTGAATGGTTCTACCTCTTTCCCTCTCAATCCATCACTAATTGGGGTGATATCAGAACTAGGTTTGAAGCAAGATTTAAATCAATTGAAGGCTCTCCGGATCTCCTTGTTTAGTTGGCTCATATGAAAAAACAATAAAATGATCTCATGACATAATTTGTTTCCCAATATAATAGACTGCTGAAAATAATACTATAGAAGCTCTACCATCCACTAATAATAAAAAAAATTCTTCATGAATGCATGATTTCCTCAAGTTGGATTTATCCTATGGATATCTCAACCTAAAACTATTGAAAATGCACAAGATTATGTCTTTGAAATAAAATATGATCTAATTTTTTCTAGGAACGTGAAGAATCCCAATGGTAAGAAGAAATACTAGAGCTCCAAAGAAGGTGATACAGATTCTCTTATTCAAAAGTTAGAAAATGATGTGCTTTCATTGAAAAAACAATTGGAACAAGACACTTTGCATACAAAGAGGTCCCAAGGAGAGGATACCAGGGATAATTTTAGTGGCGAATATTCGTAATATGGTGAAAATTTCATTTTATGAAAATTTGAAAAGGTGAATTATTTAGAGTGGGTTGGTGTCCTGTTCGCCTAAAATATATAGTATATTTTTTCTGGGGGGTCGGCTTCGCCTTCATTTAAAAACATCTCCTATAAAAACCTAGCTGATTCACCAGGTAGTATACCTCAAGTAGCTTAACAAATTACCAATACTGTGAAATTTGAACTCGCATACCCTTAAGCACCAGAGATTCAGATTACTGTTAGCCTGTGATTGTTGACGCACGACAAAAGTTATACTGACACGTGATAGAGGAAGTGTTGACATGCGACTTGGGAAGTGTTGACGCGCGACTTGGGCAGTGGTGATGCGTGACAGAGGAAGTGGTGACACGTGACTTGCGCGACAGAGGAAGTGTTGACGCACGACTTGGGTAGTGGTGATGCGCGACAAAGGAAGTGGTGACACGTGACAGAGGAAGTGTTGACGCGTGACTTGGTAAGTGGTGACACGTGACAGAGGAGGTGTTGACGCGTGACAGAGGAAGTGTTGACGCGTGACTTGGGCAATGGTGACGCGTGACAGAGGAAGTGGTGACGCGCGACAGAGGAAGTGTTGACACGTGACTTGGGCAGTGGTGACGCGTGACAAAGGAGATGTTGAAGCGTGATAGAGGAAGTGTTGATGCACAACTTGGGTAGTGGTGATGCGCGACAGAGGAAGTGGTGACACACGACAGAGGAAGTGTTGACGCGCAACTTGGGTAGTGGTGATGCGCGACAGAGGAGGTGTTGACGCGTGACAGAGGAAGTGTTGACGTGCAACTTGGGTAGTGGTGATGCGTGACAGAGGAAGTGGTGACGCATGACAGAGGAAGTGTTGACGCGCGACTTGGGCAGTGGTGACGCGTGACAGAGGAGTTGTTGACGTACGACAGAGGAAGTGTTGACGCGTGACTTCGGCAGTGGTGACACATAACAGAGGAAGTGGTGATGCACGACAGAGGAAGTGTTGACGCGCGACAGAGGAGGTGTTGACGCGTGACAGAGGAAGTGTTGACGCGTGACTTGGGCAGTGGTGACGTGTGATAGAGGAAGTGGTGACGCGTGATAGAGGAAGTGTTGATGCGTGACTTGGGTAGTGGTGACACGAGACAGAGGAGGTGTTGACGCGCGACAGAGGAAGTGTTGACGTGCAACAAGGGTAGTGTTGATGCGCGACACGGAGATTTTTTGATGGGAAAGCAGAGGTCGGAGGCTGCAGACGCGTGACAGGAGATTTTGCTGTCACACGTCAAGAAAATGTAGTGACGCACGTCAATATACCTCAGTGATGTGCGTCAACAAGGTTTTTGACGCGCATCACTGAGGTCTATTGACGCGCATCACTACATTTTCTTGACATGCGATAGTAAAATCTCCTATCGTGCGTCTGCAGCCTTCTGTCGCACCAATTGACAATCAAGTGAAATTTTTTCATACAACCCCCAAAAAATTCACCTTCCCACGAAACTGATTCCGGGGATATTCGCCAGGTATTCTCCACCTCTGATTTCCAAGAGGTCTCTTAAAATGAACCCTGGAGGATACTATAATCAAAATTAGAATCATAATAGAAATAGAATAGCAGGAGGAGAAATAAGATTAGATCTTGAGGCACCTCATGTAATACCACATATGACGCAAGACTGGAAAAGGAAGTTGATGAAGCTAAATTTGATGAAAATAATGATGGATTATTGGCCATTAAAGAAATTAATTCTATTGGAAACATTATTTTTTGTGAATATGCCTCTTCTAATGATGATGAATTTGATAATACCATTTTCGATATGAATAGTCACTCTTGTGTGGTGTTCACTCATTCAAAGTCTCAAGAGAAGGATAAGTATTCCAATAATATGAAGGATAAATTCAAGTATCCTTAAGTGGTGACTCTGCAATAAAATACAATAATTTATCAAGGATCCTCATTGCCTCCTTCCATGGAATCTGTAAGGAATATTCTTGAAATAGTTGCACTTGACTTTACACCTCCTATTATAGGTAAGTTTACTTCTCCTTTTTAAAGTTCTACCACCATTTATACACTCAAATGTAATGGTGCAAATAAAAATAGTACCAATACCATTCCAAGAAGAAGTAAGCCTCTTGTTACTACATCCACTCCTTCATCCTCCTCATTTGAGGCTCATTTTGATATAATTGACCATGTGAAAAATATAACTTTCAAATATCTAAGGCTGAATATTTATAAAACCATCCCAAATAATTTGATAAGCTCATAAATTTCATAAAAGGTAAAATTTATAAGCCTGATCATACCCCTCTTACTGTCACTCCTAGTTCAAAAGGCTTATTACCTACTCCTAATGAGAATAAGAACCAGAAACTCCTTGTCTCCTCTGCATCCACCTCTAGAAAAATTGAGCCCTTCTATGTATTTCTATTGCTCAGTGGTTTTAGATTAAATAAATGCATAATAGAATCCAAAGCCTCTAAAAATTTCATGCTCGCAAAGGTTACTAATTCCCTTTGCCTAAACCTCACTTGAGCCTTTGGTCATTATTAATCTATGGAAATAAAAGAAGTACCATTGGTAGGGAGGATCAAATATGCTCAAGTTACATTCACATCTTATCGTAACAAAAGAGTCAAGGTCACCATTCTTGTTGTTGACATGCCTACCACATATGGTATCCTCCTTAATAGAAGATTTTATAGAGACATGGGAGGAGAAATCAAATTGGATTGGTCATCTGTAACCATTTCAATGAATAATGAATTGAAACAACTAATTCCAAAACCTAAAATTAAGTACTCGGTACAAAATACTAATGATCCATGAGTAAGAATTCTCTATGAAGATAGAGGTGATGGATTTTGGGCATACAAGATGTAGAAGAAATAAGTATTAAGGGGTTGGCTATCCAAGGAAATACAAAGATAATTTTTAAGTAGGTATGTAATCAATTTCAAGTAAATAACTCAAGGCTTATAAACTATAAAAATAGAATATGGGACTGTATTGAAGCTTTTAATGTTTTCTCCATCAAAGTAGTCCCTCGAGATAAAAATGCATGAACCGATTCACTAGGTGTGTCTACCTCATTGATGATTCCACACGTAGATTCCAAACATAAAAAAAAAAATCGTTGAAATGGTGTTCTAGCCTTCCTAATAACTATGAAAATTGATAATTTTTAGTGATGTTGATCATCTATTATCATTCTTACAACAAAGCGATAATTTTCAAAATATCTATTTTGAGGGAAGTTGTAATAGTCCTAGAAAATACACCTATGAAGAAGGAATCAAAGGGGTTGATAATGAAGGAGTTATCGAATTGAAAGGTAAAAAATACCAATAGGTCTAGTTTCTTTGGAATATTTATTTGATAAGCATAATACTTTCATTCAAAGTAAAGCAAAGGGTCAGCCCAAGAATGCAACAAAGTTTGATCTAGCGAACATTGGGACACACAAGAAGCCTATACTTGTCAATATTAACAAGTGTTGTTCTCTAGAAGATAAAATAAGTTTTGCAACCTATTGAATAAATATTAAGATATTTTTGGTATATTCATATGATGAGCTCAAGTCATACACTCTTGACACTATGAAGCACCATATTCCATGCAAGAGGGATACTATGCCTTTTCAGAAAAAATAAAGACAATATAATCCTAAGATTGCGGGAACTATGAAAGAGGAAGTGGAGAAATTTCTCAATGAAAGGATAATTTTCCAAATTCACCACTCCACTTGGATAGAAAACACCATGCCCATGTGGAAGAAGAATGGTGAAATAAGGATATGTGTAGATCTCTAGAATTTGAATCAAACATCTCTTAAAGACAATTAACCACTACCGGTCATGGATAAAAAATTATTCAAGAGGTCAAAGGATCAGAAATGATATCCATTCTTGATGGTTTCTCTAGATACAATCAAATGGAGGTGGCATGAGATGATCAATTCAAAACAAAAATCAACCCATAGGGAACTTTAACCTACAATCAGATGCCCTTCGACTTGATAAATGCGGGAGCCAATTCCCAAAGGTTAATGGATATAACCTTTAAAGAGTTGAAAGGTAAGTGAATTGTTGTATATCTTGATGATTTGACTATGTATTTAAAGCATAGAGGTAGTCATATAATCCACTTGGAGCAAGTGCCATTGAGGTGTCATGAATACAACATATCCCTGAATCCAAAGAAAATTATATTTGGGGTAATAAAAAGAAAGCTTCTGGGTCATATTGTGAATAAAAAAGGAACTAGTATTTATCTGAAGAGGATTGACGTTATCATGAAATTGAACCTTCCCTCAAGTAAGGCCGGTTTCCAATCCTTTGGAAAAGTGAATTTTCTTAGAAGATTTATTCCTGACTTTGGAGAACTTACCAAATCTATAAATGATATGATGAATCCAAATGAGTCATTTTGTTGGATTCAAGAAGGTAAACAATCTTTTGAGAACATCAAATAATCCATTGCTAAAGCTCCCACTTTAGCAAGTCCTAATTTTAATAAAGACTTCATCATGTATTGTTATGCATCTAAGCATACAGTATCCACCATCCTAGTGTAAAATAATGATGAAGATATTGAATCACCAATTTCTTTCATGAGCTTGCCATTGAAAGATCATGAGATTAACTATTCACAAATGGAAAATCCTGCCTATGTGGTGGTAAAAGAAGTGAACAATTTTATATTCTACATATTGAATTCTCATACTATTGTGATGGTCCCCAGATCAAAAATCAAGTCCATTTTTAAACAACAAGAACTTGGAGCTAAAAAAGGAAATTGGGTGTCAAAAATTCAAGAATATGATCTAGTAATTAGGACTTCAAATTTGTTCAGAGGAAATGGACTATGCAAGTTGATGGAGGAAGATGAATCTCACATGACTGAAGAAGGAAAATATAATTTTTAAAACCACCTATTTTCCCATGGTTCTCTTTGTAAATAATATTGATGATTGGTACTCTGACATAGCCTATTATATCACATAAAAATATTTAACACCCTATATAAACCAAAATAAAAAGTGGGATATCAAATTATAGTCTTCCAGGTATGTAATTTGGGGTAATTCATTGTATAAGAAAAGTATAGATGGCTGATTTTTTAAATGTGTCAATAAAGAAAAATAGAAGCAAATCCTAAAATCATACTGTTGGAAAAATAGTTTATCAGAAGGGAAAATTAGGGGCTTTCACCAATGATTTCAGACTAGGTACCTCTTCTTAGGAATGGGGCAACTCCATTTATTGAAAACAAGGAAATATGTACACTACTATAGCCATTGGGGGTGGCCTTTCAACCAGATATCACATGGGAATACTTCACTAAACCCATAACAAAGTGCTTATACGAAGTACAAGGGAGGAGTTATGATTATATGGAGAGTGGGGAGGAAGTGATAAGGGGTTTTACTCAACAAATAACACGTTGATTTCATTGATATAAAACCAAAATATTTCCAAGTTAACAAAGAGAAGACACCAATTCGCAAAGTAAGAAAAATAACACAAAGAAAAAAATGATATCCTTTACTATAGAGTGAGAGCCTCCTTAAATAGTCCCTCATTTGATACTCTTCACATTCCTACATGATTGTTCCCCTTCTTTTCCAGAATAAGAAACTTTACCTCATTTTAAATAAAGTACTTTTATAAAAATGGAAAGAAGGTGAGTTAAGTGAATTTTGAAAAAATTCCTTTCCCAACAAAGAATTAGAAAGCTTTAGATTGATTTTGGGAAAATCAACTTATTACATATAGGAATGAAAGATAAGGAGAAAGAGAAAGAGAGAAGAAGAATGTTAAATAAAAGACAAATTTCATGAAGATGATCATTTGATGTAGTGAACTGGATAACTCTATCGACTTCCTATAGTTGCATTGTACTTTCATAATGCTTTTGCTACTTCTCTCTCATGGGGAATGAAACTATTAGATAAGATGTCCAACAAGTGATCAGTTGCGATTTGAATTATCTTGCAATGCTTGATCCACCCAGGAATATTTTTGAAAATGTCTGAAATAACCAATCTAATATAAGCAAGGGACTCCATGAGCTCATCTCCATAATATCATAGATTAGACAACTCACCCTTTACAATATCTTTAAAATGTTTGCAAAGTTCCTCAAACGACGTTGACTCTGACTGAAACTAAGGACATCTCATCTTATTCAAAAACCTGTTGATATTCTCTTTGATTTCACGACCCCAATTATAATGATATGGGTAATCTTCTATAGCCTCATACAAAGCTCTCATTTTTCATTAAATTGTCATCACCCAAGTACGAGAAATATTTCTTCTTGGATTAGAAACACACACGTCTCACACATGATATCAGGATTAAGCATGCTCATTTTATGGAGGGCTGAGAGAAGAGATTTCTAGTGATCTACTTCTTTCTTTGAAGTGGAGAGAACATATTATATATTTTTGACTGATAAGGTGGCTATCTTGAATATCTTGTCCATTTATAGAAGTATTTCACACCCTTTTTGGATAATATAATCAATACACGAGTTTTCCATTTTTCCCATCTTGACCATCCTTTTGAAACTTTGTAATGCATGAGAGTCAATCTTGCTCAAAGGACTAATTGACTTAAAAAGGGTGAGGGGAGGAGTGGTTGATTCTTGGAAAATATAAACATATGATGCCAAGGTCTGAATCTGATTCTACAACTACTCCTTAGTCACCTTGCTTTCCCTCATATGAGTAAAGAGTCTTACATTTGTTTTCTCAAAGTTGTGGATGTGCGTCTATGGTCAAAGCTCACTGAGAGAGTATCATGTCATATCATAATCCATGATGCTTATTTCCACTTCATCCTTCTCCACCATCAATCAAGTGAACTCAAAAAATTGAGATACCTAAGCATCTATCATTAGCCAAGAAGTCATATTAGATTTTCTTGAGTGAGGAGAATATTTCTAGAGATCAAAAGAGAGCTCTATTTCTAATGTTTTCACCTTGTCCATTGTGTGGTAGTGGTTATTGATGAGATCTTGAACCCATGGGAAATTTTTTTGCCATGAATAAGCTGAATCATGTGTCGGTGGACTTCTTATAGGAGACACTACCACGATGTATTGACTACATTAAGGAGAGGTCATCTAAGTGATTTCATCACGTGGCTGAATTAGAGGTGTGTCAGATCTATATAAATAATGTGCCGATAGTTTAGGAGACTTGGGTTCACTTCTTATAGAATAATCCCAAGCTTGAGATAACTTGCATGGGATATTTTGATCAACTTCTTTCTCATAGGCTTAGATGAAGGTTCTAGAACAAAATGTTTTCTTTGAGAATTTTCTTCTTTCCTTGGATCTCGTGCCACTCTCATATATACTTTACCCCTTGTCTTATTACAATGATTAAAAGATGGAGGTGGGGTAAAATTATCTCATGAACCTTTTTGAAGTACCATTGTCTTGATCTCTATAGAACTATGGTAGTACGGGTCAATATATCTACATGATCCACCTCTAACTAATCCACATGAGGGATTGGTTTGAATAGATTTCTAGGTACTCAAGTTAAAATATATCACTTCCATCATCTTTAAAATAAATTGATACCAAATCCATCTAAAATTATTTCATTTGTTGCATAGTTAGCCTTGAACCTTTTTTTCATTAACACAATCTTCCCAATAATCCTTCAATACATGTTGATGGAAAATGTTGAAAGACTTGTGTTCTCCTTTCATAAATTGCTTTTTTTCAAAGGATCATTGGTAGAGTAGGAGAATAGGTTGAATGAGTTAATGGAAGATTAAATATTACTTACATTTATCATGTAATTTTAAGAATATATTTCCATATAAATTGGGAATACTATTCATTTCCTCTTTCTTTTGTGGTATTGAGTGTGAACCTGTGACAACTGCCTACATAGCTCAATGAGCACTAGCTTGTTACTTGGGTACCTTGGGAGTTTCAATGGTGCTTCCTTGAATCCTCCAAGATGGATATATGAAAAGGTCCTGAATTATGCAAAATATCTCCCGTACTTACATATCAACGAACAAGCTTGCATCAATCTTGCCTCTGTTCCCGAGTTGTTTGTTGAAATCGCAAGGATGGTAGTGAGGTATGTTACTTTAGAAGGGCGTTTTGTCACTATTCCACAAAAGCATTTGATCTTTCTTAACCATTTTCGTAGAAACATCATCATCAACTTCCCTCATTACTTGTAGAACTCTTTGGAGAAATCGGTTATGGAAGTTCAAAATCACACTGGGGTGGTTCCCCTGCATCAAGGGTTAATACTACTTATTCACCACCAATGCTCAACCTATCTCCATTTGGATTTTGCTCCTCCCTCAGCCTTCATTCCTCCCCCTGCCCCCCTGCCTCTATTCCGCCCCTTCCTGAAAGGAAGTTTGACACTACTTCAACTAGCAAGAAAAGGAAGAAGATGAAAACAAAGGTCCCTACTTCTGAGAGGGTTCTTAGAAGTCATAAAGACCTGGAGCTTACCGAGAATTTTTTGCAAATGGGTAATCCAGTGGAGGTGCCTAAGGATGAGGATTTTTTGGTCAGAGTGGGTAAGATGGAAAAAGAAATTCAAGAACTTAAGAGTGTTATTAGAGAAATGGATAAAGCTAAGGGCAAAAGGAAAATGCAAAATGATGAAGAGGAGGATATCACTGCTGAAATTTTCAAGAAGCTCCAATGTCTGGATGGTAGACTTGGAAATTCAAAAGGTCGTAATGAATGTATCATCTCTACCCTTAAAATTATCTATAATTTCATTGAGCAACATGTTCGTAGTATTTGCAGTCTCAACGGTATTACCGAGGACATTTGGGGCTCCAAGAAGAAAATATATATTGTAATTGCCCAAGCGGATTTGAAAGACCCTTTCCAGGACACCACCATTACATTCTTTGTCTCGCTTCAAACAATCAAAGCCAAGATTGACCGGGCTATCAAGTGATGCGGAGTTCTGTTGCTATTTATTGGCTGCGAAGTTGCTGTTGACTGGCAGTTTTGGTGTTGTCTTTTGGCTGAGATGTCCAATGATGGTTATCTCTTGTTCATTTTTTGTCTCTACTACTTTTGTTTGGATCACTGTACATTTTGATCCTATTTTATTATTGTTTTGTCTTATCTGGCTGTTGAGCCCTTTGATGTTGGACATTTTGCTCCTTTTTGGACTTTTTTTACCTCTTTTGTTATCTAGCTTTTGAGCCTTCTGTATACAGGGTATAGTCCCTTCAAAAATATTTACCCATAATAAAAAAAAACATATCAACAAACAAGCCTTGGCTGAAATACTTCGATTGATGTTACCTTCCATCTTCTTGATCATATATGTGACAAATAAATCATTTATAATAAAAATTCCTCTTGTAGTATCTCTAGGTGAAGTGAGGATAGGTTTGGTAATTTGACCCATTATTTGGAATGTTCCTTTCTCGAGTGAGCTCATGCCACCTTTGTAACACAACAACAATATAAAACATGTATGAGGTCATTATGACCTTTCTCGTGTTTTCTAGATTGACCAGCTGCGAATCTAGATTATCACTAATTATATGGCTATAGTCAATCACTTGGGATGTCTTCATACCTATGAAAATGAATTACAACATCTATGGATATAATTATTTAGTTGATGAATCTTCCATGATCCTATTCAGAAGCATGATGCAATCTAATATTTCTTCCTTGAACTCAGACCTTGAAAGAGTTTTTGGAAACCATGAGAGCTTTCACTGTGCTTTCATCTTGAAGAGCTAGAGGGAAACTGTAAGCTCAATATAATCCACTTCAATAGATTATTTTTTCTAAGGCCGCGTGGGTTGCTTCTTTCCTCCTCCCCATTAGATCATTGAAGTCCATATGCTCCACATAGTTTTCTTTGATGTCAAGGTATTCGGACACCAAAACATAAACAGGCTCGTTACCTAAGTAGTGAAACTTCATTTGTGATTTTGAATTCTTTTTTTCCTTAGAAAGTGATATCAACGATTTGGAGAAAAGGAAATTATATTCCAAAAACCCATAAATTTGGGTCAATTTGGTGCTACGGGATGTTGATTCTATAATATACAAAAAAATAGAGATAATAAAATCCAAATTAGATGCAAATAAATTTTTTGGAAATGTAATCCCAAGATGAACAAGTGCTCCAAATTTGGTGAGATTCCCTTATCAGAATCAACGGGAAAATGGAAAATGGGATCTAGTCGTGGGAAATGATTGATAAATTATGGAAAATGGAAATGGGAAATACTTAAAATGATCATTCCTAGAGAAATCCGTATTTAATTCAGCTAATATTTAGATTTTTTGAATATTATGCTAAGGTAATTTTTTTTCCCAAGTTTGACAATATTCTCTCATGGGATTTGCAAGAATGGCCTAGATCAATTTTTCAAGGGCATGGGTTTTGCATGGATTTTGGAGTTAGAAAAATATTTTTCTTATATGTTGATTTAATTCACTTGATATCATGAATTATGGTTCAAAACAAGTTGTTTTATGGGGAAAAATTATGCTCTAAGTTTTGTATGATGTGGGGTTTGCGAGAAATCTAACTCGTAAATCTTGGTTTTTTGGAGTGTGAAGGCCAAATTTGTACAAAAAAGTCCTTTAGAAAATTTTAACGTGGTTTTCATATTTTATGAGTAATATATCATATTAAAGGCACCAAAACAAGGAACTTATGGTTCAAATTTGGTGGCAAACAGAGAAAAGGGTCATGAGATATGAAGAAAAAAAGAATGAGGGAGCTAGGGCAAAAAGTGTGGGTTTCTTGATGTTTGGATGAAAAAAACCAACTTCAAATATATTTAATGGCTTCCATGGTTTTTTTTTGTGTGTGTTTATGAGTTTTGGAACATGCGTGAAGTGGATTTATATGGTGGAGGGTGAGGTGAGAGTGTGGACGTGGGAGATGAAAAGGTGGGGGGAAGTGGAGAAGTGGAGTTTGACTATCCCATTACACATGGGTGCATTTTTTGGGTTAAATTACACCACAAAAGTGAACCTTGGGTACATGTTGGAGGCTGAATTTTTCCATGGGATATGGATGGGGGAAAACAAGCATTCACATAACAAACACAAGCTTATTTTTTTTATGTTTTTGAGTTGGGTTGACATGCATGTACATGGAAATTGTCATCTTTTTTTTGCACCCCTTGCAAAATGGACAACTAAGTATGTTGTAACATTAATAGTTGATGTGAAGGAGGAAATGTTTCTCAAGCTTTTGGGTAGCTCATGTTTTATCTTGACTGAGTTGGTATTTACTCACGGTGAGCTAGCAAGCCGTGGTGAATGTTCGAGTTGGTGGTCGGGCCCAATGTGGAAATTGAAAAGTTCACAGGGTTGGATGGCCCGGGGGTTCAGTGACATATGGGTTGGTTGGCCGGGTTGGTCAAACATGTGTGTCAGTTGGGTTGGTCACATGAGATGGACGAATAGGTTATTCAGTTGGGTTGGTAAGCCGACTATTGTGGTAGGGTGGTCACAAGCTCAAGGTTGGATAGGTCAACGACATACAGAAAAGATGGATGAAGTCCAATGCCCTTGGGTTGGACGTCACAAGGTTAGTCACCATCCAATCCTGCAGGTTAGACAACATAGATTTAGATAGCCTATCGGCATGGATGGGTCGCACATTGTCTGACATAGGGTTGGGCGACCGTCCAACCCCATCAGTTGTATAGTTCAGAGATAGATGACCATCCAACCTCCCACGACCATCCAACCCCATCAGTTGTACAGTTCAGAGATAGATGACCATCCAACCTCCCAGGTTGGATGGTCCACGGTGTGAGGATAGTGATTCCCATGTTGGTCGGTGACTAATAGAATGTATGGCCTAGAAATTTGGACGTCATGTTGGGGTTAACCATATAAAAGTGTTGCACATATCTAAAATTAGATAAATCATATAAGCAATGAAAGTGGAAACAAACTAGAAGATAAAATAAACAAGAGAAATATAACCCCAGTTTTAACTTGGTTCACCCAGTGTGGGCTAAGTCCACCAAGAAACAACCAATATTATTATTCAGTGCTTTATAGAGGAAATACAAAGAATATCTATTGTCTTCCAACACCTCACAGGATGTTCAATGCTTTTCCCTCTCTCGGCTACTCTTTTTTTCTCACCAAGAAAAATAACATGTAAACAATTTCTATTTTCTTCTCTCATACTCTCATACAATGCATACATGCATATATATCTATTCTGGGAAACTAATTATGATTTTACAATCAAGAAATTATCTTTAAAGAAAAATATTTATTCTAATTCTCAGCCAAAAAACAAAGCACCATCACACAGGTTGACTGATGCCGCTTAATTCTTGACTGGTGTTGGTCATTGTCTGACCAATGTTAGTCACTTCTTGACTGATCCCGATTACTGTCAAATCTAGAAACATGTAAAAAAAAGCTTTCTATGAAGAAATTAATCTCCACACTCAATAATCTCCCACTTGGAGATCAATTGTTGCATTGTACTATACGTCACCATCCTTGGATCCTTTTCCTTGGCACATTTCTTCCTCTTCAAGTCTCAAACTCGAAGACCAATAGAACTAGAGTGAAGCTCCAACTTCTCCTTTACCAATGGCTTCCTTAGCATATATACAGGGTTCTAATCTATATGGATTTTCTCTAACTTCAATTTCTCATCCTCCAACACATTCCGTATGAAGTGATACCTCAATTGAATGTGTTTCGTTCTTGAATGAAATGTTGAGTTCTTTGCTAGATGGATCACACTCTGACTATCATTGTATAATATGTAATCATATTGTTCCTTACCCAACTCTTCCATGAACTTACTCATCCATATCATCTCCTTACTAGATTCTGTAGCTACAACATACTCTTCCTCTATAGTAGAAAAATCCACAACCTTCTGCAATCTCAAAATCTAGCTAACTATCATTCCACCTACTGTGAAAACATATCCAGTAGTGCTCCTCCTGCCATCCAAATATCCAACCATATCAGAATCAACATAATCATGTAAAGAATTATCTGGCCCTCCATAGAATAACTCCATGCTAGATGTCCCTCTTAAATACTTGAGAGTCCATTGGACTACTTTCCAATGTTCTTTACCTGGATTAACCATAAACCTTCTCATAACTCCCACTGCTTGTGCAATGTTTGGTCTAGTACAAACCATGGCATACATAAGACTTCATACTGCTGAAGCATAGGGAACATGTGCCATGTACTCAACCTTCTCGTGTGATGAAGGACATTTATCTTTGCTCACTTTGAAGTGTCCATCTATAGGTGTACTAATAGGTTTTGAATCTTGCATGTTAAACCTTTCCACAACCTTATTGATATAAGCATCCTTAGACAAATACAACTTCTTGATTTTCCTGTCTCCTTGAATTTGCATGCCAAGGATTTTCTTTGTAGGTCCCAAACCCTTCATTTCAAATGTGTGAGCTAGCCTTTCTTTAATTTTACCAATGTCCTACATACTATATCCTGCAATCAACATATCATCCACATACAATAACAAAATAACATAGCTCCAATTTTAAGGCTTCTTAAAATAAACACAATGGTCATATTCATATCTCATATAACCATGCTCATGCATAAACCTGTCAAATCTCAAAAACCATTACCTTGGAGATTTCTTGAGCTCATATAGGCTCTTTTTAAATCTACACACAAGTTTCTCATTACCCGTGACTTCATAACGAAGCGGCTACTACATATAAATATCTTCCTCTAAATCACCATGAAGAAAATCCATCTTAACATCAAGTTGTTCTAAATGAAAATATTCTATTGCAACCAAACTTAGAACATTATGAATAGAAGTCATCTTAACGACATGAGAAAAAATATCATCAAAGTCAATACCTTCTTTTGGTGTAAATCCCTTTACCACAAGCCTCACCTTGTACCTTTTCAATCCACCATCTTCTTCCTTGATTCTATAAACCCATTTGTTGAGTAGTGCTTTCTTACATGCTGGTAACTTGACCAATTTACATGTCTGATTTTATTCAAAGGAGTCCATCTCCTTATCCATTTCATGCTCCCATTGCACGTGGGTTTCTACCTGCATTGCTTCTTCAAAGCTTTCTGGTTCACCACTATTAGTTAATAATAAATAATAAAAGGAAGGTGAAAATATCTCTGGAGGTCTACTTGCTCTTTGTGACCTTCTCACTGAGATTTTGGGTGTTTAGGGCTCATTCTACGCCTGGTGCACGTTTGTGTCAATCTCTATTAGTGACTCACTCTAGTCTCCTGATACCAACCATGGTTCTGTAACTGATTATGGTTCCTTTGTCTACCGACCGACTGAGGTTGCCTCACCTCCACTGGTTCCAGTAATTGTCTATTACAAACCCGATTCTGTCTGTCGATACCAGTTGGCCTGATTGGAACCGGTTTTTGTAGAACCGACACCCGTGTCTATGGATGTTTATTTTAGATCTGAAATTTGATTTTCCTTCAAAATCTCATCAACCTGTTCATGTTTAGGAACCAAAACCTAATCCCTGTATATTATTTTTTCATTCCAATCAACGTCATGACTCCTAACAATCTTAGAATCTTCTAAATCCCAAAAATGATATCTAAAATCACCAGCGCCATAACCAATGAAAGTACATATCTTAGATTTAACATCCAACTTCTTCCTATTTTCCCTATCAACATGCACAAAATATTCTAAGCCAAAAAATCTAAGAAAAGAAAAATCTACCTCTTTTCCAAACCAATATTTTTTTGGTATTCCACCATCTAGTGTTGTTGAAGGCCCACGGTTGATCAAGTACACTGTTGTATCCACTACCTCTACCCAAATTTTCAAAGGTAAACTGACTTGTATCCTCATGCTTCTAACACGTTCCATGATTGTTCTATTCATTCTTTCTACAACTCCATTCTCTTGTGGAGTTATAGGAACCATTCTTTCTATTCATATTCCATTCAAAAAACAGTAATCATTGAAAGCCTTGCTACAGTACTCACCACCATTGTCAGATCTAAGGCAGTATAATTTTAAGTTTGCTTCATTTTCCACAAGGTATTTCCACCTTTTAAAAGTCTCAAAAACATCATATTTACGCTTAATACAATAAATCCATATATTCCTTGTGGCATCATCAGTGAAAGTCACATAATATTGGGATCCTCCTATAGAAGCAACCTGAGCTGGTCCCCACACATCTAAGTGTACAAGATCCAATTTTTTCTCCTTCTTTGTTGACTCAACCTTGAGAAATATTGCTCTCTTTAACTTTCCAAATGTGCAATGCTCACAAAATTCAAGATCTAATTGTTTCAAATCTGATAAATTACCCTTAGCCTTTAGGATCTATATTCTTTTTTCACTCATATGGCCTAGCCGATTATAACACATAGTTGCATCTAAATCTGTAGTAGATAGCACATAAAAGGAATTAGTAACACAAGTATAAAGATATAAAGTTCCTACCTTCTTACCTATTTCCAAAACAAGAGATCCCTTGGCAACCTTCCAATAATCTGTTGTGAATGTAACCACGCATACATATTCACTTAGTTTACCTATAGATATTAAATTTCTCTTGAGGCTCGGCACATGCCTCACATCTTTCAATACCCATGGATTTCCATTTTACAGCTTTAGATGAACATCACCTTTACCAGTAATATTACATGGCTCATCATATCCTAAATAAACTTGTCCAAAATCACGTTGAACATAATTTCTGAAATAACTCTTGTTAGGGGTAGCATGGAAAGAAGCTCCAGAATCTAAAACCCAATATTCTAATTTATTATCTAAGGAGAGAATAAGGCCATCTTACTTTACCTCACTTGCAACATTTTCCTTTTTACCATTTTCTTTAATTTTGTTTGATGTATTCTCTTTCTTTTCCTTGG
Source organism: Taxus chinensis (assembly GCA_019776745.2). Classification (NCBI taxonomy): domain Eukaryota; kingdom Viridiplantae; phylum Streptophyta; class Pinopsida; order Cupressales; family Taxaceae; genus Taxus; species Taxus chinensis. Next base: position 968,369,941 of record CM034147.1, read on the forward strand.
ACCAATACTCCTTCTTTACGTGTCCTCTCTTTCCATAATTCTAGCAAAGTAAATATATGTACTTGGATCTAGATTTTTCATTTCTTGACTTTGATCTCCTATTCGTTTTGCTATTTGATTATCTCTCCTTAGATCTTCCCCTACTTTCTACATTTAAAGCATTTCTAGATGATGCTTCTTATGAGATTTTCCTGTTTATTTCCTCATTAAGGATTACACTAACCACATCATCAAATTAAAAACCTTTAGAAGCATATGTTGTATTACTTACAACTGTAGACACCAAATTTGTGTCTTACGACCCCTTGTGACCAGCATCTCATTTCCCAACCAAACCTCATCACCTAAACCTTACATAATTATTTATTAATTACCTTGTAATTGATAAATCCACATCACCTTACCTGCCACCTCATCATGACCTAGTCCTAACCCTAAACTAACCTAATTAAGACCTATAACTTGGTCCACATCTACACCCATGACTAATGACCCCTTTCTCGCACCCAAAACCGACCTTCTAGTCACTTGACCAAGCCCGCAACTAATCTCTCGGGAGAAAAGCATGGAAAGTGGGCTATTTTACTAAAAATAGCCTACTTTTTCCTTACCGATACCGGTTCCTACTCGACCGCCATCGGTTACAAAACCGGCATCGGTTCCCTGTAAATGGGCTCCCCTAACCAGAAACAAAGGAGGAAGGATTTTTGGATCAAGGGAGATCATCAGAAGCGATCAAGAGAATCCAGATTTTGCTAGGCCGAAGTAGAGACAAGTGAAGAAATAGGAAGAATTTGCACAGAAGGACATCAAGCCCAAGACTGCAACTGGATAACTAGAGCCCTGTGATACTCAACTGATCATCTGGAGGGATATATCTCATCTTCTGTGTGTCAGGCCATCCTACCTGAGTTCTGCCTTTGTCATCAGAGTTCTTGGACCTGCATCTTCGTCAATAACTAGTAAGTTACATCTTGCATGCCCTCTTTAATAACATTTCTTAGAATTTTTGAATCATAGTCCTCATAAATCTATTCCTGGATCCACTACCCAGCGTGCCATTGCATCTAACTATCATTCATTTACCTCTCATCACCTCATTACCTAATATCACTCATATACTAGCCTTACAAACAACACAGCTATCCTACAACACAACCACCCCACAACACAACCAACCTACAACCAGACCATACCGATATCGGTTATCAGAAACTGGTATCGGTTACCGTGACTCAAAACCAGAAACCAGCCTTTTCCTCTGCTCATCTCAATGAAGCAATTTAATTGATATTTTACAGTCTTTGGTGTTAATTCATATTAGCAGGGGAACTGACCACCTTCGAAAGGAAGTTTTATATTTCCTGGGCCCAAGGCAGTTTCCTCATTTATTGTCTAATCAAAATCTTGTGGTCTTGTGTTCTTATTTGCAGGTAGTCCTTCCAAGACAAAAAGGAGTTCTTTGCAGTCGATCTGATCTCTCTCTACGGTACGCGCACACCATCTCAACATTCAACAGGTATTCCTCCTAGCCCTAACCCTTATCTGTTTCTCAAAGGAACGATAGGATAGAAGCAAGTCTATTCTGTAGAGCCGAAACATTCCGTGCGAAACATTTTGGCACGCCCGGTGGGACCCATTTCGGGTTTCTGTTTCTCTTGCTTATTTTCATTTTAGGAAGCATATTTGCTGTTGCTGTTTTTGTTATATATTTAGTAAAGAATTTGTCTTGTTTTCCTAGTTTCACATTAGTGAAAGTCATCTCATTTTCTTCATCGAATATCATTTTCGATCTGGGTTTAAAACACGTGCATTACATTCTTGCTTGCTGTTTTCAATTCTAGTGAACATAGACTAAGTAACAGGTCGTACACGTGGGGGTGATTTCCACGGTATTGACAGGAAATTAATCTTACATTCACTACACAACACATACCGAATCACTTCACAATTAACACAACAGCTCAAAACATCCCCCCTTTTCCGCGGTATTCCTCCGCCCGATTGAGGTAACCTTATAAGCCAAAACAAACTTGACATTTCCCCTAAGTCTTTTGTTTAGGATTGACATCATTCCGCGTCTAAAGGCATAAGCCCACAATAATTAAAATTAACCCTAGGGTTAGTCTCTGGATTTGCGTGTGCATCTTGTTTGTTTTCAGTTCTGTTTTCTCTGTTATACACTGTCTTCTGTGATTACCTTAGAACAATTTGATAAATATACTGAGCAAATCAGCAGCTTCTTATATTTTCTTATACTAATCTTATTACACCAACATTGGTTAACTGACCGACGTCGGCTATAGTGTAACCGACATCGGTTATCAAACCAATATCGGTTACTATCTTTTCCAGTTCCTGACAAATCAGCAACCTACCAATTTCACCAGTCTGAGTCTGTTTCTGTTCCTAACAGATTGAAACCCTACTGTGAACTCCTGTCCATGGTTGTTATCACTCGAAAGCAAGCCGCCGCCATGGTTTCACATGCTTGCTCTATTCCTTTTCCTGAATCACCCCCTTCACATTCTGTGGGGAATCCTACGGACACCAGCGAGGTTCCTAAAATTCCTGTGGGAGATAAAGAATTTGCCAAATTTCTGGATGCTAATCCTAGCGCTGTACAATACTATTTGTCTCATGCCCTTGACCGTACACCCGACGGTCAACTCCTTGTTGGCATGCCTATCAGTATAGCTGCTCATTTAGCCCCTTCTCCGCCTGATAACTCTGCTTTGCCTTCCGCATCCTTAGTCCCGTCGTCTACCCATACGGCACAGATTGACTTTCCTTTGGTTAATATTGGGCCCAACATGTCATTACCACCGACTGCTCCTACCTCGTCTCTCTTGCAGACTGTTCCGTTCATGACTTGCTCTCTACCACCTATCCACACAAGCTTTCCTTCTCAAGCTCTGCCCACCTTTTCATTTCCACACACATATCCGGTAACCTCAACAGCTTATATAGGACATCCCTATTCGGTTGCCTCAACACAGTCGTCCTCCATACCTTATCAACATTTAACCCCACCATTGTCTAGCGGTGGCCCTTGGCCCAATTTGCCTCTGTTTACCATAACCACACCATCATCTCATCCAACTAATGATTTAATTAAACAAATGATGGACAAAATGCAAAACCTGGAGGCTTCTGTTTCAGGAAGTCATAGCACCTTGACATACGAGCAAGTTTGTCGAGAGCCTATCCACCCTTCAGTCCCCCTTCATTCATATCCTCCTCAATGGGAATTACCAAAATTTACCCGTTTTAACAGTAAGGATGACCCTCAACAACACTTGCGATCATTTAGACATGCCTGCTATCTGATTGCTCACGACGACGCTTTACTACTCCGCACCTTTCCCATGTCCTTATCAGGACCCGCCTTGGAGTGGTACAGTGCTTTAACCCAGCACTCAATCTTCTCTTTTAACTAGCTAGCCCAATCTTTCTTGGATCATTTCTCGATTAACATTGCCAAGAAAGTATCTATCACTGACCTCTATGCCATCTGACAATTTGAAGACGAATCTATTGCAGATTTTGTTGGACGATGGCGGGGCCTTATCAACCAACTTACGTATGCCTTGCCTCAAACCAAACTTATCGAATTGTTTACGTGGGCCTGTGCTAAGCACATCTCTCCTACCCTCCAAATTCAGACTTTCCGTACATTTGACGAGGCCTTTACTATGGCTCGAAAACTAGAGATTCGAGCCTTAGAGGAAGAGAAATTGTGGTTGCGCAACAAAAACCCCACTTTTCGAACCCAAGATTCCACCAACAAACCTAACACCACCAATCCTCACCCATCGACCACTTTGAAATCAAAAGGGGCCGTGCACGCGGTGATGATCAAATCCCAACCACCGTCTAATACCCCGCCAAAAACCACCTATAAGTATAAAGCAGAACCCATCAACTACACTCCCTTGGGAGAAACATATGGTGTGATATAGGAAAAATTGCTCAAAGCAGGAGCCATTACCTTACCTCCTGTTAAACCTCATTCCGGGTTCGATTCCACTCATGCCATACCTTCTTGGTACAAAGAAAATGACTTCTGTAACTTCCACCGCGTGAAGGGACATAGTCATGAGAATTGCAAGATGTTGAAAAACGTAGTGCAGGAAATGGTTGATGCAGGGGATATAGCCCTCGATAATCCTAATGCCCCTGCTAACCGAAATTTGAAAATATTCAACAAACCATTCCCGAATCATTCTTCTATCAGTAATCTAAACCAAGATATCTTAGCCAAGGAGAGTGTTCATGAGATCCATGCAATCTTCGAGTCCCAGCCAAAGACCTCTATCGAACAAATTCTCAATCAAGCCTCTTCACTAACACAGGAAACCGAACCCCCTTCCTTGCCATCAAGACAAACTCAAATCCTTGCCATTCCTTTACCCATCAAGGAATTAGCTGCCCAGCGTTCCCTTCTCACAAATGAGCCTTCTTATACCACATCCTTACAAGACTGTGAGCGGATGTTATCTAATTTATCTATTTCCCACTCCTTCTACCATTCTTGCTGTACAAGAGGAAGGCTCGCCACTTCTTTTCTCATCCTTAGACGAGTAACCTCTTAAACTGACATCACCACATTCTTTAAACATGACAGATCCTCTCAAACACACTCTCCTACCTATTAGTCCTTCATCACCAAAATATTTTCAGCAACCGGTTGATCTCTTAACGCCCATTGATACAGTGCCTCATATACCCCTTGTATCACACCCACAGTGGACCGGAATCACAACCCACCTTTCTTCCATACAAAAGTTCCTATTCACACGTGAGGATTGTCATTCCACAGAAGATAGATAGGTCCTATGGGAACGTTTGAGTACGCCATATTCTACTCAAATGCAAATGACCGATCCTGATGCCTCCACCATATACCCAAAGTGTTTACAGAAGCTTAAAATGCCCATGTCCTCATCTTCACCCCCCTCATCTCTACCAAATACCTCGTCCACTTCTATTAACTTAGCCAAATCTTCCCCTACACTTGGGACCCTCACCCATACATATTCTAACACAACCCACCTAAGTGGCTTGATTTATCTAAAAATAAAGCCATCCATCCCATTACGAGACAGACTCAATCTCCTTAACCTATGCCTCTATCACAACTAAAACCATCATCGTCACACCTACCTTCCATATTGGGACCCCATCCCTCTACCTTACATCAATATATCATACCTCCTGTGTTTTCTTTAAAGCGACCTACGCCTTCTGCACCCATACAGAAATCCAAGGGTGTAGCAACACCGTCACCCCCGCGTATCCTATCCAAATATCAACCATAGACAAATTTCCACCATCAAAATATTTATTTTCTGTCACTCCTATTTCTCCGTGGTTGTTTTCTGATACCACATCATCTGTGGCCTCATCATCCAACCAGCTAAACATAGCCTCTACGTCAAAGAAACCACGGTTAGTTAAAAACCCATTACCAAAACTCCTTGGCTAAACCACCCCTTATACAAAACCAACCACACCACGTCATCACCAAAATCGACCCAGTCAATAGCCTCATTTTCTTCTGACTTTGACCCACTCAAAGGGTCTTACGCAAAAATCCTTACTATGTTGGTGGAGAATGCGACCATTTCCCCTACCCCCACTTAGACCTTATGATCCATCTAAACCTCGACCTATAGGTTACGATGAGTCTAAAATCTGCGCTTACCACCGCACACTAGGACATGACGTAGAGGGATGCAAAGCGTTGAAAGCCATATTTTGTCAGCCACCTCTCTCAGATAGAAAATTTAAGAAAGACAACTTATGAAGAGAGAGACCTTTAGCTTCAATTCCCTCTCCTCTACCACCTATCTCCGCCTCACCAAGATCTATCATTATTACAGCCCCACATCTCGAAAACCATGACCTATCCCTACCGTCTTCCTCCTCTTGTGTTCACCGAGATCAATATGATTAGTGTTGCCACTCGAGGGCAGAAAAACAATGGGAAAGTGAAAGAAAACACGCCTGTGGCATCTCTTTCTCCGTCTACCATCCCGATTGCACCACCACCTAAAGTGGTTATTCTCGGACCCGCCTATCCCATCTCTAATGGCATTGCCCATCGAACTATGATCAAACAGCTTCACCAATCACCTGTAAAAATGACATTGTATGATCTCATTCAGACTTCTGAATCTCATTGACAAGCTCTCATTGGGATCCTTCAAGGGATATAAGTTTTACCTAATGAAACCTTGCCTGTTACCTCTATTCTAACACCCAATCACGTTGCTTCACTCACCAAACAATCTATCTCCCCAACCACTTCTATCTCTGTACAGCAAGCTGCTGCTGTCAGTTTCTCCGAAGATGAAATTATCAACTTTACTGCCGAAGATCCTGACCCTGCTTTTTTTATCTCAGCATACGTTCAGGATATTCGGGTACGTCGTGTTATGATTGACGGGGGCACTAGCCTAAACATCATCTCTTCAAAAAGCCTTCTAACAAATTAATATCCCTTCTAGTTACATGTGTGCCAACCCCATCATGTTGTGATCATTCAATGATGCTATTACTTCTACTTTAGGCACCGTGATCCTTAACATTTGTGTAGGACCACGTACTTTACCCAAACTCTTCTATGTCCTTGAGGGAGAGTTCCAATACAACATGTTGTTAGGCCGCCCTTGGATCTGGGCTTTGGGATGCGTTCCCTCCACCTTACATTAGATGCATAAAATTTGAGTATGAGGGGAAGTCCTACACCGTAAAAGCTGATCCTCCCCCCTTTAAAACTTGCAATATGTTGTATCGCCCCAATGATGTGCTTGTACCAGTTAAAACACCCCATTTATCCAACCTAGCCATCTACTTCCGACACACCTACACATTCAACCAATGAAACCGCCGTTACAAATATTACTTCCTTTCCCGCAGATAACATCCCAACCTCTGACCCCTTAGTAGATGTTTTCCAATGCCTTACGCTGGGGGAGTACCACCTATATAACGTTAGTTCTTTCCATACCCCCACAGGAGTACGAACAGTTACATGCCCATCCCACCTACGACCATTGCGTGGGGGAGGTAATCTCTCACGGACCACCTCATTGCCGCACCAAACCTAATGTATGGGGGTGTTGACGCATCTTCCGTTACCCTTGAACCTCCTCTTGGTGTGGTTCCTTTTAAATCTGATTTTCAATACTTGACAAATCGTCGTTTCACCCTTACCTTCTTAACTCACTATGCTTGGAAAGGCTTTGGTTTTGGTCTTTACGAATAAGGCTGACATACAATCATTCCTGTAACTACATGCAAGCACAATGATCGTAGTGGTATCGGTTTTCCTAAAACACCTACACTGGAGACACCTCGTGTCAGTTGCATCCTGGAAGAAGACGACATCACCCCTACCAAACCATCATCACTCACTTTGCCATCATCACCCATAGAGTTGATAGACCCTGAATCTATCCCTCCTAACTTTTTTTTTTCATAAATGCTATCTTCATAGGTCCTCTCACTTATCAACGCGATAATGAGGATGCATCTTCTCTTCCCCTTCTATATCTAGACACGATCGAAGAGGATTCACCTTCGATTAATGTTGTTGAGTGCCAAGATGACGACTCCATCCTCACTTACCTTGGGGCGGAGGACTCCTATATTCAACGTGCCTTACCGTCTGAAACTCAAACCATGTTGAATGAGTCGACTATAGAAATCAACATCCACACAGAGGAGGATCCTCACATTGTGAAGATCGAACAATCCCTTAACACATCAGAACAAGCCGCCTTTACTACCTTTCTCCGTACCTGTAACCAATCTTTTGCTTGGTCCTACGTTGACATGCCAGGAATTGATCCTACCATTACTGTCCATAAACATCACCCTAAACCCCTGATTCCAAACCAGTCAAACAAAAACTGAGAAATATGCATCCACGCATCGCCCTCTTGGTCAAATAAGAGCTTTAACGACTTCTTTCTGTTTCCTTCATCTTGCCTATTGACTATTCTCAATGGATTTCTAACATCGTACCTATCACTGAAGTGACGAGGGGACTTCAGATATGCATGGATTTCCGAGACCTTAACCTCGCTTGCCCCAAGGATGACTTCCCCCTCCCAAGTATTGATCAACTTGTTGATCTCATTGCAGGCCATGAAAGGCTTTCTCTCATGGATGGTTTTTCGGGATACAATTAAATTTTGGTAGCCCCTGGCTGATCAACATAAAACTACTTTCATAACTCCTTGGGGAACCTTCTGTTATCGTGTCATGCCATTTGGCATTAAGAATGCTGGTGCTACCTATCAGCGGGCTATGACTTCCATTTTTCATGACATTATGCACACTATCCTTGAGGATTATGTCGATGATCTTCTTGGCAAATCTAAACATCACAGTGGACATCTCGATGTTTTAACCATTATTTTCGATCGCCTGTTGTAATATTCAATCCAGCTTTAACCAAAGAAATGTGTCTTTGGTGTTCTTTCGGGAAAAATTATTGGCTTTATCATCTATTTGCGTGGCATTGAGGTTGATCCATCTAAAGTCAAAGCTATCCTAGAAATGCCCCCACCCAAAAACCTCAAACAATTACGTAGTTTGCAGGGTAAACTTCAATCCATCTAGCGTTTCATCTCCCAACTCTCGGATCGATGTCACCCTTTCCATCACCTTCTTAAAAAGAACATTTCCTTTCAATGGAGTGAAGAGTGTCACCAAGCCTTTGAAGCTCTCAAATCCTATCTCTTGCAGCCACCCGTGCTTATTCCACCTCAGGATGATCATCCTTTCTACCTTTACCTTTCTGCCACTGACCATGCTATAGGAGCTATGCTTGCACATCGGGACTCGGCACGTCGAGAACAAGCCATTTATTATATAAGTCGTACTCTCGTGGATTACGAGACTAGGTATACACATGTAGAAAAATTGTGCCTAGCCCTATCATTCGTAGCCACCAAACTCTGACATTACCTCCTGAATCACAAAACTTTTGTCATCACCAACACGGACCCCCATTCATTATATGTATGCCAAACCACATCTAAACCAACGCATCACCCGATGGCTTATGCTCCTCGCCGACCTCGACCTTGAGTTTGTACAACAGAAGTCAATCAAAGGACAAACTATTGCAGACCAACTTGCGGAGGCCCCTTTACCTGGGGAACAATTCACCAATTTTAATTTCCCTGACGAACTCATCGCCACTCTTTCACTCAGGGAAGAGTCGTATCAAATGACCCTCTTCTTCGATGGATCTAAATGCCAGCGCGGCGGAGGAGCCGGCGTTGTTCTCATCCCTCTTGACGCTGAACCTATGCCTCTTTCATTCCGGCTTGATTTCCCCTGCACTAATAATACAACGGAATACGAGGCCCTTGTTTTGGGTCTCCAGGTTGTGTTACACTTAGGTGTCAAATCTATTAATATTTTTGGTGACTCTCAATTGGTAGTCAATCAAGTTATGGGCATCTACCAATGTAAGAATGAGGAACTTCAAAAGTACAAACATTACGTGGATTCACTTTTGACCTCATTTACTCGTTATTCTATCCAAACCATTCCCCGCTCCACTAACAAATTTGCGGATACTATGGCTTGCTTAGCCTCGCAAATTCCTGCCACACCAACTGACTCTGACATATTCATCTTGGTCCAACAACTTTTTGCCCCATCCTACTCAGCCCCGGTAGTTTGTATGATAAATACTGTGTCTACTAATTCGCAGGATACTTGGTACCACCAATTTCACGACTACCTTACAACCTCTGTTCTCCCACCTGACCTTTCTAGTAACGGCAAACGTGCTTTTCTTAAAAGTGTTTCTCGTTATGTTGTCATGGGGGGACTCCTCTATAAACGTGGCTTTGATGGCATCCTCCTTCGCTGTCTAACCGGCGCGGAGGTCACCTATACCATCCAACAAGTCCATGACGGCATTTGTGGTGGACATTTTAGTGGCCTTGCCATGGCCAAACGAATCCTTCACCTAGGTTATTATTGGCCTACTCTTAACAACGACTGCTACGAATATGTTAAGCATTGTGTTATGTGTCAACAACATGCCAACCTTCAACATACTCCTAGCCATCCGCTACAGGTCGCACGAGATCTTTGGCCTTTCTCACAATGGGGTTTAGACCTTATTGGTGAGATTCATCCGTCCTCTTCACAACGTCACCGTTGGATAATCACAGCAACCGAATATTACACAAAATGGGTGGAGGCCATTCCACTCATTTCAATCAAAAAAGAAAAAATTGTAGAATTCATTAACCATCACATTATCTGTCGTTTTGGTATTCCTCATCGCCTAATAACAGATAATGGTAAATATTTTAAAAATAAGTTGTTACAAGACCTTTGTGACAACTTTGGTATCAAACTTAGTTTCTCATCGCCTTACTATCCGCAGGCCAATGGTCAGGCTGAATCTTCTAATAAAACCCTAACCAAAATCCTCATGAAAGTTGTCAATGAGTCTGGAAGAAACTGGCATGATCACATTCCCTTTTCCCTTTGGGCTTATCGTACTAGCATTCGTACCTCCACTAATGCCACACCATTTTCTTTGGTATATGGTACCGAGGCTGTCTTGCCTCTCGAAGTACAAATACCCTCCCTCAGAATATCTCTTCAGGATATTCTCACCAACGATGATTTCCGCCAAGAGCGGTTAGCCCAATTAGAGCTTCTTGACGAGCGTCGTCTTACGGCTCTTGATCACCTTCAAATCTACCAAAAACACATCAAGCGTGCTTATGATAAACGGCTTCATGAGCGTACTTTTAAGGTTGGCGATCTTGTCCTCAAAGAGAATCAACATGTAACCAAACTAGAAAAGAGTAAACGTGGAAAATTTGCTCCTAATTGGATTGGGCCTTACATTATCACTCACACTTATGGATCAGGCACTTATCGTTTAGCTTCGCTTAATGGTAAACCTGAGCCTGAGCCCCTTAATGCCTTGCATCTTCGACCATTCTACTGTTGAAATTAGTGTTATATCACTGCTTATCTACCTTACGCTCGTCCCTTGAGCTCATTTACCACCGCATACACTTTGTTTCTTACATCTCAAAATCCAATCAAGCTCACATGGTTTGATTATCACCTCCCCTTAAAAGATGCCTTCCCCTTTTTAGTCTAGTCCATGACTTCAAAGTATCAAAATGACACATTCTTAATTACACACTTATGGGATTTTCTTGAGTCAAACTTCTTAAAAAAAAACTAGATGCTTCATGCCCAACGGACATCTAGACCTCTAACTTATACAATAGACTGCTCCCTTGAAGGACAGCTATATGCCAAACTATTGCTCTTATTATAAATAGACTGCTCCCCCGAAGGACAGCTATACATAAGCACCGCATCTGCTACTATAAATAGACTGCTCCCTTGAAGGACAACTATACACAGTCAGCCTTTATCAGAAGCTTCTCGCATTGATCAGCTTCGTGAAGACCTCAAGAACAACAAAATACATATCCCATGTCGACTTCCCGCATCGATCAGTCTATATCCAGAACAATAAAAATACAAGCAGTACTTCAAAACACTTCTGAGTCATGGACTTGTCTATTTTGGTTTGGTTTTCTTTTGTCAGATTAATCATCTTATAATAAACTCACCTACACCCTCGCCCACATCAACCCCCTCACCTCACCATTTGTCAACACAACAAAACTCAAGGGACGTGACGTATATCCGATATATTGTGATTATACCACTCTTTTCACCTATCGACTTCTCGCCTATGCAAGGTACCTAGGGATTCAAGCTCATCCTACATTAATATGTGGTTTGTTTAGCTCTTCTCAATTACGGGACACTCTTGCCTCTTTTTCTCGGCTCTAGGATTGTGTGTTGACCTTAATCAGGACACGATTCCCTACTACTTGGGTATGCTAACTTTCGCTTCACCCATACCTACACCAACAACATTACCCTACCAACACCAACAACATTACCCTACCAACATCAAATTTTTACTAACCAACAAAATTGCCTAACCACAACCAAATTGCCTGAATTCACCTCTCCCTGCTCCTAAGGGAGAACTACATCGGTCTGAGGCCCCTCCTTGCTTTGTGCAATGGGCTATGTAGGCAGCACTTAGGAGACATGGGGTCTCCCAAGGTTAGCTCGACCATCCCCTACCATACCCTCTCATGTGTTGTCAATATAAACATTTTTTGTGTATTTCTATTTGCCAACATTCATCTTTATCCTTTTTCAAAACAAACAAAAACAACATTCAACACACAACCATTCTTATTATTATCATCACTCAAAACCACATACATATTTAGTTTTATTTTAGATGTTAAACAAATACATCTTCTCTATCATCGACTCGCAGGTCGGCATCCTTATTTATTCTTATATTCCTATAAAATTCACTTAGACCCTTGCACCTCCTCCCGAATCAGGTGGTGATCGTGATCGTCGATGCCTCTCAGCTGGCCTCTCCATCCTCAAAGGTGCCACTGCCATTGGTTCCTCCCATTGATCCGCCAACATCTCCTGTAACATACGAATACGTCCTCTCGCGTGGAGGAATCCCGCCTCCAGTCTCTCCACTCGTAGCTGTGAAGCCTCTAACATTCCCATTGTCTCATTCACCTGTGTTTGAAGCTGGCGAGCCAAATCCTGCAGACGATCTCTCTCCACTGTAATCACAGCTATGTCAGGGCACTCACGTGCACCTCGCAACTCTGCTACCCACCATACTCTATAGGCCTCCGTCGTTCCCGCATCCATAACCCTACGATCGGCTGCTATCTCTTCTGGCCCTTCTGGAGGTGTCGGCCGGGGAGGTGAGAATGCTGCCTCGGCGTCGATCCTCATGTATGGTCTATATGTCATAGGAATATCCTGAACGAACCCAAATTGTCGCCGCACGTGATCTAGAGGAATCCTCTCGTACTCGCCCGGCCTATGCCCTGCGATCCACCTCAATCGCTCTACACCCCTCAACTCCTCAGCTATGTGCTCTGTCACCATATAGTTCCCGTACAGCCTCCAAAAAATATCCACAACAGTCACCATTTCCCATACCTGTCTATAATACTCGATGTCATCTATCACGGCCTGGGATCTCGCTTCTTGTTCTGTCTGGACCCATCGTCTGAATCCCAACCTTTGCACTCCTGTCTCTCCCGACTCAATGGGTCGGCCTATTGGACGTACACAAACAATATGCTCATAGGCCCAACAATGTAATAAGTACGAACAATCCAGTGTCGTCCTGTGTTTTCGCTTGCATGCCCATAAACCCCTATATAACTCTGCCAGATAGGCGGGTGCCCATGCGAATGTCACGCTCATTTCTATCATTTCCCAAATAACACTCATCAATGCTTTGGGAAATCTTCCACCTTCCGCCCTCGGCAATGCATAATACCCCACTGCTATCATTAATAGCACGGCCAACCTTGTTTCCTCAGGATGTGTTGCATACATTGTACCATACGTAAATGATAAACCTCGCTGTGTCAAATCTCGTGCAGCGTCCCCAAATACTGCTGTTATCGCTGCCCGCCCCGCGCTGGGCAATGCCTGATATACTGTTTTTCCTATCATTGGGAGTCTCAAAATACGGAACACATCTTCCAACGTCACTGTCATCTCCCCTGTTGGTAGATAGAAGGTATTCTTTTCTGGATTCCATCTCTCAATCAACGCCTACAACATGGCATGGTTACGCGCAATTCTTGAATAATAGCGAATTCCACTTAACCCCAACCGATTTATCAATGCCCATTCAGCTGGTGTTACATCCGCTCGGATTCGTGACAACAACGCTGGCACAGTATCATTCATCCTTAACCTTGCTTCTGCCTACATACATCAAAACGACACATAATTTTTCAAAAGAACAAAACTCTACGGTTTTTTTCTCAAAATCTGGAAACCCTTACAGTAACCGATAGCGGTTATGCATAACCGATACCGGTTTTCTAACCGATACCGGTTACTTATAAACGATACCGGTCACTGTCAAAATATACCTACCCTGCTTCAAACATACACCTTCGATACTTATGAAGCCCGTTTACTCCTATTTCTACCTAAAAACATACAGGCCCACCCTGTTTACCTGCCCCATAGCACTCATACCATCCCCAACCCTTGCCTATCACCTTTTTTTCTGATCTTTACCCACTTACACTTCTTTCATGCTATTTACAAACACATGCAAGAATCAAATTACAACCAAACAATTTACCTCTCCGGATGCAGCAGCTTGGGGCGGAACATGTCTTCCCCCTCGTCCCTGCCTGCTGGATGCTTCTCCTCGTTCAGCCATGTTCACCACCCTCTTCAAATATAACTTGTCTTTCTGCCTTCTGAATCTCAGCCCACGCTCACTTCACCTGTCTCTTTCCTCCTTATCACTCAAATTATTTCATGCAATTACCTGTAGCAGTTGTCAAACAGCGTCGCATTCGCATATTTAACGTGTTTCATGACTCTAAAAATAAGAATGCTAAAAATAAGAACTTAAGTTGCTAACCCAGCAGTTCTATTTTTAGGAAAATCATTCTTGAATAACCGATATCGGTTACATGACCGATACCGGCCATATAGCTACCGGCATCGGTTACATAACCGATATCGGTCACGCCCAACCTGTTGTTTAAACCTAAGCCTTTTCTTCATTTTTTTGCAAATTTTTGTGGCGCCCGTCCCTTTTTCCTGCATGCACAACACCATTATCCATATTTTTCATTAAATCCACATCTCATTACAATTTCATCACCATCATCTATCTACATTACAAAAACACACAAGACATCAATAAACGATATCAAAAACCATCAATCTAACACCATTTGAATCCAAATCAACAGCTACATACATTCAATTTCACAAAACCAGCGACAAAACATACCACATTTCATAATACAACATGTCAACTAAACTCATCATTTATATATACATACATACATCCCATCCACAAAAGACATCAACATCATTAATATATAACACCATGTAAATCAAACTCATCATACATTCAATATCACAAACCACTTTCAACACACTTAACACATTTTTACACACAACATGTGGGTCAAATCGTCATATCTATATATATACAAAGTTTCAAATATACAATGTGCCCTGCATCGGGGCCTCCGTAATCTCATAATATAACAAAGCCGGCACGCAGGCCGCAATAACTGTCAATAATCTCGACTCGGCTCGCAGGCCGGTCTCTCATGTCAAAAACATACTCGGCTCGCAGGCCGGTATCAACTGTACAACCTGTACTCGGCTCGCAGGCCGGTATATACAATAAATGAATGAATGAATAAATAAATACATCATATCTAGGCACGCAGGCCTCTATAAACATAGCCGGTTCGTAGACCGGTGCCCATATCCAATGAACCAATACAAAAATATGCAGGGACCCCTCAGCTCTCTCCACCGCCCTCTGCCTGTCTGCCTGCTGGTCCCTGTGCTGCCTCTCGCCTCCTGCCTGTGACAGACCCACCGGCTGTGGCTGCACCTCCCTGAGATCTCTGGCTCTGAGAGGTCTCTGCTCTATGTGCCGCATATGGCTGATAATCAGCCCCGGTACCATCAAGAATATCCTGATAGTACCGGGCCTCCGCTCTAGCCTCCATATAACGATCTCGAGCCACCGTAGGTGCTGGGGCTGGTCCCCTGACTCCTACTACCAGTGCCCCCTGCGGCTGTGCCGGTGCCTGTGCTGGTGCCGCTGGTGGTGCCTGTGGCTGTGGTGGTACCTGTACCTGCGGCTGTGCCGGTGCGCTGGTGGTGCTGCGGCTGGTGCCTGTACCTGAGCCTGCCCCTGTACCTGTACCTGAGCCTGGGCTAGCTGCCCCTGTAAGACACCTATCTGTGCCTGTGCAGCAGCAAGCTGCCCCTGTAATAACTGTACCTGCCCTCTGAGCTGGTCCCTCTCTGCTCTAACAGCCGCTAAGTCTGGCTGTGCGGGCT
This sequence comes from Taxus chinensis, assembly GCA_019776745.2. NCBI lineage: Eukaryota > Viridiplantae > Streptophyta > Pinopsida > Cupressales > Taxaceae > Taxus > Taxus chinensis. The sequence continues at coordinate 968,385,928 of CM034147.1, forward strand.
GTGCTATCCTCGCAGCTCTCTCTCCGGCCCACCAAACCAAAAATGTGCCTGTGCACCCAGCATCATCTACAGTGTCATCGGCAGGCCTCTCAGCAACCCAATCTGGATCCACGGGCTGTGGTGCAGGCAGTGGGGCCTCTACATCATCCCTCCGGTACTGAGGGAAGTGAGGGGGCTCATCCTGTCGTAGCCCCATCTGCCTGCGTACCCTCTCCAGGGGTATCCTCTCATACTCTCCCAGCCTCCGTCCCGCTATCCAGAATGTGTACTGGATCCACTGCAACTGTCCTCGGGCTCCTCCGTGAGGGTGATGACCTCTATACGGTCTCCATACAATATCTGCCGCTGTCAGGCCCTCTAATAAATGCCGGTAATAAGTAACGTCTCGCCCTGCAAGCACTGCTCGTGGCTGACCCACGACCCCCAACCACCTCTGAAAGCCGTATCTATAGATGACCTGTGGCCCTGGCTGCTGAGGTAGCCCTACTGGTCTAATGCATATGATATGCTCATATGCCCAACAATGTAGCAAAAACGTCGAGCAGATCCCGAATCGCCTCATCCGGCGATAGCCCCACAGCTCCCTGTATAACTGCACCAGGTATACAGGTGCCCAAGCATAACATGTATGCTCCTCCACCATCTCATGTAGCACCCCCATCAAGGCCCATGGAAAGCGGCCTCCCTCTGAGTCCGGGAGGGCGAAGCAGGTGATCCCGATCATCATCAGCACGGCAAGCCGTGTCTCATGGCGGTGGGCACGGTACATATCCCCGTACATGATGCTCGCGCTGTGATAGGTCAGTAGCGCGGCTGCATCCCCAAAAACCTGTAGGATGCTGTCCATGGCAGTCTCTGCGTCCACCTGAAAGACTGCCTCTCCCTCAATCGGCAGTCGAAGGATGCGATACACATCCTCCAATGTGATAGTCATCTCCCCAGTCAGGAGATGGAACACATTGGTCACCGGATCCCATCTCTCGATGAGGGCGACCATCAAACTATGATCCCTATCGATCGCTCTGTACCGCTGGACTCCGTCGAGTCCCACCTCGCGCATGATACCCCAGTGTGCTGCGGACACGTGTGGCCGCATCCGGCTCAACAGTGGGGGCATCCTGTCCCGCATCGTCAGCTGCTGACGTGCCTGCAAAACCAACCCACTACATTAGCCCTACTCTTTATCACAACATCTACTTTACCTCTCTATATCCCCTTTCTTATCCACCTAACCACAACCCGACTCCATACCACACGTCTACGCCCATCTATCTCCCCCTAAAAACTTCTACGCTATCCCCCTCCCTCTTCACACCCAAACAAACAACCCACACCATACTCAAACGACCCAAACCATGCCCAAATACCCTAACCACATCTAAAAACTTAAAACAACAACACAACCCAAACCATACTCAACCAACCTACACCATGCCCAAATACCCAAACCACATCCACAAACTCAAAAACAAAATCACAACCCACACCAACAAATTGAAATAAACCTAAGTCAGGACCGCACCTATACTGAAACACCCAAACAATACCACAACACCCCCACCCCAACCCCAACCATACCCAAATCACCACCAAAAACCCAAAAACAACAACATAACCTAAACCAACAAAAATAGCTAAAAATCACTAAGGACCGGTACCGGTCACCCATAACCGACCGCGGTCCCCTTTCCACCGACACCGGTCCACGACCGACCGACACCGGCCACCCACAACGCCCGCCTTTTCCAAAAAATAGCGACCGATGCCGGTCGCTTAGCGACCGACATCGGTCGCTGTAAATTTCGGAGCCGAACCCCGCGTGCCCACCCCGACTACATTTTTTCCTATTTCTGCCAATTTACCCACCCAAATACCCTAAAAACCTACCCACCCTACCGCCTTGACCTATTTAACCCATCTATCCTCTCCCTTTTTTAAATCATTTCCATTTCTTAATTATTTTCTCCAAAATGTACATTCCTACCCAAAATCCCAAATATAGCATAATGCAATAAAATGCACACAATGAGGGGTTTCGAACCTACCCGTACGACGACACGTCATCGTGGAGGGATGGGTGGTGGTGGTCCAGCTGGTCCAGCCCCTCCTGCTCCTCCTGGTTGTGCCATGGCTCCAAATGTCCTCTTCTGGGTCCTCCACCAATCAACTGCTGCCTCCTCCTCACTCGGGCCCACTAACAACTAACTCCTCCAGTCAAATAGCGCCACCTCACGCAACCAATGCTCCAATCTTAACTCTCCACGTCAGACAACTCAAATTGGTTTCCAAATTGCAAAAGTGACAATGACAGGCCGTATTTTTCTTTTTATAGGTTTTTCACCCATAACCGATATCGGTTTTATTATGCCCTAAGGAACCGGTATCGGTCCCCTCACCGATATCGGTCATATACAATCGACATCGGTTTTATTCAAATTTCCCCCAATTTCTGCCCTTATTTACTATTTGCCCTTTTTCACCCACATCGCCTATATCAACCTTTGCTGCAAACATTCTAACCATTTGGCCTGACCCAAGGCCTCACCCTAACCATTTGGCCCGACCCAAGGCCGCACCCTAACCATCCGGCCCGACCCAAGGCCGCATCCGGCCCGACCCAGGCCTCACCCTAACCATTGGCCCGACCCAAGGCCTCACCCTAACCTCACCCTAACCATTTGGCCCGACCCAAGGCCGCCACCCTGGGACCCAAGGCCGTGACCTACCCAACCAACCACATCCGGCCCAACCCAAGGCCTCACCCTACCCATATGGCCCGACCCAAGGCCTCACCCTAACCATCTGGCCCGACCCAAGGCCTCACCCTAACCATTTGGCCCGACCCAAGGCCGTTCAACCAACCTATTTGGCCCTTGACCCAAGGCCGTCAACCAAACCTAACCATCCGGCCTGACCCAAGGCCGCCTGACCCAAGGCCTCACCCTAACCGGCCCGACCCAAGGCCCGACCCAAACCCTAACCATCTGGCCCGACCCAAGGCCTCACCCTAACCATCTGGCCCGACCCAAGGCCTCACCCTAACCATCTGGCCCAACCCAAGGCCTCACCCTAACCATTTGGGCCCGCCGCCCCAAGGCCTGACCTACCCATCCGGCCCGACCCAAGGCCGTAACCTACCCAACCGGCCCGACCCAAGGCCGTAACCTACCCATCCGGCCCGACCCAAGGCCTCACCCTACCCATCCGGCCCGACCCAAGGCCTCACCCCAACCATTTGGCCCGACCCAAGGCCGCAACCCAACAACTTGGCCCGACCCAAGGCCGTACCACTTCAATACCTTACCCAACATCAACAACATACACTTTTATCCACCCATCATGTAATTTTTTTGTTCAATCGAGCTCACCTGTTCGTGTTTTAGCATGATTAGGGTCCTTGACTTGATCTGTCGACCAACTTTGCCTAGACCTAGACCGTGACGTTTATCTCAACCAAACCAACCAATTGGTACTGCCGAACAAGCCTAAAACGTTCCTGTACCTTACCCGTTATATACCCTGGAGTTACTTCCTATGCCTTGGATACCAGGATTATATCACCCTTGTTTGGATAAACTATCGACCTTTGCCTATGCATTGCTGGTTTGCTCGTCAAATCATGTACCCTAGTCGCACTATTGCATTTTAACGTGCGTCTGCTTCCTTGGACCTACCCCACCCTCTCACCATCATCTCTACACCATTTACCCTTTATCAACCCTATCCCTGATTTCACGTTCTCTCAATCAGTGATAGATTTGAGGGGGATTACCTATACCCTTAACAGGAGAAACCACTTCATATTATTGTCCGTGCAGCTTTACAAAACAAGCTACACGACAATAAGGGGCTAATGTAGACACCAAATTTGTGTCTTACGACCCCTTGTGACCTGCATCTCATTTCACAACCTAACCTCATCACCTAAACCTTACACAATTATTTATTAATTACCTTGTAATTGATAAATCCACATCACCTTACCTGCCACCTCATTTTGCCACCTCATCATGACCTAGTCCTAACCCTAAACTAACCTAATTAAGACCTATAACTTGGTCCACATCTACACCCATGACTAATTACCCCTTTCTCGCACCTAAAACCGACCTTCTAGTCACTTGACCAAGCCCGCAACTAATCTCTCGGGAGAAAAGCATGGAAAGTGGGCTATTTTACTAAAAATAGCCTACTTTTTCCTTACCGATACCGGTTCCTACTCGACCGCCGTCGGTTACGAAACCGCCATCGGTTCCCTGTAAATGGGCTCCCCTAACCAGAAACAAAGGATGGAAGGATTTTTGGATCAAGGGAGATCATCAAAAGCGATCAAGAGAATCCAGATTTTACTTGGCCGAAGCAGAGACAAGTGAAGAAACAGGAAGAGTTTGCAGCAGAAGGACATCAAGCCCAAGACTGCAACTGGATAACCAGAGCCCTGTGATACTCAGCTGATCATCTGGAGGGATATATCTCATCTTCTGTGTGTCAGGCCATCCTACCTGAGTTCTGCCTTTGTCATCAGAGTTCTTGGACCTGCATTCTTCGTCAATAAACAGTAAGTTACATCTTGCATGCCCTCTTTAATAACATTTCTTAGACTTTTTGAATCACAGTCCTCATAAATCTATTCCTGGATCCACTACCCAGTGTGCCATTGCATCTAACTATCATTCATTTACCTCTCATCACCTCATTACCTAATATCACTCATATACTAGCCTTACAAACAACACAGCTACCCTACAACACAACCACCCCACAACACAACCAACCTACAACCAGACCATACCGATATCGGTTATCAGAAACCGGTATCGGTTACTGTGACTCAAAACCAGAAACCAGCCTTTTCCTCTAACTCCCTGAACATCTCAACGAAGCAATTTAATTGATATTTTACAGTCTTTGGTGTTAATTCATATTATTCAGGGGAACTGACCACCTTCGAAAGGAAGTTTTATATTTCCTGGGCCCAAGGCAGTTTCCTCATTTATTGTCTAATCAAAATCTTGTGGTCTTGTGTTCTTATTTGCAGGTAGTCCTTCCAAGACAAAAAGGAGTTCTTTGCAGTCGATCTGATCTCTCTCTACGGTACGCGCACACCATCTCAACATTCAACAGGTATTCCTCCTAGCCCTAACCCTTATCTGTTTCTCAAAGGAATGATAGGATAGAAGCAAGTCTATTCTGCAGAGCCGAAACATTCCGTGCTTCATCAACTCTACCATGGTTTTTGCATCTATACAATTTGAAGCCACCTATACTGTTAGGCTCAATATTATAGATCCCAAATCCTTTCTATAAATAACCTTCCATTCTTCATCAATCATCATGACCTGCTATGCATGATCATCCAACGGTAAGTATAGATCCTTCTGATAAAAATAATCCTCCACCTACATCTTCCATAGTTGATAATTACGACCATCAAATTTATCTAGTCGGTATTTACTATCTTCTGCCATTTCTATACTCCCACTCAATTAGAAAAACCTCTGTGAGTAAATCATGTCAATACACAAAACCTCAAAACAAAGCTCTGATATCAGTTGTTGGGGTTAACCATATAATAGTGTTGCACAAATCTAAAATCAGATAAATCATATAAGTAATGAAAGTGAAAATAAACCAAAAGATAAAATAAACAAGAGAAAGATAACACCAATTTTAACATGGTTCACTCAGTGTGGGCTAATTCCACCAGGAAACAACCAATATTTTATTCAGTACTTTACAGAGGAAATAAAATGAAGATCTATTATCTTCCAACACCTCACAAGATGTTAAATGTTTTTCCCTCTCTTAGCTACTCTTTCTTGCTCACCAAAAAAACTAACATTCAAACAATTTCTCTTTTGTTCTCTCATACCCTCATACAATGCATACATGCATATATATCTATTATGGGAAATTAATTATGCTTTTACAATCAAGAAATCATCTTTAAAGAAAACAATTTATTCTAATTTTTTTCCAAAAAACAAAGCACCATCGCACAAGTTAACTGATGCCAGTTACTTCCTGATCAATGTCGGTCACTGTCTGACTGATGTTGGCCACTGTTAAATCTAACAACATGTAAAAATAAGGTTCTTATGAAGAAATTAAGCTCCACACTCAACATGCCATCTCACCCCCAAGGTTGGACGACAAGGAGGTTGGATGTCCCACTCATATTTTGTATGGTTCATGGCTAAACGACCGTCTAACCTAGATATGGAAGAGAGCTCACAGGATGGTTAGTTATTAGCTCAAAGGGGTCGTCCAACCCCACATGGTTGGGTGACCAAAAAGTTTAGATGAGTTACCAGGCTAGGTAGAGGGTATATGGGTGAATGATAGCTCAACAACCATATTTAATGAGGCATGGCACCCATTATTTCCCATGTAGGATCAAAGTACCAAATCGTATGGCTCCCCATACCTCTTTATTACATCCTGCTGGTTGTTGGCCCAAATTTTCCTATATATTATTAAATATACCTCATTTTGAGGAGATACCTTCTGTATGACAAAATAACTCTGTCAAAATTGTTCCAGAGATATTGTGAGGTAAAGGCCTCAAATTTGGGCTTATTATAAAGGATTTTTCCTTGTTTCTGAGCATTATAATGGATTGTGTGTGTTTCTGAGCAATAAATTGGTCTACTTCTTGCCCTAATTCTAAGTTATATTGCATCTTTTTCCTTCTAATTATGTTTACAGGTATATTGTGCATGTTTATATATCTTTGTAGGCCCTTTAATTTGTTGTACTTTATGAATATAGGGAAGATAAATATTGTCTTAGACTGTTGTGGCACTTCCACCTCACCCTCTCTTACCTTGTTTTCTCCCTATTCTTCACTCACTTATATTGTCTCACCCCATTTCTTGGTTCATCACCTTTTCTTAGAGTAGATTTAACTTTATGCATTATTCTATCCCTATCCCTACCCTGGAAAGTATTAGGGTAGTGATTATTTTAGTTTTCCATTCTTTGCACTTTGGCGAAGTTAGACACTAGGTTGGGAGAAGAAGTCACGACTATCTCTAGAGGATTATCCTACTTACAAGTTCCCACACTATAGACTAATCCCATGTTGTGTAGACTAAACTGATTTCCTCACACATAAATCACAAGTAATCAAGGGTGATATAATTTTGACATTAACAGTTTTGGCACACCTGATGGTAGACCAGAAGTCATTTTTTCTAGTTTTATCAAGATTCGATGTGCATCTTGGTGAATCCCTATCATTTGAATTCTTTGTAGTAGCACATATGGTGACTTCTCAGGGTCGGGTCTTCAATTAGTTTCAGTAGTACTAGTGTCCCAAGTACATGAGAAGGATCCAAACTTGGTCCAGAGAAAGAGAAGAAGGTGTCTTTGAATACTTATAGTTATCACCAAGTAGAGAAAGGAGAGGAAGAATAGTACAAAGCTCTCCATCTTCACTAAACAAAACATTATCCACACCTCTACCAAGTTGAGCCCTTCCTTTAATCAACTAGGGTTCTCAGGCCAATCAGGACGGTGCATTAGCCACCACCACCACAAGGACCACCAAAATCCCTATGTCAACTTCACATGGGAAGTAGCCCACTTTCCCTCAATGCCCAAAACCCTATTCCGGTTATAGCAACATTAAAAAATATCCCCTACTTCACATGGGAGAACCACATGACTCCTGCTGACCATATTCAGGATATTGCGAATATATATACCATTCATGAGATCAATGAAGTGTATGTTACACTCAAATTGTTGGCTTCCTATTTCAAGGGTAAGGCCTTGTAGTGGTTTAGGAGCTTAGTAGTGGGTTCCATTACAAATTGGGATCAAATATGCACAGCCCTCTATATCCAGTTTGGAGAAGAGGGAGATCAACCTATGTCCCTATTGGAAGCAACTAACTACAATTAATAGGGTTCCCAATGAAAAAATGGACATACCTTAATTTTCAATTTCAGCAGACAGTGGTATCAGATACCTGATTCTCATAAGGTTGGTTATGCTGAAGGTGCATTCCTCTATTTCCTTAAATCTTTAAATTCTGGATATATTTGTTATGAATACAATCTATGGGAGGGATAACCTTAACTAGAGGCTTTTGCCAAAACTATTAGAGCTGAGATAATTGTCTAATACAAGCTAGGTAAACTAGTACCTAAGCCCGCCTATGCCCCTATATCCAGAGTTGGGAAACCCCTCTAACTAGTCAAGCACCTGAAATAGCCCCTATGTCCTAGGCCACTTAGAAATAAAAGCAGTAAAGAGGCCTCTACTTCTTCTAGAGACCCATTTGAAATCCAAAAACCTAAGAAAGTGATGCAAGATATAATAAAAGGGAATTAATTTTTTTTGGGAATGATTTAGTGGCCATCAAGAGGCAACATACCCAAAATTTTAGACTCATATTCAAGCTTCAAGTTCAATATCAAGCCAAACCCTCACATATTAAAAAAATAGGGCTCACCTGCTCAAGCTCCTAATCAAAATCAAGGGCAACCTCCTACTGTCAAACCTTCCTAGCATTATAATCCAAATGTAACATCATTTTTCAAGGTTCCCTAATTCTATCCCCAAACAATATGACATAGTGAATATGAATGGTAGTCCTTGGTATGAGCTACTTCCAATGATTCAAACAACATACTTCCAAGATTTTTCAAATCAGAGATCTGAGTGGTGTAGATAATTGTCATGCCTCAAGAGGTGAGTCAAAGAGGAAAATAAAAAGTAAGGTCAACTAGTCAATAGGAGAGACCAATAGCACAAAAACCACATTGGTCAATTGGAAATCAGAAGAGTTGTCAGTGGAATCAATCAATCTCTTTCTAGGGAATAACTGCCAACACAAGGTCGTAAGAAGATTGAACATCATAGAAGGGGAAATCATCTAGTCTCAACTATTTATTACAGTGATGAGGCCATAAATTACCCGCTTTTTTTCCTATCCTATGTACCTTTGACGTAGTGGATTTACAATGTAATCTAGGAACTTATAGTTTGTTTAAGATAGAATATATGATCCATATATGCTTGTTTATTCTATAGAAATATTTGTTCATCTATTTTTTTCAACTATCTCCTATGTGGATCAAATTTGGGAAAATACTGTGTAAGTCTATTTGTATGTAGGCCATAAAGCCAAATACTAATGGTAGTATTGGGAAAATTTGAATTGATCATGGATGGTATATCTAAACATCAAATATGATTTCATATTCAGATTCCTCTCAAAAAATTATGCAAGTTCAAAAAAAGAATAATCTCAATCCAATGGTCGTATGCAAATTTATAGCTAGTTTTAAGTTAGCTCCAAAACTCATAGGCTGGATGTTTCCACGTGAACTGGAGGATGAGTTAGGTTTTCCGGAACCTCATCAAGGCTTAAGTTCTGGGACTCGTAGGATTTAGTTCCACTTAAAACTCGCACTATTTTTATGGGTTTTTAAGGAATTGTGAAATATCAGAGAATCCACCACCATGGGAAATATGAGATCCCAGGTTTTCATGTTCATCAGAGATAGTGATTATACAAAAACTTCATTCATAATTTTCTATAGGTATTACCAATAAAGAGAGATCTAACTTTGTAGTGAATATGCAACCCATTCTATTGGAAGGACAGTGTACTCAGATGGAGAAGCTAAAAGTTCCATAGAACTCGAAACAGAAGTAAAAGAGCGAGCCATATGAGAGAGAGTTAGTTGTTCATAGAAATAGTTGTTTAAAAAAAACCTCATTCATATTTAGGCTATAGTATTTTACCAATGAAGAGAGATCTAACTTATAATGAGTACCTAGTCTGATGAAAAGTGTATCAGACAAGCACTAAAAGTTCCATAAACAGAAACAGAAAAGTCAAATGGAAAATATCGACCAGAGGTTTTTGTTCATAGAATTTTTTTTAACAAAAATCCCATTCTGGATTTGCAACAATTTTTACAATGGAAGATAAATCCAAATTTTAGTTGAACTGCGGTCCAAGGAAAAACCATATCAGACAAGCGTCAAAAGTTCCACAGTCAAAAACATAAAAGTCAAATGGAAAATCTGAGAAAGATATTTAGTCAAAATCATATTCTGAAGGTCAAATCCTCCTTCCAAGCATGTAGAGGAATAAAATACATTATGTTTTCTTGTTACCAAGTACTAATGTAACTTAGAAGATTTGACTAGTGGAATCGGTTCATAAAACAACGAGATAGAGACTTTAACTCCAATTAATATACTCTATAATCCATATCATTGTGGTAATGGAGATATTAGCTGTTAGGATTAGAATAAAATATAAGATTATATTGTATTCCCAAAATAAAGAGTTATTTGGACGCATAAATTATCAGCAATTCAACCTTCCACACTTAGCCTATGTAATGTTTTACCAAGACCAGGTAGATAATGAATTTGTTCTTTTCTCTCTAATACTCTATAGTTTTGAGTTAAGATCTCAAATGCATGGTTTAAATCCTCTTCTAAGGAATCTAGCTGGCCACTCATTCTAAGGAAGATGAATCTATAGGCATTTGTGATTTATTTTGTAATAATTTGTGTCCTCCGTATGACTATTTTTCTGATCAATTATCATCATTGTTGTGTTGTTCTTCTCTTTATATTGCAAACATTTAGTCTGTTATAAACAATGTAAGTGTTTTATTTAATTTTTCTTATTTCCAATCAGGAAATTTCAATTTTTGCAAGTGTGTTTAATATTTTTGCAAGTGTTATTTCCTTCATGCAAGTGTAATTTATTTCATGCAAATTTATTTCTGCAAGTGTAGAAACTTTAATATTTCTACAAGTGTGATTTATTTTATGCAAGTTTGGTTTGTATTTAAGGGAGATACTTTCCAAGATCTTCTAACTCTTACGATGCATACAACCTTCAGGACACCAACCTAGAGGAGGGGACATCATCTAATGGTGAGGATTGATGACCCTCATCACTTAGCCTACTCTCACAAAACAGGGAGTCAACATACCAAATGTAGCTCCTAGTACAAAACACCGGCAAAGGCCTCTACTGTAGTAGCTCCAAATGTACATAATCAACCTAGAGTGCTAGTTGTAGTGGCCCAGGTGTCAATTCAAGTGCTGGAAAAGGTCATGTCTATCAAGGGTAAAAAAGGGAGAACCCACCTCCATTCAATATCATTGATCAGATGAAGAAGACCAATTTCATCATTTTCATGTGGGAAGCATTGGCAATTCTAGGGCATCGAGATTTATTGTAAGCAGCTATGGTAAATTGGTTCCCTTCTAATGAACCATCCAAAAATTAGGAGAGGGTTCTTACTAGCATTATGAAATAAGGAGAAGGTCATTCAGGTAAGAATGTGAAGCATCTACCTTTTATGTTTCATTAGTTAGAGTGATCAAGGAACTGATCCTTAGCATCCATGCTTTCTTAAATGTCATAGTTCTACAAGATGTATCGGTGATTGATTTTCCACCACTATTTTCCTTGTTCCTTTCAAGGTATTTTACAGCTAATATTGGTGGGTACTTGTTAGCGGATTGGTCCCATATTATTTTTAGGACAAGGTATGAAGATAAGGTTACTATCATGTTGTATCCAATTACACACTTTCACATTGAACCCCATGTGTTAATCCTAATAAATGTTAATTGTGTAGTATTTGAATGAGAGGATTGTTTAGAGGTATATGAATTAGACACCAAGGTTGGGACTATTCCTGATCTAACAGTTGATGAGTGGGCTCACAAAAGGCATGGATATGATCCATATAGGGAGATGGAAGAAGGTGAGGTAAGAGTTTATTTTTTACATGAAGAAAACCTACCAATCCCCAGCTTCACCAAACCAAAGAATAAGGATGCTAATGAAGTGTGACAATTGTGCTTTGACGGTTCAAGGAGAAAGTAGGGTGTTGGAGGAGGTGCAATGCTCTTTTCACCACAAGGTATGAAGTATTACTTAGCTTTCTACTTCCAATTTTCTTTTTTAAACAATACATATGAATATGAAGCTTTGATCCATGGATTGCTTTCGGAAAAAAAAGAAAGGTATAAAAACTTTCAAGTGTTTGGAGATAGTGAGTTAATTGTACAACATGCTACTAATAATAATCTTCTAAAAGACTACAAGCATTGGGTATGGAATCAAATTGAATACTTGGAAGCATTCAAAATCCAAGCCATATCAAGGAAAATGAATGAGGTTGCAGATAAGCTTACGGTAATTAGAACGACATTCGATGTGGTTGACAGTATTAAAAGAGATAAAGTGTAACCACATATTCATGTAATTATGAGGTAAGCCATACCAAAAAATAACACAAGATGGAAGGTGTTTGAGAATGATCAATAGATCGTTAATTTTTTACAGGAGGAGGTTGATTTCTCAACTAAAAATAAAGAAAAATTGGAGAAATAGTACAAGGATCAAGTGGCATAATTGTGGACAAACAAATTGTCAAAGGGTTTAGTGAATCTAGAGACAATATTCAACCCAAATGATCAATTCCGAAAAGAGAAGGCCAACATTTAGGTCAAAAGGGAAGATTCATAGCCCATTTCATTTAGAGAGGGTTAAATGCTCTAGATTGGCAAGGTGAGTATGGATCAAGAAAAAATTGAATTCATACAGCTTTGCTAAGAGTTCTCGAATGTCTTCACTTGGATGTATGAGGACCTGAAAGGATTTAATCCTAAGTTGACATATCACATAATTGAACTGGATCTAGAAGCTAAGCCTATCAGGAAAAATAAAAGTCCATTCAACCCCCATATTGAGCCTCTCATGAAGAAAGAATTGAATAAATTGATAGGGGTAAGCATCATATTTCTGATCAAGCACTCAAGTTAGGTCACAAATCTAGTATCAGTCCAGAAGAGAAATGGACAGACTAGGTTGTGTGTGGACTTCCTATATCTAAACAAGGCCTTCTTTAAATATCACTATTGACTTCCTTCCATGGAACACATATTACAAGTAGTGGTAAGTTCAGAAATATTATCCCTCTTGGATGGATATTCGGGCTACAATATGGTCACAATGAAAGAGGAAGATCAATTTAAAATGGCCTTCACCACAAAATGGGGCTCTTATGCCTATAAGAAGATGTCATTTGGGATGTCGAAAGCTAGAGAAATATTTCAGAGGGATATGGATATGGTGTTCAAAGGGATTTTGAACAAAATTGTGTGTGTCTATCTCGATGACATCACTATGTTTTCCAAGAATGTAAAAAGCCACCTATTTCACCTCAAATGGGTATTCCAAAGGTGCCAAATTTTTGGAGTGTCCTTGGACCCAAAGAAATGTATATTCTTGGCTCATGAATGCAAGTTATTAGGATTAAATTTATATCATGTATAAAGAGGGATTGACTATTGATCCATAAAGGGTTAAAGCCATTCAAGCATTGCCACTGTTAAGTCACAAGAAAGCTCTCCAAATTTTCTTCGGTAGGATTAAATTTATACGAAGGTTCATGCCATATTTTTCCACTCTTATGAAGCCATTGACAATGATGGTGAAGAAAAATTTGGCTTTCAAATGGATAATGTAGGGAAAACAGAGTTTCGAAGCTATCAAGTAGGTCATATCTCAAGCTCCAACTATCATTAATCTAGACTTCTCTAAACATTTCTTTCTCTATGCCTTTGATGGTTCAGATACCATCTCTACAATCTTGGTGCAAGAAGATAGAGAAGGACTAGAACAACCTATTCCATTCTTCAGCTAAGGCCTTGTAGACTACGAGGTAAGATATTCATTCATTGAGAAAATTTCCTTGCTTTAATTAGAAGTTTGAAGAAATTCTGGCACTTAGTGTCAAATAATAGGATTCATCTACTAGTCACACATGTTATAAAATAATTTATTTTAAACAAGGACCTCAATGAAAAAATATTTGGTTGGGTAACCAAGATCATGGAATATGACATTCATATTAAGGTGACTAAGCTTATCAAGGGTAAGGGATTATGTAAACAAATAGGTTTGGGATAGCATGCCGAGTCAGGTGGTAGAGAATAGGTTGTTTTGGTGTTACATGATGATCAAGAGAAATCAATCGATGCCTCACCTGATCCTTGTTGGACTCAAGATATAGTCCATTTCCTTGAAATAGGTCAATGTCCTCAAGGGTTGAGCAAGGAAAAGAGGATATAATTTAGATTAAAATCCATTCTATATGTTCTTATTGACGACATCTTGTTCAAAAGAGATGTGAATGGTGTCCTCCTAAGATGCATCCAAATAGATCAGTTGGAGATGGTTTTACATGAGTTTTATGATGAAGAAACAGGAGGCCACTTTGCCTCAAAAGTAACAATTCTTACTACCGGCCTAATATTTTCTATGATTGTTATGCATGGATTAGGAAATGCAAAAAAAACTACCTTCTTCACAGGTAAAGAGGAGCTAACGTCCCTTCCACTCCACCCCATTTCTATAAATGAACCATTCATGTAATGGGGGGTGGAATTTATTGGGGTGATTAACCCAAATTCTAGCTTGGGTCACAAGTGGATCCTTACAGCCACATATTATTTCACCAAGTGGATGGTGGTGATTGCAATCAAGGAGGAAAATGAGGCCAACATCTTGGATTTTTATCAGGGTATTGTAGCTAGATTTAGAGTCCCTTCAACTATAATATCATATAATGCCTTGGCTTTTCTTGGGACCAAAATATCTGGGTGGGTGGTGAAAAATGGCATTTATTTGAGCACCTCCTCAAATTATTACCCCCAGGGTAACAGGCAGGCAGAGTCTACAAACAAAAATATTTTGATGATTATAAGAAGGACTCTATATGAGAATCAAAGAACATGGAACACCAAGTTTAAATAAACCTTGTGGGCTGATAGGATTACTTTGAAGAAGTCAACACAGAACTTTCCTTATAGGTTAGTCTACAGGAGGGAGGCAAGGCTTCCCATATCACTTGATTTTTTGGCATTAGAGCTCCTAAAGAATTTGGAACTATTGGAATTTGAACCCATGGAAGTGAGGTATGTAGAGCTTATGGAGCTTGAGGAACTCGTAAATTGAGATATACAAGTAATGGAAAAGGAACAAGATCATATCAAGATGAGATTTGAAAGGAAGGAAAGAAATAGGACATTCCAAGAAGGAGACTTGGTCCTTAAATGGGATGCAGATCGGGACAAGCCAAGAAGGCATTCAAAGGTTGATGCCATATGGAATGGCCCTTACATGGTCACAAGATGTAAAGACAACAATGCTTTATAGGTATCGAAGTTGGATGGAGAATAAATTCCAATTCCAGTCAATGGAATCTTTCTCAACCACTATTATTGAAATAATATTCTCACCCTTGTACATATTAGTTAAGATTTTTAATTCCTTTAAGTTTTTTCAGCACATTGGTCTGTTGTAGTTTAGGTTTTTTTTGTAATAAGTGCTTGTGCACCCTCAACATGTTACATTCAAGATGTGTATGATTTTGTATCTTTGTACATAGTTGTGCCTTTATTGATCTTGCACTTCTAGTTTCAAGAAAATTTTAATGAAGAAACAACTAGTCCTCAACCCAAGATTTATTTTAGAATGAAAAGCCCTAGTAGTGCTTTAGAAGCTTAAAGGATAAACCCTAAAGAGGAAGACTATTTATAGAAATCAGTTGACCCTGTGCCCAATGGATACTCTAGGGTCACTGGTCTTTCAGATATAACATGTAAATCATCTTGAAAGTGACCAATTATTATCCATTTTGTTCACCCCTTGAAAAATGGATAACTAAGCAGGTTGGATCATTAGCTCTTGATGGGAACAAGGAGGAAATTCTTCACAAGATTTTGGGTAGCTAATGTTTTGGCTTGGCCATGTTGGTCTTTACTCCCACGATGAATGTTTGAGTTGGTATTCGGGATCATTATGGAAATTTAAAATTTCACAGGGTTGAACGGCCCGGGGGTTGGATGGCATATGGGTTGGTTGGCCATGTTTGTCGAATGGGTGTTTCAGCTAGGTTGTTCAGATGAGATGGATAGATGGGTTATTCGGTCGGGTTGGTTGGCCGACTGTTGTGGCAGCACGGTGACAAGCTCAAGGTTGGATGGGTTAGCAATGTAAGGATAAGATGGACCTCGTGTAACCCCCTTGGGTTGGACATCATAAGGTTATATGTTTTCCAATACCCCAGGTTGGATGAAACAGAGTTAGATGACCTATCGGGATGGTCGGGTGACACATTGTATGGCATAGAGTTGGATATCCATCTAACCCCCATCAGATGTACAGTTCAGAGATAGACATTTGTCCAACCTCTTAGGTTAGATGGTCGACCGGTGTGAAGATGGTGACTCCTAGGTTGATCAGCAGACCAAAAGAATGTATGACCTAGAAGTTTGGACATTGTCCTCACCCCCAAGGTTGGATGTAAAGGGAGGTTAGACATACCACTCATATTTTGTATAGTTCAAGGCTAGATAGTCGTCCAACCTAGATATGGAAGAGAGCTCATAGGTCAGTCAATTATTTTCTCAAAGGGGTTGTTTAAACCCCACATGGATGTGCGACCTGCAGAATGGAAGAGTACTAAGCCAGGCAAAGGTAGGTGGATGAATGATAACTTAACAACCATATTCAATGAGGCATGACACCCATGGCTGCCCATGTAATCAAAGTACCAAATTTTATGGCTCCTCATACCTCTTTAATGGATCTTTTTTGGTTGGTGGACCAAATTTCCTATATATTTTAAAATTTGCCTCATTTTGAGGGGATTCATTATATTTTGCAAAGAAACTCTGTCAAAATATTTCCAGAGCTATTATGAGCAAAAGACCTCAAATTTGGGCTTATTGTAAAGGATTTTTCCTTGTGCCTACATTGTAATAGATTGTGCATGTTTCTGAGCAATTAAATAAGTTTTTTTTGTCCTCTTCTTTCCCTAATTATGATTATGTTGCATATTTTTCCTTCCATTATGTTTACAGATATATTGTGCATGTGTATATATCTTTTCAGGACCTTTAATTTATTACGCTTTATGAATATAGGGATCTGAATATTATTTTATCTTGTGGCACTTCTACTCACACCTTATCACCTTGTTTACTCCCTATTTTTAACTCACTCAAAGTGTCTCACTCCCTTTCTTAGTGAATCACCTTCACTTAGAGTGGATTTAATTTTATGAATTCTTTTATCCCTGTCTCCTTGGAAAAATTAGGGTAGGATTAATTTGGTTTTCCATTCTCTACACTTTGGAAACATTGGCACTAGGTTAGGAGAAGAATCCATATTTTCTCCAGAGGATTTTTCCTACTTGCAAGGTCCCATACTATAGGATAATCCCATGTTATGTAGGTTACGTTGATTGCCTCACACACAAATCACAAGAAATCACAGGTGTTTTAATTTTGACATAACAAAAATCAATGACCAATTAGAGCATGAAAAAGGTTTTGGGTGTAATTTCACCCAAGGTGCAATTAGACTTTGAATTTTCTCTTGGGGGAAAATAATGTGACCCGTCATCTCTTAAAAACACACACCAATTCATACAGTGCACTTTTTGTTTCCATTAGATTTTTTTGTTTCCAATTCATAAAATTGTACCTCAAATTTTCACCCAAGGTGCAATTAGAGTTTGAATTTTCTCTTGGGGGAAAATAATGTGACCCGTCATCTCTTAAAACACACACCAATTCATACAGTGCACTTTTTTGTTTCCATATTTTCTTTTTGATTTGGAAATTTGGAAATATGACAGTGAGGTGTAATTATGAGGTGAAATTTCACCTCAAAAGTGTGTCAAGGGTGCAAGAGGACACCAAAAGTTCTCCCAAGTTCCCAAGTGTTGTTTCAGAACACGATTTGGACCCTGGACTAACTTCCAAAATTTCTTTCTTCACCCCGGGATAAAAAATTGTTGAAAATTTTTCCATCCAATACATGGAATTTGCATTGACAATGGAAAAAATCTAATGAGAACATTTTAGAGTCTTGAAAATGAGTTCTTAATCAACTTTTACCTATAACTTCCCTTTTTCTTAAAGTAGTGCACCAATGAGCTAGGTTGCAAAAAATAATTTCCAATAAGTAAGGGCTAAACCAAACAATGGGTTTTGAAGGGAATAAAAAATAGCCCCACTTAACATTTTTTAGGCTCACACAACTCCTCCTAAGGTTCCCATAAGATTTTGTGCAAAAATCCAGTGTAAAGAAGCCACCTTGTGTCAATGTCTAAATACTTTCTTCATTTTTATACTCTCAAAAATTTATCAAACTTAGTCCATCAAAAATTAGGATCCATTAATTTATAATTCCTAGTATATGAGCTCATAAAAAATTCATGAGGCTCCTAAAATATTTTTCTGAACTTGTATCTTTGACAAATTCTACACACTCCATTTGATTAAAAAATATCATGCAAGGAAAACTTTCCCAAGGACCATCCAAAAGTTTCCAGAATGATTCCTAAATCATGCCATCATGGAGAAGACTCTGATACCTTTCTGAATAAACATAACCAAGATCTTTTTAAATTCTCAGGGGCTCCTGAAACCTTTTAATGATGTTGATCTTTAGAAGTGGGAAGATTTATCCATTTTGACAATTTTGGCTATTTTGACCAATTTGACCAGAAAGGCAAATTTTTTTTCAATAGGGTTATCAAATAAAATAAAATGAAATTTCATATGAAAACAACTAAATCATACCTAGGGACTTGAATTTTTTTTACATGAAATGAGAACGAGGCAAGAAGAAATTCCATAATCTTAGTTTAGGCCTTAGAAGAACATTGATTTATCCATCAGGAAATAGAGTTCGTTATTACACAACAAACACAAATAGGGGAAAGGACAAAACACAACTGAAAGGGAAACATGTAAAAAATTATATAGGAAAGGACACAAATAAATGAAAGTAGAAATTATGGTACAATGGTTTGGGATGACCAAGCTTATTTCCTATAGGGTTTCAAATGTTTTCCCATTGCAAGGCCACTCCAATGGGGTTTCATCAAGGTAAGCTAGATAATATATATTCTCCCCACATAAAATGTTTTATCTTGAATGGGTTGAGATAGAGTGAATCAAAATTCCCATGACTTCCCTTGGGCTCTCTCCTTTGGTCCCAAATAAGGAAAAATATCTATTTTGGAAGCTTTTATCTCGTTTCTTTTGATCGAAGATCATTCAACCCTTATATTTATGTCTTTTCAATGTGTCAAATTCTACCAACCTATATTTATTGAGATTTTACAAATAACAAGTCTTCTTATTAAGAGTATATGAATACTCTTTGTTTTTTTACTTCCTTTACAAGTTGCAAGGTTGACAACTCTTGAAAAATGGGGATTTGAGTCTTAATCTCGTACAAAAATTAGAAAGGAGAGGTACCAATAGATTTTTTAGGTGTGATTTGGTCAACCCATAGGGAATTTTTGTCATGCAAATGTGCAACAAGGAAATTGACAATTTCTGAGCATGAAAGCTATACCCCTTGTGTCAATAATTTCAAGTTTTTACCCTCCTAAGACACCTCGTGTCTACACAGTGTATCTGATGACATCCCAGTTCATGTTAGTTCATTCCTCTAAGTGATTTAGGAAAGTCAATTCAACCCCATATGTAATTTTAGGAGTTATTAAAAAGATATTATTTTGGGTAGTTGTGGGGAGGGCTATCACTAGCCTTCGTAGGGACTGGAGCAATCCCTTGGAATGGAACAGAGAAGATAAACTAGACACAAAGGTGAATCAAAGGCTTAGGAACACCATGGAAGTGATTTAGAAATATTCAAGAAAGATTTAGAGAATTTGGGGTAGTTTCACCAAAATTAGGGATCACAAGTCTTAGTGCATAAGGTCAAAAGAGTTGTTGAGCTTTGGGAAGTGATTCCAGGAGCTCTAGATGGAGTTAAGAGTAGTGCACAAGGTCAAAAGAGATGTTGAGCTTCAAAAGTGATTCAGGGGACCTCTAGATGGAGTTAAGATCCAAACAATACATCATTGGAAAGGGAATTCTAAGCCCTACAATATGGTGAAATTAGTTTTTTTCACACCACTTTGGTGTAATAGGTCTGTAAGTAGGTTTTTCTGATGCACATGTAGAGGACCAAATCAAAAATATAATTTTTTAGGGACCAAATGGAGGAATCAAGAGCTTTGAATCCCACCATTGGTTTCAGAAAGCCATTTTCAGCCAAGGTAATATAAAATTTCATCAAGAAATTCCATCAGGAGCTCGAGATATTACCATTCCAAGTTTCCCTCTAGGAGCAAGTTCGAGAGTTAGTCAAATTTCAGGGTGAACACGTGTCAACTCTAGGATTCTAGAGAAATTTCATGTCCCTTTCATCCCTCATGAAAAAGGACATGAGGAAAAAAAAATCTCCTAGCCCATATAAGCCCTCTGGACCCCTCATACAACCTCTTGGACTACCAATTCAGCTCCCAAGTGCTTGAGGGAGCTCAAACCCTCAATCATTAGATTTGTAACAAGTGGAGGCTTCTTGTGTGTTGTGAAATTTGATGTCCGTCATGTCCCTTTGTGTTGTGGGACATAAGGGATAATAAAAATTTTCCCCAGTCCCCAAGGGAGTATTTTGGTCACCCATGTGACCCCTTCAAGAACAACTTTCCAGCCCCCGAGAGCTAGTGGAGCTTGAATCCTCAACTATCAGATCGCTGCCACATGCCATTGCCAAGAAAGTTGTGTAATTTTTTTTCCCTCATTTTCCTTTGTGTTGGGGGACATGAGGGGACACAAAAAAATTTCATAGTCCCCCAGGAATCCTCGGGGTTCCTCATATGACCAATTTCCAGCCCCCCCAGTGTTTTAAAGCTACTTTTTTGCTCAAAATCCCCATCCGTTAGATCTCTTCCACATGTCATCATCAGGATTTGGATGTAAATTTATGTCCCTCTACTCCCTTAATTCTTAAGGGACATGAAAAAAATTTCTCACTCCTTGCTTTGAAATTTTTCAAATCCTTCCTACTTCCCACTTCTAGCTTCTAACTTCTTACTCCACAACTTCACTCTGCAACTTTCTCTGTAAATTCTCACCACCAATCCACCATTTCTAAGCCTAGAACCAGCTCCACCACATCAAAAATATCCTCCACTCCATGATATTTCACAAGACTCAGAATAACGATTGGTCAAACGAAGAAGAAGAAACGAAGAACAGAGAAGAAGAAGCATGAAAACTCCATTGTTGTAAAGCAGAAATTTGAAGAGATCTTACAAACCAATGCACAAATTGAAAAACCATTTTTTTCTACATTATTAGTTCTCAGAGGTCATAAATACCCCCACCTTCAGATATCCCATTCATGGCCAGAAGTGTTCACAATGAAGAAAATCTATTTCTTTGAACAACAAAGAAAACCACTTGTGTTCCCGTCAAACCGGTAGTCAGATCGAAGAGAGATTTCATCGGAAGCACAAGGATAAAAAACCATAAAAAAAAAGATGATTCTTGTCACAAATGGAGAAAAAAAACAAGACCTAAAATTTTCAAGGTTAATTAATGGCCGCCGTGTTCAGAAGTGTTTGTCAAGTCGAAAATTTAAAAATTTAAAATCTCTCAAACCACTGATCGAGTAGGTCCAAGATTTCAGAGGAACGATATTGGGAAAAAAAAAAAAATTAGAAAACTTCATTCCAC
Source organism: Taxus chinensis (assembly GCA_019776745.2). Taxonomy (NCBI): domain Eukaryota; kingdom Viridiplantae; phylum Streptophyta; class Pinopsida; order Cupressales; family Taxaceae; genus Taxus; species Taxus chinensis. Next base: position 968,407,540 of record CM034147.1, read on the forward strand.
ATCAATCCCACCTCTAGAAACCCAATTTATAAAAATATAAGGTCTTCTACATAGGAGACTGATCTTTTGGGAAAGTCATCAACTAAAGAACCTGCAAAGGAGACAATGAACACAGAGGATGTACTGCAGTTGAAAACTTGTCGAAATGGTCGCCTTGGTCCAAAATTGACACTTACTAAAAATATTAAGTGGTCTCCACAAGCACCTGCCAAAAATAGAAAAATTATCTAGGAGGGAGAAAAGGAAATCCAATTTGTAATATCTAGTTGAGGTTCGAGAAAACTAATTTTTTCATACTTACTAAAAATATTAAATTATTTTTTCTGAATAAATCATGAAGCATAAGTGGATGGGAACAAAATCCAACACAACCTTTTTGCTACCGAATATGAGATTAAATACAGTGATGTCTCATATGTGGACCTAAATGACCTAAGGGCTCATATGAAAACCAAGGAATGAGGGAAGATTGAATATCAGGTATTCACGAGTGGCTTGTTCACAGCTGCAGGACACCCCCATGTCTATACAAATCCTTGAGATGGTCCTGGATTTATCTCACCACTATGACCCCCAATACATGAATGATCTGAGTCAAAAATGGTATAGAGATGGCAGTCATTAGTACTAAGATCCATCTCACTCTTTCTACAAATCCCAAAATCACCTAGTATAGTTGTAATCTCAAAGGGACAAGGACTTACAGGACTGGGAAATGATGAATGAATATGTGTAAGGGATTTCACTTGGTTCATGGTTGAAGACAGGGAGAAATCCCTCAAGGATTCCCAAGAACCTTCTAAGGTTTGAGTTTCATGAAGGATATTCAGATGTCATCACTCTCCCTCAGTAGAGTTATGGGTGAGGTAAACAAAAGAGACTTCTAAGATTAGATAGGCCTTTTCATATTGACGGTGATAGAAGGAAAACAAATAATTGACTAGGGGAAGATCATTAGTGACAATATCCATCTGCAAATGCTCTAGGTACCCATAATGAAGAAGTTTCACATGAATTCTTACTTGGTCTATCTACTTGCTAGTTCAAGATATTTCAAAGGACTGGCTCTCACGTAAAAACATTACTGTTAAGGTTCCCACACACAAGAAACTTCTACAATTGGTGATGGAGGAAATCTATATGCACTTCACTCATGTGAAGGATGTGTTCACAATGTATGTGGTCCAAACCTTAGAAGGTGATTTGGAGACCAGGATGTCCGCCACAAGCGGAGTCCTTGATCAAGAATTATGGCTCTTACTTCATCCAATTGTTTGACCTTCTCTTACCTATGAGTTATCGGCTTTGACCAAGCTCTGCTAAGGTTGCCCAAGTACCTTAGCAACCAAATCATACTATTCGATATCTACATGTAGATAATTCAGGTGCTCAAAAGGATCAAGAGTAGGAAGAAGAATTTGATCTCATTTTTTGTCTCTCTTGGGGTATTCACATGTAAGAGCTCAAATGATGCACCTCATTTGGAGGTTGCCCTTCACTCATTTGAATTTGCATTCCTACATTTTCAGGCCTAATTTCGACATTTGAGATGATCCCCAAATATTTTAACATTCCACACTTACAACATGAGCCAAAAATCGAGGACTATTGGGCCAATCGTGCTAATGAATTTTAAGTACCAAAAAAAGGGACCATATAAGGATGAAATTCAATGAGATGAATTAATTCAAGTTAGCTTGGTATGAATATATTTTGCATGATGATTGGATAGAAAATGTATAACCTTGAATATGTGGCAGTAAAAATGTCTCCATTTTCCTAAGTCAACTGGTACGTTTGTGAATCAGGGGATATAAAGGAACATACTAAGAAGGTGGTGAGGATAATGATGAATTGGTTTTAGAATAAGAAAAACCATGATCATCCAGTTACGAGGTATTCCTCCAAGCCCGAAGCCAACCTCTCATTAGACATCTTCAAAAGTGTTAGAGGGTGATTTCCAATTCCAAACACTCTGGAGCAAGTTTAAAAAGAAAGGCCACATAAATGGAGACTTATCCTCATGAAAAGTTAGCAAAGAAAGATAGGGAAGAATAAGAATCATTTTTGTCACTGCAAGAGGAATAATTGATTACAGAATTGTAGGAATGAGATCTACTGGCTAAAGCACAAATGGAAGGATAACACATGGTTCAATACCTAGTCTTCAAACCACTATAGGAGGTCTCACCTATTGTCGGACACTCATACCTCCCTCATCCAAAATTTTCCTCCTCCAAAATAGGGAATTGATGATGCACCTGTCATAGAACCTAAGTCTGATGAGACTTTCCCTTGGATGTAGGAAACAATTTCCCCTGATACCCACACTGTTCAACAAGTGGGCACTACCTAGCATATTAGAAAATTTCCTCACTGTCTAATGAAAATAAAAGGAATTTCACCCACATGGCCTTGTGGTTCTATAGTGGGGAAACATGAAATCAATACATTGAAGTAGCTCAACCGAAGGTAATCAAGCCAATAGATGAGATGACATCAGATGATTATGAGATGAGCACGATCCAACTAGGACCGACTACTCATGAAGGGGATTTGCACATGTATCAAAAATATTTTTCTCGCATGATGGCAAGGAATAAGGAATATAAGAAGAATATTGTTGAACTAAAGGAAAAGGTGCAAACTTTGTTGTCCTACATACAACATCTAGTTGAGACAAATTCCATGACCATGCCCATTGAAGATTTTGCACCCATCAACAACTTCAATCCAGAATCTATCAAGAGGATGCATGATTTCACGATGCAGGGGCAAGCGACAAATGAGTGGATCGATTCAATTTATAAAAAAGGGAAGTCAATGATCCAAGAAGAGGTCAAACTCTTCACTTACAGATGTGCGACAACAAACAGTACACATGCACTCAAAGAGGACTTGGAGAAAGAAAGGGACTATTGGGATCCTCTGGGTCTAGTAGTGAATGAAATGAGAAACACTTGTCGTCAGGAGTTAATCAACAGGAATATTTTTTAAACTCTTTCAGAAGACTTGTCACATGTATGGGCAAGGTCTTTGGAAATCAGATTTGAAGCATTCAATCAAGCCATTGCCAAACTAGAGGAAAAAGAGGGACAAGTGTACAAGTTGTAGGATAGTATAAATCATAAAATTCAGAAACTTGGAGTACTTGTAATGGGAGAAGACACAAGTGCTAATGAGCTAATTGGTCCATTCGAGGAACATGTCAAGAAAAGGTAAATTAACCCATTTTCCTTCACTAAGGACATCTTGGAGTTTCTCTCAAATATTTGGGCTACCATTGCACTTATCAGAGAGAAACATCCTTCATGGTCTAGGAAGTGAAAAGATATCAATAGTGTCTGATGGATGGAAAGAGACCCTAAGTAGTATTTGTATTCCTCATGCTGAAAATGTAGAACCTATTGTAGCTCATTTCAATAAGGAATTTGGAGGGACAGAGATATTCTCAGGGGAGCAAGATGGATATCTGTTAGGGAGTGAGATCAAATCCACTGTAGTGGCTCATTCTTCTACATAATGCTTCTTCTCCTTCTTCCTTCTTATCTTCTCTCTCTTATCTTCTCTCCCAACACTCTCTCTCTCTTCAATGTTACAATCTTGCATTAGATTTTACACTTTTTGATATATCTTTAAGTGACTTCAGAAACATAATGTAACATTTAAGTCACCTTGTTTTTAAAAAAGGGACTTAAATATTGAATTGGAATATGAACACTCGAAAGTCAAGATATGGTATTTGGAAATTCATCAGGAAGACGAAGAGTTTCCTTCTCTTATATAAATTGTAGCAAGCTCCTCATTTGAAGTTCTTCTAAGTATTCTTATATCTTCATATACTTTTGATCTATTTTTTGTGAATTCATGAGAGAGATATCCTTATGAAGAGAACAAAGAGATAGAAAATTTCTTCCATTTCCCTTATTCTAAAATGTCTTCCATTTTTATGCTATGTACAATTTCTACTTGAGCATCAATACAAGAAGAAGTAATTTTAGTATTTTTTGACTAAGGAGTTTAGTGATACTTTTTTCTCATTAAATGCTATTTGGTCTTGTTGTTATGCAGATTTGTTTCTTCTTAATTTCAATGCATGTGATGTAATTTTCTAACTGGTGTATGCAAGTCTCTAATTTTCTACTTACATCATTATTTTCTCTTTTCTAACTTTCTCACTCCCTTTCCCTCTCTCCTAGAAAATTATTCCCTTACAAAAATCTATAACCTTTTTTTGCAAGGTCAGTGGAGTGCCTCTGTTGGATCCCCGGTTGAAAGACCAACCTAGAAATCCACCTTTTTACTTGTGCATGCATATACAACAATTGCACCGGTTAATTAGATGGACTTAGATTCCCAAAGCATTAGCAAGATATCCACCAATTTATCCCCAAAAAAAAATTCTTTCCAACAGGCATCTGTAGACACCCAATTTGTGTCTTACGACCCCCTGTGCCCCGCATCTCATTTCGTAACCTAACCTCATCACCTAAACCTTACACAATTATTTATTAATTACCTTATAATTGATAAATCCACATCGCCATACTTGCCACCTCATTTCTCGACCTCATCATGACCGAGTCTTAACCCTAAACTAACCTAATTAAGACCTATAACTTGGTCCACATCCACACCTATGATTAATTACTCCTCACCCGCACCCAAAACTGACCTCATAATGACTTGACCAAGCCCACAACTAATCCCTCGGGAGAAAAGGAGGGAAAGTTGGCTATTTTACTAAAAATAGCCCACTTTGACCTGACCGATACCAGTTCCTACTTGACCGCCGTCGGTTTCGTAACCGCCATCAGTTCCCTATAAATGTCCACTTCCAACCAAAAACAAAGGATCGGATTTTCATTTGATCGAGAAGAGGAAAAATCATTGGAAGGATCTGGATTTACTTGGCCGAGCAGAGACAAGTGAAGAAACAAGAAGAGTTTGCAGAGAAGGACATCAAGCCCAAGACTACAATTGAATAACTAGAGCCTAGTGACACTCATCCGAGCATCAGAAGAGGAGATAGCTCAGCTTGGATTGTCAGATCATCCTATTTGAGCCCTGTCTTCGTCTTCACAGTCCTGGAACCTGCATCTTCATTAGGAACAAGTAAGTAGTGTCTTCTAAGCACCATTTCTTGAGCCTATGGATTGATTGTAATTATAAGCTCATTCCTAGATCTACCACCTACCAGCACCCTACACTTAACCTTCATCCATACATCTTTGTATTGTCCAGAAGACCATTTTATCACACTCTGAGCCTTCCCTGTCCTCCCATTATTCCCCCTCAGCCATCCACCAATCTTAATAACCCCATGATCACCTTGCAACCAACCCTCTATCTAGAAGCATTTAGATTGCTGACCCCACTAGTGTCGTTTATCCCCCACCGGCGGCAGTTCTCTAACCGCGATCGGTTATCAGTGACTGGCGTCGGTCACTGTGACTTATACCCCAAAACCCTTTTCTCACCTATTTGTCACCTAACAACCCCAGATCTAGTTTGGTTTATCCCTATAACTCAACCTGAATGTATCAACGACCAGTAACCAAACAAACAACGTGACGCTTTATTATTGATAGTTTAGTTTCTATTGCTTTGTAACGAGATACCTAAATCGTGATTTTTCAATAGCTTTCCTTGTTATCATTTGTGTTAATTCATATTAAAAGGGGAACTGACCACCTTCGAAAGGAAGTTTTATATTTCCTGGGCCCAAGGCACTTCCCTCAGTTATTGTCTAATCAAAATCTGGTGGTCTTGTATTCTTATTTGCAGGTAGTCCTTCCCAGACAAAAAGGAGTTCTTCGCAGTCGATCTGATCTTTCTCTATGGTACGCGCACACCATCTCAACATTCAATAGGTATTCCTCCTAGCCCTAACCCTTATCTGTTTCTCAAAGGAATGAAGGATAGAAGCAAGTCTATTCCATATATTGGTTATACTTACAAAAATCACAAGAGGAAGATCTTTGATCAAGTAGGCATAACAATTAGAGCAATCTTTCCATTCTTCTCAGGTAAGAAGATCACACAATCCATTTCCTTGTACCAACTTGGAGGATTGTATCTCAAGAGTCTTATTGCACCTTCAAAACCTAATTTCCTCTTCTTTCAAATGATTCTTATTGCATTAGAATATATTTAATAGCCAGACTTGGGACCATAATAAAAACATGATAATTTAGAAGATAAACTCTAAAAATGTTCAATACTCTTACCACCGTATATGTATTTTTTTTGTTGTTGTGAGTAATTGAGCTCATGTGCCTTTAGAGGGGAACTCATAAATGTGATGGGTGATTATATTTTATCTTCATTTTCTTGGATGAGAACAATAGAGATAATATGCTTAGAAGCATAATAATAGAGGATGAAATGCTTATTTAAATTGGGGTGTACTAGAGTCAGTGCTTTTTCAATGACACCTTTAATAGATTCAAAGGATTATTTACCTTGTTGGTTACACTTAAAGGTTATTTAGGATTTATCATGTTTTTATTATCCTTCATGAGTTTGGTGATGTTTGGGATAAACTTTCTCAATATTTTTACCTTACCGAAGAAATAATATACACCTGGTGTTCTGGTAGGAAGAGAGTGTCTTTGAATATCCTCCACACTCTTTGGAACAATCTTGGTGCCCTCCTTGCTCATGATTCTCCCAAGGATATTTCCCTCAATAACCCAAAATATTGAATTCTTTTAATTTAGAGATATGTGACACCTTCTGTAATGGATCAAAACGTGTTCAAGTTGTTGTAGATGTTCTCCTTCTTCTTGGAGTATACTATCAAGTCATTGAGGTATGGCACTATGCACTTTCCCTTAAAACATTTGAAAGACAAGTCCATAGACCATTGAAATGTAGCACCCACATTGATTAATCCAAATGACATACGATGGTAAGAAAAGGTTCCCCATGAGGTGGTGAAGGTAGTATTTAACTAATCTTCTCTTTCTACCTCAATCTAGTTTTACCATAAAAATCCATCCAACATGGATATCATTTCTAAACCATTGATCGCTTGCAAGATATGGTCCCATGAATGGAAGTGGGTAGTTTTCTTTCAAAGAATCTTGGTTCAGGTTACAAAAATCCAAATAGATGTGGATTTCACCACTCTTCTTCCTTATTGGTACAATAGAGGCTATCCACATTGAGTGGTGGATGGGAAAGATGATGAGGGTATTATTCAAATTTTCAACCTTATCTTTGATAGTCCCGGTAATTTTGGGATTGTACTACCTTTGTTTCTACTAGAAGGCTTTTGCATCAAGATTTAAGGGGTATATAATGTTGCATAGACTAAGGTTGAAAAGAATTTAGATCATCATATGAATAAATGAGCACATTGTAATAACTTTTCAATAAAGTTGTGAAGTTCTTCCATTCATCAGGAGAAAAACATTTACCATTTTTGACCCTCCTTGTCTACTCACGTGTCCTAATATTTATCTTTTTGTACTTAGATTAGGATCTTGGTTTATCCTTGGCTTTACCATGGATTATTATTTTTTATTATTGGTAAATGGTTTTGGGAGGGACTATACCCAAAAATACAAAAGAGTGTTCAAAAACCCAATAAACAGAGTTACATCAGTGGTTTTTTGACAAGTGGAGACCACAACCCTAAGAAAAAGGCCTAGAAGCCATAATAAGAAGATAAAATAGAATTAGGGAACATCCTACTAGAACGGAGAAAAAAAATAGCATCACTATAACCACACTACCACAAGAAACCAACAAAATAAAGCATAGAGTAGAAACAAGGAATACCTTCACTTGAGAACCTTGTTGAAACACTTTTTGACCTCCACCATAGCATTAGAAATATTGAGGGTAGTGAGTTATGAGGGGTTGTCTTTATTGATGATGGAGGTAGAAATTTTCTTCTCTTTTCCATCCTTCCAAATCCCAAAAGGAATATTGTTGAGATTACAAATATTTTCAATTTGATTTCAATGAAATCTAGGAAGGCCTTGTGCATGGATAAGTGATCAATTTACTTGTTAACAATATGCCCAATATAATCTTCCAGAGCAACATGCTTCTTAAAAAAAATTCTATTTTGGCCTCAAGTGTGGGATTACTATCAATAGCTTTATTTCCCTTAGGGCCTTCTTTTAGTAAACGAGCCACATATTTTATTAGATTATTGATCCTTTCATCATACTTCATAACCTGATCCTTCATACCAGAGTGGTTAGTGGTGTCATGAGAGGTTTAACCAATGGATAACATGCTCTCGATAAACAAGTTCTTTCCCTTTTTTGCTATTGTGGAGGACACGCTTGGCCAGAGGAGAAGGGGGTATGAGATTCTTAGTCTTCACCTTGCACTACAGAGGGGGTACATTAGGAGGAATGGAGTGGGTGGATACATTAGCTGAAATGGTGTGGTAGTATTGGTGTAGAAGGATAATAACACCCTAATGAAGAGGGAGGCCATGCTGGTGGGAATGAACTTCTTGAATGGATTTCTCAAGGGACCACAAAATATACTAAGGTATGCTCACTCTAGGGCTCCTATGAAAATGGTTTAGAAGGACAAGATGATGCAAGGGAAGGGTTGTAAAGCATCCCTAAAGAGTTACATAGTGCACCACCATGATTGTGACTTCATCATAAGGGGGAGGGACTGAGGAGCAAACTAGCCTAGCTTTAACAATATCAAGGATTTTAGATCCTTCAATAAATTTCCTTTCCTCAACACCTTTCTCAACTTTTTTTCTATAAAATTTGATACCATCCATGCCAAGTCTAGTAATACAATCTATAATATTTTTGGTGATGGTATATTCCTTACCTTTGTAAGTGAAAACCCTTTCTTTCCAGTTATTTACAAAGGAAACCAAGATATGATTCTCATGAAATTTGATCCACTACATGAATTTTATAAATCCATTAAAACTCAGTGCGTTCGAAAGCTCTTCATTATTTTTCCATGTTGGGTCACAAACTAGTTCAATTCTTTAAGGAACACTTCCATGACACTGAAATAAATAATGAAACCAATTAACATACTACAAGCATACCTCTGATGGCACCTGAAACACTTCACAACATCTCAGTAATCAAAGAGATAATGTAATCTTGGATTGCCTTGATTAAAATTCATGGAGGAGTCACGACATAAGTGTGCGAAGTCGTCATATATCCATAACTTCACATGCTCCCTCTAATTGTAGGTACTAAGCCTTAGTATAGTTGGAATTTTTTTCTTTAATGATGATATCATTAGATATTTGGGGGATTTAACTATTGACATGCCGATAATTAAGTCATTTGCAAGTAACCCTGAAATTGGAAAAATATTTAGCCACTTTATTCCCTTCTCTATAGGTGTGGTAAATTTTGAAATTTGAGAATGTGCTGCAAATTTTAGTGGCCTCTCTGATAAATTATTTAATAGTCTAGCTAGGGGGGTAAATTCCATTGAGATGGTTGATAACATTTAAGGAATATCCCTCGATAATTTTTTTAGCAATTCTACATTCCTTAGAAACACTTAAGCCCAAAAGTACAGCAAGTGCCTCAGCATAGTGATTGGACTGGGTACCCATAGGACTTGTATAAGTAGCAATAAGATGTCCGTGATGATTTATAATGATTCCACCACCACCATAAACTTTTGTATTACATTTAGAGGTTCCATAAAAATTCAATTTGAACCAATTCACAGGAGGAGAAATTCAACGAATGATGGAATGATCAATGGTAGGAATTATGTCCTTAAATTCCTCCAAAATAATATTCCAATTTAGTATAAATTTATCCTATTTTAAAAGGGTTTTGGTAAGAGCACAGTGAGATTCAAATCAAAGATGTAACACTGCAATCATAAGCATAACACTATGCCTCACAACATGCCTTTGTCATGTAATGTTGTGGTGCCTATTTTTCTGTGTGGAATTTTTCAATACTTTACACTAAGAGTGTTGTATACTATCCATAGTTTTTTGGCCTCAAAAAATGTGTTCGATATTTTGGGAAACCTGATCTTCTCATATGGATGGGATTTTTGACCCATATTTTTATGGGGTAGTTTTGGCACATGGTTTTGATACCCACGATATTATAAAACTGCTTAAGCAGTTACCTATTATTTTACTTTTGATAGGTTAGACATATTACTGTATATTTTTGTGATTTTGGGTGTGAATTCAGGAGAGTTTGTTGAGCACAGCTCCAAACAGATATGGGTATTGTATTGAGAGAGAGGTGGCTTGTAGTAAAATTTGAGCAAGTGATTGTTAGTGAACATAGCCCAAATTGGGTGATCCGCATTAAATATTGTCTCTATATTGTGTTCTTTTATTTTCTGCACTTTTATTTCAGATCTATAATATTTTCTACATATTAGTTTTCACTATTGCAATTCTATGTGGGATTGTTCCACATATTTTATCCCTTATTTCCTAACATGTCACCAGCTCGGCTATCCTCCACCATGGATGAACTGGTCATGTTTTTCAAATAATTCCTCTAGTAACACTAGTCCCTTCAAAATTATATTTCCTTTCAACTAAATTATCCCATCCTCATCTACTTCGTCATTTGAAATGTCGTCACCATCACTCTTAGTAAAATCCTATGGGATTGAAACACCTCCCTCAAAATACATGAGCTTAAATTCACTTGTCTTTTAAAGGAAGGTTAAAATTTGATTATCATCATCAAAAACTTGCTATCTCTTTGAATTGTCTAGAACACTTGACCAAAAAACCATTTCCATCGAGAAATTTTCTCCTTTGAAGTCAATATGTGGAATCATTAATGATGCAAATATGGCCAATGATTAAACTATGGCATTCTAATCTCTTGGGATTGTTTTAATTTCAAATGCATTGAGAGCTTCAATGAAGTCCCACACCATATTCATGTAATGGTGGAGATAAGAAATTTTCACTTGAAATATGTCTCTCACCTTATTCATAATTAGTTTAGATTTACCCTTTACAATTATATTTTCAATCCCCATCTCTTCAACTGCTTGTAATATGATTAACAAAGCTTCATATTCAATGGTTTTTTTTTTTTAGAATTACAACTTATATGCCAAGGGAAATAAGTCTCCCTATGGGGATGAAAAGATATTGCCTACTTTGATAATGTTTTAGAAAAACAACCACCAAACTCCATGTTCCGAAAAATTTCACCAATGTTTATTGTCCTTTCTTCCAGAATAGGTAGTTCTTCACATCGTTAAGAATTCATGAAATAGTTCCCATTACCTCTTTTTTCATATAGAAATTTCCCCCAATTATTCAAATGAATATTTTCTCATCTCTCTTCTTTAAAAGAGGATGTTATCCCTGGGGTCATCTAAATTCTACAATGTGTACTTCATCTTGGGTTTTAGAAGGAGTTTCTTCATCTTTGACTTCACCTCCCATGTCTTATCAGCAGCTCCTACTGAGGATCATTTCATATGTAGATGACATGTCTACTTCTAAGATTTTTTCCTTCAACCACTTTTCCAAATAGGCCACAAGGGCTATCACTTCATCCTCCAAACAAGTGGAACCTCCTTAGCATCCATTGAATAACAATAACCAAATGCCCGAGAGAGAATCAAACTGAGGGCTTGAGAAACCTTGGTGGGCATGGAATTGTCATAGGCAACAAAATTGATTATATAATTATCATGATGGTAACCATTTATCATCAGGGAAATATAGAAGTTTTCAATATTTCTGGTGGAGGAAGGGGGTAGTGGCTAGGAGATTTTAGCTTGGGCTAGGCTTGGGAGTAGGAGGAAGACCTTTGGAAGTAGAGGATAATTTTTTAGAGGATGACACTTTGGACTTAGATCTTCCACCCTTGATGAATTTAACAAGTTTCTCAAACTACTCGGGGTGGGTTTATGATTATTAAGGACTATGAGATCTGGACCTTAGCCTTTTTTACATGGTCAATGCTATCAAAGTTTGAAGATGGATTTTCAACAACATGGGGAAATATTGGCTTGGTTTTGCTTGTATGAAGTACTTGTTGATTTCTCATCACTCTTATGGTTCACATAAGTAAAAACATCATTTATGGCAATAATTGAATTATCTTCCTTGGAGGATTCCTTACCATGTGGTGCAACTTCAGGATTCTTCTTGGAAGATTATAAAAATGGAGGGAGCAGAGATCCTCTCTTAGTTATGATATTTTTAGGAACTAGAGTTGACGGTTATGGATGTTCACTCTCCTTATCTTTATGTTTGGATTCCTTGTGAGTATTGATAGTTTTTTATTGAGTGAAACTAACGCAAGAGTGACTATTCATATCAGCCATAGAGTCCTCACATTCATCATCCAAATAGGATGCATACTTCAAAAAAATACCTCTGCAGATCCAACCTTTTCTATCAGTAGATCACATTCTTCTTCACTTTTTGAGTTCGCTTCATCTCCACTTTATTCATCTAATCGGGTCCCATATGTTGTGTTCACGAGAGGGGCTTCAAAAGTGAGGCTATGAGGGGGAGGACCAATTATCTGTTTGTTTGAGAATTTATTTCTTGGAATGTCCTTATACATGGAAGTTTGAGTAAGTTACTTTTTGAGAGAAAGAACATCATTAGCCATTTTCTGAACTAATGAGTCTATTGCTTTGAAAATTGAACTCTAATATTTTTCCTTATTTAGGCCATTCTTGATTTTTCAAGAGATCAGTAAATCATCTTCCACATCAACTGCAAGTGTCCATGCCCTATCCAAGGTGGCAGGTTGGCTTCTTCTTAGCATGAAACCAACTTTGGGATATTTTACATTAATGAAGAACTTTAAATGATTATCTTCATTGGGCCTGGAAGTTTCTAGTATCTTGTAGAGCATTATGTTGAATTTGGATACAAAATATATCATAGGCTCATAGGGATCCTTTTTCAATTGAGACCACTGGGTGAGGAGAGCATGGGAATCCTCAGCTAGTATAAATATAGCTTCAAATTTAGATTTCATACCTTCCCAATTTGTGATTGATATTTTTGGAAAGTGGTATAACCAATCTGCAAAAACATCTTTCATTGATTCCACAAACATGCGAACTGAAAAATATTCATATAAAACTCCTAGAACCCCACAAGATGTTATGAACACTGAGATATGTGCATCCAGACATTTTTTTCCATCTCCTATGAACTTCATAAATTTATTCCTATATCCCTTTGGTATGTCATGTAATGAAGGGTTCAAGACCAATGATCATGTGTTTTTTCCCCAAGGCATGGGCATAGCCATTATATCTTCTTATTCTTCTAGTTATTCTTATTATTCTTCCTATTCTTCCAGAGGAATGAGGTTTAATGGTTCAACTACTGGTTCTTTAATAGGACATTCAAGAGGAAAACTAGGATCAAACTTAAGAAAATATTCTTGACCAGTTCTCCTTACTATTTAAAGTGATGGGAAGTTTGAAATTGGTAGATTAGTTACATCACCATATTGAGTATACCTTGTGTATCTTATTTATGTGAGTTTATAGGATTGATATACAGATTAAAAAAAAAAATTGTACACCCTTCTTTAGTGATTAGGAACTTGTGTTGCACTTTTTAAATATCATGCACGTTTTTCTTCCAAATCCAAAAATCTTGAGGTTACATGATAGTGATTTAAGCTTACTCTATTATTCCAGATGTAATTCCTCAAATCAGCTGTGAGATCTTCTTGAGTATCTTGGAAGAAAAGAAGATTAGGATACAAACAAGAGCATTTACAGGAATGGTCATTATGGGAAAAGTGCAGAGTAAACATCAAGGCTCTTGGATTTTCAATCTATGATTTTTTTAATTTTTTGGATATATGATTTTTAGGGATTTTGTGGCTTTAATAGTGGTGTAGAAACAAAAAAAATGCCCCATAATGGGAACCAAAAACTGTTGGAAAAATAATTTTTTGCAAGGGAAAATTAAGGACATTCACTAATGCCCTAGAACCAGGTCCCTATGCTTAGGAATGGTCAAGCTCCATTTATTAAAAACAAGGAAATGTGTACACTACTCTAACTATCGTGGGTGGCCTTTCAACTGGGGACCACATGGTAATACTTCACCAAACCCATAGAAAAGTGCTTATATGAAGTACAAGGGAGGAATTGTGAGTATATGGAGAGAGGGTATAAAGTGAGAAGGGGGTTTTACTAAATAAATAACACACTAAGTTCATTGACAGACAACTAGAATATTAAGAATTTATCTAATAGAAGAGACCAACAGTAAAATAAAAACAAATAACATAATTAACACAAAGATTAATTGTATTATGTTCATCAAAAGATACAATATTTCCCTGGTTGTGTAGGATTACAATGCTCTATTGGAGTATTAGTTGAGACAGAGAGGAATACATTAACAAAGAAATAGAAGAAACATAATTTTATAGAAAGGAGAAACAACTGATATCCTTTACCATAGAGTGAGATCCTCGTTAAATCCTCCATCCTTTGAGATTATTCACATTCCAACATGAAAATTCACCTTATTTTCCATAATAAGACACTTTACCTTATTTTAATAAAAGTAATTTTACAAAAAAGGAAATAAAGTGATGTAAGTGAATTTTGAAAAAGTGATTTTCCTAACGAAGAATTATAAAACTTTTTAGATTGCTTTTAGGAAAATAAACTTGTTACATTTAGGAATGAAAGGGAAAGAGAAAGAGAAAGAGAAAAGAATAATATCAATTGGAAGATAAATTTTGTGAAGATTATCCTTTGATGCGGTGAACTAGATAATTGTCTCAACTTCCCATAGTTGTGTATTCCTTACATACTACTTTGACTACTTCTCTTTTGTGTGGAATGGAAGTGTTGGAAAGGATTTCCAACTAGTGATTGGCTACGATCTAAATTATCTTGCAATGCTTAAGCCACCTAGGAATATTCTCAACAACATTTGAAATATACATTCTAATATAAGCAAGTGTGTCCTTAAGTTCATATCCATAAGATCATGGATTTAAAAACTCACCCTCTAAAATCTCTCTGAAATTTTTGCAAAGTTCCTTAGATGAGGCTAAATCTGATTGCAACTCAAGCCATCTCATCTTATTCAAAATCTTGTTGAGATCCTCTTTAATTTCATGACCCCAATTTTGATGATATGGGTAATCTTCCATAACCTCATATAGAGATCCCATTTTCCATTCAATTATCCTCACCTAAGTTCAAGAATAATCTGGGAATACCTATGTCTACAACAAGATATTAAGATTAACCTTGCTCATTTTTTATGGAGTGATAAGACAAGAGTTTTCTAGTGATATGCTTCTTTCTTTGCAGTGGAGAGAAAATATTTTATGTTTTTGATCAATAAGGTGGATATCTTGAATATCATGGCCATTTCCATAAGTATGTCACATCATTTTTGGATAATAGAATCAATACACAAGTTTTTCATTTTTCCCACCCTGCCCATCTTTTTGAACTCTTGTACTACATAAGAGTCAATCTTTCTCAAAGGAACAATTGACTCAGAAGGGGTGATGGGAGGAGTGTTTGGGTATTGGAAAGTATGAACATATGATTTCGTGGTCTAAATTTGATTCTACAACTACTCCTTTGTCACATCACTTTCCTTTTTTTGAGTAACAAGTATTGCAACTACTTGTTGAAAGTTGTGGATGTGTCCTTTTGGTCCAAGCTCACCAAGAGATTATTGTGGCATCTCATAATCTATGATCCTCATTTCTTCTTCATCCTTCCCCACCATTTTTTAGATGAACTCAATGAATTGAGATCCCAAAGCATATTTCATGAGCCAAGAATTCATCTTATATTTTCTTGAGTGAGGGGAAGATTTCCAGAGCTTAGAAGAGATCTTGATTGCCGATGTTTTCTCCTTGGCCAATGTGCACTGAAAATTATTGATGTGATCTTGAATTCATGGAAAAATTGATCTTGGTTACAAATATAAATCATGTGCCATTGTAATTCCTACATGAGAGACTACCAAAATGGATTGACTGTGTGAAGGAGAGGTTCTGTGAGTACTTTTAACTTGTAGATGAACTAGAGGTGTGAAAGATCTGAAAAAAGAATGTGTCGAAAGTTCAGGAGACTTGGGTTCACTTCTTGTAGGATATATAATGAACTCCCCATGCTTGAGAGAGCTTGCACTGGGTATTTTGATCAACAATTTATTTCTCATAGGCTCAAGTGAAGTTTCCAAAACAACATGCATGTTTTGATAGTTTTCTTCCTTAGAGCCCGTAAATCTCTCATATGCACTTTTCCCCCTATCTTATCAAAATGCTTAAAAGATGGAGGTGGGGAAAAAAATATCTCATGAAATTTTTGAAGTACTATTATATTGATCTCTGTAGGGATTATGTCATTACAGTTCAATATATCTATAAGTTCCACCTTAAACCAATCCACAGAATGGATCGGTTCAAACCATATAGTTTCTAGGTACTCAGGTTCAAAGATATCACTTCCATCATCTTTAAAATTAGTTGATACCAAATCCATATAAAATTATTTCATCTATTACATAGTTAGCCTTGAAAATTCCCTTTTTCTCACCTCTATTTCATCAACACAATCTGACTAATAATCCTATAATGCATGTTGATGGGACATGCCGAAATACTTGTGTTCTCCTTTTATATATTACTTGTCGTTAAAGTATTGTATGCCAGAGTAGGAGAACATGTTGAATGAGCCAAAGGAAGCTTCAATATTTCCTACATCTTTATATTATTTCTAGAATAGATTCCTAGAGAAATTTGGAATACTACTCCTTTCCTCTTTCTTTTGCGGCATCAAGTGTAAACATGTGACAAATGCTTACAAAGATTAATGAGAACTAGCTTGTTACTTGGGTACCTTGGGAGTTTTAGTGGTTCCTCCTTGAATCCTCCAACACAAATATATGAAAAGGTCCTAAAATGTATAAAATAGATATTGTACTTGCATATCAATGACCAAGCCTCGGCTGAGAATCTTCGGTTGATGTCACATTCCATCTTCCTAGTCAGGTATGTGACAAACACATCATTTACACATACAAAATTCCTCTTGTATTATCTCAAGGAGAAGTGGGGGTACGTTCAGTACACCAAAGATTTATTTGTAATTTTCCTTTCTAGGGTGAGCCCAGGATACCTTTACAACACCGTGATAACATATACCAAGTATGAGGTCATTGTGAACTTTCTCATGTTTTCCGGATTGACCAGTTAATAATGCAAATTATCAATGATGATGTATCTCCAGTCAATCACTTGGGATTCCTACATAGCTATGAAAATGAATTGCAACATCCATGGGTGTAATTCCTTAGTTGACGAATCTCCCATGAGACTATTTAGAGTCATGATGCAATTAGATATTTCTTCCTGGAATCAGAGATTGAAAGATTTTTTGGAAACCATGAGAGCTTGCATAGTGATTTCATCCATTTTTCGATGGTTACCCATTAAAATAAATAATATTTCTTCTCCTATTCCACCAAGACATTTTTTTATCAGAATGACTGGTTCTCAAGCCTTGGAATTTTTGAAAATTCTAGGCACCGAGAGGGGGATGAATCAGTTCTTATATAATTTTTAACCCACAATTCAATTTCCTTAACTTAGATGTATTGCAAAAACATAAAAAAATACAAAATCCATAAAATAAAGAGAACACATGAGAGATACAAAGTTTAATATGGGAAACCTTTCACAGGAGAAAAACCCACCAAAACCAAGAACTAGGCTAGACAAAATGTCCTATAAAAGTTACATTGATTTCATGTTGAGCATCAACTCAACTTAGAGTTACAACTAAAAAATTTAGTCAAGATGCTACTTAACCTTTAGTAAGCTTCAACTTGCATGGAATATTCAACTCCCAACACTTCAACCAAACTTCAAATTGATATTTTTCAAGAAACTACTTACATGGAAGCTTTAACTCCCTGAATGCTAAGAATTCTCTTACACTTATTCACAATTTTTTATCACTTCCTTTGTGTTGTATTTCACAACTGATTATGATCAATTATACAACTCAATTACCTCTCTTCTCACACTCCTTTAACTACTTCAAGTACATTTTAAACATCTTCCCTTTTACATTATCAGCTGCTACATAATTTCAATCCTCAACAACTCAAGATACATCCTTGATTTTCATGCCTTTGTTGCACCTTCAATTGCACATTCATAAAAAATCTTCATTCACACACTTAGATATTTTAACTCATAAAAATCAGATCTCTTTAATGACCCTTTCACTTCACCTTTAACAGGTCATTATATTACTAGTCATTTAACCAACTCATAGACAAGTTGGTGTCATTATAACCAAGGTGGTGTCTAAAGCTGTATGCAAAAGGAGAAAGGAAAATCTTATTCAACAATACTTCTTCCTAAGAAAACATACAAAAATTAAACATGCACGAAAAAGAAACACACAACAACTAAACTATTGAAATAAATCTGTAGTAAATAAACTATGCTAAGAAATAATAGAAAAAACCTCCTCCTTGGGGAAGAGCGGATTTTGGCCATCCTCTTCCCTTTAGATTTGGAGAAACTACAATTAACTTTTTAAACTGCACTTGTATTGATTCAAAACTAATTTACAAAATATGCCCCCTTTTCCAAATATATGGAAGAGGTATTTATAGGCATTACTCCTAGTTTACTTGGTCCACACTCCAAGAACTAACTAGCTATTCTTGGGTAGATTTATTCAAAGAAATAAATACTAAACAAACTTGACTACAACAACCCACTTATTGTAGAGAATATTTCTACAACTCATCCCTTTAATCTAGGAACACAAAGTGGGAGAGTACATATTCAACATTCTTAATACTATTCCACAATTTTATCATCCTTGAAACATGAAGAGAAAATGGAGGAGTGCTAAGTCCATGACTTTGAATTCTTCTTGGAATGCCACATAGATTCATGACTTTGGATTGCCACATGTTTGGAACTATATTCTTGGCTGATGACGTGGAAGCAAAGAGTAGGCTGAATGGTTTGGTGCTCCTTTACATTATTTTGGAACAAACCAAAATACTTTCACTAGCTGGGCGTTTCTATAGCTGCGTGAAGAATTTCCATAGCTGGGCATTTCTGTAGCTGTGTGAATAATTTCCGTAGCTTCGATCTACGAACTTGGAGTACAGTTGCTTATGACCTATTTTCTACACACTATTGCATTCCAACTTTAGAAGAAATATCAAGAAATAACACCAATTAGATTGCAAATAGATTTCTAAAGAGATGGTAAGATAAATCCTATATTCTACCTTAAATATGATATCTATTATTAAAACTACATCTAAATTCACTTGAAAGCTTTATTTTGAGAGAGAGAATAAGAATGTTATTTGGTAATATAATGAGACATATTTTGGTCTCATCATTTCCCCCACACTTAAATTCTTGCATGCCCTCATGCAAGCTACCGATCTTCCTATAGAATCTGATTTTGTCAATACTTCTGCATCTTTTAAATTGTCTTCTCATTTTTTCATGATAGTAGCAAACTGAGATTTTAGAAGTAAAATTTTTACTTCTTTTTTATTCATGCTCTCATGAGGTTTTCTGTAGATAATGTAGAGATATTTTTCACACACTTAACTCTTTGTTTCCTAATGCATTCTTCAAAATATTTGGAAGAGAGTGAGTCTCCCCCACACTTAGCTTTGTGCATGCCCTCATGCAAACTATTTCTTTTTTAATTCAGCAGCTTATAGATCTCAATTGATGTAAACTAAAAAGACTTCATCTGCATCATTTTCTTTGTTACTTGACTTGATCAACACACGGAGATCTTGAAAAATTTCTCTCTTTTTTATGCTTTCGAGAAGTGAATCTTTTTGTAATTAAAACAACAAATAACAATATTCAAGAATAGAAAAATAGAAGTTACCATACCATACTCAGTAGTTATCCTTGCTTTCATCATGTTGTATAACCGTCATTTCCATCTGCAGCTGAAAAAACAAATAGGGATGAAGTCAAAGCCACTGCAACATAGAACTTTTCAGTAGAAAATGATTTCATCAACCAATTTAGCATAAGAGAAGCATTCATATGAATCCAAGAAAGACTTTGAAGTGTAAAATTTTTATTTTTTTGTGGTTTGGGAAAAGCATTCATTTGCTAGTTTTCAACTTTCCCTTTTTTTAAGAAGATTAACATTGACTACTGCATATCGGAGGAATTTTTGGTGTTTTCAAAAGTTGGGAAAATAAATTTTTAACAAAAATTGAGACAAAGAGGGTAGCATGGAATGAATCAGGTACTAAAAATGAGGAGTATTGGTAGAATACTTGCATGATTAATAAGATATATATATATATATATATATATATATATATATATATATATATATATATTAAAAAAACAATCTTCAACATATTTTTTTTAGCAGCATGCATTCAAAATGTGATATCTTGGTCATTTCTCAACAAAAATAAGAAATTAAAAGTGATCTAGAAATATTAGATCATGTAGAACAAGACCCACAAATCGTTTTGAGTGATTTCTTTATGAGCTGCGATAAATTTGGATCAGAAAACACTGTTATCAAAACAGTCTGCAACATGTTATTTCTTTTGAGCAGGCGTGCATTAAAACTATGATATCTTGGTCATTTCTACACAAAAATGAATGATTCAAAATGATCTAGAAAGATAATTTCATGTAGAACAAAACCCAGAAATTTTTTGATCTATTTCTTTATGATTTACAAGAAGTTTTACATAAGAAAATGCAGCTATTTTTCATGCGCAATTTCCGTATTAGATGATTCTTTTTCCTTTGACCTCCTCTTTTAATACGCTATGTATGTTGATTTTTTAATTTCTTGCAGTAATTATGTCATCTAAAAAATAGATGCTTGTAACAATTAGCTCCTTCAAATTCAAATCTCCAATAATTATTGAAAATAATTTAGAACAAGTCTCTCTCATTAAATAAATAGAGTCAATTTAGGAGTACTCTTTACATGAGACTTAATTGATTAAAATATATGCAATCTGTAGCATTTATTGCATGCAAATTTATTTTCTCTTTGTCTCTAAAATTTATTTCTAAATCAATTAAGTCAACATGCAAGGAATATCTTAACAAAATTTGACTAATTCATTAAATAAAAGAGAAAAAATAGGAATGCCTGTTATTTGAATTTTTCCTAACAAACACATGAGTCATTGCATGTAAAAAGGAATGTCTCATTTATTAAATGTAAGAGTTAAAAATAGAATTCTCTTGTTGCATGCTTGAACTTTTCAACCAAAACAAGTTGTTAGATGAGAGAATAATGCATACCTTTTTGCATTTGTCTACCATGTTCTAATAACTTTCATTATTGTTGTAGATTTCATTTTTGATTGCAAGAATTTGAGTTACAGAGATGGATGTTTTTTCCTTCAACATGACGTTTCCTTCTTCCGTGACGGAAGCAACTCAGTTTTTCCTTCAACTCCCAATCTATTTACACAAATATTCCACAGAAATCTGTCTCGGCTAACTTGCACAAAGTTAGTTTTTTTTTTACATTTCTTGCATGCATGAACTGGTATTGAATCTAATACATACAAACAAGGAATATTTCAGAATAGAAAACCCAAATGAATTTAGACCCTACAGAAATATATTATGTTACAATTTTTATAAAGATTAAGAAAACTCATCATCAAATTCCTATTGTATACATTCCATCACACCAAAATACATGGGTAACTAGCTGCCGTAATTGTTGTGTATATAGGAAATAGAACTAGGTACGGGTTTTATTTGATGATAATACATATTTCTATTATGAATTTTTCATCCATATGTTGATTAAGGTAGTCAATCTTATCAACAATCTACAATATCATATTGAAATTTTCAATATGAATATAATAGAAATATTTCTTAACAGAATAAATAATTGTATAAACACATGTCTGATGGACTAATATGAAATGGTGTTTCCATGTTATTGAGGAGGGGGTTTCTTTTGGCAATATCCATCAAGTTTCTAAATCTAATTGCAAAAATAAAATTTAATCTATTTGCAGAACATAAATTTGCAAGAAATGAAATTGCTAGAAAATAAATTACAGAAAATGAAAATTGTTGAAAATGAAATTGCTAAATATGAAATTGCAGGAAAATAAATTACAGAAAATAAATTCTAAAGAATTTATTGAATTAGAATCTCCTATCACAAATCTTGCTAAGAGGTATTCTACTGTCACTATAATACTCTTTTAGAAAAATTTGAGTCTCCTAATAACACCCATGATCCCCCAGCAACGGTGCGCAAAAATGACGGGTCGTTGTATTACCAGTCATTTAACCAACTCATAGACAAGTTGGTGTCATTATAACCAAGGCAGTGTCTAAAGCTGTATGCAAAAGGAGAAAGGAAAATCTTATTCAACAATACTTCTTCCTAAGAAAAACATACAGAAATTAAACATGCACGAAAAAGAAACACACAAGAACTAAACTACTGAAATAAATCTGTAGTAAATAAAATATGCTAAGAAATAACATAAAAATCCTCCTCCTTGGGGAAGAGTGGATTTTGGCCATCCTCTTCCCTTTGGATTTGGAGAAACTACAATTAACTTTTAAAATTGCACTTGTATTGATTCAAAACTAATGTACAAAATATGCCCCCCTTTTTCCAAATATATGGAAGAGGTATTTATAGACATTACTCCTAGTTTACTTGGTCCACACTCCAAGAACTAACTAGCTATTCTTGGGTGGATTTATTCAAAGCAATAAATACTAAACAAACTTTACTACAACAACTCACTTATCGTGGAGAATATTTCTACAACTCATCCCTTTAATCTAGGAACACAAAGTGAGAGAGTACTTATTCAACATTCCTAATACTATTCCACCATTTTCTCATCCTTGAATCATGGAGAGAAAATGGAGGAGTACTAAGTCCATGACTTTGAATTCTTCTTGGAATGCCACATGCATTCATGACTTTGGATTGCCACATGTTTGGATCTATATTCTTGGTTGATGACGTGAAAACAAAGAGTAGGTTGAATGGTTTTTGTGCTCCTTTACATTATTTTGGAACAAACCAAAATACTTTCACTAGCTGGGTGTTTCCATAGCTGCATGAAGAATTTCTATAGTTGTATGTAAAAACTTTCATATCTGCAATCTATGAACTTGGAGTATATTTTCTTATGACCTATTTTCTACACACTATTGCATTCCAACTTTAGAAGAAATAACAATAATTAGATTACAAATAGATTTCTAAAGAGATGATAAGATAAATCCTATATTCTACCTTAAATATGATAACTATTATTAAAACTACATCTAAATTCACTTGAAAGCTTTATTTTGAGAGAGAGAATAAGAATGTTATTTGGTAATATAATGAGACATATTTTGGTCTCATCAACCTTCACAAAGGAACTATTCAAATTCACTTGCAAACTCCGAATTGGGAAGTTGAATGACATCACTTCAAACTGACTTCATGCAATGATTACATCTAATTCAAAGTAAGTTTATGATAAAAACCTGACCCAACCTATCATGGAAGTTATAAGATTCATTTTTATCACTAAATAACTCCAAAATTGGTTGCAAAACTGATGGGAATCTACTTACACTCATATCTGACTTTTGGCCTCTCTTTTGTAACTGCCCTCTCATACTTTTTGTCTTCTTCTTTTCAAGGAGATTCTTTTGTACTTTAGCAAATATAAATCTTAAAATTTTTAATAAACTTTGTTTCACGTTGAAAGTGATCCCTCACATCCTTAGTTATCTCCATAACTCACTATTTCTTCCACAAGACTCCATTAAAGATCATATTTTCAAGCAAGTGTACTAAGACGTGACTTTTTCAAAAACCATTCATGAGATTGCTTCACCAACACAAGTATATGAAAATTTAAAATATTATTGATGCTTGGAGAATATTTTTAGGGACCTATTATTCACCTTCAAAAAAATTGAGCAGCTGAAAACACTTCCATTCTCATCAAGACACACCTATTTTGATAATGTCTTATAGGAGTTGCAGACCCAGAAAATCAGTCCTCACTAAGTGAGGTATAAATTTACTTAAGCACCTAATCATGGATCATACCATACCTTTCTATAAAGGTCTTGATCTTTTACACATTTTAAACTTGCCAGAAATCTCTAGTTCAAGGATTTTAGCATGATTAATCTTGCATTTATGAGACAACTCTAATTGTGTTTCAGACCCCAAAAACTAGTCTTATTCAAAAAGACTTATAACATACAAAAATAATTTTAATGATGAAAAAATATTGAAAAACTTTACATAGGACCTATAAATAAACTTCAAGTACTCATTTACATAGGTTACAAGGATAAAAACAAATTTGCACCTACATTTCTCATACCTACTTGACATGTTTAAAAGGGTAGTCTTGGCCATTGTAACTTGGACACAAATTCACCCCAAAAAAATAAAATAATATGATCAAATAATGTAATATGAGACTCATATCATCTTTCCATGCTCATAGTTGCTTCAATAATTTGCATTTGCATCAATTTGCTCTCAATTCAATTTGCCTAGTTTTGTCAGTTCCAACCCTTAAGAAGCAAGACACATTATTTGACTTGTATAATAAAATTTCTCTAAAATATTAGCTTATATTAATTCATGAAAATCACTAATGCACTCCCAATATAACCAACCAAAAAATTGAGCTTGGGTTCCTTTATAGATTTTGTTTAGGCACTTGATTTCTCACAAAAATCATGTTTCCTTGTGGGGGCCACTATGATTCATAAACTCAGACCAACATGAAAATGTTATCTGATGGATTCCATACATGCCTAAATTGATAAACAATAAAAAAAATCATTTGGAGGCCTAAATAATCAATTTTCTCCATACGAATTTAACTAGGTTTGAGGAAAGCTTAAGACAACTTCACAAAAGTGGATAGAACTTTCATATTACTCATCCATTTGATTAGACATTTTGTAACATATTTTTATCCCTATTATCTTTATAAAAAAAGTATTATTTATCTGAAGAAGGCTCCATAATTTTTCTTGAACGCTAAGAAGTCAAGGTGTTATTTTAGCAACTTTACTTAATCCAGTTTTATAGAAAATGCAATATCTTGAGCAAAGCTCCTCCTTATGTCCTAAAATTTCAAAAACACATTAATAACTACCTCTTACATGAACTCCAATGACCATTTTTTCTTGGTTCACTTTGAATCTTCCAATCCAATCTCATTTGGTCATGTTAAACTTGTTTGTCCTAAAGGGAAACCATACTAATGACTCTAACTGCTGAATTATGACATGATAATTCATATGAAAAATATTTAAAATTTACCTAAAAAATTTCCCATACATGAACTTTTTTTATTAATAGTTTCTTTTATCATGCTCTCTTGATGGATGCCTAAAATAGGCTAACTTGAGCTAGTTTACACTGCAAATCACCATGATTGTCATGTTCTTCACTTTGTATCCAATTTAAAATGTATTATAGTGTGTTTTATAACTTTAAAATGATTCACTAGTAGCCATAATTATTCACTTCACCTTTCCAGGTCACTTTACTAACTAGGTGTAGACACCTGTAGTTTGATCAATACACTATTATTTCTAATGGTGCACTAATGCTTCTTCCCTTTGCAAATTGACGGCACACCACCAATTAAACCTATCTAACTCCCTCTTTACAACACCCTTTTTGGTCATTCTTCCTCTTATAAACCACTTAAACAAGTTGTTATAGCCTTGTTCTAACTACATTAGCTTCTTATTCTCTTCTAGCTTGCTTCTATTAGCTCCCTGGACGATCAATCCACTTTGTTGGATTAATTAAGCCCTTCAGAACCCTTCCAGAGCCCTAATCACTCTCTAAGAGAGATTAATTAGTCTAACCTAGGTTAAATACCCTAAACACAGTCAAATCACACTTTGACTTGCTAAAAGTGCTTTTTGGACTTTAGCCTTCATCCCACATGCACCCAAATCTCCCTTTTCTTCCAAACCAAAAACTATAAATACGGCTATACCCCCTCCCTCATTTCCTAAGAATTATCTCTTCTTCCTAGCATAAATTATAGCAATTTTTTTAGGCTTTAGGTTGTTGTTTCATCTTCTTCTATTTGAGCTAAAAGCATTTAATATTGTATTTCATAGCAATAACATGGAGTAAAAGGGAAGATCCATTGGCCTTGAAGCCATTAATGGGGAGATCTCTTTCTCTTAACACATAAACTGAATGCTTAGATCCTCTTAGGTTCATTATTTCAAGCTTTCAAAGAATAGAGATTAACTTCATTTGCTTAGTTTGCATGTTTATTTCAAATTAATGTATACAAAGAAGAGAACCTTGCTCATTTCTTATCACATGGTCAATTGATCAAATTGTTAAAAGCCTTCGAGGTTTCTTTAGAGATTCTTACCCCAAATCCATGGCTTTTACAACTTTTCATTAAAAACACTAGGCCTAAGGATCATGTATCATGAACTGAGCTAGTTTGAAAATTTTACCTCATGTTCCCTTGTATTCATCATTATGAACCTACTTCCACATCATATACATGATAGAAAATGTATGACATCATGTTGGCGTGTTCTCACATCATCACCTCACCTTGCTTGTACCTGTCACAAACTGCTCAAGAAGTCTATCCTTCATTAGGTGTTCCTAAGCCACTGACATGTTCTACCTTGTCAGAGTCACTCTAAGATCTCTCTATCTCTCTTGCATACTTCTTTGTCATTAATATACTTTTTACATCAATGAAAACTCAATATACACCTGCCAAAAATCTCACCCTTTTTGTTATTGATGGAAAAACTTTTGAATATTTCTCCCCATTTTTGAATTAATGAAAAATTAATTGGTTTTAGTTCATGTTCTGCAACTGAAATAGCTTACTTGACCCCATCTTGGTTGGAAACATCAACTGGACTCATCACTCAAGCTCTGTCTCTAGTCTCTCCTTGCTTTTACTATGTTTTTGGCCTTTACCATACAATTGAATTCATTGTTTCTCCCCCTAAGAAGAGGAATTCATTGCTCATACAATTTTCAAAAAACTGGAATTAGAGATAAAAACATCCTCCTAGCATACACAAGTGTCTAATTCAACTCATAAGATTAAATCCTATGCTTAATTCCTCATTGACAGAAAATTAGAACTAAATTCCCTAAAACAACTTTTCAGTGCATTTTTGGTCAACGTTTTTCATCCATGACTACCTATATATTGCTTGAAATATTTCCTTGCTGCTCCCCCTAGGTTTTTACTATCACCATTTACCGGCTTATGGATAATTTTTCCTTCATTTCTTATCCTCAAGCCATGTAGAAAATTTTGTCATATCAGCTCAGTCCTGAAATACTTTTTTAGTGCATGTGGTCTCATAGCTCCTCAATTCTACCCATTGATTCAATAACCCACTCGTATTGAACCAATCATGAATTCAATTCCATTATAGAATTCTTAACCTTTAAGACATCATCTTAAAGGACATGAACATCTCCCCCTATCTAGGACATCTCTCTTAGACCTATAGCTAACTATTTTTCACTCTAATAAACTAACTTTACCACATAACATGTTGCCTAAGAAGCCAATTCTTTCTCAAATATGCAAAAAGCATGAAAGCACTGAAACAAAGGCTAAAACCATTTCTAACATGGTAAAAACATATTTTTCCTTGTAGACCTTCATTTTTCCTTATAGCCCTTGAAAAGTGCATTTTAAAAAAAAAATCACCAAATTGTCACCTTCAACACTGATTGCTAAACTTTTTGGACACCCATTTTTCCCATTAAGATGCATACCAAGTTTCAAGATCTAATTCATTTCTAGTAAAAGTTATACTTATTTTTGCAATTTGGCACTAGCCCTCATGCAGGATAAATCTCAAAACTGAGAACAATGCACAAAATTTCACAATAAGATGTTTACTCTTTTGGATACCCCTTTTTGATTTCTTTCTTTTGGCATTTGGTTTTCTTCAGTTCCTTCTTTATCATCTCTAATGCAAAAAACCCTCCTTTTTGCTTGTTTTCTAAGCCTAGCTTAGGGTTTGGTACAAAAAATTAGGATTTGATTTCTGTTTCACATCTTCAACTCATCAAACACTTTTTTCCACTTTAATTCAACATGTCAATGCCTAATTTTCATACAACTTCACCTTTTGATTCCATTTATGTCATTTTTACACCTTTCTAGCTTTGTCCTTCATTTGTTCAAAATAGCAATTCCCTAGGGTTTTGAAATTCCTTCACTTTGATAACTTCTCAGTATTTTAGATCCCTTCAAAATACTTTGTTCAAGCCTTCCCATTTTTAACTCACTCACTTTCATTTCTAGCTCCATCTTCTCCCTTTGGCCTTGTAGTTTTGGCCTTTACTAGCATCTTGTATCCATCACGCACAGTCACCTATACTCTATTTTCTCCTCTTTTCTTCTATCTTTCAAACTTGATTATATTGTTAAAATTTTCTTTCATCTCTCTCCAACATTTTTAACAACTCTCTCTCTCTCTTTAGGTCAACCTTAGTTTACTAAGCTCTTCCTTCTAAGACTTAATGCTTCTCAAGTCCTTTACAGGACTGTACTATACATGACAATTTGATTCCTTGTATTTTTTATTGTTTCATTGACTATATTTCCCTTTTTCTTTATTCATTACCTCTCCTTCACTCACTTTCTTTACTCCTAGTCCTTAACTCAACCCAATCTATCTGCTTCCTTTGTACCTCTTGGATTTTAAATTTCCCATCCTTTTTCCAACTTGACAATATATTTCCATATATCCTTCTTCAAGACTGTACCTGATCCCTATGAATTGATAGGTTCCTCTAAGTTAAACAAGATAGTAAAACTTTATTAAATCCTATGACTTCTCAACCATCCATAGCTTAGGGTCATAAAATTCTTGATCTTTTTTACTCTCCATATTGTACACACATAATTGTGACCGTGGTTTGGTGTAATTTAGTTATGATTTTCCTCTTTAATGTGTAATAACTTGTTGACCATACATCCTACTATATAGAATAAATCTTACCACTTCAATTTAAATTAATAAGCAAGAGAATAAAACTTACCTAGCCTCATAATGGTGGGGTTTAGAGATACCTATGGATGTGGATGAATGATGTTGAAGTTACACTTTGTATGTGCAAAGAAGTAGATTCTTTTCCTAAGAGAGTACCTAAATATCACATCCACTAAACAAGATATTAGGTGGATTGCCTAGCAACGGTCAATCCATGGAAATCAAAGGACTTCATGATAAGGGTGTAAATTCACTTTTACAATCAAGTGGATACATAAATAAGAATTGACATATGATAAATGGTAATAATAAATGTTTTGAAAAAATGTTTCGTATTACAAAAGAATACAACTGATATGCTATGATAGATGATAATTGTTCTTTAAAATCATAATCTAAATCAGTATCTAAATTCTCAAAGGAAGGATAACTCTCATCTCTAGTGGACTGTGAATCTTCTTCTTCAGAGAAAGCTAAACTCTCATCTTCAGTGTATTCTTCCTTAAAGAAATATGATATGTATTCCATCTCTTCCTCTTCTGTGTCATTGTGATATTCAGAATTAGAATATGAGTACTCAGAATCAGTTTGATCTTCAGATTATTTCTCAGAGCTCAATGATTCTAATTCAACTTTGTATTGATACTCAAACCAGGCTAAGTCATCTCGAATGTGCAAGATCTAAAAATAAGCTTGCCAAAATTCATTTGTAGCTTCACGAATCCTATAATTGGATTCAAAAATGGTGTGTAACTGATCCAAAGGGGTTGAGTAAATGGAACATAACTCAAGGTCATGTAGAACATTGTATTGCTCCCAATGTGACAAGAGGTGGATAATAGGCAGAGAGTTGATGCTTGTTATTTCATGGTTCAGTCCACTTACTGTCATCTAATAGAAGCCATTCTTGACATGATGTTAGTAGTAAAAGAAATATAATGTAAGTTATTAGACAGAGTTTAATAAATATGCAAGAAAAGAAAAATATGAAGGAATTGTAGGTGATTCTAGTAATCGTTAGCAATTACTAATGAATAATAAAAGGTTGATAAAACAAAGGATTTAACCAATTAATTCGAGATTATTATGTTTGATGATTTTAAATAATATTGATAACAAATGAACTGATAGAGATACCTAACTATGGAAATGAAATTATAAGACTATGTCTGACCTTGATAGAAGATTGACGTAGTTTACATCTAAATGGAGAAATATCGATTGAAATCAGCTCCAAAATAGATCCCAAGATGTTTTTACAGAAATGTTGGGTGATAACGTGATTACATTGATGCGGTATTATAATGATGAAATTTGTTGGAACTTTTAGGCTCGAAAAATGTCAGCAGATGATCCCAAAAAGAGATTGGAAAATGGACTTAAATAATCACTTATGATTTCAGTCAGTTTGAATTTGTTTAGTGAATTTTTAGTACAACTTACTAATTCTGGGTTCTTGTTTGTATTTTCGAGGGATAGATTTGTTAAGTTGTTTGTAGACATGTTTTTATTTGTTTTGGAGGGTGATAGAATCATACAAATTTAGGTGTGATTTAGGATAAATGTGTAGATAATTTACATGAGTGTATAAATTATTTTAATAGGTAATGTGTCATGTTAGGGATAGATAAAATATATTTTAGGGAATAAATAGATTTAGAGGGATTTAGAAAAATGATTTAGGTTTGGTATTATTATTAAAAATAATAATTTTTCAAATGTGCTTATGAAATATTAAAAAGCGGAGGTGAATTATGTGATCTAAGGTATGTATTTAATTAATTGATTAATTAAATAGAGATAAAGCGTATTTCTCATTGGGTGTCATGTTTAATTAATTATTTGGATAAAAATGATGGAGTGTAGATTTTTCGGTGTCTACATTTTTCCCTTTTTATCAAAATGTTAGACAAAAACAATGAAGAGTTGATTTATATGGGTGATCCAACTGCAACACAATACAGGGAACACTAGTGTTTGTATAGGATGTGTTTCATAATAATTTCCCCAATCTAAGGGATACCAAAATAAGATGTGCTACCAAGGAATTAAATGATAGGGTAACTAAGGGGTTTGACTCCTATAGACGTATGATTAGCGAAGGTAGGATAAATAGGTGAGGAAAGTCAAGTGATGGGGGCCAAAGGGAACATGTCCCATAGACATATGATAAATCCAAACGTTGGTTTTGTTTGTTTGATATAATTTTACAAGGATTAGGATCCATTGAAAGTAAGATACACTTATGAAAAAGTGACGATTAACATGTTTTAGGGCAAAAGAGGGAATAATAGCTAAAACAGGGGCCAATCACTAGCGATTTAAGTGAATCACTGACGATTAAGACAATCACCGACGATTGCCCCAAGCTAAAAATTGGGAAGTAAAAATATGATTGTGATTTCATTTTCACCATATTTTTACCACAATGAAATCGATTTGATAGAGTGACAGTGGTGTAAAAAACGTTCTTTTGAGTGAAGATTGAATGTAATGGCATCTTCTAGTAGACATAGGAAGCTTGTAATGGTTGAGGTAGACATTTTTTTATTTTTGTGTTGATTTTTGTATTTTTAGGGTTTTTTTGCTATGTTGGGGGAATTCGGATGCCCTAGGGTAAAATTGCAAGAATCGCTGGCAATTCATGCCATCACCAGCAATAAAGTGAATCACCAGTGATTCACTTTTATTGTGGACAATTTGCATTTGTGATGATTTTTAGGAAATGTTTCTAGGATTATATGGTGTTTTTGGTTCCAATATAATCATTGGATTTTAGTTGATGTTGATATTGCTTATATAATGTTGATGTTTAAGTAATTTTTTAGAGTTACTTTTGTTTACGAATGGAGAATTCTATCTTTGGACAATGATGTGCCATCACAAATTTTTGATGTTTTAGATGTTATTGGTATTTTTAAGTGATGATGTTGATGTTGATGTAAAGAAGTTTTTGATATTTTGCGATAATGATACTAATATTTGTTTGTGTTTTTTTGTGTTTGCAGGTGGATGTTAAGTTGACTATCTGTGATTATATACCACTAATCTTGGATGAGGTGAGGGTTGACATATCAGATGATGATTGGGTGCATGTTGAGGTTGTTGGTTTTGGTGCCATGAAACATTACCAATGGTTACACTGATGTAGGATTTTTATGTTGGCCTTGTTAGAGTGGTGGAATCCTTCCACCTGTACTTTTTGGTTACCTAATAGAGAGATTACAATTACTCTGGAGGATGTACATTGCATCCTAATATTACCTATTTGGGGAGAGGGTGTTTATATTATTACTGAGGAAGATGGAGATGATACCATGAATAGATTATATGGTGAGGATGCAAGGGATATCAAATATGAGTCAGGGGCATTTATTTATAGCAAACTATATTCAGCTGAGATGGAGGGTCGTACTCAGATGGCCATCATTTGTTATTCCTTTCTAGATTCTAGAGGCAGATGATTTCCATGGATGATGATAGGGGTTGTGGAAGGTCCACAAGTGATATGGTATTGATATTGGATTCTTATTACAAGCTTGGGCCTTAGAGCATGTTTTTGTTACTCAACTAGTAGGACTGCCATGGGGGATTAGTGACATGCATCCTGGTTTCATGAGGTGGAGGGAGGATGCAAGTTGTGGGTTGAAGAGGAGGAGGATAGGGTATTATAGATAGTTATTATCTAGATTTCATGTGAGTGATGTGATTTGGAGGCCTTATCTATATTTCCTTGTATGGCCTAAGTTCCCACACTAGTTAATGGGTTTACAGCAGGCTAGGTGGTTTCAGTATTACCAACTAGGTGAGCATGAGTTACGTTGTTTTGATCATATCAGGAGGAATTTTGGATTGGTACAAGGTGTTCTAGAGGATCCTGTAAAATACAGACGAGAGGATGGGAATACAAATACCTCAAAAGTAGTGGTCATAGAGCCTAAGGATATCGTGGATCAGTCGGGATCCACAGGTCCTAATGATGATGGGCATATTATGCCTATTGATGATGCATGGGTTACCCCTAAGTATACAACATGGTGGACCCATACATTTAGGATTTTTTATAGGACTCAGGTTACAAAAAAGTAGTAAAGAGTGTTACATGAGTACATTCTTAGGCGATAAGAGGATCACCGACATAGGAGGTAGTAGACGATGTTAAGGATGATAGTGAGGAGGAGGGTGATGATGATTTGGTTACATATATTACAGTAGTGATGACCAAGAAGGCCGTAGTGGAGGGAGAGAGAGATGCATCTTGGATAGAATGAGATGACATCCTAGGTGTTCAAGATACTTTGATTACAGAGAGAGATGGCTTGATTGTTTAGAAGGATGGTGTGATAGTAGAGAAAGAGTATTTAAGAGCTCAGTTGGCCTAGGCCATTGCAAATATGGATCGGTATAAGGGACAAAGTGATTGGATGAGGAATGACTTATGGATTACATGACCTTCCATTTCTAGTGCGGAGTTGGTGGAGATGACACAGGTCAGTAGACAAAGAGCTCAGGCTAGCGGGAAGGTTAGTGGACAAAGATCATGGGTTAGTGGATTGAGGCCACATGATAGTGGACAAAGGCCACCTGCGGGGTCTAGGATGGTTTCTAGGGATCATTATGAGGCACTATGGGTAGATCATTATTATTATGTTAATACTATTACAAACGATTATCCCAATTCCACTTTATATGTTGATCACTTGGTCGCTAAGGCAGCATGCCCTAATACTAGTGTTGCGAGTGTGGGTCACCCACCTCAGAGACTAGAGTGAGTAGGTGATAGCAAGAGAGGAGTGGGTGGAGATGTTGGTGTTGTTGGTGGTGTTAGCGACAATAGAGGAGAGGGCGGGGTAGCTCCTCCTAGCCAGTCCTTTGGAGGTTTTCAATTTGGTAGTTGATGACATGTATTTGATATACGGCTCATTGAAGCCATTTTTTCTATGACATTGATATGATGTATTTTGATATACGGCTCATTGAATCCATTTTTTGTATGACATTGATATGATGTATTTTGATATACGGCTCTTACACACCCAATTTTATATGAAAATGATGATATATATGGACTTGATTTATATGATGATGATGAGGTTTATGACTTATGTTGTTTATATTTTATGTGTTCATGTATATTTTTAATTTGAAAGTATTAGTGTTAGATGGATTTTGATGAATGCATTAGTTGTGATATTTTATGAATATGTTTGATACAACGTTGAATTGTTTAATAAATCAAATGGATTTAGAATATGATTTTAAATAAACTATATCAAAAAAATGACTAAGTAAAGTGAAATGATTGCCCCATGATGGATTTGATACATACACGATGGGTTTTGAAAGCTTGAACATGCTTGCACTGGTAGCCTTAATGAATGTTAAATAAGATCATCAATGGATAGTTACACAAAACTTAATAAAATGTGGGATTAAATGAATGTACCTTTCTAGGACACGAAAGGGGTTTTAAACATGAGTAGGTCGAGATAGGAATAAGGTTCTCCTTTTCCATAGACTTATAGAGAAATTCCCTCAACTTTACACATTTAAAGTGAATTGATCAATGCGGGAAGTTTGCTATGAGGGGAAAGTTGATAAATGCGGGAAGCTTTCCTGGATGCTTTTGATATTGATGTATTTATTTTAATGGCTGACCAATGCAGAAATCCTTTTCCATGGGTAGCCATCCTTTGAGGGTATGATCTAGATTGTTTGACTGATAGTTGTCCTTCGAGGGATCAATATACTTTTTACTTTCGATTTTGGTTTAGATTTTTTTCAGATAGTTGTCCTTCATAGGATTAGTCTATAAATTTGATGAATAATTGTTCTTCGAGGGATCAGTCTATCATTTATTTTAAATTTTTAGAAATTCATCCAAATGATTTTAATAAATATATTTTTAGCTGAGGGGAAGACTCTAATAATCCATTTCAAGGAGGGAAAAAAAATGTGTATATGATCTACACATTCGTGCCCCATGTCATGTATTTTAATTGGTAGGTGAGTGTAATGATGGATAACCACATGCTTTCAAATAATTATTATGACAAGATGGATGGAGTGATAAGGTTTTAAATATAACTATTGTCATGATAATCAATCATTTAACAGTAAAATGACCACAAATGCAAGGAATTCAGAGGCTTCTTTTCAAGTTCACCGTCGAGGAAAGTGAGACAATATGCTCTTGAACCATATTTGTGAGTAATGACATATGGACCAATCCAATTAGGGGAAAAATTTCCATGTTTACTTCATTCGAATTAAGTGACATTTTTTTATTTTCTTTAATCACAAGATCACTAATTTAAAATTCACGTTCTTTGATATTTTTGTTATATACTCATTTAATACATTCTTGATAAACCTGATGGTGTTCAAGGGCCATTATACATTTTTCATCCAACAATTCAAGTTGTGCTAAATGATCTTGTCAATATTCTTCATCAGGGATAAATTCTGTAAGAGATACGTGGAGTGGTGGAATTTGAATTTCAAGAGGTAAGACAACTTTGGAGCCATAAACGAGTGAATAGGGTGTAGCTCCTATAGTAGTACGGATGCTAGTTTGATAAGCCTAAAGAGAAAATGGGATTTAGAGATGCCAATTGCTTCCTACATCATTTACCATTTTTATAAGGATTTTATTAAGTGTTTTATTTGAGGCTTCAGCTTGTCCATTTTCTTAGGGATAATATGGTGATGAAAAACTGAGTTTGATGTTAAAGGTATTGCAGAGTTTCTTAAGTTATTTATTTTTAAAGGATTTTCCATTATATGCGATAAGTTTATATGGGATGCCAAAACGACATATAATGTATTGATATATGAAATTGGTAATAGGTCATGACTTAGTGGATGTTAAAGGGATAGTTTCAACCCATTTAGTGAAGTATTCAGTAGCTGTGATAATAGAGTGATGTTGTTGAGATGATTTAGGATTAATTTCTCTAATGAGGTCCAACCCTCACTGAGAGAAAGTCCATAAGTACTGAGCATGTTGTAATTCTTGACTAGAGAAATGGATGAGATTTGAATGAATTTGACATTTAACACATTTCTTGACATATTCACAACAATCCTTAGTGATATTAGGCCAGTGATACCCTAACCGTATGACATGTTTACCGATGGAATTTCCACTAAAATGTCCTCCACAAACTCCATCATGGACTTCTTCAATTGATTTAGTTGGCTCATGTGATGTAAGACACCTTAATAAGATTTAAAACTACGTTTATAAAGGATACTGTCGATAAAAAAAAAAAATGAGTGACACATTGAAGGAATGATCGTTTATCGTTATGTGATAAGCCAAACGGAATTTTTAATTCAGCAAGGTAATCGTAAATTTGAATATACCACAAATCATTTGGATTATCATTAACAATGTTAATAAGAGGGAGCTCATTTTGATGAGAAGGATGATCCAAGCATTTAATGAACTACAGAATACTTTAGTGTTGTCCTTTGACTCTTCAGTTTCTAATGGGATGAGGGATCCTAAAGAGGCCATTGTATATGTCCAAATTTATTAGAAGATCATGGGATGGTTTGAATTGTGTAATGATCAAAAGCACTGAGGAGAAAGTCAACGTTGGCTTTGTATTTTTGTAAAATTTTGTTTTTACATTGGTATTCTCCTTTAACTTGACTGATAAAAAGTTGTGAATCTCCATAGATATCTAAATATATGAACACCTAGGAGAATAGCAGTCATAAGGACCCATGATTAAAGCTTCATATTCATCCATATTATTAGTGCATTTGAAATTAAGTTTGAATGATAATGGAATATGAATGCCCCAAGGATGTATGATAACAACACCAGCTCCTCCCCCTTCCTAAAATTTAGAACCATCAAAGAAAGAGTCATCTTAAAAGGATGAATTCATATTCATCAACATTGGTGATGGATTCATCTGGAAAGTATTCATGAGGAAGTTGATTATTGGGTAAGGGAGCATCAGCAAGCTGGTCTGCAATAGCCTGTCCCTTAATAGTTTTTTGTGAAATGAAATCAAGGTCAAATTAAGTCATAAGCATAAGCCATCAAGTGATATGATCACTGTGATATGGTTTAGAGTGTATAGTTTTGAGTGGATTGAAGCTAGTGACAACATATGTTTTTTGATTAAGAAGATAATGACATAACTTGGAAGTGGTCAAATTATAAGGCACAACATAGCTTTTCCAACTTAGTGTAATGGGTTTCATATTCATG
The DNA here is from genome assembly GCA_019776745.2 of Taxus chinensis. Taxonomy (NCBI): domain Eukaryota; kingdom Viridiplantae; phylum Streptophyta; class Pinopsida; order Cupressales; family Taxaceae; genus Taxus; species Taxus chinensis. The sequence goes on from CM034147.1 coordinate 968,444,794, forward strand.
GAGTGTGCTGATGATATAGTATACGGCCTATTTTCAACCCTGATTATCATGATGAGTGAGCATGGATCCAAGAGCATGTTTTGAAGCAGATATATATAAGTAAAATGGATCCCCTTCACAAGGTGGAGTAAGCACTGGTGGTGATAGAAGATATTGTTTAATTTCATCAAAGGATTTTTAATAATCTAAATCCCAATGAAAATCAATATCTTTACAAAAAATATGATGAAATGGTTGACAAAGATCATAGAAGTTGCGATATAAAACGTCAAATGGACTGTAACTTACCTTAAAGACTACATAATTGTGTAAGATTGGATAGTGGAGGCATTTCAATGATGGCCTTAAATCTTTGCTAGGTCAACCTCACTACCTCAGATAGATATGATAAATCCTAAAAAAAATCCAATGAGGACACCGAAAACACATTTTACTGGATTGAGATGAAGACAATATTGAATGAGATGAGTGAAGATGGAATTAAGGATGTCAAGATGATCTTTACATTGTTTAGATTTTCTTAAAAGGTCATTAACATAGTCTTTGACTATGTTTTTGAATGAGGTCATGAAAATTTTAAGTCATAGCACGTTAACAAGTAGCTCCTACATTTTTAAGGTCGAATGGCATGACATGGTAGCAGAAGGTTCCCCAAGGAGTAATGAAAGAGGTTTTATGTTGATCATCGATGGCAATAAGAATTTGATTATGACCAGAAAAACCATCCATAAGGGAGATAATTTCATGGCCGGTTGTTAGGTCAATAAGCTAATCTATGTTTGGAAGAGGGAAATCATCCTTAGGACATAAAATATTGAGATCCCTAAAGTTTTTACAAATACGTAACTTTCATGAGGCTTTGGTTATAGGGACAATTTTAGATACCCATTGTGGATAATAAATGGGTATAATGAAATTAGCAGATAAGATATGGTGTATCTCTTCCTTGATAAGAAGAGCTACGCGTAGATGCATTTTGTGGATTTTTTTTGTTTAACGTGCTTATCGTTTGGATATGTGAAAAAATTATGTACAACAATGTTTGGATCAATCCCAGGCATATTAGTGATATGACCAGGCAAAATCTTGATTATATTTTTCTAAAAATGAGGTGAAGTCATCTAACTCCTATGGATTTAATGATTGGCTGACCTTAACTATACGAGGATATTGAAGTGTTCTTAATTTTACATTGAGGGTAGATTCATTAAGAAGAGTTGGTGTATCATATGGTATGGATTTTTGGAAGAAGTGATCCTCAGCTCCCATATGGGAATGGATATCCTGGTTATCATGACATTGAAGGATATTTATGATAGGTGAATCTTCTTCGACCATTTATGGCCAAATAAGAGTAAGTTGTTTAATGGCATGGTTGGATTGATAAGTGAGCAATCCTAAGGATATGTTATTGACTACAAACAATTTTAGGCGGAATGGATATAACGTTATCTACATCCATAGGATCTTCAGGTGTTGTGGGTGATGAAAATTTCTAATTCAGTAATGAGCATGGATGTAGCAGGTTTGGATGTAGTGGCTTTGAATGTTTCAGAGTTGGGTTTCTTATAGCCTAAACCATGTTTTTGATAAGTTTTAAGGGAACGCTAGATAACCAAATCATGTATTCCCTATTCATAACAGCCAAGATCAAAACCTCTCCACGCATAACGGTGAAGTTACATATGAGAAAAATTTAGGTTATCTAAAGATTTGAAGTCTAATGTGAAGGCATGGCATGGTGCTGATCAATAGTATCAGATTAAGGATGGTCGAGTCCCCCATAGACAAGATTTGTTTAAGATAAGCATGGACCGTAAGAGATAACATCTCCTACATTAGGGTCATATGTGGGTTATTTTTCAAGGTGACCGTAAGTCTTAGGTGAAGGAATGTGATTAAGCATGAGGAAATGGTATTCCCTCAATGTGAGGCATTGTATGACATCATTAAGGGATGCATCATCTGGTAGTTTAGAGGAAGGGATGGATGTGCTAGTAGATGTTTCATTAGATGATTCAGATGTAGACTTGGGAACAATTACATCGTTAGGAGGATACATCATGTAACAATCAGTGAAAGGATTTGGATCCGCAGGAATGGTGAATGCATGACCTTCATGTTCATATTTAAGACAGTGATGGAGAGTCGATGGAACGCAATGCACGGTTCATATCCATGGGTGTCCTAGTAACATATTATATTGAAACTCTCCTTCTATGATGTAGAAGAGTTCTGGTAAGGTTTTAACACGTACTTTAATTGGTAGAATGACGGTGCCTAATGTCAGTGTAATAGTGTCATTGAAGGATCATAGTAAGACTAGAGTTTGTGTGATAATAGTGTTGGGTAGTTTAAGTTGATCAAAAGAAAGGGAGGATATAATGTTAATAGCGGCACCGCTATCAATCATGACCCTTTAAATATGGATGTCATTCATTTGAGCAATGATGAAAAGTGGTAAGTTATGATTTTTTAGTTTAAGAGAAGGTATTTTGGATGGTTCGAATGATATGACAACAGATGCTTTGAGGGATCCTACAAAGTTTGTAAAGGATGAAGGATCATCTAAAGGTGTTGTTATTGATCGAAGGGCTTTAATCATGGATTATTTATGAAGAAGTGATGTTTATATCAGTTCATACATTGACATTTTAATGGGAGTTTGTTGTAATTGTTTAATAACAACCTTTTGCATTACAGTGGATGGTGAAGTTGGTGCGGCGAGGATGGAAATCTTAGTTCTAGCTGACATTATTTGACCAAATGTTTGAGGAGCTACAAGGATGGATACTTTGGGTTTATCTGATGAAGGAGGTTTTTTTTTGGTGGAGGTATAGCTACAAAATATTTACCTTTCTTAGGTTCTGATGAGTTTGTGTTGTAATTTTGTGAACGAGTAGTGATATGTACGTCATCAATATGATCGGAAGGATTTTTAGACATGGGCTCCTTAGATTTAGAAAAACATGAAAATGATGTTGATGTTGATGTTACATGTGATTCAGTAGGAAGGGAAGATGGATTTCCAGCTTCTGTGTAATCAGGTGGAAGGCTTTACAATTCTCAATGGAATGGCCTCGTGTTCTATGATAATCACACGAGATGTTGAAATCATACCAAGCAGGTTTCCACCCTCACGGATTTGATGTTTTTGGTGGTGGTAATGTTATGAGTGATTTTTGGAGAAGAACATCTAGAATGGTTGTGTAATGCTCTTAAGGTGCTGATGTGAAAGGTAATGAAATTTTAGGTATCCTCTCTTTTAGTGGCAATAAGACATTGATTACAGGTTGTTGAGTTTTTAATTATTGATAAGTCCTAGATAATATAGTATATGGGAGACAAGGACCTAATGGGGAAGATTGATAAATAGATCTTGGATGGGGAACGAAAGGAAGATTACTAGGATTTGAAATGACCCTTCTAGGAGAATGTGGGGAAAGAGACTAAGGACTGCAGAATCGATATTATTCAGGAAAGGTATAAAAAGGAATTTTGAAAAGTTGGACAGTACCTTATTTATGAGGTCCTTTCATGGTTTTGGATGAGTTGGGTATGGATGTAGAGGTAGTTGTTGATGAGGGAAGGGGTTTTTTGAATCAAGAAATTGATGAGATCCAAATAGGTTGTGGATACTATAGTTTTGGGATTAATTAATGTTGAGATAATTGATTTTGTAGATGGCGGATGAATATGATTTGTAGCTATGTTAGGTGGATGTGTTTTGTGTTGTAAATGTTTCAAGAGGTATCGTATTTATATTTGTAAACCATGGCGTAGACGTGGACATAGATTTGGTAGTGACAGGTGAAAAATATGGGGGAATAATTTCGGTAGTATTCTTGACACATGTGGATTCAGTAGATACAAGTTCAATGGGTATTGTTATTGGTTTAGTAGGTGTAATAAATATGTATGTTGATTTAGTAGGGGTAGATGTTGGTCCAGTAGGTGTGTATGTTTATTCAAGAATGGGTAATGTTTTACTAATGGTGTTAATGGTGTGATGAGCATGAATAGTACGAGTTTGTGGTTGATCAGTGGATGGGGGATGATTTGGAAATGGCTATTTGAATAAGTCAAGGTTTTGAATTGGAGGTGTATTACGGATTATCCAAAGTGAAAGTTCACCTTTTTCAATCAAATCTTGAAGAACATTTCAAAACATATGAACACCTTTTAATGGCATGCCCTTTGACCCTCATGGTATTTATAATAGTCATTATCCTGATACTAAGAGGGCTTAGATATAGATGTATCGATAGGTCGAATGGGGTGGCAGAGTTATCATATTTGTAGCAAGAAGTAACTTATCAAAGACCACACTATAAGTCTCTCCTATTGGTGGTGTAGCTACATTGTGGACAGCCGAGAACGTTTGGTAATGTGATTTCTCCTTGTGAGTCAGATTTAACTACTATAACATTGTGCATGAGATTGGATTTCTTCTAGGGCTAGAGGAAGATGACTTAGATGGAAAATCAGTTCATGGTTTTTTAAAACGAAGCTAAACTCGACCATCCTCTAAAGTTATCGTAATTCCAATTCACGGGCCATGGTAAAAGCTTCTTCAAAAGTTTGAAATGATTGAATTTGTAATGTTGATGAAATATGTTTGGCCACATGATTGATAGAAAAGTAAAATCAATCTCGGCTTGTGGTAACGAAAAGGATATTTCATTGATTATACCCCTCTAGCGAGTAAAAAAAATCAACAACATGGATTCATCCTTGAATTTGTTACATAACATAAAGGTCATTAATAGTGACTTTGTGGGATATGTTTATGGAAAAATGTTCTAAGAATAATTTTGTGAGCTATGTGAATGGAGAAAAGAGAGTATTGGGGAATGTTATTGTACCAATTCCAAAGCAGAAAAAATGACGAGGGACATGGGAAGAATTCCTCAACATGAGGTCTTGGTCATGGGCTATTAACATAAAAAGCATGGAAAAAAGAATGAATATGCTATTGAGGATATTCCTTGCTATAGAATTTAAAAAAAAATAGAAGTTCCCAGTGATGTGGATATTGATTTGTAAGGAATTGAGAGATTAATATGTTCATTGTATATTTGATCGTAAGAGAGCACACTTTTTGGGTGTAGATGAGGTAGACTTCCAAGAATGGATATACGAATTCATGAGGTCCTGAAGGGGGTTAGTTTTTGTTGGTTGTTGTGCACAGATGAACCAGGTTGAAATGAAAATTTGGTTAGGTTGTGAGTACATCTGGTACTTTTGAGGGGATGTTCTCTTAGTAGGGAATGTTTTTATTGACAAGGAACATTTTGTTGCGGTATATTTTGCTGTGGGATTTTTTATTGTGGGATATTATAAGTGAGTGGAATGTTTTGTTGAAGTAGAAATAGTTCTGCTAAGGAATTCTTTTCTTAGGAACTATACTATTGAGAAGGAATGCTTTGTTGTGGGAATATTTTGTTGAGGTTTGTTTTAGTAGAGGAATACTCTGTATAAGTAAAGTGGAATGTTTTTGTGTGGACAAATATTTTGTTGAAGAATTTACTACTAAGAAGGAATACTTTGTTGTAATGGAATATTTTTTCTGTGGGAATGTGTTGTTGTGATGGAATGTTATAAGTAAGTGGAATTTTTTTGTTGTGGTATATATTTTGTCAAGTGGAATGTATTGTTGTGATGCTAAATGTTGTGAAGGTTGTATATATTAGTAAGGGTGTTGGAGAGATGTAGTCGTAAATGATTGTGAATAAGGAGGTGGATTGTTCAAAAAGATATATTAGAGCCAAGTAGAAGATGGTGCTTGTTATGGAATGGTTTGAGATAGGAGAATATTATATGGTATGGAGATTAATGGTTACGATGGTTATGGTGTGTATTGTCGAAATAAGGTGATTGGGTGGCAATAGCAATAGTATTGATCGAGGGACTTAGATGTCAGAAATGGACATAATAATTATTTTGAATACTTACTAATTGGTTGAGATACAACAATAGCTGAAAGTGGAATAATAGAACTCATTTGAGGTGTTTTTAGTAACTAAAGGATACTAGAGGAGTAGATAATGAAGCAACTATTATTGTTTTGTGGAGCTATTAAACCCGTAGAAGGCTCAGGTGACGATGTATATTTTTTGGGTGGTTATATTTTGAGAGGAAACCATATGAAGACAAAGGATATGAATGGAAGATGAAACTTCTAGACATTTCAGGTTGACTAAGAGGTTGGATATGAATGTATATTTATTGAATGAATAAGTTCCCTGATATTTTGGAATCAATAAGTCTTGTCAATACCCTATATGAAGGATCATATGGAAATATGGTGGTGTTTTGGGTATAGACTATTGATTTAAATCAATAGGGATGTGTAAGAATTGGATAAAGGATCACGGATACTTGAAAATTGATTTCATGGGTTCAAAATTGTTATGAAGAGCTAGATAAAAGATTAATAATGTTTAAGGATGGTTTGGGTCTTAATGGATGGAGTTGAACACCCCTACCTATGTTAGATAAATGTTAAGAAAAATGGGGTTTTAATTTAACATTTATTTGAAGATAGGTGTATACTCTCTTTGAATGAAGATTGGTTCAAAAGATTCTGAGTATGCGATTTTGGGGGAGTATGGTTGTTCATTTTTCTTCTTACTTCAGATGTACGAAAAAATTGACTGTGAAATCTTACATGAAGAATGTAAGAGATTCGTTTTCTTATTTCTTTGTTATATTCCTTTGTATATTTCATTCTAATTTCAATGAGCATAAAATAGAGGAGTAGATTTAATTTTTTGATGGAATGGGGTTTTTTTTCGTAATGGTGTGGTAAATAATGCTATAGATACAAACGTAGATAAAGGTGTAGAAAACGGCATAGAAAATGGAATAGATAGCGGGATTTTTTTGCTGCTAAGGGGTGTGGATAGTGATTGAGACATGTTTTCAGAGGTTTGGTTTTGGGTTTTTTCTCTAGTTTATACCATAAACAAACACACAAAAGAAACACAATCACCTAAAAATGAAAATTACTAAATGAGTAAATTACAAACAACAAGCAAAAGCAAGAAAAATGATTTTTTTTAGATTTTCTTGATTTGATTAAAAAGAGTAAAATGTATAAGATGGCTAACAAGGGTCCTAGGAAATGGTAAGCTATGGCTGGTTTCAGGTGTGCTTAAGGAGGGATTTCCTGATATACCCGAAGGTATGTGAGGCCTAACTCTATATTGTTGGCGATACGGGCATGGTATTGGGGCCTAGCCCGTCACTTCACAATCTCGCAATGATAAGGGTGTCGGGTTCTTTTCCAATATATACCGACAAATAGGTAATTATACTCAGTCAAAACACCGGGTCGCTTTCTCCTCTTGGTGATCAAATCCAAGTAGGTATCCACCTGGGTAGGAATTGTCTTAACTGTGTTTTTATATTTAAGTGGTTTGGTTGTGTGTGGGGGAAGGAAAGTGAATGCAATAGATTACCTTCCTAATTGATACTATATGAAACAAGAAGAATGAATTTTTTTTTAAAACCCAAATCAAAATGTTGTTTCGATGAATTCAATCAACCAAAATTCATAATAGAAAAAAATAGGAAACTTTTAGGACTCGCCACTAAACGCTCCTATTTTTATTTTTAGAAATTTTTAAGTAATAAATCTAGCAATCCAGCAAATGAGATTTCCAGGAACAACAACCTGCAAATAGGTTAGGAGAAACATAAAGTAGAAAGCAACAAACAAGGAATAAAAAGCAAACTATATGGAAATAAAAAAACACAGACGAATCACTGGTGATTTTCCCAATCGTAGGAGATTAGCTAAATCACATGTGATTATCATACAGAGAATCAAAAAATAAAAATATTAATAAAAAATACTATATTTTTTATGAGATGAAATAAAGAGACAAGGTACAGGGTCCCACCGAGCATGCCAAGATGTATAGAATAAATCTTACCTCTTCAACTTAAATGAATAAGAAAAAGAATAAAACTTGTCTAACCTCATAATGGTGGGGTTTAGAGATACCCGTGGATGTGGATGAATGATGTTGAAGTTGTGCTCCGTATGTGAAAAGATGTAGATTCTTTTCCTACGAGATTACTTGCAGATCACAACCACTAAACAAGATATGATTGATAAGATATTAGGAAGATTTCTTGGAAAAGGCCAGTCCCTGGAAATCAAAGGACTTCCTAATAAGGGTGTCAATCCACTTTTACAATCAAGTGGATACAAAAATAATAATTGACATACAATAAATGGCAATAATAAATGTTTTGACAAAATGTTTAGTTATTACAAAATAAGATAAATGATATGCTACGATTGATGAGAAATGTGCTTAGAAATTAGACTCTAAATCAATATCCAAATTCTCAGAGGAAGGAGAAATCTCTTTTCCACTGGACTCTGAATATTATTCTTCAAAGAAAGCTAAACTCTCATCTTCAATGTATTCTTCCTTAATGAAATCTGATATGTATACCCAGATCTTCTTCTTCCATGTCATTCTAAGTTCTCATAATTAGTTTGGTCTTCAAAATTAGACTCGGGGATTGACTCTTCTAACTCAAATTCGTATTGATATTCAAACCAAGATAAATCAGCATAGATACATAGGATCTCAAAGTAGGGTTCCCCAAAATTCATCGGTAGCTTCATAGATTTGTTGAGTTGAAGATTTCAAATATGGTTTTATTAAATGGTCCGAAGGGGGTGTAATGGATGGCACACAACTCGAGGTTATTTAAAAATGTGGTATTGCTCCCAATGCAATGGGTGACAAACAATAGGAAGAGATTTGCTGATTACCATTTCATGTGACTCGAGTCCACCTATTGCCATCTAAAAAAATCCATTCTTGATAAAATGGTAGCAACAAGAAATATGAATATAATGGAAGTTATTAGAAATTGGAGTTTGATAAACTCTGCAGGAAAAGAACAAACTATGTAGGAATCAAAGGTGATTCTAATAATTGCTAGACGACTACTGTTGAATGATAACAGAATGACAAAATGAAGGATATAACCAATTGATTCAAGATTGTAGTCTTTCAAATGATATTATGAAATAAATAATGATCAGAACATGACCTGATAGACATGCTTGAATGTAGAAATGAAATTATAAGACTATGATACTTGACCTTGATTGAAGAGTGATGTAGCTTGTAGCTGAATGGTTGAATATCAATTGACACCGGCTTCAAAATAGATACCAAGATATTTTTACGGAAATGTTGGGTGATAACATGATTACGTTGATGTAGTATAACAATGATGAAAAAAATTGGAAATCCGAGGCTTGAAAAATGTCAGCAGATGATCCCGCGAAGAGATTGGAAAATGGGCTTAAATAATTGCCGGCAATTTGTGAAATCACCAGCAATTTCAGTTAGTTTGAGATTGTTTAGTGAATTATTGGAACAAATTGATAATTTAGGGTTCTTTTTTGTATTTTCGAGGAATAAATTTGTTAAGTTATATGTATACGTGTTTTTATTTTTTCGGAGGGTGATATAATCATACTAATTTAGGTGTGATTTATGACAAATGTGTAGATAATTTAGATGAGCGTATAAATGATTTTAATAGGTGATGTGTCATGTTAGGGATAGATAAAATATATTTTAGGGAATAAATAGATTTGGAGGGATTTAGACAAATGATTTAGGTTTTGTATTATTATTAAAAATAATACTTTTTCAAATGTGGTTATGAAATATTAAAAAGCAGAGGTGAATTACATGATCTAAGGTATGTATTTAATTAATCAAATTAATTGATGAATTAAATAGAGATAAATGGTATTTCTTGTGGGGTGTCATGTTTAATTAATGATTCGGATAAAAAAATGGGGGAGTGTAGATTTTCGGTGTCTACACCTACCCTTATCAATCCACCATGAACCCTTAACTTGCTTTCCAAGAAGTCTATAGACCCTTCCTAAGCATGAATAATGAAAAAAATGCTAAGGAATTTTCCAATAGATTTCTTAAATAACGTATATTCCTTCACAAGTTCTCAAGCTGGGTTCTTACCGAGACTTTCCCTCAAGTTTAGACCAATCCAAATTTAGCCCTTGGAATACAGAGTACAATGCTAAATTTGTATTTCTTGCGTTATTTCACTTGATTGAGTCTTGATAGGGTTTCTAGGTCACAAATCCTCTTCTTCAATATTTTACTAATTTTGTGACCACTCCTCCCATACATTTGAGTAGCATTTCCATCACATTTGACTGTGACAATCGTTTCTTGAAATGAATACATCCACGTTAATATCTTAGCACATTTTGAAGGACCGCAGACATCAATGAGTTATAAGATATAGCCATCTTATGTAATCACACCACACAAAACTATAACCAACACTTTATAACCTCTCCAATACCTCTTCTTCGCCACTTTTGAGTTTCAAATGTCTATTTGAGCATGGAAGCACATTAAGTGTACAAACTTACTCTCAAAATCTTGATCCTTGAAGGATAGGGGAGCTTGTGATATTAAAAATTGAATTTCTTACTTGTTATTAGGGATATTCAAACATTAGTGAGCTTGGAATATATCTTACCAACGATTGAAGCTCTTCTACATTCAATTTATTATAACATAGTCATGATGTACTCAGTTTCCACAGTATTATAACACATTTTCACTGGAATTTTTAGCTTGAGAGGATGATTTGAGAGTATTTTATCAAATATACTAATCATAGACATAAAGCTCAGCCAATCATCTTTATGATCAAGGAAACGTGACAAAAAATCCCACTGCATTGCACTAAACAAGATTACAACCGTTATATTTTACTTAACACGACATCATTCTCATTTTAATCATGACTTCATAGGAACCCTTCAAGATGGAGAATACATTTTTCACAAATACAGATCTTTATGTGAACTGATATCATGCCCATTCAATTAAATGAACTTGGTCTTTAAGCTTTCAACTGTTTGGGTTTTTGAGATTTAAACCCTAGGGTTTTATTTTGAGGCTTGTAATATCTCAAATTTCACTGTTATAAACCATATGACTATGTGATTTCCTTAAAGAATGAAATCTCCATGAGTTTCAAAAACTCACTTGCATGGAATGAAGAAATATGTCCAAGATTCAAATACATGGCCTTAGTATTTCTTGAAAGTCATAAAGAGATAAAAACAATTTTGGAAAGATTTATTCAACTTGATTTCATTAGAGAATTTTTGGTTAGACTTTAAATTGTCAATTGTTCTTATGAGATTCTTTATCTCTTTTTCATTAATGACTGTACAACCACTTTACAAAACCTATAACAAATTTAGAGAATTTACTTCATGGATCAACCCATGGAATGAGACTATATACATCTGATTCAGGTCATGATGGACTGTATGATGTTCATTTGACTCATGGCACAATGTTGGATAATTAATATAGACAACCTAAGCACTTGAGAAAAAATTTATCAACTTATATAATCCCTACACCAACTAAGTAGATAGTTTACACCGTGGTGAAACACATTGACAAAATTCAAGTACATTAAGACTGACTGCTATGAGAAAAACATAAGTCACTCACACATACAGTCTCCATGATTGATATTGACAATATTAATTCATTCTTATGACACATACACTCTTGTAATAGTTATTTTTGAAGATATCCAAGATATATTTAAACAGACTTTGACAGTTTCTACACATTTTAACATTGTTGATTTACCATTTCTTGCTGAGAAACACTTTTGAAACCATCTATTTTACAATTGCACATACTTTGAATGATGCTTAATGAGCTAGTTTTGATAGTTTACACAAGGAAATAAAGTCATTGTTTCTCAACTAGATGAGCTATCATGACATTCAATGTACATTTCACATATCAGTCTTGCAAATGGACCTTAGGAGAGGAATCAAACATACCTTTGAGTTTGTGACATATTTACCACATGAGTAGTATTTTATCACCACCTTTTGAAGATGAATCTACTCCAACCACACACCAATGATTTTCTCAAGAAGTGTATACCTTCTAGAATCCTAGAGAAGGCACACCTTGTTGATTAGACCACTTTAGAACAATAGGTAGTAATCAAAGCAACATGATGACTCCACCTTCTCTTTTCTTTCCCTTGAAGAATTTTCCATCTTCTTGAATGAACCACTAGATATGTTAATTACATCTCCTAAGTATTCACCTCTTGATCTAATGCTTGTTAAACATGTATGATTGAATTCATTTCCTTGTCTTCTCCTGACTACGAGTGGGTGTTCTTCATGACTGAAACTTGGCTTTCTCTCATCTTTCTCAATCTGATCTCCACCTTTTGATGTCTTTCTTGAACTAGTATCATCCATGATATTCTCTGACACACTCTTAGGACTTGTTTTCAGTCTTTATACCTTCTTGAGCTGCATTTTGAATGCTTTATTTCTTCTCTTATGCTTAGGGGGGTTGATTTTAATGAAAATACTTTCCAAAGTGTCCAAGATTATGAAAAATAAAATGCCTAAATTGATTTTTTTCTATATGGTTATGGACTGAAATTATAGCCATGTATAGCACTCTCATAATAATAACACTTACTAGAAACATGTCCAATCTTGTCACCGTTATATAAAACTATCTTAGGCATACCTCTTGAGTCTTATGTTCTCCAAAACTAATTGTCTGGTTCTTCAAGGTAGTATTGAGCTATGTGGAATTTCTCTTTATAGTTGATGTATACTCTATCCTCTATTCTATTATCTCTACTATCCCTCCATGGATGGCCATTCATGACATGCTTCTTGAATTCCTTAGCTCTGTGTCCAAAATTGTGAGAAGAAAAACAATAACCATGAAAGGTTATTTCATACCTGAATGCATTTGGTTTCCTAACTGATTTATGATTTCTTGAATTTTTCCTCTTCGTCATCTTCATGTCTGATTGTTTTCTTGAACTGGCTTTGTCATCTTCACACTTCTTCATAGGTTATTCTGTGAATCCTAATCATGTTTTGTCACTTGTTTCCTTTTGTTTATCCAACATTCCATTCAAGGCTTCAAATCTCTTTTCCATCTTACCATACATCTTCATTCTTTCTTTTGATTCTTCTAATTCATCTGTCAAGGATGTCAATTATTCTTCATGTATCATGAGAGTGTCTTCATTTTCATTAAGGTATTTTGTCACTTTCTCAACCTGGGACTCCAACTCTTCATTAAATTTGATGTGCTCTTCTTATTTGAATTTGAGAGAAGTATAAATCAGCTCCATTTAAGCACCTAGCTCTTTGAGTTCATATTCATATTATTCATCCTTCTACTTCTGCCTTTCCTCAAGAAGCTTGATATGCTCTTTATATTCTTTCATCATTATTTTAAATTTTTGGTTCTTCTTCCTTTTATGTTTCAATTCCTCCAGGGAACTTATCAGTTCTGCTTCAATATTTACCTTAACTTCCTCTTCATCTGAAGTTTCATCCTCATTGAGATTCCTACCTCTTGAGATACTTCTATATATTATCTCCATAGCCATGAATTTTTTTTAAGAGGACCACCTCCAAGATGTTAGACTTGATTCAAGAGTACCAGGATCTGATACCATTGTTGGAAATTCTAGGCTCTGAGAGGGGATGTGAATCAGTTCTTATACAAATTTTAACCCACAATTCAATTTCCTTAACTTAGATGTATTGGAAAAACACAAAATCATACACAATCCATAAAATAAATAAAACACATGAGATACATAAATTTTAATGTGGGAAACCATTCATGGGAGAAAAACCAACTGAAACTAAGAACTAGGTTGGACAAAATGTCATGTAAAAGTTAAATTGATTTCATGTTGAGCATCAAATCAACATGGAGCTGCAACTAAAAAATTTAGTCAAGTTGTTATTTGACCTTTAAAAATATTCAAATTTCATGGACGATTCAACTCCTAACAATTAAACCAAGCTTTAACTTGATCTTTTGTAAGCTTCTAGTTACAAGGAAGCTTCAACTCCCTGAATGTTAAGCATTGTCTTAGACTTATTCAAAAAATTTAATCAATTCCTTTTTGTTGTATTTCAAAAATGATTATGATCAATTCTATAGCTCAATTTCTTCTTTTCTCACACTCCTTCAACTTCTACAAGTACATTTCAAAACATCTTCCCTTTCACATTATCAGTTACTGCATAATTTCAGTCCTTATCAACTCAAGATACATACTTGATTTTCATGCCTTTGTTGTACCTTCAATTGCACACTCATCCAAAAAAAATTCATTCACACACTTAGATATTTTAACTCATAAAAATTAGAGATCTTTAATGACCCTTTCCATTCCCCTTCATAAAGGAACTATTCAACTTCACTTGTAAACTCAAATTGGGAAGTTGAATAACATCACTTCAAATTGACTTAATGCAATGGTTACATTTGGTTCTAAGTCAATTTAAAATACGCACTTGACCTAGCCTATCATGTAAGTTATAAGATTCATTTTTATCACTAAATCAATCCAAAATTCGTTGCAAAACTAATGAGAATCTACTTACACTCAGATTTGACTTCTGACATCTCTTTTTTAACTTCCCTGTCAAATTTTTTGTCTTCTTCTTTTCAAGAATATTCCTTTGTCTTTTAGAAAATTTAACTCTTAAAAATTTTAATAAACTTGGTTTCATGTTGCAAGTGATCCATCACATCCTTTATTAGATCCACAACTCGTCATTTCTTCCACAAGACTCCATTAAAGATCATATTTTCAAGTAGGTGTACACAGACATGGATTTTTCAAAAACCAGTCAAGAGATTGATTCACCAACACAATTATTTGAAATTTAAAATCTTCCTGATGATTAGATAATATTTTTGGGGACCTCTTATTCACCTTTAAAAATTTTGAGTAGATGGAAAACTTCTATTCTCATCAAGACACACTGATTTTGACATTGTCTTACAGGAGTTGGTGAACCAAAAAATTAGTCCTCACTAAATGAGGTATAACTTTACTTAAACACCTAATCATCAATCCTACCATACCTTTATGGAAATTTTTTGATCTTTTGAACCTTTTAAAAGTAACATAAATCTCTAGTTCAAGGATTTTAGCATGATCAATATTTCATTTACGAGACATCTCTGAATGTGTTTCAAACCCCCAAAACTAGTCTTATTCAAGAAGACTTAAAACACACTAAAAAAAAAATTAATGATGAAAAAAAATATTTAAAAACCTCACATATGATCTTTAAATCAAATTCAATTACTCATTTGCATAGGTTACAAGGAGAAAAACACATTTACACCTCCATTTCTCATACCTACTTCACAGGCTTAAAATGTCAATTCTGGCCATTGTAAATTGAACACAAATTCACCCCAAAAAATCAAATAATGTGCTCAAATATGTCATATGAGACTCATATAATTTTTTCATGGTAATATATTTCTTCAATATCTTGCATTTGCATCAATGTCCTCTCAGTTCAATTTGTCTAGTTTTTCCAATTCGAGCCCTTAAGAAGTAAGACACCTTGTTTGATTTGTATCATAAAATTTCTCCAAATTAATATCTCATATGAATTCATGAACATAACTAGAACCTCCCAATATCACCCACCAAAAATTTGAGCATGGGTTCCTTTATAGATTTTGTTTGTGCACTAAATTTATCACAAAAATGCTTTTTTCTTGTGGGGTCCACCATGATTCATAAACTCAGACCAATATGAAAATGTGCTCTAATGGATTATCTACATTCCCCAAAATCATAAACAAGAAAAAAAAATCATTTGGAGGCCTAAATAATCAATTTTATCCATACCGATTTAAGTGGGTTTGAGGAAGGTTTCAGAAAGCTTCATAAAAGTGGATAGAACTTTCTTATTTCTCATCCATTTGGCCTCAAACATTTTGTAGAATATTTTTATCCCTGTGATCTTCAAATTTATCTTATAATTTATCTGATGTCAGGGTATTTGGACACCAAAATATAAACGAGCTCGTAACCTAAGTATTGGAACTTCATTTTGTGATTTTGATGTCTTTTTGGCCTTATAAAGTGATAGGAATGATATGGTGCAAAGGAAAGTTGATTTCGTAACCTTCTCCAAAAACCCGTAAGTTTCGGTGTAATTTGGTGCTACGGATTATTGATTCCATAATCTGTGGTAAAAAAGAGAAAATACAATCCAAATTGGATGCAAATAATTTTTTTGGAAATATAATCCCAAGAAAAGCAATCACTCAAAATTTGGTGATATTCCCTTGAAACGGAAAATGGAAAATGGGATCTGGTCGTGGGAAATGCTTGATAAATTGTGGAAAGGGGGGAAAATGGGAAAAAAATCAAATGATCACTCCAAGAGTAATCCTCATTTTTTAGCTAATATTGAGATTTTTTCGAATCTTATGGGAAGATACACAAATGTTTCAATTTTGACAAGACTCTCTCATGAGATTTGGGAGAATAGGCTTGATCAATTTTTCAAGGGCATGAGGTTTCGCAAGGATTTTGGAGATGGAATTTTTTTTTACTATATATTCTGATTTCCTTAACTTGAGATCATGAATGATGGTTCACAATAAGGAATTTTATGAGGGGAAATGGTTTTCCAAGTTTCATATGATTCCTTCATGGTGTTTGAGAGAAATATGACTTGTAGGTTTTTGTTTTTTGGAGTGTGAAGGCGAAGCATGTTAAAAAAAAAAAATCCTTTATAAATTTTCAACGTGATTTTCATATGCTATGAGAAATATATCATCTTAAAGGCGTCCACACAAGGATCTTCTGGTTCAAATTTTGTGGAAAACAGATCAAAGGTTCATGAGATATGAATAAAACAAGGATGAGGAAGCTAGGGCACAAAGTGTGGGTTTCTTGATATTCGAAGGACAAAAACCAGATTCAGATCTCTTTAATGGCTTCCATGGGTTTTATTTTTTTGTTTTAAAGTTATGTTTTGTTCTTATGAGTTTTGGAACATGAGTGAAGTGGATTTATATGGTGGAGGGTGAGGAGAGAGTATACACATGGGAGATGAATAGGTGGGGGGAAGTGAAGAAGTGGAGTTTGAGTGTCCCACTACACTTGGTTGTAATTTTTGGTTGTGATTGCACCATAAAAGTTCACCTTAGGTGTATGGTGGAGGCTAAAGTGTTCCATGAGAGATGGATGGTGGAAAAACAAGTATGCACATCACAAACACAAACCTCTTTTTTATGTCTTTAAGTCGGGTGAGCATACATGTACATGGAAATCATGGACCAATTAGAGAATGGAACACTTTTTGGGTGAAATTTCACATCAAAAGTTTTCCCAAGGTGCAATTATATTTTGAATGTGCAATTAGGGGGAAACATTGGGACCCAACATCACTTAAAATACACACCAAGTCATAAAGTGCACTATTTTTGTTTGCATATTATGTTTTTGAGTTGGGAATTCAGATCAATGAGAGTGAGGCACACTTTTGAGGTGAAATTTAACCTCAAAATTACACCAAGGGTATAATGGGACACCAAATATGTACGTAATCACCCAAGTTTTTTCTCCGAAACATGATTTGAACACTAGATTGACTTCTAGAATTGATTTCTTCATCCCGAGATCAAAAATTGATGATTTTTGGCCATATAATATATGAATTTGCATGGAAAGTGGAAAAAATATCCAATGAGATCATTTTTAAGTATTAAAAATTAGTTCTTCATCAACTTTTACCTATACCCTCCCTTTTTCTTAGAGCAGTGCATTGATGAGCTATGTTGAAAAAATTCTTTCCAAAAAGTGCAAGATAAAGCAACCTATGTGTATGTAAGATAATAAAAAAATACCCCCACTTGAAGTTTTTTAGGCTCACAAATTATCTTGAGGTTCCTAGAATCTTCTATGCAAAAATCCAGTGCAAAGAGGCCACCTTGTGTCAATTTCCGAAGAGTTTCTCTATTTTTTATGTTCTCAAAACTTTTTCACACTTATTACATCACAAAGTAGGATCCATTAGATTTATAATTCATAAGATATGATCTCCCAGAACTTCACAAGGATCATGAAACATTTCACTCAAGTTAAATCTTCAAAAAAGTTTGCATGCTCCTTTTTATAAAAAAGTGACTATGAAGAAAAGTTTCCAAAGACCATCCAAAAGTTTCCAGAATGCTTCCTGTGTCATGCCATCATGAATAATACTTTGATACCTTTCTGATGACTATAAATAATATCTTTGAAGTTCTTTGCAGCTGCCAAAACCTTCTGCTGAAGTTGATATTTGAAAGTGTGCAATTTTGGCTAGTTTGGCTATTTTGACCAATTTAACTAGAAAGGTGAATTTTTTTCTATAGGGTTATGATATAAAATGCAATTATATTTCATATGAAAACACCTACCATGATCAATCATGTGGTGGGAATTTCTAGGTCGTGGTAAAATCTCACAAAATCCCGAGAGGGAGATATTATTGGCATACATTGTTCAAGGATGTTAATAAATGGGTTTCAAATTGTGAATCTTGCCATCAATTTGTAACTAGGCCTAAGATCATTACTCTTCCCCTTAGGCTAGTGGTTATTAAAAAACCTTTTCAGTGGTGGGGACTTGATTTTGTAGGAGTGCTAAATCAAAGTTCAACTTCTAGGCACTTATATCAACTTACTACAGCATATTACT
Source organism: Taxus chinensis (assembly GCA_019776745.2). Taxonomy (NCBI): domain Eukaryota; kingdom Viridiplantae; phylum Streptophyta; class Pinopsida; order Cupressales; family Taxaceae; genus Taxus; species Taxus chinensis. The sequence goes on from CM034147.1 coordinate 968,463,418, forward strand.
TCACCAAGTGGGTAAAGGCCATACCTATGAAGCATGCAAATTTTGAAACAGTGTGCAAATTTTTGAAGGAGAACATAATCATCCATTTTGGAGTTCTGAAGAAGGTATTGACTGATAATTCTACCTACGTTTCCTCTATTGATCTCACTAAATTTTTTTACTAGTAGGGAATATCACTCTCACATTCATTTGACTGTTATCCCTAAGGTAATGGTCAAAAGAAATCAAGTAATAAGAATATTGTCATCATCACAAGGAATATTGTGGACATAAATTAGAGGAATTGTCCTAAAATTTTTCTTAATTCCCTGTGGGCATATCAGATAAATCCTAAGAGGTAAATTGGCATGTTGCCTTTTTAGATTCTCTATGGTATTGAGGTCCAAATTCCAATTTCATTGTAAAAACCTGTATTACAATAGTAAAAGTTATAGAGGATGGTGAGTACAATGACTCTATTGAAAAAAGGATTTTAATATCCCAAACGTGCGCTGTTGTGGTTCTCCCCAATAAAATGTACCTTTCCCTTTTAGTAATTCTTCCAAGGGTGCAGAAACTTTGGCATACCCTTCGATGAACTTCCGATAATATCCTGTGTGACCCAAAAATCCGTGCACCTCACATTGACTGGTAGGTGCTTCTAGGCCTAGAATGACTACAACCTTAGCTAGATCAACCATCAAACATTCCTTGCAAATTATATGTCCTAACAGTATTCCAAAAGGTGTAGCAAATATGCACTTCTTGATGTTCAAATAGATACTCAATTGTATGCATTGTTCAAATATTAAGCACAGATTGTCACAATGATCTTTCACAAGCTCATATATTGTCCAATCATCTAGATGAACTTGTAAAAAGTTGTGAATAAAATATTTGAATGCCTAAACAACTATCCGCGAGAATACAGCAAGCGCATTTTTCAGTCCAAAATTCATGACAGTATAGGTGAAGCTACCTCATTCAGTAGTAAATGTAGTCTTTTCCTAATCCTCCTGTGCAATTATAACCTGGTGATACCCAGAGAACCCATCTGTAAAAGAATATTTTCATGCCCTGCTACTCCTTCTAGTATTTCCTCAGTAAATGGCGTAGGGAATGGATTTGTTACACATGCAACATTCAGCTCCCTGTAGTCCACACATATTCTAATTCGTCCATCCTTCTTGATACTGATCATTATTGGACTAACCCATTTTAACTCATCAAGGGGCTTGATAATTCCATATTTCAACATGTTATCAATCTCTTCTTTAACCTTTTCACGTAAACTGGGGTTCATTTTGTAAGGCCTCTTTCTAACTAGGTGTGCACCATCCTTAATCGTTATCTTCATTTCCCCAAGTGATTCATGCACGCCTTTAAGTTCATGATACCCTTAAGGGAATAAGTCCTGATAATCCCTAAGTAACTCAATGATCTTTGCCACTTCCGATTCTAACCAATATTCTCCAATTAGGACCTCCTTTGGCTTAGCCTCCAAACCTAAATTCACCTTTGTTGTCTTCATGGGTTTGTGATAGGTGTGCATATCCTTTTCTGCATTGTCCAAGACCTCCCACACCCCTTGTGAATGTTCAATATCTAGGTTCTCAAATTCCTCATTATCCACGATGTAAACCATCTTTACTTTCTCTTTCTCAAGGCAAGCACGTTCAAGTAGTATGGAGTCCATTTCTTCTTCCTTTTCAAAACACACTCCAGACTCTGTCTCACCGAATAATTCCTGAATATGCTCTTCTGCATTTGCACTATCTCCCATAGTTAAGCACTTGACAAATTTTAATAATTCATCTACTGGAGGTTTATTCAAGAAGTAGTCAAAGGTCTGGAGCATTCCTGCAGTCAAATTCTTCCAATTCCCAGTCTCTCAATTTAGTTCTTCGTATATATACCAAGCACATGCGCATCCTTGTGGAGTAGAGTACAATCTATGCACCCAGAGTGAAGGTGGTAATTCTTCATGTCCCACTATCCAAAATCTCTCACACTGCTGAATATGATGTTGAGCAGGTTGACCACCATTATAAGTCCAGATCTGCATAGGTGCATTTCTCCTTAAAAACCTAGTAGATAGGGTGATTCCAATCTCCTCCCATTCTATAAGATTATCTCTGTGGACTACCCACCAATGCGTTGCTTTCCTGCGCAAGGTATACACTAATATATCTCTTCTCTTAATTTGATCTGTCCACTGATATTCCATGGCTTTCAAAAATATAAGAAGATCTTCTGCCCCTATATACCAAGGTATTGCACTACCTATTCGTCAAACAGAACGAATTCCATTCTTGCACTCAATCATGCTTTTTACCTCACACCCTACTAGTTCATATGTACCATGATCCCAATTGTCACAAGCAATACTCATAGTATCACTAATAGAATGAGAATCTTCCCACTGTAGGATGCCTTCCTTTGATGGCTCATTGACCTCTAGGTCCTGAATTTCACGTACATAGATTCTATTTAAGTCCTCCTCACTTAAAGGCTCAACAAATGGTGTAGACTTCCCATCTATCAAAGGTATCACAACCCTTTCCTCCTTGTTCTCAAAGATGATACACCTCTTATTGAATCTTAATTTAACATTATTCGCATAACACCAAGGGCATCCAAGCAAGGCTAGAAAAATGTTTGCTTCTGCAAGTGCTAATACCTCAAAATCCCCAGTGAAATTGGACCCTTGTATGGTTATAGATGCATCCTTCAAAACTCCTATGGGAGTGGCCTTACTCCAGTTTTGCATAAACAACACATTAGATGATGGCTGTAATGGAGGCCTCCCCATTTGTACCCATGCACCTAATGTAAGGACATTCACTTCCACACTTGTATCAATCAATATGTTTCTCAACAGCCATCCATCCACAACAGCATTCAGAGTAATTTCCTTCTCGTAGTCATTGCTATCAGGGGGAAGATTTTCATGTAGGATTTTCCGTTCATTCTCAGTGCTTGCAAGCGGGGTATTCCCCTTCAACCAATTTCCTAGCAATGGAACAATATCCTCCTGGCACAGCATTTTATAAACCTCTATGATGTTATCAATATCATAGAGTACCTTTTCTACTTCTTTCTCCTACTTCCATCTTCCTTGACTGCTCCTTTAAACATTATATCTCACCTTGAATATTCTTGAGGACCTCCATGGTCTCTTGATAGACTTCATTCTGATGAGCAAGATCTGGGTACCTTACATATAAAACCTCCTCCTTAGTGATCATATGCTTCTGGTGCAATGTCTCTCTTGCGTGTGCCGCTTCAGCTCGTGTAGTAATCTTCACTGGTAATGCCTTAGGTCCTAGTGTTAATTTGGGAATCCATTGATCTTCTACCGTGCACTAGATTCTAACCATCCTAGCACCTTTGTTTTCTTGCTTATACTACTTACTGATATGCTCATACAAGTCTAGGAACTCCTCATAGCTACGGTTCTTCCCGTAGAAAGAACATGTAATATTCTGATGACATCCGTGCCTATAGTGGTCAGGAGATCTACACGTATAACATGTTCCATGAGGGAACTCACCTCGTCCTCCTATGTGGCTTCATCCTCTGAATCCACCATTGTATCCTCGACCTTTGCCACAACTGCCTTTAAAACACTCCTCATTCTGATTATAGCACACCTGATTTTGCTCCCAATCCTGATGCTTGTTCTTACCCTTAGAATTATCCATTACACTTGTATGTCATACCCTAATGTCTATAGCATCCTGGATCTGACCAATCAACCAACAATATTTCGTATCATGGGTCGTGGAATGGAAAATTTTACAGTAACAAGATACATTCTTCCTTATCACGCGCTATAACAAAGGACAGTGACTAGCATCATGATTCAAACGACAGATCTCACAGTCCAACAATAATAAGTGTAAAGATCTGCAAGGGAAACTATCCTTGGTGTGACCTTCCACTTCACAATCTGTACACCAAATCCATGAGCGTGTTTCATGGGCTGAAGTTGTTGATAGCTTCTCTAACTATTTTTCCATATTTGTAATATGTGCCTCTAAGAATGGACTAATGCTAGTGTTAATGCTCCCAACTGCCTCAACAAGTAAAGTTACTTCCAGTGCTTCACATGGATTAGTGTATGTCTTATGTGACAGTGCTCTTTTGAATGGTGTAATCAATCCACCAATGAACCATTGTGCATACTGGCTTGCGTGAATATCATAAGAAATATTAGATATGAGTGTTTTAAAATGGGCATCATACTCACATGCACTCTTAGTAGTGCCTTTCTTGATATCCTTGAGTGTGCTTATACTCTTCTGCTCAAATTCTGAGATATAGAACTCCTTCAAAAAAGCATCCTTCAACGTTGCATAATCCACGCAAGTTTGATCAGGGTCAAACTTCCTATACCAGCTCATTGCACGTCCCTGTAATGTAGTAGCAAATTGACTTTTTTGCACTCAGAATCCATGATCCCTTTTGCACACCACAATATTTCACACATGTGCACATGCTCAGCAGTATCCTCTATGCCTCTATACTCCGGAAGACGAAGAGACATCTCTATATAAATATTTTGGGGTTGGTGCGGACCTTTCCCACCTGATCCAGAACCTCCTATGTTTCCCCTACCTCTAGAACCACCAGATCCACCCAAACTAGAACCACTTATACCTCCTAATCCTCCACCTATAGCTGGAATAGGACCTATAGATGTACTCCCCTGTGCTCTGACAGTAGTACTATAATGAACCCCTACAGTTTGTGTGGCAGTTCCACTTCTGGAGGTGAATCTAACATTCATTGCGCTTACATTCTGTGTAGATGATGCACCTGAAAATGTTCCTCCAAATAACATTGAAGTCATTTGTCTTGCCATTGATGTACTTACTCTCTGACTTATTCCGGTTCTCCTATTTCCCAATTTCACTTGCTGATTACTTGTCGTACTAGATACTGGAAAACCAAGCGCAAGGGCTAGGTCACCAGGTGGATTAAGATGCGCACTGGTGGCCTAGGTAGTCTCTGTTGTTGCACTTCTGTGTGAGGCCAAGGGGGGATCTCTGTCATGATTTCCAAGATGGGGGAGTTCCTGATGCTATGGATCCACGTCTTCTATGTGAGCTTCAAATCCTTCACAAGCCATCTCTCTCCTCAATGACATACTTTCTGCAGCGGTATGTTGCTTCTCTATCTCCCTCTCATGTGCCTCATTATACTTAAGCTACCTTTCCTCTCTCTACCTTTCTACCACTAGGTCTGCCATCTTTTACCAAACATGTTCCTGCCCTCGTGCGTGGTGAGGTTTAGTTATCCATCGGTTTACTCTTCGGGTTTAAAGTTACCATCAAGATCTTGATCGATAGTAGAATGCCTTGCAAATAAGCTCCTCTTGGATATCGTAAGAACTGGAATTCAGCTACTTCTGGACACGAATAAGTGGAAACTGAGTACTCCAAGATATAACTATTTAGGACACCACAAAACCATGCATCCACAGCTTGATTCCAAATCAGATCAGCATCATAAAGGGCTTGAAATTCTTCCTGTGTCCAAACAATTGCGTGATACCTCCAATTCCACTTAGATGCATAAGCAATTAACCACTCGTATAATTCTACTAGAAAGATAGCAAAAAAGCTCTCATATAAGCTATCATACATATTTTGTTCTACCCAAGTGTGTGCGTTAAACTCAAATCCAATGCTAAACCGTTGCGCATATTCTTCCTCTAGATCGTGTATCCATTCTTCAATACTTGCTAGAGTTAACTGGTACATCTTCATCGTAAACCATCCTGAAAACAACTGAAAAAGAGGTCCCGACAACGGAACCAATGATGCAGGCTAGAATTCACCAAAATACCCTAAATGCATTGGCACTTCACTCAGCCTAGACTAAGTGCTCACCCAAAGCACGCAAAGGTACCAAGTCCTTCTTTAGGGTTGCTAAAGCAGAATGTTAACATGATGAAGAATTAAAGCATATGGATCCATAACTAATACGTCATTATACAGTGCATGACATATCTAGATATAGAAAAGAATAGGTTTAAACAATAATCATGATAGAAATAAGAACATGCACTACATAATTACACACATGAATAACACTTAGGTTCAGTCAATATCTTCCATCTCTTAATTATCACAATAACACAGAAGCTTCTTACAAAACTGGCAATCTATGTTGATGTGCACATGGATCTGATATGGCATTCCAGAAACAAGTACATGTCTCTGTATACTTATCTCTCTCACACACACACACTATTATCTATCTCTATATATCCATCATCTCCCTACCAGGCAATTCACTACATATATATAGGGTGGGGACTTGCCCTTCACCGCTTATTTGTTCCAAAAATAGGTCGCATGCTATTAATAGCCACACGCCATTTTCATGCATGGCCACACATGTAAGTGCGCTATCTATATACTACTAATAGTTTAACTGAGGTGACAATCTTATTCTTAGACTGTCTCCATGCAAAATTGCTCTGAATCTGATCCTCTAGAAATAGACAATGTGTGGCGCGCACATCTCTGCATCGTTGGTTTGTTCTGCACATCATCTTCTAAAAATATATCTTCATGCCCAAAAATGGCTAAGTTCTGAAAATTGAACTTCTGTTCTGTGCATTCATTCTTCCCATCCATTCACGCCTTAGCATATGACTTGTTTTCCCGCGCAGACTTCTTGTGTGCTTTCTTTGTCAAGTGTTCTTTGATCAACATGGTGAATACCTATTTCAATAAGTGAAAGATAATCATAAAAAAAAATTAACATCATAGAGTTGATTTTTTATCACGAGGGTTAATTGTGGAGGCCTATCAAAGTAAGAGAGTGATCTTCGCTCTTGCCACGTAATTAGAAAAGATCGTCTTATTCCCATCACAATGCAGATCTCGTAACAGTGTTTCTAAACACTTAAATCATCACTTGAGGTTTTATAAACATGCTTTCAATTCATGATAGCTCATTTTTTTACCACTTTTTCATGTTAGAATTTTCGTCACTCAAAAACACAAAATGGGATGTTATGAAGGTGTTTTCAACTCACAAAATTTGGCCCCATCCTCATGAGATCCTCAACCATGATAAAAATTAGTCTATTTATGACAGTACCCATTCTAAGAGGTACTTATAAACATTTACAAATCTTCACCTATCACTATGTGGTGACCATCTCTCTAGGGCTTACAAATTGAGGACCATTTTTGTTTGGAACCAAAAGGGGTAGTTGCATTGTTTTGAAATTATTCATTAAAACTTCAAGTATTAGATAAAAATGGATATTACCAACATGTAGAGGATTCACATATCTTTCCGATGCCTATTTTTTTCCTCCTAATTCCTTACGGAGCTCACAAAATCATCCGGAGAAGTCATATTTCATTATTAGAGTGTGTGGTCCTTACACCTAGAAAACTCATTGTTGAGCAAATTTCCCTTGAATGAGCAAACTAGATCTTCTTAAATTACCTCCAACACTTCGAATTTTCCCTGAAATCACCTCCAGATTCTTAATATATTTCTGGAACTCTCCCATAAGGTGTTTGATTAGCTCTATAATGTCCTTTTTAGGCCTTCAGGGGAAGTTATCTTCCATCAAGTCACACTGAACTCATCAATCATTGTAATTAATCATTCCTGCACATTGAATTAAACTTATAAACCTTGTTAATAATTTCTTCTAAGCCAATTTGAGAGTGGGAGTGAGGAAGACTGGCCATAGGAAGGATGCACCAGTGAGCGGGAAGCGAAAGATTCAACTGTGGGCTTAGTTATCATGCACAAAGTTTCAATTTTTCATGCCATACAATTTGCATGACAAAACCCTCTTACCACTTTCATCAAATTCCTTTTTTACAATGCATGAAATTATTTCATTGGTGTCTTTTCCATATATGAATTTATTTCAATGGTGTCTTGGAAACAACACAAAATGATATATGAAAAGCATTTCTCTTAATGTTGATGTAGATTTGATTGCTTATGAAGTATGTGGCAATTGAATCAACCTTCCTACTCCTATACTAGGGTGAGAATAAAACTAATTTACTTAGCATAAATATTTATGAAATTCGTGAGTTTCTTTCTCTATAGAAAGTAAATTAATGTGTAGAAGATTTTGTACATTTTCACCTACACCTACCCTAACTTTTGTTGAGTTTTATAAAATTATCGATATGATGCACTCTTTTAGCTTCTAACCCTTCGAGTTACATCTTATTCTTGTATTAAACAAATTAAGATATTATGGGGTCCTTAGATAGCTCATCTTCTTACCCACGCCTTACTATTGTTAATCTATATTATAAGGATCAAAGGATTATATACATGCCAACATAGGAACCAAGGTCACTCCCTTGGATTGTTGATTGTGATGATCACTTGAGTGTTTCTCTTAAAGATGCATGCCCTAAGCTTGAAAAGTAGGTACTCATCCATAGTGTGATTCTACCATATTTTAAGACGAAATTAGGGATTCAACTCCATGTTCATGGGAAAAATCATGAGTCCATATATTCTATCAATTGTCACTACCTTTGGGAGTTGTGAGGTTTGTAAATTATAATTTTGACACACCTAACACTCCTACAAATGTCAGTAAACAATTCAAAATGCCCCAAAACCTAAACAATGTCTATATTCTTCCTAAAATAGACATCGATTGTAGAATTTAAACCCTAAAATCCTTAGGATGAATGTTGAAATCTTGAAAAATACCTATGTACTGACCAAATTAAATTATAAAAAATATCTCCTAAATCGTGACTCATGGAGCTATGAGACTAATTCCATAAGGTGTAGAGTGACCCTAATATCTTATATTTACTACATTAAATTTAAAGTATTAAAGTATAAAAACTTATTAATTTTTATACTTTAATACTTAAACATTTGTTTTTGTTAATATATTCCTCCCAAATGCACATATACAACATTGCAAACAGAAAATGCGGGCCATGTTTCATCTTTTATGGATTTGAAATTCCCAATACATAGGCTTGTGTTTGCCTTGGATATCCAAACCTAAGGTTTGGACTGTGTAATCCGTGAATAAATCCGTGTTTTACAAAAAACATCAAAATCTCATGTGTACACCATGATATCTCATGCATTATAAAATAATATTATATAAACAGTATACTACGACGTTAAGCTTAGTTTTACCTTGGTGACGATATACTTCTTTCTAAAATCCGAATAATTTAAGGCTTTCATCCTTAATTTCTTTTACTAGTGCCTTCTTTTCTTGTCAAAAGGTATGAATATGTTTTTGTACACAAATTTTTATTTTTTCATCCAATTTTTTTTAAAAAAAAGGCATCGTCTAAACACCATTCTACACGCATTAGAAAACAAACAAAAAATCAAGTATTTTTCTCAAAGTTATGGGGTTGTAGACACAAATATTTCATTTTCGGGATGTGTGCACTTTGAAAATTAGTAAAAAATATATATATTCATCCAAAAATTAGTGAGACCTCGTACATAGTCTTAGCTAACTTTCTACCAAAGGGATTTGAAAAATAATTTATAGAACTCAAAAAATGGGGGGGCGGGGGGGAGGACACACAATAGGTTATCTTTTTTACAAAAAAAATGGACATACATTGTGTGAGCACCACATTTGACCTTCTTAATCTCCACCATTTTAAAATAAAATAGTAGTTTAGCAACTAGATTCCGAGCACTATGTTTCTTATTCTTATCACATTGTCAAATTTTGAGCATATGCATGCCAAATTATTAGATGAAGTTTAGATTTTGGTGATTTCAGGAAAAATGTGTCCGCTTTTGACCCCCTTTTGGTCCCCCCATTTCCATGCACTTACCAACATGCACAATGTTTGATACCATCACACAAGTTAAATCATATACATGTCACATACAATGTCATATAGAAGGCTAAGAAGCCATAAGAAAAGGACATAAATGTGTCACATACACAAACAAAGGCCAAGGTCCAAACATACATATAGGAAATTGAGGCCACAAATAAGGCACATGAATTGTCACACACATAAAAAATGGCCAAGTGTCAAACACAATAAACAAGTAATAACACATCAATTGTCAATCAAATAGATAACAGGTGCATAGATCAATACAAACTAGTTTATGCAAGCCATATGTGTCAACATAAAAATCCCATTGTAGCACAATGTAAGTCATGAGTATAATCAATACATGTATTATAAATAGAAATCTTTGTAAAATAAATTAAAAAGAAATAACTTCATATAGTGTTCTATGTATAGAAGTATGTCCCCAGTAAGGAAATTCCATTGGGAAAAGGCGAGGACAACATCTTAAAGCCATATGTGCTCTTGTATGTCCTATAACATGCTCATATAACATGTGAGACACTTGTGTGTATAGAAAATAGAATATGTTATCTATAAAAGAAAATGATAAACAACATATATAAAATACAAAATAGTAAATCAAGCTATGCTCATGTTTTGGTTTTTGGTTTGAATGTATGAATGTTTTTTTATTTTTTTGAAATATTTTATATTTTTGAAAATATTTTGATTTGTATATTGTCTTGAAAGTATTTGGAATAGGTGCTAATTAAGGATTAGATCAAGGGGATGGGATAGAAAGGAAGCATGCACATGTACAAATACTAAAGGGTAACTCTAAGTTGGTGAAGAGTGCTAGATGTGTGTATGTATGAACTAGACGTGCAGTCATGTGCTATAGTGGGTGGATCTAGTTGTATAGGTGAGTATGAAGATAGTATAGTTATAGGAGGATTAAGTTAGAGTGAAGAACATGCCATTATAATATTATGATGTGGGAAACAAGTATTTTCTTTATAACTTTGCATATTATCTTTTTGACTACTCTTAGGTGCATTGTGTTTGACTTCTTGTTAAAGAGGTGATAGCATATGAAGGTCCAGCGTTTGAGTAGGTGTCACTTGAAGATAGAGTTTTTTTACAGGTGTTATGACCATGTTGTGTGCAAATAAGAGTTCATTGAATATTGTAGGTTGTAGAGGGTATTCATAAGAAACACCCAAAACCTTGATAACTTGATTAAAATAGATATAATTGAGGCATCAATGTACAGTAGAAGGAACAACCTAGAGTCGGCGAAGCCAAGTTTATTTGAAAAACATATCACATATCTTGAAGCTTGGTATACCTAGAAATGGAGGCATGCAAAAATCTACAAAATGACAAAATAAAATTGAATCCCTCCCAAACCCACTTGTATTTCATCCTAACCTACCCCATGACTTAAATTTTACCAAGAACGACACACTAATGACCCCGAAAAAGTAAAAAGACCAAATAACACCTAATCTACTCAAGGAAATTAAATGTGATGACTTACTCGTGGTCACGCCCTGCCGGAAGCTTCGTCTTGTCGTCCTCCATCACCACCTCATACACGAACCATAACGTCAAAATACACACTCAAATTTGGAATTCCAGAGCTTAATTCTCTTAATCCCAGAAACAATAATAAGCAAATAAAGATCAAAATCACTAAATAAAACTCAATTTTCTATTCAAAATCAGTCGCGATCAACCGCAATCTTTCAATGACTGTCATTTTCACTCTTGAACTTCGCAACATGCACCGTTTGTTGTGTTATGACCATGATATCACACCAATTGTTTCACCCTATTACATGACTACTTTCGACAATCTTCGATTTTTGCCTATTTCTATGGCACCATACCATCACATCTTAACACTATGACATCCATCCCATGGGCCCCTAGCTAGGTGATTTATGTCTTATTTTTCTGATGATCTTCTAATGTTTTCTTTCTGTTTTGCTTCTCTAGGGTTCTTACAGCATGGATTACGCCCACACATGACTAGATGAGCGACACTATCAGGTACGCATTGGTAGGTATATTTCATTTTAGTTGGCCCTTTCAGTATCAGTGTTACAAACCGTGTTTTTCCATTGACCATCCCATGTTTTGCTATTGCGACATGCGGTGATCAACGGTTGGGACATATGTATACACCTAATTTTTCATTTTTCATCTTTCATACCTATTACTAATAATTTTCTTTGTGCAGATAAGGGTCACTGATGCATCTATTTATAGAGCGGATGCCTTTAAGGGGGCTGCTGAAAATGGGGAATGGTTATTCACGTAAGCATTGTGGGTTAGAGACATTACACAAAGAGAGTGTCACTATTTGGTCTTGGTCTTAATTTTCCTTACACTAGGTATCCTTGTCTTCTTAGGTTTCATACACATTGCATTCACAGTTCCTTGCTTGCATCTCATCACTCTGCTCCTTGTTTAGCCATATCCATGATCCATGACACCTTTCTTTTGCTTTTCATGACACTTTACCTCTTTTCCACATCCACGGCAGACACCATCCCTCGTGGATGATTATGTTGGTATTGCATCTCCCATGGCCGACACCATCACTCGCAGGGAATGGCGTCCTATATATACCCTCACCTCTTTTGACACTCACAAAAAGGAAAAGAAGCCACATCATTTCAAACTACCATTAGCTTTGCTCTTTTGCGTCATCTTCATATCTGCTCACCTAGCTCATGGTTCACCTTGCATCTTGCTTGGATTGGATTGGATTGGATACTCTTCTTCTTGGATGCTCACTTGCACTATTAGGTCACCAATAACGAATCTAGGACAAAAATGGTGTTCCCCTTCTCTCTCTCTCTCTCCTCTCTCTCTCTCTCTCTCTCTCTCTCTACGTGGTGCTTCTCAAGAGAGATAGATGCATCAGTGACCACCCTACAAGTACAAGGTGAGTGCTCTAACCATCTCTTGTCATTGTGCATAGGTAATTTCATTTCCTTCTTCATTGTGCTATGTTAGCTTAGTATTTGATGTATTTGGGTGCTAGTTAGGATAGTACTCTTATCCATCATCAGCTCCTTAACTTTCATTTTCCTTGGCCGAAAAACAGTTGTAATTCGATGTGTACAATGCCGACGAGATGCTCTAAAATTGTGTGGGTGTGGAAGATGACACATGGCAACAAAGTGCTGACAAGCATATGCTCAATGTAGAGAGGTCTTGTGCAAGTTTTGCAACACCTATTGTCATATACGGACCTCGTTCATTAACAAACAACAAAAAATTGACTTACCCAATGGCTTAACACTTCTTTTAAAAGCCACCACCACCACCTGGGAAGTCGGGATTACATTGATTCAAGCACAAGCAACAAACCAAATATTGCATGCCTGATATGCTAAACACATCTTCATATGACGTTCAAATCTTGGCAGCTGTAAAATATACTGTTGATGTTCCATCTGCATTAATGTACGAATGCAATCCTTCATACAGTATTTTTAATGCAAATATCTGTTGTTAGCGTTTGATCTTCATATGAAGATGTGTTTAGCAGATCAGGCATGCAATATTTGGTTTGTTGCTTGTGCTTGAATCACTGTGATTTCCCCGAGGCATACTTCAAACGTGTAATAATTCTTTCATGAACGAGGTCAATTTTAATATAATTCATTCTAAGATAATGCCCTACAAACAGTGAATTTTGTCTATCAACACCATTTCACTAAACAAGCGAAGTGCTCCACTTATTTGTTCTATGGTGTATACAGTAAGAAAAAGGGAATTTTTTGTTTCTATGCTATTTCAGTAGACAAGGCACAATGGATATGAGAAATAAAAACCTGGAAATCAGCCATGCAATTCCAGGCCTGAGTACAGCTACATCTTCAGGGCTGAAAATGACCCAAACCATTGATAAACACAGACGTTAAACCTTCAAAACTGAAATAGACCAAGATAATGAGCAGACAGTCGTTTCACAGAAAAATGCAAAGAGAGACGAACTCCACAGATTCCCATCCTCAAATCCTCAAGAGGCCGTGAATCGCAAATTTGCCTCTCCACCGCCATACAGAGGGTTCACATTAATATGAAAAAGACGTGTTAGAACTTTCATTCCGTGCATAGAACATGATACACCTACAAGTATATTTGTATCATTGGTTAAGATAAGCCCCTTGTACTTCAATTTATTTATTTATTTATTTATAAAGAAAACAAAGAAAATTCCCTAAATTGTTGTTGGTATATATGTTTTAACAAGTTTTCCCATGGTATTCCCAACTTCAACTGATAATCATTAGTAATTGTTCTTGCTCTACTACTCCTAAGAATCAGTGATGCAGACTATTAGATTTTATTTTGAAATTATATATATATTATTCGACTTATTTTTTGATCCCATCATGTGCAATACTATCCCTCAAATTGTTAAAGCCAAAAGCAATCTTTATATGTCATATAGACAGATTTTACGCTGCAAGTGATCTGTTTCAAATTATGCAACAGCGACAGCCATATTCTGCTTAATTTTCTTTTCAATAAAAAATTTTCTGCTTGAATTGCAGTACATGTTTACTATAATCCCCAAATCCCCAGAATGCTCCACAAGTTGCAATATTAACTACTAACCACTTCTAATCTCTTTAATTCCTATTATGTCAAACCATGAATTTCTGAAGCATATCCTCGATGGGACGATTAGTAAACACATATGGTTTGGACAAAAGATAAATACAATTGCTATTCTTGTTTTTGATATAAAATTTACATAAGGGGTTCAATATCTCCTTTTCATGTTTTATTTGAATTTCCCAGAAGGTTCTTTAAAGAGCAAATCCCTAGTAAGAATAGACAAGCCAAACTTCAAAGTAAGAATAGACAATCCAAACTTCCAAGTAAGAACAGACAAGTCAAACTTCCAGGGATTTGCTCATTGTCCCCGGAAAGTTTACAAACCCCAAACATGTATGCAAATGTGATTAAACAGAACTGCCCTAGTACATATTGTACACGCAAAAGACTCTTCATATCCACAAGAGCTATGATAAGATCTGCTCTAGACCGATTCTGGCAGAGATCCACCATATCATCTCTATCAACTACATCAATTCCTTTCTTTCTTGCACTTGCTTTCTGAAATGATATTTTCAGATTCTCGGTGTCAAAATTAATATATAAAATACAGTATCAGCTGTAACATTAAATGGGGAACCTGCGCTGAAGTAACTCCGATGAGAAAACCAGAGTCCCCATGAATGAATCAATTTGCCTTCACTGCAGTCTTGGAGGCCTTCCTCTTACTGTTCAGCAATTTTTCTAGCTCTTCATGGCCACCCACATCTTCCAGTTCCTGTAAAAGTCCAGTCAAATTAGTTCACGTTAAAAACCCCAACACCGATAATTCAATAAAAAAATTGGAAATGAAGAAGCAAACCACCTTAGGTCCAAGGAAAAGCCCATATGGTACACCATCAAACTTGTCTGCATGATGAAGCTGTAGATACAAATTACAATTACACAAGTCTATGTCAGATCTATTTCTTTCCTGCAAAAGATTTCTATGTAATTGTTACAGCTATAGATATGCTGAGCCATGAGAAGGGGGTTCTTAAGGGTAAACCTGATGTGCAGCTGCTACCTTGTTAAGGTATGGTAAATCAGCAATTGGCCCAACAGGAAAACGTCGATGAACAAGCCCATCATGGACAAACATATATGCCATTCCAAAACAAGTGATTCCAAGTCCCTGTAAAAAGTTTGAAACAGTCTTTCAGACAAATCATCAATCCGTTGAAGAATAATGTTAAAATAATGAATTCGTATATCTAGAGTAAAATACTATAGCATGGCGGGGATAAATAATAACATGCCGAACATGCTACAGACCAACTCTGTATAATATTAATCATAACATGGTGCTCTAAAGCAAAGTCTCGAACTATTAATTGAACAAAATTTCTGAAAATACCACAGACAGAGTAGAGAGCAGTCCTTACAGCACCAAAACAAAGGCCTGGCACAAGGCCTTTGTTAAAGAATCCATAAGCTAATAAGGAAATGGCAGGAACAGAATTGATGATAGCAAATACATCGTTCAGTTCAAAAGGTCCTTCCCTAGGCCTGTGATGAGACTGCCAAAGGAAGTGGATGTTGAATTAGAACAGGCTAACTGAACATTTTCTGGTAAGTTACATTAGAATTTTACTTTGAAGATCAGCTTCTGGTTCACCTTAAGTCTAAATTGTAATGACATGGGACTTTTACCTCATGCATATGCCACAAGGAGGCATGCCAGAGAGCTCGGTGAGCCCAGCGAGCCCAAAACTCCATTCCAACCTGCATAGACACATTTAATCTTAGCATGAATCATGTGAAATTTAACACCAAACCACTGCCATGACAGATATAAAACGTGTCTAGCATGAAAAATGCATGTAACATCCATTGTATTCCGGACTGAAAAGCGATCCATCTCAGATTAGGCCATTTGAAATAGTAAACTAATTGAACATTTATGGTCTATGGAAAAATGGACTAAAACACGAGAAATTTCTTTTCCAGCAACTTTTTCATCCAGGTGCACGGTTATGTATCAAGGATGGAGGAATTCTATTCACCAGAAAAGTTCAAAGACCTACAGAGAACATGCCAGGCATATGACTTCCTGGTAATATTCAAGAGCAGTTCTTCAGACAAGTTAGCATATGCAGAATCTTAACAGCGAGGCCAGATTTCAGACCACCGATGGGATTATTACATATACCCACAAGCTCTATTTTCAATTTTGAACTGGGGAAACTCAACGCTGAAAAGCTACCCCAAACTGATTAGGTTCCAATGTTCCAAGCATGGTTGGCAAGAGGGTGAAGGCAGGGGGCACTGCAACAAAAGACGGCATGCCTTTGTTTCTGCTAGTGTTCATGCCAGGTTAAATCTTAGGTCATTGCTGCACAGGAAAGAAAGTTACCCAGAAGTTGTGGTTTGAAACAGACACCACCCATTGTTGGGTATGCAGAGGTGAAACTATTGGGCTTTTGCAGGGTTACATGACTCCTTCAAATTTAGATGTAGTTTCTGGTGACTAGATTGCAACATCTCTGGTACTGATGCGTATCCCCTACAAAGGAATATCTCCATAGCTAAGCTTTAAACTGAAGCCACAAGTGTAGCATAGGTTAGGCTCTCAGCCCGATGTCTCCCCAGCTCAAAATCACACTAAAACAATCAAACTACGTTTTCCATGTTTCCTGAACATCTCTCTATTGACAGGATTGCCAACAAAATCACAGATCACTATGGTTCAAAACACGTGACTGGGAGCTGTTTCAATTTGCAGCGAAGCCTGAAAAGTTAAAACCAGTTCTATTCCTTAATAACATTAAAAACACAATCTGTCGCAGACACCATAAAACTCAAACCTTAAAAACTGAACAATTGAAAGCAGCAATATCATTGATGTGCACATACCGTGGCTCCAGCTGCGAACAAAAAAGTGCCGAGCATCTCCGTGAAAGGAACATCCTCGCCCTAGACAAAATTAGGCGAAACCCCAGTCATAAATGCGAAAAAACTTAAAAAAACATGAACTTAAAAATCATAAAATATTGGATGTATACGCAATTTTTAATTCAGGTCAAACCGGAACATTAAAAATTGGAAACGCGAATAAAAAAACGAATTAAGTCTGTCTATTTCGGCGAAAGAAAGAAAGAAGTAATCCTGACCTGCATTTGCCAAACAAATCTGGAGTAAACAGCTCCGGCGGCCATGCTTGTAATTCCGAGGCTTGACGCCACCGCCGCAAACAAATACGTGTACCGCTCCGCCTTCCTCCTCGCCGCCCTTTCCGTCGATTTCCCTCCTCCATCTTCCACAGTTTTCCTCACGCTCTCCGCAAATTCTAGAGGCTCGCCTTCCTTCTCCGTCTGTTGTTGGGGATTTTCACTGACGACAAAGCACACGCTTCCCAGCTGCTTCTTTCGACTTCTAGAAAGTTCACAGCCGCTGAAACTGGATAACCCGCCATTTCTTCTGGTGTTGATGTTGGCTACTCTGTGTACAGCAAGAGGTCGGAGGATCGAATCGCGGTAGACCAATCCACACGGACATGAAATGCACACCATCTCCGTGTTTTTTTTCTTACAACAATGAACAAACTGCCTACTTGTAAGTTCTGCGATGTGAACTCGCGACCGCTTGTTGCTCAGTTAGACAACACGCTTTTCTTTAATTTCCTTTTAATGTTAGTATGGTTTGATTGAGGTGGCGAAGGAAGGAATCCTCTGGAATATTTAAAAAATTCTACGTGAACATTATTATGTAAAATAATTGATTTCCCAAGTTGGTTAGATTTATGTAATATTTTAGTCTACCTTATCTTTTGCCGGGATAGCGCAATTTGTATGCGTGTCAAAGCGAGCGTCGCTGGTCGATTTCCTCTATATCGGTTTCATGTTCGTCCACGTAATATGCTTTCTCAGTGCTCCAGCATAATTAGGGATAAATAATTACGCGTTACATAGTGGAGTTGAACCGGTTGGTTCTGACACTTGTCAAGGGTTGAATTTGACGGCCGTTTAGACGTTTTTTTGGTGATTTTAGCCGTAAAATATTTGTAAATATTTATAATAACTGTCACATTTAACTTGCATATTTAAAATTTGACCGTTTTATTTTATATACATTTATATGTAAATTATATAGATATGTATACATATATTTTTAAATAATTAAATATACAGAGAATAATCAGTATAAATAACATTGTTTTGTATTTTTTAAAGGGCAATATTAAAAAATTACCATCACCCGAAAAATGTGTGACAGGCATAGGTGACCGTCAAATTTAACCCCTGGTTGAGAATGTTCCTTGGACAGTCGTTGAATCGAACGGCTTGCAGGAATTTACTGATATTGGTGAGCATTCATTTGTCCTCTAGAAGCTCCTCCTCCGTAAGCAACTTAGGTTTCGATTTAATGATCTGGAAGATCCGCCACATGAAGTGTCATTCTCATTGTCTCATTCATTCATTTCGAGGAAAATCGACTGCATTATCACCAACGACAGAGACCACTTCTTCTTTTTGGGGCACGAAGGTTTTTTTTCCTCATTAATGGGGAGATCCCAAAACCTAACAGTTGATTTTACAAACACACCACTCACTTTGTCTTTCCTTTTTACAATCAGTAACGGTGAGAGGGATATATTTGCACAAACTAAGATCTATAATTGCAGACTCCATTTTTGCAAGGTTCTAAAATATTGATTCACACTTCTGCAAATGCCACTGCAACGTTCAGGGGCCTAGAAACATTAAATGAAATGACACACTCCGCCGCATGAGAGCAACTATTCTATTTGTTCCCGTCATGAATTGTGATTTGTGAATTTTTTTCAATTATTGTTAAAAGCTTTGGGCCTGACATATTGATATAAGTACATATGGTTTACACTTTAGGCTTTTATGGAGGGCATGGTATTGTGGGTGCGCAAGTGCCACTGTGGTGTGGGTTGGCATTTGCGTTTACGTGTAGCATGTATGGCGATGGAGCTACTAATCAGGGCCAACATTTTGAGGCGCTAAATATTGCTGCTTTGCCGAATTTTATGGCTTGTTCTTGTCTGCGAGAATAATCACTGTAATATTTGGGAATAATCTGCATTTCTCTTATTGTCTTAGGTTTTTTAATTATTTGGTAAATTTTCCTTCCGAGGTAAATTCTAGCTTAAACACATGGTATCTTGAAATTTACAAGGGACTTGCAGTCCACCATGTTTGATGTAGTATTAATTCCTGTTCCACATAACCATTGTTTGATTTACACTCGATGTGGGAGTAAGTTGTATATTTTACTATCTTTGTTTTTTTTAATTTGTTTCTTTTAATACATCAGTCACTTTTCCTGTGGCCTTATCACCTGCTTAGATGTCATCAATCGAAGTGTGCCTCTTTTTCAAAATTCCAACGAGTCGCAGAGTAGAAAGCACCCATGTCTTCCTGGTTGGGTTTGAGATTAGAGCCATCCCACAATTGCATGGGGCCATACATCACGTTAACATAGAGAACCCCTCTGCTACGTTCCAAACAAAGTATGGGGAGTAAATGGACGATAGATGCCATCGATCCAAGTGTGGCTCTTTTGTAAAATTCAACGAGCCGCGGAGTAGAAATCACCCATGTCTTCCTGGTTGGGTTCGAGGTCGAAGTCATTCCACAAGTACACTGGGCCATGTAGCACGTTAATATGGAGAACCCCTCTACTACATTTAGAACAGAGTATTGGGAGTACGGGGTTGGTAGATTCCATCAATCTACGTGTGCCTCTTTTGTAAAATTCAAGGAGCTAACGACTAGAAATCGCCCATGTTTTCCTGGTTGAGTTTGAGGTCGTAGCCAGTCCACAAGTGCACGAGGCCATGTGGCACATTAACATGGAGAAACCCTTTGTTATGTTCAGAACGGAGTACAGGGAGTACATGGTCGGTATATGCCATCAATTCAAGTGTGCCTCTTTTGTAAAATTCAACGAGCCGCAGAGTAGAAATCGCCCATGTCTTCCTTGTTGGGTTCGAGGTCGGAGTCGGTCCACAAGTGGACAGGGCCGTGCGACACATTCTTCATGTTTCTCTTCTTGGGATGTGTGAAGTTTAATTATGGAATTCACTTGATCTTCTATCCCATCTATTCTTAGCATGAAATAATTATTATATTGCACGAGATCTCTTAATATAAACAAACAAGGAAAATAGATTAATACAAGTGTTGTGATAAAACAAACTTTCCGACATGGGTGAGGATAAACAAGATGTCATGAGAGATGTGCTAATTATTAATACTTTATGATAAAACGAATCAAACATGTGAATGAAATCTTTGGACCTTCTCCTATGCACGTTGAATGGAAGATTTTATCCCAACTACATCCTATTAATCCTATGGGCCTTGTAAACCTTGACATGTTAGGTCTTCAAGATTCTGACATGCTTCACAATTGGCTCCAGAATGATGTTCCATTAATTTTACAAGAAAGTGGCCCATTTTTCATTGATACGTGCAAGACCACTACAATTATCCTTATAAAGATGCATACATCCACATCTACCACTATGCCTTTCTCAGCAGAACAAAAGCGAGATTTTGATATAATTTTCAATCATTTCCTTATAGCTCCACATTTGTTTATGAAAAATGTCCCTCTCCCATCATCCCTTCATAATGTTACTTTCGAACGTTACTCTAAAATATCCCTCCCATCATCTTGTCAAAAGAAAGGAAGAGAATTTTCTTTTAACTAATCTACATATCTCCCCTCTCTAATATAAGGTGCTCCATTCCATCTATCCCCTTCTCCCTACAACATATATTTCAATGATGTAATTATATGCTCATATTTTTTTGGTCATTTCGATGTTGTAGATACTATCTATACGTGAGTACTTGCGTAACACAAAATCTTTCAATTTATTTTTCTCATACTATATTCTCATTGCATTCCAATTTATATTCTTCATAGATGGTGTTCTCAATTTTCAATCTCCCATCCTCCTCCCCTCTTTTGTCCTCCGCACATTTCTTCCCACTCGATCCCTTTTGGCATCCACATCGCACGGTCCTATGCGCGATTGTTAGTTATGTTACTTAGTGGTCCTTGTTACTTAGTGCCATAATTTGTGAGTGTCGCTTTCACGTAGGATATTCTGTGAATCAAGGTGCCCCACTAAGAGGTAGAGAAGCATGTGTCCACGTTCTTCCCTAACAATGGGGTCCCTCGCCAATCTTCTCACCTACACATGACTAAACGTGGCTTCTGCAACTTGGTCGGTAAAGACAAAGATGGAGATATTTTCCATGTCAACATAGTATATGCTCGTATAAGTATACATGAGTTCAAATACAAGGAAAAAAGTAAACAACCCTAAATATAGGTAATTTGATGTCTCACATCTATATTTGTTGTGCTAATCAAAATTTGTATAGTAATGTGAAGGGTTGTGTGTAGTTGTATTATTATCAGTTACATTTATTAATTTTTTATTCGTTCTCCTAAAAAAGTTGAATCAAATGACAAAGGGGTAAAATCCCACACTAAATGAATAAGCAGGTCACAAAACCATTGTAACACAAAGTCCTTAAAGTTTCTAGGAAAGAGATTAATAAGTAATAAGTATTACAAGCATAATATAAGCATGTGGCATGGAAAGCATGGAGGTGTTATTTACGATCACTTTTTCCATTATAAAAAAAAAATTAGGAGTGAAAAAATCAATAGGAAAAGGATAGGAAGCCACTTCCAATGTAAGTGGG
The DNA here is from genome assembly GCA_019776745.2 of Taxus chinensis. Taxonomy (NCBI): domain Eukaryota; kingdom Viridiplantae; phylum Streptophyta; class Pinopsida; order Cupressales; family Taxaceae; genus Taxus; species Taxus chinensis. The sequence continues at coordinate 968,485,523 of CM034147.1, forward strand.
TTTTGAAGTAACTAAGTAGCATCCATGAAATTTGAAGAGGTAGAGGCATCTAGTCGTCAGTGTAATATTTGAGCATGCAAACTATGAATACGATGCTCATGAGTATATGTATAAGATGAGGAATGGGAAGTCCCCTGGGTGTGCACAATATATGTATGGATATTAGTGATTGTAGGAATAGACATTACAATGCTTTGAAGGGGGGATGTTTTCCCTTGAAGATATATGCATAATGGATGTAGCAATATTAGTCATAGCCATAATGGAAGTTGAAACATTTGACTTGGGGCTCTTAGATGTGTTTATACGTTTTTTTATCATCTCTAGAAATGTATAATAGGGAATCAATGTGTTAATGGTTTTGCTGCAAGTTTTTTAGAAATTTTTTTTCATCATCCTCGGGAAGGGTGTGAATATTAACATTAGAGTCATTAAGGGAACCTTCCCCTTGAGAATTCTCAATAGAGAGTATATACATGGTGTTAGTAAAGACAAAATCAATAGGGTACATGTGTTCATAAATATTATGAATCATATCAAAATAAGCCTCATATGATTCCTCACACTCATATTAAGAAAATCCATCAAGTGCATTTATAATATCTTCACACGTGTCGATATCAGTAAGCAACATAGCAATGGGCTTATCATCATAAAAATATTAGAAAGGCATTGTAGAGTAAGCCATGAAAACACAAATGATAATAAAGCCTAGGTCTAATCATATGATCATACACCAAAAAAAGGAGGATAATCCCTAATGGCACCTAGGTTCGAGCAATGATTAGGGTCACCAAATGTTAACACCCTAAATAAATAAATAAAGGTTCAATATTATATTATTTATTTAAAGTAATAAGCATAGTACAAGTTGTATACTCTGATTAACTAATAAACATTAATACAAAAACAAAAAGCTCCCATAAAAATTTACAAGATATTAAAATAGAAATGTTTGTTTAAAACTCAAGAGGGAAAGTGTTAAGAGGGAAAATCAAATTTTAAAGGCGACTCTATCAAGGAACGAATCCATGTCACGTTCATTTCTCGCATCAAAACGATGAAGTTTCGAGATCGGTTTTCAACACTAATAAGTGACAACAACAATGAAGAAGATGATGACCACCAAGATATGTAAATTTTTGATCAACCATCAATCTCGACCAGCTCTTGTAAAGGTAAAGATTTTAGCATAGTGAAGAGGTATCTTACTTCAAACAAAAAATCCACAATCGGCGAAAGGAAAGAAGGTGAGTAACATTCCCATAGCAGCTATGAAAAGAATGTCTAGAATAGAGAAAGTCACTACTTGTGAAGATCCTATCATTAAATCTTGGTGGCTTAAATTCAAGCAAACTGAGCTGCTAGAGGAAAGAGAATGGTAATTACACTAATTGATGATTGAGAATCCAATATATTGATGAGAAAGATACAGAAGAGATATGAAATGTTGTATGAAAATCATGACGTTGAAGAATCTACTAAAGGTAATGTTTTTAACTTGACACAACTAAACAAGAAACGCAAAGTTTTTTCTTTTGTCTCTCTTCCTCTTGATGATTTTATTACTTATGGAGATGAATAAATGACAACCTTGAAAAGAGATTTTGTGCAAAGAATTGTGAGTGTTGCAGATTATGATTCCCAAACCAATTTAAATATTCTTAATTATACTGAGGCTATGAAAATAAGTTATGAGCATCTTGAAACACTCTGTAATGATGAGGAATAAGAGATTCATCTTTCATAATCAAATATTATGATTGTCTGTATAACGAGGTATATGTCCCTAAAATATTCTTATGTGTTTCTCATGACTTCCCTGTTCTTGATCCTTCCAAAGAAATTCAATTCAGCACCTTGAAGGACAATGAAGAAAGCATGAAATTTGAATGTTGACCCTAAATCTCGACAACAATGTGAGACTTAGGAAGTTCGACCTATGTTAGGGATGTATGCGGGAAAAGTACTCTATTCTAATTTGTGAACAGAAAGAATGTAAATACACATAACAAAATTTACTCCAAACATCAATCTTTATTCATATTTTAGTAATTAGTACATTAGTCTCTTTTACATTCATATCCTTTTCATTTTCTGTCTCATACCTCTCATAAGCTATCGATTCTCTCAAAAATGGCACTCACACATATATTTCTTATGATGCGCCCATATACAATGGATTAATTATAATAAATATACAAAATACATAATATCCAAGAGTCACTTATTTTGATTTGCGCCTCTATCGGCTTCTTTCTCGTACTAATTCAGTTTTTCTTCATTCTGTGGCATTATGTCGGTTTTTACGACTTCCTAGAGTGTATTGTGTCTTTTTCCTATATTTTGCGGCTTCCTAGTCTTTTGCAGTTTCTTCCTTCTATCCGCGGATTTCTACATCTTCGGACGCTTTCTTCCTTTATCCGATGCTTTCCTTTGTCCCGCGGCCTTCCTTTTTCTTGCGGTTTTCCTTTGTTTTGCGGCTTGATCCAACTCTTTGCAATTATGTATTGACTTCAGCAGCTTCATTCTTATGCTCGCGGCTTATCCAAAATTTGGTGAAGAGCCCTATCAACATCATCGCCCCACTAAAACTTTGTCTTGTCCTCGACAAAGATCGATAAATTTTCCATGTCAACATAGTCTATGCTCATACAAGTATACATGAGTTCAAATATAAGAAAAAAGTACAAACCTTAAACATATGTAATTTCATGTCTTATATTTACATTTGTCATGTTAATCAAACTTTGTACAGAAATGTGAAGGGTCATGTGTGGTTGCATTATTGTCAGTTAAATTTATTAATATTCATGAAATCCATTCTCGTAAAAAATTTCAACCAAATGACAAGAAAATACTTTAGCAATGATATTATGAAGGATGTCCCAACTATTGAGAGTTATGTAGTGATGTAACTCTTGAAAAACATATTGCTTCTCTAAACACCATGTCGTTACTTTGAAAAAACACACAATGAAAATTATTAGAATTAAGGGCTTCTTCATCTACCCCATAACCATCCCTTCTCCCTACTACTCCAGGTATTATATCCCTTATATATTTTTAAAAAACTTTATAATTTAACCTCTTATACGCCTTGATATAGGGCAATATATTGGGCCCACTTTGACTAATATCTAAAACCCCAATATGAACTCAAGGGACAAGTAATGATTCAATTTGTGAATCCTTTGTGCCTCTAGAGTCAGAGGAATATATACAAGGTTGCACCCAAACAAATTTTCAAGGACCACTTGGGGTGAAGAAGGCAATCATGTGAATCGACTTTGAGGAACATCTTATATCTAAAGCTTTCTAGTTTGATTTACATCATTAACAATAAATTTAGCATTAATTTTGTTATCGTTAGATTTTCCCTTGAAGTGATATTTTCCTTAACACTTATCATTAGATGTATTAGGAGCATTAGAAACGTACTTGAGCTTGTTGATGGCAAGAAGAGTAGCCTTGCACTCTTTCAATGTGTGAAAATTGATCACAATGTGTGAAATTTGATCAAATAACGGAAACTTATCAGAGATAGATAATTCTTGCAAAAGGCCAAGAAGAATTTGAGTGAATATATCTTTAAGCTCGTTATTGTAGACACAAAATCATGCACTTTAGACATTATTTAGTTTCAGTCTCATAATAATATTCATATGGTTTTTGAGTGAAGAAAGTACTAATTAATCCCCATCTCTTGGTCATTTTCATTTACTTTCTGTCGTAATTATCGACCTTCACCGCATACATGCCCAGTCAGTTTTTGTTACTTTGCATCATTTTATCCTTAACCTGGGTGCCCGTCGGTGCCCTGGTCCTAGTCAGGGCACCCTGATCCTTTTCCCACTTTCCCGCCACTTTTTGGGCACTTTCTAGCCATTTGATCATTTCATATTTCTTTTGGTCAGCCTTTTCGGGGTTAATTACAAAATTAGAAAAAGATAACCATATAAATATAAAGTTATGAAACCATAATGAGGGATCAAGCACTAGTCACTACTATCATCCACCTAGAGTTGCATCCATCTAAGGCATCTAAAGCTCATTTGCATCCATCTAATTCCATCACAAGGCACAAGGCTGGTTCATCTGCATCACACAAGCATAAGAGGGAATTTTATTCTATTCCATCCACCATTCTATTACATTTATACACATAGTTATTGCTCGCTACTTTCACAAAGTGTGACTGACACAAGAGCACTTAGGGCATGATTACACACACTTGTACATAGAACTACATCAGGTCTGAGATGTAGTGCAATGCTCAGTTAGTGAGTCCACCATTATGGCATCTGAGGTCAATCTGACCCCTTCATATGCATCTTTGTTTTTTAGGGATTTTATGCTTGTCTTGGGGTTTTGTAGGTCTCTCCTTCATCACTGATTTGTAGCGACATACAACCAGGTTCAACGACACTAGTGCAAAAAGAAGTGAACATAGGTAGCCACCCAATGACACCTTGGAGGAGGTTCATAGATTTTTTCATAGACCAGGGTTCCCATATCACAGACTAGGGCATCCATAGGCATCCTAATCCTCTCCCAGGAACCCCCGTCTAGCCAAACAACTCATATCTCTCCTTTTTGGGACCTCTGCATGATCGTTCTTGATTCTAGAATATTCAATTTATTTTACGACATAGTCCATATCAGCCTATGAATCAAATAAGATCCTTCTAACCCTATTTGTTAATTAGGGTTTCACATTTACATTAGCCTAGTTTCTTGGGTCACTTTATATATCTATTTATTGCTTTCATTTATTGTTATTTAATGTTGTTCCTAGTTAGATTAACTACTCCAAATACTACATTTTAGTTAATCATTTTGGTGAACCCGACATTCGAGCAATCTTAGATCCTCTCTTAATTTCCACCTCATTATCTTAGGCTCCTTTCACCATGAAGGTCTCTCTCCATGCCTTTTTGCATGATAATCCTGATTGTCAAAATAAACTCAGATATTTTTTGGCTAACACTTATATTCATTCTTGTACCTCTCTCGAATATCTATACCACAGGTTTACTATTGCTTTATCTATCAATGAAGAGCATATCACATTTACATCTTCTGAAATCGCTTCTTAGTCTATCTTAAGTAATGATTCCCCCCCTTTATATTGATGTCTATATCAATAACATAGGAGTTAAACACTTTAGTCCATAATGGATCTGGGCTTAACATCTATAATCTCACGTTTCTCATGCAACTTGGCCTATCTGAAGCCTCCTTAACCCCATCTTTTATTTGCATTCATGGCTTCAATAATGTGCCTAAACGAGTCTTAGGTACAATCACACTTCCCATTAATCTAGGGCCATGCACTATGTCTGTCTCATTCCTTGTCATGCCTAACAATCTTAACTATAATCTTCTCCTCGAACAACCTTGGATCCATGTCATGAACGCGGTCCCTTCAACCCTTCATGTACGTATTAAATTACTATACTTGAAATCATATATGAAATACAATTGCAAATTTTAGAGCAAATGTAACACAAAAAGAGAAGAGGACGACTAAAATATAACATATATTGTAGAATTGTTTTGAACATTTTGATGCCAAACAACCAGTGAAACTTTTATACCCTTTTTTATTTCCAACTCTTCAATGTTGGATTTAATATCTTACAGTGTCACAAAATTTAATTATATTTCTGCTTAAAACTTTCATGAAATTTATATTGGACTTGAAAAGTACAAACCCCCAAAATGTGTAATTTGATGTCTCTTATCTAAATTTCTCACGTTAATCAAACTTTGTACAATAATGTGAATGGTCGTGTGTGGTTGTATTATTGTCAGTTAAATTTATTAATCTGCATGACATCTGTTCTCCTAAAAAATTGAATCAAATGACATGAAAATACTGTAGCAATGATACTATGAAGGATGTCCCAAATATTGAGATTTATGTAGTGATATAACTCTCGAAAAACATGTTGCTTCTCTAAAAACCATGTCACTACTTTGAAAAAATACACCATGAAAATTATTATAATTAAGGGAATCTTCATCTACATTGTAACTGCTTCCTCCTCCCTACTACTCCAGGTACCATATCCCTAATATATTTTCAAAAAACTTTATACTTTAACCTCTTGTACCCCTTGATATAGGGCAATATATTGGGTTCACTTTGAATAATATCTAAAACCCCAATATTAACTCACGTGATAGGTAATAATTTGGTTTGTGAATCCTTTGTGCCTCTAGAGTCGGAGGAAGATATACAAGGTTGTACCCTGACAACTTTTAAAGGACCACTTGGGGTGAAGAAGGAAATCATGTGAATTACCTCTAAGGAACATCTTGTTTCTAAAGATTTCTAGTTTGATTTACATCATTAACAATAACTTTAGCACCAATTTTGTTACCATTGTATTTTCCTTTGAAGTGATATTTTCCTTGACACTTATCATTAGACCTATTGGGAGCATTAGAAACATACTTGAGCTTGTTGATGGCAAGTGGAGTAGCCTTGCACTCTTTCAATGTGTGACGATTAATCAAATGACTGAAACTTATCAAAGATAGATTTTTCTTGTAAGATTCTAGGAAGAATTTGAGTGAATATATATTTAAGCTCGTTATCAACTAGGATTCTATTCATATTCATAAGCATAATCTTGTAACACATAACATAATCACTAATGGGATAACTAGAGCCTTGTTTCATATGAGATATCTAAGCATAAAATACCTTATCCCCAATATTAATTAGCCAAAGGGGTAAAATCCCACACTAAATGGATAAGAAGGTCATAAAACCAGTGTAACACAAAGTCCTTGAAGTTTATAAGAAAAATATTGATAAGTAATTAGTATTACAAGCATAATATAAGCACATGGCATGGAAAGCATGGAGGCGTGATTCAAGATCACTTTTTCCATTATAAATAAGAAAATTAGGAGTGAAAAAATCAATAGGAAAAGGGATAGGAAGCCACTTCCAATGCAAGTGGGTTTTGAAGTAACTAAGTAGCATCCATGAAATTTTAAGAGGTAGAGGCATCTAGTCATTAGTGTAATATTTGATCATGCAAAATATGAATACAATGCTCATGATTCTATGTATAAGAAGAGGAATGGTAAGATCCTATGTGTGTGCACAATATATGTAGGGATATTAGTGGTCGTAGGAATAGACATTATAATGATTTGAAAAAAACTTGGTATACAATACATGCAAAACAAAGAATAATCTAAAGTATTGAATGTAAGAACAATACCTCAACTACCAGATATATCCTCACAACACAAATTTTGTAGTAAACTATCTTGTATATTCCTCGATGATTAAAAGAAAACACAAAGTTTTCTATTTTCTCAATATTTCTCCAATTTCATATCCAAATTTTCTAACCCTTAATAATTCCAAAGCGTTTCACATTTATAGAAGAGATAAAGAGAGAAATAAGGAAACAATTTTAACAACATACTAAAAATATTTAATAATAATAATGAGTAAATTTTGGCTGGTTCTCACGCAAGAGACCAAGTCAAACCTTCCAAGTTCTAAGTATGTCAATACAATAATGAAAAAATACATGCCAAATTGAAAATAAAAATATCATGACAAGTTCATTATTCAGACTTGTCTTCTTCATCTCCTCGATCAGCTTGTTTATCACGAAATTCCTAGAATTTCCGTATTATCTCTCATGTTTCCTCTTCATCTAGTCCAGAGGAGTACTTTTTCAAGACCTCGCAAGTATCTTGTGTGTTGCTAACAATCCCTAAAAGTCGTTGGAATTTCTTGTTTAATTTGGCCAATGCATTTAAAACACCTTTGTAGAGGGATTAGTTTTTCAATGGCTACAATGGAAAACTTTTCACCTACTGCAGACTTTTTTTCGACCAATTCTTGAAACAATTTATACAAATCATCAGCTGAAAAAATATTCATGTTATCATCCATAACCTTTGTGAATATCTTTGATAATTCTTCATCAATATCATTTATAGTGTCTAGCAATTGATCTCTTGATTCTATTAATTTACTACAAGCTTCATTGAGGATCTTGACTCTGAATTCTATTGCTTTGCAGAATTGAAAGTGTTTGTCAGCATTTGGAACTATTCACTCCTTAACCAAGGTTTCCAAAGGAATATTTTTAACAGCACTGAGGGATTCCAAAGTTAACTCCAAGTTTCCAATATCTTCAAGAAGCTCGTCATTCAACTTATTAACCTCTTTCCTCACATCCATTCTAAAGAATTGAAGATATTCACCGTATCACTAAGAATACTCTTTCCTTGCATGAGAATTCATTGAATCCATTCATCAATAGCCCTTCCCTTCTCATTGAAAATTTCCATTCTGGTTATCGATGAGAAATAAAATTGAATGAGGGTGGGTGTAAAGGATGCTATCTGCTCCTGAGAAGGCTTAGAGATATTGAACAAAACCTCTATTAGTTGTTTAACCTTTTCCTTCAACTCATCTCTTGAGACCTTAGTCTCTTTGATATTTTTGCATAATACATCCACAACGCTTTGAGCTTCCTATTATGCTCCTTCAGCAGTGACCTTCCCGTGATCAACCCTTGTGATTTGATAATCCACAGCTATAACATCTTCCTTAGTTTTATCTACCGCAAGTATGATAATCAACTGATATTTGTGAGATGTTTTTTGGCTTCTTATTTGATTGATCAGGCGTGCACTTTAATGATCTAAAATCAAATTCTGTAGGTGGAATGATTCACTTTTCTTTTCCCACGGGTTTGGTCTGCCAACCAAGAGGGGAGCCGAAATAGATGATGCCTCTAGAAGGGGAACTGAGAATGTTCTAGAATAAATTTGAGGGGTTGTTAAAGTGGTGACCAAATATGGAGGAGTGGTGAGAATGGAGGTGACAATGGCAGATGATATGGTAAAAGAAAGTGGAATGGAGACAGGTATCTTGAAGGATACTATTAACTCCAATGTCAAATGTATTCCGCTTGAAAGAGGAGAAAGGGATGGGAAAACACTTTCCATGGTGGATTTGAGTGGTGATGACAGAAGTGGAGGTGAATGAGGTAGAGAGGAGAGGAAAAAGGATGGTGATGAACTAGAAGCAATCACTGGAGAAGATTGGGTGGAAACAGGCCCAAATGGAGGGCCAAGAGAAGGAATGATAGATGAATAAACTACGTGTTGGTCCCAGTATTGAGTTTCATAATGTGGCTTAATGTTGTTAGGAAATAAGAGATAAAATATGTAGAATAATCCCTTACAGAATCACAATAGAAACTAATATGTATAAAATATTACAGATCTGAAATAAAAGTGCAGAATAAATGCACAACACAGAAAGATAATATTTAACGTGGTTCACCCAATGTTGGCTACATCCACCAAGAATCACTTGCTCAGTATTTTATTACAAGCCAACAGTCTTCACAGTTACAATAATCAGATCTTGTTTGGAGCTGCGCTCAACAAACCCTCTACAGAATTCACACTTGAATTCAAAACACACACTATTCACCTTCACAAAATACACTCATATAAATCCTATTGCTTATGTCCATCTATTTATAAGTACATCAATAGGTATTAGTCATGGGAAGAACCATGGTTTTACAAAACAATGGGTACCAAAAAACCATGGGCCCAAAAACAGCCCATAATGGTTACCCATTACCCATGGGTTTATAAACCACCCATGAAAATTTGCTTCAGGGGCTTCGCCCCTAAGCCCCCCATCCATCGGGGGGGGGGGGCTTCACCCCCCCGAACCCCCTGACCCGCTCACCAGTGATCGGGACTGCCATAAAAATATCCGAGTGTAACACATGGAAGGTGTACCAAACTCTAACATGAAAATAGGCTCCACAAACATAACAATCTCCCACTTGGAGACTGATTTCCACTGAGCAAGCTTCTCAACCCTTCACTGTCATCCGCGAAGGCCAACCAAAGCTGAACATAGCTTTAGTTTATCCCTTGTGACCACCTTGGTCATCATGTCTGCAAGATTCTGACTGGTATGAATCTTCTCCAACTTCAACTTATCTTCCTCCAAAGTTGTCCTGATGAAGTGATATCTCAACTATATATGCTTCATCCTGGAGTGGAAAGTAGAGTTCTTAGCTAGGTGTATAGCACTCTGACTATCACTATGCAGCTTACATTCCTCCTGCTTATGCCCCAACTCCTCAAGAAATTGTTGTAACCAAATCATCTCTTTGCTTGCCTCTGTGGCAGCAACATACTCAGCCTCCGTGGTTGACAAAGCCACCAACTTCTGTAGTCATGAAATCCAGCTCACTGTTGTCCCACCTACAGTGTAAATATAACCTGTCGTGCTCCTCCTACTTTCTACATCTCCAGCCATGTCTGAATCTACATAACCACGTAAAGTGGTGTCTGATCCACTGTAGCACAAAACTGTCCCCATGGTCCCTCTCAAATACTGAAGGATCCACTTTACTGCTTGCCAATGCTCTTTACCTGGATCACTCATAAATCTACTCACAGCTCCCACTACATGGGCAATATCAGGCCTAGTGCACACCATAGCATACATCAAACTACCAATTGCTGATGAGTAAGGTACCTTGGACATCTGGTTTCTTTCCTGCTCTGTCTTGGGACACTGCTCCTTTGATAACTTAAAATGGCCTGCCAAAGGAGTCCCAACTGGTTTAGCATCCTGCATGTTAAACCTATCCAATACCTTCTTAATGTACTCTTCCTGAGATAAAGTCAGCTTCCGTTCCTTCCTATCCTGAGTTATCCTCATACCAAGGATTTGTCTGGCTACCCCCAAATCCTTCATATCAAAGGATTCACTTAGCTGTTTCTTGAGTACTTTTATTTCCTGCATGTTTTTACCTGCAACCAACATGTCATCAACATATAAACATAGGATAATATAACTTCCATCCTCAAATTTCTTTGTATACACACAATGGTCAGAATGACATATAATATAACCTTGCTCCATCATGAAGCTATCAAACTTCTTATACCATTGATGTGGAGCTTGTTTAAGGCCATACAAGCTCTTCTTCAGTTTGCACACCATCTCCTCTTTACCTTTGACTTCATATCCTTCTAGTTGCTGCATATATAGCTCCTCCTCCAAATCACCATGGAGAAATGTAGTCTTTACATCTAACTATTCTAAGTGCAAGTCTTCTGCTGCCACTATTCCAAGAACAATTCTAATAGAAGTCATTTTTACTACAGGAGAAAAAATCTCATCAAAATCTATACCTTGTTTCTATGCAAACCCCTTGACCACCAAATGGGCCTTATATCTTTTCTTTCCTCCTTCTTCATCTTTAACTCTGTACACCCACTTGTTCTGCAATGCTCTTTTTCCTTCCGGTAGCTTCACCAAATCCCAAGTCTGGTTCTCCATGAGAGACTTATGCTCCTCATCCATGGCTTACTCCCACTTCTTACTGGCATCTACCTGCATTACTTCATCAAAGCTCTCTGGCTCTCCACTATCAGTGAGTAATAAATAATAAAGAGAAGGAGAAAAATGTTCAGGTTATTTTCTTACCCTAGAAGACCTCCTCACTATAGGAGTTTGGGGTTCCTGTTGAGTAGGTTCCTGAACTGATTCATGGGTCACTGTCCCATCTAGAAGATCCTCTACCACTGCATATTCTTTCTTGGATTCTTCCCTGTTTTCCTGCAACTATTGCTTATACATGAATTTCTCATTAAATACCACATCCCTAGACCAAATGATTTTCTTGTCCTTAATACTCCAACATTTAAATCCAAAGTCATCACCACTATAACCAATAAAAGTGCATTTTTCTGATTTAGCCTCTAGCTTGGTCCTATCATCCTTGTCAATATGAACAAACACCTCACATCCAAAGACTCTAAGAAATGAGTAATCGACTTTCTTACCATACCAAGCCTCCTCAGGTATGCCTCCATCCAAGGCACTTGAGGGTCCTCTATTTATCAAGTACACAGCTGTGCTCACCGCTTCTGCCCAAAAATAAAGAGGTAGTCCTGCATGTATCCTCATGCTCCTAGCACGTTCCATTATTGTTTTGTTCATCCTTTCTGACACCCCATTCTGCTGTGGGGTTCCTGGAACCATATTTTTCCTATAGATTCCATTCTTAGAATAATAATCATCAAATTCATTGTTGTAATACTCCCCTCCATTATCTGACCTGAGACATTTTAACTTAAGACCTGTTTCATTCTCTACCAAGGCTTTCCATTTAACAAAAGTATCAAATACATCATATTTGTTTCTAATACAATAAACCCAAACTTTCCTTGTTACATCATCAATAAAAGTAACATAATAACTTGAGCCCCCAAGAGATGATACCTGAGCTGGCCCCCACACATCAGAATGTACCAACTCTAACTTACTCTCTTTCTTCGTAGGTCCAACCTTGAGAAACCTTACTCGCTTATGTTTCCCATATATGCAGTTCTCACTAGAAATCCAAACCTGTTTCTATATATCCAGGAAAATTCTTCTTTATGATGTCCATGCCCTTATGGCTCATATGACCGAGCCTATAGTGCCATAATGTTGTATCTGCATCTGAAGCCACAAGATTACAATCATTAGTACTATCAGTGGATAAATACAAGGTTCCAACCTTCTTACCTCTTGCCACCACAAGAGCACCCTTGGTAACCTTCCAAGAGTCAACTGTAAATATCACAGTACAACCATCACTTCCCAATTGCCTCGCCGATATCAAATTTCTCCTTAATGTAGGCACATGTCTGACATCCTTCAATAGCCATGTATTCCCATTCTACATCTTAACCTAAACAGAAACCTTTTCCAACTATACTACAAGGCTCATCATCACCAAGAAAAACATGCCCAAAATCCCCTTGAACATAATCAACAAAATAATGCCTATGTGGAGTAGCATGAAAAGAAGCCCCTGAATCTAAAACCCAAGATTCAGTAATATTATGCAAAGAAAGAATCAAAGCATCCTGGCATACATTACCCGATGCCACATTTGCCTCCTTGTTTTCTTCCTGTTGTTTCTTCTTATCCCGAAGCTCCCAACAGTCCTTCTTTGCATGCCCAAACTTTCCACAGTGCCAGCATACTATCTTGCTTTTGGATTTTGACCTTGCCTGATCCTTTGATTTTCCACAGTTTCCTCTATTCTTCTGTCTCCCTCTAGTTTCCACTGTCAAAGCATTCCCTGAAGTAGAAGATTCACTAGAGATTTTTCTTCACATTTCCTCACTTAGAATCACCCCTACAACATCCTCAAACTTCAACTTTGAGTTAGCAGGAACTGAGTTGCTTATCACCATTACCAGGCTATTCCAACTCTCAGGTAAAGAGCACAGAACTAATAAAGCCCTAACTTCTTCATCAAATTCTATTGTAACCGAAGCTAGCATATTGACAACCGTATTAAAATCATTTAGATGATCTGCTACTGAACCATTCTCAGACATCTTCATATTAAACAAATTTTTCATTAAAAATATCTTATTAGAGGCAGAGGGTTTTTCATACAACTTCCCTAATGCATCCATCAATTCTTTTGTAGTCTTTTCCTTTGAAACATTAAATAATACCGAAGATGCAAGACACAGCTGGATCATTCCAAGTGCCTTCCTGATCTAACAAATACCATTCCGCATCTAACATACTCGAGGGTTTGTTCACCTTCTCAGACAGCGGAGTATAAAAATCCTTCTGATAAAGGTAATCTTCCATTTGCATCTTCCAAAGACTGAAATTCTATCCGTTGAATTTATCAACCCTATATCTTCCATCATTTACCATAGCTCCCACTCAAGCTAAAAACTTTCCCTATGATTCAACAATTTAGCAAACCAAACCAGGCTTAGATACCAATTGTTAGGAATTAATAATAGAATCTAATGTGGAATAATTCCTCAAAATCACAATAATAAGAAGTATGAATAGAATTACAGTAAAATGAAATATGCACAATATGAAGACAATCTTTAACGTGGTTCACCTAATGTGAGCTACATCCACCAAGAACACTTGCTCATATTTTATTACAAGCCAACACGTCTTCATAGTTACAATAATCAGATCTTGTTTGGAGCTACGCTCAATAAACCCTCCTTAATTTGCACTTGAATTTGCACACACTATTCACATTCACAAAACACTTATTCATATAAATCCTATTATATGTCCATTTATTTATAAGTACATCAATAGGTAGCCAAAGAGGTAGTTTTACAAAACAATGGGTACCAAAAAACCATGGGCCCAAAAAACAGCCCATAATGGTTACTCATTACCCATGGGTTATTAAACCACCCATGAAAATTCGCTTTGGGGGCTTCGCCCTTGAACCCCCTTAACCCGCTCACCGGTGAGTGGGACCACCGTAAAAATATTTAAGTGTAAGACATGGAAGGTGTACCAAACTCTAACATGAAAATAGGCTCCACAAACATAACAGAATTTTATTGACATCCATAAGACCTTGGAGTGCTTTCAAGGACAGATTCACAGTTCTAAGATACTAAAAACAGAGCCATAGTTCTAAGATACTTTCAAATTTATTTGGATGTCAAATTTTCTACTATGAAACTTGATTAGGAAAGCTTCGTTTAACCCTCTTTTTTGTTGTTTAGGGTTACCCAACAGACCACTAAATAATTTTATTTATTTTACTATTGGAACTACCTTTTATATTAAATAAAGAATAAAGAGAGTTACATAGTAAGGGGTGACCAGAAAAATCACAATCCCACAAAACATCATAAAGGCAGCATAGAATAGCACCATGAAGAGGTATCTTACTTCAAACAAATATCCACAATCAGAAAAAGGAAACGCCACAAAGTTAGAGCTAAAGATTTCCACAGTGGGTATGAAAAGGATGTCCAGAACAGATCCAAAATTGAAAATGGAGAAGACCCTATCATCAAATTCCCCTTGTGGCTCTCAATTCAAGACCCTCTCGGGCTGGGACTAGAGGAAAGCTAATTGGAGAATACACTGATTGAGGATTAATCATGCTCTAGCATAGGGCGAGGATAAATCCTGGGTCAGAGTCATAAAATATCAAACATGTGGGATCTTTCAACACAGTATCACCGGCAGGAGGATCTCATCACTCAAAGGTCTCTGTTTTTAACTTAACTCCCATGCACTGAGAATGGTTGCAAACCTTTAGGTCGCGAAGAAATCACTCTTCCTCTGGATGGTTTTCTTAGTCTTATTGAGATGAAGCAAGCCTCCTGTATGTGGCCAATTTGAATACATAGAGTTTCTGCAACGGAATTGTGCCGTATTTTCATAATCAATGATCCCTGCAATCCAATTTGAAACCATTCATGAAGTATTATTATCGTTGGGTATTCAATTAGGTTAGGCAGATATCCTGAAGCACGTGGGTTCATGATTGAGGTAATTAAGAGATTCATCTTTCGGAATTAAAGTCATTGATGATTATCTATATAGACATGAGGGGGTGACCTAAGGGTTTAATATTATTAATATGTTTGAATCAGGTACTTGGGGGTAGGTCTAGAGAGGTGGGCCAAAGGAAAGGGAGGTTCAACACCTTGAAGGATAACAAAAAGAGAATGAAAGTTGAAATTCCCTTTATATATTCATTTTGGCTCGATGAACTATCTATTGAAGGGGAACTTTGTATGAGAGATGAATATACTTGTTCCATGTTGTATGATGTAGTGCTTACTAAAAAATTCCATTGATCATGAAGATGTTTAAGGAATGAACCATCTTTCTCAGCCACTTAATTCTTCAAGGAGATGACTTTGAGGTAATCATTGATGGTTTTCTATCCAATTTATCTCTTCTTTTGAATCACAAATGTCCAATGAAAAAATCATGAAAATTGAAGAATCCAATCCCCTTCTTGAGACAAATGCGGATGAAAAAATTGAGCATGGCCTCTCTGAGGAGTTGATTTCCTTGTCATCACCAAAGGAATATAATGTTTATCACCATTAGATAGTATGAAGTCTTCCTTTTTCCCTATAGAGAAGTAGAATTTCTATGAGATGTTCATGATAGAGAAGATGATTATTCTCATGTTGTTGACCCAACAATGTATTATTCCTCATGTCATGAGGATGATTTGATAAACATTTAACTAAAAGGTGTACCCTTCCCCTATAGAAAGGATCTCTTATCTCTATTTGAAAATGATGAAAATCAGATATGCCTGAACTTACAAGAAGGTAACACCCAGATGATAAGAAATATGGATTGTGAGGAAGATAATTTTTCAAATGAATCTTGGCCATATGAAGATAAAATTTCCAGCCATATCCTTGAGGCCCAATGCTAATATTCTTCAGATTAATGCAAAAATATGTGGCAACTTTGAAGGAGGAATTGTGCAAGACATCTTGAAGATTACAGAAGAAATTAAGATCCTCAACTCAGTATTGAGATTCTAACCTACACCATTAACTATGAAAGATAAGTGTGATTTCAGTTGGGATGCTTCTCCTTTTGATGCACAAGTGTTTCAATAATGATACAAAACAATTATATGATATCAATGTTCTCTTCAAATCCTTGACAAATGAACATGAATGTGAAGGTAAGTCTTCCCCTTTCCCATTTTGTGAAGAAGATTACATCCATGATGAACCAAAGGGAAAGGAAATTCTTGAATATCCTATGGATTTATTTAGTCATGAAGATAGAACATAAATCATAGAAAGTGATACCAAGTTCAATGAGGATTTTATAAGAACAAAGAGAAATCATTTGGAACAAATTAATGAAAAATTGTAGGAGACTCATGAATGGGGTATGAGAAAATTTGTTCTCACTACCTCTGGATGCCTCGCTGATCCTAGAAGTGAGTCAATGCTGCAAAATTCACTCAAGAACGATGAATTCCTTCATGAAAAAATCAAATAATCCATTTTTAAAAACATGAGAGAGTGGCTTCTCGTGGTCACAAGGCCTTAAGCTGAGACTACTGAAGGTAAAAATTTCAAATGGGTAACGAAGCAATAATTGGATGTGATATAGTTTTCTATGCAGTATCAGTATAAGGATGGAAACTTGGTCTCTCTCCTTCTCAAACCATGCAGAGCCATCATGAGAGTATGACATGATCAGATGATTATCTTCAAGTTTTAGAAGTATGAATTCATCCCATTGTTCCATGATGGTATGTACTTCTCTCAACCCCTTTTCGGGTGTGCATGTACATTCTTCTCCCTCCTAGGAATAAATTTTTCCCCCATGTACTATAGTTTCCCTATATATTTTGTGCTTTCTTTCTAGTTTCAGTGTGTTTCCTTTTTGTGTGGTGTTTTCCCCCTTTAATATAGTGTGTTTGTTTGTTTTTCCTTCATGTGTGTTCTTCACTTGTGTTAGTAGTGAAGAACTGAATCTATAGACCAATTTGACAAGGAACTAGTCTTCTTATTCATGAGAACATTGAGGTTCTCTATTTCCCCTTATGGTCCAATGTCCCCAAGTTAGAGCCAGTTATTTTTATGAGAAATTACCAGTCGAAAAATTCAAAACTTAAGTGATGACAACCAAGACACAGAGTGAAAACTTGCTTCAAAATCTTCATGAATCCCTTTCCATAGAAGTCAGATTGCCTCATGTGTCATGGCCACCTTTCCCTTGGAGGTTCTCTTAATGATTTGGATAAAAAGTTACAAGTTTTCAAAAGGGTGTAATAAGATCCATTATTCCATTAATCGATGTTCTAGTAGGACATGGATCAAATTATTGAGCTACATTTGCATTCCAAGAGTTTCAAATAAGGTGGCACCTACGACAACCTAGTTCAGTATAGAATTCAAAGGATAAGAGATCATTCTGGGAACTCTCCCTCAGGTATTATGAATGGCTAGTTCTTCATCAACAATGTCTTCATCCTCATCCGATCAGTCAAATCTTCACTATCTCTCTCTTCCTTCTTCTCTCTCCATGTTCTAATTTCTCATTAAGAATGTACTTTTTGCTATTTTGTCTTATTTACTTAAGTGACCCTTAATATTGACATTATAAGAATCCTTTTTCACTAATAAGAAAAAAGAGTCACTTTTGTATCGTAGGAAGATGAAGGTCACACGTGATGGGGATAGGTGATAAGTCATGTGGGGAGTAAATGAAGAGACATGTTTGTAATGTAATAATTTGGAATGGCTTCTCCATTCTAAGGGGTTGGAAATTGTTGATTGAATGTATGTTGTTAAGATTACCACTTCTACATCAAGTGATAAAGGATGCAATTATTCTATTTATTGTCTTATGTTACTCACTCTCTCTTTCCAACCTTTTCATACACGATAATCTTGTAAAACCAAGAAAGGTAGCTCCTTTGGTAAATGAGTCAATGGAATTTTGAGTTTGTGATTTTTGGTCTTGTCATTGTTTTCTTTGTTGTGTTCTTCTAATTGAATGTGAACCTACTTTATTTAATGTATGTGAAATCTTTAAGCCTACTAAACCTCTCTCTCCTTCCCTAATTTCCTTTTACTTTGTTAGAGTAGGTATTTACCTTAGCTCATGTTCACCTAGGTACTTTATTTACCTTTATTGTATTTATCTTCACCCAATTATGTGTGGATATTTATTTTTATTTATTTAGATATTAGGGGATATTATCTAGTTGTTAGGAATAGTTCTTTCCTTGATCTATGGTATTGACTAGTTATTTACTTGATCTATGGTATTGATTAGATCCTTGATGTCTAGTTCTCTCATATATCTATGGACTTGACTAGTTCTTTGATGACTAGTTCTTTCCTTGATTTATGGTTTGATCTATGACCTTGAACGGTTCTTAGATTGTTATTCCTTGCCTATATAAGCAAGGCACATTATCATTGTATTTCATTGATTTCCATAATAATATATGATATTATTGCTCATTTGTTTGAAAAGGTTTATGTAAAGTTATTCTGGTGAATTAATTTCATCTTATTGATCGTGGTGTTTGATTAGCATCTATGTTTTTGGCTTGGTATGATCTGGTTATCATTCCTTTTATGGTATCAAAACAGGAGATTGTTTCATTTTGTAAGCATTATTTGTATATTAATACATTTAGGATTTTCTTGTATTTTGTTGCTGCGTGCATTTTTATGAAAAAAAAAGTCTTCCATTGGATCCAGAAGGTGGAAAAACCATAAGATCTACTGTAAACTTGACCATTTCAGGAGGCAGTCATTTTTTTGGCATTTTTTTGTGGTGCAGATAAATGTGTTGGTTTCCCTTGAGATTTGGGTCATATTTTTTAAGATCCGATCTGGGTTTTTTCTGAGGGTACAACATTCTCGGTTGACGTGCAACAAGGGGTTTC
The DNA here is from genome assembly GCA_019776745.2 of Taxus chinensis. Taxonomy (NCBI): domain Eukaryota; kingdom Viridiplantae; phylum Streptophyta; class Pinopsida; order Cupressales; family Taxaceae; genus Taxus; species Taxus chinensis. Next base: position 968,504,800 of record CM034147.1, read on the forward strand.
TGGGAAGATGTTTCTTTCCTTTTTTTGGCAGGGGTCCATGGGCGGCTGTACATTATTTGCTATTTTGGGAAATTCCGTAGACTACTATTTTGCGGCAGCGAAGGCCATTTTTGAAACAGTCCAGAAATGGTATTTATTACCAGAAGAAGCAGTTAGATGTGACCTTCTTGAAAATACACCCATTGAAATCCTTAGCCCATGGTCATATTATATGGTAATACGAGGGATTAAAACTTGTGATTCCTACTAGTAGGTGCTTAACTTCAGCCCTCTTTCATTTTATTTGTGTGGTGAAGGCAAGAGCATTTTATTGTGTTTTTAGTGGCAACTAAAATAAATAGTAGAGCATAATATTGAAAATCTTGTAACTTTTGATCGGTAACTCAGTTTTGAGTGTCGTTTTTTGCAAAAGTGCTTATTTTTTCATGCTCTTTCTATTGGAAATATTTATTTTGAGAATCAAACTATAATTATAAAGTTCCAATTGTAACACACACTCATTATAAAGTGCCAAAATCTAGGGGGGTTCTTATTGCATTGCTTGGGGGTCCTTTTGCGTTGCTTGGTTCTTGCATTTATTTTGGTGATTTTTGAGGATGGCATCTAATTTTGCATTAGATCATGTTGAGCCATTAACAACACATAATTACCACACATGGAAACCATGGGCTTTAAATTCTTTAGAAAAACCAGTGTTCACTAGAGAATATGAGAAATTTCAGTACCAGTGCAAATTTGATGAGTGTATGGGTTTGGTAGGAACTTATGTAAGTGACATTCTTTTGTTTCATTTGGAAAAGTGTGACTCTCCTTTCAAAATATGGGAGAAATTGGAGGATTTATTTGGTAAAGTGGATCATATGAGAGCAATGCAACTTGAAATTGAGATCACCTCTCTTAATCCTAAAGATTTTCCAACAATTATAGACTATCTTACCAAGTTCAAGCATTTTTTGACACAGTTGAAGGGAATGGAAGAGATAAGAAAGATGAAGAGTGTGTTTACTTGATTCTATCCAAGTTGAGAGGACCATTTCAAATATTTTCTTCTACCTTTTTTTCTAGCATGGATGCCTTAGGTGACACATTCAAAATGTATGACTTAGAAACATTTTGTGAAAGACTTACTAGTGAAGAATTAAAATTATATTAGCTCGAGTCTTCCACCTCTTAAAAGGCATTAGTTGCATCGAATCCTAAGGGAAAGGGAAAACCAAAAAGTAAAACAAAATCCACCCCTTGTCCATCTAAAAGTGCTCCTAAACCTAAAGAAAACAACTCTAAACCCAAGGAATCTTCTAAATACAAGAATAAGTCTAGCCTTTCATGCTCTTTTTGTGGGGTATTGGTCATGAAGAACATAGGTGTTATAAGAAAATACATGCCTTAGAGGATGCAGTCAAGAAAAAAAAAATTTCTATCTCCACTCCACCTCCTAATCAGCATGGAAAAGCATTTAATGTTGTTGGGAGATATCAGTCACCACTTGTAGATAGTTGGGTTATAGATTCGGGTGCTTCTCATCACATGAATTCTTCCAAGGAGTCTTCTGTTTCTCTAGGTTTGAGTTCTACTTCCAAAATTGAGGTTGGAGATTCTTCCTTTCTTTTTGTTGAGGGAAAAGGTGATATACAACTTGATGGTGGCAATATCCAAGATGCACTATATGTTCCTAACATCACTACAAATTTGCTTTCTGTATATCAAATTTTTCATTCTGGTCAAGAGAAAACAATGACTTTTACACCACATGGGGTAGAAGTAAGAACTTTGTTTGAGCCTTATTCACTTGTTTCTTAGGGTATTGTTGATCATAGTTCTAGACTATATCACTTTGAGGGTTTTGATGACACTTCTTCTATAGGGTCATGATTGGTTTCTCATGCAGATTTAGAGAGTAAGCTTTGGCATGAAATATTTGGACATCTTAATTACAAATATTTGAAGGAGTTGAGCACTCATGGTATGGTAGATGGTCTTCTTAGAGTTTCTTGTTTTGAGGGCGTTTTCTCTAGCTTTGCATTAGGGAAACAACACTAAGATCCATTTCCTAAGAATTTGTCTAAGAGAGCTTCTTCACCACTTGAGCTTGTGCATAGTGACTTGATGGTTTTTCCAACCCCCTCTTTCAATGGAACTAAGTATGCACTTACCTTTATTGATAATTTCTCAAGGCATACTTGGGTTTATTATCTCAAGTACAAAAGTGATGTTTTTTCACACTTTAAAGTCTTCAAGGCTTTGGTCGAGAAACAATATTCTAGTTGCATTAAGAACCTTCATACTAATAATGGGGGGGAGTATTTCAACAATGAGTTTTCTAACTTTTTGGCAACTCTAGGCATTATTCACCAAAATTTTGTTCCTGACACTCCACAAAAAAATGGCTTAGTAGAATGGAAGAATAGAAATTTGAAGGAAATGGCTAACTGTATGATGCATTCTAGAGATATACCTCCTATATATTGGGAAGAAGTAGTTAATTGTGCTAACTACATTTAGAATTGCACATCACATAGATAACTTGAGTATTTGACTCCAGGGGAAGCTTGGTCCAACACTAAGCTAGATGTCTCATTTTTTAGAGTCTTTGGGAGCCATGCTTGGGACTTTGTGCTAAAGAAGAAAAGGAAAGATTTGGATAAGAAGAGTAAACCCTTGATCTTTGTAGGGTATTGTGAGGACATGAGAGCTTATCGATTGTTAGATCCTGATACACATGATGTTATTTTTCAAACACATGTTTAGTTTGATGAGTGCTTCACTCCTCTTGATTATTCAACTTCTTCCATGATTCCTTATTCTTCATCTTCTTCCATGCCTCCTTTTTCTTCATCTCATCTTGAAGATCCTTTCTTTAAGGAGATTGATGAGGAGGTTATAGATGTCGTTGATGATCCTATTCCCAATGATGTTTTCACTATGCCTAAGTGGGCTCATACTACAGTTTCTGAGGTAACACCTTTCATACAGGATCTTCCACACACTAGGCATCATCACACACATTCTATAGGTTCTAGATTTTTGTGTTAGGTAGTTTATGAGGATCCACAGTCTTTTTCAAAGGCTCATGGCATACAAGAGTGGGATGATGTGATGACAGTTGAGTATTCTTCTTTGATGAAGAATCATACTTGGGATTTTGTATCTCTTCCTAAAGGAAGAAATATGGTTAGGTGTAAGTGGGTATACCAAACCAAATACACAACTGATGGGTCCATTGATAAATGTAAGGATCGTCTTGTTATAAAAGGTTTTTCACAAGTTGAAGGTATTGACTACTCTAAGACTTTTTCACCCATTGCCAAGATGAATTCTGTATGCCTTGTACTTGTTATTACTGCATCACAGGGGTGGCTCGTATACCATATGGACATGAAGAGTGCCTTCTTACATGGAGATCTACAAGAGGAAATGTACATAGAGTAGCTGACTAGATTTGTTCAGGATTATTCTCTTGTTTGTAGGCTCCGAAGGTCTCTCTACGATCTCAAACAAGCCCCTCGGGCTTGGTATGAGAAGATGGATTCTTTTCTTCTATCTACTGGTTTTTTTCATTTCCACTCCGATCATACAGTGTATCTCCAACATGTTGGTGAGGATATTGTGATACTTGTCTTGTATGTTGATGATTTGTTACTTACTGACAGCTCTTCTTCATACATTCAGAGTATTCAGAGGGCTCTTTCTACATAGTTTAACATGGAAGATCTTGGGCTATTGCATTATTTCATTGGTTTGCATATTTTTGAGATAGATTCAAGGATTTATTTGAGTTAGTAAAAGTACACCCATGATCTTCTTTGGCACTTTGATATGGCTGCTTGCAAGTCAAGTCCATCTCATTTTCATTCTGGGGTTACTTTTACTTCCACATGTACCACCCCACTTTTTGATCCTACATTATATAGGAAATTGGTTGGAAGTCTCATGTACTTGAACCATACTCGCCCTGATATTTCATTTGCATTAGGGCTTGTATCTCAGTTTTCACATTCTCCTCATAGTAGTTGCTGACAGGCTGCTAAAAGGATTTTGCATTATTTGCAAGAAACTTCCCACTTTGGCCTACACTACAGTAGGGGTTCTACTTAGTTGCTTGGGTATACATATTCAGATTGGGTAGGTTCTATTGATGAAAAGCTTTCCACTTTTGGATATATATTTTTGTATTGGTTCTTCTCTAGTTACTTGGGTGTGCAAAAAGAAACAGGCTATTACACTTTCATCTTTAGAGGCAGGGTAAAGGGTAGTAGTTACAGCAAGTCAAAAAATTCTTTGGCTTCGACAGTTATTGAGAGAGTTTGGATTCCCACAGGATTCACCGACTATACTTTGGTGTGACAACCAAATTGTAATTCACATTTCTCACAACCCAATTGAGCACAAGCGGACCAAGCATATTGAGATACACATCCACTTCATTCGTCAACACATTCAAGATGGATTTATTTTCTTGGAGTACATTCCAACTCAGCAGCGGGTTGCAAACATATTTACGAAGCCTTTTGTATCACCTCGCTACCTTAAGTTGTGTGGAATTGCTGGGGTTTCAGATGTTATTCTTGGGGGGTGTTCGTGAGAACATCTTCCTTCTTCTTCTTTCTCTTTCCTTCTAGAAAGATTATTTCCTTCTTTTGGTTCAATATTTCTTCATGGATATATTGTACATGAGTACCTCATCAGGCCTAGTTTTCAGGACTCATACTATGGACATGCCACTTCTATTTTGGCCCCTAGCTTCACTTGAGGGGGGGTGTTAGAGTAGGTATTTACCTTATCTCATGTTCACATGAGTACTTTATTTACCTTTATTGTATTTATCCTCACCCACTTATGTGTGTTGATATTTATTTTTATTTATTTAGATATTAGGGTGATATTATCTAGTTGTTAGGCATAGTTCTTTCCTTGATCTATGGTATTGACTAGTTCTTTCCTTGATCTATGGTATTAACTAGATCCTTGATGTTTAGTTCTCTCATAAATCTATGGACTTGACTAGTTATTTCCTTAATTTATGGCTTGATCTACGACCTTGACTGGTTCTTAGATTGTTATTCCTTACCTATATAAGCAAGGCGCATTCTCATTGTATTTCATTGAGTTCCATAATAATATATGATATTTTTGCTCATTTTTTAACAAAGTTTTACGTAAAGTTAATATGGTGAATTATTTTTATCTTATTGATCGTGGTGTTTGATTAACATTTGTGTTCTTGGGTTGGTACGATCTGGTTTGTTATTCCTTTTATACCTCCCCTCACTATAAATCCCTCCCTTGTACCTTACATAAGCACTTTTCCACAAGTTTAATGGAGTATTCATATGTGATCCCTGACCTATCGGACACCCCAAAAATTTAGGTAGTTTACATTCAATAATGGGAGCCTCCCCATACACAAGAGGGAGGGGTTTAGCCCCATGATTTTTGGTGAAAACCAACAATTTTACCACATGACAATTTATTTTTCCAACACCTCTATTATTTTAAATACAAACTAAATTGGTATGGAACTATACAACCTGTCCTAGAGTGTGGTATGGTTTCAGACATGGATATCATGGTGCTCTTTAATTTCTAATGGTTATCAGTGGCCTATAAATGTAGCCTGTTGTCTCATGTTAGGGTTTGAAAATGTACAACACCTCATGTAGTGAATTAAAATATATTAACCACCTAGATCCTTGTACTAGCACTTATGCTAATGATTAAATAAAAAAGGAGATAAATTTATGTGTGGAGTTGGTCAGACCCTAGTGGTTGTAGGCACTAAAATATGGTAATTTGTCCTTGTGCAATGCCAAATTTGAATTTATATCCTTTTCAAGACATATGCTCACATTCAAAATAAAATATCATCATCTCTCTAGCCATTCTATAACTTGTTTATCTTTACACCATGCTCTATGGAAAAATCTAGAAATATTATTCAATCAAGGAGGCATAAAACATTTGATATTCATTACACAACTTTCATTTTAAGATTTTCTCTCTCCTATCCAAAACCATATGTAAAAGTCAGGATGTATGGTCTGTTCTTGGTTGACATGTATGGTTTTCCCCTTTTCAATCACTGGCTTTGATTTTTGTGATAAATCATTCTTTGGGTCATTTCATATTCTTGGGGTCGGTCTTATCACAATATCTTGCCTACAGAAGACTATATAAAAATTTCATTGTCATATTATAACTCACATGACATTCTTACAAGCTCCTATTACAAACATCATTCCAAAATCAATAAAATTTTTGCTAAATATACATAAATTAGCTGCACATCATCAAGGGTAGTTCCTACTAAAAGTATGAATCACTCAACCAAGTCAAGGAGTCTAGTTTCACCCATGTACAAACATACAAAGATCATCAAGCCATGTCCTAAGAAATAACAAAGTCACTTCAAGCATTGTAAAAGGAGTTCAATCAACACAAGGGCTAGGTCACATATCTAAGTCACACCACATCTCACTACTACTGCAATGGATACATTCTATACTACATACTTAGCCCACTTTTTTGGTGTTAAGAGACACAAGGGCATCCATTATGGTTAATTGAATTTACGCACTTACTCAAGCACCTAAGAGAAATACATGAGGCTTTATTTTACATTTAGGATATGTATTTTAGCATTAGGATTGGTTTAATAGGGTGGTCCATCCTTAAACACATGTACTTGTTTTTCTCTTTTGGTTTGATAATGCTCTGATGAAGGGTTGTGTAGGTTGCTAGGGTTTGTACTTTGCTGCAAGTCATCATAGGTCATCTCAAGGTTGTGTAAAGAAGAGTGACACATAGTGCACACCATTTCCAAAAAAGTAAAGCTCCTAAAAAGTTCTATATCCCCATTGTATTCTATTTTGAGATCATAAACCCTTTTTTGGACCATATAAATCCTTCCTAAACCCTACAAAACTTGTACAGTCTTGAACTTGCATATTTTCTAATTCCAAAATCTTTTGTGTAGATTCCACGATATCAAACTATTGTGGTCCACTACTTGGCACATCCATATTATTCCAAAATATTCCTAAACAAGCTAAGTATCTCTCTCCTCTTGTATTTTTAACAAGTTACTTATCATTTATCAAATTTTCAGTTCATTTCAAGTTTGAATGCATTATTATGGTTATGTATAAGTTATGTTGGAAGCTAATTAGATCAGAATAATCTACTTATTGTTAACCCTTATACCCTTGTTAGTTTTTATGCCCATAACACTATTAGAACCTAATTAAGGCGTGAACATTGGTTAACCCAATTTGATTCAATCTTGGCATTGCACTACATCCCCTTTAATGTTGAAGCAAACTCAATGTAGGCATCTTAATGTATATGAAATTGTTATGCAAATCTAAGCCAACACCTTATCTTTCCTTTATGTCTCTTGACACAAATATAACAAAAAAAACTATAAATTAAGTAGAATGTAACATGCATGATTATGATAGAATGTGTCTTAAAAATACTAGATTTATTCCATTAACCTTGCAAATGTTTTGTATTAGCTTGACTAATCTATGACTTGGATTGACTTGGGTGGTCTATAGAATGAGAGGCATGTCTCTTGAACCTACTGCAGACACATAAAATTCATTGTGCTAATTTAAACATAAAAGTCACAAATTTCACTAACACCCCATCTTTGTTTATTAATTAAAAACCTCCGATAATTGATTAAATTATCCTCTTTTAGATACTAATTAATAAAATTTTGTATATTAAAATCCCCTCTGTTTGTTACTTAATAACCAATTATTAATTAATTAAATTTCTTCTTCGTCTACTTATTAATTACCATTCATTAACTAAATCTCCCTTCAAATCACCTCTAACTCTCATCAATTTAATCTAAATTCCTCTCAAATAGATTTTACAAGTTAATTGAGACATATTAATCAATTCATAATTTATTAATTAATCCCCCTTTCTTTGTATCTAACTCCCATGGAGCATTGATCCTACTCAATTACTCTTAATCCTAAGTAGTTAATCTCTAATCCTACATCTCCATTATTCCACATTCACCAAAGTGAACCAATCTCCTAATCCTAAACCTATTTAATGAAATCTCATAGAGTTCATTCAAAACACCTTAACGTCTTATCACACTTAATTCTCATACTAGCATTTTAATTTTAGAAATATCAAGGAAAATTGAAAAGAACCCCTTTGTTGAATGTAAAAGGAAATCCAAATATGTATCATATTAATTTGAATATTCCCATTTCGTTACCAAAATACCCCTCCTAAGCAACCAAATGTTATTTCTTGGTAACATACTCGGTTCAACCAAAGACATCCACATATCAAAGGAAAGCATAAGCATCGGTTCAGTATAATGTGTAACATATGTCACCTTAGGTTTATCTTTGTGAACAACTCTATGTGTGTCTGTATTGACATGCGAAGTTAAAGTGGCTAATTGGAAACTAAGAGCTTGTAGATGTTACTACATGGTGATGTCTTAATATTTTGGTTTAATGTGGTGTTCTTCACCCTCCGTTATGGCTTCACGATTGATCCTAACAAAATGTATACAATTAAAAATTTTAGTTGTGGATGTTGTTACTTCCTTGTTATGACCTTAAGGTTGTACTAACATAGAGGCACATTCATGGTTTAATATATATTTTATAGTTTTAAAACTAGGAGGATTTGTTCATTCTTATTCTCGAACCATGTTAGTGAGAAAGGTTGGATCGAAATCCGAGGGTAGTTTAGCCCCTAATTCTACTAGGTACAACAAAAATTGGTCTTTATTTTGAAATAATAAGTTTTCTAAATGGGCAGGATCATTTTCAAAGATGTTACAAGGTATTTCTTATTCATCCCCACTGTGATCAACAAGTCCTGGCTCCTTATCCAAGGATAGTTCTAGTGGGTTTTGGAGGAAGGGATTAGATACATGCCTCATGTGTCCTAAACGTGTTATAGGTTTCATGATGGAATGTGTGTTGTGTGGAGGTTGTCTAAGTTGATTTGGAAATTGTAATGTATATAAATTGAATGTTTTAAAAATATTTTGAATGTTTTTATGTATTTTACTCAGAACCTAAGAAAAAATGGATAGTATAATGGCTGCAAAATGAAGGTTTCCCAAGTTTGTAGATATATGATGAGGATGATCAAGGAAATATAAAAAATTTCGGCAACATAAAGACTGTAAATGGTTGTTCTCCTATATTTGGATGTTGTAAATGTTTCTAAGGAAAACTACAAATTTTTGGTAGAGTAGCGACTACAAATGGGTGTTTTCCTAGATTTAGATGTTGTAAATATTTCTAAGAAAAAATACAAAATTTCAGGAACAATGGGTGTTTTCCTAGTTTTGGATGTTATAAAATTTTCTAAGGAAACTAGGAATTATCTGAAATCATAACAAAATAATTTTAAAAATTAATCAAGTTTGGAAAACAAGTTTCAAATGTGAGTGTCAAAATGATTGATTAAATTTTGGCAGAGTTTAAGGTTTTTATCTTTGATGAATGAAGCCAAAGTGTGAAAGAAACATAGTTTCTGATGAAAGATACGTGACACAACTCAGATAGATTTTCACCTTGTTTTATCACTAAAACAAGGTTTTAACTCAGATTTTTTTTCTTTGTGAAGTTTTGGTGTATACAAACAATTGGGTAGAATAACACGTTTTGTTGTTTTGATACATGTAGTCAAAAATATAGGTCTGTGACTTTATAAAATATACATTTGGTTCAACTTGGCCAAAACATCACCTTCCTATCTTTCTAGAATTATGTCCATAGCTTGGTCAAAGTATCACCTTGTGAGTGTTTATAAATCAAGTATTTTGGACTAAGTACCTCTTTTTGGTTTAAATTGTTAACACACATAGTTTTTGGGTGAAACCAAGAAATCGAAACCTATTCCCCAAGATTTGTCCATCTAACTAGGAAGAATAAGTTGTTAAGGCGTACTTGATATAACTTTTGTTATGTGAGGCACAAGTCCGTGAAATTAGGAAATGTTTTCTAAGATGTGGTTTGAAGGGTCGAATCCCCCCTCCCCTTCACTCCACCCATTTTAGTGGAGCTTGGTCAAAAATGAAAATTGTTTCATGTGGGATCCAATTTATGGCATGGGTATTGGAGGAAAATATACCCCTCACTTCATAGGATCCATGTAAAAGTGAACCCCTAGTTAGCCAAAATGACTGTTCCTTTCATGAATTTATATACCCCACCGACACATGGGATTTGTCCAAATGATTAGGCAATAACCTCCTAACCACTAAACCCTACTATATAGAAAAAGTGTCCAATTTTTTTTCTGATTTCTAAGATCAAATTTTGGTGCATGTAAAGAGCATATGTAGTTAGGATGAGGTACAATCATGAAACAAATGATGCCAAAGGTAAACAAACAACATTTGAAAATGGTTAAGACAATGATCAATCTAATATATGGCATTTTGCAAGAAACCTAAGTGTTTAATGTAACAAGATCAATCCAATATGCTTAACCAAAAAATCTATGTGTTTTAATAACAATTTTTATATAATAATGTTATGCCAATCATGAAGGGAAATTGTGATTTCGTAAGAAAAAAGAAAACAAAGTGTGAAGTAAGATAACAATAGCTAGTGTTCACACAACTTGATCTTTTTGTTTAATTGGTTTGTTTGTTTGAGAAATTTATATTTGGAAAGTTAATATGGAAACTTGTGCACAAGAATTAGTAGTTTCAAAAGCTAAAAATGCTCAAAAACAAACTCTATGTGATGGAAAAAAACCAGCACAAAACGCTAGCATAACTAATTAGTATGTAAATGCACTTGTGGTATGACAAAAACACATCTACATATCACACTAGTATAATAAGATGAATGCAAACACAAAGATATTAACATAAACAAAGATCTAATAATGATAAAAACATAATACTTGAAAAAAAACACACAATCTATCTACGCCATCGTAGCCAAAGAAACACTAATACAACGAGTTAGACACAAAAGTAAATATGAATATTTGTAATGTAAAACAACTGAAACACAAGTAAACGTTACAGAAACACATGTAGGAGCACAATAGCAAATTCAAAAAAAAAATAATGCAGATTAATTCATGGTAGCATAACTTGAGTCACAGTAGCACATATTTAGTCACAATAGCACATTTTGAGTCACGGTGACGTAGGTGCAAAATGCTAGTGCAAAACATATGATATGTTAGTACAATGAAAGGTATACAAATGCATTTAAAGTCACACAGATGTATTTAAATTAATGGAAATACAGGGTTGAGAATGGAGATGCAAGTGCAAGATGTTATCACAAAACACGTGATATACTAGCACACTCAAAGGAACAAAAACATACTTTACCTGTACGTGCACAAGAAAATGTCAAAACATAGAAAAAACAAAAAAAACTTGAATTTTTCTTGTCAAGATTCAATTTTGATAGCACTTAACCTCCTTTATTCCTACAAAGAAGACTCAATGCTACCAAATACCAACATACATGCAAAAAACATAGAAATTTCAAAAAATTGAAAAAACTTGCATGAAAATGGTAAATGAAGCTAAAATGAGAAAAATAAAGAAATGTGTATGAGACAAAGGGATGTCCCACAAGCATGCCATATGTATGCATGTCAAAGTAACTAAGTTAATGGAAGATATTTAACACCAAGTAAAACCTTAGCTTGATTCTCTAATCAACTACATCACAATTGAGCTAAAAATGAAAAGCTTAATTAAATTACACAAAATGTAAATCTAACACTAAATGCAAACCTCCCTTTTGATGTTTGGATGTTCTATGATATGTATATATTTCATTTTATGAGATGAATGCAAGTTATGCACGATCAAGGTCTTTTACTTAACTGGAAGAGATCTCATCAATGTGGCTTAAGAGCCATTTTTTAATCTTCTCCTACTAGTTTTTTTTATCGATAATGTACTTTTATATTAATAGAAAAATATGTACAATGCCATTTGTACAAAAATGGGTGGATAATTCATGCCCCAGAATGCCAAGATTCACATCAAACTAATAAAATCCTTGAGAGAGGAAAAACATAGCACTAAAACAACTACATATAAAAAATGCAAACTTCAATAAAAAAAGAGACTAACTAAGCAACAGTCGTGGACATGGAGGCAAGTGGTGGAGGGGAAGGGGGATTTTTAGGATTGTTACCCTAGCCCAAACTAGAGGGGTGAGCCTCACCAGTGATGGGATACCAACTGTCCCATCCATTATCTTGTTATTCACCAGAGTCATCAACACGCAGAGTGGGAGACAAGGCCAAAGAAAGCCGAGGAAACTTTCTCGAAGTAGAAGATGGACATCCAGATCCACCCGATGGAGGAAGCACATGTGAAGGAGAATGAGAGTGAGGAGATCTCCACCATGGAGAAAGAGTCCATGGGTGGTGATGAGCTCACCCCCACCTGTGGCTAGGAGGTGGAGAGTGGTGAAGCAGAGATGGTGAATGACGATGAGGCGATGACTGATGGCATGGGGGTGCATCTAGGGGAACTCGACTGACAACAAAAAAAACTGAACCCTAATGATCAAGGAGGTACTGGAGATGCTCCACCTCAAGCTAAAAATTCTCAACCTAGTTCTGAATCTGAAGCAGGACATTAGAGATCACAACCAATTTATTAATAATATAAAAATCATAGTCAAGTGTAGCATTATTAAAAGTTACATTATTTATATCTTTCTAGAACACAAATAATATCTTAGCTATGAAAATGTGCCAAAATTTGGTGTAAATTGTAGGTAGCTTGGATGAGTCCCCCAAAATATCCATTTTCTAGTAGAATTTTTTTGGAGAAAAGGGTTGGAAAAGGGTGTGAATCCATCTCCAAACTGACTGAGCCCGAGGGAAAAACCAAAAAATGTGCGTAATTATTTCCAGTTGTTGGCAACACAAAAAAATGGAGTAAACCCTACATGGACAAGTCAAGTGCCAGCCGAGAGGCCTTGATGCAAGATACACCATAAAAAGTGGGCCTTCTTGGGATTTACATGAATAGAATATACACTCTAAAAATGGTAAGACCACACAAAGGCCGAGAAGGAGAGGAACCAATGTCTATTAAGAGTAGCAAAATCAACCACTTTAGGAGCCATCAAAGAATATTCAAGGGAGGGTTTGTATCAGTGAAAAGGCATAATAGTAGGCCACTTCTAATCACGCCACCAGGGAACACCATAGGTAAGCCCAATTTAATGCAAGTACTCAGTAGGAATTCCTTTAATTAATTTTCGAATAGACGCAAAATCTTAAGGAAGGAGTTGGAATTTTAAAGCAAGAGAATCCCAAGAAATCTAGTCTCTGTAAAGCCTATAAAATAAACCCCCGATAAATTGAATTCCCTTTTTAAACAATCGAAGGGTGATGCATCCTAAAATTTACCATATAACACCCTAGTCATGTTGGCACATCACTCAGCCTTGACTGAGCGCTCACCTGAAGCACACAAAGGTACCAGGTCCCTCTTTAGGGTTGTTATAGCAGGATGTTAGCATGATGAAGGAAGAAACATATAGATTCATAACTAATCCATCATTCTATAATGCATGCTACCCTCAGATATATGAAAGAAAAAGTTTAAATAGTAATCATGATTGAATCAATAACATGCACTACTCAATTACACACAGAATGACACTTAGATTCAGCTAATATCTTCCATCTATTAATAAATACAGAAGCTCCTTCTAGTAATGTTAATCTATACCAATGCTCGTATGGATCTAATACAGTAATTCAGTTATATGCGTATACCTCTATACCTCTATACATCCATCACACTCTCTTATTTTTTCTATATACCTAACATCATATATATATATATATATATATATATATATATAGGGTGGGGACTTGCCCTTCACCACTTATCTATTCAAGAAATAGGTCGCATGCTATTAATAGCCATGCGCCATTTACATGCATAACCACATATGCAAGTGTGCTATCTATAGACCTCTTAAAGTTAACTAAAGTGTCAATCCTATTCTTGGCTCATCTCTATGCAAAATGCTTTGATTTGATCCTCCAAAGATAGACAATGCATGGTGCACACGTCTCTGCATCGTTGGTGTGTTTTGCATGCCATCTTCTCAAAATAGGTCTTCATACTCAAAATTGGCTAAGTCCTAAAAGCTAAACTTGCCTTCAGTGCATGGGTCCTTCTTGTCCCTCCACACCCTTGATCATGGCCTTCTATTTCATGTGAACTCCTTGTGTGATCTCTAACAAGTATTCTCTGATCAACATTACCCCACACTACTCTCATTGTCATCCCTACAATGGGTATTTCCAAAAAAAATTGAAGTAAAGAATAGAATATTGGAAGGAATAAGAATGAAAGAATGTAGACAAATAAAGAATTTTTATGAGGTTATGAGGTAGCCTCCTCTGTATCAGTTTGAAGTATCAACTCTAGATACTCTTCCTTTATTTCAGCCTCCAAAACCTATCATTCAGTGAGTGCTTGTTCTACTTTTTCTGGGATGTCCACAACAATGGATTCCAACTCATCCCTCACAATCTCTCCTTTTTCATTCTACAAAACCAACACAATGCTAGAAATTGATGTCATTCTTCCTTCTAAAAGATCCATCTTCTATGCAATTAGATTCCTAAGCTCTTCCAACTGATTCTTGTGTGGATCTTGTGCTACTGCCAGGGCCTTGCTTTTCTGCTTAACCATTGACAATCTTTCTACATGGCCCAATGTCTCATCCTTAATTTCTTTCTGTACCTCATTATTTTCTTCTAGGGTCTTTATGCTGATAAGCACCTCTAGAGCTGTGCATATGTTTAAAGCTTGGTCTACTTTCTTATATACTTCCTGTAATGCTTGCAACAACCCTTCATAATATGCAATCTTTCACATCACTGATGCTTTCTCTCATTTGGCATCTTGCTCTAAGCTCCTTGGCACTAGCATGTGTAGAGGTTCATCTTCAAGTACCAAGTCCACCAAATTTCCTACATAGTGTATCGATGAAGGAAATGTATGTGGTACCTTGGCCTCCAAGTGTGGCCTTGCTCTAATGACATTGTCCCCAATATCCTATGCGATGATGATAAATACTTCATTTTTCTTCTGCGTAAAGTCCTTCTCTTGTGTTATGTGCGCTATCTCCGCATCCTTTGATTTTATCTCCTCATGCAACACTCTGATTGTTTCATATTTGTCCATGTTTCTTCTAGCCACTTCAGCCGAAACCTTCACTAATGTGTTGTAGACCTACTCATCCGACATGATAGTAGGATTTATTGTAATGTGTCTAGCTTGGGGTTCCTTCTTCAGCCATCTTGAAATGAATGACTCTTCGCATACATCAAAGTTAGGCTCATCCATGTGGGTGTGCATTGACCATGATAGTTTCTTTTGAGTGCACATAGTCACAATATCCTCATCCATTAGCTCCCAGCTGAATAAATCCTTCTATGCTATCGTGCTCTGGAAGCAGGCGTGGAAAATTTTTCCTGCATCCTCTGCATACCCCATGGCTGGTGGAATGTTCTCTCCACTTGTTCTTCTAGACCGTTGTTACTTAGGGACTTTAGCTTCCAAATTTGGGACTTGTGTCTCCATGTCCTGAACATTCTCTACAGTTGTCTCCTCTGGTATTTTCTCATCGTCTTCTTTTCCCTTTGATTCCTCACCCTATTCTTCTGTGTTCTCTGGAAGTGTAGGAGAATTAGGTGTGATTTCCTCTAACTCTTCCACCTCCCCATTTAACTTCAGTTTCCTCCTTTTGTGGAGAGAGTCTGGGTGATCTGCACACCGTGGTTAGAGTAGCACCTTGGGTCCTTGTTCTCCTAAACACCCTCTTAAACATATGCTCCCCTTGGACTACATTCAAGTCCTCGTCATCCCCCTCTTGTGGCTGAGGTGGTGTAGTGGCACGCTCAGCTTCACCCTTATTTGTAGGATGTCTCCTACCTTTATGCTCCAAACCACCACTATCTTCAGCTCCTCCTCCCCATCCTCCACTTCAATTGGCTCTGTGGGCTTAGGCGCTAGGATGTTCTCCACTGTATGTTTTCCCTTTGGTGGTGTTGGAACTATGAACTCACCTTCCACATACTTGTTATTCTCCATCTTTGGCTTCATCTGAAGATACACCAATGCTGCTCCTACATTTGCTATATCCAGACTTATTTTCTTAATATTCAACACCTTTGAAATGATCCTCTCAGTATAAGCACTTCTTCCAGGATACACATACTTCTTCCTTAATGTATGGTAGTTGCAGTTTACCTTAACTATATTGAATACCAGTCGGCACGTGTCTATAAATCCATGAATAAATGCTTGGAAATACCTTGCAGTGAATGTGTAAGGAAATTTACACTAAGCGCTCTAGACTCCATCTCTCATTAGGAAGCACACGATGTAGAAATGCTGATATACAACAAACTGAACTTGTTTCCCTACTATTGATGGTAGGTCCTTTATGATGCACCACTCTTCCCCAAATTCCATGTGGATCCTATCATACCATTTCTCCACCCTTTGCTTTACGTCATATGTCATGGCACCTTTACATAGATACTTGTTGAATCTTTTAGCTAGTGACTTGTTCTCCATGGGGTATTCCCATACTTTTTACTTCGGTCCGTCTGGTAATCCTATTCTATGAATACCAGTGATAGTAGAACAACCCCAAAGCCTATCTTCCCTCCTTTACGTGATTCCTTGACTATTTTTTCTACAATATAGCCTGTAATGTTGTAGATTGTCCCTTCTAACATCTTATGTACAACATGTAACCATATAGTATTTACCTGTGACCACCGCTCTTGATCATTCAACTTTGTAACAAGGTGTGTTGCTCCTTGCATAACTAGACAATTCTTCAATTTGTCTATATCTATACCACGCGGACCCATCAGGTACCCCCAAATCCTGTTTGGTCTTTAAATCATGGCTTTATCTGTGAGATCACTTTTTATGTCCTCTCATGTGGCCTTCAAACCTGTAACTAATGAGATAAGCACATATGATATTCTAACTCTACGTGTAACACCCTGAACTGTTGTTACTTCCTCTTGAGCACTCAAGTGTTGATATATGATTTCTTCTATATAAGGACGCGTTCCCTTGGTTGTGAAGTCATGCTTGATATGGATTGTATCTTCTTTTCTCTTGAAGATCTTTGACTGAGTCAGAATATGTTTGGACTCTTTTATTTCTTTCATTTTTTAGCACCTGAGTTCAATTTGATTACGGGATGAATTGTGGATTTATCCATCTTTATGACTCAACCTTGGATCAGTTGCATTGATCCAAGAGATGTTTTAAGTTTATTCAGGATGAAAAAAATTGATTGACCTTACAAAAGTTGCAAGGTTTGAATGAGTTGAATGATCAATTTTAGAGTTTAACTCAAGCTGACCATGATAAATGAAATTCAGTTCTAAATACCGTAACATCAGGAAGGCCTAGACCTTAAGCCAGGTAAGATGTTCCTGGGTATACAGTAAGATTAATTAGCAATAAAGGATAGGATCCTTTACAAGGATGTTTTACCCTGTTTGGTTCTTATACTGATCGGTCCTACTTGGGAGACCTAGACTGGATTCGGTAAGGTTAATAACCTTAACCTAAACTATAACCTATTGGTTACATTATTGCTAATCTAACCTAGCCCTAAACTATAAGCTTAATGCTCCTAAGGTTAGCTATACCTAGCACTAAGGAAGTAAGACTAATGTCTTACCTTATGATCTAACCTATGTTTCTAACCTATCTTAACTAATGATAAATGATGGAGGGGGACCTATGAAGGGGTGCGAGTCATGGGTGGTGGTTTCCATGGTATTTATGAGGTGGATAAGGATAAAGGACTTGGGATTTGGTCAGAGGTTGCAAATGGCTATTGTGACCTGACGTGGCAGTATCACCAAATTTGGGAATGGTTGTTTGTTTTCACTTGGCAATCACCAACTTTGGCGGTCAGTGGCAATGGAGAATATGCTGGAATATGGGAGTTAATGCTATTGATGAACTTCGGTTCCCGAGCACGAATTGCTTGGGAAGGGATGCAAAAGGAAAATTTGTTGGTTGTTTGGTTTTCCATGCGTTCTGTTTTTCTCTCTGCTTGATCACTGGTTCTTCGAACCAGTCTACTCTGTGTTGCATGGCGAACTTTGAGAATATCTAGCTCCTTTCTCTGTCGGGGAAAGTTTATAAGGCATGAAGGTAACAAATTATTGTTGTTTAATTTATTGTGGAAGAAGAAGAGAAGGTGCGAGCACATTCAGAGGTCTTCTTCAGATTTTTAAGTGACACTATCAGGCATGATAGGCCCTAACTTTTAAAAATCTTGCATTCCTTTAAATGCTTTCATTAGAACAACTATGTTCAGATGATTTTTGGTTCAGTTGGGTTTAAATGGTAGCAATGTATGGAATGCCTGCTGTGTTTTCATGCTGGTTCATTTACTGTTGAAATATCTTGTTAAGTGTACATATGGATTCAATTTCTGATTGAAATATCTTGCTGAGTGTACATATGGATTCGTTTACTGTTGAAATATCTTGCTGTGTTTTTTCATTTTGGTTAGACTCTGTGAAATGGTTGCAAGGATTATATATGAAAATGACTCTGTTGGAGTCCTTGAAATGTTTTGTATGATATCAACTTCTGTCAAAGACTTGCTGTGAACACTTGTTGGAAATGACTCTGTTGGAGTCCTTGAAATGTTTTTGTATGATTTCAACTTCTATTAAAGCTTGGTTGTGAGTACTTGTTGGAAATAACTCTGTTGGAGTCCTTGATGTATTCTCATGTGAATGCGACTCCTGTTGAAGTCCTTGAAGTATTTGCGTGTTGGCTTGACTTCTGTTGAAAGGAATTCGACTCTGTTGTAAATGTTGCTGTGTTGTTTATAGAACCGACTCAGTGCAAATGTTTGCTGTGTTTGTTTAGGGATTCGACTCAGTTGTAAATGTTGCTATGTTGTTTATAGAACCGACTCAGTTGAAATGTTTGATGTGTTCGCATATGGATACGTCTTCTGTTTATGATGTTATCTAGTCTCTGGTTTAACTGAGATAATGAGCTCCTAACTGTGCCATGTCAGGCGATGACGTTGGGTAATTTCATGTTTGAAGAATGATATGGAAAGAATTGTTGAGTCTAATTTGGTAGTTTTATTGATTGTTATTGGGTCGCAAGAACTCTTGTATTGCTTAATAGCTTCAGGTGATTATATAATTGTATTGGGATGAAACTGTGGTTTCTTCTTTTGGGCTCGACTGATTTAGTCGAGTGCGTATGATGTATGTGATATTTAAACCTGCATCTCTATGAAAAGGATTTGAATGGTCTATGTTTATAGATTCTGTATGTGATGAGAAATTAATGTAATTATTGTTTTCTTTACGACCTTGCTTGGTAAATGGGAACACAGCCTGACCGAGAGAAATCTTGCTTTGAGGAACTTTGATGTTTAATAACATATGGGTAATCTTGGGTCTGCATGGATGGAAATCAGGTTTGTAATTGGAAGGGATGGGTGTTGATTTACTTGCTCTCTCTTCTTCCTTATTGATTTCAAGATTGAAAGTATATGCGTTACTCTTGAGAAGTTGGTACAGTCCTGAACATGATTGGAATGGAAATCTGATTGCCTCTGTTTCTTTCTCCTAAGCTGTAAAGTATACATTGTTATATAACTATAGGAATAAGAAAATATTCTCTCCTTGTCTAGAAACTATGAGTGCTTTCTTCTTTTGTATCCTTATGTGAACTCTACGGTACAGGCATAAGAAGAATAGACTGTTAAATGGTATGGAGGGACTGGTAAAAATAGTATTGCAGTATAAGTTTGTATACTTGTAAATACCATTGAAATAATGTTATGATTATAAAGGAATCCCGTCAGTTGAGCTTGCTGGATGTTATAATCTGCCCTTGTGGAATTGTTAAAAACATACCTGTAGGATACTCGAACTGATAGGATATTCTTTTTTTGAATGGAATAAATTGTTGGATTATTGCTGTCCTTATGGATGGATGTTTTGGATTCATTTTGTTCTTCTTAGTCTCTAATATTTATGATGAATCATCTGAAAAATATTTAGGTTTAATTGGCAGCTATAATATGAGTTATGCGTTATAGTCATATTAGAATTGTAGAAAGATGATTAGCCTGATTCATGTTTAAGGATTTGAAGAAATGATTTCATTTAAACAGGTTGTTTAATGAGAGAAATTGGTAGAATGCAATTGTTTTAAGAATTAGTGCTTATCATGCTCAGTTCATAGAACTGACATGTGCTAACAATTTTGGAGATGGCCATTGTAAGTAATAAAGGCACACGGATTTGATATGATGTTCAGATTGTTCAATCTGGTTTTATGATGAATTCATATTTGATATCTCTAATTGTACTATAGTAAGAAAGTTGTACTTTTGCTGATGAGTATTGTATCCAATATGCCGAAGTGCATAAGTTGTAATTGTATGGATTGGAAATAAATGAAAAGGGAAAAAGATGTTACTCATGTGGCTGTATTTTTAATTGATGGAATTGATCTTCTTAGGTTCGATTGATTTTAAGTGCATTTTTATTATTGTATACCTTGGAGTTATTTGGTTTCTCCAAGTAGGCCTTGTAAAGGTTATGTGACTGAATACTACGTGAATGATTAGTAGTTCTATTATGTTCTAAATAAGGCTAAATTGGAAATTAGTCTACTGCCTTTTGAGAAGTTAAGATTAAACTAAACCTTAATAGGTAGCTGAAACGGGAAGAGAAATCTATTGCTCATTATCCATGATCTATTAAAGACAACGTAACTGATGACCTTAAATCACTATGTCTTAATAACAATAAGCATGATATACTTTAGACTTCGGAGTTGATATAAACCCTTTCAGGTTTAGTTATCTTCCTTATGAGAGAACTTAGGGCTATTGCCCAATTATGTAGAATAAGATTATTGGGAACCAATGAACTCCTAGACGTGATCTCAAATCTTATTAAACTTCTCTCTGTGAAATTGAACTTAATTAAGTAAGGTAACTCATGGGTGTGGAACTCAGGGTTGGGAAAAGACTACCTAGTTAGGAGGGTCTGTAATTCAATTTCAACTTAACATAAGAAACTCTTTGAAGTTATGTAAATCTTTTCGAGGCGGTTTGTAGGATGTTGACACATGTCAACTGCAAGGTTGTACCTTCAAGAAGATTAGGATCTTCTCGAGGATACAACAATGCAGGTGACCTTTGGCGACACCCTTTGCATTGATCGTTAAGATTTACACCTTAAACTCGAACAAGTTTTTACTCTGGGACTGGTTAGGAACATGGTCATGTTATGAGGCTACCCTTGGAGACTCGGGGTACCTTGACACACAGGGTTAACTAGGGTTGACCCAGTATGTCAGCTTATCCCTAGTTCTCGAGAGCATCCTTATAATGTTGTCATGTTATTAATCCGTTCCTGAGTGAATGACTTGGGACAGAGGGGGCTGACAGAAGTCAGTGTAAGACATTCTATATAACATCGGAGTGGGGTGAAGGATGTATTCCAGATTGATGAGTATGCCGTCAAGGAATACGAGACATGAACAGTATGTTTCAAATCTTTGGCCAAAGTATCGCAAGATGATGATTGCATTGTCCTATGTCACCTAGTCTGAGGGATGTGATGCCGATGAATAATGGTAACAATTATTCAGATAGGTTCCTTGGATAGAGCATTCTGAAATCCCAGATTAGGGAAGAAAACCGCAAGAGTGAAGTGTTAAGATAAAAATTCCAACTCTATGATACTCATGAATAGATCAGTAGATCACCAAGTCATGGAATGAATAGATCGGTGGTACACCGAGTCATTACAGCTGCATATGGTTATCTGTTATGAGAATGATTGTTTGATCTGTGAGTTCTAAATTATGTATTTAGAACTAGGAAGCACTTATCAAAAAAAAAAAAATAATCTTGTTCTAATGTATTAAAATGAGAATGTTACATCTTGGTATCAGAGCTGAAGGTTGCAGCTCTTGGACCTATTGTGTCCATAATCTGATAAAAACTTGAATTTTCTTGTAACAAAAAATGGTTAGAACAAGGGGGAACGTTGCGGATAATGCTCCACCTGAGGAAGGGGCAACAACAACCCAAAAACTTGATGAGATCCTTGCTGCCCTATTGGACACAAGAGATCATTTGGCTGTACTTGAACAATAAGTAATGGGAAATGAGGAGGATGAAGAAGCTGGTAACAACAATCAGCTACCTCCTGAGGAAAACCCCAATATGGGTGTTGGTAATAACACTGAAAATGTACCTGTCCAACTAGAAAACAAAAGGGCCAGGTTGGCAGCGGAACTCACTAATGATATAAAAAGGATAAGTCCACCTAAATATGATGGCACCACATTAGGAGATGGAGCTGAGAACTAGCTCAGCAAGATGGAGAAGTACTTTGCAATAAGAAACTTCTCTGAGGAAACCAAAGCTATTTGGGGAGCCTATCAGCTTTCCCATGAAGCATCTTTGTGGTGGGACAGCCGGAAAGCTGAGCTAAATATTAATGAGACCAATATCACTTGGGATCAATTTAAAGGCTATTTTAGGCAACGTTGGCTGCCACAATTTTTCTATGATCAGAAAATGACAGAATTCCAGAACTTAGCTCAAGGAAAGCTAACTGTAACTGAATACTGGGAGCGGTTTACGAAACTCCTCAAGTACGTACCGCAGTATCAAACTGACGAGAAGTTTAGAATACAGAAATTTATCATGGGACTGAATCCTATGATAGGAGGAGAGGTTAATGTTCACAGCCCAACCACTATGGAAGGGGTTGTTGAAAAAGCCATAAGGCAAGAACAGAAATTAAAGGCTATTTTTGCTCATAAAGAGGAATTGCAGAAGAAAATTGCAAACCCTTCTTCAACTTCACTTGCACCCAAAAAAGGGCCATGGAAAAAGTTTGGAAACAAAAGTAATTTTCTAGTGGATAATAGTAAGAAAACGATAGCGAATAAGCCTGCTGGAAATGTAAGGGATAGTTTTGCTAAAAATTATAACAATGGGCAGAAGCCCTTTGGAGGACAACGTGATAATTTTAAGGCTGGAAGTAATTTTGAGCCTAAAAAGGGACCTGTAGGAGGCTGCTATAATTGTGGACAAGACCACTACGTAAATCAGTGCCCTTTGAAGAAGGATGATTGTAATCAACAACATAAGATATATGCTGCAGTAGCAGACAAGCAAGTTGAAAAGCAAGTGACACCTATAGAAGTTCCGGGTAAGTTATTTGGCATACCTGTCACTATTCTTTTTGATACATGAGCTACTGAATGTTTTATTTCTAGTAAACTTGCTTCTAAACTTAAAAGAAAGGCTGGAAAAATAGATAAATCTTGGACTGTACATTATGGTAATAATTCTGTTCATACAGTGAGTATGTGTCTTTTTGGGGTAGTCCTCGACTTAACTAACTTTTCCACGAAAGTTGACCTCTATGTTACACCTTTGGGATCCTATGACATTGTCATCGGTGTCAATTGGTTAGCTGACCATAAAGCAAAAGTAGACTGCTTTGAAAAGAACATAAGATGTTTAGATGATCGGATGGAAACAACAGAGATTCAAGGGGTGAAACAGGAAATTTTAGTTAGGAAACTATCAGCTATGTAACTTAAAAAGGCTAAAAACAAAGGATGTACCTTATATGCAGTAAAGATATCTGAATTTTCATAAGAAGATGGTGATTCCATGAAACGATTCCCTCTGTTGCAAAGTTTCAAGGATGTATTTCTGGAGGAATTACCAGGTTTACCACCCAAAAGGGAATTTGACTTCACTATTGAAATCAAACCAAGAACGGAACCTATTTCCAAGGCACCTTATCAGATGACTACTACAGAGTTAATCGAGCTTAAGGCACAATTGCAAGAACTTTTTTCTAAAGGTTTGATTAGACCAAGTGTTTCACCTTGGGGAGCGCCAGTAATATTTGTAAAAAAGAAAGATGGAACACTTAGGCTGTGTATTAACTATCGGATGTTAAACAAAGCAACAATTAAGAAAAGATACCCACTTCCAAGGATTGACGATCTATTTGATCAGATGCGTGGGGCAGTGGTTTATTCCAAGATAGATCTTTGATCTGGTTATCATCAATTAAGGATAATAGAAGAAGATATTCATAAAACATCTTTCCGAACCAGGTATGGACATTATGAGTTCACAGTTTTACCCTTTGGATTAACTAATGCACCAGAAAATTTTATGAACTTAATGAATAATATATTTCAAGAATATTTGGACAAGTTTGTACTTGTATTCTTGGATGATATTCTCATAAATTCTAAAAGTGTCGAAGAGCACAATGAGCATTTGAAGATAGTTTTGAAAATTTTGAGAAAAAGAAAGTTATACAGTAAGTTATCCAAATGTTCTTTCTTTGATACTGAAGTTCACTATTTGGGTCATGTCATTAGTAAAGAAGGAATTGCAGTGGATCCTTCAAAAATAGTGGCAATAATAGAGTGGCCTGCACCAAAGAATGTACATGAAGTAAGAAGCTTCATGGGCCTTGCTAGTTATTATAGAAAATTTGTTAAGGATTTTTCTAAAGTGGCTACACCAATAAATTCATTGCAGAAGAAGGATAAGAAATTTATCTAGAATGATAGGTGCGAAATTGCTTTCAAAAGTTTGAAAAGCCAGTTGACTTCAACACCTATATTAGCTGTACCAGACCCTAATGGAAACTTTACTGTTGTAATGGACACTTCTGGGGAAGGCCTTGGAGGTGTTTTGTTACAAAATGATCATGTCATAGCATATGAAAGTAGAAAGCTTAAGTTACATGAGTTGAATTATGCCCCTCATGATTTAGAGCTTGTTGCAATTGTTCATGCGCTTCAAGTATGGAGACACTATTTACGTGGGAAACATTTTGAGTTAAAAACTGATCATTTAGGGCTGAAGTATATTTTCACTCAGCCTAATCTAAATGCAAGACAATGAAGGTGGTTAGAGTTTTTATCTCAATATGATTTTGATATTAGCTACATCAAAGGAAAAGAGAATAGAGTAGCAGATGCTCTAAGTCGTAGGAAGCACATTTCTGCTCTTATAACATTAAGAACTCAGTTTAAAGATGAGGTAAAAAGTGCCTCAGAATCTGATATATACTTTCAGCAAGTAAAAGCAGCACTTGCTGCAGAACCAAAAGATGAAAGGTATAAAGGTTTTCATTTTGATAATGAAGGAATCTTATGTTATGAAAATAGAGTATACGTACCTTTGCTAAATGATTTGAGAAAGAAATTATTACTTGAATTTCATAATTCACCCTTTTCTGGACACCTGGGTATCACAAAAATGCTTACTGATCTAAAACAACAATACTTTTTTGTGACTCATTGTCTGGAATGTCAGCGGGTTAAGGCAGAACACATGCACCCTACTGGACTATTATATCCCCATAGCATACCGCAGTATAAATGGCAAGTAATAAGCATGGAATTTGTACAAGGGTTACCTATGTCTAGGAATAAACATGATGTTATCCTGGTAGTTGTAGATAAACTAAGAAATCTAAAGGATGATTCACCAGTGTTAGCCAAAAGATTCGTGCATGAAATTTTCAGGTTGCATGGAGTACCTGAATTAATTATATCTGACAGGGATCCTAGAATGACGTCAAGATTTTGGCAAACGCTAAATACAGTGCTTGGAATGAAACTAAACTTCAGTTCTGCATATCATCCGGAAACGGATGGACAAACAAAGAGAGTAAATCAAGTGTTGGAAGATATGTTGCGAATGTATTGCATGGATCAACAGTATAAATGGGAAGAGCATCTCCCATTAGTTGAGTTCGCATACAACAACACTTATCACTCATCTCTTAAAATGGCACCTTTCAAGGCACTTTATGGAAGAAAGTGTAGAACCCTTGTTAGCTGGGATAGTATTGAGGACAGAGTGGTAATTGGACCAGAAATCCTCATTGAAATGGAACAGCAAGTAAAGATGATTCGTGAACGATTGAAGGAAGCAACAGATAGGCAAAAGAGCTATGCTGACCTTAAGTGGGTTGATCGAAAGTTTGAACTTGGTGAAAATTTTTTTCTTCGTGTTAAACCCAGAAAGAGTTCTATAACTTTTGGCAAGGCTGCCAAGTTGTCACCTCGTTATGTGGGACCTTTCGAAATTGTCAAAATAATCAATCCTGTAGCTTACCAATTAGCATTAACACCTGATTTGTCTCGCATGAATTATGTTTTCCATATTTCTTTGTTTAAGAAATACATTTCAGACTTGTCACATGTTTTAAATTGGAATTCCTTGTAGGTTCAAGACCCAAGAATAATCGTGGTTAAACCCACACGAGTGCTGGAAACTCGCCAATTGTATTTGAGAAATCTTGAAATACAACAATGTAAGGTCTAGTGGGACCAGTTTAATGAAGAGAGTGTAACTTGGGAAAATCTGGAAGAGATGAAAATTTATTTTCCCTTTCTTTTTTAACAAAATGGAATTTGTTGACAAAAAAAAAGATTATGAACTTGTCTTTTTCATGTCTTTATGTAAGCTAACTTTGAGGCAAACACTATTCAGGTTGAATAAATTATATCATGACATTGATCTAAGAAAATAATTCATGTTGAAACTAGTCTCTTGTATTGTGAACTAATAAATTAGTTGACCTGAAGGTAAATCAAAATATATAATCATTGGGACGATGAATCTTTTAGGAGGGAAGCGTGTAACACCCTGAACTGTTGTTACTTCCTCTTGAGCACTCAAGTGTTGATATATGATTTCTTCTGTATAAGGACGTGTTCCCTTGATTGTGAAGTCATGCTTGATATGGATTGTATCTTCTTTGCTCTTGAAGATCTTTGACTGAGTCAAAATATGTTTGGACTGTTTTGTTTCTTTCATTTTTTAGCACCTGAGTTTAATTTGATTACGAGATGAATTGTGGATTTATCCATCTTTATGACTCAGCCTTGGATCAGTTGCATTGATCTAAGAGATGTTTTAAGTTTATTCAGGATGAACAAAATTGATTGACCTTACGAAATTTGCAAGGTCTGAATGAGTTGAATGAGAAATTTCGGAGTTTAACTCAGGCTGACCATGATAAATGAAATTCGGTTCTAAATACCGTAACATCAGGAAGGCCTAGACCTT
This sequence comes from Taxus chinensis, assembly GCA_019776745.2. Lineage (NCBI taxonomy): Eukaryota > Viridiplantae > Streptophyta > Pinopsida > Cupressales > Taxaceae > Taxus > Taxus chinensis. Next base: position 968,531,988 of record CM034147.1, read on the forward strand.
AAGCCAGGTAAGATGTTCCTGGGTATACAGTAAGCTTAATTAGCAATAAAGGATAGGATCCTTTACAGGGATGTTTTACCCTGTTTGGTTCTAATACTGATCGGTCCTACTTGGGAGACCTAGACTGGATTCGGTAAGGTTAATAACCTTAACCTAAACTATAACCTATTGGTTAAATTATTTCTAATCTAACCTAGCCCTAAACTATAAGCTTAATGCTCCTAAGGTTAGCCATACCTAGCACTAAGGAAGTAAGACTAATGTCTTACCTTATGATCTAACCTATGTTTCTAACCTATCTTAACTAATGATAAATGATAGAGGGGGACTTATGAAGGGGCACAAGTCATGGGTGGTGGTTTCCATGGAATTTATGAGGTGGATAAGGATAAAGGACTTGGGATTTGGCAGAGGTTGCAAACGGCTATTGTGACCTGACGTGGCAGTATCACCAAATTTGGGAATGGTTGTTTGTTTTCACTTGGCAATCACCAACTTTGGCGGTCGGTGGCAATGGAGAATAGGCGGGAATATGGGAGTTAATGATATTGATGAACTTTGGTTCCCGAGCATGGATTGCTTGGGAAGGCATGCAAAAGGAAATTTTTTTGGTTGTTTGGTTTTCCATGCGTTCCGTTTTTCTCTCTGCTTGATCACTGGTTCTTTGAACCAGTCTACTCTATGTTGCATGGAAACTTTGAGAATATCTAGCTCCTTTCTCTGTCAGGGAAAGTTTATAAGGCATGAAGGTAACAAATTATTGTTGTTTAATTTATCATGGAAGAAGAAGAGAAGGTGCGAGCACATTCAGAGGTCTTCTTCATATTTTTAAGCGACACTATCAGGCATGATAGGCCCTAACTTTTAAAAATCTTGCATTCCTTTAAATGCTTTCATTAGAAAAACTCTGTTCAGATGATTTTTGGTTCAGTTGGTTTAAATGGTAGCAATGTATGGAATGCCTGCTGTGTTTTCATGCTTGTTCGTTTACTGTTGAAATATCTTGTTGAGTGTACATATGGATTCGATTTCTGATTGAAATATCTTGCTGAGTGTACATATGGATTCATTTACTGTTGAAATATCTTGCTGTGTTTTTTCATTTTGGTTAGACTCTGTGAAATGGTTGCAAGGATTATATATGAAAATGAATCTGTTGGAGTCCTTGAAATGTTTTGTATGATATCAAATTCTGTCAAAGCCTTGCTATGAACACTTGTTGGAAATGACTCTGTTGGAGTCCTTGAAATGTTTTTGTATGATTTCGACTTCTATCAAAGCCTAGTTGTGAGTACTTGTTGGAAATGAATCTGTTGGAGTCCTTGCTATATTCTCATGTGAATGCGACTCCTGTTGAAGTCCTTAATGTGTTTGCGTGTTGGCTTGACTTCTGTTGAAAGGAATTCAACTTAGTTGTAAATGTTGCTGTGTTGTTTATAGAACCAACTCAGTGCAAATGTTTGCTGTGTTTTTTTAGGGATTCGACTCAGTTGTAAATGTTGCTATGTTGTTTATAAAACCAACTCAATTGAAATGTTTTCTATGTTTGTATGTGGTTTGACTCAGTTGAAATGTTTGTTGTGTTCTCATATGGATACGTCTTCTGTTTATAATGTTATCTAGTCTCTGGTTTGACTGAGATAATGAGTTCCTAACTGTGCCATGTCAGACGATGGCGTTGGGTAATTTCATGTTTGAAGAATGATATGGAAAGAATTGTTGAGTCTAATTTGGTAGTTTTATTGATTATTACTGGGTCGTAAGAACTCTTGTATTGCTTAATAGCTTCAGGTGATTATATAATTGTATTGGGATGAAACTGTGGTTTCTTCTTTTGGGCTCGACTGATTTAGTCGAGTGCGTATGATGTATGTGATATTTAAACCTGCATCTCTGTGAAAAGGATTTGAATGGTCTATGTTTATAGATTCTGTATGTGATGAGAAATTAATGTAATTATTGTTTTCTTTACAACCTTGCTTGGTAAATGGGAACACAGCCTGACCGAGAGAAATCTTGCTTTGAGGAACTTTGATGTTTAATAACATATGGGTAGTCATGGGTCTACATGGATGGAAATCAGGTTTGTAATTGGAAGGGATGGGTGTTGATTTACTTGCTCTCTCTTCTTCCTTATTGATTTCAAGATTGAAAGTATATGCGTTACTCATGAGAAGTTGGTACAGTCCTGAACATGATTGGAATGGAAATCTGATTGCCTCTGTTTCTTTCTCCTAAGATGTAAAGTATACATTGTTATATAACTCTAGGAATAAGAAAATATTCTCTCCTTGTCTAGAAACTATGAGTGCTTTCTTCTTTTGTATCCTTATGTGAACTCTACGGTACAGGCATAAGAAGAATAGACTGTTAAATGGTATGGAGGGACTGGTAAAAATAGTATTGCAGTATAAGTTTGTATACTTGTAAATACCATTGAAATAATGTTATGATTATAAAGGAATCCCGTTAGTTGAGCTTGCTGGATGTTATAATTTTCCCTTGTGGAATTGTTAAAAACATACTTGTAGGATACTCGAACTGATAGGATATTCTTTTTTTGAATGGAATAAATTGTTGGATTATTGCTATCCTTATGGACGGATGTTTTGGATTCATTTTTTTCTTCTTAGTCTCTAATATTTATGATGAATCATCTGAAAAATATTTAGGTTTAATTGGCAGCTATAATATGAGTTATGCGTTATAGTCATATTAGAATTGTAGAAAGATGATTAGCCTGATTCATGTTTAAGGATTTGAAGAAATGATTTCATTTAAACAGGTTGTTTAATGAGAGCAATTGGTAGAATTCAATTATTTTAAGAATTAGTGCTTATCATGCTCAGTTCACAAAACTGACATGTGCTAACAATTTTGCAGATGGCTATTGTAAGTAATAAAGGCATGCGGATTTGATATGATGTTCAGATTTTTCAATCTAGTTTTATGATGAATTCCTATTTGATATCTCTAATTGTACTATAGTAAGAAAGTTGTACTTTTGCTGATGAGTATTGTATCCAATATGCCGAAGTGCATAAGTTGTAATTGTATGGATTGGAAATAAATGAAAAGGGAAAAAGATGTTACTTATGTGTCTGTATTTTTAATTGATGGAATTGATCTTCTTAGGTTCGATTGATTTTAAGTGCATTTTTATTATTGTATACCTTGGAGTTATTTGGTTTCTCCAAGTAGGCCTTGTAAAGGTTATGTGACTGAATACTACGTGAATGATTAGTAGTTCTGTTATGTTCTAAATAAGGCTAAATTGGAAATTAGTCTACTGCCTTTCGAGAAGTTAAGATTAAACTAAACCTTAATAGGTAGCTGAAATGGGAAGAGAAATATATTACTCATTATCCATGATCTATTAAAGACAACGTAACTGATGACCTTAAATCACTATGTCTTAATAACAATAAGCATGATATACTTTAGACTTCAGAGTTGATATAAACCCTTTCAGGTTTAGTTATCTTCCTTATGAGAGAACTTAGGGCTATTGCCCAATTATGTAGAATAATATTATTGGGAACCAATGAAATCCTAGACGTGATCTCAAATCTTATTAAACTTCTCTCTGTGAAATTGAACTTAATTAAGTAAGGCAACTCATGGGTGTGGAACTCAGGGTTGGGAAAAGACTACCTAGTTAGGAGGGTCTGTAATTCAATTTCAACTTGACATAAGAAACTCTTTGAAGTTATGTAAATATTTTCGAGGAAGTTGGTAGGATGTCAACACATGTCAACTGTAAGGTTGTACCTTCAAGAAGATTAGGATCTTCTCGAGGATACAACAATGCAGGTGACCTTTGGCAACACCCTTTGCATTTATCATTAAGATTTACACCTTAAACTCGAACAAGTTTTTACTCTGGGACTGGTTAGGAACATGTTCATGTTATGAGGCTGCCCTTGGAGACTCGGGGTACCTTGACACACAGGGTTAACTAGGGTTGACCCCGTATGTCAGATTATCCCTAGTTCTCGAGAGCATCCTTATAACGTTGTCATGTTATTAATCCATTCTTAATTGAATGACTTGGGACAGAGGGGGCTGACATAAGTCAGTGTAAGACATTCTATATAACATTGGAGTGGGGTGAAGGACGTATTCCAGATTGACGAGTATGCCATCATGGAATAAGAGACATGAACAATATGTTTCAAATCTTTGGCCAAAGTATCGCAAGCTGCTGATTGCGTTGTCCTATGTCACCTAGTCTGAGGGACGTGATGCCGATGAATAATGGTAACAATTATTCAGATAGGTTCCTTGGACAGATCATTCTGAAATCCTAGATTAGGGAAGAAAACCGCAAGAGTGAAGTGTTAAGATAAAAATGCCAACTCTATGATACTCATGAATAGATTGGTAGATCACTGAGTCATGGAACGAATAGATCGGTGGTACACCGAGTCATTATAGCTGCATATGGTTATTTGTTATGAGAATGATTGTTTTATCTGTGAGTTCTAAATTATGTATTTAGAACTAGGAAGCACTTCTCAAAAAAAATAAAAAAATATCTTGTTCTAATATATTAAAATGGGAATGTTACACTACGTCCTGCAAAGTAGAAGGAGTCATCATGCACTCTGCTCATGAGCCACTGATACAAGGGATCATACTCCCCAAAATATGGAAGCTCATATAATTGGTAAACCCTAATTCTCTGTAGAAGCTTCTCACCTGCATCATCATAAACTAACATGTCATCCGTCGTACGCTTGTTTTTCCTAGCAATGAGCAAGGAATCAAGCTCCTTCTTGTTCTCCAAAGTCCTATGATTGTATTCACTTACTTTTCTCTTTCTGATGGGTGAATCCCATTCTTGGCTAACGATGACTCCTTCTAGGTATTGCATTTCTAAAAAATCACTTTCGGGTGCCATCTCTTCCTCCTCGATGACCACCTTCTTCTTTCCTTTTGCTGCTACTGTAGATGCTTTCTTAGGTGCCATTTTTACCTTACAAACATCTCCTCTTTAATTTTGTAACCTTGCAAATCAAACCATAGCTCAATTTAATCATGCCCTAGGTGGAAACTTTGTGTCCTAACTCCTTTCTTTCTTCCTGCTTCGCTCAAACGCTTCACCACCGGGGACGCAAGCTTATTTTCGCATAGATCTTGTTATCATGCTTGGTTTCACACCCTTCACACCTTAACCTGATCAATCGGATCTTCACACTTGGCTCTTATTTCAAATACTCTTAGTCACCTGTAGACACTAAAATTAGGTCACACTCCCCTTTTGTCCCTTGACATATAGGCATGCTTTATTACATTTACCTAGCCATGACCCCCTTCACCCCACTAATATTAATTAAATTAAATTAATGATTTATTCTCACTATATTTATTATTTAAATATCTTATTTAAATAATATCTACACATATATTTCACTTAGACACCTAAGCAAGCTAACTCAACCTAAGACCTATTCTTAGAAAGTTACCATAACTAACTAAGACTTACCCAAACCCTAAAAATCAATGCCTATAGTCCCTCTAACCACATTCCTGCATGCTCAAAAGAGGCTTCGAGTCTAATCCGCAGGATAATGACATGAGATCCGAGAAAATCAGGAGGATCTCCCTAAAATTAGTAAACCTAGGAAATCCTACCTTGATTGATGTCGGTTACCCCTAACCGTCACTGGTTAAGACGGACCGCTGTCGGTTACCCCTTTTAACCCAAAATAACCTTATTCTCAAACTTGGAACTTGGAACTTAGAATTTGGAAGTTGGAAGCAAGAAAGTTGAAGAGCAAGAATACATCTAAGAGAGATAACGCATCTTCAGAGAGCCAATTTTAGTGAAAACTCACATCCAAGGAAGGATATTGAGCATTCTTCTCCTGCATAGCCTTCCCAGCCACGATCTGATCTATCCAAGAAAAGAGGAGTGTGCATGCAGCCCATGCAGAATATTTTCTTCAGTTGGTCATCAATTGCAGCCTCCAAACCCATCATCAACATCTCTATTCTTTATACATAGACCTTCAAGAATGAAATCCAAGTAAGTATAATGTCATACTTCTCTGGTTTATTTTGTTTCACCATTATTTTATCACTCATTGTTTATCTTGCTCCCTATTGACCTTCTCCAAAATTTTCACCTCCATAGACCCATTAAAATATTGCAAAAGCCTATTCCAGTCACCCAATACCTCGTCCCAACCAACCAAAATCCTTTGTGCAATCACAAAGGATACCAAAACCTATTTTGTGACATTTCTAGATCTCACAGTAACCGGTGCCGGTTATACCTAACTGCTATCGGTCACCCCTAACTGACGCTGGTCTTTGTGTTTTCCCCACACAACCTTAAACAGAGACCTACCCACCTAATTTTACCTCACCCTCACTCACCTATGACCTACCCGAGACCTTTATTAGACTTGGAGAACCCAGAACCAACCATTTGACCTGTGGATTCTATTCTAGCTTAGCCTGTTAGACTAGATCTATTTTCTTATTGTGTTTTAAGTGAGGTACCTAAATCATTTTAAAATAACAATATGATTTAATTTGTTTACAATATTGATTTGTGTAAAACAGTGGAATGACAACCATATATGAAGTATCATACTTCCCGGATCTAGCTCATGCTATGCAGTTCACTACCCGTATTGTTTAATTCCTTCTGGTGGTATTGTTTTCATCACAGATAGTTCCTCCTAGCCAAAAGGAAGCTCTCACATTCAACTGTGGATTCATAAGTCATACGCTCGTAGCAACCCATTAATTAACATTTGAACAGGTATTCCTCCTACGCTTGTTCCCTATCTTTTTTGTCAACAATTCAAAGAAACAATCTAAGAAAAATGTGAAACATTTTGGCACACCCGGTGAGACCCATCCGGGGTTCCTTGCATTTCATTCATTCCTAGGAAAAAATTCTGTGTTTGTTTCCCTTTTAAAAGCGTACACACTAATTTTCTTCCCGGGTAATCCACATCTCCTTTCTATTTGCTCTACAGGAAACTTTTCTTTTGGTGTAATTAAAAAGAATCATTTATTCATGTTTTCTACATTGTAGTGAAAGAGCATCCCTCTTCCTCTTCATCTTATTGTTTCATCCAATTTCACATTTTCAATTTTTGTTTAAAAACAATCACATTCCATTCTGATTTATTTCATTAGCTCACATTAAATGAGGGCAACTTACATGCTGGAGGTCATGACCAGCTGATGGTTGACAAATGAATCATAGAAAAGAACGTCTATCCTTTTCTCTTTCTCTAAGTCTTACCAAACCACACAAAAATTCAAATACATACATTCTTAAATAACATCTTACGTGGAAGAAGCTTTAGGTGATCACATGATCATGGCATAGTGGGCACCCAGTTCGCTGCTTTGTCGAGTCATACTTCAGAGCGAAGCCCGCCTCCACCATAACATACCTGAAACCTCACCCTTTAGATCTCCCTCTTTGTAGGAAGCCATCCTCACCAAAAAATCTATTTCACAATTCATGTTTCAGTCCCTAAATAGCTTAAGCTAAACAAACATAATAGAAAGGGCACTCCTAGGATCTCATTTTCTTAGTGTTTCTACTTGGCTTGTGTTTTGAGATGAAAGATCACGTTCATCACTTTTTTTTGTTCATCCTTACATGCTCCTCATCATAGCTAGTGTATTCCGGATTCACCTAAGTGTGCTTGGGCCATATCATCATCATTTCTAGAATTCTGGGTCTGATTCTACATCAGATTTTAATTCACAACCACTTTCTTTCATCACTATTTCAATTTCACAATAACTGTCATTGGTTACCTCCGACTGCCATCGGTTAAACCCAACCGACATCGGTTCCAGGTCATTTTTCTAACCTACTCAAAAGGATAGTTTCACTTCACTTTTTTTTCACTTTCCATAGTCTTTGTCACTATCATTTTATTCCCATTGATGTTTTACACATCCCCAGATTTGGCATACTTGTCAGATTTTGCCTTCTTCCTTGTTGTTTACTCACTGTCTATTTTCTACAGTGACTGGTAGCAGTTACCCCTGACCGACGTTAGTTTTTCCTAACCGGCATCGGTTATCCTATTTCACATTCCACCCACCATTTGTTACTTCATCCATTTTTTTATCACTAGATTCACTTATTCCTGCTGTTCTTTGTATCATTTACAGAGAAGCAACCCTACTTGATCAATACTGGTTCACATGGAGCTGACCCGAAGACAAACAAATGCCCTCATATTCCACACCAGTTGCTAACCACTCCCACCTTCTATTTTATCACCAGCTATGGATCCTATCTAGCCTACTAATATCACTACTAGAGATAAGGAATTCACACGACTCCTTGACCAAAACCCTATCGCCTTGCAGTTTTACCTCTCCCACTCATCCACTCGAGACACCTCAGGTCAGTTGATATATGACATACCTGTATCTATCCCCCCGACTCTCGCCCCCACCTTCGCATCGGCCCCATCTGGCTCCGTGCTACCTACATCCACCTTACCCCTAGTCATTTCGCAGTTAGGTTCTATACCCGCCATGACTATCGTGTCTGTTATTTCTGTGGCACCCATTACATCCACCATACCCTCAACAACTACCCCAAACGCAACCTCATCCATCTCTAATGTCTCACACATACCTGTAGCTACATTCCCACCTCCAGTGTCGATGATTCCTACCCCATTTCAGAATATGGTTCTTTCCATTCCACAATCATTAGCCCCTATTTCCACTAGGGTTACCACGACCCTTCCACCCCCATATACATACTACCAACAACCACCTGTTTCATCTATCATTCATTCCAGGTACGTACCCCCTATTTCCTTTCCTTCTTTTCCACCACCTTACATGGCAGCCCCATACACTGGAATGCCACCCCCATTATATGCCCAAAATCAACCTCCTCATGCTATAGGAGGCATCCAATCATCACAACCCACCAATGAACTAATTAAATTGATGATGGATAAGATGCAGACACTAGAGTTATCAGTTTCTGACTCCCGCAACACTCTCACCTATGACGAGATTTGCAACAAGCCTATTCACCCATCCATTCATATCCGTTCATACCCTATGCAGTAGGAAATGCCTAATCTCAACCGCTTAATTAGTAAGGAAGACCCACAACAACATTTGCGCTCATTCAAACATGGGTGTTATTTGATTACTCATGATGATGCCTTGCTTTTGAGAAATTTTCCCATGTCCCTCATTGGACCTGCATTAGTTAGGTATAGTGGGTTACCCAAACACTCTATATTTTTATTCATTCAGGTAGCCCAAGCTTTCTTGGATCATTTCTCTATCAATATTTCCAAGAAGGTTACCATGACCAATCTATATTCCACATGTCAGTATAAGGACGAATCTATCACATATTTTGTCGCTTGCTGGCACAACTTGATCAATCAACTTACCTTCCAACTACCACAAACTGAACTCATCGAGATCTTCACATGAGCTTGCTCCAGACATATCTAAATGACCTTGCAGGTCCAAACTTTCTGAACATTTGATGAGGCATTCACTGTGGCAAGAAAGTTAGAGATTCGGGCCATCAAAGAGAAGAAAATCCAATTACGAAATAAGAATTCGGCATTCAAGTCGAATGAAACCTCTTCTTCTTCCAAACTACCAACCAATTATTCAAAGGCTAAAGGTACCACTAATGCAATGGTACTCAAGGCCGGCCCAGCTCATCCATTCAATCAAGCTACACCCTCATCTAATCTATCACCCGTCCAAGCTTTTTGATTCAGACAAGAGTAGTGAAAATATACCCCAATTGGGGAACCCGATTCTTCTATCTTAGAAAAGCTTATCAAACAAGGAGCCATCACCCTTCCAGCCATAAAACCACACATTGGTTTTGACCATGCTCACCCCATGCCCGCCTGGTATAAAGAGCATGATTTATACAACTATCACCAAGTGAAGGGTCATAGTGACAGAAACTGCATCACTTTTAAGAATATTGTCCAAGAAATGCTTGAGAAAGGTGAGTTAATTGTGGATAATCCCAACACCACCCCCAACCATAATATACAAATCTTCAAAAAACCATTTCCCAATATGCCCCTTCATCCAATCAAACCAGTGAGACATCCACTCACGATACCCATACCCGTGAGGTTCACATAATCTTTAACGAGGTACCTGTCGCCTCTCAATTTCCTCACATCCCTTCCATAGAGGAAATCCTAGCCCAAAATCCTCCTTCCACATCTGAACCAACCTCCACCATTACTTCACCAACAAAAGAACACCTTTCATATCCTACATCACCTATGGAGGAGTCTTTTGCTAACATTGAGACCATCTCACCCCTAGCTTCTCCACTTAGAGAACCTTTACCTACCGTAGCTCCTCCACCCATAGAAGAGCACCCATTACCTCCTCCACCCATAGAGGAGCACCCATTACCTCCTCCACCCATAAAGGAGCACCTACTATCTTCTCCCCCATAGAGGAGCACCCATTACCTCCTCCACCCACAGAGGAGCACCTATCTATTCCTCCACTTATAGAGGAACTCCCATCATCTCTTCCACCCATCATAGACCCAGTGAAGATACCTTTACCTCTTGGTGATAATTATCCATTAGCTACCCAACATCCAACAGACTTACTTGCAGCTCTCTTACCCATAGAAGTTGAAGCTAGCCAATTCCCCATCTCTAAGATACATTTTACGAGAATTCCCATTAGGTCCTCACCAACTCCACCCATAGACATGCCATTCTCACGTTTGGACGATCACTTAGATTATGTGGATAGGGCTTTATTATGGGGGTGCCTTACTCCCTGTCTCAACATAGATGCAACAATCCCTCGATGACACCTCCACTATCTACCCAGACACATTTCCACCGATCAAACCAACTAAAACCACTGCTGTCGCAACCCCTTCCACGATACATGTTAGCACTCACACCACACCCTTACCCATAACCCGACCTATGCCTAAACCCAAATCCATACCCACAACATTTACCTCCACTAAACCTATTACCACTTTAGGGGTCACACCGACCACCAACCTTACTCATTCACCTATTAAACTGGATTTAGCTACATCCTGCAATGTCAAAACCACACCTACTCCGACACCCAAACCAAAGAAACAAACTCATCTACCTCATACCCCAACCACACCAATCACACCGCACTTGTCCCGTCTGCCTTAAGACCTCAGTCACCCAACATGATCAAGCACCCTTTACCCATCCATAAACCAATAACACAATAACCTATTCCTTCCTCACATACCTCTAACCTACCCAAGCACACAACACGACTCGTACCCACACCTGCAATCTCTTTACCACCAATACCTCTAATCCCTTTAGCTATTGCTTCACTACCCACTACACTTTAGTCATTGTCCCTCACACCCCTAAGTTCAACCCATGTCATCTACCTTCATAGCAACCCTGTTATCCCCGTGGGTAACTCGCCCTCTTCCTCCATATGATTTTTCTTTTAGACCTCATACACCCACATCATCTTTACCCAAGAAATGCAACCCAAAAACAAGACCCCACTACCCTATGACAAGGTAGTCAAAACAACGCCACACCCTCCTACCTGTCCATCTACTGTGCCTCTACCCAAACAAACCCGACTGATACCTCAAACCACACTGGCACCTAAACCCATCATTCGACCCATTCCTACTCTTCCAAAAATAATTCCTAGACAACCAACCACACCTACACCCAAACCCACATTCACTTCCCATTGTGAGCCACTAGTAGGGTCTTATGCCAAAATTTTAACCAACCTCCTTAAGACTTCTGTTATCACATTACCGCCACTCCGACCTTATGACGCCATCAAACCCAAGCGAAAAGGGTTTGATGATACTAAAATTTGCGCATATCATCGTGTGTCAGGGAATGACATGGATAGCTGCAAGGCCTTGAAAACCGTCCTTATCCAATTGTGTCCACTAGAAACCAAATTTGATGACGACAACCTTCTTGATGAGGATCCTGCTTCACCTACACCCATTCCCACACTTCCCACCCAACAACCACAACCTCCACCCTCACAGCTCCTAGAACCACACACAAAATTTGAAATTAACATGGTTCACATCAGAGAACTTGCCACACCACCACCCAAATTTCGTTGTGCCCAATTGACCTGACAGAGATTTTCTCCTCCAATAGGTTTTTTACCTTCATGTCATTATACCACTTACCCTACACCTTCTCCATTTGCTAACTTCCCTCAAATCAACATGGTACATGTCACTACACATGTGCAGAAGGGTAAAGAAAAGGTAGTTGACCCACCAACCAATCCTATACCCAACATACCTTCTACACCCATACCTAAAATAACTATATGCGGCCCCACATACCCCATTTCTAATGGCATCACACATTGCACCATGATCAAACAAATACACAAATCTCCCCTCAAAATGTCCTTATACGACCTCATCCAAACCTCAGAGTCCCATCATCAAGCCCTCATGGAGGTTCTTCAATCTATTGAGGTTTTACCTAATGACCCTACACTCATAGCCTCCATTATCGAATCCCATCATGTAGCCTCTCTCACCAAATTACCACCTTCATCCTCACCTCACCTTGTTCACCAAGTGGCCTCCCTTAGCTTCTCAGAGGAAGAGATCGTGCCATACCAAAATGATAACCCAGACCCAGCCCTCTTCATCTCTGTCCACATTGATGACATACGGGTATGCCGTGTGATGATTGATGGAGGCACTAGCATTAACATAATTTTATCCCATACATTTGCTCAAATGTGCATACCTGATAATTACATGCACAAACATCCAGTCATGTTGCGTTCATTCAACGATGCTATCACCTCCACACTAGGCACTATCATCCTACACATTCGCATGGGCCCCCACACTGTTCCAGAATTGTTTTGTGTTTTGGAGGGGGAATTCCAATATAAATTATTACTTGGTAGACCCTGGATCCATGTCAAGGGTTGTGTTCCTTCCACTTTACATTATTTTGTAAAGTTTGAACACAAAGGATACACCTATACCATTCTAGCTGACCCATCACCTTTCAAAACATGCAACACGCTTTTCCGACCCAATGATGTGCTCATACCTGTCAAAATTTCTACCTCTGCAACCAATATGACTTCACCTACACCTCCATCTACCAATACAACCACTTCTTTCACTGCACATACCTCCTCTATTCCCACCACTGCTATAACCTCCACTGCTGACCCATTAGCTACTCAATCTGTTAACTCCACCTCCACCTCGACCTCTGACACATCATCCATACCAGCTACCCTCATACCAAACACTGATCCCTTGGAAGGTGTTTTTCAATGCCTCACTCTAGGGGAGTACCACCTATATAGTGTCAACACATTCCTTACTCTGCATGAGTATGGAAGCCTTCACCTACACCCTAGCTATGATCACCATATAGGAGAATGCCTCCTTTATGGTCCTCCTCATCTTTGTTCTAGTCTCACCTATGGGGGACTTGATACTACCACTTACTCACCTAAACCACCATCACAACCCCACCCATTTTCTGCTGACTTCCAATCACTTACCAATCACCATTTCTCCCACACCTTCCTACACCACTGTGCATGGTAGGGTTTTAGTTTTGGCTTTTATGAGCAAGGCCACCATACCGTTATTCCATGTACCACTCGTAAACATAATGAACGTAGTGGTTGTTTCGCTCGGAATGTTTCGGCTTCTGGGAATAGAGTTGCTTCTATCCTTTCATTCCTTTTAGAAATAGATGAGGTTAGGGTTAGGAGGAATACCTGTTGAATGTCGAGATGGTGTGCGCGTACCATAGAGAAAGATCAGGCTGACTGCGGAGAACTCCTTTTTGTCTTGGAAGGACTACTGGTTTTGACCAAGATGCAAGTTGATCTCCTTGGTTGTAAACACTTCTGGTTTCTTTACCCGTCTCTGCTCTGTCAAGTGAAGATCTGGACTCTGTTCCTCGCTCGTAATGCTCTCTGTTGATCCAGAAATCCTTTGACTGATCTCCAAAAATGAAATTCCGATCCGTTGTTTTGGTTTGGGGAGCCCATTTACAGGGAACCGATGGCAGTTGCGTAACCGACGGCGGTCGAGTAGGAACCGGCATCGGTCAGGAAAAAGTAGTCTATTTTTAGTAAAATAGCCCACCTTCCCTGCTTTTCTCTCGAGAGATCAGTTGCGGGCTTGGTCAAGTGGCTAGAAGGTCGGCTTTGGGTGCGAGTAAGGAGGCATTAGTTATGGATGTGAGTCTAGACCAAGTCATGGGTCTTAATTAGGTTAGTTTAGGGTTAGGGCTAGGTCATGATGAGGTGGCAAAGTGAGGTGGCGGGTAAGGTGATGTGGATTTATCAATTATAAGGTAATTAATAAATAATTGTGTAAGGTTTAGGTGATGAGGTTAGATTGCGAGATGAGATGCGGGTCACAAGGGGTCGTAAGACACAAATTTGGTGTCTACATTAGCCCCTTATTGTCGTGTAGCTTGTTCTGTAAAGCTGCGCGGACAATAATATGAAGTGGTTTCTCATGTTAAAGATATAGGTAATCCCCCTCAAATCTATCGCCGATTGAGTGAATGGGAAATCAGGGATAGGGTTGATAAAGGGTACATGTTGTAGAGAGGATGGTAAGGTGGTGGGGTAGGTCCAAGGAAGCAGACGCATGTTGAAATGCAATAGTACGACAAGGGTACATGATTTGACAAGCAAACCAGCAATGTGTAGGCAAAGGTCGATAGTTTATCCAAACAAGGGTGATATAATCCTGGTATCCAAGGCATAGGAAGTAGCTCCAGGGTATATAACAGGTGAGGTACAGGAACGTTTAGGCATGTTCGGCAGTACCAAATGGTTGGTTTGGTTGAGATAAATGTCACGGTCTAGGTCTAGGCAAAGTTGGTCGACAGATCAAGTCAAGGACCCTAATCATGCTAAAACACGAACAGGTGAGCTCGATTGAACAAAAGGTACATGATGGATGGATAAAATAAAACGTTGATTGTGGGTATGGTATTGAAGTGATACGGCCTTGGGTCAGGCCAAGTGGTTGGGCGGTGGCCCTGGGTCAGGTCATAAGGGTAGAGTGAGGCCTTGGGTCAGGTCAAATTGTTAGGGCGAGGCCTTGGGTCGGGCCGGATGGGTAGGTTGAGGCCTTGGGTCGGGCCGGATAGGTAGGTTGAGGCCTTGGGTCGGGCCTAATGGGTAGGTTGAGGCCTTAGGTCGGGCCAAATGGGTAGGGCGAGGCCTTGGGTCGGGCCGAATGGGTAGGTTGAGGCCTTAGGTCGGGCCAAATAGGTAGGTTGAGGCCTTGGGTCGGGCCAAATGGTTAGGGCGAGGCCTTGGGTCGGGCCGGATGGGTAGGTTGAGGCCTTGGGTCGGGCCGGATAGGTAGGTTGAGGCCTTGGGTCGGGCCTAATGGTTAGGGCAAGGCCTTGGGTCGGGCCGAATGGGTAGGTGGAGGCCTTGGGTCGGGCCAAATGGTTAGGGCGAGGCCTTGGGTCGGGCCAAATATGGTAGGTTGAGGCCTTAGGTCAGGCCGAAAAGGTAGGTTGAGGCCTTAGGTCGGGCCGAATAGGTAGGTTGAGGCCTTAGGTTAGGCCAAATAGGTAAGTTGAGGCCTTAGGTCGGGCTGGACAAGTGAACAAATGGTGTGCAGCAAAGGTGGATAGAGGCGATATTGGTGAAAAAGAGGCAAGGAGTAAATAAGGGCAAAGAATGGGGTGAAAGTTGGGTAGAGAACCGATGTCGATTCTGCATGACCGATATCGGTTAAGGGACCGATACCGGTTCCTTAGGGCAAAATGAAACCGATATCGGTGAAAGGCGAAAAACCTATAAAAAGAAAAATACGGCTTGTCATTGTCACTTTTGTTATTTGCAAACCAAATCGACTTGTCTGACGTGGAGAGTTGAGATTAGAGGCTTGATTGAGTGAGGTGGAGCTATTGTATTGGCGGAGAGAGTTGATAGTAATAAGAATGTTTGCGTTGTGACTTTTGGTGTTTTGAAAAAGGATAAAGAGGAATGTGATTAAATAGAAATACACAAAAATATTTATATTTACCACACATGATAGGTTATGGTAGGGGATGGTCGAGCTAACCTTGGGAGACCCCATGTCTCCGAAGTGCTACCTACATAGCCCATTGCACAAAGCAAGGAGGGGCCTCAGACCGATGTAGTTCTCCCTTAGGACCAGGGAGAGGTGAATTCAGGCAATTTGGGTATGGTTAGGCAATTTGTTGGTTGATAAGAATTTGATGTTGATAGGGTAATGTTGTTGGTGTTGGTAAGGTATGGGCGATGTTGATGTAGGTATAGGTAAAGTGAAAGTTAGCTTACCCAAATAGTAGGGAACCGTATCCTGATTAAGGTCAACACACAATCCTAGAGTCGAGCAAAAGAGGCAAAAGTGTCCCGTAGTTGAGAAGAGCTAAACAAACCACATATTAACATAGGATGAGCTTGAATCCCTAGGTACCTTGCATAGGCGAGAAGTCGATAGGTGAAAAGAGTTGTATAATCACAATATATCGGATATACGTCACGTCCCTTGAGTTTTGTTGCTTTGACAAAGGGTGAGGTGAGGTGGTTGATATAGGCGGGGGTGCTGAGAGCTTGTTACAAGGTGATTATTCTGACGAAAGAGAAACTACCCTAAATAGACAAGTCCATGACTCAAAAGTTCTTTTGAATGCGGCTTATTTTTTTGCTGAATATAGACTGATCGATGCGGGAAGTCTACAAGGGATATGTATTGTGTTACTCTTGAGGTCTTCACGAAGCTGATCAATGCGAGAAGCTTCTGATAAAAGCTGACTGTGTATAGCTGTCCTTCGAGGGAGCAGTCTATTTATAGTAGCAGATATGATTGTAATGCATAGTTGTCCTTCGGGGGAGCAGTCTATATATAATAGCAGCAATAGTTCAGCATATAGCTGTCCTTCGAGGGAGCAGTCTATATTTAATTTAGATGACTAGATGTTCATTTGGCGTGAAGCATCTAGTTTAGTAGGAAGTTTGACTCAAGAAAATCCCATAAGGATACGGCTTATTTTAATATTTTGAAGTCATGGACTAGACTAAAAAGGGGAAGGCTTCATCAAGGGGAGGTGAGGATCAAACTATGTGAGCTTGATTGTTATTATGAGGTGTAGGAAACAGAGTGTATGTAGTGGTAAGTGAGCTCAAGGGACGAGCGGAAGGTAGATAAGAAGTGATATAACACTAATTTCAACAGTAGAATGGTCGAAGATGCAAGGCATTAAGGGGTTCAGGCTCAGGTTTACCATTAAGCGAAGCTAAACGATAAGTACCAGATCCATAGGTATGAGTGATTATATAAGGCCCAATCCAATTGGGAGCAAATTTTCCACGTTTTCTCTTTTCTAGTTTGGTTACATGTTGATTCTCTTTGAGAACAAGATCACCAACCTTAAAGGTACGCTCATGAAGTCACTTATCATAAGCACGTTTAATGTGTTTTTGATAGATTTGAAGGTGATCAAGAGCTGTAAGACGGCGTTCGTCAAGAAGCTCCAATTGGGCTAACCGCTCTTGGCGGAAATCATCATTGGTGAGAATATCCTGAAGAGATATTCTAAGGGAGGGTATTTGTATTTCGAGAGGCAAAACAACCTCGGTACCGTATACCAAAGAAAAAGGTGTGGCATTAGTAGAGGTACGAATGCTAGTACGATAAGCCCAAAGGGCAAAGGGAATGTGATCGTGCCAATTTCTTCCGGATTCATTGACAACTTTCATGAGGATTTTGGTTAATGTTTTATTAGAGGACTCGGCTTGCCCATTGGCTTGTGGATAGTAAGGTGATGAGAAACTAAGTTTGATACCAAAGTTTTCACAAAGGTCTTGCAACAACTTGTTTTTGAAAGATTTTCCATTATCTGTTATCAGGCGATGAGGAACACCAAAACGACAGATAATGTGGTGGTTAATGAACTCGACAATTTTTTCT
Source organism: Taxus chinensis (assembly GCA_019776745.2). Lineage (NCBI taxonomy): Eukaryota > Viridiplantae > Streptophyta > Pinopsida > Cupressales > Taxaceae > Taxus > Taxus chinensis. The sequence continues at coordinate 968,549,974 of CM034147.1, forward strand.
TTTTTGATTGAAATGAGTGGAATAGCCTCCACCCATTTTGTGTAATATTCGGTCGCTGTGATTATCCAACGGTGACGTTGTGAAGAGGTTGGATGAATCTCACCAATAAGGTCTAAACCCCATTGTGAGAAGGGCCAAAGATCTCGAGCGATCTGGAGCGGGTGGCTAGGAGTATGTTGAAGGTTGGCATGTTGCTGACACATAACACAACGCTTAACATATTCGTAGCAGTCGTTATTGAGAGTAGGCCAATAATAACCAAGGCGAAGGATTCATTTGGCCACGGCAAGGCTGCTAAAATGTCCACCACAAATACCGTCATGGACCTGTTGGATGGTATGAGTGGCCTCCGCGCCAGTTAGACAGCGAAGGAGGATGCCATCAAAGCCACGTTTATAGAGGAGTCCCCCCATGACAACATAACGCGAAACACTTTTAAGAAAAGCACGTTTGCCGTTACTAGTAAGGTCAGGTGGGAGGACAGAGATTGTAAGGTAGTCGTGAAATTGGTGGTACCAGGTATCCTGTGAATTAGTAGACACAGTATTTATCATACAAACTACCGGGGTTGAATAGGATGGGGCAAAAAGTTGTTAGACCACGACGAATAATTCAGAGTCAGTTGGCGCGGCGGGAATTTGCGAGGCTAAGCAAGCCATAGTATCCACAAATTTGTTAGTGGAGCGGGGAATGGTTTGTATAGAATAGTGGGTAAATAAGGCTAGAAGTGAATCCACGTAGTGTTTGTATTTTTGAAGTTCCTCGTTTTTGCATTGGTAGATGCCCATAACTTGATTGACTACCAATTGAGAGTCACCAAAAATGTTGATAGATTTGATACCTAAGTGTAACGCAACTTGGAGACCCAGAACAAGGGCCTCATATTCCACTGTATTATTAGTGCAAGGGAAATCAAGTCGGAATGAAAGAGGCATAGGTTCATCGTTGAGAGGAATGAGAACAACTCCGGCTCCTCCGCCATGCTGGCATTTAGATCCATCGAAGAAGAGGGTCATTGGGTACGACTCCTCCGTGAGGGAAAGAGTAGCGATGAGTTCGTCAGGAAATGTGAAATTGGTAAATTGTTCCCCAGGTAAAGGAGCTTCTGCAAGTTGGTCTGCGATGGTTTGTCCTTTGATTGATTTCTGGTGGAAAAACTCAAGGTCGAGGTCGGCGAGAAGCATGAGCCATCTGGCAATGCGTTGGTTCAGATGAGGTTTGGCATACATGTAATGGATGGGGTCTGTATTGGTGATGACGAAAGTCTTGTGATTTAGAAGGTAGTGTCGGAGTTTGGTGGCCACGAATGATAGGGCAAGGCACAATTTTTCTACATGTGTGTACCTAGTCTCATAGTCCACCAAAGTACGACTTATATAATAAACGGCTTGTTCGTGATTCTCAGAGTCACGATGTGCAAGCATGGCTCCTACAGCGTGGTCGGTGGCGGAAAGGTAAAGGTAGAAAGGGCGGTCGTCTTGGGGTGGGATAAGCACGGGTGGCTGCAAGAGATAGGATTTGAGAGCTTCGAAGGCTTGGTGACATTCTTCGCTCCATTGGAATGCAATATCCTTTTTAAGGAGGTGATGGAAAGGTTGACACCGATCCGAGAGTTGGGAGATGAAACATCGGATAGATTGGAGCTTACCTTGTAAACTACGCAATTGTTTGAGATTTTTGGGTGGGGGCATTTCTAGGATAGCTTTGACTTTAGATGGATCGACCTCAATGCCACGCAAAGAGACGATAAAGCCAAGAAGTTTTCCCGAAAGAACACCAAAGACACATTTCTTCGGTTGAAGGCGGACAGAATATTGTAACAGGCGATCAAAAATAATGGTTAAAACATCGAGATGTTCACTACAATGTTTAGACTTGCCGAGAAGATCGTCGACATAGTCTTCAAGGATAGTGTGCATAATGTCATGAAAAATGTAGGTCATAGCCCGCTGATAGGTAGCACCAGCATTCTTAAGGCCAAATGGCATGACACGATAACAGAAGGTTCCCCAAGGAGTTATGAAGGCAGTTTTGTGTTGATCGGTAGGGGCAACCAAAATTTGGTTGTATCCTGAAAAGCCATCCATGAGAGAGAGCATCTCATGACCTGCAGTTAGATCAACAAGTTGGTCAATGCTAGGTAAGGGGAAGTCATCCTTAGGGCAAGCGAGGTTAAGATCCCGGAAATTTGTGGATATCCGAAGTCCCCCTGTCGCTTTAGTGACAGGTACGATGTTAGAAATCCATTGAGGATAGTCAATAGGCAAGATGAATGAAACAGAAAGGAGTCGTTGGAGCTCCTCTTTGACCAAGAGAGCAATGCGTGGATGCATTTTTCTCAATTTCTGTTTGACTGGTTTGGAATCGGGGTTTAGGGTGATGTTATGGACGGCGATGGTAGGATCAATTCCTGGCATGTCAGCGTAAGACCATGCGAAAGCTTGGTTGCGAGCACGGAGAAAGGTAGTAAAGGCGGCTTGTTCTGATGTGTTAAGGGATTGTCCAATCTTCACAATGTGAGGATCCTCCTCCGTGTGGATATTGATTTCTATGGTAGATTCGTTCAGCATAGTTTGGGTTTCAGATGGTAAGGCTCGTTGAATATAAGAATCATCCGCGCCAAGGTAAGTGAGGATGGAGTCGTCATCCTGGCATTCAACAACATTAATCAAAGGCGAATCCTCTTCGATCATGTCTGGATAAAGAAGGGGCAAAGAAGATGGGTCGTCATTATCGCGTTGATACGTGAGAGGACCTATGAAGATAGCATTTATGAAAAAAAAAAGTTAGGAGGGATGGATTCAGGGTCTATAGATTCTGCGGGTGATGATGGCAAAGTGGGTGATGATGATTTGGTAGGGGCGACGTCTTCTTCTTCCAGGATACAGCTGACAGGAGGTGTCTCCTGTGTAGGTGTTTCGGGAAAACCGAGACCACTGCGATCATTATGTTTACGGGTAGTCACGGGAATGAGTGTATGTCGGCCTTGTTCGTAAAGGCCAAAACCAAAGCCTTTCCACGCACAGCGAGTCAAGAAGGTGAGGGCGAAACGACGATTTGTCAAGTATTGAAAATTGGATTGGAAAGGAACCACACCAAGAGGAGGTTCAGGGGTAATGGAGGATGCGTCAACACCCCCATACGTTAGGTTAGTGCGGAAATGGGGTGGTCCGTAAGAGATTATCTCCCCCACGTGACGGTCGTAGGTGGGATGTGCATGTAATTGTCCGTACTCCTGCGGGGTAGGGAAAGAACTAACGTTATATAGGCGGTACTCCCCCAGCGTAAGGCGCTGAAAAACATCTACTAAGGGGTCGGAGGTTGGAATGTTAGCTGCGGGAAGGGAAGTGGTTTTTGCGATGGTGGTTTCATCAATTGAAGGCGTAGGCGCGGTTGAGGTGGATGGTTGAGGTACATTTGAGGAGGATGGTTGGGTTGAATGTATGGGTGTCTTGATTGGTATAAGCACATCGTTCGGGCGGTATAACATATTGCTGGTTTTAAAAGGGGGAGGGTCAGCTTTTACGGTGTAAGACTTCCCCTCGTACTCAAATTTTATGCATCTATGTAATGTTGAGGGAACGCATCCCATGGCTCGGATCCAAGGACGACCCAACAATATATTATATTGGAACTCTCCCTCAAGGACATAGAAGAGTTCGGGTAAAGTACATGGTCCTACGCGAATGTTGAGGATCACGGTGCCTAAGGTAGAAGTAATAGCGTCATTGAATGACCGCAACATGATGGGGTTGGCACATATGCAACTAGAAGGGATGTTCATCTGTTGGAAGGCTTTTGAAGAGATGATGTTTAGGCTAGCGCCCCCGTCAATCATAACCCGACATACTCGAATGTCCCGGATGTAAGCGGAGATGAAAAGGGCAGGGTCAGGGTCTTCTGTACCAAAGTCGACAATTTCATCTTCAGAGAAACTGACTGCAGCAGCTTGTTGTACAGAGACAGAAGTGGTTGGGGCAGTGGGTTGTTTGGTGAGAGAAGCAACGTGATTGGGTGTTAGAATGGAGGTGACAGGCAAGGTTTCATTAGGTAAAACCTCTATCCCTTGAAGGATCTCAACGAGAGCTTGTCGATGAGATTTAGAAGTCTGAATGAGATCATACAATGTCATTTTTACGGGTGATTGGTGAAGTTGTTTAATCATATTTCGGTGGGCAATGCCATTAGAGACGGGATAGGCGGGTCCGCGAATGACCACTTTAGGTGGTGGTGCAATCGGGATGTTTGACGGAGAAAGAGATGCCGCAGGTGTGTTTTCTTTTGCTTTCCCATTGTTTTTCTGCCCTCGAGTAGCGACACTAATCATATTAATCTCGTAGACCTGAGATGAGGAAGATGGTTGGGATAACTCATGGTCTTCAAGAGGTGGGGTTGTAATAATGATAGATCTTGGTGAGGCGGGGACAGATGGTATAGGAGAGGGAATGGAAACTAAAGGTCTCTCCCTTCGTAAGTTGTCTTTCTTAATCTTTCTATCCGGGAGAGGTGACTGACGAAGGATGGTTTTTAGAGCTTTGCATCCCTCCACATCATGTCCTGGTGTGTGGTGATAAGCGCAGATTTTAGACTCATCGTAACCCATAGGTCGGGGTTTAGACGGGTCATAAGGTCTAAGTGGAGGTAGGGAAATGGTCGCATTCTCCACCAACATAGCAAGGATTTTGGCGTAAGATCCTTTGAGTGGGTCAAAATCAGAAGAGGATGAGGGTATTGGTTGTGCGGGTTTTGGTAATGTTTGGGCATGATTGGTTCGTATGGGTGGTGGTTTAGCCGAGGGGTGTTGATACATGGTTTTTACTAAACGTGATTTCTTTGGCGCAGAAGCTATGTTGGATGATGAGGCCGCAGATGATGTGGTATCAGAAAACAACCACGGGGAAATAGGAGTGACTGAAAACAAATCTTTTGATGATGGAATTTGTTTAGGGTTGATAGGTGGACAGGATACGCGGAGTGACGGTGTTGCTATACCCTGGAATTTCTATATAGGTGCGGAAGGCGTAGGTTGTTTTGAAGAAAACGCAGGAGGTATGATATATTGATGTAAGGTAGAGGGATGGGGTCCCAATATGGAAGGTAGGTATGACGATGATGGTTTTGATTGTGATAGGGGCACGGATTGAGTTTGTCTCCTAGGTGGCAGGAGCGGATTTATTTTTGGATAGATCGAGTCGCTTAGGCGGGTGCGTTAGACTGGGCATTGGTGAGGTCCCAAGCGTAGGGGAAGATCTGGTTAAGTTGATAGAAGTGGACGGGGCATTTGGTAGAGGTGAGGGGGGTGAAGGTGAGAACAGGGGCATTTTAAGCTTCTGTAAGCACTTCGGGTATATGGTGGAGACATCAGGATCAGTCATTTGCATTTGAGTAGAAAAAGGGGTACTCAAACGTTCCCATAGGGCCTCGTCTATCTTCTGTGGAATGACAGTCTCCAGGTGTGATTTGTAATTTTTATACGGAAGAAAGGTGGGTTGTAATTCCAGTCCACTGCGGGTGTGACACAGGAGGTAGATGAGGCACTGTATCAATAGATGTTAAGAGGTCAACCGGTCGTTGAAAAGATTTAGGCGATGAGGGACTAATAGGTAGGAGGGCGTGTTCGAGGGGATCTGTCATGTTTAAAGAATGTGGTGATGTTAGTGTAAGAGATTTCTCGTCTAAGGATGTCAAAAGGAGTGGCGAGCCTTCCTCTTGTGTAACAAGAGTGGTAGAAGGGGACGTTTGGGAAATAGATAAATTAGATAGCATCCGCTCACAGTCTTGTAGGGATGTGGTGTAAGAAGACTCGTCGATGAGAAGAGAAGTCCGGGCAGTTAACTCTTCTATGGGTAAAGGAATGATTTCACTTTGGCTTGATGGTGGTGAAGGAGGTTCAAACTCCTGTGTTGGTGGAGAGGCTTGATTTAAAAAAAATTTCAATAGAGGCTTTTGGCTGAGAATCGAAGACTGCATGGATCTCATGAACACTCTCCTCGGCTAAGATATCTTGGTTCACGTTACTGTTGGACGAGTGATTCGGGAATGGCTTGTTGAAAATTTTCAGATTTCGGTTAGCAGGGGCGTTAGGATTATCGAGGGTTATATCCCCTACGTCAACCATTTCCTGTACTATGTTTTTTCAACATCTTGCAGTTTTCATGACTATGTCCTTTTACGCGGTGAAAGTTACAAAAGTCATTTTCTTTGTACCAGGAAGGTATTGCGCGGGTGGAGTCAAACCCAGAGTGAGGTTTAACAGGGGGCAAGGTGATAGCCCCAGCTTTGAGCAATTTCTCTAGGATGACGCCATAAGTTTCTCCCAAGGGAGTGTAATTGGTGGGCTCGGCTTTGTACTTATAAGTGGTTTTCGGCGGAGTATTGGACGGTGTTTGAGATTTGACCATTACCGCGTGGACAGCTCCTTTTGATTTAGAAGAAGTGGACGTGTGAGGAGTGGTGGTGTTTGGCTTGTTGCTAGAATCAGGAGTTCAGAAATTGGGGTTTTTGTTACGCAACCGCAATTTCTCTTCTTCTAAGGCTCGAATTTCAATTTTCGAGCCATGGTAAAGGCCTCGTCGAATGTGCGGAAAGTTTGAATTTGGAGGGTAGGGGAGATGTGCTTAGCGCAGGCCCGCATAAATAGTTCAATGAGTTCGGTTTGAGGCAAGGCATACGTAAGTTGGTTGATAAGGCCCCGCCATCGTCCAACGAAATCTGCGATAGATTCGTCTTCAAATTGTCGGATGGCATAGAGGTCAGTGATAGATACTTTCTTGGCAATGTTAATGGAGAAATGATCCAAGAAAGATTGGGCTAGTTGGTTAAAAGAGAAGATCGAGTGCTGGGTTAAAGCACTGTACCACTCCAAGGCGGGTCCTGATAAGGACATGGGGAAGGTGCGGAGTAACAAGGCATCATCATGGGCAATCAAATAACAAGCATGTCTAAATGATCGCAAGTGTTGTTGAGGATCCTCTTTACTGTTAAAACGAGTAAACTTTGGCAACTCCCATTGAGGAGGATATGAATGAAGGGGGACAGAAGGGTGAATGGGCTCCCGACAAACTTGCTCGTATGTCAAGGCGCTACGACTTCCTGAAACGGAAGCCTCCAGGTTTTGCATTTTGTCCATCATTTGTTAGATCAGATGAAATCTGGTGGTTGGATGAGATGATGACCACCGCTGCCAGTAGAATAGGGATGTCCCATATAAGGTGTTGAGGTTACTGGATACGTTGTATGGGAATGAAAAGGTAGGCGGAGCTTGAGAAGGAAAGCTCGTGTGAATAGGTGGCAGAGAGTAAGTCATGAATGGAGTGGTCTGAAAGAGAGATGAGATAGGGGCAGTTGGTGGTAACGATACGTGGGGTCCAAGGTTAACCAAAGGAAAGCTAATCGGGGTCGTATGAACCTCTGAAGCTGTCGGATTGGGAGACGGGGCTAGAGATGTAGGAAGTAAGGCAGTGTTATCAGGAGGAGTGGGAGCTAAATGAGCAGCTATACTAATAGGCATGCCAATAAGGAGCTGACCATCAGGCGTACGGTCGGGGGCATGAGACAAATAGTATTGTACAGCGCTGGGATTAGCATCCAGAAATTTGGCAAAGTCCTTGTCTCCTACAGGAATTTGGGGGATCTCACTGGTGTCCGTAGGGTTCCCTATAGAATGTGAAGGGGGTGATTCAGGCAAAGACACAGAGCAGGCATGTGAAACCATGGAGGCGGCTTGCTTATGAGTGATGATAACCATGGACAAGAACACATAGGAAAATTTCAATCTATCAAGAACAAAAACAACCTCAGAATGATGAATTTGGCAGGTTGTTGGTTTGTCAGGGAACTGATAAAAGACAGTAACCGATATCGGTAGGATTAACCGATGTCGGTCACAGACTGGAGCCGAAGTCTGGTCCCTATAACCGGTGTCGGTATCAATAGAACTAGGTGTAAGAAGATAGTAAGAAGGTTGTTGATTTGGTGTTAATAGTGACGTTGAGTATAGCCTACCAAATTGTTCTGTAGTGATCACAGAAGACACAGTGGATGACAGAGAAAATAGAAACTAAAAACAAGCAAGAATGCACACGCAAATCTAACAGACTAACCCTAGGGTTAATTTTAATAAGTCGTGGGCTTATGCCTTTTAGACGCAGAGATGATGTTAAAATCCTAAACAACAAGACCAAGGGGAAATGTCAAGTTTGTTTTGGCTTATAAGGTTACCTCAATCGGGCGGAGGAATACCACGGAAAAGGGGAGATGTTTGAGTTGTTGTGTTAATTGTGAAGTGATTCAGTATGTGTTGTGCAGTGAAACTAGGGTTAATTTCCTGTCAATACCGTGGATATTACCCCCACGTGTACGACCTGTTACTTAATCTATGTTCACTAGAATTGAAGAACAACAAGCAGGAATGCAATGCATGCGTTTTAAACCCAAATCAAAAATTATGTTCGATGAAGCAAGAGAGATGACTTTCACTAATGCGAAACTAGGAAAGCAAGACAAATTCTTTACGAAATATATAACAAAAAGCAGCAATAGCAAGTATGCTTCCTAAAATGAAAATAAGCAAGAGAAACAGAAACCCGAAATGGGTCCCACCGGGCGTGCCAAAATGTTTCGCTCGGAATGTTTCAGCTTCTGGGAATAGAGTTGCTTCGTATCCTTCCATTCCTTTTAGAAACAGATAAGAGTTAGGGGCTAGGAGAGGAATACCTGTAGAATGTCGAGATGGATGTGCGCGTACTGTAGAGAAAGATCAGGCTAACTGTAGAGACTCATTTTTGTCTTGGAAGGACTACCTGCAAATAAGAACACAAGACCACAAGATTTTGATTAAACAATAAATGAGGAAACTTCCTTGCCCCCAGGAAATATAAAACTTCCTTTCGAAGGTGGTCAGTTCCCCTGCTAATATGAATTAACACAAAAGACTGCAAAATATTAATTAAATTATTTCGTTAAACTGGGTAAGGGGAAAGGCTGGTTTTCTGGTTTTTGATCAGAGGAACTGATGCCGGTTACTGATAATCGATGCCGGTCACTGATAACCGATGGTGGTTAATGATAACCGATAGCGGTGGGTTCTACGATCTTCTTGGCAGCTATGGTGTTTGTAATGGCTGGTTTTTGGATGGTATTAGGAAATGGGATGGTTAGAAGCAAAAGAATGACAGTTAGATGCAATGGTGCGTTGGGTAGTGGATTCAGAAACGGATTTAGGAGCACTGAGATTTAAGAAGCATAAGAAATGTTATAACAAAGGACATGCAAGATGTGACTTACTGGTTTTGACCAAGATGCAAGTTGATCTCCTTGGTTGTAAACACTTCTGGTTTCTTTACTCGTCTCTGCTCTGTCAAGTGAAGATCTGGACTCTGTTCCTTGCTCGCAATGCTCTCTGTTGATTCAGAAATCCTTTGAATTAACTCCAAAAGACTGTAAAGTATCCAATTCCTTTGTTTTCGTTTGGGGAGCCCATTTACAGGGGAACCGATGGCTGGTTACGTAACTGACGTTTTGATCTAGTAGGAACTGGCATCGGTAAGGTTACTAAGTAGGCGATGCCGGTTAGCTAAAATGAGCCGACCTACCGGTGCTTTTCTCCCGAGAGATCAGTTGCTGGGCTTGGTCAAGTGGCTAGAAGGTCGGCTTTAAGGCTGCGTTTATGGATGCATTAGTTATGGAAATGGGATGATCTAGACCAAGTCATGGGTAATAATTAGGTTAGATGCAATGGCACGTTAGGGCTAGGTCATGATTCAGAGACGGCAAATTTAGGAGGACGGGTAAGGTGATGTGGATTCATCAGAGCATAAGGAAATGTTATAACAGAGGATTGTGCAAGGTTTATGTGACTTACTGGTTAGATTGACGAGATGAGATGCAAGTTGATCTCCTTGGTTGTAGACACTTCTGGTATTTCCACTGGTATCAGCTTCTCCAAACCTCCTACCAAATAGGCTCACATTGAACTCATCGTAGACCCTAGCCCTTCTCCACCTTCACCACCACCCTCACCGACGGAGTTGATGGATCCTAAATCTATCCCTCCTAAATTTTTTTTCATAAACACCATTTCCTTGGGGCCTTTGACTTATCAATGTGAAGGTGAGGCCCCTTCCACTCTCCCATTCCTATATCCTGAGATGATCGATGACGACACACCTACCATTAACGTTGTTCAATGTCAAGATGATGAATCCATACTCACCTACCTTGGTGTAGAAGACTCATATATTCATCAGTCGTTACCCTCTGAGATGCAAACCATGTTGAATGAATCGACTATCGAGATCAACATTCATACTTAGGACAACCCGCACATCCTAAAGATCAAACAATCTTTAGATGCTGTTGAATAGGAATCCATTACTTCTTTTCTCTGAGATCATAACCACGCTTTCACTTGGTCTTACGCAGACATGCCCGGTATTGACCCCACCATAGTGGTCCACAATATTGTAACCATTCCCAATGCCAAACCTATCAAACAAAAGCTGAGGAAAATGCACCCTCGCATTGCTCTTCTTGTCAAAGAAGAACTTTAGTGCCTTCTTTCCGTTTCCTTCATCTTACCCATTGATTATCCTCGTTGTATTTCTAACATTTTCCCTATTACTAAAGCAACAGGGGGACTCTGCATTTGCATAGACTTTCGAGACCTCAACCTCGCCTTCCCAAAAGATGACTTTCCCTTTCCCAGTATTGATCAAATGGTTGACCTCACCATTGGTCATGAGATGCTCTCACTCATGGATGGTTTCTCGGGTTATAACCAATTTTTTCTTTCCTTAGAAGATCAGCACAAGATCTCATTCATTACCCCTTGGGGAACCTTTTGCTATCGAGTCATGCCTTTTGGCCTTAAAAATGCTGGTGTTACATATCAACGTGCTATGACTTACATCTTCCATGATATCATGCATCACATATTGGAAGATTACGTGGATGATCTCTTGGCCAAATCTAAATGTCACGCCGAGGACCTCATTGTCGTCAAAACCATCTTTGACTACCTCATTAAATATTGCATCCGCTTTAAACCTAAAAAGTGCATCTTCGTGGTTCTATTAGGAAAGCTCCTAGGATTTATTGTTTCCCTATGTGGTATAGAAGTTGACCCAGCTAAAGTCAAGGCCATTCTAGAAATGCCTCCACCCACTAACCTTAAACAACTCCATAGCCTACAAGGTAAATTGTAGTCCATTTTCCGTTTCATTTCACAATTATCTAATCGGTGTCAACCATTTCATCATCTGCTTAGGAAGGATGTCTCCTTTAAATGGGATGATGATTGTCACAAAGCTTTTGAGGCCCTAAAACAATACCTTCTCTAACCACTTATACTCATTCCACCTAAAGATGATCAACCTTGTTACCTATACATATCATCTACCGATCATTCCTTGGGAGCCATGCTCACTCATCGCAATGAACAACATAGGGAGCATGTGGTTTATTACATAAGCCATACTCTTTTTGACTATGAAACCCGATACAACCATCTAGAAAATCTTTTCTTAGCCTTAGTTTTCGTTGCCACCAAACTCCACCATTACCTACTCAACCACAAAACCTATGTCATGACCAACACTAATCCTTTACACTTCATGTACACCAAACCTTATCAAAATCAGCATGCCATGTGATGGCTTATGCTACTAGCTGATCTTGACCTCAAATCCATTCACCAAAAGTCCATTAAGGGCCAGGATATCATCGAACAACTGGCTGACGCACCTATTTCCGGGGACCAACCCTCTAATTTTGACTTTCTCGATGAATCCATTGTTACCCTTTTCTTGGACGAACCCCCTTATCAAATGACACTGTTCTTCGACGGTTCCAAGTGTCAGTGTGGGGGTGGGGCTGGTGTTATCCTCGTTCCTCTAGATTGAGAACCCATACCTTTGTCTTTTAAAATAGACTTTGAATGCACCAACAATATTGCCAAGTATGAAGCACTCGTACTAGGTCTCTAGGCCACCTATTCCCTAGATGTCAAATCAATCCACATGTTTGGTGATTTCCAATTGGTCATAAACTAAGTCAACGGTATGTACCAATTTTGTAACGAGATACTTCAAAAGTATAAACATCATGTAGACATACTTTTGACCACCTTTGATCGTTACACAGTTCAAACCATCCCACGTTTCAACCAACAAATTTGCAGATACCATGGCCTTCTTAGCTTCCCAAATACCCGATTCCCCTACCGATTCCAAAATATTTGTCACCGTACAACACCTCCATTCACCTTCTTATTTACCTCATGATGTTTAATCAATCGGAAATGACACACCTGACCCGAGTGACATTTGGTATAAACAATACTCTAACCACTTTCCTTCTCCATCTTACCTCTTGATCTCACCCGTAACGGTCAACGCGCCTTCCTTAAAAGGGTCTCCTATTTTGTTATCCTAGGGGGACTCCTCTATAAGTGTGGCTTTGATGGTATTCTCTTACGATGCCTCAAAAGTTCTGAAATTCCTTATACCGTTAAGGAGGTTCATGATGGCATATGTGGAGGTCACTTTAGCGGCCTTGCCGTTACTAAGCGTATTCTTCACCTAGGCTATTACTGGCTGACCCTTAACCATGATTGTTGTGACTATGTCAAACATTGTGTGAAGTGTCAAAAACATTCCAAACTTCATCATACACCTAGTCATGCCTTATAGGTCACTTGTGATCTTTGGTCCTTCTCTCAATGGGGTTTGGATCTTGTCAGAGAAATCAATCCTCATTCTTCCCAACGTCATCAATGGATCATAACTACTACTGAATACTTCAAAAAATTGGTGCAAGCCATACCGCTCATCTCCACAAAAGCCAAGAAAATATGTGAGTTCATTAACCATCACATCATTTTTTGCTTTGGTGTCCCTCATTGCCTCCTCACTGACAATGGGAAACAATTCAAAAACAAAACACTACAAAAAATTTATGATGCCTTCGGCATTCAGCTTAGTTTCTCATCACCTTATTACCTATAGACCAATGGCCAAGCTGAATCCACTAACAAAACCCTCAAAAAAATTCTCATGAAAGTGGTTGATGATACTGGAAAGGATTGGCATACACACATTTCTTTTTCCCTATGGGCATACCGCACTAGTATTCGCACTTCCACTGTGGCTACACCCTTTTCACTGGTCTATGGTACAAAGGCTGTTCTACCTCTTGAAGTCTAGATCCCCTTACTCTGCATTTCTCTCCATGACATGCTTACTGATGATGAATTTCATTAGGACCACTTAGCACAACTAGAGTTATTAGATGAACGTCGGTTTAACACTCTGGATCACCTTCAAGTTTACCAACAGCGTATTAAACACACTTATGACAAACATGTTCATGAACAAACCTTCCAAGTTGGTGACCTTGTCTTGAAAGAAAATCAACACGTGACCAAAGCAAAAAAAAGTAAACAGGGAAAATTCACTCCTAATTGGCTTGGACCATACATCGTAACTCATACCTATGGATGGGGTGCTTATCGTTTGTCCTCACTTGAGGGTAAAATCGAACCTGAGCCCCTTAATGCATTACATCTTTGACCATTCTATTGTTGACTCATTGTCCTACCTCACCTGTAACACCCTGAACTGTTGTTACTTTCTCCTGAGCATACAAGTGTTGATATGTGATTTCTTGTAAAAGGATGTGTTCCTCGATTAAGAAATCATGCTTGATATGTACTGTATTTTCTTTGCAGATTTTTGACTGAGTCAGAATATGATTAGACTCTTTTATTTATTTCATTTTGCATCTGAGTTTAATCTGATCTCGGAATGAATTATAGAGTTATCCATCTATAATACCTAGCCTTGGATTAGTGGAATTGATCCAAGTATTGCTTTAAGTTTGTTCGTGATGAATTAAAAAAATTACAGACCTTGAACAGGTTGCAAGGTCTAGAAGCATTGAATAAGCTAGTCCGGAGTATAACTCAGGTTGAACATGTGAAATGAATTGGTTCCCGATATCGAAGTATATCTGGAGGGTCTCGATCGTGGACCAGGTAATAATTCGGTTTCATACAATTCTGCAGCCTAAGGCAGAATAGGAGCTAACCCTGTTCAAGAATGTATGATGTAGGTCTTTTTCTGAGCATACAGAATGTAGACCTAACTGGAATTATTAATGTTTAGTAACCTAAAACTAAACCTAACCTAGGGGTTAGATTAGTGTTAATCTAACCTAGACCTAGGCTAAGAGCTAATGTCCTAAGTTAGTATCTATGTTTATGGAAGTTAGATTAGGTGTTATCCTAAATTCTAACCTAAGTTACTAACCTATCTATTGAACAAGAATGTATGGGGACCTATGGAGGGGTGCGAACCATGGGCGGCGTTTTCTATGTTATTTAATACAAAGGATAAGTATGAAGGATAGGCATTGGCGGAGGTTTTAGAAACGGCTAATTGAGCCGACATGGCAGTTCGCCAAAACTAAAAATGGTCTTGAAATTCTCTTTGTCTATCGCCAACTTTGGCGGTCGGTGGCAGTTGAGTTTAAGCGGGAAAATTGGAGTAAATGCATTCAATGAGCTTGGAAGTCGAGCTCAGAACTCGCGAGAACGCATGCAAACTGGAAGTTTGTTGGTTTGTTTGGCTTATTGCGAATTTCAGTTTTCCTTCTGCCTGTTCACTGGTTCTTCGCACCAGTCTTCTTGGAGTTGCATGGCGAGTATGAGGGTATCTAGCTCTTTTCTCTGGCAAGGAAAATATATATGTTATGGAGATAGCAAAATTTTGTTGGTCGCTCTAACTTGGAAAAGGAAAAGGAAGTCCGAGCTCTTCCAGTGGTCTGCTTCAGAATTTTGAGCAAAAATCCAGGCATGTTAGGCCCTAACCTTTAAAAATCTTTCTGTCTTTCAAGTGATTTCATTAGAACAACTCTGTTCAAATGTTTTGAGAAAATAGATGATTTTTTTCCTATGGTTGTCTGGTGTGATTTTTTTGCACTGTATCTTCTTGCTGGAATGACTTGTCATTTATCCCTTGATGGGTGTTTATTATTTTTGAACTGTGGCTTTGTTTCTTTGTGTTTGCATTCTGGCTTAAATATACGAAATATATGAAAAGTAGGAATGCTCGGCCTGATTCGGCGATAGCTCATAAATTATTCCTGTGAAGGGTATGAGCCACTGTTATGATTGTCGATTTTTAGTCGTCAACACTTGTTGTTGATACTAGCTGTCAATACTGGTTGTGGGTACTCGCAGAAAGGAATACTGTTGGACTTTTGTTGACTGCTTAGTTTATATTGAACCTTTGTAAGCTCTGTTGTGGTTATTGATGATAGTGGCTATTGATACTTGTTGGGTTTCGTTTCGTCTTTTAAAAAATGTTGGGAAGAGGTATCTTACTGTGTTACAGTAATTCTTTATGACTATGCCGGAGATGTTTTTCCCTTACTTTGTGGTTATGGGTTTATACCCGTTAACAGTATGCAATATATATATAGGTTTATATTTGTAATAATCAGTATGACTCTGTGGAGTTGATTGAATGATTTATATATATATTTGAACCACTATTCAAGTTAAATATAATTGAATATTGGTATTTGATGTGCCAGCGACTTAAGGGAATAACATGTATTTTGTCCTCTGTTATTTTTGTAAGAAAACCTTCGTATCGCAAGGATTTTGTGGTACAGATTCTTTAAGTGTATTTTTACATCGACATTCTGTGCAAATTTGTGTAAAAATAATTGGCAAGGGTTCAGTCGGATTCCTTGTTTTGAATCAGTAATTAGATTTGCTTTGTCTGATTTTTATTATGCACCGTTGATGGGCTCAGATGGAATCATATGCAATTATTTGTCTGGTTACTGTTGTTCGGATTCAGTTGAATTCTTGGAAGGTAACTTGTATTTTAGTCTCGTATTGAACCTGATTTTTGGGACACTGTCGTTTTGTCAATGTTTGAGTTCCTTGAGTCTATTATCATGTGTCCTGGCTCTGTTGAAGTGAGTCGCGGATACCATACTTTAAACTTGAATGTGCCCAGGTGAGAATAGATAAGCTATATTCCTTTCCGTTTATTCCAGTCCGATTGAGACTGAGTATGTTTCGGAAATTTTGTTTAATTGTCTTGGCATAGTCTTAAGGAAACATCAAATTGCTTAATGCAATGAAGTCTGTTGTTGATCGTGATATACTAGAGGTTCTTTGATTTCGAACTTGGGTCGAAAAGCCTTGTTGTGTATAAAAGGGACTAGCATTGGGCTATAGGTTGATATATGGGATTGTAAGCGTGTTTGTCTTCTGTTGCATAACTATCCTGCCTTGAGCTGGACTGATCTAAAAGCCATCGACTGCACCTCGATAGGAGTTTTTGCTATGTTCGATTTTTATTAAGACAATGATTCTTCTTGTGGTTTGTCGGACTTGTTCGTATACATACTGGATGAATGCTTTCCATATGTGGATATGGTACAGTAGTGAACTTGTGTGAAGGGAAGTGTGAATGATTTGTTTCTTTCTCTTCTATTATTTTAATACTTGTTGGTATCTGTCTAACAGTTGGAATTGTTCTTGTATCTTATTAGTGGAATCACGATTTGCTATGATATTCCATTTCCTGATGAAAGTAACGATCTGTCCAATGTTGCTGATCTTGGATTCAAGATAATTGTTTGGATACCTTCGTTCTTTGAGTCTTAATATTTGATGAAATATTTGAGAAATGTTTAGGACTATTCTGTAACGATGATAGAGTTACACGTTTGTAGTCATTTTTGTATTACAAGGCATAGTCTGAATATGGTTACTTGTTTGGATAATTGATCTCATTTAAACAGGGTGTTTAATGAAAACAATTGATGGATTGCAATTGTTTTAAAAGTTAGTGCTTATCATGCTCAGTTCATTGAACTGACTCATGTTGACTATTTTTGCAGATGGTTGCCGTAAGTGGTAAAGCATGCAGATTTGACAGGATGATCAGATTGTTTAATTTGATTTATAATAAATTTTAGCTTGATTTTCTAAATGTACTAAATGTGGAAAGATGTTCCTTTTCCATTGAGCATTGTATTAAGTATGCTGAATGTCTAAAATGTATTTGTATAGATCTGAAAGGAATGGAAATAAGTATTTGTTACTTATGTGTTGTATTCTTAATTCTGATAGTTGACCTTCTTCGGTTTATATATCGGAGTGGCAATGATATCCTTGTGTAATTTGGATGCTTTTGTGATTGTCAATGAAAGATTATAAGGAAATGTGATTGAATTCTTATGAGTGATTAGTAGTTCTAATTTGATCTATCGAAGCAAAATTGAAATTTAAATCATTGTCTTTTTAAAAGATAGGGTTAAAATGAACCTAAGCAGAACACTAATCAAGCTGAATTAAATTACTAATCCCTAGTCCTGAGCATGACAGGACAACATTAAATTGGATTCTTAATCATTTATATCTTGATGCTAATAAGTATGATATAAATTCAGTTAAGAGAACTGATATAAATCTAATGGGGTTCAGATGGCAATCTCATGTGAAGGTTATGAGATATTGTCCAATTCTGTTGTTTTAGAATCATGTGTATTCTAGTAACTCCTTGATGAGACCTTAGCCTTAATATCTCCACCATGCAATGGGTTTTATTGAGGAAGGTCATCTTAAGACGAAGAATCCAGGGATCGGGAAAGACTAACCCTAGGGGAAAAGTCTTTAAGTAATTTAAACTCAAAGTGCGTAACGCATATTTTTATTAAGTAGATCTTTTCGAGGCGGATTTAAAGGTTGACGACACAAGTCAACTGCAGGGTTGTACCTCCGAGAAGATTAGGATCTTCTCGAAGTTACAACAATGCAGGTGACTTATGACGACACCCTTTGCATTGATCGCTAAGATTTACACTTTGATCTCGAACGAGTTACTCAGGGACCGATTAGGAATGTGGTCATGTTATAAGGCTGCCTAGGAGATTCGGGGTATCATGACACACTGGTTTAACTGCAGGGTTAAACCAGTATGTCATCGTATCCCTAATCCTCGTGGGCATCCATATAACATTATCACCTTGTTAATCTTTCTCTGAGTGATTAAGTTGTGATAGGAAGGACTGACAAAAGTCGGTATAAGACATTCTATATAACATAAGAATGGGGTGAAGGGCGTATTCCAGATTGACGAGTATGCCGTTAAGCAATACGAGACATAAACAGTATGTTTCAAATCTTTGGCCAAAGTATCGCAAGTTGCTGATTGCGTTGTCCTAATTCACCTAGTCTAAGGGATGAGATACCGATGAATAATGGTAACAATTATTCAGTTAGGTTCCTTGGACAGAGCATTCTGAATTCCTAGAATAGGGAAGAGAACCGCAAGAGTAAAGTGTTAAATAAAAACACCAACTCTTATTACTCATGAATAGATCGGTAGATTACCGAGTCATGGAATGAATAGATCAGAGGTACTCCGAGTCATTACAACTGCATATGGTTGTCTGTTATATGAATGGTTATTTGATTTGTGAGTTCTGAATTATGTATTTAGAACCAGGATGCAATTATCAAAAAAAAAATTCACTTGTTCTAAGGTATAAATTGAGGATGTTACATCACCCTTTGTCTCTTTCCAAGCTCGTCCCTTGAGCTCTATTCACTCCAAACACCTCCCTAATGATTAAATAAGAATCATGTGAGTACCTGTCACTTGTTATCTTCTCTTGAATATGTGTACCACTGTACTACACAACATGATTCTCATGGACACTTTTTGTCTACCTTTAGATGAGATCCTATGGTTTTTCCACCTCACCTTTTGAACAAGAGTCCTATCCTTCACCTTGGTCTCGTCCATAATTTCAAAGACCTCCAATGGGACCAAACTCCTTGATTCAAACTTATAATATAAAAAATATGACTCCCTCAAAAGGACATCTTCCTCTCGACCAAATTGCTACTATAAATACAATGCTCCCTCAAAGGAAAGCTATGTGAAGCTTTCAAAAACAATGAGAGAAACTGAAGCTTCCTGCATCGATCAGCTTCATGAAGACCTCAAGGAGTTCCATATTATTTATCCCATATAGACTTCCTACATCAATCAATCTATCAAAACAAAAATACTTTTTAGTCATGGACTTGCCCATTGTGACCTTCGACCTCTTCCCCAAAAGAGCTGTCACTCCAAACATATACAATTCACTACTTTCCACCCACCTTACCATTTCCACTCTCATTTCCTAAATCACCTCAAGGGACATCTTGGAATTTTGACATTTGGTTATCCTGTGACTACTTTCACTATAGAATAGGTAATTGTGTAATGCCTTTTAGATATTGTGTTCATCACCCGCTTCAAGGTATGATCTACTTAGTATGATCTTACCTAATAAGGTGGCTTTATAGCCCCCCTCTTATCTTTTAACCATCTTTGTTTACATTTTGATTACCTTATACAGGACTTGGTCCTCGCCACTCACCTTTGGGGTAATCCTCCCATTTTACCATAATCACCTTCACTTGCATCATTTTACCTATAATCTACCCACAACATGCCCAAAAACCTACCAGCTCATTCTCATATTTTTCCCTAGCTCACGGGAGAACTACATCAGCCTGAGGTCCCTTTTTCACTGGGACTATGTAGGCAGCACTCCAAGGGCATGGGGCCCTTAGAGGTTAGCTCGGCCACTCTCTACCCTACACAATTCATCAACCATGCCTAACTCACCATTTACCCCACATTTCACTTAGCTCCCCTTTTCTAACAAAATTGGAAATTAAGCCACATACATAACAAGTTGTTTACCATTTTATACATTTATTACACCTACCATCTCTCTATCATCACTATGCATAGATTATACAACATTTCACATATGACCCATAGTGTCATTCATTGCAAACCATAATGAATCATGCCTAAACCAACCTGACTTATTCATGCCTAAACCAAATTAACTTATCCATGCCTAAACCAACCTGACTCATCCATGTATATAACCTGACTGGATCCATGCCTATAACTAGACTCGATCCATGCCTATAACCTGACTCATCTATGCCTATAACTTGACTCGATCCATGCCTATAACTTGACTTGATCCATGCCTAAACCAACCTGACTCCATCATACATAACTCACATACTTTCCATCCATATCAAAGTAACAAATCCATATCTCATCTAATACAAGCCATAAAACCAATATCTCATAAACATATTAACACATCACCACATACCATGAATCTCATTATATAAATCAATCAATGTGTATCTCAAAATACATGCCTATCTCATCATGGCCATCATCTCCAAAATGTCGGCATGCAGGACTGTCTCATATATACACAAAGAATGAATGAATCAATACAAAAAATATTTGGCACGCAGGCCGGTATATGCTCACAATATACAACTAAATCACTCGTGCATCCTCACTATCTTCGGCACACAGGCTGGTATGTGATAAAAAATACAAAAATCTTCGGCACACAGGCTGACATACATATAAAAAATAATCACTACTATACATCAAAAATAAGGGTGGCCACATGTCAAACATCTCTGCGGATGTCCTCCATCTCTATGTCCCTTGTACCCTCAGCCTTCTATACCCCTGCTCGTACATCACCTCACTCTGGTTGCCATACACTGGTGGCCTCACCATGATCGGGCCTCAGAGCTGGCTGACCTCCTATGCTCTCTACACTATGTGTGTGGGATCTTGTCCTCTCACTAGATGCCTGCTGAGCCCTGTACCCTCCATATAAGAGGAAGTCTATCTCAGATGCCATGAGCTAGTCCTAATAGTATCGTGCCTCACCTAGGGCATCCTGTAACCTAGATATAGGAACATTCTGTGGTGGTCCTATAGGTCTCAGCCCCTGTACCCGCCCTGTGCTAGCCTGTGAACTGGGACCAGCTCCCTGCACCTATGGTGGTGCCCTCTATCCTTGTGCCTATATCTAGGCCTGTAAGACCCCAATCTATGTCTAGGTTGTGGCCAAATGACCCTATAATCCTACCACCTGAGCCTGTAGGGCTACCACCTGACCATCTTTATCCCCATCTCCTCCATCTCCTCCACCCTCTCCCTCTACCATCTGGGCCTACAGACTGGCCACATATACTCATAGCTCTGCTACCTCTACCTATGACCCCTCTAGCTGTGTCCTGTAGTATACTGATCTACATGATCAACATCGCTACCTGCCCCTGTAGGGCATCTCTCTACACTGTCACGGTAGCTAGATTTGGCTACCTTGGTCTAGGTGGTATGGCTCGTAACTGATCCACCCACCACTACCTATACCTATCTGTGCATTTGACATCATTAATCTGTTGATCCACTGGCTACTCCTCCTCTCATGTAGGCATTGTAGGTTGTGGTAGAGCGAGAGGCCTCTCCACATCATCTCTTTGATACTATGGGAAGGGTGAAGGAATGTCCTGTGCAAGCCCGAACCATGGTTACCACATAACCAACATTGGTCACCTATTAGGTGACCGATCTAGGTTCTACCTGACCGACGCTGGCCAAGCTTGACCGATGCCAATCACTGTTGTGGAAAAATCCACGACTTCCCAAACCCCCCTTTTTTGTAAACCCTCCCACCTATCCCTTTTCCCCCACCTACACTGACCTACACTACCCCAAAATCCCTACCCACCCCACCTATCTAATTTCCTATCCCTCCCCCCCTCTTTTTTTCCCATTTTTCCCCCCATACCTAATTTAACTTTTTTCCCGCCCACAAAATACAAAAACCCAGCAAATCCAAAAATAAACAACCCTTACACTCTCTACTCTATCTACTTAACATTAACGAGTTAGGTGCTTACCTCATCGTGCTGCTACCGTCTCAGTGGCACATCTAGCTGCTATGTTGGTGGTCCAACCTATCCCTCTCCTGCCTCTACCATCACCGAATATCTACCCACACCCTTCGACAAATCAAATCTCTCACTAAGAGCTCGTGGAACCACTACTCACCCACCCAACCACTATCAACTCACACTGCCAGCTCATTATCACATTTTCTCCGGATGCTTTTCTCACGTTTCTCTCTTTCTTGTCTTTTCTTCACTTCAAAAATCACAAATAAATAATCCAAATGTGGATTTTTTGTTTTATACCAAACCTAACCTAACCGACATCGGTTCCCCTTGACCGGCATCGGTATTGTGCCCTACCTAACCATCGCTGGTTTTCCTATACTGACGTCAGTTATCCATGACCACTATCGGTCACCCTTACCTACACACTGCCCTTATTTTTCCATTTTACCCCACCCTCTACCTTGCTCATTACCCCATACCTTTACCCAACCCATTACCTTACCTCTCCTACCCTCATCACTTCCTACCTCTATTTTTCCTCCTTTTGGGACTCCTTATTTTATCCTTACCTCGGCCTTACCCATGCCGTGACCTAGATATTTGGACCTAGACCATTGGTAGTGACCTTTGACCTCATGTGTTCGCTATACCTTACGACACTATTACCTGTGTTGATTGACCCGATGACCTTACCTAGCTTATGGCTGTGACCATTTATCCTGACCCTAACTTTGGTGTACCGGAACATACTTAAACGTTCCTGCACCTAACCTACGTTGTGTTTCCTGAGCTTATCCTATACCTGGGATACCATATTCACTTTAACCTTGTTTGGATAAACCTATCAACCTTAGATGATGTAGAGTTTACCTGCTCTTCAACCTGGTAGCGTGCTGCAGTTTATACGTGTGCGTGTGTTTGACTGCTGCTATCTTTGACCCTGACCCATTACCTAGATCACCTGAGTAGACCTTTCACCCCTTTTTCCCTGTCCCATTTTACCTTTCTTCACATTTACCTTTTATCAAACCACTCACCGCTTTAGCCTGCTACCTCGTCAATTCATGGTTTGAGGGGGATAACCTTCACCCTCACATGGGGCAACCACATCTTACTTTTTTTAGCATCACTTACCAACACAAGCTACGCAACAAAAAGGGGAAAAATGTAGACACTAAAATTAGGTCACACTCCCCTTTTGTCCCTCGACATATAGGTACCCTTTATTACATTTACCTAGCCATGACCCCCTTCACCCCACTAATATTAATTTAATTAAATTAATGCTTTATCCTCACTATATTTATTATTTAAATATCTTATTTAAATATTATCTACACATATAGTTCACTTAGACACCTCACCAAGCTAACTCAACCTAATACCTATTCTTAACAAGCAACCATAACTAACTAAGACTTACCCAAACCCTAAAAATCAATGCCTACATTCCCTCTAACCACATTCCTGCATGCTCATACGAGGCTTCGAGTCTAATCCGTGGGATAATGACATGACATCTGAGAAAATCAA
Source organism: Taxus chinensis (assembly GCA_019776745.2). Classification (NCBI taxonomy): domain Eukaryota; kingdom Viridiplantae; phylum Streptophyta; class Pinopsida; order Cupressales; family Taxaceae; genus Taxus; species Taxus chinensis. The sequence goes on from CM034147.1 coordinate 968,573,324, forward strand.
GAGGATCTCCCTAAGTTTAGTAAACCTAGGAAATCTCACCTTGACCGACGTCGGTTAGCCCTAACCATCACCGGTTAAGACACACCGCCATCTGTTAGCCCTTTTAACCCAAAACAACCTTATTCTCAAACTTGGAAGTTGGAAGTTGGAATTTGGAAGTTGGAAGCAAGAAATTTGATGAGCAAGAATACATCTTAGAGAGATAACGCATCTTCAGAGAGCCAATTCTAGTGAAAACTCATATCCAAGGAAGGAGATTGAGCATTCTTCTCCTGCATAGCCATCCCAGCCACAATCTGATCTATCCAAGCAAAGAGGAGTTTGCATGCAGCCCATGTAGAAGCTTTTCTTCAGTTGGTGATCACTTGAAGCCTCCAAACCCATCATCAACATCTCCATTCTTCATACACAGACCTTCAAGAATGAAATCCAAGTAAGTATAACGTAATAATTCTCTGGTTTATTTTTTTTCACCATTATTTTATCACCCATTGTTTATCTTGCTCCCTATTGACCTTCTCCAACATTTTCACCTCCATAGACCCATTAAAATCTTGCAAAGGCCTATTCCAGTCACCCAATACCTCATCCCGACCAACCAAATTCCTTTGTGCAATCACAAAGGATACCAAAACCCTATTCTGTGACATTTCCAGATCTCACAGTAACCGGTGCCGATTATATCTAACCGCTATCGGTCACCCCTTACCAATGCCGGTCTCTGTGTTTTCCCACACATCCTTAAACAAATACCTACCTACCTAATTTTACCTCACCCTCACTCACCTGTGACCTACCCAAGACCTTTATCAAACCTAGAGGACCCAGAACCAACCATTTGACCTGTGGATTCTATTCTAGCTTATCCTGTTAGATTAAATCTATTTTCTTATTGTATTTTAAGTGAGGTACCTAAATCATTTTAAAATAACAATAGGATTTACTTTGTTTACAATATTGATTTGTTTAAAATAGTGGATTGACAACCATCTAGGAAGTATCATACTTCCTAGATCTAGCTCACGCTAGGAAGTTCATTGCCCGTATTGTTTAATTCCTTCTGGTGGTCTTGTTTTCATCACAGGTAGTTCCTCCTAGCCAAAAAGAAGCTCTCACAGTCAACTGTGGATTCAAAAGTCATACGCACACAACAACCCATCAACCGACATTTGAATAAGTATTCCTCCTATGCCCGTTACCCTATCTGTTTCATCAACAATTCAAAGAAACAATCTAAGAAAAATGTGAAACATTGCCATGGTAAAAATGAATCCGCATTCCATCCTTTTATATATATATATATATATATATATATATATATTTCAAATTTTGATGCATTTATTGCTCCTTCACCTACCAAATATCCCCTCATTCATTGACCAAATTCATTCGTTCCACATAGGACATCTTCATGCCCCAGCTATAACCTTCTAGCGCGCCTTCCTACCCTCTGGTCACAGACTTCTCTTTAGCATGTGCCCTTACGCTTGAGTACCTCATCACTATACCTTCTCCTAGTAGTTATCATGGCCTCCACTTACCTCACGTTATACTTTTCTTTCATTCATCTCCATCCTTGGTAATTTTTGAGAAGAATTTTTCTTTTGACCCCTATCACTTGTCAAGATTAAAGGACACCCATATCTTGTAAGAACATTCTCCCATAGAAACCTAGCTACTGTAGCTTCTGTACAGTCCTTTGTAGGTGCTGCTTCTACCCACTGTGTGAGATAATCTATGTAAGTAATGATATAGTGCGATCTAGTCCTATGTGCAGCTAGAGAAATAGGTCCTACAAAGTCAATGGCCCATTTCTCGAACAGTTTGGCACTAGTAATTGGTCTCAAAGGCATCTCATCTGTTTTCCTTGGTTTTCCTAGGCATTGAAAATGATCACATGCCTTACAATATTCTTTGCAGTCCTTATACAATGTCTCCCACCACAATCCAACAAGTAGAATCTTCTAGACAGTTGCATCACCTACATAATGGCCTCCTGTAATACCACCATGGGCTTCTTCCATAATATCCTTGCACCTCATGCTCTAATACACTACAACATAATACTTCATCTATTCCTAGCTTGTAAAGGTCAGCACTGATTAACATAAATGGTTGCCCACGTGTATAACAAGCTATTTCTTTTCTAATTCCTTCATTCCTTCTAGTGCCACACCTGTTCGTAAAAAGACAACAATGTATTCCATTTCCATGGATGCACATTGTAACCTATATAACTATGCATCTGGCGTGGTTTCTTCAATTGTCTAAGATTCCTCTCCTAAATTGATTCTAGATAAATGGTCTGGTCCAGAATTACTTTTCCCTAGCTTCACCACAACTGTGAAGTCAAAATCTTGAAATAGGAGAACCCATCTGCATATGCACCCCTGGTAGATGGGCTTGCTTACCAAGTAATTCAATACCATGTGATCTATATAAAACAAAAATTGTGTTGCTAACAAGTAATATCAAAACTTGTGTAATGCATAGATCATTGGACAAAGCTTTCGTGCTCTGTAGTTGTATAATTCCATTCAGCATGAGTCATCTTCCTACTAGTAAAACAGATTGGAATGATCTACAATACCTTCACTAGGTTGAGATAACATAGTGCCAATGGCCATGCCAGAAGCATCCACATGCACATTCAATGGTTTATCCCATGAGGGAAAGCACATAATGGGTGGGGTAGTAAGTTTCTCTTTTAGTATCTCAAACATGCGTTGCTATGGTTCTACCAAACAAAATGTACCTTTCCCCTTTAGTAACTATTCCAAGGGTGTAACAGTTTTGGCATACCCTTTTGATGAATTTTCTATAATATCTTGTATGACCTAAAAATCCACGCACCTCACTTTGACTGGTAGGCACTTCTAGGCCTAAAATGACTGCAACCTTAGCTAGATCAACTAACAAACCTTCCTTATAGATTATATGTCATAAAACTATCCCAAATGGCATAGAAAACATGCATTTCTTGATGTTCAAAGAGATACTCAATTTTCTGCACCGTTCAAACATTAAGCGCAGGTTGTCACAATGATCTTTCACAAGCCCATATACAGTCTAATCATCTAGATAGACCTGTAATAAGTTGTGAATAAAATCTTTGAATGCTTGAAAAACTATGCATGAGAATATAGTAGGTGCATTTTTCAATCCAAAAGGCATCACAATATAAGGAAAAATATCCCATTTAGTAGTAAATGTTTTCTTTTCTTGATCTTCCTAAGAAATCCTAACCTGATGATACCTAGAAAACCCATATGTGAAGGAATATATTTTGCGCCCTGTAACTCCTAGTATTTCCTCAGTGAATGGCATAGGGAATGGATCTATGACACATGTAGCATTCAAATCCCTGTAATCCACACATATTCTAATTCTTCCGTCCTTCTTGATACTGATCACCATTGGGCTAACCCATTCTGACTCATCAAGGGTCTTGATAATCCTAGATTTCATCATTTTATCAATTTCTTCTTTTACCTTTTCACACAAATTAGGATTCATTCTGTAAGGTCTTATTTTAACTAGTCATGCACACCATCCTTAAGTTTTTTCTTCATTTCCCAAAGTGATTCATGCATGCATTTAAGTTCATGATACCCTCAAGGGAATAAGTCCTGATAATCCCTGAGTAACTCAATGATCTTTACTACCTCTGAGTTTGACTAGTAGTCTCCAATTATGGCATCCTTAGGCTCAGCCTCCGAACCTATATTCACCTTCTATTTGTCTTCATGGGTTCATGATAGGCATGCGTATCCTTGTCTGCACTATCCAAGACCTTGTGCACCCCTTGTGAATTTTCAATATCTAGGTTCTCAACTTCTGCATCAATCCATGATGTAAACAATATTTCCTTTCTCTTTCTCAAGGCAAGTGCGTTCAAGTAGTATGGAGTAAATTTCTTCTTCCTTTTCAAAACATGCTCCAGACTCTGCCTCACCAAAGATTTCCTGAATATGCCTCTTATGCTTTTGCACTATCTCCCATAGTTAAGTGCTTGACAAATTTTAATGCCTCTTTTACGGGAGGTTTAGTCGAGAAGTAGTCAAAGGTTTGGATCATTCCTACAGTCAAAATCTTTCCAGTTCCTAGTTTCTCTATGTAGTTCTGCATATACATACTAGGCATGTGTGCATCCTTGTAGTGTAGAGTACGATATATGCACCCAGAATGAAGGTGGTAATGGTTCCTGTCTTGTTGTCTAGAGTCCTCTCACACTGTTGAATGTGATGCTAAATAGGTTGAACACCATGATAAGTGCAGATCTGTGTAGGTGCATTTGTTCCTTACAAACCTAATAGATAGGGTGATTCAAATCTCTTCGTAGTTTATAAGATTATCTATGTGGACTACCCACCAGCGCGTTGCTGTCCCACATGAAGTATATACTAACATAGCTCTTCTCTTAATTAATTTGATCTATCCGCTGTGTTTCCATGGCCTTCAAAAATGTAGGAAGATCTTCTTCCCCTTATATACCAAGGTACTGTGCTACCTATCTGTTGAATCAAACGAAGTTCATTCTTGCATGCAACCACACTTTTCACCTTGCACCCTACTAATTCATATGTACCATGAGCCCAATTGTTGCAAGCAATACTCGTAGCATCACTAATAGAATGTGAACTCCTCCCACTATAGGATGCCTTCTTTTGATGGCTCATTGACCTCTAGGTCATGAATAACACGTACATTAATTTTGTTTAAGTCCTCCTCACTTAGAGGTTCAACATATGGTGTAGAATTCCCATCTGTCAGAGGTATCACAATCCTTTCCTCCTTGTTTTCAAAGCTGATATACCCCTTATTGAATCTCAAGTCAACATTATTCACATAACACTAAGGGCTTCAAAGTAGGGTTGGAAAATTATCTACTTTTGCAAGTGCTAATACCTCAAAATTCCCAGTGAACTTGGCCCCTTTTATAGTTATAGATACATATTTCAAAACTCCAATGGGAGTGGACTTAGTCTGGTTTGTCATAAACAACACATTAGATGATGGATGCAATAGAAGCCTCCCCATTTGTACCATGCATCTAGTGTAAGCACATTTACTTTCTGCACCTGTATCAATCAATATGTTGCTCAACAACCACCCATCCACAACAAAATTCAAATAATTTCTTTGTCATAATCAATGCTATAAGGGGGAAGATTTTCATGTAGAATCTTCCATCTGGTCTTAAGACTTGCGCACGGAGTGTTCCCCTTTTAACCAACTTCCTAATAGTGGAATAATTTTCTCCTGGCGCAATATTTTGCACACTCTCACAAATCTTTGATATCAGTTTGGACTGTCTCTGATGCTTTCTTCTTCTACTTTAGGAACTATATCTCACCCTAAAAATTCCTTGGCACTTCCATGGTATCCTGGTAAACATCCTTCTAATGAGCAGGATCTGGGTATCTTGCATGTAAAACCTCCTCCTTGGTGATCATAGTATTATGGTGTAATGCCTCTTTTACACACTCTACTTCAGCATGTGTAGTAATCTTCACTATCAATGCCTCAGGTCCTTCTACTATCTTGGGCATCCACTGATCTTCAACCACATGTTGGATTCTAACCATCATGACAACTTTGTTTTCTTGTTTATGCTGCTTACTCAGATGCTCATATAAGTCTGGGCACTCTTCATAGCTATGGTTTTTTCTATAGAAATAACATGCAATATTATGAGGACATTCACAGCTATAGTGGTCAAGAGATCCATACGTATAACATTTTCCATGAGGGAACTCACCTCTTCCTCCACTATAGACTCATCCTCCATATCCACCAAGATATGCATGTCCCCTTCCATGACCTCCTTTAAAATTCCCCTCATTCCTATCATAGCGCATTTGATTATGATCTTGATCCTGGTGCTCATTCTTACCCCTTAGAATTATCTGTTACACTTGTTTATCATACCCCAATATCTATAGCACCCTGGATCTGACCAATTAACCAAAAATCCTCAATTTTATGGGTCGTGGACCTACAAATCTTAAAAAAGCAAGATACATTCTTCCTTATTGCACGCTGTAACAAAGGATAGTGACTAGGATAATGATCCAAATGACAGATCTCATATTCCAACAGTAATGAGCATACAGATCTGTGAGGGAAACTATCCTTGGTGTGACCTTCCACTTCATAATCTGTACACCAAATTCCTGAGTGTGTTTCATGGGATGAATTTTCTAATAGATTCTCTAACTGCTTTTCCATATATGTAATCTGTGCCTCTAAGAATGGATTATTGCCAGTGTCAATGCTCCCAAATACTTCAACATGTAAATCTTCTTTCAGTGCTTTGTGCAGATCAATGTATCTCTTATGTGACAGTGCCCTTCTAAATGGTGTAATCAATCCTTCAACGAACCATTGTGCATGTTGGCTAGCGTGATTATCATAAGATAGCTTATATAGAACTATCTTAAAATGAGCATCATACTCACATACACTCTCAGTAGTTCCTTGCTTGATATCCTTGAGTGCACTTATATTCTTCTGCTCAAACTTAGGGATATGGAACTCTTTCAAGAAAGCATCCCTCAATGCTGCATAATCCACACAAGTTTGATCAGGGTCAAACTTCCTATGCCAGCTGTGTGCACGTCCCTATAATGTACTAGTGAATTGACTTTCCTTACACTTAGTAGCCATGTTCCCTTTAGTGCACCATAATATTTCACACATATGCACATTTTTGGCAGCATACTCTATACCTCTATATTCTGGGAGACGAAGAGACGTCTCCATATATATATTCTGTGGTTGCTGCAAACCTTGACCACCTGATCCAAAACCTCCTATGTTCCCTCTACCTCCAGAACCACTAGATCCACTAGAATTAGAACCACCTATACCTCCTGATCCTCCACTTGTAGTTGGAATAGGACCTGTAGATGTATTCCCCTGTTCTCCGATAGTAGTACTATACTAAACCCCTGTAGTTTGTGAGATAGTTCCACTTCCAAAGGTGAATCCAACATTCTATGTGGATGATGCGCTTAAGAATGTTCCTCTAAATAAAATTGAAGCCATGTCTTGCCATTGATGTACTTGATCCCTAAATTACTCCTACTCTCCTACTTCCCAAGTTATCTTACTGGTTACTTATCGTACTAGATACTGGAAAACCAACCGCAAGGGCTAGGTCACTAGGTGGATTAAGATGCAAACCCGTGGTCTAGGTAGTTTCTTCTAGCACACTTTTGTGTGAGGCCGAGGGGGGATCTCTATCATGCTTTCCAAGATGGGGGAGTTCCTGATCGTCTGGCTCCACGTCTTCTACATGAGTTGTAAATCCTTCTTGAGCCAACTCTCTCCTCAACGCCATACTTTCTACAACAGAATGCTACTTCTCTATCTCCCTCTCATGTGCCTCATTATACTTATGCAACCTTTCCTCTCTCTACCTCTCTGACGCTAGGTCTTCCATCTTTCACCAAACTTGTTCCTGCCCTCACGCATGGTGAAGTTTAGTTAGCCATTAGTTTACTCTCCAGGTCTAAAGTTACCATCAAGATCTTGATCACCAGTGGAATACCTTATAAACATGTTCCTCTTGGATACCGCAAAAAATAGAATTCAGCTACCTCTTGGAAAAAGTACGTCGAAATTGAATATTCCAGAATATAATTGTTTAGAACACCACGAAACCACTTATCCACAACATGATTCTAGATCAGATTAGCATCATAAAGGGCCTAAAATTCTTCTTGTGTCTAGACAAGCATGTGATACCTCCAATTCTACTGAGATGCATAGGAAGTAAGCCACTCATATAGTTCTACTAGAAAGATAGTGAAAAATATCTCATATAAGCTATCATATAGATTATGTTCTACCCAAGTGCATGTGTTAAACTTAGATCCACTACTGAACCACCGTGCATATTCTTCCTCCAGATCATGTATCCATTCCTTTATAGTTGTTAGAGTTAACTGGTACATCTTCATCGTGAACCATCCTGAAAACAACTGAAAATAGGTCCCGACAAGGGAACCAATGATGCAGCCTAGAACTTACAAGATAACACCCTAGTCACATTGGCACATCACTCAGCCTTTACTAAGCGCTCACCTGAAGCGCACAAAGGTACCAGGTTCCTTTTTAGGGTTTTTGTAGCAGGATGTTAGCATGATGAAGGAAGAAACATATAGGTTCATAACTAATCCATCACTCTATAATGCATGATACCCTCAGATCTATGAAAGAACAAGTTTAAACAATAATCATGATTGAATCAATAACATGTATTACTCAATTACACACATAATGAAACTTAGATTTGGCCAATATATTTCATCTATTAATAAATATATAAGCTCCTTATAGTAATGTCAATCTATACTAATGTTCGTATGGATTTGATATAGTAATTCAGTCATATGTGTATACCTCTATACCTCCATACATCCATCACACTCTCTTCTTTTTCCTATATACCTAACATCATATATATAGGGTGGGGACTTGCCCTTCATCGCTTATCTATTCTAGAAATAGGCCACATGCTATTAATAGCCATGTGCCATTTACATACATAGCCACACATGCAAGTGTGCTATCTATAGATCTCTTACAGTTAACTGAAGTGTCAATCCTATTCTTGGCTCATCTCCATGTAAAATGCTTCGATCCGATCCTCCAAAGATAGATAATGCATGGTGCGCACATCTCTACATCGTTGGTGTGTTCCGCATGCCATCCTCTAAAAATAGGTCTTCATGCTCAAAATTGGATAAGTCCTAAAAGCTGAACTTTCCTTCTGGGTGCGAGTCCTTCTTGTCCCTTCGTGCCCTTAATCGTGGCCTTCCATCCTGCGTGAAATCCTTGTGTGATCTCTAACAAGTATTCTCTGATCAATAAAGGGATTTAGACCAAGGGGCTAAAGCAAGGGGTTTATCCTGAAAAGAAAACAAAGGGGACCACCGTAGAGACAATGAATTAATAGAAAGACTAGATCTGTATCCATCACCCACCTAAAGAATATTGGTTTGAGTAACTCCCATGCCTTCCAGATACTCTACAAAATAAATGAACATTTAATATTAACAGAAACTGGACAAAGCATTAAAGACTAAAAATTAAGTTCTTTCCAAGTGAGATTGCCTAAGGGAACCCCCTGAAAAATGCCATGACAAATAAGCAACTTTCAAGCATCATTACCCTCTAAACTACAAATAATCTACTTAACATGGAGTTCTTTCCCTTGAATTTCAATATCAATCAGACCTAATCCCATAAATTCTTTTGATCGACAAAAAATTTCCCAATCCACCCTATGGAAACCCTTGTGACATACAATTTTTGCCCACAGAAAGTCCCAAAGAAGCTACTCAAGTTTGGCATATGTAACAAGAAGAGTAATAAACGTGAGTGACAACAAGCACTTTGGAGCAGATTTGAAACTTACTTGTTAAAGAGAGAGGCTTGGAGACCCAAAAAGAAATTTTACGCTCAACTCTTTGAACAACATATGTCCAAAGATGAATAGAAGTGTCCTAGAAGGTGAAAGGTATCCAAAGGAATTTAAATTGCACTCCAGGTTCAATTCAACTCCACTTTATCTCTACAATCCAAGTAGGCATGGGTAATTGAGACAGTTTGTAGCATTGAGTTATCTCCCATTGAATAACAGACCCTGAAGTAAGATAGAAGATGTCTAAACAATCCAGTTCCTGAGACATAAATTTTTCTTCCTCTAAGAGAGTGAGAAAAGAGTTATAAGAAAAATTCCCATTGATAAGATTCTGAGATGTGGAAGGTAACATAATACCTTTACCAAGTTCTTGAGAAGCTTTATGGGTGAGAAGATAATTTAGACCTTCTGTGGCCAACACATAAATGGAGGGAGCCAGAGGGCAGCCTTGTCGAATAGATCTGAAGAGACCAAACCTGGAATACTATGTGCCATTGATAGTGATACAAGCTCCAACATTCAAAAAAAACATTTGAACAAACTGTTAGTGCAAATTCACAGCACCTCCAAAATGACCTGTGGATCTACTTTTCTAAGGCAATGTCAATTAGTGTGAATGCACAATATTGAGCTTTTCCAAAGTGTGGGACCTTTACAAATGGGGAAAGCTCTCCAGAGAAGGCTGGTTCCTCATCCTAAACTACCTACCACAAGATATTCCAGTGTAGGTAAGCTAATCTAATTCTAATCTAACTATGCCAAGGAGACAGAGAGAGAGAAAAGAGGGAAAAACAGATACTACACTAAAAAAGTGATACACCAGAGAAGGAAAATGCTGAACATCTATCAAAACTTCTATGGAACAAGAAGAGGTGAGCAATGGGAAGGATGGACAAGTGCATCACAAAACCAAGGATAAATTTCACACAAAAAATGTTCCAAAACTCCATGAACACAGCTCCAAAACCTATAATGAACATTCAAACATGCATAAATACCTAAAATGAAGAGAGGTAAGAAAAAGACAATGAAAATGAGCAAGGATGGAAAAATGTATCACAAAACACATTTTTTATTGCTCCAGAAGTTTACACAAAACATCATTTTACTGGTAAGAGGAAAAAAATTCCATTACAGAGCAAGTGAGGAGGTTCAAACTCCATTTTTGACCCTGGGGAAGAAAAGAAGGGAGAGACAGAGAAGAATGATGAACAATCTTTACAAATGAGCCAACTCTGGCTTTTAACCATCAAATAAAATGAAAGAAATGTGGAAAATGCAGGAAAATCAAATTGAAACTCCAACCACTGAAAAATCCTTCCAATATCACCTGCAAAGTGATGGGATTCATGGAAAAACCCATACGCCAAAGTACATTGCTTTGCAGAGCAAGAAAGAGGCCCATACTTCATTAATTTTGGTGGTTGGGGGCGTTTTCTATGTTTTTTACATGCGAGAGATGTTTTCCTATTTTTCTCCTATAAATCTCCATCAAAAATAAAATTTTAACCTTCCATCGTGTAGAGGATTTCAACATCTTTCCAATGATATAAGAACATGAAACTCAGAGCTTGGGATCGAAAGTTATGCCCCTCTGAAGATTTAGGGCAAAAATCGGGTTGGCGGGCCGAAACTTGAAAATTTTCCATTTTTTGAATTTGGGAAAATGTCCCAAAAATTCCCTGTACCCTGCCACTCCTTTTCCATGTGGCACTTTCCCATTCACTGATGGAAACGTGGGCTCAAACCTCATTTTTCCCCTTTGATTTTTTTATCGAGAAAATTTCCCAAAATTTCCCAAAATTTGCCCATGCTATGCTGCTCCGGTGACACGTGTTGGATTCTGGTTTCTTGGCGGGGGCTCACTTCTTTTTCTCCATTTGTGCCTCTATTTCTTTGGCAAAAAACCAAAGTTTCCTCTGTGCCTTCGACTCCCGCCACTGTCATGGACATGTGTCGCTTCCTCATTGGCTACAGACTTTCTGCAACTTTTTCTCCATCCTCCTCCACAAGCCTGCGGGCCAAAATTTACCCTTTGTGCCCTTTGCCCTCTTTGGAAAATTTTCCAACTTACCTCTGCTGGCTTGACCTCCACTGCCACGTGGCACCTTCTCATTGGCCGCTAGCCTCTCAAGGGAAAATTTCCCCAAAAAACTCCACCGGGCCATAACTTTCAAAATATTTGGAGTTAGGAGGAAAATTTTACCTTTCTAGAAATGGGAAGAAAAAATCCTATCTGATGGAGCCATTTCCAGAAGCCCTTGAGTGCTTGAAATGTGTGAAAATTGAATTTGAATCACAAGGAAGGGAAGACTGAAGGCAAGTTAGCCAAAATAAGCAGGGAGCTCATTTTGAATAACACAGACTTAACAAACCTAGGGCCAAATCCAAGATCTTGGAGCATAGCTAAGATAAAATCCCATTTAATCATACATAAGATTTAGCAAAATCTATCTTGATAAATAAATCTTGTTGTGAAGATTGTTAAGCCCATTCCATACCTTCCCAAACAACAATGATATTATAAAGAATAAACCTATTTTTAATGAAACCAATTTGTTCACTTCTAACAATTAGAGGAAAAATATTAGAAATCATGTTAGCTAAATCTTTAGCAATAATCTTATAAGAAACATTTAACAAGGTGATGGGCCTCCAGTTACTAATGATTTCAAGATCCCCTACCTTGGGTATGAACTTGATGTTACCTTGGTTAATGAGTTCCCCTAAATAATTAGAGTCAAGCGCTTCCAAATAAACATGGTGAAGGTCTAAACCAACTGTGTCCCAAAGGGTTTGGTAAAATTCCACTAGAAAACCATTAACAATAGAAGCCTTGTCAAATGCCATTTGAAAATAAGCTTCTTTCAAATCAGAGGGTGAAAGAAGGTGATCACATGTAGTCCTCTAAGAGTGTGAAAAATTATAGGGAATCACCCATAAACACTTTAAATGAGCTTCCTCTTGGGCAGGAGTATTTAGTTGAGCTGTAAAAAATCCAAGATTATGTTGGACAAAGGCCTGCAGGATATCTAGTAAGGTAGTTACCCTTACAATATCATGTAAAATTTATTTTATCCTATCTAAAGAGTGTGTGAAACACAACATGGTGAATAATTCTTTAGAATCTCGATCACCAATCTTGAGCCAATGCATTCTGGCACATATCTGAGCTCCCCAGGAATTGTAAGCTTCATGAATCTTAAGATTATGTTGTTAGACAATAGCCTGAGATTGTAAATTATTGTTAAAGGGAGAGGCTTCAATCTCGAGAGAGATTCTTTCAAACTCATGGTATGTGGCTGTATGATAATGTTTCCTAAAAATGGAAGCATGTTTACCATACGTGTGCACAAAATACTAGTGCGTTTGATGGCATCGTTCCACCACTGGATCTAGCTAGAGGAATCCAAAGGTCAAGGGACCAGGTTCCAAATATGTTGTTCATTTTGGATTTCTAACATATTTAAATTTCCACACATAACCCATAAAGCATCTGGTAGATAATCTGCAAGCCAATGCAAGAAAAGATCCCTTTCCCCCACATCATTAGAGGCATATATGTTATCAAGACCAAAAAGATGACTGTCAAAATAAAAAGAGTCCACACCACACGATGTGTGGGGTCCAAACCCCATGAGATCACATGTTGTGTAATGTTAGGAACAATCAAAGTCATAACCTCACTGTGGCCTTTCTCATGACTCGAGATGTGACATATGGTCGGTGGCCAAATAATACAAGCGGCAGTATGTAGTAAAAATCCAGAAAGCTTAACTTCTTACAGACACAAATTTTTCATATGGCTAAAGTGTTGACGATTGTCCCTGACTAGATAACATCGGGTCAGTTAAGTAAGCCCTTGAATATTCCAAGGATATAAAATCATTGAGAAAGATCTAAATTCATATTTCCCTCACTGTCTAACATAGAGAAGACTTCATATTGATTGGGAGAAAAAGAGGTTTGGTTAAGAACTGGGCTTAAATGCTCTCCAAAGGTCCAAGGTCTATGCTTTTCTTGCACATATTCACCATCATCTATAGGGAAAGGGCTACGAGAACGTGTTTTTTGATCATTCAGGGGTGACACAGAAACCCCATTAAAAGGGTTGTTTGGAAGAGCAACCTTAGCAAAAATAACCACGACCACATGTGAACGTGAGATAGGTGGCTTATTCTTAGCGAGTTATGGCTATTTGGCCGGAGGAGCAGTGGAGGCAGTAGCACCATTGTTGACCACAGGATGATAAACAAAATTTTTCATTTTTTTGGAGCCTTTTGAATCCCTTTTTTTATTAGTCACAATTTGCCAACCATTGTATGAGGTTTTAGGGTTTGACGGTGTTTTTCCTACAGGAACAAGATGTGAATTGGCCATGAGAGGACATTCACGAATCATGTGCTTAGAGGACTGACATCAAAAGAAATTGTTCAGAAGGTTAATATAAATAACCCTTTGAGTGAATCGGGTAGCAACGACCTGAATATCAATGGATTCTTTAAGATATTTTGAAAGGTTGACTTCAATGCACACATGACAATGATCATTAAAAAAATTAGGTTGCTCATTGCAAATGAAATGTCCCAAGGGTTTGACAAGATCACCTATAAAAGACCATAGAGGAAAAGGTAGCCCTAGAAATTCAATCCAGAGAGGGACCTTGAGCTTAGCTTGCTTCAAGACTTGAAAGTCACGAGTCCAGTGAGAAAAAACAACCAATGAGTTACGGATAAATCAAGAGCCATGGTTAACAATTGCCTTACAGTGTTTAGAGTTTGAAAAACAAAACAAGAAAAATCCCTTTCCGAGGTTTTGAATGCCTTTGAGATTAACACCATGGTGCTACTAGTGGTTGTGAACCCACTTTAAAAGGCTCTTAGGGGGGACTCAGGAAACAAAATAAGCCACCAATGTGTAATTTTCAAACCAATTACATGCATTATCAAAAGTAGGTAAATCAAGAATGACATTAGGAACATGAGAATAAGACTCATTACCTCATTGAAAACCTTAGAGATGAACTTTTGAGCTTTCTTTGGAGCACTGGTTGGGAGCCACAACATTATCGTGCCCTACAAAATTCAGCAAAAGAGGTTTCTCAATTTATGCAAGCTTTCTTGTGGTAGAAAAGCTCTCTTGAGATGTCAAATGTCTTACAAGGACAAGGTGTAAAAAGGCGTATGAATGTACTAGGCTTCTTATATAGCTTTCCAATTTGGGAGAAACATACATCCTAGTGAATGTAGGATAAAGGAAATATAGAATTAGGAGTGGATAAACATTATTAGAAGACATTGATAAGAGATTAGTGACTCATTGGAGTTTGGGAAGGTTTAATTAATTAATTAGGATTAATTAATAAGCCAATTTCAGCTTATAAAATCCATTTGGAGATGATTTGGAGGGAAATTAGTATAATTTGAGGGGTTTCAGAGGGGGATTCAGTTAATAAGAGGGTTTATTAATTAGATACGATATTGTGAAATATTAATAAATTAATAATGGTTAATTAAAAGATGATTTTAACTAATAACGTGACGTTACTTGGCATTCAAGAGATGGAAAATGCCAATTAATTAGTAAAATGTCAATAATTGACTGAGATGATGGAGGATATTAACTAAATAGTGGGAAATTACTAATTATAATGAAATGACGAGAAAGAAAATTATTATTGTAATTTTAGTATTCAAAATTGTGTAGTCAAAATTAGTGATCCAGAGGTCAAAATTAGGTGTCAACATTCCCAAGATCTCCCTAAACCTGTTCCTTACAAAATTATAGGTTACGAGCTTTCTGACACCTATTGGAATGCACAAAGTGGATGTTGTACATTCTAGATGCAGTCCGTGTAGGAACTATACATTTGTAGGACTAATCCATAGGGATCCAAAATGACTCCACTTCATCGGATCATCCAACACCAGAAGGAGAAGGTTAAGAAAATAAGGTTCTATCAGTATTTTAACAAAACCGCTGCGATATGCAGAGCGACGATCTTTTAACCGCCGATATGTGTAGGGCAGCGGTCCTCTAACTATTGGTTTGTGCAAGGTGGTGGTCATGTCACTTGTGACATAAAAATAAAAATGAAGCATAAATGGACACAAATTTGAATCGTCCGACTTTGTCCCTTCCCTTTCACGATCTTTCCCATTATCTAGTGCACATGAGGATATGGGAAAGACTATAAATACTTGGGAGGAGAAAATGATTGGATCATTAAAGGCAATTTGGATTCATGGGAGTAAGTGAGACAATAAATTTAGTGCTGGAATTGAATTTATAGAAGCAAGGGGCTGAGAACAGAGCAAACAAGTATAGGAAAGGAGAGTTTTACATTTTTATCTTTTTTTCTACTTATTGTAATATGTATTCTTAAATTATTGGCCAATACATAAGTGTGAAGGAAGAGCAGTTTCCCTTCCCGACTAGTTTTCCCTCGTAAGGGGTTTCTAGGATTAAAATATTTGTGTTGGAGTTCTTAATTTCTTTTCCCACTCTGTAATATTTGGTTCTAAAGCGTACAATAATTAATCACTAGCTCAATTTTTTCATTTTCTAATTGAAAATAGAACAACAACATAAAATTGTGATTTGTGAAATTCCAAAGTTGAATCTTTACAGATCATTTTGGCATTAGAGCTAACAAGTATCCAGGATTGTGGTATTCATTCTTGTGATTTGTATGAAAGTGAAAATGTCTAAGGGAAAAGAATCTTTACCTTGCGATCCAGATATTTCTATGAAGAAGTGGAAATAGAGAATTCAAGGACAAATGGAGGAAGAGAACTTGGTCTGTAGAATTGAGATTATAGAAACCATGATGGATAGGATGTTTAGAAGACAAGAAGAACTTGCAGATTTGTAGAAGATGGCTTATATTAAGCAAGACTCCATGGACTCAATGGTATGAGGTTTAGCCAAAAAAATTTGCATAGGAGGGAGCCATGATGAGGGATATGGGGAAGAACATGATGAAGAGACTACAATTACAAGAGAGAAAATAAAATTTGACCATGCTCCCTTTAAAGTTGAAACAAAAGTTGAAATTAAGAGCTTTGCAGGAAAAATAGATGCACAGTTGCTTGATAAATGGTTAAAACACTTGGAAGTATATTTTAGCATCCATAATGTCACTGAGGCATAGAGGATCACTATACGAATGAAAATTGACATGTAACCTTCAACCAAACTCGACCCCCTTAAGTCATGTTAGGGCAGCCAATGTGGAAATATGTGTGGCTAACTATAGGAGGATCAGTGACTAAGATCTGGTAGTGTGATCTCCTAGTAGCTAAGTTGACAAAGGGGATATTTAGAGGCTATGAACTGGTAGTGTAAACTCCCTATGGTTTGTCTAACTGAAACTCAATGTTGAACTAGTTTGAAGTGTCCAAATTAATTAATATGAAACTAACTATCTATGCTACTGCTAAAAGGAAAATAACCTACATAAATCAACAAAACTAAAACATCAGAATTACAAACAATAATTTTCTTTTATTCTAAATAATCAAATCTACTTCTACACTAAAACTAAACAAGAAAAATAACCCGGTGTGTTTATTCACTTGTGCTGAGTGTATTCTAAATAATGCTAACTAAAACAATAAATTTTCCCAATAATCTATGATATGTAAACAACTTCCTACAGATGTTTTCTCCTTCAAATTCATAGGGATAGGAAGAAGAAGATCCATCAACGGGAGCTGCTATTTATGATTTAAAACCTCTTAATAATTAATTGATTACTCACAAATGGAAGAATATTGGTTTTCTACTCTATTTCATATGATATAACAATAATAAATTACAACAATGAAGGAAAATCAAATAATAACCCCAACTTGGAATTTACAGAATAGAGATAAATCCAGCTATGTGATGACTTGTCCCCTTAGTTTATCCTTTCTTTCTCTGTGTGTCCATATGATCCCAAGGAATTTGGAATGCAAAGGCAACAACATGAGAAGGTGCTTGAGAAATGACAGCTTGAAGGAAAATCTAGTTGCAATGCAAGTAGATGAGAGATAGCACAAGTGAACAGATCTTGGCTATGTAATTTCTAGTAGGTTTGTTACAATAATACTATGCAAGATACACAAAATTCTTAGGCCTTTTGCTTGAATACAAGCATTGAATATATAGGAATTGGCTGGGATGTTCCTTCATGCACAAGGTAGCCTTTGAGTGCAAAATAATTAGGTGAAGAGGAAGTTAAAACTAATTAAATCTATTTAAAAATAGAGGAGGGAAGGAATACCATGCAATCAAGACTATTTTTAGGCAATTTGGTTCACAAATGCACCTTGGAAGTCAAATTAAGTGAATCGTCACATGTCAAAATCCCGTATGAAGAGTTCTAGAAAAATTACTCAAGACCGCCATTGTAGACACTTGTAGTTTGATCAAATTATTCCTAATACTGCACTAACTATTCTCCTTCTTGCAAATTGACAACATACCATCATTTAGACCTTTCTAACTCCGCGTCCCACAACACTCTTTTGGTTGTATTCCTCTTATAAATAAATTAAGTAGGATAATATAGCCTTTTATTGACTAAACCATCTTCTCATTCCCTTCTAGACTACTTCTACTAGCTTTCTAGACTATCAATCCATTTCATTGGATTGATTAGACCTCTCAAATCCCTCTCAAAACCCTAATTCCTCTCTAAGCAGGATTAACTAGCCTAACCTAGTTTAACTAGTCCTAACCCTGATTAACCTCTTCTAAACCTAGTCAAATCTTACTTTGACTCCTTAATCAACTTTTTTGACTTATCCTTTTGTCCCACATGCACCAAAATTCCCCCACTTTCCCAAATGGAAAACTATAAATAGCCCACTACCCCCCTCTCATTTCTAAGAACTCTCCTTCTTCCTAACATAAACTATAGTATTATTGCTAGGATTAAGTGCTTATTTCATTTCTTTCATTGAGTTATTACTTTGTCTATTGCACTACACACCAAAGCATTGAGTAAATGGGAAGAACCATTGGCCTTGAAGCCATTAATGGTGAGCTCCCATTCTCATAATCACAAATTGATTGCTTAGATCCTTATTAGGTTCATTTTTTTAAGCTTTCAAGAGTAGAGGATTACTAAATATGCTAGATTTTGCTTGTTTCTTTCAATATTAATGTATGCAAGGTGAGGAATCCTTGTTTATCTCTTATCTGATGGTTAACTGACTAGTTTGTTAAAAGCCTATGGGTTTCTTTAGATATTCTTACCCCATGTCCATGGATTTTACAAATTTTCATTGAACACATTTGGCATGCCCGATGGGGTGGGACACTCACCATTGTCCTCTAAGGGGCCTTTTTCAAGATTTTTAAGTCCACTTTCATGTTTGCTAGGAGAAACAACTTGTTATTTACATGATTTCATTTTTTAAGTGAGCTAAATCATCCTTGTTCATACATTTTTTGTGGGTTTGAGCTAGAAATAGGCTTCTTTAACTAACCTTTAACCTATTTTCTTGTCAAAAAATTTCATTTTTGTGACTTTTACATGTTTTTCAGGGGGTACGCACATGTGTCCTGGAAGGGGGCATCTTTGTTGAAACCCTAGGCATGCGTCGAGTTGGCCATGCACCCATATGATCATACTACTTATTAACATCTCATTTAGAATGGGCCGCATCTCTGTCGAACCGTAGGCATCTCATCGACTGACGAGTATACCTGTCACTCTGGAAGCATTGACATATATTGGCCTACTGTGTAAACTTCTATCATTTTGACCCATAAGTGTATCCGTCAAAATGTAGGCATCTCCGTCGACTGTTGGGCGTTCCCCGTGTCTCTAGACATGCTGGTGTCTTGCGTCACACTGTATTTTTAATTTATTTTTCTTGCAGGCATATGAATTAGGCTGAGAGTGTCTGCATTGAAACCCTAACACACCTATCTGGACAGGCCCACATAGGTGTTAGGGCCCACTATCATAAAACCCTGCCATGCATCCACGTTGGTTGGGGCGTATATCCATTGGCTGGGGCACATAGTGCATCATTTTGGATGCGCAAGTGTATGTGTTAAAATTTGAACTTTATTTCCCCGAGCTGTAAGATCATTTTTCAAACTTTCAAAGGTTTTCAAAGTCTAATAAAGTGAGTGCAGGGTGTTGTTTAGTTTGTTTAAAACTAGCATAGCTTAAGTGTTTTTCATTTCATAGCTAGAACAAGGTTTGTGAAGTGTGTATGCTCTCTCCTCGCACCTTCTAGGTGATCTTGGAGATCAAAATCACTTCTACAACCTTTTGTCATGTCTAAAAACACTTGTTTTATACTTCTAAAAAGGGTAAAATACTTTCCATATAATTTATTTTAGTGGAATTTTCACATTGCGTATGCTCTTCCTTCGCGCCTTTCGGTGATCTTAGGAATCAAAAGAAACATGTAAATTCCCTTTCTTAATATCAGTATTCAGTGGAAAATTACTAACTCATGTGTGTATAGGTCCTAACTTTTGTCAAAGAAAGATGCCAAGACAAAATAAAACCTTCTAATACACTTGTTTTCATACAGGTGTTGCCAAACGGTGTGCTACTTAAAACCACATTAAGTTAAGCAAGATAAAAAACACACCATTTCACTTCACAATGTATTATAGGTTTCAGAAAAAGGGTACGTCCCTATCTGCTCAACTGGAACATAACCCCTTTGGCATAACGCCTTAAGCTACAACAATGGGGGTGGTTCCAGGAACCCTAAAGTAATCCACCACTGAGTAACCTCGTGGATGAAATAGGAAGCGCTCCACTTACCCACTTGACTAGTTTTTCATTGTGAGTTAGAGTCAAAGATTGTCCGTATCGTGACCCCAGTGATGGTACAACTGAACACACTAGTTGCTCATTGTATCAGAAGGGGGTAAAGTAAAGCTGAGATACTCCCAAATCAGTCAGTGTGACTCTTTGGGTAAATCACGCTCGCATTAGACAAACTTGTGACACCTAGTTGAGAGATCCTATTAAGGAGGCCATTCTATCTTGGAGCCCACTTTGCTAGTCTGTTGTCGCGTCAGGCCATCACGAAGTGACAACTTACTTGGAGTCTGAACCTTGTTCTTTGAACAAGGAAAAGAGCCCATGTAAGTTAGAACTAAGTGTCTTTCATCATGGAATTAAATGACATCCCACTTAGCTCAGTTTTGTTCTCATCTTTGGATGAGGTGAAACTCTACCCAAGTGGCACTTAGTTTATTTTCATCCATTTTTAATCTATACCCTTTGTTCTCATTGCCCATTTTTTGGGGTGAGAAGGAAGCATACCTCATGTGTTTTATCAAAGATAGTACTCGCCATTTTTTTTTCCATTTATGCCCATCCATGTTTGTGGCTAGGTTGTTAAACGTCTAAAGTGCATAGGTACATGTTTTCGTATCTTTGATAGTTCTTTGATCTTGATTTCAAGATCGTCTTCACTACTGTGATTTTGGTTCATCTTTTATCTCTCCTTAAGTTGATAGTTTTTTTCTCGCATTCTAGTCACACAATTTTGGTACTTACGTCATGTTTTCAATTTCTTGAGAACTTGATATAAGTCCCTTTATTGTGCGGTTACGTTGCTCGCACAACTAACAAATTCTTGCTATACTCATACTTCATTTCAGTTTTGATGTCGTCTAAGCTTTTTTGAGGGTGTCGATATTGCCTTATATATACCGAAATAACGTCATCTTGATACTAACACCTTGCTTTCTCGGTTAATGTATCAGGATAGTGTTGTTACACTATACATACTCACAACTTCCATTTTCAGAAAACTTAGCTTTCATCGGCATTCGAACTAGTTTTAGTATACCTCGTCGAGAGATTGTGTTAGTACCACTTTAATATTTAGGCCTTGTTAGAATTATAACTTGACCTACGTATTGATACGATATTGGCACTATCCACTTTGGACCCTTCACCGAAATCATAGTTAGGGTATAAACTTGGAAAAAAATGACAATTTGAGTGATCATTGCATTTGAGTGTTCATATGAGTGTTCTTTGAGTCATAAAAACAACTGTTATAACACTAGGTTATTTCAACATAGAACGACACAAACATACACCTAGGTTTCATGCAAACTTCAAAGACATTTAGACAGGAACCTTGTATAACTTTTGGCTAGTGATGCCTAGAATCACGAAGATGGCATCTAAACCAAATGACTGCGACTTAGGAGAAAATCCTTTTGAATCATTCCCATTTAGTGGAAACAACTTAGCACCTCTCTTTTCACAAGTTAAAGACACAAAGCCATTGATTGATCATAGTGGAGAGGAGTCTGACTCTTCTAAAGAACAACACTAATTAGACTTAGGCTACTTTGATGAACTCCTTTTTTACAACAGGGATCAAGTACTCACAAGAGTCTTAGAACTAGGGGCTAAGCTTCCACAAGAACGTGAAGTAGAAACTAAGGTCATTAATCATAAAACAGAAGAATGAAGATCCCTCTTAGACATAGATAACCCCTTTGACATAGGGTATGCTTCTACTTCTGGTCAACATCATAACACTGTTGACGGAGGCCGTTCCAAACCACTTGGTGATCCATGATGACCTTATTACAAAGCTTCACGTAAAGTGAAGATTGAGGGACAAAGCCTCACCACCTCCCAAGTTTGATGAGGAAGAGGATCCTTTAATTGAAGAAGAGATCCTTCAAAAATAGATCCTGAAACTGAGCCAAAAATTAGCAAACTTAGGCTCTTCAAATAGGAATGTATACAAAGACAAAATCAAAATGAAATCTAGCGAGTTCCACTTCGATCCATATAGTGACACAACTTTTAAAGTGGCTAAGGCACAAAGACCAATGTCACCTACCAAAGAACAAATCATTGAACGGGAATTACAATCAATGAAAGACATGCTTACTACGCTACAAGAGGGAAATGTAGGACATAATAGGAAATATTTGTATGAAGAACTATGCCCTTACCCCTTCGATAAGGACATGTTACGGAAACCCTTCCCAAAACATTTTATGTTCCTAAATTCGATAAATATAAGTGCAAGGTGATCCTCGTGATCACATAAAATAATTTTATATGGCTTTCCAAGAGGTCACATACAATGATAACTTCTTAATACGACTCTTCCCTCGCAGCCTAGGGGTACTGGGATTGGAATGGTTCTTTAGCATACCCAAGGGCTCCATTACAACATGGCCCCTGCGTTAGCAGAAAAATTTATATGACATTATTCCTATAACATGGAAAATGATATCACAATGAACGACCTCTGCAATGCAAAACAAAATCCCAATGAGACATTTGTGAGCTTTTTACAATGATGGTGAGGGTTGACAAGTCACTTCCCTTGTGCCTTTCCAGAAAAGTAGTTGGTAAGCATATTTGTGCCTAACTTGAACCCAGAGATAGCCTTCCATTTACAAATGCATTGTGGCTCTAACTTCAAAGAAGTTATAGAGAAGGGAAGTCAAATTGAGAAGGCCCTCATCACAAAGGGAACACTTAAACTGGTTGTCAAAGACAAACATGAAGAAAAATCCTTAGATAAACCAAAGTTTTTCAACAAAAACAAACATGTCATTGGAGATGGCATTACAGACTCCAAAAGAGTCCAAGCCATGCAGACTGGTCCACTTTTAAAGCTCTCACAAGGACCTCATCCCAAGGCACCTACCAAATGTGAGTTCACACCATTAACAGAATCCCTATCTGCCATACTGAAATAGTTAGATAACGTAAACATGGTGGAGTACCCAACCGCGATGGTACCATACCCAAAAAATGCTCCAAAACCGTTTGGTTCAAAGAACATGAGTACTGTGACTTCCACTACATTAAAGGGCACAAGATAGATAGGTGTTTAAGACTATGTCATTACATACAAGACCTCATTGAAGAGGGAAATATCGTTGTAGATTCTCCCCCAACTCAGGACAAGGTCCAAATGAGAAAATGGGTATCTTTAAAGAGCCCTTTCCTAACCATGCAGATAAAAAGAAAAGGAAGCTAGATCACAGATCAAACTTCCAATGACTATAGGACTGCCACTTATATTTATCCCACTAATGATAGTCCCTTTGATTCTCTCATAGGATGTATTCATTCATCTGATAAACAGGTCAATACTATTTGGATCTTAGAAAAGAGTTTGCACGTAGTAGGGATGAGATGTGCTCATTTAATCATACCAGATCCCCTACCTATCCCTCAGGAAGGTCAATACAATTTGATAGACCAGTTAGAGAAAACACCTTGCTAGGATATCCATTTTAGATCTCCTCAAAATATCTACTGCCCATAAAAACATATTGTATAAGACACTGCAAAGTTCAGGAGTCTCAACCGATGTAGATCCTATGCACCTCCAAGCCATGATTGTGCACCTTGACTCTAATGATCATATCACTTTTGATCATGCTGCAATCCCACGTAATGACCCAGAGCACAACTTACCCTTATACCTAGAAGTGGTTGTTACCCATCATAAAATTAAGAGAGTACTTGTGGATGGTGGATCTGGTCTAAACATTTGTACTTTGAAGTTGGTTAAGCAGCTAGGCCATTCAAAAATGGATCTAGGTGCCAAAACTATTACAATCATGGCCTATGATAATGAGGAGCGAGAGTCAGCAGGCACTATAGTGATTCCAATGGAAGTAGGGCCGAACTTGTCATGATACAACGTTCCATGTCCTTGACTTGGATCTACCATACAACATGCTCTTAGGATGCCCATGGATCCATGCCATGTAGGCCATTCCTTCAAATTTCCATCAATGTATCAAAATGTGCCATAAAGGACAGATAATCACCATTCAGGGTGATCCAGAACCATTTACACATTGTAGAGCCTTGCATAGTTTTTCTCGTGTAACTTATGAATGCCCTTCTACAGACATTGTTGTTCCTTTGCAAACAGAGGCTATCAAGGAACGTGTGGATCCAGATTCACTCACTCCTTGCAATCAAGAATTTCCTTCATTGGTCAACCCTTTCGCATCATGGGAGGCAACGTCAGAAAAATATGGCCCAGGTGAGTCGTTCACCCTTGAACAAGATTTATTAATATCATATTTATCAGTGTTGCCCAGGACACATGGTAAACCTTATTTTCAGTTCAAAATCACTCAGGAACAATTCCCTAAACCATTGGAGAAATTCATTCCTAGTGGTTTCTTGTCTGAGGAAAATATGTTAGGGGATCCTACTAACAGAGTGCCAGAAGGTACCATGGCTTCATGCCATCAGGCACCCCAATATGTCAAAGGCCACCGCATGATGTTTGTCATGGGTTACAATGGGATGGGATGTGGTATCAATGCACAAGGGTGATTGGAACCCATTCCTATCCCTCACTTCAAATCAAATAAACATGGTCTTGGAATACGACCTCATGATGATCCACCCTTTGAGATTGATGCCACCTCTTCTGAATGTGAGAGAAATTCATCTCATTCTGATAGCGACGCGGATTCCCAATGTAGCCTCTATGAGGATCTTGCCTCAACTAACCTATTCCCTGATTCAGTTGTCCTTACCTTATCTGAATCCAAGCCTCAAACCAATTACCAAGTATCCCTTGTATATCCCAAACTTATAGATTGGGATCAAAAATTTCACATGCCAATCGACTTCTTTGAGAATGATGAGGCATTAGTAGAATTCATGGGACTCAGGGACTCTATTCTAGTTGGGGATCATAAGAAAGGCTTTGCAATTCATCTAGACACATGTGCATACTTTGGAGAAGAAGCAGAGATGTGTGGATGCTTGAATAAGAAGGTGCAAACAAGAGTAAAAATACTTTAGAGAAACCTTGTGCAAGGAATAAATGCAAGTCTCATAGCGAAAAACTCTTTGAAGCACTCGTAGAAAAACAGAATGAAGAACCTATGGAAAAAATGAGCTATCCGTTCAAGGATGATGATGAGCTACCTAAGGAGGTTGACCTTACTCTTCCCCCTGATCCTACCCGGATGGAGGATGCTTCTAAGATGTTTGTGGAAGAAACCATCAGTGTCAACATTGGCTCGGAAGAGGAACCTAGAATGATAAAGTTGGGAGCTTCACTCTCAGCTCAAGAGAAAAAGGTTTTTGTAGAGATGTTAAGAGAATATGTAGATATATTTGCATGGTCATATGCTGATATGCCTAGGTTAGATCCAGACTTAGTCATGCACAACCTCATTGTGCACCCAGATGCTAAACCCATCAAGCAGAAGTTGAGAAATATGCACCCTACAGTTGCACTCCTTGTCAAAGAAGAACTAGAGAAATTATTAGCTGATTGATTTCATTAAGCCCATTGACTATTCAGAGTGGATATCTAATATAGTCCCTATTAGAAGAAAATTCTTAGCTGTTGATTTCATTAAGCCCATTGACTATTGTGGCATAAGAATCTACACCGATTTCCTGTGATATCAATAAAGCATGTCCTAAGGATGATTTCCCCTTGCCTAACATTGATATGATCATTGATTCCACTACTGGTTATGAAATGTTGTCCTTAATGGATGGATTTTCAGGTTATAACCAGATTCAGATTGCAGAAGAGGACCAACATAAAATGGTCTTTCATCACTCCTTGGGGAACATTCTGTTACAAGGTCATGCCTTTCAGACTCAAGAATGCCGGGGCTACCTATCAGCGTGCAATGACTATCATCTTCCATGACATGATGAATGACATCATGGAAGATTATGTTGATGACATCCTAGCCAAATCCAAAAGTAGAGGAGAGCACCCTGAAGTGATGAGACATATTTTCCAGCATCTCTAGGATTACAAGGTGTGCTTGAACCCCAAGAAGTGTGTCTTTGGCATTTTTCAGGAAAACTCCTAGGTTTCATTGTCTCATGGAGAGGGATAGAAGTGGACCCTGCAAAGGTTACGGCTATCACATAAATTCCTCCACCTACCACTCTCAAACAACTGAGGAGTCTACAAGGAAAAATTCAAGAAATCCGTCATCTTTATTTCACAACTTGTGGATAAGTGCCACCCATTTATGCATCTACTAAAGAAGGATGTTGCATTCAACTAGGGACCAGATTGTCAAAAGGCATTTGCATTACTAAAACAATACCTTGTTAACCCACCTGTACTCATGCCACCTACCCCAGGTGAACCTCTCCTCTTGTACATCTCTGCTACCTAGTTTTCTATTGGTGCACTGCTTGCCCAATATGATCTAGACCATAGAGAAAGGGTGGTTTATTACCTCAGTCACACTTTGATTTCCTACGAGCTGAATTACCCACAGATTGAAAAGGCATGTTTAGCAGTCATCTTCACCTTTTCAAAAACTTTTCCACTATCTCCTTAACAATAAAACCAAACTAATATCCAAAGTTGACCCTCTCAAGTACCTTTTATCCAAACCCACCCTTACAGGATGAATGGCTAATTGGATCATTCTCCTGAGTGAATTTGATATTGAGTTTGTGAATCAAAATCCTTAAAAGGAAAAGTATTGGCTGATTAGTTGGCAGAAGCTCCTCTACCAGGAATGGAACCTTTGTGTCTGGACCTACCAGATGCATCCATGATGTATGTTGAAGAATCTATAGAATGGAAAGTCCATTTTGATGGATCATTCACCTTCCACGGATCGGGGGAAGGAGTAGTGCTCATCACTCCCACAGGTGAGGTTATCCCAAGAGCATTCCATTTGGGATTCCCCTACACTAATAACATTGTAGAGTATGAGGCACTCATTTCTGGCCTCAAGTTAGCTATTACTTGGAATATCAGACAACTGTGAGTCATTGGAGACTCCCAACTTATCATTATTAGTAAGTTAATGATGAGTATAAAGTTAAAGATGAGAAACTTGTTCCATACAAGAAATTGGTTGAAACCTTGAAAGAATATTTTACACAGATTATCTTTGAGCAAAAACCAAGGTCACATAATAGATCAACAGATGTTATGGCTACAATTGGATCTCTCTTACGCATTCCACCTCAGGAGAGAAAAATGCCTTTCTTTGTAGAGCATTTACAAATACCCGCATATGACATGCCAAATCTTGTTTGGCATGTGAAATTGTTGGTCCATTCTCCCCTTGGTATGACCCTATATTTAGATACCTACAAGATGGCACATTTCCCCAAGACATTACCCATTCTAAGAAGAAATCCCTTATCCACCATATATCCCGTTATACCCTCCTAGGAGGCACCCTCTATCGTCGTGGCTATGATGGGAATCTACTTCATATTTGGATGTTACTGATTCAATCCATGCTATTAAGGAAGTACATGGTGGTATTTGTGGAGTGCATACTAGTGGTATGGTCTTGGCTAAGAAGCTCTTAAGGGTAGGTTATTATTGGCCCACCATGGAAGAAGATTGTTGTAATTTTGTCAAGAAATGTGAGCTATGCCAAAAGTATGGGAACTTGATACATGCACCAGCACAGGCTTTGCAGCCTATCGCAACACCTTGGCCATTTTCTAAATGGGGCCTGGATCTCATAGGGAAGCTCCATCCTTCTTCTTCAGATGGCCACACCCACATTATCACTGCCACTGAGTATTTTACTAAATGGGTAGAGGTTGTGCCTCTTACTTATGTCACCTGGTGCACAAATTTCTAAATTCATCATGAACCATCTCATCTGCCATTATGGTATCCCTTCCACCATTGTCACTGATAATGGTAAATCCTTCAAAAAAAATGGTTAAGACATTGTGTCAATGTTTCCATATTCAACTCAAGTGGTCTACCCCCTATTACCCCAAGGTAATGGACAAGCTGAAGCTACCAATAAAACCCTTGTATGAATCATGGAGAAAATGGTAAGTAAGACTGGCCGTAATTGGCACTTACAAATACATCCCGCCCTCTGGGCCTATCGAACTTCCATCCACACTCCTACTGGTGTGACCCCATATTCCCTAGTTTATGGCACTGAAGCCATCATACCCTTGGAAGTGGAGCTTCCCTCCCTAAGAATATCTCTCTGGATTATCTTGATAAAGATGAAGACTATAGAGTAGCGGCTAGCAGAGCTAGAGCTGTTGGATGAGAAGTGGATAAGAGCGCTTAATCACCTCAAGGTCTACCAGAAACAGGGTGTCAAGAGGGTATAACAAATGGATCATTCATCATGAATTTGATGTAGGTGATCTAGTGCTGAAAGAAAATCAGAAGAATACTGTCAAAGACAGAGAAAAGAAAGGTAAGTTTGAGGCCAACTGGCTAGGGCCTTATGTGGTGGTTGCCAAGTATGGGTCAGGAGCTTATAAACTGGCATATTCAGATGGTGAAGAGCTTCCAGAACTAATGAAATCCATGCATCTCAAGCGGTTCTATGCTTAAGCATGATGAGAATATCAAATAAGAACTAAAAAATGGAAAAACAAAGAAAAAACAAGCAAAACATGAGAAAATTGAGAAAATAGTAAAGAAAAAATAGGTCGTCCACATGTGAAAACCACACAATTGTGGCGCAGTGGGCAGGTCTTTGGGTGAAAACAGGTTTCTGGTGCTCAAGGAGGATTCACCGGTCACAAGTCACTCTTGCATCAGGATGGGTAACCCTCACTACTTTCTAGGGATAACTTCCTTTGCTAGGTCTAGGAACCCTACCAAATCCATCTTCATTGATGCCATGATCTGGCTTATTTACTCTTATATCTGCATGAAGGATGTGCCTTTGAATATTCCCATCTAACGTTGGGGGCACCTTCACATTCCACTTTCTCATACATATGCACATGGTATTATGCCCTTTGTATATTCCCACATCACGATTGGGGCATCCACGCTTCTTTGTCCTTGTACATTGCTTTTAGAACATGACCTTAGAAAATACAAAAAAACATTCAGAAAAAGATACACAAAATCTAAACATTCAGAAAATATCCCTTCTAGGGACAGGACTACACCAACGTTACAATATTGTCTCAGAGAAAACCTCAAAAAACAATGTGAATGGTAGCCTTGAAAATTTATCTTTCAAGATAACCCAAAAACATTAGAAAATATATCAATGTTGTCCCGCAAAAACAAGGTAATAATTTAATTACTTTTAGTTGTTGGTTTGTATAGTTTTGATTGAGGGTGCTTTTTCATGTTGTGTGGTGGTTCATTTTCTTACCCTAGATTGAATCTTGTTTGATTTAATTGTGTGTGGCATTAGGTTCATTCGTATCTTGAGTTCACTTGTAAAAAATTATTGTCTTTTTCATCATCTGTTGTGTGCATCTTTTAGGATTCATTTTACTTAGATTGAATGTCAATTTAATATGTTATTAAAGTTTTCTTGAGTTCATTTCTAGTTGCATATTGTTTTGGTTGTGTTGTTTTGTGTATATTTGTTTAGTCTTGTTAAATTTTTGCTTGTGTGTTTACTGCACATCCATTTGTTATCACATCTATCATCTATCATTTCATCACATATAAACATCATCTGATACATCATATATACATAAAAAAAATGCTAAGTTTTACATCATGCATGTATACTAAGCTAATCATCACATATCGTATCATCAATGGGGGCAAGAGGGGTTGCACATAATCACAAATCTATCCCCCCCCCACACCAATATCATCTAGTATCATCCCAAGTGCTAGAATAGAAATCAGAAACATCCCATAAATCCAAAACATATGATACTATCTACAGCTATATCATCAATGCAAAAACATGAAACATAAACATCTCTAAGGCTAAAGTATGTCACATACATAAAGAAAGAGAGAACATACATCATGATACAATCATCTACAGAACATAAACCATCATCATAAGAGCATAATCAAAGCATGACATAACAATAAATCATCGAATGTTGTATAATACATGTATAAATGTCTGTCTCAAAATCAGGTATACATCATCGATACAATATGCCATCTAAAAAGGGCATGCATCAAAACTCATCCTTCATCAAGAGGCATCAAAATAATGGTACATCAATCTATACATCGATCAAAATTAGCCTTCATAAGAGGCATGTATACATATAATACATCTGTACAAAAGTAAAATGGAGGAATCAACCACAACTCACACCCTCTCTGGGGCTCCTGGGTCCATGTCCTGGGGGACAAAAAAGTGGTGGCTGTGATGGGCCTGCTCCAGGGGTACCACCCTGTTGTCTGGCTAGTCTAGTTGGCTGCTATTGTCGAGTTGGTTGTTGTATGAATGGGTGGCAGATTACTGATCTAACTGATTGACCTAGACCATCCATGATCTAGAACCTATCCCACTCACACCTAGCTGATCAAAGGGAGCCACCCACTGCTCTGTTGGGACTGCTCTGAAATAGGTGGTCCTATAATACAAGGCCTCACCACTAGCCCTCATAACATCCTGAATCATGTCAGCATCACCAAAAGTAGTGGCTTCCTGAATGGAAGCATCTCTCTCTCCTACCAATCAACCTCTATCATCATGGGCCTATCATGTGGCAAGTGACCTCTCAATCTCTTCCGTGCAGTGATAGTCTACACCTGGGCTCGGGCCTGGTCCCTCTGAATGATAAAACCTTGTGCCTATGCTTGGGCATGATCCCTTTGTACAATGACCATCTGCACCTGAGTCTGTGACTGGTGTAAGAGACTCAATATCTTGAGCCCCCTTGCCCTACCAACTGACTAATCTGGTGCTGCAAGGCTACACCATCCCCACCCTGAATGGCCTGTGCTCTGGCCTGGTCTCTCTCAGCTATCAAGACCTGTACCTAGGAGCATTGGCCTGATCTCACTCTACTTGTAAGGGCCTGTACCTATGCCTTGGCCTCATCTCTCTCCCCTGCCACCTGTAACTACAAGCTATCACCACCTATAACTGTTGCTGAAGTGCAGCCAGCTTCCCATCATCACCACCACCCCCTGGAGCATGAGGTGGCAGACACTTACTGCTATGGAAATACCTATCTGTAAGGGGGCATATATCCCCGCTGGAATTCCTACTAGAGGAAACTCTATATCTGGAGCCCTAGGTGCCTGTCTTTATCTGAACCTGGGCCCCTATCTTTGAGGCTGCTGTAATGGAGGACCCTGTCCCCCACCCCCAACATGAGAGTTGGCCATCACAATGGATCATCATCATCATCATTATCATCGTCATCACTGCCAACTCCACCCTCATCACCACTAGGAGGCCCCACTAGGGGTGCCCTCACTCCTGTATCATAGGCCACTCTAGGAATAGTCAAGTGGCATGCAGAATCACTCCATGGTACCAGGGGGCATACTCTAGAGTACAACCAGGATCTCTAATCTATCTCTGGGGTACCCACATGGCTGGTACCACATGTAAAAAGTTGGTCAAGGCCTCTTCCCATGGAAATTTGTGGCCCCATATTGAAATATCTCTGGCCCTATGAGCATACCAAATATCTGGCCCAGGTACATCCTGACGTAATGAAAAACTATCTCTGGCACTGATCTACCAAGTATATCTCCCGCATATAGCTGTGGATGCCCAACATAAAGTGTCTCAACTATCGTAGTGCTGAGCTCTAGGCCATCATGAGGCCACTAAAAATGTCTGTAAGGCCTCCATACTACGAACAACTTGTTGTAACTCATCTAACTCATAGACAGTAGTGGTAGGCATATCCCATATGTGGCTCGCACATCATCCCTAATTGGAACTCTAACTAATAGAAGAAGGCCCCTCCAGAGCTCGATCTTTCAACATGCACCTACAGGGAAACTAATAATAATATGGTCCTACATCTAAATCAGTAGTAATCTGGCTGGTCCTACCATCTTCTAATGGTAGTATGTGATCAAATGAAGATCCCAATATAAGTGTGCTAGTATGCACTGACCCCAACAATATGTCTCCCCCTCTGATCAGTCCACATATCACTGCTGATGAGGCCGAGTGGAAATGAAGCACCAATTTTGTTCAGTGAGTAAAACTCCACTAACAAAAGCTATCAAGTATACTACAACCTGATCAAGATCAGGATCCTCTATACACTGAGATAATCTGACTGTCATCCCACGATGTGGTATCATTGGGATGCACTGAATAGCTCAATAATACACTGATCAATGTCAGGCTGGTGGTGGGTATATTGGATCAGGTTTCCTTGGATAGGAACCCACATAATGCACCAAATGTTCTCCAAATTAATCATGATCTCGTCAGTGGGAAGCCTGAAACACTGAACTCTTGCTATGCCATTACTCGGTTAGGGCTATAAGGAGGCCATGATCCAAGGTAATCTATGGCATGTCGGCCACGTAAGCTAATCCGATGACATATAGGAGAATATCTAATATCCTCATATTATCCTCATCAAACTGTTCCTCTATCACTTCAACCAACTGGCCATATCTCTTGTAGGGATGAAGGATGGGTAATATACGTTGCAAGAAAACACACATGCATTAGGGTTACATTTCTATCAACTTCTATCTAATTTAAAAAAATAAAAATAAAAATATTCTCTCATTCCATCTAACATGCTAATTTTTTACCTTCTTCTACAAACCATCTACTATATTTTTCATCTGTACTTAGCTATTTGGTTGTGGGAATGAATTGGCCCTTTTTTCCTTGGTGTGTGAGCCTTTAATTCGACACCTACACATGCGTATCTCGGCGTATACATGCACCCAACACATGTACGCCTCTAATCTTCGATGCATACACGCCCTACCTGACACATGTGTACGCTTCCCCCCATTTCTACCTATTCTTCCTATTTTACCCAGAACACATGCACCCCTAGCACGATGCATACGCTCACCCTTCGACGCACACACGTGCACGTCCATGTTTTTCCCCAAGCACATATGCCCTCCTTTTGGTGGATATAAAGTCACGTACTTGTTTTTTGACACGTACACATATACGTAACCATCATTTTGACAAATGCGCATATGCGCATCCATCGAATCAACACATGCACATGCACACATCCATCAAAAAATGCCTAATCTACCCTAAAAAGGATGAGAAAACCACATTAAATGCATAATTGAAAAGAAGGGATAGGGCACTCACGTAGGTTCTGCCCACTGGGTCCTGAAGGAACTCTCAAATGTGATCTTCCCATACTTTCCTGCTTAGTAACCTTGCCATCTCACTCTAGGGATATTGTTCTCACTCGTGGTAAAAAATCGCAAGAGCTCTACTACAAATGAACTGGTTGTTATCCAAAATGAGCCCCCTGCTTATTTTGGCTAACTTTCCTTCATTCTTTCCTTCCTTGTGCTTCAACTTCAAATTTTACACATTTCAAGCACTCAAAGGATTCTAGAAATGGCTTCATCAGATAGGATTTTTCTTCCCCTTTCCAGAAAAGTAACATTTTCCTCCTAACTCCAAATATTTTGAAAGTTATGGCTCGGATGGAGTTTTTTGTGGAATTTTTCCCTTGACAGGCCTGCATCCAATGAGAAGATGCCACGTGGTGGTGGAGGTTGGGCTGGCAGAGTAAAGTTAAAAAAATTTGCCAAAGTGCACAAAGGGCGTAATGGAAAAAATCATCCTACAGGCTCGTGAAGGACAATGGAGAAAAGTTTAGGAAGGCCCATAGACCAACCGGAGGATGCCACATGTCTTTGTTAGTGGCGAGGAATCAGGGGCGCGAGAGGAAATTTTGGTTTTTTTCTAAAATTGCAAAAGGCAGAAAGGAAAATGTTTGAAGCGTTAACTTACGGGTGTGAACTAGGAAGCGACACAGGTGGAAGCAGAGCAGATGGAGCGCGGGAAAATTTTGGGAAATTTTCCCCATGAAAAAATCAAAGTGAAAAAGGTGAGGTTTAAGCCTACGTGTTTCCATCAGCTAATGGGAAAGTGACATGTGGCAGCGAGAGTAGTGCGAGGCGCGGGGAATTTTTATGGGAAATTTTCCCAAATTCAAAACTTGGAAAATTTTCAAGTTTTGGCCTGCACTAACCTGAATTTTGCCCTAAAATTGCCATTTTTGTCCCTAAATCTTTAGAGGGGGATAACTTTCGATCTCGAGCTTAGATTTTCACGTTCTTTATTTCATTGGAAATCTGTTGAAATCCTCTACACAATGGAATCTTTGATTTTTATTTTTGATGGATATTTGTGGGAGAAAAATGGAAAAAACGTATCTGACATGCAAAAAACACAGGAAAACGACTCCAAGCACCAAAATTAATGAAGTATGGGCCTCTGTTTTTGCTTTGTAAAGCAATGTACTTTCGAAGTATGGGATTTTTTAATGGAAAACCCATCATTTTTCAAGCCCATTAGATGAATCTTGTTAGTGGTTGAAGTCCCCAAATCAATTTTCCCACATTTTCTCCTTTCTTCCATTCTGCTCGATGGTTAAAAGCCAATTTTGGCTCATTTGTAATGTTTAGTTCATCATTCTTCTCAGCCTCTATCCTCTTTTCTTCCCTAGAGTCAAAAATGGAGTTTCAACCTCTTCCCCTACTCTGTAATGGCATTTTTTATCATCTTACCCAGTGAAATGATGTTCTATGCAAACTTATGGAGCAATAAAAAACATGTTTTGTGATGCATTTGTCCATCCTCGCTCATTTTTTCTTGTTTTCTTCTTGCCTCTCTTCATTGCAGGTATTTTTGCATGTTTTAATGTTCTATTGCAAGTTTTACAGTTGTCTTCATGCAGTTTTGGAACATTTTTTGTGTGAAATCCATCCTTGGTTTTGTGATACACTTGTCCATCCTTCCCATTACTCACCTCTTCTTTGTTTCCATGGTAGTTTTGATAGATGTTCAACATTTTCCTTCTCTAATGTATCACCGTTTTAGTGTACGCTCTATTTTTCCATCTTTTTTCTCTCTCTTTGTCTCCTATGGCATAGTTAGATTAGGATTAGATTAGCTTTGCTATGCATTGGAATAGCTTGTGGCAGGTAGTTTAGGAAGAGGCAGCAACCTTCTTTGGAGAACTTTCCCCATTTACAAAGGTCCCACACTCTAGGAAAGCTCAATGTTGTGCATTCACACCAAATGAAATTTTCTTAGAAAAGTCAGATCCATAGGTCATTTTGGGGGGTGCTGTGAATTTTTCAATTAACAGTTTTAGCATGCCCCGGTGGTACCTTAGAGGTATTCCACTTCATCTTTTACAGGTTGGTGTGTTTCTTATGAAGATTTTCAGCCTTTGGAGGCAATTGCAAACACATCTGGCGATTCCATCTAGTAAAAAAACCTATCTCTGAAGTTGCAGACCTTCCTTTTCATTCATTTTCATTCATTTTTCATTCATTCTTCCTTCCATCTCTTCCATCTTCTTTCATCCCATGAAGTTGTGCAATCATGACTTCATTTTCATCATGGATTTCACATTTATAACAACAGAGTGCCATCCAAATCCACCTCTAACATGCTTTACAACTCCTTCAAATCAGCATTTTGAGCAGGTTAAAGATCAGCATGCATACCCATATGAGTAGCAGTGCCAAAATTAGTTTGGATATGGTTCTTGCCAAGAGCAGGGGTATGCATACAATGAAGACAATCAAATGTAACATGCTGATTTGTTGGAGGAAAATCCAAAAAATGGAGATTGGCATGGTGCAATCTAGGGCTCAAGACACAAATGAAAGCATTTGGAATTGGTTGTGGAGCACCTTGTCCATGGGTGGGACCTTTTCCAAGGCATTACGAGTCCTCAAGAGAATCTTGACTTCATGATTGCAATGTTACCATTACTTACAAAGTGGACTAAGGGAATAGAGGTGTATGAGAGTATTATTTAGTAACCTTGTCAATGGGTAAGCACACCATCTCATACTCTTTACTTTTCATCTTTCTCAATCTGTATCATTTCAGCAGTGTTAAGCTTCAAGTGTTCAATATGCTGCCCCAAATGTTGATCCCATTTCTCTATCTCCTAGTCTTCCACCTCATCTCAATTCTTCTATCCTTTTCCCTTCCAAATCCAAATCCCCTCCACAAGAGAAAAAAAGAAATACCTTCCACTCCAAGGAAACAAGAAGTTTCATCTCTTCCACCACCACAAACAAATGAAAAAAATGGTTGAGTCATAACCCACCCCTCCTCTTGCATTACCAAATCCATGTTGGGAAGAAGAAATTGTAAAAAATCAATCCTGAAGGATAGCAAGAGGAAGAACCAAGAAAATAAGGAATGATTAAGAGATCTTAGTAAGTTTTGGCTCTTAGATATGGGATTCAGAAAATTCCTGTTTTTGGTGAAGCCTATGGAGGAGGTAAAGGTCAAAGAACAAGTGGTGGTTATGACTGATTTTGTTGTAGAAGAAGAACAACAAAAAGAAGAGGCTGATCAGCAATAAATTTTCTCAGGATGTAGTGTCCATGTTGGCACTCTACTTGAAGAAGATGTTGATCCTAATTCAAGTTGCACAATCATCCATGGAAGAGGAAAGCTCTAAAAGAGATCTTGCAGCCCCAACTTGTCCTCTAGAGCAGCAGATTGAAGAGTTTGACTTGATAAACTTCATGATAGAGGAAGAGTTCAATCAAGAGCAAGATTGCCTTCAAGCAGCAGAGGAAGGAGAAGTGGCTCCAAATCCAAAAGAAGAGGAGCACATTCCAGCTGTGGGGGAGAAAATTACAGATCCAAAAGCTTTGAGGACAAAGTAGGCTATAGAAGAACCTTCAGTTCTTCTTTCTACTTCATCTCTCTCGAGTTCTAGTGCTGAAGAAGAGTTTGATATCTCAAACTCAATGTTGGAGGATGAAAGAAACCATGGTGATCAAGTTGAAGATCAAAAGAACACCATGGGAGAGGTTGAACATTTGTAGCAGGACAACAATGAGGCAGTTTATCTGTCAGAGTTGGAGGACTATTTTGATGAAGAGGAACCGGTTGAAATCACACCATTTTCTCCTTCATCATCCACATTCCAAACACTTGCGCCTGTTGTCATGGAGGAGAACTTTCATTTGTAGCAGCTTGCATCTTACAGCAACTCTTTGGAATCATGATTTGAAGATTTAAATCTTCCATGTTCTTCATTAGAGGAAGGAAAATAGCAGAAGAGTTCCATCATTTCTTCCACACCATCCATTCAAGAAGGTCTACAAGAAGACTCCATTTTTGGAGTTCAAAATCAAAGCTATGGGCATATAAAACGGATCAGATGTTGCCCAATAAGGTATTTGGATTCATTGGAGCCAAAGGAGACGTCAGAATCAGTCATGCTTGCTTCTAAGCATAAGGATGAGCTACAAAGTACCAAGGATCAACTGTCATACCTCTTCAATCCAAATGTTGAGTAACTAAAAGAGGTATTCAATTTTCTTTCAGCTAACACCTTGCTAATTTGGGTAGAAGACCAGCTTCTCATTGATTTTCCACTCATCCAAGGAGCCATATTCAGCTCCAAATCATTTGCATGGCTGCCAATTTTGAAGAAAGGAAGCTATTTTGCACAACCAGTTGCAGGATTTGTTTAGCCCACCTTTGCTTCCAGTTAGAGTAGAGTAGGTAGGTTTGATTTCAGCTGAAGAAGTGCTTGTGCACACTCTACATGTTCCATTTGGAGTATGTATGATTTTCAATTTTGTACATAGTTGTTTGGTGTTGTTTTGGTTGCTCTTACACAGTCCATTTCAGTGGGTTTTGGTGAGGATCAATTTCAGTTCAGTGGGTTTCCAAGTGTCTCAGAGGTCATTTTTTCATATTTCATATCAGAATTGATTATCAAGCTTGACTCCATACCCAATGGTTGTTTCAAAGTCCACTGATCATTCATCTAGTAGGTAGATGACCCCTAAGTGTCTCCAAATTGTTATCCAAAATGAGCCCCCTGCTTATTTTGGCTAACTTGCCTTCATTCTTTCCTTCCTTATGCTTCAACTTCAATTTTTACACATTTCAAGCACTCAAAGGATTCTGGAAATGGCTTCATTAGATAGGATTTTTCTTCCCCTTTCTAGAAAGGTAAAATTTTCCTCCTAACTCCAAATATTTTGAAAGTTATGGCTCGGCGGAGTTTTTTGGGGAAATTTTCCCTTGACAGGCCCGCATCCAATGAGAAGATGCCATGTGGTGGTGGAGGTTGGGCTGGCTGAGTGAAAGTTAAAAAATTCACCAAAGTGGGCAAAGGGCGCAAAGGAAAAAACCATGGCCCTGCAGGCCCACGAGGAGGATGGAGAAAAGTTTAGAAGGCCCGCGGACCAACCAGAGGATGTCACGTGTCCTGTCAGCTGACAGGAATCAGGGACGTGGAGGAAATTTTGGTCTTTTTCCAAAATTACAAAAGGCACAAAGGAAAATGTTGAAGTGCAAACCGCATGGGTGAACCAGGAAGTGACACGTGGCAGCAGAGTGGTGGAGCGCGGGGAAATTTTGGGAAATTTTCCCAATGAAAAATCAAAGTGAAAAAGGTGAGGTTTGAGCCCGTGTTTCCATCAGCTAATGGGAAAGTGACATGTG
This sequence comes from Taxus chinensis, assembly GCA_019776745.2. Lineage (NCBI taxonomy): Eukaryota > Viridiplantae > Streptophyta > Pinopsida > Cupressales > Taxaceae > Taxus > Taxus chinensis. The sequence goes on from CM034147.1 coordinate 968,612,097, forward strand.
GCAGTGGAGTGGTGGGTGTGGGGAATTTTTGGGACATTTTCCCAAATTCAAAAAATGGAAAATTTTCAAGTTTCAGCCTGCCAACTTGAATTTTGCCCTAAAATTGCTATTTTTGTCCTAAATCTTCAGAGGGGCACTAACTTTCGATCCCGAGCTCAAATTTTCACGTTCTTTATATCATTGAAAAGATGTTGAAATCCTCTACACGATGGAATATTAAATTTTTATTTTTGATGGATATTTGTGGGAGAAAAATGTAAAAACATATCTGGCATGCAAAAAACACAGAAAATGACTCCAACCACCAAAATTAATGAAGTATGGGCCTCTGTTTTGCTCTGTAAAGAAATGTACTTCGAAGTATGGGATTTTTTATGGAAACCCATCATTTTTCAGGCCCATTAGATTAATCTTGTTGGTGGTTGAAGTCCCAAATCAATTTTCCCTTGTTTTCTCCTTTCTTCCATTTTGCTCGATGGTTAAAAGCCAATTTTAGCTCATTTGTAACGTTTTGTTCATCATTCTTCTCGGCCTCTCCCTTCTTTTCTTCCCCAGGGTTGAAAATGGAGTTTGAACCTCCTCCCTTGCTTTGTAATGGCATTTTTTGCCTCTTACCAGTGAAATGATGTTTTGTGCAAACTTCTGGAGCAATAAAAAAAATGTTTTGTGATGCATTTGTCCATCCTTGCTCATTTTTGCTTGTTTTCTTCTTGCCTCTCTTAATTGTAGGTATTTGTACATGTTTGATGTTTATTAGTGGTTTTGGGACTATGTTCATGGAGTTGTGGAACATTTTTTGTGTGAAATCCATCCTTGGTTTTGTGATGCACTTGTCCATCCTTTCCATTGCTCACCTCTCTTTGTTTCCATGGCAGTTTTGATAGATGTTAAACATTTTCCTTCTCTGGTGTATCGTCGTTTTAGTGTAGGCTCTATTTTTCCCTCTTTTTTCTCTCTTTGTCTCCATGGCATAGTTAGATTAGGATTAGATTAGCTTTCCTGTACTGGAATAGCTTATGGCAAGTAGTTTAGGATTAGGTTTTGTGATGCACTTGTCCATCCTTTTCGTTGCTCACCTCTCTTTGTTTCCATGGCAGTTTTGATAGATGTTAAACATTTTCCTTCTATAGTGTATCACCATTTTAGTGTAGACTCTATTTTTCCCTCTTTTTCTCTCTCTTTGTCACTGTGGCATAGTTAGATTAGGATTAGATTAGCTTTCCTGTACTAGAATAGCTTGTGGCAAGTAGTTTAGGAAGAGGAACCAACCTTCTTTGGAGAGCTTTCCCTATTTGCAAAGGTCCCACACTTTGGGAAAGCTCAATGTTGTGCATTCAAAACAAATGACATTTCCTTAGAAAATAAAATCCATAGGTCATTTTGGGGGTACTTTGAATTTGTACTAATAGTTTTGGCACGCCGGGTGGGACCTTAGAGGTCTTCCACTTCATCTTTTATAGGTTGGTGTGTTCCTGTGAAGATTTTAACCTTTGGAGGCAATTACAAACACATCTGGTGACTCCATCTGGTAAACAACCCATCTTTGAAGTTGCAAACCTTCCTTTTCATTCATTTTCATTCATTTTTCATCCATTCTTCCTTCCATCTCTTCCATCTTCTTTCATCCCATGAAGTTTTGTAATCATGACTTCATTTCCATCATGGAGTTCACATTTACAATAGCAGTGCCATCCAAATCCACCTCCAACATGCTTTACAACTCCTTCAAATAAGAATTTTAAGTAGATTTAAGATCAACATGCATACCCATATGAGCAGCAGTGCCAAAATCAGTTTGGCTATGGTTCTTTCCAAGAGCAGGAGTATGCATACAATGAAGACAATAAAATGCAAGATGTTGATTTGTTAGAGAAAATCCAAAACATGGAGATTGGCATGGCACAATCTAGGGCTCAAGCACAAATGAAAGAATTTGGAATCAGTTGTGGAGCACCTTGTCCATGGGTGGGACCTTTTCCAAGGCATTATAGTCCTCAAGAGAAGCTTGACTTCATGATTACAATGCTGCCATTACTTGCAAAGTGGGGTGAGGGAATAGAGGTGTATGAGAGGAGTATTCAGCAACCTTGTCAACGGGTAAGCACACTATCTCATACTCTTTATTTTCCTCTTTCTCAATCTATATCATTTCAGCAGTGTCAAGCTTAAAGTTTCCCATATGCTGCCCCAAATGTTGATCCCATTTCTCCATCTCCTAGTCTTCCACCTCATCTCAATTCTTCTATCCTTTTCCCTTCCAAATCCAAATACCCTCCACAAGAGCAAAAAGAAATACCTTCCACTCCAAGGAAACAAGAAGTTTCATCTCTTCCACCACCACAAACAAATGAAAAAAAGGTTGAGTCACAACCCACCCCTCCTCTTGCATTCCCAAATCCATGTTGGGAAGAAGAAATTGTAAAAATCTATCATGAAGGACAGCAAGAGGAAGAACCAAGCAAATAAGGAATGATTAAGAGCTTAGTAAGTTTGGCTCTTAGATATGGGATTGAGAAAATTCCTTTGCTGGTGAAGCCTACAGAGGAGGTAAAGGTTGAAGAACAAGTGGTGGTTAGGATAATTTTGTTGCAGCAGAAGAAGAGCAAAAAGAAGAGGCAGATCAACAATCAATTTGCTCAGAATTGTAGTGTCCATGTTGGCACTCTACTTGAAGAAGATGTTGATCCAATTCAAGTTGCACAATCATCCATTGAAGAGGAAAGCTCTAAAAGAGATCTTGCAGCCCCAATTTGTCCTCTAGAGCAGCAGATTGAAGAGTTTGACTTGAAAAACTTCATGATAGAGGAAGAGTTCAATCAAGAGCAAGATTGCCTTCAAGAAACAGAGGAAGGAGAAGCTGATCCAAATCCAAAAGAAGAGGAGCACATTCCAGTTGTGGGGGAGAAAAGTACAGATCCAAAATATTTGAGGACAAAGTAGGCTATAGAAGAACCTTCGGTTCTTCTTTCTACTTCATCTCTCTCGAGTTCTAGTGCTGAATAAGAGTTTGATATCTCAAACTCAATGTTGGAGGATGAAAGAAACCATGGTGATCAAGTTGCAGATCAAGAGAACACCATGGGAGAGGTTGAACATTTACAGCAGGACAACAATGAGGTAGTTTATCTGTCAGAGTTGGAGGACTATTTTGATGAAGAGGAACCGGTTGAAATCACACCATTTTCTCCTTCATCATCCACATTCCAAACACTTGCGCCTGTTGTCATGGAGGAGAACTTTCATTTGTAGTAGCTTGCATCTTATAGCAACTCTTTGGAATCAAGATTTGAAGATTTAAATCTTCCATGTTCTTCATTAGAGGAAGGAAAATAGCAGAAGAGTTCCATCATTTCTTCCACACCATCCATTCAAGAAGGTCTACAAGAAGACTCCATTTTTGGAGTTGAAAATCAAAGCTATGGGCATATCAAACGGATCAGACATTGCCCAATAAGGTATTTGGATTCATTGGAGCCAAAGGAGAAGTCACAATCAGTCATGCTTGCTTCTAAGCATAAGGATGAGCTACAAAGTACCAAGGATCAACTGCCATACCTCTTCAATCCAAATGCTAAGTAACTAAAAGAGGTATTCAATTTGCTTTCAGCTAACACCTTGCTAATTTGGGTAGAAGACCAGCTTCTCGTTGATTTTCCACTCATCCAAGCAGCCAGACTCGGCTCCAAATCATTTGCATGGCTGCCAATTTTGAAGAAAGTGTTAGGAATTCTATGTTTATAGGGTGAACATGAAGTGTTAGTGGTTTGGGTTATTTGGACATTAGAGTTTTAATATTGTGAACATTATTATTATGTTTGTAATAATACTTTCTCATATTGAGAAGTATTAGTTGTACGTGAGTTTATCTCACCTTAGTAATAGGTGTGGTTGAGATAGTTTAGGAGGTGTGTGAGATATCCTAGGGATGTGAGGATCATAGAGAGATAAGGGGGATCATGATTGGAGTTGACTCCTTCTCTATAGGAGAACAATGCCCTATAAATTTTAACCTCATATAATAAAATATCTAGAATGATTTCTATTGAAAAATATATATCTTATATTCGGTGTATTTGTTTTTATTCCTATGCAAATCTTACCCAGATTCAACATCTGGTATCAAAGCATGGCAGATCCTTGAGGAAGCGTATTATTTATGAGAGTCTTTGGGAGCTTGTATCATTAAAAATTCAGTATCCATTCACAAGATTCAAGTTGAAGACCGTTTAGTGGTAATCTGTGTTCTAATCTGTTAAAGGTGTTACTGTTCGAATCTGTTGTGGTTACATACATTCAGATCCATATATGTAAATTGTGATCTCATCCATATGGTACTACTTTCCATATTCATTCACAGTCGTATCTCTATACATTTGGCCATCCCTGTTCACCTTTCCTTCCATTATTTTTAAAGTTTATATTGTATTCATTTTGTTTGAGCTATATTCTCTTTTAAGAATAGTCATTACATGGATGAATTGATTCAAGATGGACATGTAGTTGAGATGCGGGTGTATTTTTTCTTTTTGTCAAAAGCTTGATTACCAAACTAGCTAATTGATGCGCAGCTGCCTGTTGACCTCTGCAACATATGTTCATCATTGCATCCTCCTCTAAATCTTCACTTGCTAGAGATAAATATTTCTGCATTCTTCTTCTATGCATAGCCTGCTAACACGTGGATATTTTGGGCCTCCAAATCGCAGAAAAATAAATGACTCAGCTTTAACAACGACTTAGATTTGTTATTGTCTTGATCAGATCTGGAGCTCTAAAATGCAGATCTAATCATCCTCATGCCAGTTTTCTGAATCAATAAACCATTGTCAACAGCATATTCATTGACATATCTCCATGTATTCATCTAATCTGGATGGGATTCCTTTGAGATGCATTACATTGGGTTTGATGTTTGGATATTGGTTATGATAAATCGGTGTAAATGATGTCCTCCATATTCTACAAATCAAGTCGTGATAGAAAAGTAAAGAAGATCCAATCCTTCAGTTCATTCCTGATCACCATTTCATTTTGTAAAGGTCGGTGTTTTTGTTCAATACACAAAGGTATTTTTTTTATTACTGTGTAGTTTTTATTTGTGTTTAGAGTCTCTAGCCTTCATTTTTTGTGTGTCATAAATGTCCTTGTCAATTTTAGTATAAAGTTAAGTTTTTTATAATATTTAAAAAAGTAATTTTCTTCTATTACTTTTTAAATTGTGTGAGTGTGGGTCAATAGACATTGTCAAATAGAGTCGAAATATTTGTATCATCCTTATTACAGTCATGACATGTCAACATCATTGTTGTGTCAAGTTAAGAGTCTAAAGTTGTATTGTCAACATTGTCAAAATTGAGGATTTGTCGTCATCTAGAGTATATCATAAAAGTCAATAAAATTGTAAAAAAAAAAAATTAATTAAAAAAAATAAATGTCATTTAAAATCAAAGTTATTAGAATATTTTTATGTCTAGTCAAAATTGTGTCATTATCGAGATACTCGTCAAATGTTCATTGTGAGTCAATGTAATAAGTCGTGTTGTTTGTAAGAGTTGAATAATTGTTACTAAAAAAAAAGGGACAAATGAGTGCATTTTCGGTGTAATCTGACACTCATTTTTTTAAGGAAAAATGCAAATGAAAACCATTCCTGGTTTTGGGGGCTCCGCCCCTCGAACCCGCCCTGTATCGCGACAGGAAATGCGTATCATCCTCGACTATAATTTTTGCTGAGTTAGCAGGGACATTGATGGAGGCTGGAGGCAATGGAGGAAGGAGGTTGATCAGCGACCTCTCGTCAGGCACCATCGACGAGGCCATGAAACTGAACTAGTGGCCAAGTTTTTCAGTTGTGTGTTTGCTTTCCAGTTTTGTGTGATAGAAAATAAGAACAGAAGTAATATTCCTATTCACAATTGTAATAGATTCCTATTTAATCTCCTAAAGTGTGAAAAATGATGAGGGCTGAAAATAAACTGCAATCAACATGATATTTTTTGGTTTGTGGTAAACCACTTTGAAAACCACCATTTTGGTTGTTGGTAAACCATTGGTAAAATCACCCTTCTTTGGTTGATGATAAACCACTTTGAAAATCATCTAGGTCATGAGTCAACATCAGGCGACAAGTTGCAGTGCAAGATAAGTTTTCCCCATGTTCACACTAAGGGGGTGAATGTTAGGAATTCTATGTTTATAGTGTGAACATGAAGTGTTAGTGGTTTGGGTTATTTGGACATTAGAGTTTTAATATTGTGAACATTATTATTATGTTTGTAATAATACTTTCTCATATTGAGAAGTATTAGTTGTACCTGATTTTATCTCACCTTCGTAATAGGTGTGGTTGAGATATTTTAGGAGGTGTGTGAGATATCCTAGGGATGTGAGGATCATGGAGAGATAAGGGGGATCATGATTGGAGTTGACTCCTTCTCTATAGGAGAACAATGCCCTATAAATTGTAACCTCCTTCTCTAATAAAATATCCCAAATGATTTCTATTGAAAAATATATATCTTATATTCGATGTATTTGTTTTTATTCCTATGCACATCTTACCCAGATTCAACAGAAATGAAGCTATTTTGCACAACCAGTTGCAGGATTTGTTTAGCCCACCTTTGCTTCCAGTTAGAGTAGAGTAGGTAGGTTTTATTTCAGCTAAAGAAGTGCTTGTGCACACTCTACATGTTCTATTTGGATTATGTATGATTTTCAATTTTGTACATAGTTGTTTGGTGTTGTTTTGGTTGCTCTTGCATAGTCCATTTCAGTGGGTTTTGGTGAGGATCAGTTTCAGTTCAGTGGGTTTCCAAGTGGCTCAGAGGTCATTTTCATTTTCATATCAGAATTGATTATAAATCTTGACTCCATGCCCAATAGATTTTTCAAAGGCCACTGATCATTCATCTAGCAGACAAATAAACCCTGAGAGTCACCAAATTGTTATCCAAAATGAGCCCCCTGCTTATTTTGGCTAACTTGCCTTCATTCTTTCCTTCCTTGTGCTTCAACTTCAATTTTTACACATTTCAAGCACTCAAAGTATTCTGGAAATGGCTTCATTAGATAGGATTTTTCTTCCCCTTTCCAGAAAGGTAAAATTTTCCTCCTAACTCCAAATATTTTGAAAGTTATGGCTCAGCGGAGTTTTTTGGGGAAATTTTCCCTTGATAGGCCCGCATCCACTGAGAAGATGCCACATGGCAGCGGAGGTCAGGCCGGTGAAGTGAAGTTAAAAAATTCACCAAACTGGGCAAAGGGTGCAAAGGAAAAAACTGGCCCGCAGGCCTGCAAAGGAGGATGGAGAAAAGTTTAGAAGGCCCACGGGCTAACTGGAGGACGCCACATGTCTTGTCAATGGCAGGAATAGGGGGCATGGAGGAAATTTTGGTCTTTTGCCAAATTTGCAAAAGGAAAAAAGGTAAATGTTGAATTGAAAACTCGCGGGTGAACCAGGAAGTGACACGTGGCAGCGGAACGGCAGAGCGGCGGAGCGCGGGGAAATTTTGGGAAATTTTCCCAATGAAAAATCAAAGTGAAAAAGGTGAGGTTTGAGCCCGTGTTTCCATCAGCTAATGGGAAAGTGACATGTGGTAGAGGAGCGGCAGGGTGTGGGGAATTTTTGGGATATTTTTCCCAAATTCAAAAAATGGAAAATTTTCAAGTTTCGGCCCGCTAACCCGAATTTTGCCCTAAAATTGCCATTTTTACCTTAAATCTTCAGAGGGGGACAAATTTCGATCCCAAGCTCAGATTTTCATGTTCTTTATATCATTGGAAAGCTGTTGAAATCCTCTACATGATGGAATATTAAATTTTTATTTTTGATGGATATTTTTGGGGGGGAAAAATGGAAAAATATATTTGGCATGCAAAAAACACAGAAAATGACTCCAACCACCAAAATTAATGAAGTATGGGCCTTTGTTTTGCTCTTTAAACAAATGTACTTTGAAGTATGGGATTTTTTATAGGAAAACCATCATTTTTCAAGCCCATTAGATGAATCTTGTTGGTGGTTGAAGTCCCAAATCAATTTTCTCACGTTTTCTCCTTTCTTCCATTATGCTCGATGGTTAAAAGCCAATTTTGGCTCATTTGTAACGTTTTGTTCATCATTCTTCTCGGCCTCTCCCTTATTTTCTTCCCCAGGGTCGAAAATGGAGTTTGAAACTCATCTCTTTCTTTGTAATGGACATTTTTTGCCTCTTACCAGTGAAATGATGTTTTGTGCAAACTTATGGAGCAAAAAAAAACGTGTTTTGTGATGCATTTGTCCATCCTTGCTCGTTTTTTCTTGTTTTATTCTTGCCTCTCTTCATTGTAGGTATTTGTGCATGTTTGAATGTTTATTATAGGTTTTGGGGCTATGTTCATGGATTTTTGGAACATTTTTTGTGTGAAATCCATCCTTGGTTTTGTGATGCACTTGTCCATCCTTTCCGTTGCTTACGTCCCTTTGTTTCCATGGCAGTTTTGATAGATGTTAAACATTTTCCTTCTCTGGTGTATCACCGTTTTAGTGTAGGCTCTATTTTTCCCTCTTTTTTCTCTCTCTTTTTCTCTGTGGCATAGTTAGATTAGGATTATATTAGCTTTCCTGTACTAGAATAGCTTATGGCAAGTAGTTTAGGAAGAGGAAGCAACCTTCTCTGGAGAGCTTTCCCCATTTGCAAAGGTCCCACACTTTGGGAAAGCTCAATGTTGTGCATTCACAACAAATGACATTGCCTTAGAAAAGTAGATACATAGGTCATTGGGGGTGCTTTGAATTTTTACTAACAGTTTTGGTAATCCGGGTGGGACCTTAGAGGTCTTCCACTTCGTCTTTTAGGTTGGTGTGTTCTTGTGAAGATTTTAGCCTTTGGAGGCAATTACAAACACATCTGGTGACTCCATCTAGTAAACAACCCATCTTTGAAGTTGCAGACCTTCCTTTTCATTCATTTTCATTCATTTTTCATCCATTCTTCCTTACATCTCTTCCATCTTCTTTCATCCCATGAAGTTGTGCAATCATGACTTCATTTCCATCATGGAGTTCACATTTACAATAGCAGTGCCATCCAAATCCACCTCCAACATGCTTTACAACTCCTTCAAATAAGAATTTTGAGTAGATTCAAGATCAACATGCATACCCATATGAGCAGCAGTGCCAAAATCAGTTTGGCCATGGTTCTTTCCAAGAGCAGGGGTATGCATACAATGAAGACAATCAAATGCAAGATGCTGATTTGTTAGAGAAAATCCAAAACATGGAGATTGGCATGGTGCAATCTAGGGCTCAATCACAAATGAAAGCATTTGGAATCGGTTGTGGAGCACCTTTTCCATGGGTGGGACCTTTTCCAAGGCATTATAGTCCTCAAGAGAAGCTTGACTTCATGATTGCAATGCTGCCATTACTTGAAAAGTGGGGTGAGGGAATAGAGGTGTATGAGAGGAGTATTTAGCAACCTTTTCCATAGGTAAGCACACCATCTCATACTCTTTATTTTCCTCTTTCTCAATCTATATCATTTCAGCAGTGTTAAGCTTAAAGTTTCCCATATGCTGCCCCAAATGTTGATCCCATTTCTCCATCACCTAGTCTTCCACCTCATCTCAATTCTTCTGTCCTTTTCCCTTCCAAATCCAAATACCTTCCACTCCAAGGAAACAAGAAGTTTCATCTCTTCCACCACCACAAAAAAATGAAAAAAATGTTGAGTCACAACCCACCCCTCCTCTTGCATTCCCAAATCCATGTTGGGAAGAAGAAATTGTAAAAATCTGTCATGAAGGACAGCAAGAGGAACAACCAAGAAAATAAGGAATGATTAAGAGCTTAGTAAGTTTGGCTCTTAGATATGGGATTGAGAAAATTCCTTTGCTGGTGAAGCCTACAGAGGAGGTAAAGGTTGAAGAACAAGTGGTGGTTAGGACTGATTTTGTTGCAGCAGAAGAAGAGCAAAAAGAAGAGGTAGATCAACAATCAATTTGCTCAGAATGTAGTGTCCATGTTGGCACTCTACTTGAAGAATATTTTGATCCAATTCAAGTTGCACAATCAGCCATGGAAGAGGAAAGCTCTAAAAGAGATCTTGCAGCCCCAACTTGTCCTCTAGAGCAGCAGATTGAAGAGTTTGACTTGACAAACTTCATCATAGAGAAAGAGTTCAATCAAGAGCAAGATTGCCTTCAAGCAGCAGAGGAAGGAGAAGCTGCTCCAAATCCAAAAGAAGAGGAGCACATTCCAGCTGTGGGGGAGAAAAGTGCAGATCCAAAAGCTTTGAGCAAAAATTAGGCTATAGAAGAACCTTCAGTTCTTCTTTCTACTTCATCTCTCTCGAGTTCTAGTGCTGAAGAAGAGTTTGATATCTCAAACTCAATGTTGGAGGATGAAAGAAACCATGGTGATCAAGTTGCAGATCAAGAGAACACCATGGGAGAGGTTGAACATTTGCAGCAGGACAACAATGAGGTAGTTTATCTATCAGATTTGGAGGACTATTTTGATGAAGAGGAACCGGTTGAAATCACACCATTTTCTCCTTCATCATCCACATTCCAAACACTTGAGCCTGTTGTCATGGAGGAGAACTTTCATTTGCAGTAGCCTGAATCTTATAGCAGCTCTTTGGAATCAAGATTGGAAGATTTAAATCTTCCATGTTCTTCATTAGAGGAAGGAAACCAGTAGAAGAGTTCCATCATTTCTTCCACACCATCCATTCAAGAAGGTCTACAAGAAGACTCCATTTTTGGAGTTCAAAATCAGAGCTATGGGCATATCAAATGGATCAGACCTTGCCCAATAAGGTATTTGGCTTCATTGGAGCCAAAGGAGAAGTCACAACCAGTCATGCTTGCTTCTAAGCATGAGGATGAGCTACAAAGTACCAAGGATCAACTGCCATACCTCTTCAATCCAAATGCAGAGAAACTAAAAGAGGTATTCAATTTTCTTTCAGCTGACACCTTGCTAATTTGGGTAGAATGACCAGCTTCTCATTGATTTTCCACTCATCCAAGCAGCCATACTCAGCTCCAAATCATTTGCATGCTTGCCAATTTTGAAGAAAGGAAGCTATTTTGCACAACCAGTTGCAGGGTTTGTTTAGCCCACCTTTGCTTCCAGTTAGAGTAGAGTAGGTAGGTTTGATTTCAGCTAGAAGAAGTGCTTGTGCACACTCTACATGTTCCATTTGGAGCATGTATGATTTTCAATTTTATACATAGTTGTTTGGTGTTGTTTTTGTTGCTCTTGCACAGTCCATTTTAGTGGGTTTTGGTGAGGATCAGTTTCAGTTCAGTGGGTTTCCAAGTGGCTCAGAGGTCATATTTTCATATTTCATATCAGAATTCATTATCAAGCTTGACTCAATGCCTAATGGATGCTTCAAAGGCCACTGATCATTCATCTAGCAGGCAAATGACCCCTGAGAGTCACTAAATTGTTATCCAAAATGAGCCCCCTGCTTATTTTGGCTAACTTGCCTTCATTCTTTCCTTCCTTGTGCTTCAAATTAAATTTTTACACATTTCAAGCACTCAAAGTATTCTAGAAATGGCTTCATTAGATAGGATTTTTCTTCCCCTTTCCAGAAAGGTAAAATTTTCCTCCTAACTCCAAATATTTTGAAAGTTATGGCTCGGCGGAGTTTTTTGGGGGAATTTTTCCCTTGACATGCCCGCGGCCAATGAGAAGATGCCACATGGCAGCGGAGGTCGGGCTGGTGAAGTGAAGTTAAAAAATTTTCCAAAGTGGGTGGAGGGCGCAAAGGAAAAAACCGGCCCGTAGGGCCTGCCGAGGAGGATGGAGAAAAGTTTAGAAGGCCCGCGGACCAACCGGAGGACGCCACGTGTCCTTGTCAGTGGTGGGAATCAGGGGCGTGGAGGAAATTTTGGTCTTTTGCCAAAATTGTAAAATGCACAAAGGCAAAATGTTGAAGCACGCAAACTCGTGGGTGAACCAGGAAGTGACACATGGCAGCAGCGGAAGAGCGGTGGAGCGCGGGGAAATTTTGGGAAATTTTCCCAATGAAAAATCGAAGCGAAAAAGGCGAGGTTTGAGCCCGTGTTTCCATCAACTAATGGGAAAGTGACATGTGGCAGTGGAGTGGCGGGGTGTGGGGAATTTTTGGGAAATTTTTCCCAAATTCAAAAAATAGGAAAATTTTCAAGTTTCGGCCCGCCAACCCGAATTTTCCCCTAAAATTGCCATTTTTTCCTTAAATCTTCAGAGGGGCATAACTTTCGATCCCGAGATCAGATTTTCACGTTCTTTATATCATTGGAAATATATTGAAATCCTCTACATGATAGAATCTTAAATTTTTATTTTTTATGGATATTTGTGGGAGAAAAATGGAAAAACATATTTGGCATGCAAAAAACACAGAAAATGACTCCAACCACCAAAATTAATGAAGTATGGGCCTCTGTTTTGCTCTGTAAAGCAATGTACTTCTAAGTATGGGATTTTTTTATGGAAACCCATCATTTTTCAGGCCCATTAGATGAATCTTGTTGGTGGTTGAAGTTCTAAATCAATTTTCCCAGGTTTTCTCCTTTCTTCCATTCTGCTCGATGGTTAAAAGCCAATTTTGGCTCATTTGTAACAAGTTGTTCATCATTCTTCTCTGCCTCTCCCTTCTTTTCTTCCCCAGGGTCAAAAATGGAGTTAGAACCTCCTCCCTGCTCTGTAATGGAATTTTTTGCCTCTTACTAGTAAAATGATGTTTTGTGCAAACTTCTGGAGCAATAAAAAACGTGTTTTGTGATGCATTTGTCCATCCTTGCTCGTTTTTGCTTGTTTTCTTCTTGCCTCTCTTCATTGTAGGTATTTGTGCATGTTTGAATGTTCATTACAGGTTTTGGAGCTGTGTTCATGGAGTTTTGGAACATTTTTTGTGTGAAATCCATCCTTGGTTTTGTGATGCACTTGTCCATCCTTTCCATTGCTCACCTCTTCTTGTTTCCATGGCAGTTTTGATAGATGTTCAACATTTTCCTTCTCTGGTGTATCACCGTTTTAGTGTAGGCTCTATTTTTCCCTCTTTTCTCTCTCTCTCTGTCTCCTTGGCATAGTTAGATTAGGATTAGATTAGCTTTCCTGCACTGGAATAGCTTGTGGCAGGTAGTTTAGGAAGAGGAACCAACCTTCTCTGGAGAGCTTTCCCCATTTGCAAAGGTCCCACACTTTGGGAAAGCTCAATGTTGTGCATTCACACCAAATGACATTGCCTTAGAAAAGCAGATCCATAGGTCATTTTGGGGGTGCTGTGAATTTTCACTAATAGTTTTGGCACGCCCGGTGGGACCTTAGAGGTCTTCCACTTTATCTTTTGATAGGTTGGTGTGTTCCTTGTGAAGATTTCAGCCTTTGGAGGCAATTCACAAACACATCTGGTGACTCCATCTGGTAAATAACCCATTCTCTGAAGTTGCAGACCTTCCTTTTCATTCATTTTTCATTCATTCTTCTTTCCATCTCTTCCATCTTCTTTCATCCCATGAAGTTGTGCAATCATGACTTCATTTCCATCATGGAATTCACATTTACAACAGCAGTGCCATCCAAATCCACCTCCAACATGTTTTACAACTCCTTCAAATCAGCATTTTGAGCAGATTCAAGATCAACATGCATACCCATATGAGTAGCAGTGCCAAAATCAGTTTGGCTATGGTTCTTTCCAAGAGCAAGGATATGCATACAATGAAGACAATCAAAAGCAAGATGCTGATTTGTTAGAGAAAATCAAAAAATGGAGATTGGCATGGTGCAATCAAGGGCTCAAGCACAAATGAAAGCATTTGGAATCGGTTGTGGAGCACCTTGTCCATGGGTGGGCCCTTTTCCAAGGCATTACATCCCTCAAGAGAAGCTTGGACTTCATGATTGCAACACTGCCCCATTACTTGCAAAGTGGAGTGAGGGAATAGAGGTGTATGAGAGGAGTATTCAACAACCTTGTCAACGGGTAAGCACACCATCTCATACTCTTTTTTTTTCCATTTCTCAAGCAACACCATATCATTTCAGCAGTGTCAAGCTTCAAGTTTCCCATATGCTGCCCCAAATGTTGATCCCATTTCTCCATCTCCTAGTCTTCCACCTCATCTCAATTCTTCTGTCCTTTTCCCTTCCAAATCCAAATACCCTCCACAAGAGCAAAAAGAAATACCTTCCACTCCAAGGAAACAAGAAGTTTCATCTCTTCCACCACCACAAAAAATGAAAAATCAATGTTGAACTCACAACCCACCCCTCCTCTTGCATTCCCAAATCCATGTGGGGAAGAAGAAATTGTAAAAATCAGTCATGAAGGACAGCAAGAGGAAGAACCAAACAAAGAAGGAATGATTAAGAGCTTAGTAAGCTTGGCTCTTAGATATGGGATTGAGAAAATTCCTTTGCTGGTGAAGCCTACAGAGGAGGTAAAGGTTGAAGAACAAGTGGTGGTTAGGACTAATTTTGTTGCAGCAGAAGAAGAGAAAAAAGAAGAGGCAGATCAACAATCAATTTGCTCAGAATGTAGTGTCCATGTTGGCACTCTACTTGAAGAAGATGTTGATCCAATTCAAGTTGCACAATCAGCCATGGAAGAGGAAAGCTCTAAAAGAGATCTTGCAGCCCCAACTTGTCCTCTAGAGCAGCAGATTGAAGAGTTTGACTTGAAAAACTTCATGCTAGAGGAAGAGTTCAATCAAGAGCAAGATTGTCTTCAAGCAGTAGAGGAAGGAGAAGCTTCTCCAAATCCAAAAGAAGAGGAGCACATTCCAGTTGTGGGGGAGAAAAGTGCAGATCCAAAAGCTTTGAGCACAAAGCAGGCTATAGAAGAACCTTCAGTTCTTCTTTCTACTTCATCTCTCTCGAGTTCTAGTGCTGAAGAAGAGTTTGATCTCTCAAACTCAATGTTGGAGGATGAAAGAAACCATGGTGATCAAGTTGCAAATCAAAAGAACACCATGGGGGAGGTTGAGCATTTGCAGTAGGACAACAATGAGGCAGTTTATCTGTCAGATTTGGAGGACTATTTTGATGAAGAGGAACCGGTTGAAATCACACCATTTTCTCCTTCATCATCCACATTCCAAACACTTGAGCCTATTTTCATGGAGGAGAAATTTCATTTGCAGCAGCTTGCATCTTATAGCAGCTCTTTGGAATCAAGATTGGAAGATTTAAATCTTCCATGTTCTTCATTAGAGGAAGGAAAATAGCAGAAGAGTTCCATCATTTCTTCCACACCATCCATTCAAGAAGGTCTACAAGAAGACTCCATTTTTGGAGTTGAAAATCAGAGCTATGGGCATATCAAATGGATCAGACCTTGCCCAATAAGGTATTTGGCTTCATTGGAGCCAAAGGAGAAGTCACAACCAGTCATGCTTGCTTCTAAGCATGAGGATGAGCTACAAAGTACCAAGGATCAACTGCCATACCTCTTCAATCCAAATGCAGAGCAACTAAAAGAGGTATTCAATTTTCTTTTAGCTGACACCTTGCTAATTTGGGTAGAAGACCATCTTCTTGTTGATTTTCCACTCATCCAAGCAGCCATACTCAGCCTCCAAATCATTTGCATGGCTGCCAATTTTGAAGAAAGGAAGCTATTTTGCACAACCAGTTGCAGGGTTTGTTTAGCCCACCTTTGCTTCCAGTTAGAGTAGAGTAGGTAGGTTTGCTTTCAGAAAAAGAAGTGCTTGTGCACACTCTTACATGTTCCATTTGGAGCATGTATGATTTCCTCAATTTTGTACATAGTTTTTGTGGTGCTGTTTTGGTTGCTCCTGCACAGTCCATTTCAGTGGCATTTTGGTGAAGATCAGTTTCAGTTTCAGTTCAGTGGGTTTCCAAGTAGCTCAAAGGTTATATTTTCATAGTTTAGATCAGAATCATTTCATCAAGCTTGACTCCATGCCTAATGGATGCTTCAAAGGCCACTGATCATTCATCTAGCAGCAGATGACCCCTGAGAGTCACCAAATTGTTATCCAAAATGAGCCCCCTGCTTATTTTGGCTAACTTGCCTTCATTCTTTCCTTCCTTGTGCTTCAAATTCAATTTTTACACATTTCAAGCACTCAAGGGTATTCTGGAAATGGCTCCATCAGATAGGATTTTTCTTCACCTTTCCAGAAAGGTAAAATTTTCCTCCTAACTCCAAATATTTTGAAAGTTATGGCTCGGCGGAGTTTTTTGGGGAAATTTTCCCTTGACAGGCCCGCATCCAATGAGAATGATGCCACATGGCAGTAGAGGTTGGGCTAGTGGAAGCAAAGTTAAAAAATTTCACCAAAGTGGGCAAAGGGTGCAAAGGAAAAAACCGGCCTGCAGGCCCGCAGAGGAGGATGGAGAAAAGTTTAGAAGGCCCGCGAGACCAACCGGAAGGCGCCACATGTCCTTATCAGCGGTGGGAATCGGGGGCAGCGGAGGAAATTTTTGTATTTTTCCAAAAGTGCAAAAGGCTACAAAGGTAAATGTTGAAGTGCAAACTCCGGGTGAACCAGGAAGTGACACGTGTCACCGGGAGCGGCGGAGCGCGGGGAAATTTTGGGAATTTTTCCCAATGAAAAATCAAAGTGAAAAAGGGAAAGGTTTGAGCCCGTGTTTCCATCAGCTAATGGGAAAGTGACATGTGGTAGTGGAGCAGCGAGGTGTGGGGAATTTTTGGGAAATTTTTCCCAAATTCAAAAAGATGGAAAAATTTCAAGTTTCGGCCCACCAACCCGAATTTTGCCCTAAAATTGCCATTTTTGCCTTAAATCTTCAGAGGGGCATAAATTTCGATCCCGAGCTCAGATTTTCACGTTCTTTATATCATTGGAAAGATGTTGAAATCCTCCACGTGATGGAATCTTAAATTTTTATTTTTTATGGATATTTGTGGGAGAAAAATGGGAAAACGTATCTGGCATGCAAAAAACACAGAAAATGACTCCAACCACCAAAATTAATGAAGTATGGGCCTCTGTTTTGCTCTGTAAAGAAATGTACTTCGAAGTATGGGACTTTTTCATGGAAACCCAATCATTTTTTAGGCCATTTAGATTAATCTTGTTGGTGGTTGAAGTTCCAAATCAATTTTCCCACATTTTCTTCTTTCTTCCATTCTGCTTGATGGTTAAAAGCTAGTTTTGGCTCATTTGTAACAAGTTTTGTTCATCATTCTTCTTTGCCTCTCCCTTCTTTTCTTCCCCATGGTCTGAAAATGGAGTTAGGACCTCCTCACTTGCTCTGTAATGGCATTTTTTTTCCTCTTACCAGCAAAATGATGTTTTGTGTAAACTTCTGGAGCAATAAAAAACGTGTTTTATGATGCATTTGTCCATCCTTTCTCCTTTTTGGTTGTTTTCTTCTTGCCTTTCTTCATTGCAGGTATTTGTGCATGTTTAAATGTTCATTGCAGGTTTTGGAGCTTTGTTCATGGAGTTTTGCAAAAAAAATTGTGTGAAATCCATCCTTGGTTTTGTGATGCACTTGTCTATCCTTTCCATTGCTCACCTCTGTCTTGTTTCCATGGTAGTTTTGATAGATGTTCAACATTTTCCTTTTCTGGTGTATCACCGTTTTAGTGTAGGCTCTGTTTTTCCCTCTTTTCTCTCTCTCTCTCTTTCTCTGTCTCCTTGGCATAGTTAGATTAGGATTAGATTAGCTTTCCTGCACTGGAATAGCTTGTGGTAGGTAGTTTAGGAAGAGGAACCAACCTTCTCTGAAGAGCTTTCCCCATTTGCAAAGGTCCCACACTTTGGGAAAGCTCAATGTTGTGCATTCACACCAAATGACACTGCCTTAGAAAAGTAGTTCCATAGGTCATTTTGGGGGTGCTTTGAATTTGCACTAACATTGGTCATGATTTATTTTAGGATACCGCGATGCTCCCGAGGTATGTTTTCTCTATCGTGATCATTCTGGTACTTCTTCTACTCACTGAAATGATTTTTTTATCATTTCTACTTGTTTTTACACACTAGAGCACTCATTACCACCCTGTGATCACTTCTTTAACCCGGAATGATTTACAATATTCTAGGTGCCTTTTTCCTATCATTTTCCCTCTATTTTTCCCGTCATGATGATTATTTTTATTAAATAATTATTTTTGTCTTGTAATTCTTCTCACCAGGGCATTTTATTGCTATTTGACACCCTTGCCTTCATCTTTAGGAAGTTGCACATAATTTTAGAAAATGTTTGATCTCTTATGCAAATTATTTTGACCAATCAAAAATTTAATAATTATAAAACCATTCAGAAAGCTGAAAAAATCGTACAACTTCGAAAATGGACTAAAATTGGTAAAAATCTCATTTACAGTTGAAATCTGTGTCTCTCACATGCCACTCATCTCATATCTTGTTGATGTTTTCACATGTTTTAAAACAATGACTCATGGATCACCTAACTCTACAATCATTTTATAAAATCTACGCTACTTACTTCATCCATACTCTGGGACACTATCAGTTGCCTAGTATTGTTTTCATCGTGCACATTGCTTTTCCATTGGACCCAAGTGTCCTCCATACTTTCCCTTGCATATAGAAATTGTTTGGGGCATCATTGAAAACCCTTGTCATTTATCTAAAAATTTGGGACTACATCTCGATAGTAAATTATTTGTGTAAATATCTTGAACGTTGTGGGTTTGAGTGTGTGTGATTGTACTTATTTCACTGTTAGATGAGTTTTTTTACTTCTCATATTACATTGCATGTTTTTATGTTGCATGGAGTTACTATTTTAGCAAGGGATGATTGTTTGTATCTTTGATTTTTATGTCATTTTACGCTTTCATTGTATGCTTACATGTTAATAAGGACCAATGATGAGGATGCTAAGCAAAATGACAATTAAAAATTATTTACACTGATATGTGGATAGATCAATATTCCTCTTTTCTTGTTGTTCTCTAATCTTCTCTTCACATTTTTCTTTCTTTTGTTCTCTTTTTGATTTTCAATTTAGTTCTTCTATCACCCCATCGACACTCGAGGGGGCATCCCTTTAGCTAACTAATGTTTCTTCTACTCATTTATGCTTGTCTACTTTATTTGAAGTAACGTAGCTTACGTCCTGTAGTTTTATCAAAGCACTATTCTTCCTATATTACACTAATTATTCTCCTTCTTGTAAACTTATGACATACCGTCAGTTAGACCTATCTAACTCCCTGCTTATGACACTAGTTTGGTCGTATTCCTCTTATAAATCAATTAAATAGGCTAATATAAGATTTTATTGACTAAACCATCTTCTCACTCCCTTCTAGACTACTTCTACTAGCTTCCTAGACTATTAATCCATTTCATTGAATTGATTAGACCTCTCAAAACCCTAATTCCTCTCTAAATAGGATTAACTACCCTAACCTAGTTTAACTAGTCCTAAGCTTGATTAACCTCTTCTAAACCTAGTCAAATCGTACTTTGACTCGTTAATCAACTTTTTGACTTATCCTTTTGTCCCACATGCACCTTAATTTCCCAACTTTCCCAAATGGAAAACTATAAATAGCTAACTACCCCCTCTCATTTCTAAGAACTATCCTTCTTCCTAACATAAACTATAGTATTATTTCTAGGATTAAGTGATTATTTCATTTCTTTCATTGAGTGATTACTTTTTTATTGCACTACACACCAAAGCATTGAGTAAATGGGAAGAACCATTGGCCTTGAAGCCATTAATGGTGAGCTCCCATTCTCATAATCACAAATTGATTGCTTAGATCCTTATTAGGTTCATTTTTTAAGATTTCAAGAGTAGAGGATTACTAAATATGCTAGATTTTTCTTGTTTCTTTAATTATTAATGTATGTAAAGTGAGGAATTTTTGTCTATCTCTTATCTTATGGTTGACTGAGAAGTTTGTTAAAATCCTATGGGGTTTATTTAGAGATTCTTACCCCATGTCCATGACTTTTACAAATTTTCATTGAACACATTTGGCATGCCCAGTGGGACACTCACCATTTTCCTCTAGAGGCCTTTCTCAATATTTTTAAGTCCACTTTCATGTGTACTAGGAGAAATAGCTTGTTATTTACATGATTTCATTTTTTAAGTGAGATAAATCATCCTTGTTCATAGATTCATGCGTCATTGTTTATCTAGATGATATCTTGATTTTTAGTGCCACATGGGAGGAACATCTAACTCATTTGCAACAATTCTTGCAAGTTCTCAAGGAGAAACAACTGCTATGTAATATAAAAAAATGTGAGTTTTCCAAACAGTCACTTGTCTATCTTGGGCATATGGTTAGAGGAGGAGAACTATGAGTGAACCTTAATAAGGTGGAATCCATCACCAACTAGCCAACACCAATGGGAGACACAAAGACTAGAAGTTTTGTGGGAGCAATAAAATACATGAGGAAATTCATTTTGGTTTTCTCCGTTGCTGCAACACCTCTACATACGGTGTCCGTAAAGAGTAAGGGTTTTTACTGGGGTAAGGAACATGATTAGGATTTTGAGTTGCTAAAGTATAAAATTAGTCATGCACCATTACTTACTCTTCCTAATTTGTGGCAACCCTTTAAAGTAGAGATGGATGTCAGTGATTATGCTATGGGCACAATGTTGCTTCAGGGAGGTAAACCCATATGCTATCATTTTGAAAATTTTACTTCAACAGTTAAGGGATATTTAGTATATGATAAGGAAATGTATGCACTAGTTTAGGAAATTAAAAAATGGAATCATTATTTGTTGGGTAAAGAAACTATTATGCACACTGACCACAAAACTCTCCAATATTTGTAAGCACAGTCTAAATTGTTAGGCAAGGCACTACAAATGGATGAGGTTCCTCCAATAGTTCTATTTGGTGATCAAATAAAAGAAGGTTGCTAAAAATTTGGTGGCAAACATGTTGTCTAGGCCATCCACACAGGAGAAAGTATTATGTTTTTCCATTATCTCTTAGATTGATCACTTCATGAAGGAAGCTTACAGAGAGGCATATGCCTAGGAAAAAGACTTTGGGGTGACATTTCAGCAGTTGCAGTCCTAAGGGGCTGAAAGGAAGGGGATTGAAGATTGTTATATCAAGGACGGGATGCTCTATCGATGGGGGAAACTTTATGTGCCAAAAGAAGAATGACTTTTTTTGATGAGGGAAGCACATACCTCAAAAGTAGTGGGACATTTTATTGTTGGTAAGACCATATCCCACTTGCAAAGGTATGTGTATTAGCCCAATATGCAAGAAGAAGTGTCAAAATTTATACGTGGATGTAAAATTTGTTGTACCAAAAAGTGCAAGACTAGGAAGGAGGGTTTGTATATGCCTTTACCGGTGCTTACTCATCCATGGGAGGACATCTCTATGGATTTTGTAGGAGGGTTACCTATGTCTAGACATGGCCACGACTATCTCTATGTTTTTGTTGATAGATTCAGTAAGATGTGTATTCTTATATAATGTAAGAAGACATTAAAAACACATGAGGCAACATATATTTTTTTTACTAATGTGTGGGTGCATTTTAGCTTGCCAAAGTCTATTGTTTCTAACAAGGATTCTAGGTTCTTGGGGAATTTTTGAACTACTTTGTCAAACAAGATGGATACCAAGTTACGGCGGATCAAAATATTCCATACAAAGACTGATGGAAAGACAAAGGTGGTAAATAGGACTTAGGTGCAACTGATCAGAGGATATAATAGAAAATATCCAAGGACTTAGGATGAGTACTTAGCCTACATTCAACATTCCTATAACCAAGCAGTACACACATCCACCATGAAGTCACCGTTTGAAGCATCTTTGGGGTATCTACCAAGAAATCCACTGGACATAGAGGTTGGGAAACAAGATGCGGATGAGATGCAGAGGTGACTAGAAAAAAACAATTCATTGAGAGGATTTGACAAATCCATCTCAAAATCAAAGAACAATTGGAGAAATCCCAAGCCAAGTACAAAGCTAGACATGACCAACATAGGAGAGAGCATAAGCTTCATGTTGGAGGTGTAGTTTGTCTTTACTTGAGCAAGGAGACACTACAAGGTCAAGCACACAAGCTCAACCCACTATGATATGGACCCTTCACCATATTGGAGTAGGTTGGAGAAAATGATTTTTGACTTGACTTGCCACCAATTTATGAGGATGTACTCTGGAGTAAACTCTGAGAAGTTACACCTATATGAGCCATCCATGCTAGATGAAGATGATGGACTAAAGTTTCTACCTTCCATTGAGGATTGTGTCTTGGACACATGAGGAAAATTGGAGGAGGATGTACTGATGCAACAAAAGGTCAGAGAGACAAGGAGAGTTCCGCAGGAGTTTTGGCAGACTGGACTGAAAGGAAAGATGCCAAGGTAGGTCTGGTGGTTTTCAAAGGAGCAAGTGAGGGAATTATTTCCTCAACTACTCCCCCACTAAGATTTTGTGGGACAAAAATCCTCCTAAGCAGGGGACGTGTGATCTATAGGGATCCAAAATGAATCTACTTCATCAAAACAGTCAAAATGAAGAATGGAAAACGAAACATAGAGCTTCTGTATTTTTAGTAACAAGACTACCATTCTGTGTAGAGCGGCGGTTACATAAATTCCACCAAACCATGTAGAGCAGTGGTCCTGTAGGACCGCTGGTCTGTGCATCGGGTGGTGGTCCTGGGTCACTTTCAGACAGAAAACGAAAATATGAAAACGATACAACCTAGAATTTGGGAGGTTGAATTGTATGGATTTGTGCCTTCCATGTCATGACTTTTCCCATCCTCCAGTACAGATGGGAGGACATGAGTAGAGGCTAGAAATACATGTTTGTAGAAAGAGAATAGGATCATCAAAGGTAATTTGAATTCATGCGAGTAGTGAGCAAGAAGTAAATTTAGTGCTGGAATTGAATGTTTTGTAGAAGAAAGGAGTGTTGAGAATAGAGAAAGCAAGTATTTGGAAAGGAGATTTGTGAGATTTATCTACTTTTCTTTCATATACTTATTGTAAATCTTGTACTTGTTGATATTGAATTGGTAAATACATAAGTGGGAAGAAAGTGCAATTGCCCTGTCCCAATTAGTTTTTCCTCACAAGGGATTTCTAGGATAAAATTTATTGGTTTTTATGAGTTCTTAAATTCTTTCCTTTCAACTGTACAAGTTGTGGATTCTAAAGCATATAGGATAATTCATTCACTAGCTCAATCTCTATAATTTTCTAATAGAAAGTAGAACAACAACTGTTTATTTGTGTTTCTGTGGATAATTCCATAGTTGAAGAGTTTATAGATCAAGAGGTTGCTTATTTTCTTAATTTAAGATATGATCAATTTTGTCTAGTAATTTTAGAAGTTCATGGTGTCGCAAATTATGGGTCATCAAGGGACATATTTGATTACTAAAAATATACAATTTATTAGTAATATTCAAATTCAAATCTAGTGCTCAAATATGTAAAGAGTGGTCAATCAAAATGGGTTGATGGAAATAGTTGTTGTTTATGTTTTTCACTCTTATGTTATATGTGTGACTTGACCGTTTACAGAGTGATTTCACTCAATTGGGACAACTCATCAAGTTAGACAATGGAGCTATATACAAAGCTACCCAACACGGATAATTGGAGAGATAAACATTGAGCTCGAGAAGGTGAGTTAATCATGCAACAGTGGGAAATCCCATCAGTGAGTGATTTGATGAGCTAAGCGAAATCCAACTGTTCATACACACCAACCACCTATTATCTAATATAAGTGCCTACCATTCCACCAAGCGTGGATGGTTGAGAGATAAATGGGCCAACTGCTATTAAAAAAGATACATGGCACGCATGGTGAATAATGGGATTCGAAACCCTAATCGATTGAGAAAACAAATAGGCCTAAAATGTTGTGTCACACTTGAAAGACTGCATAAAAAGACCTATTATTATTTTTAATAAGCATGATGATGACATAAAATACATCTTATTATATAGGAAATTGTAAAAATTAAGGATTTTATTATTTTAAATCATTGATTATTTGTAAAGGATTAATTGAAGCTTATGTATTAATTGGGAGCCCGAGATGTGAACGTGAAGCAAAAAGTGACAAAAATCTCTATGCACTGGTTGATGCTAAAATTCCTTAGATATTGGGTATATCAACATGTTAGTTGATTGGAAGAAATTTATTGGAAAATTACCAATTATTGATTAAATCTCGTTGAGTGGACACCATGGTGCTAATTCCCTCTACATGGAGTACATTATCTAATGGAAGCCATGAAATAGAGTGTCATAGGGATTGTCTTAAAAAGGGGAAATTGGATCTATGATCTTAGCTCTTATGTAGATTCCTAAAAGGAATTATAAGGAAAATAGAAAGGAATATAATTGATCATTTAACACTATAGTTAAGCTCTGTGTAGAGGCTGGAGGATCATTGCAACAGATTAGAATTAAACAAATGAAGAATATTTCTTGACTTAGGAACCATGAAGAGGCAACGGAATGGAGGTCAAGTTGTCAAAGAAAATGTGGATGGGGAAATTAAATTTTCTAGCATAGACGAGATACCCCTGTGCCAAAATTTTGAAGTCCTACTCTTTCGTGGAAATAGTGGTCTAGAATAAGTACAAGATCCCATATTTCCCAGAAAGGGAGAGTTAACTCAGTGACCCTAGGTGAAGAGGAATATTACCACATCAGCCCCCTAGAGTGATTTTAGTAATTTCTTGATAAACTACTATTCAAGTCTATAGCAGTGTTGGGAATGTAAAATACCAATAGCCTTTAATTCTGATAACAATCAATTAGAATGGATGATCCAAGTACAATTTAGAGGTGGATTTAACTTCTATAAGACATTATGGATACGAATCCTGGACAGATTACGATGAAGAAATTCTGGAGAAATTGGGGATACAACCTAGGCAATGCATAAGATCAAAAGAGTACTGACTTTGTAAAGCCATAAACGGGAGATCTGATTAGATATACAAAAGGAAGAAAAAAAAACATCTTCGGATTCATATGAAAATTTAGATTTATAGCAAGATGGTGAAGTCATATTTTGCAACTGACACTAGTTAGCGCAACAAGTTTATAACTGGTTTTTTCATGACACAATCTACCCCAAGTTCACTCAAAATTGAAATTATACCTATGTAGTTAGGCAATGATAATAGACTTTATGAAATAGAAAATACCCCCAAATCGGATTAGCCATTTTTTATTCAAAATATCCTCAAGCTGTAATTTCCAAAAAAATCCATAAAACTCAAGATAACATCACTTTCAAGTAATCTTTCTAGGAAGGCTTAACAATTAGCTCAAATAACTATAAGAGGACATAGATGAATATCCTATCACACTTTCACGTGAGAAAGTTTCATGGAATACCCACTAATAGACATGAGGGACATAAAAATTCAAGGACCTAATAATCACTCTGGTCAGTGGTTTAATATCTAGGATTATATCAATTCGTCCTTTTACCAGCTGAAAACGTGCTTGCAAGAGCTCATTCCCCAAAAAGAATTAATGTTGCAATGTGATCGTGAGAGACGGGAGGTAAAGCAAATTGATGTCCCTCTTATCCCTTACTTTAATTAATGGACATGAGAGATATACAAAAATGGACAATACAATTTTTTATTGTTTGTGGAATACTTGAAATCATGTTAGAGTGTGCTACACTTTCTATATGTCATTTCTTCGGGTATATAAATTTATTTGGCGGTCCTACTCACCCTATCAGGGGGGGTTTGGGATTCAGAAGCCCCCAAACAAATTTTGTCATCAAACTGATTTATTAACCCATTAATGGGTAACCGTTCACTCGATAATGGGCCACATGGTTTTAGAAGGAATACCCAGATTTTGCCAAAAAACGCCTCTTCGGCTAAGAGGAATAAGGATTATGGGACGGTTCTTGAAAATTTCCCATATGTTTGATCAAAGAAACCTACATATTTAGTAAAACTAAATAAGCACTTCTATTTCCATGTGTCTCCCAATGATAGATAGATGCAGCCTGTTATTCACCCATTTGATTTGAATTCGGATGTAATTCTATAGATTAATGTTAATAGCTCCAAACATCTGTATTGTATTGAGGAGTTAATTGTAATTAATCTGAGCATGTATTCTTGGACGTATCCCTTTGGCTGAACCATTAAATCTTATCTTCTTAATTAAATAATTATTAATTAGTGTGTGCACAAACTTTGAGATCTATAATATTTGATGCAAATTACTTATACTGTTGCGATTTAGAGGGACTTGGATTCCACATATTATTATCTCTAGTTAACTCACTAACAGAATCATCTAGAAGAGAGATATGGGGGCAACTTAGAAATGCATGTAGAATAACCTTTCCAAATGCAGAATTCAAGAGCAATAATTCATGTACTAGGTCAAACTATTGTAATGCTCCCACAAAGGAATTTCAAGCATAGAATTTAATGCATAACCAAGTCTTGATAACTTATTTTGCCTTATAAATTCCAGGCTTACCTTCCTTACAAGATGAAATTCAATTTGACGTCCAAAAACTCTATTGAATCATTGTTTTGGTAGGATTTTGTAATTCAAATTTTGCAATGGTACTCATAAGTTCATCTAAAATAATTTTCTGACTTGATTTAAAAGGTTTCACATAGAAATTATTGAAGGTTTGCATGGGGAAAATTACTAGATTTGGAAGTGTTAATTATTTATGTTTCCCATTTTAAGCATACACTTAGAAACACCAGAACATACAATACACAATATCTCTTATTTAAATCATAATATCTAGAACACAAATTCAAATTGGGCTAAACTATAACCATAATAGAACACCCATATATAACTGTAAAAAAATGAAACATTGATACCTCATTTTATGACAAGAGGAACAAACCAATCTCTTATGTTATCTAGTTTATTGTATACGAATTATACCTTAGTTGATTGAAGATTAATGCTTGAAAGGATTGATAACCAGATCGTACCAAGCCAAGAACACATATGCTAATCAAACACCACGATCTATAAGATGAAAGCAATTCACCAGAATAACTTTACATAAAACCTTTGCAAATGGAAATGAGACAATAATATCATATATTATTATGGAACTCAATGCAATACAGATGAGAATGGGTTTGCTTAAATAGGAAAGGCGCAACAATCTAAGAACCAAGTCAAGGTCATAGATCAAACCAGTAAATCAAGGAAATAACTAGTCATCAAAGAACTAGTCAAATCCATAGATTTATAGAGAGAACTAGACATCAAGGATGTAGTCAATACCATAGATCAAGGAAAGAACTATACCTAACAACTAGATAATATCTCATAATATCTAAATAAGATAAACTCAAATATCCACACACATAAGTGGGTGAGGATAAATACAATAAAGGTAAATAAGTGCAAGTACCTAGGTGAACATGAATAAGGTAAATACCTACTCTAACACCCCCCTCAAGTGAAGCTTAGGGGCCAAAATAGAAGTGGCATGTTCATAGTATGAGTCCTAGTAACTAGTCCTGATGAGGTACTCATGTACAATAACTAGAAAAAAGGGACACCGCAAGGTACCCAAAACCAATAACAACAAAGTAAAGAGATTAAAAAACCCACTCCAAGGCATCCCAAGAAGCTTGGCTCAAAAAACTTGTACAATGCTGAAGAATTTTGGTGTGCAATGTGGTCTGAATCCACTACTCGATCAAAAAACTCAAAAACGATTGACACTGGGCTTCACCAGAATGGTTCCATACAAGGAGACTTGTCAATGGAGTGATGTCAAAAGTGTAAAAAAAATACCAAACATAATTCGATCAAACTGCTGCAAATAGGTGTGCCACAATCCAAGAATAATAACCAAAGCAACAAGGACAAGGACACAAAATCTAGAGTGTCACGATCCAAGAAAAGCCAAGGTAACAAGGCAAGGACACAAAACCTGAAGAAGCAGGATCAACACCACACCCTCCCATACTACTGAATGGGTGGAGTGACACTACAAATCTGTATGAGTTACCCAAAATCAACTACTCGAACACTGAAAAAATAACACTGGGCTCCACCAGAATAGCTCCCCCATAAGAGAGACTGTCAACATGCCAAAAGTGTCGAAAATACAGATATAAAATCTCTCAACAAACAAGAGAGATACACTACACCTGCTAAAGAAAAATTCTCAAAACAGGAAGCATCACAATGCATAAGGTATAGAAAGTGGAGCAAGAGGCCGAATGGTGGAGGAGCCACACCTGTAGAGTCCTCTCAATGAATGCCTATGTCACCTCCATGAGTGATTAGATATCCACCCCAAATCAACACGGATGGATGAAGAAGATGCTTACATATGACTTGGTGTAAAATGCACAATGGGCGCATGCAAAAGAACATCAGAATGTGTGTCAGGTTGATCATGTCTGATAGCTGAAATCTCAGGTTTCTCAATCCTGAGTGAAGGTGCAAAACTCATGTGTTGCTCATGATCCTCAGAAAGAGTTGAGTGAACAAAAAAAGGAGCTCTGTCAATGTGTGATCCCAACAAAGTATCTACTCAAAAACCAATGTCATGACAAGAATTCCACTTAACATGTGGAATAGAGGAAACAATACCTTGTGAATGTCTACCAATGACTATGCTAATGAGACCCATAGAACGGAGCATGTGAGAATTGAATGCAGTGGTATGCTTCTTAAAAAATACATGCAGCTGAGCAGAAGTAGGATACACAACATGTGGTACTGTAATATGCACAGATGTGGAAGAGCATGCAGTAACAAGCCTCACAGATTTAGAAGCATCAAAAGCAAGTTCAGGCTCAAAGACTGGCAAATCAATGTCAGTAGGTACAAGAGCAACAACTGCAAGTGGACTAGGAGCATGGATATGGTTGTCCACAATATGATGGTGATGTTGTAGGCTAGCAAGTTTGTTCTGCAGGAAGTGTATTATTGTATCCTTATCGTGAATGAGTGATTATAGAAGAGAATTTCACTTCTTGAGTGATCTATTTTCTTCCACAAATTTTATAATATCCTCTTTAAGTCCACATACTTCAGATAAAAGTATATCATTATCAGAATCCATGATAGATACAAGATGTAACTCCCAAAAATTTAGAACGTCGGGCTCAGCTGAAATTGCATCCACAATTGATTACAACACTCCTCATATTTGGCACTTTATAATTATAGTGCAAGTCTCAAAATAAATAACTCCAATGGAAATAGCATGAAAAAACAAGCACTGTTACAAAAAACAGCACTCAAAACTGAGTTACCGATCAAAAGTTACAAACTTTTTCAATATTTTGCTCTATTATTTATTTTAGTTGCCACTAAAACAAAATAAATTGTTGTTTGCCTTCACCACACAAATAAAATTAAAGGGGGCTGAAGTTAAGCACCTACTAGTAGGAATCACAAGTTTTAAGCCCTCATATGACCATACCATATGACCAAGGGCTAAGGAGTTTAATGGGAATATAATGATAGATCATCATGAGATTATTAAATTTATAAGTTGCATCTCTTCTAGAGATCAACCAACAACTTAGACTCTTACCCTATCCAGTACCTACCTTCCTTAATTTGAGTAATACTTAACATTTCAATCCAATTCATGCCAAGAAATTTCATACCACAAGTATCAACTGAATTCACACCTCTTTTATTCTCAAGGAGGAGTTATACATTTACTAAGTCAAAATATTTCATATATCATAAATTTCCAAACATGATATTTAAATATGTGAGCTACCTTCCTTAATTTGAGTAATACTTAACATTTCAATCCAATTCATGCCAAGAAATTTCATACCACAAGTATCAACTGAATTCACACCTCTTTTATTCATCAAGGAGGAGTTATACATTTACTAAGTCAAAATATTTCATATATCATAAATTTCCAAACAACATCACAAATATCACAAAATGTCAAAACAGTATCACCTATTCATTTCCCCTTACAATTTTCATTTTCATCAAGTACATCTTAGTAATGAAACCCCTTTTTTCATCAGAATAAATATTCAGTCTCTTAAATAAAACAAATGTAACTTATAATAAGTATTTCTCCTTTCATCTTTTCCATAGTCTATCTGCAAAATTGCTAGCATGGGTCAGTTCATTAAACTAAGAATGATAAGCACTAAATCATTAAAACGATGTGATTTTAGCTAACTATTTCATAAAAAAATCCTGTTGTTATGAAACAGTCCTAAAGCAAATCAGAAAGACTCAACCAAAAGGAGATACAATCCCAACTAAAAGAGAAAGAAAGAGATATACTTCAAATCAAAAGAAAGGTTAGGTCGTGAAATCTAACAACTTTATCCTTCCATTCTATTTTCCTTTTATCAAAAGAATTTAAACAATAAGTTAAGAGGAATAAACATTTCATTTGATCCTCACTATTAATTTCATATATTTCTTTTTTAAGTTTCCTCACTCAGTTAATCATGTTTAACTGAATTAGGTAACTACCTAAACTATCTTTTAGTCATAACTCAACAATAGAACATTTATAAACATTAATTTCCATCTAAATATTTCATTAACCTAAACTCATCCTAAAGTCTGAGATGCCATCAATCGAAATTAAAAATTGTAAGAATTAAGCGAGGATAATCCAAATCATCATAACATTTAATGTGTCCCTAATTGCAATTTCCTAATACTCAAGCTAAGAATTAGGAACCAATTCAATTTAAAATCCTAAACAAGATAGATCATACCTCATAAAAAAGTAAGATTACTTTTAACAAGAAAATGAGTTAACACTCAAATCCCAAAAGGATACACCATTGCTATCATTACTTTAAGAGAGCATAATGTTTAAGTTTAAAATTTAGAAAAGACTCAATAATCCATCCAAATATTTTAAAACTTCATCTATACTTTCCTAAGAATATTTTTGCACTCAGTCTTATCAAATAGTCAAGAAGTTCCATAAACATAACAGACCAGAGAAGGGACAACAAGTTTTCCAAGTTTGATAAGCTGAAATAAAATTAAAGAGAGAGATAGGTTGCAGTCCTCACAGCTCTTTTTAAGAATAAGAGTGAACATTAAGTAACCAAGAAAACTATACTGACAAAGGTCATATCACTTACAACTCAAACCAAAATCAAATAGATATTTACCCAAGGTTCGAATTGTTTGATCACCAAAATTATAGGAGAAAGAAAAATAAATGAAGAGCAACATCTTTCCATTACCTATCATCATTCAATGATACGGGTTTGATAACCTCGATCCCCACCCAAATAACAAGTAATCCATTTCCCAAAAGTCTCATAGAGGAAAGAAAGAGATAAAAAAAAGAATTAGTTTGAAACAAACTTCCCATAACTCAAATTATTAAAAGAATAGAAGTAAGCATTCTGATATTACCAAAACATGAGCAAGCATTCCATAATCATGAAGAAAACATTTTCCTCAGTTCTAAAAGAACTAGTACCAAGTTTATTGGCCCAAGGGGTTTAAGAAACATGCCAAGACAATAACATCAGAACATGGTTGACAGAGTGGTTAAAAAGTCTAGAGTAACAACAATAAAAAAGCAACTGTTAACTGATACTCAATAGAGATTTCCCCTCTTAGAAAAAAGTGCAAAATTCATTGATTACCTAAAGACCCAAAAGAATAGAAATAGAATAACATATCCTCTTACATTGCTTCCAAAAAATAGACTCCCATAAAACAGATATTCATTTCAAGAGGTTAACACAAGATGCCCTTTACAAATCTTTAAATAACAACCGAAAGAACTCATGCAAGTCCAAATAAACGTACAATCGAGTACCAAGAAAAACCAAAAAAAATGTTTATCCTTCTACAATAACAACATGGGTTAGAAATTCTGTAACAGGAAGAATACACGTAATAACCAGAACCAAAAAATCATAGACAATGATAAGATTCAAGACAAGCTCATGATTTTGAAGTATTCTATCAATAACCAAAAGAAAACATTAAAGAAAGAGCCACCAAATCTATCTTCCCAAATGAGTCAAGAAAGATCCTAGCAAAAGTCAGAAATTCCAAACAGTTCTTTAACTATAGTTTATCAATGGTGAAGAAATAATATCTTTTAGAACCAAATTTCCAACAAGGTTCAAATACTTTTAACTATGATCCCCTACAGATTTTTTCTTTGCTTTCAAACCTATACAAGAAGATTAAAGCAAAACCCAACTACCCAAACATGGAAACCGAAAACCCAGAACATACTTTCCATACCCAAACAAGGTCAATAAAGCATTCCAATAAAATAACACAAAAAAATAGAAGGAAAAGAATATCATCAACATAACACAACCAAATTATTCCCTAAGAGCATAATTATTTTTATGATCATTTAAGTAAAAACATAAAACTTAATGGATAGAGCCTATCATGCCTGATAGCGCTTCCCCTTCTCTATTTCATAGAAAATATCCAAGTAGAGATTCAATCCTTCTTTCGAAATGCCAACAACACTCAAAAATTCCTTTAACTCTTCCTTATATCTTCTCAATGCTAACTCCTTCCTTTAATGCCACACAAGGTAGGAAAAGTCATGTATAAATAAATTGCATGCAAGAATTGAATTAGAGGTTTGAAGGAAAAAAAACCACATCCAGAGCTCAAGCTCCAAAACTGAATGAACAAAAAAACCAAACCCATCTATCTTCTTCTTAGGAGGTTTCACCAAATTTAAAAATATTAAATGCAAAGTAGGACTGTCAGTCCTCCCAATCTTCCTTCCACCGCCACCTCTAATTATGGTGAATATGAAGTTTGAAATTACATGCATCCAAAACTTTGGCATAGATTCCAACTCACTCATCTAAGTTTCCCAATGCCTTTGACAAATTTGGCTGTTAAAAGAGATAAGGACTCATTAAATCACCATTTATTCCTAGGATTCAATGCCTCCCACTTACCCCTTCCCTATGTCATTTCATAGGCCCCTTTAAGTTAGCCACCCACTTTAGGTTAGGTCCAACATTAACTTAGGAACCAACATAAGGTCCATAGGTATAAGTATTTAGTCTTAGGTCCATTAATCACCAAAATAACAAAAAACTTAGTAACTTAGGTTAGGTTAATCATTTGAGGATAAGGTTCCAAATTTAAGGAACATGATGTAAATAGGTCCCAAGTTCCCTATTAAAATTTACATCATACCTTAAATAGAAAAGATGAACCAGATTGTTAACCCCATTTCAATATGAAACAGAGTTCCGAGGAGAGGACATTTCATGGCCTTTGCACATTCAAGGTCCAAAAGTCTTCCACATGTCTAAATCAGACACCATGATAACAAGATTTGAAATTTTAGAAGCATACCTTGGATCAATGAATTTGATCCAAGGTGTTGTTGTCCTGAATCTCATAAATTATGAAAACTGAAACTCAATTTCCCAATCCCAAGCAGTAAATTATTCTGCAAAAAAAGAGATGGGTTGCTTCATTATAAAATTAAGCAAAACATGTCAGTAATGTGCCTATTTCCACAGATAACATATTACCTACTGCAAACATGATTTCATAAGTCATAAGAGTACACCGTCTTAAGACAAAATCCCTTGTCAACATTTGAAACTTCTTAAACAGAATTTATCATAGATACCAGTCATGTTAGAGGTATTATAATTTTTTTATCTTTCATTATTGTAGTGGTTTTTCTCTGCATACATTTTGGCAAAACAAACAATTACCTAATAATGAAAGATAAACAAAAAATGCAAACCTTCCAATAACCTTCAATGCAAACCTCAAATAAGGGTCTCATGTGAAACCTTTCAAATGAATATCAGAGATTATTGTGGATGCTCTTGAGTACTCTCTAAACTTTGAATGTAAATGCTACCAACATAGTGAATTCAGCAGAGTTTTTGTATGTCAGATTCAAGAGGATTTGTAAGGAAGGTAAGCCTGAAATTTATAGAGGCAAAATTAGTTAAATTTGGTTATACATGGATAAATGAATATGCTAAAAATAACATTGTGGTAAGTTGCAATAATGTCAAGGGCAGTAAATGAATTAATTGAAAAAAGATTCATCTGGAAAGGTGGTTGTACATGCAATTTAATTTCCCCTACCTTTCTAGGATTATAGAAGTGTAGTTAACTAGGGTAAGGATAGGGAGTCCAAGTGGAGTTTGATCAAGTGGCAGATGACTAGGATGTGCACACACTTAATTAATTAATTATTTAATTAATAAACAATAATTAATTTAGCTAAAGGGGTACTAACGATACATGAGATAAACTTAATTAATCCAAAGGGGTAAAATGTATATTAATTAATTAATTTAATTAATTAATCGCAAATGGGTGAATAACAGGATGTACTAGGATAACACTGGGAACAAGTGGAAAGAAAAATGTAATTTTGGGGTGTCTACAATATCTAGCAAAGCGGTGCATGGACGGAGATGATTTTTTTTTCTCTGTTCATCATTTTCAGAGACCATTAAAATCCATATAAAAAACCTCCCATCCATAGAAAGAATCGTTAATAGTGAAGAAAGCTCTCTTTCAGCTGAACAAACGAAAAAACTTGATTTCCCATCAAACCGGTAGTCAAATTGAAGGAAAATTTCATCGGTGGAATAAGAAGAAAAAACCCACAACAAAAATATAATTGTTATTGCAAACCGAGAAGAAAACCAGACTTGTAACTTTCAAGGTCCGTTAATGGCTTTCGTGTTCAGAAGTGCCAGGTCAAAACTTTGAAACTTTAAAATCTCCCAAACCATTGATCAGGTAAGTCCAAAATTTTAGAGGGGTGATATTAGGAAAAAACCCATATCAAAAAACTTCATTTTGTAGAAATATGACCATCGGAAGATCACATTCTAAAAAAATTAGGTCATTTACACAAAGGATTGCTATTTTGGGAAAGTCAAAAACTGAAGAACCCGGGAATGAGACGATGAACACAAAAGAGGTATTACAGTTGAAAGTGCATTGAAATGTCATCTTGATCTAAAATTGACACTTACTAAAAATAGTAAGTGGTCTCACGAGCACCTACCAAAAATATCAAATTGATCCAGAAGGTGAGAGAAACACAGGGAGAAAGGGGGATTCGATTTGCCGCATCCAATTGATGTTTAAAGGAGCTGATTTTTAATACTTACTAAAAATAGTAAGTTAATTTTTTCTTAAGAAACCATGAAGTACAAATGGACAGGACAGAATCCGAACAACCTTTTGCTTTTGAGTATGAGATAGAGGACAATGATGTCTCATATATAGACCAAAATGACCTAAGGGCTCACATGATAACCAAGGAATGAGGGAAGATTGAGGATCATGTATTCATAAGTGGATTATTCATATCTGCAGGACACCATGTGTCTGTACAAAGCCTTGAGTTGTTCTTGGCTTTATCACACCACTATGAGCCTGAAACATGAATGATTTGAGCTGACAATGGAACAAAAAATGGAGGTCATCAGTCCCAAAACCATCACACTTTCTCTACAAATCTCAAAATCACCTAGTATGGTTGTCATCTAGAAGGACATGGCCTTGGAAAAATGGGAAACTATGGATGCATATGTACAAGGGGTTAAACTTGGATCGTGGAAGAAGAACAAGTAGAGGGAGAGCATGGAGTTCAAGACCCAATCTTTGAATTGCCACAAGAGGCCTCACCTCTTATTAACGCCAATGTCTCCCCCATCCAACATGTTCCTCCTCTTCCAGAAAAGGGAATGGTTGATGCACCTATTGTGGAAACTAAGTCTGATGAGATGTTCCCATGGATGCATGAAACAATAGCCCCTGAATCTTACACTATTCAACAAGTAACAGCCCCTGAATCATCAACAATTACCTCATTGAACAAGGGAAAGAAAATAAAGTTCACACATATGGCCTCATGGTTCTACAATGGGGAAACAGGTAATCAATACATTGAGGTAGCTTGGCCAAAGGTGATCAAGCCAGTAGATGAGATGACATTGACCGACTATGAGATGAGCACAATCCAACTAGGACCATGTAATCATGAAGGGTATTTACATATGTATCAAAAATATTCTACTCGCATGGTGAAAAGAAATAAGGAATATAAGAAGAAGGTTGATGAACTAAAAGAACAAGTGTGAACTCTTTCATCCTATGTGCAACATCTAGTTGATATAAATGCCACGACAATCCCCATTGAAGAAGTTACACCCATCAGAAGCCTCAACCTAGAGTCTATCAAGAGGACACATGAGTTCACAATGCAGTGGTGAGATAATAATGAATGGATCAATTCAATTTTTTGAAAAGGTCAAGTCAATGCTCCAGGTGGAAGTCAAACTATTCACCTACATGTGTGCGAAAGAAAACAGGATGCGGGCACTCTAATAAGACTTGGAGAAATAAAGGGACTAATGGGATCCTCTGGGTCTAGTAGTGAATGGAATGAGTAAAACTCATCATTAGGAGTTGATCAACATGAAGATTTTTGAAACTCCTTCAAAAGACTTATCACATGTATATGAAAATTCTTTGGAAATCAAATTTGAAACAGTCAATCGGGCCATCACTAAACTAGAGGGAAAAGAGGGACAAGTGTACAAGTTGCAATATAGTATAAATCATCAAATTCATGAAACTTGGAGTACCTACAATGAGAGAAGACACAACTCTTGATGAGCTAATTATTCCATTCGAGGAATATGTCAAGAAAGAGGCAGGCAATCCCTTTTCCTTAACTAAGGATACCCTAGAGTTCCTCTCAGAAATTCAGGCCACCATTGCACTTATCACAGAGAAACATCCATCATGTTTCAAAAAATGCAAATACATACAAAGTGTGTCTGATGGATGGACAGAGAACCTGAACAGTGTTCGTATTCCTCCTAATGACAAAGTGGAACTTGAAACATCTCATTTCAATGAGGGATTTGGAGGGATGGATATCTTCTCAGGAGCATGAGATGGAAACCATTCAGGGAGCAAAATCAAATCCACCGGAGCAGCTCATTCTTGTGTATAATTCTTCTTCCTCCTCCCTT
Organism: Taxus chinensis; assembly: GCA_019776745.2. NCBI lineage: Eukaryota > Viridiplantae > Streptophyta > Pinopsida > Cupressales > Taxaceae > Taxus > Taxus chinensis. The sequence continues at coordinate 968,649,065 of CM034147.1, forward strand.
CTTCTTCCCCCTTCTCTCTCACTCTTCTCTTCTCACCCAACATTCTCTCACTTCAATGTTATAATTTTGCATTAGGGTTTTCTTTTTTGATATATCTTTAAGTAACTTTAGAAACATAATGTAAAATTTAAGTCAACTTGTTTCTATAAAAGGGACTTAAATATTTAATTGGAATATGAATAGTCTAAAGTCAAAATATGGTATTTGAAAAGTCACCGGGAAGATGAAGAGTTGCCTTCTCTTCTATAAATTATAACAAGCTCCTTATTTGAGGGTCTTCTTAGATATTCTTAGAATTATGATTTGTTTTTTTGAATTCATAAAAGAGATATCCTTGTGAAGAGAACAAAGAGATAGAAAAAAATTCTCCCATCTTTCCCTATTCTAAAATGTCTTCCATTTTTATGCTATGTACAATTTCTGCTTGAGCATAAATACAAGAAGAAGGAATTTTATCCTTTTTTGAATAAGGAGTTTAGTGGTACTTTGTTCTCATTAAATTATATCTGGTCATGTTGCTATTATGCAGATTCATTTCTTCTTAATTTTAGTGCATGTGATGTAATTTCTAACTGGTGTATGCAAGTCTCTGGTTTTCTACTTACAACATTAGCTTCCCTTGTCTAACATTTTCACTCCCTTTTCCACTCTCCTATCAAATTCTTCCCTTAAATATATCTGTAATAGTTTTTCACAAGGGTAGTGGAGTGCCCTTGTTGGATCCGCAATTGAAGGCCACAAGGAACATCCACCTTTTTATTCACAAATGCATATACGGCAGTTGCACTGGTTAAGTAGAGATACTTAGATTCCCAGAGCATTGACAAGAAATCCATCAATTTGTCTTGGAAAAATTTTCTCGCCAAAAGTTTTTGGCACCCATTGTGGGGCAGATTTAGCAGCATCTACACCTAAAAAATGACCTTGAAAAATAAAAATAAAATTGTAGAATAAAAAAATTCAAAAATAGAAAATTTCTAGAATTTGAATAGCTATCCAAGCCTTATGTATTCAAACCATGCCTATTCTGGGAAACCCTCCGATTGAAATACCTAAATTACTCTTTCACATCTAAGAGGATCTTATTTCATATCTGTGAGAGGCTATTTGGCATAACAGGAAAAGTGTCAACAACTATTTCATTTCCATAAGAATACTTGACCTCGAAGAAGAACACATTGCTGAATTAGAGATACAAAGACATATTCAAGAACCACAAAGAAGAGTATAAATTTTCAAGCTAATGGATAGAAGATACACTCGATTATAAAGGCAAGGAGGAAAAACCAATCCCACTTTTGAAGAAATTAAAAGAAGACAAAAGATGCTCCAAATTCAATGGTCTCCCTTTCATCACACATCTGGTTCTACTAGAATTCCAAGGGTAGCCAATCCATTAGACGTTGAGTTTCCTTACATCAAAGAGAATATTGAAAATTTCACTAATGTAGATACCGAAGAAGAAGCTAAAGAAAGGGAAGTAAGAACGAAAGTGGAATTAAGATATCAAATTGAATAGATTGAAAGACTTCAAAATGAATCAGAAGAAAGAATAGAAGCAGAATCCAAATCCTTAGAAAGGTTGGAAGCTAAAGCCAGAAATGGAATGGGGGATCGTGATCTTGAAGAATATAGGACAAATGTACCATGGGGTGGAAACAGCGGTCCACTTTCACTTTCTCAAACACTCCATAAGATACCAAAGGGCTCAAGAAAAAAAATTCTAAAATTCAGAGGCGACAGTTCTCAACTTCCCGAGGAACATGTAGTAGCATTCATCACTTCTTGAAGTGTATTGGTCATTGAGCACAAAGATGTAACAATCTGAATTTTTGTAGAATCACTTCAAGAGAAGGCTTCATAATGGTTCTACATGTTGCCTACGAGGTTTTTCATCTGTTGGGAAGATATAAGAAGTGTATTTGAACATAGGTTCAAATAAACAGAAGAGTATCATGATCTTTTGGCTCATTTGGTACAAATGAAGAAAGATGCTTCTGAATCAATGAAATATTTCATTGCCAAATATAATCAGATGATAAAGAGGATTCCCAAAGATGTTGTGCTTTCTGAAAATAATTTGAAGAGATTCTTCATCAGTGCCTTATCGTCGGAAGTTGGTTTCTTCCTCAGAAGAGCCCAACTTAGAGATTTGAAGGAAGCACAAGATTTCGTGATCGAGACAGAAGATGATCTGATCTTATCTAGAAAATTAAAAGGTCTAAATGGAAAGAAAAAATGTCATAGTTTAAGCTCAGTTACCATAGAACTGATTTTCCAAAAAATAACCAATGACTTAATTTCCATTAAGAAACAATTGTCTCATATCATTATGCAAAATACTCCAAGGAATCCAAATCCTCCTAATAGACCAAGAATTGCTCCACCTCCTCACCATCTCTCTCTCAAAGCACCACCATTCAATGCCACTTGTGACACTGAGGAGCCAGAGGAAGAAGTAGAAATAGAAGAACCCGAGGAAGATGATGCGGGTGATGATGAAAACTATCTCAAGGTTGAGGAATTTAATTGTGATACACACAATGGCCTAATTGAGTACGTTTATGGAGATGAAGATGAAGATTCCCCAAGCTTCTCATGTGTGGTATTCACTCATACACAATCCCAAAAGGGAGCCTCATCCTCAACGGATGCAGTGAATGAAAAGAAGAATAAAGAAGATCCTCTTGAAGAAATTCTTCAAAATAAAATCATCGGCAGAGGATCACCGCTATTGCCTTCAATGGAGTCAGATAAAGAAAAAACATACCCATTAGTTAGCAAGAGGCACACTTCCATACCAAGTAAGTCATCTAGTCCTTCTCCTATTCCTAAAATTACTAAAAATAATTCTTCTTCAAATGCAATTCCTACAAAATCATCTAAGTTTCAATCGAAATATGCATCCCCATGTCCTTCCAAGCCAGTTGCTATATCTGTAAAAGAAAATCTAACCCCCAAAGTAGCAAAAAAATTTCCATGTAAATCTTCTATCATTCCTGTAACCTCTGCCTCACCCACCACAACCCCATTTTACTTTGTGGAACATGTAAACAATATCAAATTCCAGATCACAAAACTAGAATACTTACAGACGCACCCTGCTCAACTTAATAGGTTCGTCGATGTAGTCCATGGTGGTAGCCATATATAATCAAATGTTAATTCCAAAGGCATGATTCCCACAATGTCCAAACCACCTTCTCAAAACATGATATCCCTCGGTGCCTCCAAAACCAACAAGGTTGAACCTTTTTACGTGTCACTTCTCATTAAAGGTTTCCAACTCAACACTTACATCATAGATTCCAGAGCCTCAGAAAATGTGATGCATGTATAAGTTACAAATTCCCTAGGCCTTGCCTTTATCTAGTCAAATGGCTCATGCTATTATATGGAATCCAAACAAGTTTCATTGGTAGGAAGAATAAAAGATGCACAGGTAGCACTAGCTGATTTTCCAAACAAGAAGGTTTTTCTCACTATACTAGTGGCAGAAATTCCGTCGTCCTTTGGGATGCTATTGAGCCGAAGCTTCTATAGAGATTTGGGTGGGGAAATCAAAATGGATTAGTCATCATCAACTATTCCAGTAAAAGGTGAGATGAAGAAATTGCTACCGGTCAGGAAGATGAAGTACACAATATAAAAATATGATTATCCAAGAGAAAACATTATATTCCAAGACATCGGACTAGGAAACTACTTCCTCACCTCAAACAATTATGAGATTTTTTTGCTTCTTATTGAAGAGGAAGAAGTTCAAATCTATAAAATGGAATTTGATGGTTGTCATGCTAGCACAGGTTCAGGAGCAGGTGTGGTGTTGTGCTCTCCTTCTGGCGAAATTTACCCATTTTCCTACAAGTTGTAATTTAATAATAAAAATAACACGTCAGACTATGAAGCTCTCCTCTTGGGCATGGGCATAGCAGAATATATGGGAATAAAAAATTGAAATGCCAAGGTGATGTGGAGGTGATAATAAAGCAAGTTTGATAGCAATAATAGGTGAAAAATCCAAGACTCCGACATTATAAAAATAAATTATGAGATTACATTGAATCTTTTGATGTATTTTCCATCAAGTATGTCCCACAAGAAAATAATGAAAAGGTTGATTCCCTTGCAATTTCAACTTCCCTAGTGACACCTCTCCCTTCTTTTGGTAAAGACAAACTGACCATCAAGATGGTGTTCACACCTAGTGTACCAGATAATGCAAATCATTGGCAAAACTTCAATGACAATAATCAAATTTTGGTGTTCTTGGAGAAAAGAGACAACTTCAATAATATCTTATTTGAAGGAAGTGAGAATCCACAATGAGAAATAATAGCCAAAGAGGAGAAATAATAAATTGAAGATATTGATGAAGAGGGAATGATCAAATTAAAAGGAAATAAGATTCCTAAAGGCCTATTTTCTCTGGAGGACATCTTTGATAAACACGAAAAAATCATTCAAGAGAAAGCAAAGAAATCTTCTGGGTGCCCATCTGATTTTGATAAGGAAAAAAATGGTACCTCAAAGAACCCAAGAATGGTCAACATTAGAAAGTTTTGTTCACCTAGGGAGAAGAGAAGGTTCATTTTGTTTCTCAAGAAATATTCATATGTCTTGGCCTACCCTTACAATGAGCTCAAATCCTTTCAACCGAAGGAAATGCATCACTCAATCCCCTTGAAGCCGGATGCCAAGTCATCCAGGAAAAAAGGCCATGCAACCCAAAAATTATTGATACCATCAAAGAGGAAGTGATGAAGATGCTCAATGCAAGAATCATCTTTACCATCCATCATTCCATGTGGGTGGTGAACATTGTTCTAATATGGCAGAAGAATGGAAAAATAAGGATATGTATAGATATACGTAATTTGAACCAGACATCAATGAAAGATAATTATCCCCTCCCGGTCATGGATCACATTTTGTAGATGGTCACCGGATCTAAAATTCTCTCACTACTTGATGGATTCTTGGGGTATAATCAAATAAAAGTGGTAGAGGAGGATCGTACCAAGAAATTTTTCACAATACCTTGAGGCACTTTTGCATAAAACATAATGCCTTTTAAACTGATCAATGCAAGAGCTACGTTCCAAAGGGTGATGGAATTTGGATTCAAATATTTGAGGCATTACATTTTCATATACCTAGATGATCTCACATTCTTCTCAAACAAGAGGGGAGACCATATTCACCATTTGGAACAAGTACTCGTGAAATGTAGAAAGCATGGTATATATTTGAACCTTAAAAAGTGCATTTTTGGAGTTATGGAAGGAAAGTTTCTGGGGCACATTGTGAATAAACATGGAGCACACATTGAGCCATAAAGAGTGAAAGTTATTCAATCATTATCTCTACCAACAAGAAAGAAAGGAGTCCACTCCTTTTTTTGCAAGGTAAAATTTTTTACGTTGCTTTGTTCCAGAGTTCATTGAATTGACAAAGTACATCACCACCATGATGAAACCTCAAATAATCTTCAAGTGGAATGACGAAGGAAAATCAATTTGTAAAGAGATCAAGAAATCCATTTCCAAATATTCCATTCTCGTATCTCTGGACTTGTATTGTTATGCATTGGAGCATGCACTCTCTATTGCTCTTTTCCAAAAGAATGATGAAGGTGTGGAAACACCCGTTGATTTCATGAGCTATCCATTAAAGAAACATGAACTAAACTACTACAAGTTATAGAAACATGCCTATGTGGTTGTAAAGGCTGTAAAAAATTTCAGATTCTACATAACCAATTCTCATACGGTGGTGATGGTCCCTGAAAGTGCAATCAAGTCTATCTTGACAAAACAAGATCCTACAGCTAAAAGAGGAAACAGGGTTACAAAGATTCAAGACTATGATTTGGAGATCTGACCCTCCAATTTGGTATGAGAAAATGGCCTGTGTAGATTGATCATTGAAGATGAAGCTCTCAAAGTTCAATATGGTGAAGATAATTTTTCTTGCTCAACTTTTTTTAAAGATAATCCACAGGTTATCTTCGTAAAAACTATTGATGAGTGGTATGACGACATCACCTATTATATAACCTATGGAGAATGCCCTCTTGGTCTTGATTACAAGCAAATGAGAACACTTAAATTCAAGGAAACCAATCTTATGATATGGAACCACACGCTCTACAAAATAGGTCTTGATGGATGTTTTCTCAAATGTGTAGACAAAGAGCAATAAGATAAATTTCTTAAAGCATATCACAACCAACCGCATGGTGGGTATTTTTAGGCAATGGTCACTACAAACATGATTATTTAGGGAAGGTATTAGTGGCCCATCCTCTTCTCGAATGCTCAATAATGGGTTTCCAAATGTAAATCATGTCAACAATTCATTGGGAGACCATAACTTTTAGCATTACCCCTAAGGCTAGTTATCATTGAAGAACCATTTCAGCAGTGGGGGCTATATTTAATTGGTGTTCTGAATTCTCACTCAAGCATCGAGCACACCTACATGCTCATAATGACATATTATTTCACAAAGTGGGTGGATGACATCCCATTCAAACAAGATAACAATGAAATGGTATGTAATTTCATCAAAGAGAATATCATAGTACATTTTTTAGTGCCACAAAAGATTGTAGTAAACAATGCTACGTATTATTCTTCAAGGGAGTTGACTGATTTTTGTTATGGCTATGAAATCTACTTGTCCCACTCATCAGACTACTTTCCATAAGGAAATGGTTAGGATGAATCAAGAAATAAGAACATCATGACCATTGTTTGAAATCTTGTGGATGAAAAACAAAGGAATTGGCACAAAAGTTATACGATGCATTGTGGGCGGAAACGATCACTCCCAAAAATTCAATAATTATGTAACCATTCCAAATGCTATATGGAGTGGAAGTAGAAATTCCCATCACGGTTGAAATTCTAGCTCTCAATTTTCTCCAGGGAATAGAATATGGATAATACAAGGATTCCATTGACAAGAGGACCCTTTTTCTTAAGAAGCTAGAAGAAAATAGACTCTAAGTGGTGGACCGTATCAGAGAGCATCAAATGAAGGTGAAAATAATTTTTGATAAGAAGGCCAAGGTGAGAGAGTTCAAATTTGGAGACCTCATTATTCTCTAGGACAAAAGAAGGGAACCAAAAGGAAGCCATGGAAATTTTGATTCATTATGGCTTGGCTCATTCTAGAATTGTGAAGCTCGCGGTGAAAAAAAATTCTACTCTCATATCTGGATGGAACGCCACTGGAATTACCTCGCAGTGGGTAATACCTGAAACAATATCATCATTAAAAGTTGGTTATCCCCCATGTTATACCATACATGATTGTTAGGTGTGTTTCCCTTTTTGTTGTGTGTGTTTCCCTTCCTGTTGTGTGTTGTTTGTTTCCTTTCTATCATTTTTGGTGTGTGTGTGTGTTCTTCTTGTTATCTCTCTCTCTCTCTCTCTTGTAGATTGCACTTGGCTCCGCATGGCCCAATGGATAAGGCACTAGTATTTGTATGGTAAAGTTGGGATTCTAGGTTTTTTCATGTCATTTCTTCACTGGGCTCAGTCCATACCATGTCCCCAACCTAGAGTTAGCTATTTTCATGCAAATGTGCAAAGGGGAAACTGACAATTTTCCAGCATGATGATGATAAACCTATACCAAAATCTTCAAGTCCTAGTCTTTCGAGGCACCCCAGGTCTACCCAGTCAGTCCCATGACCTCCCAGATGATGTTAACTCAATCCCTTATGTGATTTAGGAAAGTCAATTCAACCTCCTAGGTGATTTTAGGAGTTCTTCAAAACTACTATTTCTGGTCAGTGTTGGGAAGGGATACCACTAGCCTTCCCAAGATTGATGCACTCCCCTGGAATGGAATGGAGAAGAAAAATATAATGCAAAGGCAGATTGAAGGTATAGAAACATCATGGAAGTGATTTTGGAAGATTCGAGAAGGATTTGGAGAAGCTGGGGCAATTTGATCAAAAAAAGGGTTCACAAGCCTAGGTAGTGCACAGAATCAAAAGAGTTTTCGAGCTTCGGGAAGTGATTCCAGGATCTATGGGTAGAGTTAGGAGCCAAAAAACATCTTTAGAAAGGTAATTTAGAAGTATAAAATATGTTGAAATCATATTTTTCACAACACTTTGGTGAAATAGGGGTATAACTGAGTTTTTCCAGGAATAGGTAAAGGACCAGATCAAAAATCCATTTTTAGGGTATAAATGGAGGAATCAAAAGCTAAGACCCCCACCATTGGATTCAGAAGGAAATTTTCTGTAAAATCAATATAAAATGTTTCCAAAAAATTCCATCTGGAGCTCAAGTTATCATCGTTTCAAGTCTTCCTCTAGGAAGGCTTCAACAATTAGTCAAATTTGTAAGAGGAAACATGTTAGCTATAGGATCCTGGTGAAATTTCATGTCCCTTTCATCCCTCAAGCTAAGGGAAATGAGGGACAAAAAAATTTTCCGAGCCCCAATAAGCCCTTTGGTCACACATATGACCTCTCGGATCGTCAATTCAACTCTCAGGTGCTTGCAGGAGCTCATTCCTTCAATCGTCTAGATCATGACAAGTGTCAACACCAGACACCACGTGAAAATTGATGACGCTCATGTCCATTTGTGTTGAGGGAAATAAATTTTTTCCTAGCCTCAACAAGCCTTCAGGTCACCAATGTGACCCCCTTCAATGTAATTTCTCAACCCACAAGAGCTAGTGGAGCCAAATGGACAGTCGTCATATCTCCGCCAAGTGTCATCGTGAGGCGTGCCATGAAAATTGATGACCCTCATGTCCCTTTTTGGTGATGGAAATTAGGGACATAAAAATGCACCCAGCTAAAGGAATTCCTCATGGTTCCTCATGTGACCATTTTCCAACCCTCGAGTGCTTCTAGCTTGCTTTTTGGCCTAAATGGTTCAGTCGTTGGATTTTCGCCATGTATCGAGATGAGGCACGATGTGAAAATTGATGTCCCTCTCATACCTTAAAGCTTAAGGGACATGATGGACATAAAAATTTTCCCCACCCTTGCTTTGTATCTTTTTAAATTCTTTAAATCTTTCTTTTTTCTTTCTTTCCCATCGTTTCTTCTCTATAACTCTGCACATTGCTCACCTTGTCCATTGTTGCTCAGAAGCTCCCATACACCATTATTTTACCTCAAAACATGTTTTACATTGCAAAAAAACCCTTCACTCCATAAGAACAAAAATATTTCGAAAAAGAATACAAATAAAGACCCCGAAGAAATGAAGAACGGGGTTAAGGATCAAAGATCTTTGCTTTAAAACTCTCATTGTCGTGATTCGAAGAAACCAACATATCTAGAAAATCAGTGCACATATTGAGATGAAATATTTTTCTATATATTCATCATTTTAAGAGACCATTAAAAACCCTATAATAGACCTCCCATATAACAACAAGAATCATTCACAATGAAAAAAACCTCTCTTTCGGCTCAACGAAGGAAAAAACTCGATTTCCTGTCAAACCCGCTATCGGATCGAAGGAAAAATTTCACCAGTGGACTAAAAACCAAAAACCCACAAAAAATTGATTTTTTTTGTTAATGGAGAAGAAAACCAAACTTGCAAAATTTCAAGGTCCGTTAATGGCTTTCAGGCTTAGAAGTGCCACTAAGTAAAAATTTTGAAACTTTAAAATCTCCTAAACCACTAATCGGGTAAGTCCAAAATTTCAAAGGGCTGATATTGGGAAAAATTCATTCCACAACAATCCAACCACCAAAATATATATTTATAAACATAGCATGTCTTCTACATAAAGGCCTACTATTTTTGGGAAAGTCGCCAACTAAAGAACCTACGAAGGAGACGACAAACACAAAAGAGGTATTGTAGTTGAAAGTTCATTGAAATGTCATCTTGATATAAAATAGACACCTTACTTAAAATAGTAAGTGGTCTCACAAGCACTTGCAAAAAAATAGAAAATTGATCCAAAAGCTGAGAGAAACATAAGGAGAAAGGGGCATTCAAGTTTCCGCATCCAATTAAGGTTTGAAGGAGCTGATTTTTCATACTTACTAAAAATAGTAAGTTACTTTTGTCTAAAGAAACCATAAAGTACAAATGGACAGGACAAAATCTGACACAACCTTTCACTTCTGAGTATGAGATAAAGGGTAGTGATGTCTCATAAAATGGACCTAAATGGACCTAAGGGATCACATGAAAATTAAGGAATGAGGGAATATTGAGGAGCGGGTATTCACAAGTGGATTGTTCATAAGCTGCAGGACACCCTATATATATATATAAATCCTTAAGTTAGTCTTGCATTGCTCACCACCAATATGATCCGGAAACACAAATGATTCGAGCCAACAATGGAACAACAATGAAAGTCATCAATCTCATAACCTAAGTCAATTTTCTCTACAAATCTTGACATCACCTAGCATGGTTGTCATCTCAAAGGGCAGGGCCTTAGATGACTGGGGAAACGATGGATGTATATGTACAAGGGGTTGCACTTGGATCATGGTCAAAGAAAAAATGGAGGAAGAGCATGTAGTTCAAGATCCAATATTCAAACCACCAAAGGAGGCCCTCAACCTCTTGTTAACACCAATGTATCCCCCATCTAACATGTGTCTCCTCTTCCAGTTCTCCTTCCAAAGAAGGGAATGGTTAATGCACTTATTATAGATCCTAAGTACAATGATTTTCTCCCATGGATGCAGGAAATAATAGGCCCCTAAATCTCACAATGTTCAATAACTAGTAGCCCTTGATGTATCATTAATTTGCTCACTATCCAAGGGAAAGAAAACAAATTTCACACATATGGCCTCGTGGTTATATAGTGGGGAAATAAGTAATCAATACATTAAGGTAGCGTGGCTAAAGGTTATCAAGCCAGTGGATGAGATGACACCGGCCAACTATGAGATGAGCACAATCCATATGCATATGTATCAACAATTATTTTGCTCACCACGGTGGAAGGAAAAAAGGAATATAAGAATAAGATTGATGAACTTAAAGAAAAAGTATGAACTCTATCATCCTATGTGCAACATCTAGTTGATCCAAATGCCATGACAATTTCCATTGAAGAATTTACACCCATCATCAACTTCAACCCAGAGTCTATCAAGAGGATGCATGAGTTCACAATACAAGGGAAAGATAATAAGGAATGGATCAATTCAATTTCGGAAAAGAGAAAGTTAGTTCTTGAGGATGCAGTCAAAATCTTTTCCTACATATGTGTGATTAACAAACAAGATGCAGGTAGTCAAAGAAGACTTGGAGAAAAGAAATGGACTAATGGGCATCCTCTGTATCCAGTAGTGAATGAAATGAGAAACACTCACTGTTAGGAGTTGATCAACATGAAGATTTTTTAAAATCCTTTAGACAACTTTTCATGTGTATGGGTAAGGTCTTTGGAAATCAGATTTTGAAGTAGTTAATTGGGGCCATTGTTGAACTAATGGAAAAAGAGAGGGGACAAGTGTACATAGTTCTAGGATAGTATAAATTGTCAAAATTTAGAAACTTGGAGTACCTGTAATGGGATAAGACACAACTGCTGATGAGATAATTGTTCCATTCGAGTAATAGGTCAAGAAAGAGGCAGGAAATCCCTTTTCCTTCACTAAGGATGCCCTAGAGTTCCTCTCAGAGATTCGGGCCTCCATTGCACTTATTTCAGATGAAACATCCATCATGGGCTCGATAAATGCAAAGACATCAATAGTGTGTCTGATGGATAGAAAAAGACCCTGAGCAGTGTTCGTATTCCTCATGCTAACAAAGTGAAACCTGCAACAAGCTTGTTTCAATGAGGAATTTTGAGGGACATATATCTTCTCAGGAGCATGAGATGGAAACTAGTCAGGGAGCAAGATCAGATCCACCGTAGCGGCTCATTCTTATACATAATTATTCTTCCTCCTTCCTTCTTCCTTCTTCTTCTCCACCCAGCACTCTTTCTCTCTTCAATGTTATAATTTTTTTTTGGGGCTTGCACTTTTTAAATATCTGTAAGTGACCTTAGAAACATAATGTATAATTTAAGTCACCTTGTTTTTTATAAAAAGGACTTAAATATTTAATTGGAATATGAACAGTCTAAATTCAAAATATGGTATTTGAAAAGTCATCGGGAAGATAAAGATTTTCCTTTTCTTCTATAAATTCTCATTTGAGGTTCTTCTTAGATATTCTTAGACTTCTAAGTTGTTTTTTGTGAATTCATGAGAGAGATGTCCTTGTGAAGAGAACAAAGAGATAGCAATTTTTTTCCATTTTTCCTTATTCTGAAATGTCTTCCATTCTTATGCTATGTACAATTTTTGCTTGAGCATCAATACAATAAGAAGAAGGAATTTTAGCCTTTTTAAACTAAGGATTTTAGTGATATTTTCTTCCCATTAAAGGTCATTTGGTCTTGTTATTGTTACTCATATTTGTTTTCTTCTTAATTTTAGTGCATGTGATGTAATTTCTAACTTTTTTATGTAAGTATCTAATTTTATTCTTGCAACATTAGTTTCCCTTGTCTAACATTCTTGCTCCCTTTCCCCGCTCTCCTAGAAAATTCTCCCCTTAAAAATATCTCTAAGATTCTTGCCCACAGGGTCATTAGAGTGCCCCTATTGGATCCTTGACCGAAAGGATATAAGGAAAATCCATATTTGATATTCGTGCATGGCATATACGATAGCTACATTGGTTGAGTAGAAGAACTTAGATTCCCCAAAGCATTGGAAGTAAATCCACCTATTTGTCCATAAAATTTTTTCTCAACAACAGGTCATCATGAGGTGTCAAACTAGGGATTTGTGCCAGAACACCGAGCATCCCAATACTAGTCTGGGTTTATTGGGACTGATGGGAACACTCATGTTAGATTGAAACATTCATTGTAGTTTATTTGTACTTTACGATCGGATTGTTATAATGGATTGGTTCAACTAGTTTACAAATGTGGAGATGTAGGCATTTTGTCAAGCTATGTTATCAACCCTTGTGTAGTGTCGGTTTTTTTTATTTCATTGGATTCTTTTAAGTTGATTATTTTGGGGTTAATTCAGTAAAAGAATAATCTACCTATATGGGTCTGTAGTTAAGGAAATAAAAAATGGCTAGTTTAAGGATCAAGGTGGTATCAAAGAAGGTTATCTCGCTTGCAAACTTGCTAATATCTAAGAAAATTTTGGTATTAAGAGTAGGTATTTATCCCGTAAACTTGTTATCTCTAAGAAATTTTGATATAGAGAACTAGGTTTTCACCTGTGGTTGCAATGAGATGAACTTGTACCAGTTCATACTATTACCCATTGTACTAACTCTATTGGGTATTATGTTGCACATGGTGAATCTACATTGATGAAATCATGTGCGTTAGATTGTTGAGATGAGACGGAATATGGAACTCCTAAATTTTGTGTTGTTAGGAGAGCATCATCACCAAGGGACCCAAGAAGAATGTAATGTTCATCAGGTAAGTGCATATTTCTCTATGATTAGGCATGATAAGGAAAAATGTTGGTATTTTCCCTTAGACTGAGAACCAAGGAGGTTCCAAAGTTTGAATGGTGGAACATATAAAAGGCACTGGAAAAGACCAATAGCAGTCAACCTACTATAGCCATATCTCAAAAAACACACCATATCCCAAAGAAGGATTCTTAATTGAGGAAACATCTACAACTTATTTCAGTGGAGAAGTAAGAGCTGCAAGACAAGTTTAAGAATTGGGTAAAATTCCTTAGATGATTGATCACAGAGTTACAGTGTGAACTACAAGCTAAGGAAGTGCTCCTAGTAACATTACATAACGGTGAAGAGTGGGAGAAGAAAGGTATGCCCACTGATAATCACCTTTTAAGTGATTCAATGAAATTTCCTTCCCATGAAAATGTAAATCCTACTTTTAGTGAATTGGAAAAGTACACTAGAGGTATAGGATAAAAATTGCTTTTTAAAATGGTATATGAAGGAAAAGGCCCTTGGTATAAATAGCTAAGGTATAACTAACCCTATTCACGTGGAGGAAATACATCAATATGTAGGTATATGATATAACAATGGCAAAGATGAGGTAGAAGAAAAATCCAAGATAGCTGAAGTAAGTCTAGCATCAAGCATAGAGCCTAAGCCACCGGCCCTCCTAAAGCTACCTACACTAGGGAACATACCAAACTCTGAGAAGAATGACAAGAGGAAAGGAAAATTTGGCAGCCCTGAAGAGGTATTATTGTGTCTTATTTGACTACAAAAAAGAACCCATAATAACCCAAGAGTTATTGTGGACATATCCCATGTGCATACTATGGATCTAATATCCATTGTGTGATTTGGTGTGGAAAGTAAAAGAAACTTGCCAAGAGGGTTAATGCCAATTAAGACAAGGGAAATGATTAACTAAAATTGACTAAACTAATGTAGTAAAATATAGTTAATCTAATCTAGGAGGACATATAACACAATAAGTAAATGTCTTAAAACAATATGTAAATGAGATAATTAAATAAACTAATGAAATACTAAACCCTAATGTGTAAGGATAGAAAGGAAAGAACTCAACTAATAACAAATGATGATTCCATATAACACTTGAAAATGTGACATACCGAGAGACCTCTTTGGAGTAATACGATCTGCCCACAAAGCATCATACAATGACTTGTGACATGACCATTGATTCTCGTCGACCAGCTTCCGTATGATGGTTACTAGGTTCTTATTACTAGATTCTACCTAAACCATTTCCCTGGGGAGTAATAATCCGAGGTGTGGGCCAAGGTTATCCCATATTCATAGAAAAAACTCATAACTTCCCATGAGGAGAAGTTGGAAGCATTATCAGCAATGATCTTATGTGGGATGCCAAATCTCACGATGATATTTTCTTTGATGAAGTTACAAATAACTTCAGAGGTGGCATTTTTGACAAGTATGGCCTCCACCCATTTGGTGAAGTAATATGTTATTGTTAGGGCATAACTATGTCTAGAACTTGATTGGGGATGTAGTGTTGTAAATAAATTCAATTCCCCATTGCCTGAATGGTTCATCAATAATGACGGGTTTAAGGGGGAAAAGCAGCCAATTTTGGTTTGCCAACAAACTATTGGCAAAGCTCACATTTCGCTACCTAGGTGACTTTATCTTGAAATAACGTTGGCCAGTAGAACCTAGCTCGAATGAACTTATGTGTTGTTACGGATGAGGAGAAGTGACTGCTGCAGGCCGAGTCATGAAAACTTTCAAAGCAATTTGATCTGTTGCCGTTTGTTAACACATCACAAGAAGATGCCATCAATCCCACACTTGTATAAACTGTCATCCCATATGACATATCTAGCTTCCCTAATCTTTACAGTCTACTTTTCCTTTGAAGTTAGATGAGTTGGGAACTCACCATAAGTGAGAAAGAAAGTGATGTCTGAATACCATTCGTCGTTGATCACAACGAATAGAACCATAGGTAGAGAATCAGCTTTCCTTAGCTGACCATACTCGCACTTTGTCGATGCAATCAAATTTCTCTTTAGGGACATTTGAATCTTTGTTTTCAGCCATAAGCTGACATAGGCCCTTTCCTCTTACCATCTTAGCTGGTTTTATGTGTAGATCATACTCTTGGACCTTTGCAATCCAATTCCCCTCGTAAGCTTCCTAACTCCTGTTGAGTTAGGATTGACTTAACTGTCATGTCAGGAACTAGCACTACCGTATGAGAGTTTAGGATGTAGTATCAGAAGTTCTTGACCGCTTTGATAACAATGAAGGCGTGCTTCTCTAACTGAGACATCTTCAATTCATGAGGCTTGAGAGGGGGAGCTCACTAAAGCGATTGGAGATTCAACATCCTCAGAGACCTTTTGCATTAAGATGGCTGATACAATATGCGTAGATGCATAACTGTACATGATAAAATCCTTGGAGAAGTCAGAACATACCAGAATGGGTGCATGAGCAACGAATGATTTTATATCCTCGAATGATGCGCCTGTCCTTCTTTCGCTCCACCTAAAATTTTGTGACCCTTTCATCATATTTGATATGTGACGAGTCTTTTCAGCGAAGTCGGGAACAAAGTGTCTGAGAAAATTCACCTTTCCAAAGAAGGAGTGAACATCGGTCTTGCTTATGGGTAAGGTAAGGATCTAAATAGCCTTAACCCTTTCGAAATCTATCTTTGTTCCTTCCTTATTGATAATGTGGCCGAGAAAATTTCCTTCGGTGACCCCGAAAATAGACTTTTTTAGATTTAGGGAAATCTCGTGTTCTTGGCATCTAATCAATACTTTCTCTAAATGATCACAATGATCACTTCACTTTTTAGAGAACACGGTTAAGTCATCCAAATAAACTACGATGATCTTTTCCCATCATACCATTGAATGTGAAGTCCATTGCTCGCTGAAAGGTGGCACCAGCATTGGTCAAGCCAAAAGGCATCCTGCTATAGGTGAATGTGCCCCAGGGAGTAGTGAATGTTGTTTTGAATTGGTCCTTCAGGAAAGAACTCAATCTGATTATAGCCCGAAAAACCATCAAGCATGGATAGCATGTCTAAACTGGTTACTTCCTGCATAACCTGATCCATTATGGGGAGCAGGTAATTGTCCTTCAAGGACACCTGATTTAGATTGTGAAAATCTACGCATATTCGTATCTCGCCATTCCTCTTTCATACGGGCATGATGTTTGTGACCCAGGTACTGTGATGGATAGGAAAGATGATTCTCGCATCTAGCATTTTTTTTATTTCCACCCGGATGGTAGATCTTAGGATTGTAATGCCTTTGTTTCTAGCAAAAGGGTTTGACATTCATCTTTTAACGGGATATCATGTTGAACATCCTTAGGCTTTAAATATTTTAGATTGGCATAAGACCATGCCAATACGTCCATATATTTCTTTAACAATTTGACAAACTTCTACTTTTCCTCGGGTGTACAACATTTCCCGATGTTCACAAACTGCAGATATTCTACAGTACCCAGGTTGACTGATTCAGTCTCTGGAGAGGAGTTAGGGTCATCTTATCACTTTTTTCTTGAAAAAATGATTATGTTTGTCAAACAATCATTCCAGAGAGACTAAAACCCTTCAGAATTTTATTTCCCTTGATCTGACATATGCCATCGCTTTCTTTTGATTCGTTTTCTTGACCAGTGATAGATTCACGACATGCAAAAGTAGATCCCTCAAAATGAAGCTCAATTAAAATTATTAGCTTTTTCTAGAAAAGCAACAAGCTGATTTTCATCATTAAATACTTGCCAGTGCTGAGAATTGTCTGGCACACTTGGGTGAAAGACTACCTCAATGGTATACATGTCTGTTTTCAACCCTAGGTGAGGGAGCATAAGAAACACTGAGATGGCCAATGAATTGGCCATGTAAATTAGAGCTCTTAGAATGGATTTTATTGAGAAAGTGTCAAATTATTCAATGTTGTCCCATACTATGTTGCGATAGTGCCTGAGTCTGTCATTTTTCACTTGGTACACCCCCTTTTACCTGGTTTGATGATCAGTTTGGTGTCACCTTGTACTTTTAGGTTCTTGATTCCTCTTTCCTTTGTAGCTTGCATGCTGAGCAACAAAGATTCATACTCGGTAGTATTTTTTTGTATTAAAAAACTACAATTTGAAAGAAAGAGGGAAAACTCTCTTCTTCATGAGATATCAGGATGGCTCCAGCGCCACATCCACTTGTTGCACAATTGCCATCAAAACCGTAGTGTCCATATCTTATTAAGGTCATCCTCCTGAACGATAATGTCCATTTTATTAGACTCAGTGGATAAGAATTAGTTCCCCATCCCTGATGATTCAAACAGAATTTGGGCTTTGGGGTCATCAAAGTTGGTGACCAGGTACATCTTTAGTGATTCAGGCTCCAATGTCTGCATTACACCCTTGACGGGGATCCTAGCTTTTGGACCATTCTATATGAATCTGAAGGAGTCTAGGACGAAGACCTGGAAGGAATTCATGTGCATCGAATAGTTGCACTTTACCAAAGTGTAGGAGTTGTGAGATTGAAGCAAGCAAGCTTTGTAAAGCAATGTGCATGCATATGAGAGCCTCAAGATTCGAAAATTGGATTGGTATGGAAGCCTTAGCTTAGCTTGTATTGGCTTGTCATAGATCAAAAGAGGTGGTGTACATATAGGGGAGTGAATGTGTAACTCCCATGTAAGAGAATATTCCTCCATAATGGAGAAGAGGAGTTACTTTCCCAAATGCGAATGTAACTCCTATGACACACTTACACATATGACAGATTCTATAAGAGAATCTGTCATACCTAAGATGACACCTAGATCCATGTCACCTAACTGAGATGACTCATCTGGTGAGGTGTAATAACACTAAATAAGTGAATAAGTATACCACCTACACCAACACCCCCCCCTTCATCGTAACTTAGGATGAGGTGGCAAGTCAGAAACAAGAAATGGGTCCTAGCACAAAGCTGAAGAGGCACCCATGTATAAGAAGAAGTCCCAAGCAGTAAAGGAAAACCCAGTGGGAAAAACACCCACCACAAGAGAACAAAACACTCTCTAATCTAAGAAAGATACCAAATATGGGTCCCATCTAAGGACGATCCGGAAAGGGTACCCATGTACAAAGAGGCAATCGCTCGAAAAGAAGAAGAGAGAAGAAGAAGGAGACGAGAGGAATGCAGAAGATGCCATGGACGGATCTAAACTCTGCAGCTCTAGGAGGTCTCCCAGAATCAATGTCGATGACGAGATCCCTCTACCTCTGGACTAAAGAAGAGCCACCTGCAACGAACTGTGTGCCTACCCTTAGGAAGGAAAAAAATGACATGCTTGAAGTCCTGCCACTCCACAAAAGAAACTGAAGGCAGGAATACGAGAACTCTGAGTCTTGTGCACTGAAGTGTGACATATGTCTAGCGAGTGAGTGCCAAGGAAGTCGAAGGTAATGCCACGTGCGTAGAACTGTCAGAGTGAAAAAGAGGAAACACCCACAGAAAGGATGTCCAAGTGATGTGAAGGGAACAAAACATCCTCCACAATAGAAAAGGGATTCACAGCTGAGGGTGGATCAATGAAGGTCTCCAGAAAAGTCGAAGTGGTATGAGTCCCAAAAGGGGCACTCCCAACAACGGAGATAATGAACTCCTCTGAAACACCTGTAGATGGATGAGGGACCTGTAGCACATCACAAGTAGACTCTGCGAAGAGACAACTAAGGTCAGGTAGATACTTGTCCCAATGAGGGGGCTCAACAAACAGAAGAGCGATGTATGATAGGTATGAATCATCCATTGAAGGTAGAGGAGTGGAATGGGCCTCGTACACTAGAAGTGGAAGGAGGCTGGTGTAATGACGGTGTGAGACTGAGTATGAGACTGCTCGATATCTGATGAGATGTGCGGGGTGACAACAATGTCTGGAATAGTGAGAGAAAGAGGAGAAGAGTCCTCTATAGTACTCTCGACATCAGAACTGGATGCACAATCCTTGTCATCAGATGTAGAAACCAAGTGATCCTGTGTTAGTGGAACTGTCATCACATGAAGAAATGGAGGAGACAACTGAATCAGTAGCAGTCAACAATGGCAGCAGTATGTGAAGGGTCTCCATATAAGGATTGAAGAATGCTCCAGACATGGTGAGGTGGATCTGAGTTTGCCATGTGAAACCAGAGAGAATGAGAGACATGCATCATCATGTGACCATAGATGTGGTCCCAAGTGTCGAGGAAGTCCTCTAGATAATGATGATCATTGGGGTGTAGAGAACTGGCCCAAGTAGAAGGCCGAAAAGACCCTCGTGGGGTGAAGTAACGTTCCATGGAAGCACGCCAGGCTGAATAGGTCTCTCTCCCGGTGAGAAGAGGCAGAGGCTGTAAGGTGATCCTATGAGCACTCCACATCTGGAAAGAGCACTCTCCATGACAAAAAAATGTAAGATGTAAGGTGCACAAAAGCAAGACTTCAGACTCAGCCGATAATGCGTCTGCGTGTGTAGGCCCAACAGTACAATCAACCCCCCCAGAATGCGGCACTTTATAAAAGTATTCCATTTACAAAAGCTAATAATCCCATCACATAATCTGCAAAAAATCATACAACTTTGACCAAGGAAGCGCTCAGAAACGAGCAGTGAGTCAAAAGTTATCACATTAAAATGATTCCCGCAACTGATGGAAAAATGCACTAGACACTGCAAACGCATTAAAAAAGTGTCATGAAATGGGTGCAAAGGGTATCGTGTGGGTACTCGTTGGATATGTCATCAAATTTTAGTAGGGGTTTGTTTTGACTACGAGGGGGGGTTAGCCTCCTGCCAACCCTGGACCTCGCCCTCCATCTTCGACACTCGATCGAATGAAGGACATAATACAAGCCAAAATTAATACAATGCCATGAATGTTTTTTTTATTAATAATCACCCTAAAACATTAAAAATAAGGTGATGATAGGGGCCCACATTGAAGTTGGCTGCACTTAAGAACATGCCACATCCCATGTTTGCTTAGTGTAACTGTTGTTTGGAAAGAGCTGCCAGCCTAGTGAGTTGTCCACGTGTAGAGCTAGCTGGAAGGTCTGGTTTGAGCCAATAGGCTGGCTGTTGACTGAGCCAGAAGAATGGGCCAGGTGGACTGTCAAAATAGAGATTTGCAGGGGGTAACCGACACCAAGATGAGCATAGCAATTAACCAGGGAGGACATGGCACAGTATTCAACCCGGTGCACTCAGCAATCAAAAAACTTAGCAACCAAAAAAGTTTTCAAATGGCCAGTTAAAACGTAGAATCCAAAACGTTTTTCAATGCAGAGGCACCCTGAGTTCCACGTTGAGTGAATGGGTCAAATTCCCACATTGAGTGAAATGGCCTGAGTTTCTACAGCGGGTTGACCCTCTGTAATGGACAAGAAGTAGACCTCCACGTGGAGAAATTGGTAGGAGGGCCGAGCAAATGAGAAAACGGTTGAAGGCGCAGGTAATGGTGGAGCCGTTGGAAGGAGAGCCAGAAATTTGTAGCAACGAGCACGAGCGGAAGGCAAAGCCTCAACACAAAAGAGAAAAAACAGAAAACCAGGAACTCGTTTTTGTTCAACCGGCCAAGCAGAAAAATCCCCCAAGGCGTAAACAATCAATACTGTAATGAAGATTCCACACAGGTTTTGAGCTGGACATGCTGCAGGAGTAACCGTTCGAGCTGGAGTGAAGGTCACGTGCTAATGAGAGGCTGCAGATTCCACGCAGGTTGCTGGAGTGGTCTATTCCTTCGCTGCCTCCTAACCAGTGAGCAAGACCCAAGGTGTAAAATGACCCGCACAGCAAATGGTTGAGTTGCTGCAAATGGGGTTTAATAACCTGAGTTGGCGAGCTAAAAATGGAATGCAGTTGAGATGTTATGAAGACAATACTACGAGATACATTCCAGCTTGGTTCTAGGATCCACACAACACTTCTCAAATACCAAGAAATGATACTCCTTTTATCCTGCAAGAGTTGAATCTGAACACAACCATAACCACCAAGTAATACAAAAATAACCCACAAAAAAATAACCACTAGAATCTCAAAAATATGCAAGTAAAGCACATGCAAAAGCGAGAAATTGCACAAGCAACTACACGGTGGAGCACCAATGGTGAGAAACGTGATTCCGGTCCCCACTGCTCTGATACGATGAAGGAGTGTAGGACGAAGACCTGAAAGGAACTCACGAGCATCGAATAGTTTCACTTCACCAAAGTGTAGGAGTTGTGAGATTGAAGCAAGCTAGCTTTGTAAAGCAATGTGCATGCATATGAGAGCTCAATATTCGAAAAGTGGCAGTGGAATGGAAGCCTTAGCTTCGCTTGTATTGGCTTAATCATAGATCAAAAGAGGTGGTGTACAAATAGGTGAGTGAATTTGTAACTCCCATGTAAGAGAATATTCTCCATAATGGAGAAGAGGAGTTACTTTCCCAAATGGGAATGTAACTCCTATGACACACTTACACATATGACAGATTCTGTAAGAGAATCTGTCATACCTAAGATGACACCTAGATCCATGTCCACCTAAGTGAGATGACTCACCTGGTGAGCTGGAATAACACCTACCTATCTCTACAAAATATTCTTCCTAGCAGAATTCCGTATGTTGTTGGGACAGTCAGCAACTGAGGATGGTCATCTTTACCCTTTTCTCTGGGAACACTGGCAAATGCAAACTGTGCATCTTTGATCTGACCAATTAATGGAACCTGTTTGGTTTCCATGAAAGTACCATCTTCTGAAAGGCTTGGTAAAGGGTGAGGCCTAAAGCATGAGAGAACTTTGCCAGAATTACATTATTGGAAGCCCCAGAAATCAATTATGCATTTTGCTTATTTTGTGACCATTGATTAGGAGGGAGAGATAAAAAGGTTCAATTTTACCTGATGCGGAAGTCGAGGTAACATTTATGTGAGATGCAGAGGAGGAGTAGAAAGGATTACTTTCGAGGAGACATGACAGGGGATGGTAGCTTGGCTTTAGATATATTTGGTGAATCTTATAAGTTGCTCATGGTTAGACTGAAGATACTCAGCTTCCATACATTTGAATCTTAGTCTTTTTAGCATGATCGACTATGTCAAATGTGACCAAGGGTTGCGTTAACGAAGGAATGAGTCCCTCATTTCATGATGGTAGGGTAGGGTTACTAGTCTTTATGGAAACAGAAGAAGGCTGATTTGGGGGGAGAGATGGGAGGAAAAGACTTCTTCATAAAAGTTTTAATAGGAGGTTGAGTAGGAAGAGGATTAGCTCTTTTAGCAATGGTTGGAGATGTGTTTGACACAGCCTTCTCCCTTGGTATCTTAGCAACAACTTCTGCTTCTTTTCCTTGTGATCAGGTGAAAACAGCATATGACTGTCTGCTTGCATACCCTTGAGTACCTTCTCCTCCTCATCAGACTCCTCATCTTCAAATTTCATATACCTGATTTGTAGAGTCGTCAATCGGTTCACTGACATCTTGATCATCTTCCCCTAGCGATGAAGGTTCTTCGTACAATTTTCTCCTCTTCTTCGATCTCGACCAGGGCATTAACCGGAGGGGCCTCAAGTGCTAACCTCTAGAGCATGTAGCAGGAAAACGTGGGCCTTTGTGGGCGTTGTTGGGAGTGAAGTTCCTCTGTGGGATATCTCGGTATGGAGTGGTAGACGAAGCTTGAGCTAATTTCTTTTTTAATGCGAGTAAGTCATTCACCATCTTCTAGAATGTTGAATCTGATGAAGTAAGTGGCTTGAGAAGGAGTTGAAGCCTTAGGTTTGGATGGCTCTCATTTTAACTCATCAGATATAAGCAGGTTTTCTTCTATTCGAATGGTCGTAGCTTGAGCGAGGACCAAGGTGGTGATTTATTCTTGTAAGAGTAAGAAACTGACTCTTGAGCTCATGGCGTTCACAAAGAAACACTTCTAATATTTCTGGTGTTGGCAACATGGCAGGTGGCACACGGTTAATCAGCAAATTGAAACGGGTGATAAAATCATGCATGGTTTCATTGGCTTCCCTCTTTAAGTGAGTAATCTTTAACAATAACGTGAATGTGTCTTCTGAAGGCTTTATACCTATCTTCAAATGCAGTTCGTAATGTGGCTCAACTGGTGATAGATCCAGCTAGCAAATGTTAGAACCACTCTGCTTCAGGTCCTTGCAAGGTCTCTAGAAAGAGGTGTACCTATATGTCTTCATGGGTCACATCTAGGATACTGCATGACATGATGAATGTAGATCTATGTGAATCCATGCTTTGATTTCCACTTCCATCAAATCTTGGGAGATTCTTCTGATTTCCATGAGGGAGTACGTGAACTAGATGCGGCAATTACAAGAGAGGGCCCATAGTTTTTCCCCATGGTACTACCATTTGAAAAGCTGAAAAGAGGACGTGAGCTGAGAAGGGCGGGTTTCCGATTATTAGCAGAGCACTACAAATTGATGTGGAGGCTCCTTGTGAAAACTGGTTCTTTCGTGGGGGTGAGGCACTTCTGGCTGAACCGATCAGCTGAACTCAATGATGAGAAGCGGTGTTGGTGTAATACTGAAGTTGTGCCTTTAAAGTAGATCAAAAATAGGATCAACTTCTCCATGAGATCTCCTGCTACGGGTAAATGGCTCACCCGCCAGTGTATCTGTTCAGGTCTGCAGTGATTTCTAGAGTAGATTTATAAAGACTCTTTTTGTTTGTACTTGGAGATTTTCTGATTTTTTCTGACAAAAATCAGCAGCATGTACTTTTCTAAATATTTAATTTTCTCCCTCTTTTGAAAACCGATTGTTGTTTAATGACAAAGATTAACGGGGATTAAAATGATGGTTAACTTAGTAAGCTGATTTTTGGATCTTAGATTTGACTTTTTTGTAAGGTGTTTGAAAATATTTGTAAAACTATCAGAATCTCAAATCTATGAAAAATACAGAGATTTTTATTAAAAACTCAGTGAACTAAAGGTTTCTAATTGGTCCAGATCTATGGATCTCTTAAGAAATTTTTCAATTTGGATCACTTTTTGCAAAAAAATTTAGATTTTAAACAAAGAGTTAAGATTTGCAAACAAGTAGTGATTTTTATAATTTTAGCTATTTTCTTAGTCTTCCTAGCAACTTTTAAAAACTATTGGTGTCTTTTAGCTGACATAACACTCACATAAATCTTGTTATTTTCCCCATCGGAGTCACCAAAAACCATTGGTCTGAAAATCTTTCGGGTGTGCAGATCTATGGATAGACAGGCCAATAGTGTGCAGGGCATAGCCCCTCTTTGAGACAACAAAGTGAAACTGGTTTATTGTTATTCTACCAGCAGGAATCTATGTAAGTCTTACAGTATTTTGCCTTCAGGGGGGTTTGGGATCTCATCCTGGTAGAGTTAGTTCTGACAAAGAACAGAAAGGAATGAAGGAAGGAATAGAAGAAAGGTGGATCTGAGGGGAGAAAAGAAATGAATTCCAAAGTAGAAAGGTCAGAGGGTTTATGTTTTGGGCCGGTAGTAAACAGAGCCAAACTTACTCACATAAACAAACAAAGTAATACTGATAAACAAATGAAAAAATCATATGTGAATCCAACAGAATAAGCATGCAGATCTAACTTAAGAAATATCTAACACATCACATAGGAATTCAGCACAAAGTCTCAAATTTTGTATTAATAATTGTTCTATTACAAGAAAGCTCAAATTCTTTCTCTCCTCACTCTATTTTTCATACAAATTTGCTCACCCCTGAATACTACAAGTATCCAAGTATTTATAAAAGGAGAAGGAGAAAGAAGACAAAAAGGAGCCAACAACCATTACAAAATATCTACAAAATATCTAAAAGTCAAATGTTGACTTTAGGGCAATTTTGTGGATAACAACATCCCATGGTGCAACATGGATGATGTCATCATTTGTGCTAACATACTTTTAAATATTTTTACAAAAATGGGATTAATCCCAGGAGGAAGGAGCCTATTCGTCGTCATCCCTTAGCTTGAAAGGAGTGTTTTGCTTCTGGTCAGGGGGAGGTAATGTGAAATTGAGCTCGATACTCCATGAACTTGCTTACCATCGCTTGAAGTTGATCCTTAGAGGGGCCCTTGGTGTGATCCCCGATGACTTCACAAGTCTCTTGTTCATCTCTGAGTATTTTCTAGGAGTTTGAAATATTCATTTCTTGCCTCCATCAGGTATCCAACAAAGTCGTGGCAGGCCAGAAGGTTGTTGATAGATTTCTATATCAAAAGTGGCCTCTAACGCTAAACCGTGCGACATGATTTCCTTAAAAATCCGAATAGTATCATCTACCTTCCTCAAGGCATACGATGCACCAAGCAACCCTAGAGACATTCTTAAGATGATCTACTCCATTTGATGCATTGCATCTAGGGCTTCCTCCTTGATTTTTTCTATCTTTTCGAAGACAAACTCCATTTTGCCAACTCGATAGTCTAAAGTAGCAAGGACTTTGTTGGGTGCTCGCGGGGTAATCAAAAACACAAAATTTCATGAAGTCATTGACAGGGCACGTTGAGTATCTTCTAGAATGTTTTGTGTTGCAACCTGAGCATGGTCTAATTCTTCAGAGATAGGTCCTACTATTTCCTAGAGTTCCTTGTTAGCTTGATCTATATTTTGATAGAGCTCTATGAACTTTGTAATCACTTCCTCACTATCTTTGAGGATCTGCACTCTTCCAGGAAGACACTGCTATACCTTGCTCACCGATCTTTGCGTACTCATTTATCTTCTCCTGACTAAGAACTTCAAAAGGGTCGGGTGGTCAGTCATAGGAGGGGCATTTTCCATCTTTCACAGGGCTTGGAGAAGTTGCTTTTTTTTTGATCTTTTAAGATTCTCTTCTCTTCCTTTGCTTCTTGAAGTTTTTTCCAAAGGGCATCCACTGTGGATAAGGCCTCCCCTTGTAGGCTCTCTAATGATGTGCCCATCATGACTTGAGTCACTATAAAATCTGTAGGAGACAGATCTTCTTTCTTCTTTGTGAGATTATGGCCATGCGATCTCCATAACCGTTTCACCTAAAGCACTTTGAGAGAAGTGGGTTATAACTTTTTTCTTCTTAGGCCCTTTAGCCAGAATAACAAAGAAGTCCATTAGGTGCAATAGGGAATTTCCTCTTGTGCTAGCTCAGGTGTTTGGAGATCCATTCTGGACTTAAGGGAGTGGGACCAAAGGAAGAGAGAGGAAACGGGGGGTTGGAAGAAGGAACAACTATAGTGGACACAAGGAAATGTGTCAAGACACTTGGTGGTGGCATTGAGAAAGAAGCCCAACACTCCAATTCTCATGGGGTTAGGAGTTACTACAGGAGAGGAAACCATGGGGGCGGAAGGGATCTGTGTGAATGAGGGAAGAAATGCTGGGGGGAAAAATCCGCGAGGGAAGAGAAAATGGAGGAAGAGGGAAGGGGATGGTAGAAGAGGGGGAAGGAATTGTAGAAGAGGGGGGAGAAGACATAACCAAAGGAGTGGTTGGATTGAAGCAACATGAGGAGGGGAAGGAGGAAGTGAGAGGGGGAATGGTTGAGACCTCACCAGTTTGTAGTAGTGATGACATCTTGAGTGGATGTGTCCGTTAGAGCACTGACTACTTCTTCTCTTCTTGGGGACACTAAGTCCATAACTTGATCTTTGACGGTGGAAGGAGGGATTTCAGGAACTTCTTTCTAAGCAGTGCTTGCCTCCCCTTCTATATCATTTTCCTTTACCTTTAGGAAAGTGTTTTGGCCTGGTGGGTGCATCACCTAAGGGGGACATGGTGAAGTCTACCCCAAGGTAGATGATACCATTTTTCTTGCACTAATGCTCAGTACGTTGCAGAGTTCCTTTGACCCTTTTCTCAATAGTTTGAGGGGGCCTTGTTTATATGATATTTTTAGCAAATGGCCAATTGTCCCCATCCGTGTCTAGATAAACCTGATCAACTTCTTGATCAGTTTACTTGGAAGTCCTTTGGGATGATGACCACGACCATATTGAATGATCTTTTTCCAGGTTTAGGCAGGAGTGATCCTTTCGTCTTGGGCTCGACTTCATGATATAGATCAATGTAGATATCTTCAATCTGAGGGACATGAATTGGATCAATTTTTTGCCCTTGGAAAGGTAATCATACGAGGATCAAAGGTTGGCCTCAGCTAGGAAATTATGCTTTAAGTTGAGAAATTCAAGCTCTGCGAACATATCTCAAGATTTGACCCTGTGAAGTGCAGGTCTACCTACCCATTGTGAGGGGGAATGGAGTTCCACCCTTCTTTCTTTTCAAACACTTATCATGGTATGTGATAAGTTATCTAGATAGCTCCAATAGGATTAGCTTGGGTCCCTCATACCTTAGAAATTTGGTGGGGTCTCCCAAGAATTTAGCGGCTCTGATATATGTGAAAGTGGGGGAATTACGTGAACAATGCTCCCCACTTCTCTGTGGTGGTGACCACGCTTTTGGTCATCTGACCGTAAGTCCTATTGGGCCTTAAGAGGTAGATGATGTCGTAGAAGAATACATCATTGACTTTAATAAATTGGGCTATGTTGTGTTCTCCAGATTTTAATTCTGGATAGTACTCATATATTTTTTACCTAGGGCCATATCCCATATCTAATTCAATGCTAGGTAGTCCCTCTCTGAGGCAATAGCATATACCACATAAGATTTTATATAGAACCTCCCAGTTGTTGAAAGTTGTTGAAGCTGCTCCGAGATCATGCTGCTGATAATCTCTCCCCCTTCAAAACATTGATAAGGAATATTTTTACTCATTTGTTTTATAAATACCTGAGCATCCAATTATGAAATTAATGGGCTTCAGGGAGCCCAAACACCCTGCTCAGGAAGGTGATGGTGTCACTCAACTCCACTGAAAAGTCACTGTGATGAGTGACCTAGTGGCCACCTGCTTGTCACCTTCTTGTTCTTTGAGCTACACCTCATTCATCAGCTACATACATTTGTCTTCATTTTCATTCCATGTCTTCATGTAAGTTCTCTTGGCTTGCCACTACAAAATGTCAGTGGTGAGGGATACCCAACATGATCTCAAAATGTCGGGTCGTGAGATTTATTATTACCTAGCCCTTCTCATTTTCAACACATCTTGTGTCCTTATTGTAACAACGACCCACCAACATCATGAAATCATTGTTGATTGCACACTCACGGGGATCCCTAAAACAAAGTGCAAGACCACTGCTATACCAATTTATCCATCCATGGGCTGCATGTGACCTTCTTGGTTCTAGACCTATAAGTCCTCCATGTCAATGTGCCCAAGTTCTGAATCTCTAATTTCAAGATCACACTCTGCAAGAGATTCAGGCATCTTGACCCTTTGGTATTTATATTTCATTTCTTCTTTTGTTAGCCTGGCTTTACCCTTGGACTTAGTTGGCTTCTTACTCGATGAAGACATGTGTGGATTTGGGTTCAGCTATTGATCTGCAAGAAGAATCAGGGAAGTCCATCGTAAAAGAGCCATGTTAGCTATTAAGTCATCCATCAAAGCTTACAGAATGAAAAGTTATCAATTTACGAGCCTTTAGGAGAATAGGGTGCAGCTCTATTGTAGGCTGCAGGGTCTTAGAAAAGTAAGGCGTACTTTGGGAAAGTCTTGCATGGGAGAAAACAATGTAGAAAGGGGCGCAGGGCGCGGGAAGGCTACACACAACATTTAGATGTTAGTGTCAAGGGATGTGTGCTCGCGCACCATTATAAGTCCTTTTAAGTGGAGGAACGAAGATATGGTTGGTGTTGCAAGAGTCCCAGGATGTGCCATTGGCGCAGATGTGGTAGATGTTGCATGAGAGTGAGGTACACCAAGTGGTTTTAGCTTTATGCATGTTTGCGAGGAAGGGCTTACATAAAATTCAGATGTTTTTGTAGTTGTTTTGGCACTAGCACTTGCACCTAGGGAATTTTGCAATGGTTATAAGGTGCAGAGAAGGCTTATGCCACATGCAGGGATAGTGCGCCTGTGGCGCGACTATGTTTGATGTAATAAGGATGAAGTTTGAGCCAAAGGAAAAATAGTGGGTTGATTGCAAAAATTTTATGATTTTCACTCTTTTGGCTCAGATTTTGATGTCTAGGAGGGAAAACCTAGCAAAGCAGGGAATAAGGGACAAATGAGTTTGAGTTGGTTTTGTGGCATAGTCTTCCAGTTTTACAGATCTAGAAGGAGGAGAAGGGGTTTTGGAGTTGAGTACTTGGGTTCATTTGTCTATTATCAATCCTAATCACCTAAACCATTATAAAAACCACAACAAATCCACAAGAAGGGCAAGGGCCACTTACCAGGAATATATATATAACGATAAAGGGGATGATGTGAGGTCCACGAACATTACAAATAGCAACACATGGGGCTGACAGGAATGCTGACAAGTACAGAGGAATAAATTTTTCACATTTTTTTATTTGTGAAAATGACAGGTCGGATGTGCCTATATATAGAAAAAAGTGCAATAAATGTGCCACCAAATTTTTTTTATGGCGCACTTAAGTGGATGTCGGCACGAAGAGATTTGCACCATGGCGCAGATTTGGGAGTGTCAACACTACTTTTTCAGTGCCATAGCACACTTTAGAGAGGTGTAACATTTGGAGTGTTGACAAGTTGGCGCATGCGCCTTAGCACAACATTGAGAGGCACAACATTTAGAGTATTGATACTCCCTAGAATGTGCCAAAGGAAAGGAGGGGTGCAGTTTTGGTTGATGTTACATGAATGAAAACTGCGCCCAACCCAAAAAGGTTGAAAATGACCAAGTTCTAAAAACTAGATTTTCTGGAAAGGGATTTTATTCCATTCTGAACACTAAGATACCTCAACAGGGGACCGAAAACGGAAATTTTGGTATGGTTACCTACAAAATTACCCTTGTCAATTTTACAGGATAACACATAATAAAGGTGAGAACATGACCTTAGATGATATGGACATGGAGTGCAGAGCACACAACATTATGAAGACTTAAAGAGCACACAAAGGCTATTTTAGACAAGTTGAAGATCAATCAACATGCATAGTTTTGGAGCTAGATAAAAAACTGAGCCTAAGTAATGAAGGAACATGAGGATTGAGCATGTGGACATAGGGCGTGTAGGTGCATGTGGAAGGATAGTGGAACATGGGTGTGTATAAGAAAGTTTGGAATCAAGACTTAGAATTTTTCAATGTGAGGCTAATTATATACATGGATTACAGAGCACACAATAGTATGAAGATGTATAAAGCACACAAATTCTATTTCAAATAAGTTGAAGATCAAGCAACATGCATAGTTCTAGAGCTATTAATAAGATTAGAATTAAATCATATTATTAGATAATCTATTATTAGCGAGCTTGCATGCTTTTGTATTTATCAAGTAAGAGCACATAGCTATTATTAGCATGTAGTCTATTTTGAGGATGCTTAGCCGGTGAAGGGAAAGTCCCCACTACCTATAAATATGTATTTATTTGCATGGTTTAGGGATCCATGTTTTAGTAGAGTTATATTACAGTTTTTACAAGCACGCTTAACTTATGGTGACTATGTTATGTATGTATAAATCTTCTGTTTTTTGAAAAAAATAATATATAATGGATCTTTGTGGCTAGATATTGATTATAGACACATTTGTGACTAGTTCTTGTATGGTAAAGTTAATCTTGATTCTTGTATGAGGTAATCTTGCACATGGTTAAGATCTAGATCTATTTTATGCTCTATAATATAATTGATTATCTATTATGGATCTGGAATATTTGTATGATCATGTTAAATTCTTGACAAAGATTCCATAAAAGAGGGACTTGGTACCCTTGTGCACTTCAAGTGAGCACTCAAGTTTTTACCTAGGTGATGTGCCAACGCACCTTGGGCTATTGTGTGTAAAATAAGACTACATTTTGGTTCCATTTCTAGGACCTCGTTTTCTAGTTGTTTGTCAGGATGTTACATGATGAAGACGTGTCGGTTGACTTTGGCCAGTATTGAAGAGTGACTAAACAATTTAGAGGAAGAGTATGCTCACAAATTTAGCACTAGACCTGAATTTTTATGTACTCGCATGGGTGTTGAACAGAATTTGTGCCATGAGATCTATGAGATGTTTTTTCCTGTTTCCCCATAGATCTATATGATTGGTTGGTTTCTTATGCATCAAAGATAAATTGGAGGTTTTGAACACTTGTTTTGATGCAGGAAGAATTCTAGGCTTTACATGATGTTGATCTAACTTGGACATGTGTTGTAGATCATTAGTAGAGTGGTGTTCTGAATAGCTATATTTTGAAGTAGGTAGTTTCTACTTATTCCTTTCCAAAGGTTATTGATTTTTAGTTCTTGCATGAACCCAGAGGATCATATTTGTGTGATATCCCTTTAGCGATTAAGATCTTCATCATGACTCTAGATTTGGAACAAGTGTCATATGGCTAGCTAAACCCCACCACGCGCGAGGGTAGGAGCAAGTGTGGTGACATATGGCAGACCTGGTGGCAAAAAGGTAAATATAAGAGAAGAAGATTAAGTTTAATGAGGTGCGTGAGAGGGATTTGGAGATGCATCATGAAATTTCAGAACAAATGGTGATGTGGAGAGAGATAGCTCACAAAGGATTTGGAGCTTACGCAGAGGACGTGGAACCGGAACATCTGTAACTTCCCCATTTGGGTAAGCATGGCATAAAACCCTCTTTGACCTTAGATGAGAGCATGTCAGTGGAGACTGCAAGGACCATGAGCATGCATTTGATCCCTCCTAGTGACCTATCCCTTGCACTTGGTTTTCCATTTACTACAACAATCATTAATATGCAAGCTAGTGTGAGGAATAGAGTAGAGATAGATAGATTTAATTTATAATAAATTTTATTAGTTAATTAGGTAGCTTATTCATCTATGGTGGCTTAATCATCATCAGTGTTATTTGGATGGTCTGGTTGGAGGTATAATTTTTGGGTGCGGCATCAGCACAAAACATGAGGGCTCATAACATTGGCATCATGTCTGGCAAGTAGCAAAAAATTTACAGGCCGTGGGAGTTCAATTTAGCACAACTGTTGGAGCACAAGGAAGAGCATCCTCGAGTCCATTTCCTACTACAGGGGGAGGATCATGGGGACTGAGATCTAGCTGATTTGTTGGTTCTAGAGGTAGAGGAAACACATGAGGTAATAAAGGTTCTGGATCTAGTGGGCATGGTTTGTACCAACCCCAACAATTCTATTTAGAGATGCCTCTTCATCTCCTAGAATATAGGGGAATTGAAGATGCAACTGAGCACATGCATATGTGTGAAATAATATGGCATGTGAAAGGCATTTTAGCTCCAGAGCGTAAGGAAAGCCAGTTTGTAACTACTTTGCAAAGGTGTGTGCATAGTTGGTACAAGAAATATGAGCTGAACCAGACTTGTGTAGACTATATCGAAATGATTGATGCTTTCTTGGGAGAGTTCCACAGACCTGAGTTTGAGAAAAAATAGCATTAGCACACTAAAGGAAATCAAAGCAGGGCATGGTTGAGACTGTAAGGGAGTATGATGCTTGCTTTAAAACTTTATTGTCAAAGTTTTCTTATAACATCCACCCAAGTTAGCATGCTCAATGGCTTGTCAGAGGTTTGATCACACATTTCAGAAGGGCACTCTCACATAAGACATTTATAGACCCACATGAGGCTTTAGAAGCTACTCTATGTGTTGAGGAAGTTGGGAGCATAGACACTAGAGTTAGCCCATTTTTAGAATCTCAAATTGCGTCTATGGAAAAAAAGGTTAGAAAAATTGTCAACTAATTTTTTCACATGAGACACACACTGGTATTTGGTGCAATGACTGTGAAGTGTAAGGACATACTAAGGATAGTTGTCCTCAAAAATTATTGTGTGTGTCATGTTAGTGGATTGTGAGATCTACCATTTGGATCATAATTCAAGTAGGTGTACCCTGCTACAATGCACTAGAAGGAAGAATGTGTCTTGTTATTGGAATATTTGCAGGTCTGCTACTCATGATACTAATAATTACAGGTTGATTGATCAAAATCATGATGTCATTGATATTGGTGTATGTCAAACTGGTGTTATGAATAATTCAAAAGAGTAAGGTGAGCATCATGATCACAATCACAATGAAGGACGCTTTGATGGAGGCCGAGGTTACCATGGAGGATTCATAGGCCGAGGTCGTGGTGGTGGAAGAAGTGAATTTCCATGAGGAACATGTTATATATGCGGATCCCCTGATCATTACAGGAATGAATTTTATCATAATATTATTTGTTCTTTTTACGGAAAGAACCACAAGTATGAATAATTCACATATTTGTATGAACATCTTAGCAAGAAGCACAAACAAGATAAGGGTGTGGGAATAGTTAGAGTACAATGCATTTTGGAAGATCAGTGGATGGAAAAGTTAGTGCCTGATCCTGAGATGGTACCTTTTTTAGTTACTATGTGTGCTGAGGCTGCGCGCGCGAGGGAATTTCCAAGAAAAGGCCTATTATTACAATGGATGAGGTACTAGATACAAAGTATCCATACCCTATGCATCAAAAGGAATTTTATCAAGAAACCATGGAAGTTATTAGAAGCTTGCATGGTGAGATACAATGCTTAAAGGAGCAGTCATGGAAGCTGGAGTAGGAAAATGCATTTGAGCTTCCTCAGAAGGATGTTGACAACTTGAAGGAGGTTTGTAAGATGTTACAACAAGAGAACATCATTCCTTTATTAAGGGAATGCTTAAGGGGGGAAATTCCATGTGCTGAAGTTGAGCACGAGAGATAGATTATACATGCTAACTTACCTCCTCGCAGTTTGGATTATGATAAAGAGATCACTCTAAATGAAGTTATTGACGAATGAGTTTTGAGTGATTTTTTTATTGATACAAGTTCAAAAGTGAATGTACTAACTTTGGATGCGTGGAATCAAATGGGAAGGCCACTATTACAAATATCTTAAAATGTGTTGTTCATGGAAAACAGGTCTAAAGCCATGCCCATTGGAGTCTTGAAAGATGTTACGACTACTATACAAGGGGCCAAGTTTACCAAAGACTTTGAAGTCTTGGCACTTGTAGAAGCAGACAGTTTTCCAACATTACTTGGGCACCCTTGGTGTTATGCAAATTATGTTTATCTACACTTCAATAAAGGATACATTAGTTTTGAGAACAAGGAAGAGCACGTCATCATTCCTTTAACAGACTAGATAGTTGCACCTTATGTAGAACCTCTGAGTGAAGAGGATTTGAAAAAAAATTATGTGTGCACCATTAGATATCTTGAGATACTTGAGCCATCAAAGGAGCGAGTTATTCAATGGGATGATGTACATTCTATGAGTGATAAAACCAATGTTTCTTGTGATAACTGGGTGCATGGGACTTATGAAATGATTGGCTGCAAGACCACGAGTGTAGTTACATGCATAAGTCGGTCACGTTGTGTTAGGTGTTTGGGCGGGTAACCATGTACCAAGGTACACTAGTGAAGGAAATCCTAAAGTATTTTTACGTGCTATGGAAATACAATGGACAACCCAAGTGGAAAGAAGGAATATGTTGGTATATACCCTAGGTGGCACAACCACGTGCTGGTGGATGGTACAAAGAGATGGTATTTTAGAGTGGTGAGAAGTGAGAATCACCTTCTTTTTTATATTTCTTTAGAGCAATGTGCCTACTAAGACATGTGAATTTCATGGGAAGGATGCTCAGCAACGTGAGAGACTTTGAAAAGAGGGACAGGAGGCCTTACCACCTTCACTATGGGTGCACATGTTCTACTACACCTTGTGAGGATACGCGCACGCATGGTATGTTTATACATATTAGTAGAGAAACAAGTAATTGGCAAGAATTGACTACATGTATGATTCATACCTTTGACTATTTTTCCACTAAACCTCCAGTGAATGAGGCATTGTTGGTTATGAAGCACTTGACTTTGGGAGATAGTACAAAGAATGGGGAACTTATTCAGGAGTTACTAGGTGAGTCAGATCTGAAGGTGCACTTTAAAGAAGAAGAGAGATGCAGAGAAACTTGGGTATGTGT
The DNA here is from genome assembly GCA_019776745.2 of Taxus chinensis. Taxonomy (NCBI): domain Eukaryota; kingdom Viridiplantae; phylum Streptophyta; class Pinopsida; order Cupressales; family Taxaceae; genus Taxus; species Taxus chinensis. Next base: position 968,684,638 of record CM034147.1, read on the forward strand.
TGGCTAGAAAATTTGTCTTATGGACAAATTAGAGGATTTTAGGCCAATGCTATGGGAATCTAGGTCCCTCTACATCTGAATGGTACAACTCCCATTATTTAGCTTGTAAAACCAAAGTGTATTTGTGGTGGTTTTTCAACCAAAGTTCCACAGGAACACTCCACTATCCCTATGGAAATAATAGCAACTCCTTTCTATATCAGAAATCAATCTGAGAAAGGGGAGGGAGTGAGAATGAAGGAGAGGGAGTTCCATGTTGTGGGTAGAGTGTCAAATGCCCACACACATCAACTGGAAGTTTCATTACATGCATTCATTAACATAAGAAAGACAAATTTGTAATTTCTGAGCACAAGACAAAATAAAACATGTTGGTTACAAAGCACCAATCGATCTTTCCATTCAAGGGACATAAAATTCCTTCCTTTTTTATTAATCTCAGAGTTTAAACTTGTAAGAGTGGGAATAGAAGAAATAATACAGAGAAGGAGAATAGAAGAAGACTAACTATCATTTTTGTCCTCTATTCACAAAAACATGCCTCCAGTTTCCAAATTTGATTTCCATCCTAAAAAATGACTCTCAGAGGACAAGAAATAGCATGTAAGGGGTGGTTACAACTTCCCCAAATGGCCAAGAAGCAGTTGCAAACAAATTTGATCATTTTTCCTTCTTCCAGATTCCTCTGCAACAAAGAAAATGCTTCTGACGAGCCCAAGAAGAGCTTCTACATGTGAAAATGTTTTTTATATTTCAATTTTCTAGTTTTCATATGAACCATTCAATCCTTTTCCCTAATTGCTTTGAAATCGGGCCATCCACATGCCAAGAGAACATTGGAGTGAAGTTGGGAGGAATGTTTTTTTGCTTTTTGCATGCCAGAGATGTTTTCTCAATTTTCTCCCACAAAACACCATCAAAATTTAAAATTTAAGTGTCCATCATGTAGATAATTTCAAAATATTTCCATTGATACCAAAAACACAAAAAAATGAGCTCTGGTTCGAAATATATGGCCTCTTGAATATTTAGGGCAAAATTGGTTAAAATTAGGGTTGGTAGGGTCAAAATTCAATTTTTTCCCTTTTGGAAAAATTTCCCAAAAAACTCCGCGGGTCCACCACTCCGAGACACGTGGTACCTTCTAGTTCATCCACAGGTTGAAGACCTATCTTTTTCCTTCATGTTTTCATATTGCGAAAATTTCTCAAAAACTCCCCACGTCCCGTCGCTCCGAGGAACGTGGTACCTTCTGGTTGCTGGGGGGGATGCACCTCCATTTTTTCCTTTGAAATTCACATTGGGAAAAAATCCTAATTTACCTCTGTTTCCTTCCACTCCTCCATGTGCTTCTCCCTTCTCCTCCGTGGGCCTACGGGCTGCTTTTTTCCTTTGTGCTTTTTAGTTAAAAAATAAAGCTAAGTGAAAAATTTCCCCCTGTGCTTCCGATTTGCCTTGACATGTGGCACTTTTCTATTGAATGTGGGCCCGCCTAGAGAAAATTTCCCCATTTACCTCCATCGAGCCATAACTCAAAAACTACAAGGAGTTAAGAGGACTTCCATACCTTTCTGGAAAGGGGAAAGAATTCTCTATCTAATGGAGGTGTTTCTAAGAATCCTTGATCCCTTGGGAAGTGCCAAATTTCAAAAAAAAATCTGACTGGACCATTTTCAATGTGCTTGTAGTCTTTTCATGCATTGTTTTTCAAGCATTTCACAGGAATTCATTTATAAGTTTGTACAAGTTTACTTGGATGATTGGACAGTTTATGGGCTAGTGAAAGATCATTATGATAATATGATAATTTAAGACTTATGTTTGAGAGGTTCTGATAGTTGAGCATCTCCTTAAACATTAAGAAGTGTGTTTTTGCTACACCTTTTGGGACTTTACTAGGGTATATTATTTGTAAAGAAGGCTTGTTGGTAGATCCGGATAAGGTTGTTGTTATTTTAGGCTTAGAGGAACCTACTATCCAGAGCAAGATCCACGGATTCTTGGGGCACACAGGATATTACCAGAATTTTATTAAATGTTATGCTAAGATTTTCGTTGCCCTTAGAAGAACTATTAAAGATTAAAGGTAAGTTTCATTGGGGTAAAGAGAAACAATGCACATTTGAGACATTGAAGGAAAGACTTACTACAACACCTATTTTACACTTTCCTTCATAGACCAAACCTTTTCATGTGCATGTGGATGCTTCTGGCATGGCCATTGGTGGTTTATTATCCCAACCTAGAGAAGGTATTGTTGATCATCCTTTTTTTTTTTTGGAGCAAGAAGTTAACACCAGCTGAACAAAATTATACAAATATAGAGTGCAAAGCCTTGTCCATGATTTACATGTTACATAAGTTTCAACAATACTTGCTAGGAACACCATTTATATTCTATACAAATCACATGTCACTTAAGTATTTGGTGAACAAGCATGTTCTGCATGGGTTGCATATGCCATTAGATTTTTTTGTTTCAAGAATTTGATTTTATAGTGGTGGTTAATCTAGGCAAGATCAATTATGGACCAAATCATTTATCAATAATTCACTCAAGTAAGGATGCATAGAGCATTGAGGACACAATGCCAGATGCACAGTTATTTAGATTGAACCACGGGCACTATGACTTGGAAGATATTGTTTTCTTTTTACGTACTAGTGTGGCTCCTGAAGGGATGAAGAGTTTAGAGAAGAAACAAATTGCCATACGCGTTGTGCCTTACATGTTGATCAGTGGATATTTATACAAACTAGGTGGGGATGAAGTTTTGCATCGGTGTGTACTTCAGTATGAGCATGAAGCCATTATGGAGGAAGCTTATGGCAGTATTACAGGTTGACATTATGCAGGAGATGCTACCATGCATAAGATTTTATTGGCTAGTTTTTGGTGGGAAGTATTGTATAAGGATTGTAAAGAATATTATAAGGCATGTGATCACTATCAGCACCTTGTAAAGCCTAATCATAGAGATGAAATGCCTTTAAGGCCTATTGCTAGTGAAGAACCTTTTGAAAAGTGGGCAATTGACTTTGTAGGCCCTATTTTCCCACTCGTGTGTAAGACTAGATAGTGCTACATTATAACTTGTACATATTATCTTACAAGGTGGGAAGAAGCGGCACCTACAAAGGATTGCACGGAAGCTACAGCAGTAAGGTTTTTGTGGGAAAACATTATCAGCATGTATGGATGCCCATTGAGTTTGACAAGTAATAGGGGCACTCACTTTCTTAATGATACCATTAGGATATTATTGGCATTATTTATGGTGGCACACCATAAAACAACACCCTATCACCCTCAGGAGAATAAAATTATTGAGGCTTTCAACAAGATATTGGGACATACATTGACTAAGATTTGTAATGTTGGAAGGAATGGGATGATAAAGTCTCTACTGTACTTTGGGCATATAAGATAACTTATAAAATATTGAATAAATCCATACCCTTTTATTTGGTGTTTGGTATGGAGGATGTTTTTCCCATAGATTTCATGTTACCTTCTCTGCATATTATGCACCCAGGAGGTTTGGCTGATGAGCAAGCACTTGAAGATCGTATTGATAAACTGATTCATTTAGATGAAAGGTGTGTTATAACACGTTAAAGTCAAAAAACATAAAAGGTCAGGTGGAAGGCATGGAATGATAGGCATATTGAGGATAAGAAGCTTGAAGTTGGATAGAAGGTTCTTCGTTATGACTCCAATTTCTTGCACCACCCTAAAAAGCTTAAAGTACATTGGTTGGGACTGTATGTTGTAACTTATATACTTGATTTAGGCGCTTGCCAGTTAGAGCTGCTGGATGAGACATGGTTTCCTAGTTATTTCAATGAGAGTAGGATAAAGCCCTACTATAAATAAGTCTTCTTGGTGTTTGTAATAAGGAAGCATTTCCATTAGATTATATTTCCTTAAATGCATTTCCTTTATATGTGTTTTTTTCATTGTTTTTATGCTTTGTCAATTTAGTTCATTGTTTTGTGTAATAAGTGTTCTTGCGTGCCGGAAGCTAATTACAATCTATTGAATTTATGCATAGAGGACTACACATACCTTTAGTGTGGGGTGTAGTGTATACAGGATAAATGGGTTAAGTTTGAATGTTCCCTGAATATGGGTATGCATAGAGATATATTGTGCAGGTTCTTGAAGGTGTGGATATAGAAAGATTGCTCATGAATGAAGACCACTTATGAATGAATGGATGCACAGTATAATGTGAGGTAGGATGCAGCATGGGGAACTACTTGGTGGAAGGTGCAGTGGATACGTACTTCGGTTCATGTAGGAACACGAAAGGAGGTATGTGGACAAAAATCAGTAGGCATGCCAGAAGATTATGACTGGGCGTGGAAAAATAAGTGCATAAAAAGGGAAGAAAATTTAAATTTAATGCTTAGTACGGTGGTAGGTGGAGAGAAATAAATGTGTAAATTTTGTGAAGGTTATAAAAGGAATTATTGTGAAATAACTTTTACCTTGCAATTGAGTAGTATTTGAGCGAGTTGAAGATCTGGCTAAGAGCTAGTGCGTGAGAAGTGCAAAGTGTTGTGCCACAAAATTGAACCAGAAAAATTTGAGCACAGGATTGATTGCCACTCCATTAGAGAAGGTGTTTGACTGACACAAAGGCATGCGGGGAGAATAATTGGTAGTTAGGGTTTGAATTTGAGCTAGGGCACACTGAGTTTGAACTAGGGAACATGCATTTAGAGTTACAGAGCTCGAATCAGTTACAAGAACAAACTTTTATAGGTTCTATGGCACTAAATTGAACACCTAGAGTAGCTACAATGGGTATAAAGAAGAAGGATATCGAAATAGAAGTTAAAGACACCCCCAAGAGCCATTTTTCATATATGCAGTATCCATAAGGGGTTTATATGGGTCATGATTGGGAATCACATGTTCGATGCTACAAAGTAAGTGATTATAACCATAAAACCAAAGATAACAAAGATGAATTGGATAATTTTATGTTGGTAAAGACAACACTGAGAACAGAGAACAATATCACTTTGTATGACGATGTGGGGGAAAATTTGTTAATAGATGTAGGCATTTTGTAACTGTATGAACTTCCTTATTTTGGAAAACTAGAAAATCTATATCAATGGTTAATGAGTAGATTCCATGAGGACTTATTCTATTTTTTGGGGAAATTAATGAGGCTTATTGAGCCCCTAATTGGGAAATTTACAGGACTCAGGAGTTTAGGTACTGAATTAGGAAGTGACCTCTCTGATAAGGAGGTAATAGAAGTGATGAAGAAGACTTTGGGTTACATGAAAAGAGGGCACGAGATGGATATCCCTAAGTTGTAGAAGTACCCAATTATTTAGGTGGCATCACACCTACTTACTAAGTTAAACAATCAAGAGTGTTTTTCATAAGTGAATAAGGCATGGTTACATGTGGCAAAGAAGATGAAAAAAGGAGTGATTTACAATTTGGTTGGTTTTATTGCAGAGATTATTTTTGAAGAGGTGCGCCAAGGTGAGAAAATAAGTTTCAGCACTATCCTTTTAGCACATGTATGTTCAAAAATTGGAGTGCTCAATGGGCCAAAGGATAAGGTGTGGCAGTACCCAAAAGAGAATAAATCCCTTGTAGAGATATTCACAAAGTACACATGTGATAGATCTGTGAGCATAGCCTACAAGTAAAGAACAAAATTTTGGTATGAGTGTTTACGCACTGTGTTTGAGTATGAATGGAGAATACCTCAAGGATATTCCTTTGATATTGGACAAGAATGTATAGTTTTCAGTTTACTAGCACTTTTGCATAACACATCTTGGTTTAAAGGATGGAAATTGGAGTGTGTGGTTCAAGCTCCCCTATGCCTTCACCGTGCATTACTTTCAGGAATCTGTACATAGGTTCTCAAATGCACGAAGGTTGATATTCAATGCAGATAAGGTGGATTACAACTACCATATGCTCAAGAAGACCTATATCTATTTAGGTAGGTTTACATGTATTAAGTAGATGATTTCAGATAGTATTAACATAAATTCTATGAGCTTGGAAATTAGGAAGGTTGGAGTGGCTAAGGTATATATATACCTTAAGCCCAAGTTAGAAAATGGAAAATATGTAGAGAATGAGTTCAAAATACCTGAGGCACCCAAGGAAAATCATATTGTGGGTATTCTGCAAGATGAAGAAGAAACTTTTCCCCTTGGTGAAGAAGTACAAGAAGAAGAAAAGGGTCTTAAGGAAGACAATGGTGGCTTGGAGCACAGGGGTAGGAAACAACCCACTGTAGGAGATAAAAGAGAGTGCAAGGTGAGCCCTCCACTGTAGAAAGAATATGAAGTGGTGGAAACATACACTATGGAGGTAGATATAGAATAAGGTGTTGGGGACCCACCATATAAAAGGGTGTTGAGAAGAATTAGAACTCAAGAGGTGGGACCTTCACAGTTGCTAAGGCAGTTGCCTAAGATTTCTCCTGTGAAGGAAGAACTAGAGGAGAAAAGAAGGCACAAGTACATTCCTAGGAAGGATAGTGAGGGAGATAAATCTAAGGAAAGCACATCGAGGACTCCGGTAAACACTGAGGATGCAGAAGATCCTTAGGAAGAGGAATTGAAAAATGACACATGATTTGAAGGAGTGGGAGATAGACAGTGGTGCCATGGATACATAGGTAGATACAGATAACGGCAAGCCATCATGTGCACCTCATACTACATAGATAGGTGAAGGACCCATGCTAGATTCGAGAAAGCACATCCCTAAGGGGAAGGGCTCTAGAAAAGATAAGGGGTAAGATAAATACAAGACTCCAACAGTTGGGTATATTGATGACCCATCCAAGATCATACGCGTGAGGTTCAAAAACACTTTGGAACCCAAGGACCTTTATGGTTGGGAGTTGATGAATTCATAAATGGAGACAATTTGCACACGGAAGCAGTTATCATGGAGTATGCAGACTCATATGGATGAGCCTAACTTCAACACATGTGAAGAATCATGTATGTCTCGCAGAATGAAGAAAGCATCACAATTGTGTCATATGACTATGAAGCCACCTGTAATGTTAGACAAACATGTGAGCAACACACTAACAAAGGTATTTTCTAAGGTTACACACAGAAACATAGACAAAGTAGAAACTATTCACTTGTTATTGGATAATAAGAAGGAAGAATATGCCAAAATAAAGCGTCTTGACAGAAGAAAAGGAGAAAGTTGAGGTGAAGGTGGACGCATTGGTAAGTATGGCAGAACAAAGTGAGGATGAAATTTTGAAAGTAAGGTCACACTTGGAAGAGAAAGTTCCAGAAAATTTCCCATCTGTGATGCATTATTTATGCACCCTTGTTCAGTTGGTAATGGAGGAAGGTCCAGTACGCATGCCAAAACCAAAGGATGTGGCAGCACAGGCAGAGAAGGGCGAAGACTACAATAACACACCATATAAAAAGTTATGAATCCTTACTCCAAAATCTCTGAAAAGAGATGTAAATTACTCAAACACTTCAAATACATCAGTTATCTCTGCCAGGAGATGTCTATCCCTTTTCAGGTTACATATGCATTTATAATAATTTTAGAAATAATGAAAGGGCAGCCTAGGAATGTGGAAGGTCACTAGTCTCGAGGGAGATGAGGTGCTTCATCTTCCAAGACTTACAGGTGCACAATTTTGTGAAACATACTATTTTTAGAATTTAGTATTTTTAGACAACACTACAAAAATCACAATTTAGGCCCCTTAAACATGGATTTGAAAATGAGGGTGTCAAATGTTTCTGAATAGAGGGGTTCACTCCTTTTCATCACATTTTAAATAAATTCCAAGTGCTTTCTGTTGCCTTTTAAAGGGAGTCAATTAAAGCTGCGGTGGAAATTTTATGGTCTCTGCAAAGTTGCACCACTATAATTGCTGCTTGGATCATTCCTCCCTCCTTTAGAAGCAATGGTTCCCATTACATTAAGATGCCCCATCAAATGTGTAAATTGCTTCTTTACCTTGTATGTAGTGAGCCGCTCACCTTGGTGACTGATATTTCCTTTCTTTATCACACGATAGAGTTGAATAGGTTTTCCTCTGGTGGTCTTAGTCAAATTGATCCACAATCTGATATTCTTCAAACTGGGGAAAGACTTGCTGGATTGAGCTCAGAGATTTCCAATTATTATTCTATGACTAAAGTATCCGACAAAGGTGCAGATGCATATTGCTTGAGGAGGTCCACATTGAAGATGGGGTGCACACCAATGTAGGGTGGAAGATTCAACTCGAAAGCATTTTCCCCTACTTGCTTAGTGAGAGTGTAAGGACCATACTAGATTAGGTATAAATATTTCTGTGTGGACTTGCAAGCTCTTATTCCTTCTGTAAAGCTGCAACCAAACCTTATCACCAACCTAAAAATAATGTGGAAGTGCCTATGTTTATCATGGCAGATTCTGATACTTTTTATTCATTTTCTATAAAATTTCATCGACTTGGCGATGAATGTGTATAGATTTGTTTAACAAACCTTGTCACCTTTTCTGCTTCACTTTTTCCATGAGGTGTGAATTCCATGGTAGGAATTGGGATGCATACATCGATGGGAGCCATTAATTGTTGGAATCTTTAACAAGCTTGAAATGGACAATTAATGTTTAGTGGAGCTGTGTAAGGCTCGATTGTATCCATGTTACTATGTATGTCAAGGCCTCGTCCCATGTTGTAGGAGTGCTTAGAGTGGTACATACAAAGCATGTGAACAATTAGGTGATTCACTACTTCTGTTTTCCCATAACTTCTATGGGTGAAAGGATGTGGAGTTCAAAGAACCTGGTTTGTATCTAGTGATTCCCCATAAGGATGGACCTAGAAGATGCTTAGGAACCTTGCTATCCCTATCAGAAACAATAGACTTGGGGAGCCCAATGTTTGACATTTTTAGCTTAACTGAAAATAGTTTGACCTCATTATACCCTTATAGCAGAAATCCTCTATCTTCAAAAACCATCACTGACAACTATTTGAGAAAACACTCAACTACAGTGAAGTGGAAACACCATCATTCCCATGCTTCAAAGTTGGCTAAATCTGAGACCAAGTCCATTGAGACAGATATAAGGCTTGAAAAAAGGATCTGGAAATGTACAATCCATTTTATGCTTTGGAAGTTGGCTCATAGCAACTCATAAAGGAAACCAGTAGAAAGATAATTTACAACATATAGCTCCTTAATTAAAACAGCTAGAACTGCATTCTGATGTACAAGCCAATTTCTCTGTCCAAGCCAACAGTTCACAACTGTGGTCATTACTGAAGTGGCAATCTAAATCAATCTTAAGACTCTTGTAACATCCTTGCAGTGAACATGAAGATTTGTCCAATAGTGGCCAGAGGAGATTATGCCTTATATACCTTGGGCTAACCCCAATATGCACCTTTTCCTATTACCCAGAATGCGCCAAGAATATGCTCACTCATTAAGCCACGATCTTCGGGTGATAATAGCAGACCACTTTATGTGAGATTTGTTCAAAGGTTCCACCATTATAAAGGATAAATTGAGGCATATATGGACAATCATGTAGTACATAATGGCTTTTATACATTTCCCAAGGTAGAATGACATGTAATTCTAAGGATAAGTAAGATGTACACATAGGAATGAGGTAATTACAGCAGCTAAACTACCTGTAATAAGTGTAATGAAGATATGAGCCACTGATACTCATATAACACGTAGGTTAAGTTACACTCCATTAGCAAGATATACAGCTAATTCCACACAACTAGTATCTCCTTGATTCTAATCTACTTCCAAGTGTCCAGCAATTCCTCCTAATCAAAAGGGTCATCTAGAAAATTATCCTAATACAATAATATGACAGGAGACTTAACTCCTATAAGCTTCTCTGACACTGAACACCCTAACCATAATTTTCCCATTTGGATTGTGACAGATCCTTAAGACCCGTGGGGCCTGGCAATGCTTATGGGATCCTTTATGCTTTAAGGCTTCTAGCACTAAGTACTCTGCAACTGGAGTAAAATATACTGACACACTTTGTTACCCTACTTCTACTTCAGCACATTCTAACAAAGTGGAGAGCAAATGTCTCTATCTGCTCTGATATCTCTCAGATAGCTTGATTCCATATATATACTTGTAGCATTTATATAAGATCATGGTGGGCATGCTAGAGCAGTGGTGGTGAATCCTACTTCTCGATCAATCCCATGGCAACAAAGTGTCGATGTGGTCCTCCTGGGCTTGGCTCTGAACATCCCTTCAAGTAGAACCCTCCATTCTCTGGAGTGATGTCAAATAGTGAATATTCCAAGCATGGATAATGTTATTTCTACACCTCCAAGTGTGCCACAATCTAAGAACAATCCACTCAGGTCATGCCTAAGTTAGAGGTATAGATCACAAATTTTCCTTCAAGGGTAAGCCTCTACCACGAACCAAGAATATGGCCAAGTCCTCAGCAAAAGGTTCAGGAATCAACGCCACAAGATGCCAGCTTCTCCAAACCAAGATCTTAAACCCCTCTGTCCTAGCATGATTTCCCCTGAGTGCCCTTCTTCTCACTGGTCCTACGAGTGACACCAAAACCGAGGGGTTTCAGACTTAAGGAACAGATTAACAAATGTGCCAAATGAATTGCAAAACAACTATCTCTGAAAAGAGATGTAAATTACTCAAAGACTTCAAAATACATCAATTATCTCTGCCAAGAGATGTCTATCTCTTCTTCCGGTTACATATGTATTTATAATAATTTTATAAATACGAAAGGACACCTAGAAAGATGTGGAAGGTCACCAGTCTCGAGGGAGACGAGGTGTTTCATCTTCCAAGACTTACATGTGCACTAATTTTGCGAAACATACTATTTTTAGAATTTACTATTTTTAGACAGCAGTACAAAAATCACAATTTGGGCCCCTTAAACGTGGATTTCGGGGGTCAAACATTGCCGAACAAAGTTCAGCACCTTCTCATCACATTCTACACATTCCAAGCTTTCCGTTGCCTTTTGAACGGAGTCAATCGGAGCTACGGTGCAAAAGTTATGGTCCCTGGAAGTTGCGCCACTAGAATTGCTGCCTGGATCATTCCTCCCTCCTTCAGAAGCAATGGTCCCCATTGCATTAAGATGCCCCATCAGCTGTGGAAATTGCTTCTTTACCTGGTATGCAGTGAGCCATTCACCTTGGTGACTGAGATTTCCTTTCTTTATCACACGATAGAGTTGAATAGGTTGTCCTCTGGTGGTCTTAGTCAAATTGTCCACAATCTGATCTTCTTCAGCTGGGGAAAGACTTGCTGGATTGAGCTCAGAGATGTCCAATTGTTCTGCTGTGACTGAAGTATCCAACAAAGGTGGATGGTATGGCTTGAGGAGGTCCACATTGAAGATGGGGTGCAGACCAAGGTAGGGTGGAATATTCAACTCGAAAGCATTTTCCCCTACTTGCTTAGTGAGAGTGTAAGGACCATACCAGAGAGGTCGAATCTTTCTGTGTGGACCTGCAAGCCGTTCCTTCTGAAGCCGCAACCAAACCTTATCACCAACCTGGAAATGATGCGGAATCCTGTGTTTATCATGGCGATTCTTATATTTTTTATTCATTTTCTGTAAAATGTCATGGACTTGGTGCTGAATGTGCTGGATCTGCTCAACAAACCTTGTCGCCTTTTCTGCTTCACTTTTTCCATGAAGTGTGAATTCCATGGCAGGAATTGGGATGCATACATCAATGGGAGCCATAGGTTGGAATCCATAACAAGCTTGAAAAGGACTGTGTTTAGTGGAGCTGTGCAGGGCTCGATTGTATCCATGTTGTATGTATGGCAGGGCCTCGTCCCATGTGCGGGAGTGCTTGGAGTGGTACATACGAAGCATGTGAACAATTAGGCGATTCACCACTTCTGTTTGCCCATCAGTCTGTGGGTGAAAGGATGTGGACTTCATCAACTTTGTATCTAGCATTCCCCATAAGGTGGACCAGAAGATGCTCAGGAACCTGCTATCCCTATCAGAAACAATAGACTTGGGGAGCCCAAAGTTGATCCATACATGACTGAAATAAATTTTAGCAGTATCTTCAGCAGAAATATTTTTCTTACAGGAAACCATTACAGCCATTTTAGAAAATCGATCAACTACAACAAAAACACCATCATTCCCATGTTTCGAAGTTGGCAAACCTGAGAGGAAGTCCATCGAGACAGATTCCCAAGGCTTGGTTGGTTCTGGCAATGGTGTGTACAATCCCTGTTTCTTGTTAGTTGGCTTAGCAATTGCACAAGGAGTGCAGGACTTAATATACTTCACCACATCAGTCCTTAGATTAGGCCAGTAGAAATGCTTCTGAAGTACTGCCAATGTCTTGTCCACGCCAAAGTGCCCTGCGGTCCTGCTGAAGTGTGCTTCCCAGATCATCTTCTGTTGTTCACTTGCTGGAACACAGATGTGTCCCATATGGCAGAGGAGATTATCCTGTAGATAGAAATCAGAGACATGTTTTCCTTCACGGAGGGCCTGATATGTGTCTGAAAACTCAGGATCCTTCTCATACAAACTGCACCAACTTGAAGTCTCATGTCCACAGAGATCAAGAATAGTTGTGAGGGCTGCAATTGGAGGACGGCTTAGGCAATCTGCTGCTGAATTGGCACTTCCCTTCTTATGCTTTATTATCAGGTGAAACTGTTGTAGGTATGTGGCCCATTTCTGGTGTCTCTCATTCCTCAACTTGCTTTGTGTCTGAAGGAACTCCAAAGGCCTATGGTCAGTGTGGATTACTGTCTCCTTCCCCAGAATGTAGTGTTTCCACTGCTTACATGCCTGGACAATGGCATAAAGCTCCTTATCATATATTGGGTACTTCCTGACCGTGTCATTGAATGTTTCACTATGGTATGCAACAGGGTGGCCATGTTGCATGATAACAGCTCCCAAGGCATACTCAGATGCATCTGTCATCAGCTCGAATGGATGATGTAGATCAGGAAGGGAAAGGACAGGGGCTGAGCATAACCTTTCTTTCAGCCCTTCAAATGCTTTCTGTTGTGCTTCCCCCCATTGAAATTTAGCCTTGTTCCCTCCTTTAGTCACCTGATTGAGTGCCCAGGAAATATGTGAGAAACCCAAGACAAACCGGCGATAGAAATTGGCAAGGCCCAGGAAGCTACGAAGCTCTGTAAGATTCTTTGGGGTAGGCCACCTCTGAATAACCTGAATTTTCTCCGGGTCGACATGGACTCCTTCCTCATCCACGACGTAACCCAAGTACTGGACCTTTGTCATCCCAAATGTGCACTTATCCAGATTTGCATACAGTCTGTGCTTCCTGAGGGTCTGAAGTACTTCTTGAACATGTTGCAGATGCCTCTCCCAGGTCGGGCTATAAATGAGTATATCATCTAGGTAGACCACTACGAAGGAATTGGTGTAGGGCCGCAAGATGTTGTCCATCATCCGCATGAATGTTGCAGGTGCATTAGTTAGTCCGAAAGGCATGACCAACCATTCGAATAGGCCTTCACGAGACTTAAATGCAGTTTTCCAAACATCAGTGGGCTCGACAGGGATCTGGTGATAGCCAGATTTGAGATCAATTTTGGTGAAAAATTTTGCACCGCGGAGCTGGTCCAGCAAATCATCAATCCTTGGGAGGGGGTAGCGATTCTTCACAGTGATTTTGTTCAAAGCCCGATAGTCTATGCAAAGTCTCCATGTTCCATCCTTCTTTGGCGCCAAGATAATTGGACTTCCACAAGGTGAAGAGCTTGGCCTAATATGTCCCTTTTGAATCAATTCCTGGAGCTGCCTCTTTATCTCCTCATTTTCAAGGACTGACCTGCGGTACACAGGGCTATTGGGTAAAGGAGACCCCGGGACCAAATCAATAACATGTTTTACCTGACACTGAAATGGCACTCCTTTAGGTGTCTGGAATAGATCATCATACTCAGTTATGATTTGGTTGAGCTGCTTCTGTTGCTGTATTGAGTGCATGTTCATGGAGGCTGCAACAATTTTGTTTGTAGGTTTTGGCCTGATCATCAAGACGACAAACTGTTTGGTTTTCTCCACTAACTTCTTACATTGTTTGGCACTGATGAGGGAGACAGATTTTGGGGGAATGACCTCAGGTATCCGATAACGTCGACTCCCAATGGTAATGGTGACCCTTCTAGGTCGTGACTCATAGATGCCATGTCTATCCCACATGAATGGCTGGCCTAGGAGCACATCACAAACATCTAATGGAGCAACATCACACATGACTTCATCATGGAAGGGCTTGATGGCATATGGAAGGAGGCATTGTTGTGTGACTTGGAGGTCTCTTCCTGGGTTTAACCACCCGATACTATATGGCTGGGGATGTGGCTTTACAGGGAGGTTTAGGCTTTTTACAACATCAACAGAAATTAAATTCTTCTGACTTCCACTATCAAGGATAAAATGCAGAGGCTTACCTTTTACCCAGAGCTTGGAGTGGAAGAGCCTTTCCTTCTCATCCATATTCTTGACTTTTGAGGTGGCAATGATCACATCTGGATCAGCATCTATAATTTCATCATCTTCATCCTTGACCTCAGGGTCTGTAACTGCTGGTGCAGAGAGTGTTGAAGAAGATGATTCGGCGAGTAAGGACTTGATGGCTCGACATTCTTCCTTGGAGTGGCGATTTGTTTTGTGGAGGTCGCACCACTTCCCTGTCTTCTCCTTCTGCATCTTATTTCCTTGCGACTCCTTTTGTTTCCAACCTTGACCTCGGGTCTGGCCTTCTTTATCATTCTTCCCCCTCACGGGTTGGTTCCTAGCAGTCCTCCTTTTGTGCTTTTGTTCAATCTTGACTGAAAACTTGTATGCCTCACCGAGGGTTTGAAACTGAAAGAATTCCAAGTCCTCTCGGATGCTCCATTGTAGGCCACTGTGATATTTTAGAATCCTATGTTGTTCTGTGTCTTGAATGCCCAATCTTGCAGATAAAGAATGAAATTTGTCAGTATAATCTTGAACCGACTGGTCCTTACCTTGACGAAGTTGCTGCCACTGTATGTACAGATCATCATAGGCCCCAACAGGGTAATATTCTTCCTTTATGGCATCCACGAAATCATTCCATGTGGGTTCCTCTGTGATTCCTAGCTCATCCCTTTCGAGCCCATTCTTATACACACCCCACCAATTTTTGACAGCAAGAGATGATTTCAATAGAGAAAATGTTATCTTTTCCTTATCAGTAAATTGATTGACAGAAAAATATGAGGTCAATTGGTCCAACCAGTTCTCTACTGCATCAGAATTGATCTTACCTTCAAAAATAGGAATGTCAAAATTTACTTGCACCTTGAATGGAGTCGGGGCACCAAAGGACTGATTTACAGATGAGGAGGCATGATTTCCTACTTGTAGTTGTTGCAGAATTTGGGTGAATTGTTGTAGCATCTGATCCTTTTGCTCCCTAAGAGCTTCATTCACCATATTTTTGAGAGGATCATCCATCCTGGTGTTGTCCGCCATTGGAGGTCACCTGCAGCGAACAGGCAAGTATTCTGAAGGATTGTGTGTGGACCACCCAAGCTTTTTGTATCCCGACCTCGTTCTGGGGATCATACACTCTCAAGATGACTTAGCTCTGATACCACTGATCCAAAACCGAGGGGTTTCAGACTTAAGGAACAGATTAACAAATGTGCCAAATGAATTGCAAAACAACTATCTCTGAAAAGAGATGTAAATTACTCAAAGACTTCAAAAATACATCAATTATCTCTGCCAAGAGATGTCTATCTCTTCTTCCGGTTACATATGTATTTATAATAATTTTATAAATACGAAAGGACACCTAGAAAGATGTGGAAGGTCACCAGTCTCGAGGGAGACGAGGTGTTTCATCTTCCAAGACTTACATGTGCACTAATTTTGCGAAACATACTATTTTTAGAATTTACTATTTTTAGACAGCAGTACAAAAATCACAATTTGGGCCCCTTAAACGTGGATTTCGGGGGTCAAACATTGCCAAACAAAGTTCCGCACCTTCTCATCACATTCTACGCATTCCAAGCTTTCCGTTGCCTTTTGAACAGAGTCAATCGGAGCTACGGTGCAAAAGTTATGGTCCCTGGAAGTTGCGCCACTAGAATTGCTGCCTTGTTGCATAATAAATGTGAGAACATGACCTTAGATGAGATGGATGGGGTGTTTATCAACATCCCAGATAAAATTAATCAAGTGCAGAGTGATTGGAATGGGTTAGAAGCAAAGATAAAAATAGAATATCCAAAGTTGATTCTGTCTGCAGAAGTATAGGGGCACCAAGTATTCTTTCATTCTTTTGTACAATGATTCTTTCATCCCTTATTCTTTATTCATGGAGAGATAAGTTGTGATTACCAATTGTTGGGGGTGAAAATGAAACAAGTGTGGGGTAATGTTGGGCTGATGAAATGTATCCTAAGTACTAAAGGTGCATAAGGATTGAGCATGTGGACATGGGGTGCCTAGGTACGTGTGAAAGGATAGTGGAACAAGGTGCACGTGAGAAATTTTAGAATCAGGAATTTTTCATTTTTAGTGTAAGGCTAATTATAGACATGGATTACAGAGCACATAATAGTATGAAGACTTGTGGAGCATGTAAATGTTATTTCAGACAAGTTAAAGATCAACTGACATGTATAATTTTGGAGCTATTAATAGGATTATATTGTAGTCACATTATTAAATAATCTATTATTAGCAAGCTTGCATGATTTTTTATTTATCATGTAAGGGCGCATGACAATTCTTAGCATGCAGTATATTTTGAGGGTGCTTAGGTGGTGAAGGGAAAGCCCCCACTACCTATAAATATGTATTGATTTGCATGGTTTAGGGATCCATGTTTTAGTATATTTATGTTGTTGGTTTACGAGCGAGTGTAACTTATGGTGAATATGTTATGTATGTGTGAAGCTTCTATGTTTTACAGTAATTAATATAATGGATCTTTATGGCTGGATATTGATTGTAAAACATATGTGACTGGTTCATGCATGGTAAAGTTAATCTTGATTCTTGTATGAGTTAATCTTGCACATGGTTAAGATCTAGATCTAGTTTATGTTTGCAATATAATTTATTGTCTATTATGGATCTGGAATATTTGTATGATCATGATAACTTCTTGATAAATTTTCCATAAAAGAGGGGTCTGGTACCCTTGTTCATTTTGGGTGAGCACTCAGGTTTTTCTTGGGTGATGTGTAAGCGCGCCTTGGGTTGTTGTGCATAAAATAAGACTACATGTACACATTTCTCCTATTTTCCAATAAACATAAAAATACAAAAACATTAGATTAAATTAGTTAATTTTTGTATTTGTTTCATTCCCTTTCTGTTAAACAATTGGAAAAACATAAAAACAAATACATAGATTTATTTCATTGTTTTAATTTATCTACTTATTTTCATTTGTTAGCTAGGCAAATAGACTATTTAGATGGAGAGTAATAAAATTCCCCATGTCTTCTTAGTTGGCATAGGTTTAAAAATCATCCTTGCCCCTGACAGACACTTTGCGAGGTTGATTTCTTCCTTAGTTTAATAGTTCACACATCCATATGACCATCCAAGGTCCTAGACAACACATATATTTAGTGTGTGATCCCTGAGTCCCACAACCGAACACATTCAAACTATTTACAGACATTGACATGAGCCTTAGAACCTTGGTTTTCTAGACCACATTGCTTCCATCCATCATTATCTCACATCTGACAGCCTAAAAAATCGAAGCAGACAACGCTTACGTGCTCTAGCACCATCAACCTAGTTGATATTAGACTCCAAGATTCACCCATTCGTCCTACCCACTCATTTCCTCTCACATATCTATGACCTTGTTTGGATACTTCTATGAGGAAAATGCAGGACAATTCCCATGTATTCTACAACCTGTTCGAAGAGTGTTTGGTGACACTAATATTGATAGACTTGTTTATGTGTCCATTCTCCTTGACCATTTCATTTCACCCGCCCAAGTTAGAGAGGCCTTCATTTCCTTAGACAATAATATTCCCACAATACCTATAGAAGACATTAGATTTCCTTGATCACTTGTTAGTCATTTTCTCCCATTTTCGTATATCTCGCCTATTTACCTTATTTATCACATCACATAGCCATCTATCCATTCCATTGCATTTTTTCCCAACACAACCTCGAGAGGTCGCATGAACATAAGATCACATGTTGATTTTGAGACATACAGGAACCTCTGTATATACTGAGTAATTAGGAAACATTGTTAACTTGAATGCCACTAGCTATGCTAATGTTCGCATTTGTTCTGGAAAGAATCTTTCCCAACATTCTTCACCAGCCATTAAATAAATACCTAATTAGAAATAAGAATTGAAATAATCAACTCAGGAACCTCTACTACATGTTGAGAATCATGTCAAAACTCCTAATTCCCCAACCATACCATTTCTAGAGAGACTTAAAGAAAATGTAGTTTATCAGTAGCTTTATAGGACACTAAATTTCAACATATTCAAGAACTAAAACATATTAGCATTGAAATCCCATTAATACAATCTACTATGTATGTTCTTGGGATTAATATATCTCAAAGGAAATGTGCATAAAAATCATGGAATAAGGAAACAAAACCCTAAGACCATTCATGTAGATGGAAAATTAATTGAACTATTGGCAAGAAAATTTATTCCTCCAAAGTGTGGAGACCTAGGAAACCTTCTTGTGACCATTTTTTTTGGAAACAATAGTATACTAAATGTTATTGTAGATTTAGGAGATACTATTAATGTTATGACTTCTGATATGCTCTCAACTATGTATGTAACCAATGTGCAACCAATTGCTACAATCTTATAAATGACAAATCAAAATATTGTAAAACCCAAAGGGATCATTGAATATGTTGCAATCACTATATAGTTTTAGGAATACCTTGTATATTTCATGATATTAAAACTCTTAACTCTAGATAAAGGATATCTCTTAATCTTATATAGAACTTGGATTTCCATAACAGCTTCCCTTACACATTGCAAATCAAGAGACATGGCTATCTCAAATGGTTTGAATGTAAAGAAAATTTCTTTATACCCACATGCTAAAACTTTATTTCTAAATAAATCCCTATGGATATATGATCCTAATATTTCTTCCTTAACAGACATAACATTCCAGAGACATGTAAATGAAATAAGTATGTGTCATGAAGAAGAGGATTATGTGTAGACCTAGACTATAATGTCTTCCCTCTTCCTTTATCATTTATTTGAAAAAAATAAATCAATGAGGATATGGTGAAATTGTGTATACTACAACCTCATATATGTCCATTGAATTCATTTCTAAGTGATTTTCCCTCAATAACATCAATCCACCAAGAAACTAAGAAAATCCAAATACAACCAAGGACACCATTGAATATTAACAGTTGGTTGAAAAATGAAGAAGAGTCCAAGATATTTTTAGTTGTGAACTCCCACTCAAATTATTTTGCATGGGAATATAGTGATATGAGAGGGTTTCATCCTCATGAATGCATCCACCATATCTAGACAGAGAATGTGAAACCTATAAGATAACCCCAATGAAGAATAAAACATGCACTTAAAGACATTGTCAAAACCAAAATAGAAAATTTATTACGAGTGGGTTTCATATATCCCATCTCATATATCCAACATGTGTCTCCTTTAGTCATTTTGTTAAAGAAAAATGGGAAACATATGGTCTTCATAGACTATAGATAATTGAATAAAGAAACAAGGAGATATTATTTTCCTTTTTCTTTTATTGACCAAGTTTTAGATATTTTGAAGGGAATAAATATTTTTATTTTTAGATGGTTTTAGTGGATATAACCAAATTCATGTGGTACTTGAAGAACAAGATGAAATAACATGTACTTGTTCTTAGGGTAAATTTGCATACCGAGTCTTGCACTTTAGACTATGCAATGCACCCACCACCTTATAAAGACCAATACAAACAATCTTTTCAGACTTAACCAATGAATGTGTAATGATATACCATGATGAATTTATAGTCCATGGAAGCTCTTTTGATGAAGCTTTGACTCATATGGAAAATGTTCAAATAAGGTGTGAAAACAATCAATTATCACTTAATCTTAAAAAATGTTTTATCATGGTTGATAAATGGATATTATTATGACACCACATTTCAAGTGAGGGAATTTATACATATCCTAAAAATTAGAGGTAATCAAACAAATTCCTCCACCTTCCACTCAGACTAAGGTGAGAAGTTTCTTGAGACATGCTAGTTATTACATAAGATTTATAGAAGATTTTAGTAAAATAACATCACCTATGTTCTCTTTTCTCACTAAGGACTATGAATTTCTATAGATTTATGCTTTTCAACCGTCCTTTGAGACCATTAAATAAATGCTTATTTTTACCCCTATATTAAGAGTACCTAATTGGAAAATTCCTTCTTACATTTAAAATAATGCATCAAATGAATAAATAAGAGTTGTTCTTGGACAAAAAGAGGAAGGAGAAAGCATGTATGTTATCTACTATATCAGTAAAAACTTAATACCAATTGAAAGGAACTACACCACTATTGAAAAAGAATTTCTTGCTATTGTTTATGCCATCGATAAATTTTTCCAATTATATTACTAGTTATAAGGTAATAGTTTACATATACCATTCTATTATTAAATAATTAATGAAAAATCCATTGGTTAGTGGTAGAATTATTAGATGGTAAGGAATCATACAAGAATCCAATGTTATAATAATTGATAATCATGGAAAAGTTAATGTGGTTGCAGATTTCTTGTTAAGAATAACTATTGCACGTCAAGATGAACCAGTGGAGGAATAATTTCTAGATGAACACTTGGTTTCCATATTCATTCCATCACCATGATTTTTTGACATCACGAACTATATATATTTAGGGAATTTCCCATCCTATTTTACCCCTAAATAAAAGATACGCCTTATTAAAGATAGTCTAATGTTCACTTGGGTAAATGTGATATTATTTAAATGTGGTCCTAACTTTGTGTTTCACAAGTGCATAAGATAATATACAACTTGTGCAATTACTCAATGCTTTGGACTATTCAAAATTTCCTAGATGTTGGATATTATTATCACTCCTTACAAAGGGATGTGAAAATATATCCATGGCAATGTGACCAGTGTCAAAGGATGAGGAAGGCCACTTTTTCCAATGAAATTCCTATCCATCCTCAAGTGGTCCTGCAACCTTTTATCAGAGAAACCTATAATATCATGCAAAGAAAAAAACATAACATTTACACACAAATGCTCAATAATGATTAAACACAGTAATTACACAACCAAAAAATCAAAAAACTAAATTATTTAAAAAATCCCCATGTTCCACCATTCGCGAGTGGCTGAATAAATAAGTTGAAAAAAATATTATCCTCACCTTAGAAATAGGTGAGATAAACTATGTTGGGAGATAAGGCTATCTCCAAAAATCAAGTAGAAAACAAAAAATCCCCAACAACTCCTTCCCAAATATATATGTGAGTGCAAGCGACTTACAAAAAAATAGGTGGAAAGGAAAACTAAACTTACAACTCCCAAATGGGGCTAATTGGTGTGAATCCATAAAAATAGAAATAATTAGAAAATATCCATTAACATGTTCATGTGTTTAAACTTACAACGACATCCTCCCTTAAGTGAATGTCTGGGAGTGGAAAAAAACAAGTAGGGGTCCCGACTACTATGCCAAATAAGGTACTCAATACAAAGAAAGAAGGAATTATTCTAGATCCCCTCAAGTACTTCTTTAACCCCCAAAAATTCTCACAAGTGTAGAAAACAATGAGAGGGTAGAGGTTTAGTAAAAATACAAACAATTTCAGCAATAATGGGAACAAACTCTATACAAACAACACCATCTTAAATCAGCTTATAAATAAAATACATGTGAATCTCAATGTCTTTGGTTCTTTTATGATCAATAGGATTTATAGAAATTTCAATGGCACTCTGGTTATCACACCATATTAGAGTAAGAGATTCATGTGAGAATAAAAAAATCAAGTATATGTCAAATTCAAAGATCTTCCCGACAAGCCTTTATTACACTTTTGTAAACTGCCTCATTAGAAGATGTAGAAACAACTATTTATTCCTTACAATCCCAATCAACACTACTTGAACCAAGGTGAAAGAATAATCCTGAAGTAGATCATCATGTGTCACAACATCTACCTCACTCTAGATTTGTGAACCCCTCAATAGTAGAAGAACCTTATGGAGAATAGTGAATTTCATAACTCAAATTTCCAAAAATATAGTGCAAAATAAGTTTAATTGTATTCTAATGACTCTCATAAAGTTCATGTGAAAACTTAGAGACAAGGTTAACAAAAAAATTATATCAAGATGAGTATTTTTTAGATACAATAAACTTCCTACTAGTTGTCTAAACAAAGTAGGATAAACAAACTTAGTTTTACAATCAACATTCAATTCAATTCTAGAATGATATGGAGTAGGTGAAAGCTTACAAGTGGCCATGTGAAACCTTTGAATAATATATGTAGCATATTTTTCTTCCTAATGGAAATACCCTCTAGAGATTGATAAAATTAGAGAATAAGAAAATAGTGTAACATATCCAAATCTATCATATAAAAAATTTCCTTCATCCTTTGTTATATGTCATGAACCAAGAAACTAGAACTTCTAGTAAGGATTAGGTCGTCAACATGCAATACCAAGATCAATAAATCCTTATTATTTTTCAAAATATAAAAATTGTGATTTGTCTCACAATGATGAAGGCTAAGACTCAACAAACAATCATCCATTTTCTCATACCAATATTGTGTAACTTGTTTGAAACCTTAAAGAGATCAACAAAGCTTGAAAAATAAAGAATTATCTTGAAAAAAACCCATAGGTTGCTCCATATAAACCTCTTCATGGTGATCACCATGTAAGAATGCACTTTTCACATCCATTTGGTACAATGGGCATCTAAGAGATGTAGTGAGTGAAAGAACAAGGTGTATATACTCTATTTTCACCACTGGAGAAAAAATATCCAAATACTCCTTCAACTTGAGAAAATTCCTTAGTGACAAGGTGAGTCTTGTACTTATTAATCAAACTATCAGTTATATATTTGGTCTTATAGACCCATTTACATTGTACAAGCTTTTTTACCTTAGGAAGATGCACTAATTCCCAAGTATTATTATTTAACAAAGAAGAATAATAATCCTACATAGATTCATCCCATTCATGTTTACCACAAGCCTCAGAAAAAGTAACTGGATCATTTGAAATTTCTTGACTCGTAAGATCCATTCTAGAAGGAATAGAGTGAGTGCGATGAAAATAAACACTACCAAAATTTTGAGCTCGGATATGATGCGAATCACTCATATCACCAACCAAGTCACCAATAGGTTGTATATTGGATTAAATAAAATTATGAATTTGTTGAGTAGGAAGAGGTGGTGGACCTAGTGGAGAAGGTTCCAAATCAAGATCATCATCATTATCTATAAACAAGTCCTCTATATTAGATACATATGAAGAAAATGGAGAAAAATGAGCCTCAACATCCACAAGAGTGTCATATTCATAAACATAAACATCTCTCCTATAAAATACCTCATGGGTAATATGATCTAGAAAGAGGTATTCTTTCACATGTTCACAATTTCCAATGAATATAATCTCAGTTCTAGTTTTATCTGTGGACTTCCACTTTTCTTTAGGTTTCTTGCCTAACCATGCTTCCTCAAGAGTAATCCCTTGAACTTATTTTTGAGGAATTATTTTATGAATTTATTTCACATAATTCATTGCTTTAGCCCAGAACTCAGGTGGTAAGCTCTTAGAATAAATCACGTGGTTAGCCATCTCCTTAAGAATCTATTTTTTTCACTCAACGACATCATTCTGTTGAGGAGTGTAAGACACGATATATCGATGCAATATCTCATGATCAATATAAAAATATATAAATACATTATTAATGTACACTCTACCATTATCATTGCGGGGATTTTTAAGTGAAATTCCTAATTGCTTTCCAAAAAAATATTTAAAAAACTTAAAATTATCAAACGCATCAATTTTATATTTCAAAAAATATACCCAAGTTCCTCTACTAAAATATTCAATAAATGTTAGCACATACTTTGCACTAGAAAATGACCATAAAGGAAAAGTCATAATGTCACTATGTACTAACTCAAGAATATTTTTAGCTAATTTGGCTTGTCCCTTTGGAAAGGTATATTGATATTTCTTTCCAAGTATGCAACCTAGACAAAAAAACATCATTATCAAAGTTTACTCACAAAATGAGCATGAACAATCAAGGAATATCCTACAGAAGTCTCAAATTGTTCAAAGACATACAATATTGAATAAGGATCCACCACTCTTGTAGTTACAATATCATTAGGATCATTCAATTATATAATTACAACACCTTATGTCAAGAATTCAAAAAAATTCCCATCATCAGAATTAACATTTTGATAAATAGACAACAAATTTGAAGATATTTTGGAGTATAGAGAACATCTTGTATGAGACCATTTGGCATATTAACAATACCAAATCCCAAAACATCAAGTGAAGTAGAGTTTCCCATCATAATCATTTAAGTGTTACAAGTAAAATCTAAACTTAAAAAACATTAGAATGAGTTAGATGTTGTGTGGCTCCAAAATAAAAAATCCACTTATCTTTAAATGGAGAGAAGACCCAAGTAGATAGATATTTCCATTTACCAATATTGGAAGATGGTGATAAAGATGGAATTAAAAGTTTATTTCTATTTCATTGTCTTTTCTGCTACTTATAATCTTATAAAACATCTAGAATTTGGATGATTTTCCTTGCTACAATAAGGACATGGATCATATACCTTATTCTTAAAAGGTTTTTTCCATTTTCCAAGACTATAAGGTTTAGGAGAATTAGAGGTTTTAGGGATTTTTGGTGTGGAAGGAGAATATTTTATAGATTCTGTAGGTTTAGATCCTTCTTTATGATTATGTTTTCCCTCTTACCCTTATAATAATTTGTAATCAATGCCTGATTAGAGATTGGTAAGGCATCAATTGACAATAACTTTGTTTTTTCACGAGACAACATATCAAAAAATAAATCATATGATAACATCCAAAAATAATATCCTATGGAATATATTTTGGAAAAGAAGATAAATTTAAATACAATAAAGAGACCTTTCAGTTTTGACATGATAAAAAAATACATTCTTCATTCCTTTTATCACAACCACTAGCTTTCAACCAAATCCTAAGTTCATTAAAATTTGTTATAAATTCTTAAATGGATGCAAAATTTGATGATGAACATGATGTCAAATACATTTCCAATTTTAATATTTTATGCTCATTTATTTTCTAAATAAACTTTTAAATTCCTCTCATACCTCTTTTGGAGACTTGT
This sequence comes from Taxus chinensis, assembly GCA_019776745.2. Taxonomy (NCBI): domain Eukaryota; kingdom Viridiplantae; phylum Streptophyta; class Pinopsida; order Cupressales; family Taxaceae; genus Taxus; species Taxus chinensis. Next base: position 968,710,138 of record CM034147.1, read on the forward strand.
CAACAAAAATGTGGAATTGGAGACTATGTGTAACATTAAGAGAAATGAGCCCTAAAGAATCATTGTGCTTGTATGAATATTCATACTTTTATTTCTCACGGGTGAATGTAGCTAAAAAATCTTGGCAAACACACATGAGACCTCGGTATTTGAGAAACGGTTCCATTTTTTAGTTTCCCAGCATGATAGTTTGTTGAATTTAAAGGTTCAAAAAAATATATACCCATTATCTTGGCGAGAATAGTAGAGGAAGTTGTATTTTTGGAAATCTAAATCAAAAAAGATACAATTCTCCTGAAAATAATTATGGTTGAATTATATTTCCCCCAAAAAAATTATGTTTATTCCCCAATAATTTTTCAACAAAATCCTTATTTTGAAGAGAAATTACAAATAAATACCTCATAGTAAGATGATTTTGTCATACTTTGATCGACAAGCTAGATGGTATGGCTCAGTGAGTTAGCTAGGAAGAGAGACAAAATTAGTTGAGAGGAGGAGATTCAAACCGATATGAGTGGAGGAGAGTCATACTAAGCTAGGATGAGGAGATTCAGGCTGAGCTAGGTGGAGGAGAGTCAATGGACAGGCTTAACGTGACAAGTTGGGAATGGGCTCACGTCAAAGAGATGGATGAACAGGCTCGACGGGATAAAATTTTGCATGGTTATAAACTCATTAATTCCAAATAACTAACAAAGAGACTTTATCGATGCATCATGCACAGGTTCTATAACCTAATCTAGAGATAAATATTTTCATATTTTCTCCTTAAGATTAATAAAAAATAATAATTAGGGTTTAAACATGTTGTCATGTATTTATTCAAAGGAAAAATTCATTTTTGAAACATGACATCTATACTCTAGTGTCAAAATTGTTTCTTGAAATACCTCCTAAACACCCATCAAAATCAATCTGCCCCCTATGCCATGTTTATCGTGATCCTTGAAATTCCTCATATGTGTGGTGTGTAATTTCTTTGATGTATGAAATGTCAAAGCAGGATGACTCACCTCTTTTAGTGTAGTTCTTTTAGTGGTGGAATCTTTAATAAACCTAGAAAGGCTATTTTTATCTTTTCGGGATAGGTGTACATCCCCTAGGGTTGATCAAGAATTCTAAATCCATCTGGGGATGTTATTGAAGAGTTTGAAATGAAATGGAATGGGTTTAGGAAGATTTTGGAAAGTTTCAAAGGTTTTGGAGCAAGAACAGTGAAATGAATGTATTCAAAATAATGTGTTAGGGTTTCATAGTTTCCATTTTGTTCTTAGTGAAACGATAGTGCATGTATTCCAAATGTTTTTCGAATTTCCAGTGAATGGTTCATGTTTTTCAACTATTTGTGAATATGTCACTGAATACTTGTGAAAGTTACATTTGTTCATAAGTATAGAACTTAGAGACATTTGAATCAATTATTGGTTTATTTTGAAAGGTACATTACATTATATCACATGTCATTATTTTCTCTATGCATTGATTTCTCATTACTTTTCTACTTTATGTTCAATTATGTATGAAACTTACCACTTATATTGTTTCTTGGACTTATTAATTAATAAAGTTATAGATTGGAACACATATCTCATGAAAATTTTCTTGAGCCACTTTATTTAAGCACATGTCATTTATGACACACATTATTTAGAAACACATTTTTAGAAATGCATTTTTTAAATACATGTTGTTTAAACACACATTGCATATGAAACTCATTATTTAAAACACATGGTTTATAAACATATCTTTCTCATAAAACATTGGTTGACATAAATATTGTTTTATATATTTATCATATACTTTGATTATTACATATCTTTCTCGTAGAAAACTGGATGAAATGTATCTTGATCTATATCTTTCTCATAGAAAATTTAACACTACACATCTTTCTCATCGAATATTGATTGAAATATATATATATGTATATATCTTTCTCATATCACATTGATTATTACATATCTTACTCATAACATATTGGATGAAAAATATCTTTCTCATGGGCCATTTATTGTTATATATCTTTCTCATAATACATTTGTTGACACATATCTTGATCTTATGAATTAATTGTTGCACATTGGTTTACACATTTCCCATGACACATAATTTCTTAACACACATGACTAATTACTAATAACATTGATAGTGTGGTCATGTCTTTGTTGTTATCTCCTCTTTAGGGTGGGCCCATTATGTCATGTCATGTCTTTTCATATTGTGTCACAAGTCCCAATGGATCCATTAGGTGTTGATTCATGTGTTAACTATCACACTACTCTATAGTTCAATGTTATGATCTTAGATATTGATTTCTCTAGATTATTAAATATGCTTACTATATGCATACCCATGAGACGCCATATAGTACTTGTTTTTAAATGATTATATTTGAAGTACATTTATTATATCACCATATTTATTGTACATGTTATATATTCACATACTGGATGATTTGGCTATATAATTTTGAAAGCTACACTATCTATTTTAAGCTGAGTTATCCTTTACAACATCCCTCATCTAGATGGTAGAATACTATGGATATTTCATTAGTTCACACAAATCATAGCCACAATGCTACAAGATACACATTGTGATGATATTTAAACAATTATTAAATAAAGATTACAATTTTATACATCCACATCATTACAGTCATGGTAAGAAGAATACCCAAATGTTAATATCTCAATGAGAAATCCTAAATGGTAAGGTATCAACAAGATCCAAAATGCTAAGATGAAAATGTGCATGATTAAATGATAAGATGGATACCCAACAATAAGAAATACTAATAGTTTACATATGTTCTTCATGTATTCCCTATACAATCACACTTGGGGTAATTAGATGCAATTAGTTCATGATTTTAAATAAGAATTTACAATTTCAGTTTTCATTTGTTAATTTTTATACATCTGTATAGGTAATTAATAAACATATTTTCCATGTGATTTATATATTTCACATTTATAACACGAGGGTACACTTTTTAACTTTACACACATAACACCCTTACTAATGGAGAATAATGTGAATACATTTTCTTATCCCTTTTAATATTTATCTACAAATTTCATTACAAGATTAATAGTTGTAACAACCAAAAATTGGTCCTAAGGAACTTGGAAATAATAATTTGACATTTATCTCAGTGTTATCCCATTTACAAATTTATTGATTAAACAAAAAGGCATATTACTCAATCCCTACACTTTAAGTTCATAATTTCATGGTTTGTTCTTCATCTTAGCACCTCTAAAATCAATACATTTGTGTATAAAACACATGTTTAAAATAAGAATGATTTTCTTGATGTCACGAATCATACTCCATACTAAGATTGGATTGGTTTACCACCCAATGATAGGTTTAATTGATAAATATGTCCTAAGCTAATGAAATTTTATGTTATACTTACAACAGTCAATATGTAGGTTACCTAGGTGTCTTATGGTTGGTTGAGAAGGAAATAATTCACACAAGTCACTTATATATACACATGCACCCTAACCTAATAGGGGAATGCAATCATACCATAAATATTTACACTCTAATAAGGAATATTATCCTAGTCATTGAAGCGTCTTTTCTCTTAGATAACATTACAAAAATCTATGCAAATATATATACATTATCATTTGCTTCCTTAGATCATTATCATGTGTTGTGATTTAATTCAAGCATCATTTCGAAGTCTTTAAGGTATAATTAGGTATTTATCATATATTTGTTACAAATTTTATCATACACATGTTAGGAGGGAGAAATACATGTGTTTGAGGCATCTTCAGAATAGTGAAATGTAGGTAGTGCTTAATCATCACAAGTGTGTTGATAAATGTTGAGGTTTGTTATAAACATATTCATTTAATATAAACAATTTTCAATCAAATGTAGTTTCCAAGGCTATCTAAAATATGGAGGAGGTGATATGCTACACCCTTAGTCCTATAGATTATATTAGATATGTAGTGCCAAGTTGTGTCTTACATAATCTCTCTTCTCGTGATATGTTATTCATTTATTCTTTAATATGTTTAGTAGGTCATAATTTGTGTTGGCCATAAAATATGATTGGTATGTATAGGTGGTAGTGAGGAGTATTTAATCATCAGATTAAGCATTTGAGTCTTATTGTATAGTTTGGAGGTTTCCCCCTCGAAGTGGTTAAGCTATTCTACTTACATATTGTTATCATTTATCTGCAATCTTGTGTTCTTTAGTGTTCTATTGTTGTTGATATTCATATTTATACAATTAATTTCATTACAAGTGGTATCACAACCTGATCTCATCCAGAGCTGTGTTAAACCCTAATTGTGAAGGTTTGGCTATATCTCAAAGTTGGTAGCAGATTTTTCTATAATTTTTTTTGTAGTGTGTCGAAATCAGACAAGTAATATTTTTTCCAAATTTCAAACACTTAGAATTTGTTTTGAAAAAATTATAGCAGTTTTATGTTTTTTCATAAATCAGCTACGTAGGGTGAAATTTTTGGAACTTTTCTAAGTTTCTTCAATTTTTGGAATTCTTTCCAAAAATTAGCTAGGGTTTTTTCTTTATGATTTCCTCTTTTTAGCTAGTAAATTCACAAAACCCCACACCCTAATTTTTTTCCATATTTTGTCTACCCCGAGTCCCAAACCCTGCATCATGATCGGTAGATCAACTTGAGGCCAAGGGAAAGGTCAAGAAAGTCTTGGAATTATCCCAAATAAGGAAGATATGGATTTATAATCTTCTGGTTCAGGAATATTTGAGGTATTCATCCAACTTTAGGAAAGGGTAAATAATATGGTGAGTAAAGATGGCCTAAATAATGAGCTTCTTCATCTGAAATGTATCCTTAGGAGTGAACTTCATATGGATTTTTAATCACTGAAGCAGGATTTGTTGCTCTCTCTTTCAAAACTAAATCCCAATTCCAGTTATATAGGTTCCTCTAGAAATACTCACACAGGTCCAAATCAATCCAATCAAGGAGGATCCTTTACACATTCAGGTGTATCTCCTGACCAATTGTCGGGAATTATTCGAAAAGTACAAATGTGTAAATTTTATGGAAAGGATCCACTCAATTGGATTACCTAAATGGATAATTTATTTGATCTCCATCAAATCCCATTGGGATAAAAGGTGACCATGACATCTTTATATCTAGAACCTGACCAATTCATCTTGTATTGTTGGTTATGTGCTCAAAGGTAGAAGACTGGTCTAAGTGTCACATGGATAATTTTCACTGAAGATCTTTAATTACACTATAGTTCTATTGTGTCAGAGAATTACTTCAGCCAATTAGCAAAGTTAACACAAACATGTTTAGTAAAGGAGTATGTCCATCAATTCCAAAATATTTCCTTGCGTGTGGAGGATATTACAAAAGAGTATTTGAATTACCTGTTTCTTGGGGGTCTTAAGGACCACATGTAGCATGAGGTGCACATGTTTAATCCACTCAAGGTTTCTGATTCTATTATCATGGTGTGTAGGGAAGAAGAAAAATGTATTTCTAGCAGAAGGCATATCTTCACTAACATAGAAGATCGTAGCACCTTTCCTCCATTGTACCCTCGGCCAATTCGACTAACACCTCAAAAAATTGAAGAAAAAAGAGAAAAAGGGTTATGTTTTAACTGTGACAAAAAATATGGACCAGGTTATAAATGTACTAAGAAAAAATTGTTTTACATTGAAGGGACCAGTGATGAGGAAGAATATGAGGAAACATTAAGCGAGGAAGTAGAAAAATCAGAGGATGAATCTAAAGATCCCCATCCCACTATTTCATGCCATGCTCTAACAATTATTAACACTCCAAAAACCCTTCAGTTCATGGGTTATCTTAAGAAGAAGAAGGTGACAGTATTGATTGATTCGGGGAACACACATAATTTCATCAATCATAAGTTGGCAGCAAGGCTAAATTGTTTAATCCACCTAGCACCTAAATTTCAAGTAATTATTGCAGATGGTGGCACGGTCCAATGTTTAGGTAAATGTTGTAAAATCAGACTTATGATGGGTGACTACACATTAGAATCTATGATGTTTTTTATTCCGATGAGCAGAGCTGATATTGTCTTAGGTGTTCAGTGGCTCATAACTGTGGGCACCATAGAGCTAAATTTCCAGGAACTGTTCATGAAATTTCATTCTGAGGGTAAACAGTTTGAACTTCAAGGACTACAGGAAAAAATTCCTCATGTGGTTAGTTCTCACCAAATGCAAAATATTTTTAAAAAGTGGGTTGAAGGATTTGTAGAATGATTGTTCTCCATGGAAGTTCAACCACCAACGATGGCAATTCATCTTGATCTTCAGAAGTTTATTTATCAACATGTAGTTTTCTTCGAGGTTCCTATATGATTTCCTCCTAAAATATATCATGATCATTCCATTCAATTAATTCTAGGAATCTAACCCCCTAACATCAAGCCTTATAGATACCTATATGTGCAAAAGAGTGAGATCAATAAGATGGTTGAGGAAATGTTAGAAATGGGTATTATTTGTCACATTCATAATGCTTATTCTACTCCAGTGGTGATGGTGTGCCATAAGGATGGAAGATGGAACATGTGTCTAGACTATATAGAACCTTACAAGTACCCTATAAAAGATAAGTTTCGTATTCCTGTCATTGATGATTTATTAGATGAGTGGTATGGTACAATTTATTTTATAAAACTAGATCTACATTCTAGGTATCATCAAATTAGAGTAAATAAAGAATATATTCATAAGAAAACCTTCAAAACTCATCAAGGGAATTATGAATTCCTAGTGATGCCTTTTGGTCTTACTAATGCACCATCCACATTTCATAGTTTGATGAATTTAGTATTTAGGCCATGAATATGAAAGTTTGTCTTGGTATTTTTTGATGATATCCTCATCTACAACAAATCATGGGAGAAAAATTTACAACATGTCAATACAGTATTGGAAGCCCTAAAGAAACATCCATTATATGTCAATCCTTTGAAGTGTTATTTTGCGGTACAGGAATTAGAATACTTGGGACATATTGTCTCTAATGAAGGTGTTAAGCTGGACCCTCACAAGATCCAAGCCATGGTTAAATGGGAATTCCCATGAACCCTCAAGTATTTACGAGGTTTCTTAGGTCTCACAGGGTACTATCGCAAATTTGTAAAAAACTATGGGAGTATAGCAACATCACTCACAAAATTATTGAAGAAAGATTCTTTTCATTGGAATGAGGAAGCTTCTAGGGAATTAGAAAAATTGAAGGTGACAATGTGCACTAGTCTAGTATTGCTAACCCCAAATTTCTCCAAGGCCTTCATAATTGAATGTGATGCTTTAGGAAATGGGATCAGAGTAGTACTCATGTAATAAGGACATCCCATAGCATTTGATTGCTAACAACTAAAATGAAATAATTTTTTGAAGCCCACATATGAGAAGGAAATGATGGAAATATTACATGCATTCAAACAATGGAGACCATACTTGATGGGTAGACACTTCAAGGTAAAAACTAATCATGATAGTTTGGAATACTTCTTAGAGCAAAAACTATCTTTAGAGGAGCAACAAAAATGATGCACTAAGATGTTGGGGTATGAATTTGAGATTATTTATAAGAAAGGGAAGGAAAATGTGGTCATTGATTCTCTATCTAGGAGGGATGAGTCCACAGAAGCATTTTTATGTGCCATCTCTATACTAAAGGAAAATTGGGTAGATCAAGCAAGGGAAGAATGGTAGAAAGATGTAGTAGCCCATAATCTCATTCAGAATCTCCAGACATATCCAACCATATCCAACCATATCAGAAAAAATTATGTGGAAGGGGAATACATTCTGGTACAAATATGGGTTATATTTGTGTAAGAACTCTACACTTAAACACCATGTTATTTTACAGCTCCCTTCTTCTCCATTAGGTGGCCATTCTGGGTTCTTGAAAACTTATCATAGAGTTAAGCAAGGATTTATTTTGGGAGGGTTTAAAAGGAGATGTTAATAATTTTTTTGTAGAATGTTTGGTGTGTCCAATGTAATAAGGGTGAGACCATTAAGACACCAGGCCTCCTCTAACCCTTGTCTATTCCTAGTGAGAGATGGGAAGAGGTATCGATTGATTTCATCACATAGGATCACCTAAATCAGAAGGGAAAAGTGTCATCATGGTCGTGACTGGATAGACTTACCAATTATGATCTATTTTTATGTGTCATGTATCATCCTTTCACAACTAGTACAGTTTCCATTTCATTTATGGACACAGTTCAAAAGCTCTATGGCATGACCAAAATTATAGTAAGTGATTACATGATCCAATATTTACAAGTAATTCTTGGACAGATTTATTCTCCTATTTGGGTACCCAATTGGTCCAGAGTTCATCTTATCATCATCAATTAGAAGGGAAAACTGAATTTGGTAAATAAATGTTTAGAGGGATATCTTCTATGTTATACTTCAGATAAATAAGAACATTAGGTGTAATGGTTGCCACTTGTAGAATGGTGGTATAATACTTCATTTCATACCTCCCCCAAAATGTATCCATTTTTGGAACTTTACGGGTACCATCCTCCATAACTCATCTCTAGCTGTGAAGGTCAAACCAAAAGTTAGAGCAATCGAAGATCACATTCACCACCAGCACGAGGTACTCTATAGTATTAGAGAGAATTTTGGAAGGGGAACAAAACCACATGAAGCAAAAGGCTGATCAACATCGTAGTGAGTAAACACTTTGAAGAGGGTGACTTTATTTTTGTACGGTCACAACCATATAAGCAATTATCATATAAAATAACAAAAGAAGGATAATAAGTATTGCACCTAAATACTATGGTCCTTATCGAGTGTTGCAGAAAATTGGTAGTGTGGCACATAAGCTGGTAGCTCCCTCCAGGTAGTAAAATACATTTACTATTCCATGTTTCTTGCTTAAATAAAATCATTAGGCAAGCACAATTCCACCCAGTCATTTACTTCCTAAACTAGATGAGGAAGGAAGGATCACAATATGGAACTTGAAGGTATTCTTCAGAAACACACCAAAATATTGAGGACCAGAGTCATTACCGAGTATCTGATCAAGTGAAATAATATGAATATTGAGGATGCAAAATGGTAGGATGAAACATTTTTGTAGTAACATCCAGGGCTTGCCAACATTTTGAACAATTTTTCTTTGAAGGGGAGGAATATTCTATGCCCTTAGTATCCTATAAATTATATTGGATATGTAGGGTCAACTTGTGGCTTACATAATCTCTCTTCTTATCATATTTTATTCATTTATGCTTTCATATGTTTAGTAGTTCGGCCTTGATGTCGGCCATAGCATAGGATTGGTATATATAGGTGGTAGTGTGGAGTAGCTAATCATTATATTGAGAATTTGAGTCTTATTTTATGATATGGAGGTTTGCTCCTTGAAAGTGGCTGAAGCTATTCTTCTAGCATATTTCGATCATTTATCTACAATATTGTGTTTTTTGGTGTTATATTGTTGCTGATATTCAGATTTATACAAGTAATTTCATTACAACCCTATTTTCCTAACAATTCTGAATTCCTAATGGATCCCCCCCTTATTTCCCACCATCCCATAAGTGTCCAAACCTATCTAAAAGAGGGTGAGACAAATTTTTATGTTAATCTTTTTTCCACAAAACATATGCACTGTTCTGAATAAAATTTTTAGAAATTATCTCCTTTCTCATTGATATAGTCCCCCTCTAGATTACTCTAGTTAGGTTAAGACCTGGGATCAGACACCAAATGTAAAGCAAATAAGACATGAATTATGGTGGGTCTTATAGGTCATATATCCCAACTAAAATAATCTAACATCACTAACTGAAGGGTAATCTCTCTATTCATATAAATACAATATGTTATACTCTTCCTTAAACACGAATAAACATGTCCAATAATTGGCACATTGGACCATGGTGCAACCACAACATTGGTGTGCACAGTACATATTGATCTCATTATTACATAGAATTCATAAATATATGATTTGACATTGCCTTATACTTTATACTTCGCTCACTTTTTATAGTTGGGAGGTTATATTCTCATTACATTTTCATGATATTCTCTACCAACTCGCCATTTTACATGGATTATATATCTCTTTACACTAGGAAAATTTTATGTCTTTTCACTCATCACACTGATGTCTCTGGTAACCAATGGTTAGGACACCTAATCATGGAATACATTCTTAATTACTAGACTCCTAGTTGATATTTATGTATATACCATCTTCCTTTATGTATTTTCCTTGTGTAACATCCAATATATTATTCATTATTATCATTTTGATATGTTTCTAACTTCCACGATATATCATCAATGATCATATAAATCCCACTTAACATCATAACACAACTCTTCATCATAATATGAAGAACCTTATCAAGTAGACTCAAGGCTAATCATTTTAGAAGAAAACTTTAGGGATGATGTTGATAGGGGTTTTAATTTCATTTTATACAGTAAGGCATTGAAAAAGTGGAAGCCACAAGAAACTGTGAACTTAGTAGAGAAGGTTACAAAAGTCACAGATTACTAAAATCCTTGTCCACCTTTATTGTCCCATGAACCCACTCAAACACCAGGATTCAAATTCCCTTGGTAAATGAAAAAAGAAAAAGACATTGAACAGAGTCACGGATTGTTGATATATTTTCTAAAACATCATAGAGAGCCACTAAAAATAGATTAATATTTCCATGGAATAATGGGAAACCACAAAGCAAAGACATAGGCCAAGAACAAATATATAGAGTTCCCTACCATTTTAGGGGTGATTATTGTGATATTTTAAGGATTACATACTCATTGCATATCTACTCTATAATAAGAGTCCACATAAGGGGGGAGTAGAGAAAGTATGGCTTTTTAGAGAACAAAGTGAAATGAGGGTAGTCATAAAGCATAATATGAAGTGTCTCAAGTTGATCTGAGGAATGAGTAGATATTTACGTCAACACTGAATTCTTTCTTGAATTGTATTGAAATAACCTATTGTCCACAGATTAATATCTTCTTTACAAGTTTTGTTGGGAAATATGCATCTATTGGTAATTCTTGCAATAGACTTTCATATTATATTATGATATGTTATTGGACCCCTCATTTGTAATCCAAACTCCTATTTATCAATCCCTTACTAAGGAATCTAAATCTACCTTAGACCTCACAACCATGGAGCAGAAAAGGATGTTATTGTTCAACAAATTAGATAACGATTGATATATATTGTATAATTTCAAAGGGAAACTTATCAACATCAAGTTACTAACTAGATTCACTACCAAAAGGCCATGAATATTGAGACATCTTAAGGATTATATAACTCATAAGCAATATATTATAATAAGGGTAATAAGGGGGGAGTAGAGATCAAGTATAATCCATTTATGAGATCCCATATTCATAGATATCAAGGATGGGTCATCATAAAGTTTTAGGTCACAATAACATAGGATGAATTGCGGAATGCCCTAGATATGCATGTCGCCAGACTAAACCTATCGCAATTGTATTGAACCTATGATTCATTCCATATCAAGAATCAAGTTTTATTCAATATGCATCCTTTTGACACTCTACACACGATTATTTCCCTATTATAGTTCACTATTTCATAATTGGAGTCCATATTTGATGAATATATTCCAAATTCTAACCATAATTTATGTTATCACTTTCTAGAAGGTATGTTTAAACATGAAAATCATCCTTTCATAATCTAGGAATGTTGTATTTTAAGTATTATTGTATATAGTGTTCTAGATTATCTTTATACATTTATTACAATATATTAATTAAGTTAACCTAGTTTTGATATTACAAATCCATAAGCATTCATACACATGATTTAATTATTTAATCCATATACACTAGGGGAAATCTGACACATTGGGGGCATGCGTACATAGGGGGAAATCTTACATATGTTATTTAATTTGATAATATATTTTTACACTAGTCCATTAGTGATGTAGAGATTTTAATTCTTATATTTCACTACCTTATATCTTATGAAATGTACCATACTATGTTTTGATTAATGATTACATTGTTTAATTATATATATATATATATATATATATATATATATATATATATATATATATATATATTGATTTGACAATATCCATGATTATTTGTTTCTAATCACTATTTGACTACTTGTTTACTACATACTTATATGCTTGTGTGAATACTATTTTTCTTGGGATCCTATATTTGGATATTTCACATTGTTTTATACATTACTTTCCCTACACACATTGTTTATTGCACATTACATATGACATTACTATCTTTACACACTTTACGATACATTACTTTTTTCACAAAAAATTTATGCTAAATTATTATCGTTTAACATTTTTATGATATATTACTTTATTTGTGCTTGGTTTCTCTATGTTTTTTTACTCTATGCCTTGTTTTCTCTATGTTTTGTTTCTTCTTGAATTGTATACTCTATGAATTGTTTTCTCTTTTCATTATTTTATTTATGGATGTTTTATTTATGCATCTTATTTTTTTGTCTAAGCTTATTTTCTATATGCATTGTTTTCTCTATACTTGTCTTGTATATGCTTGTTTGATTACACTTAGTGCCTACCACCCATATCGACTATTGGATTCATTTCTTACCACATTTCTTGATATACCTATTATTTTGGACACATTTCTCATGACATATTTCTTGAGACATATGTTTATTGAGCCTGATTGTTAGATACACATATTATTTGAGACATATTGATTGGAATATTTCTTAGAAATATTTGGCAAGACACAATTTGGGATACATACAATTTGATATTTGTTATTGACAGATAATTTTTTAATGCAAATAGTTCCTAACACACATTATTGTTTGATGCAAAATCTACTAAATATTACAAGAATTCTTCATCATGATGTATTTTTACTCATCTATGATTATGATAGGTATGTCATGTAAGTTCTTGTCATGTCATGCTCAGAGTCTTAATATATTTATTAGTGTTGATTAATGTATCTACTAACAGATTACTTTATCACTCGCTATTATGCTCTTAGATATTAATATATATGAAGTGTTGGACATGTTTACATTATGTTCACCTATAAATTGAAACAAAAATTAATTTCTTTATTGATTATACCTGAAATACATTGTTTTTAAAACCATGGTTAGTGTACATGTTTTACATGGTTCACATCCTAGATGCTTTGACTATACATATACAGTAAACCAATTTCAGTTTTGAGGTAAGTGATACATGGAATCATATCTCACTTAGGGCATATTGTGGGATCGTTCAAGAATTTCTCATAGATCATGGACAAGCCCCATAGAGTAGATAGAGTGATAGTATTTCACCAATTAGATTTAGGTATTTCAGAAAATATAGGGTCATATCAAATTTTACATGGACTTGGGATAGATTCATCTTTACAAATGATTGGTTCCCTTATAAAATTCATAAAATTTTCAAGGTATTGATATAGGTTCATCAATACAGATTACAAGTTAAGTTATGAAATTCATCATATTGTTTTGGACTTGTTACAAGTTCATCATTCAAGATATAGTTTTATGTCACATTTATATGGAATTAGTGGGAAAGTCTATCATTATATGCTTATATACATTTATGGAAAATATTTATATGATATTTATATGAGTTACACACAATATTATGTTTATATATTATGTCATATAAATTCCATATATTCATTTTATACAAAAATCCATCACTCTAGATTTGTCACTTGCTCAATCACTGCTACACTTATTTATTTCAATAGTCCAATGTTTATACAATGGTGAAAGCCTATTACTACTAGTTTTAATGGTATACACATCCTAATGCTAGTTATAATGGTGCAAGAAACATCATGAAAATTATTAATGGTTTTGTTAATGTAGGTTATTATTTATCCTTTTATTTTTTTATCAGGATAATTCTTACACTTAGGTTATCTCTACACTTGTTGAGTTAGTTTGGTTAGGTGTACTAGTTGTGTGGAGTTAGCATGCTAGTCTTGTGGAGTTAGCTTAATTGTTAGTATCAATTAGTGGGATTTCTTCACCATTGATATAGGTATTAGTTACATTTTCCTCATATATGTACATCCTGATTATTGAGTTAATTCGATGACATTATGATAGATTTCCATATATGATATTTTAGCTCTTTGTTTATAAATCCTTTTGTAATGTTATTCCGGTGAATTTCTTTCATCTTATTAAATGTGATGTGTTATTATCATGTGAGATATTTTCGGCAAATTTGAACAATCATATTTTTCATGTCCTTTCATGGTATCAGAGTGATAGATGATGTAGACATCCATCTGTAAGTGTTTTTTATAAGCGAGGGTTTTATACTTTTCATATGTTTTTTGAAATTATTAGTATGTTATTGCAAAACATATTTCTGTGTGAAACGGAGGGCACCATCTTATTCAGAAGGTTCCAAAACCCCTATATCGAAACTTTAAACTCGACCGCTGGTGATGACAGAAAATTTTGAAGGTGTTTGGTTTTTACATAGTTGGTGAAGGGTACAGATTCTCGCACATATCAATATGGGAAGCTACAAAGGTTTTTGAAGGAGTCCAATGAAAACCATTTCTGGGTTTTTGGGGGTTGTTTAAAATCTTTTCTAGGTAGTCTATGTTTTTTATGCAAGTTGCATGGATATTCGTAGAGAAAATTTTGTGTTTGGCGGGTGAGGAAAAGCCTCCAACACCTCTACAACAAGCCTTGTTAAATAGGAACTCAAAATATGCACTCCTTTTAGGGATTGTGCCAAGAAACACATCCTAAGTTGTCAAGTGCACCATATCCCAACACAAATAATAATAGTCCTTGCTACAACTATTTTTTACCATAAAATGCAAACAAAACACCTTATCCCTTGGTCATATGGGAGGTTACATGAGGGATTAACAAGGGTGATTCCTACTAGTGGGTGCTTAAGTGTAGCCTCCCCCCCTCAATATTAGTTTGATCATAAAAGGATCATTTTTTTTTACAAAAATATGTTTAAAAATATATTAATAAAAAAAGAGTGCATTTTTTTAATTTAAATGGACCATTAGCTGACAGGTAAACTAGTTTCTATCATATCTTTGGATCTGGTAACTCATAATTGAGTGTCAATTTTTGCAAAAGTGTATGATTTTTTCATGATTTTATCCATTGGTGTCATTTAATTTGTAAAACACACTACTTCACAAAGTGTCAAAATCTGGGGGGGTGTTGTAATCACACGACGGATGCATTTTCATCTGGCTTGATGTCTGATTCACTAGGTTTGAGCATATATTTGTTTTTATGAGATTCTTTCCCATCGGAAAATGAGATGATTTTCTTATGAAGTGTGTGGACTTTAGGAGGACATAATAAAATTTGTAGAAGAAAATAGATCTCTTAATAAGCAAAACTCACTTGTACATAACCTCATTCACAACAAATATGACCTCATTCACTCCCCAAAGAAAAGCCATTTCTCGCTTACAACATCATCCTCACATTGTGGAATTTTATTCCCATGCTCCTAGTTCCACTTACAATTATGCTCCTACACCTTACTGACCTTGATTTTTTATTTATGAGCCTTCTTCTGCTTGTGATGCTCCTAGTATCGTTATTATCACTTGTTACTACATGTTCTACTTCCATACATATACCTATTGTAGTAACACACCCTGTGTATCCATTTTATTCCTTCTACTGACATGCCTATGGCTCTTTTGAGAAGCATACCACTGCATTCGGTTCTCACATGCTCTATTATATGGGTTTCACTAGTGGAGGTATTATTAGCCATTCACAAGGATATTGTATTCCCCTATTCATCATGTTAAGTGGCATTCTTGCCATGGCATTGGTATTCGAGTAGGTACTTCATTAGGATCACACATTGACAGAGATCCTATTTTTGTTTGCTTGACTCTTTTGAGGATCATGAGCTACACATGAGTTCCACACCTTCACTCAGGCTTGAGAGACCTGATATTTCAACTGTCAGACATGATCAACCTGACACACATTTTGATGTTCCTTTTCATGAATCCATTGTGCATTGTACATGAATTATGCAAGACATCTTCTTCATCCATCTATGTTGATTTGGGTTGGATTTTGATCACTTGTGGTAGTGACATATAGCATTCGTTGAGAGGACTCTACAGGCATGGCTCCTCCACCATTCGACCTCTTTCTCCACTTTCTATACCATCTACATTATAATGCTCCTTTGTTTTGAGAAATTTTCTTTAGCAAGTGTAGTATATCTCTCTTATTTGTTGAGAGATTTTGTATTTGTATTTTCGACATTTTTTGGCATGTTGACAGTCTCTCTTGTGGGGGAACTATTATGGTGAAATCCCAGTGTTAGTTTGTCAGTGTTCTGAGTAGTTGTTTTGACAACTCATACAAATTTGTAGCGTCACTCCACCCATTCAGTAGTATGGGAGGGTGTGGTGTTGATCCTGCTTCTTTGGGTCTTGTGTCCTTTCCTTGTTACCTTGGTTGTTCTTGGATCAATGCCACTCGTATTACTTTGGATCTTGTGTCCTTTCCTTGTTTCCTTGGTTGTTATTCTTGGATTGTGGCACACCTATTTGTATCAGTTGATCGAATTATGTTTGGTGTTTTTTTGCACTTTCGACATCACTCCATTGATAGTCTCCTTGTATGGAGATATTCTGGTGTAGCCCAGTGTCAGTTATTTTTTAGTTTTTTGATCGAGCAATGGATTCATACCACAGTGCACACCAAATTTCTTCAGCATTGTATGATTTTTTTAGAGCTAATACTTCTTGGATGCCTTGCAGTAGGTTTTTTCTCTCTACTTTCTTATTACTAGTTTTGGGTACCTTGCGGTGTTCCCTTTTTCCCAGTTATTGTACGTGGGTACCTCATCAGGCCTTGTTTTCGGGACCCACCTTATTTTCACATCCACATAAGATATGCTTATGAAGGGTTGTTAGTGTAGGTTATTATTTATCCTTTTATTTATTTATTAGGATAATTCTTGCACTTAGGTTATCTCTACACTTATTGAGTTAGCTTGTTTTAGGTGTACTAGTGGTGTGGACTTAGCTTGCTAGTGTGGAGTTAACTTGCTAGTCTTGTGGAGTTAGCTTAACTACCAGTATCAGTTAGTGGGAGTTCTTCACCACTGATCTATGTAGTAGTTTCACTTCCCTCCTTCTATATGTACATCCTGATTATTGAGCTAATTAATTCAATAGCATTATGATAGATTTCCATGTATGATATTTTAGCTCTTTGTTTTGTAAATCATTTTGTAAGGTTATTGTAGTGGATTTACTTTGAGATTATTAAATGTGATGTGTTATTATCATCTCAGATATTTACAGCTTGGAACAATCTTCTTTTCATTCCTTTCAGGTTCAAGTGTCCCAATACTAGTTATCACATAAGATGTTTATCCATGTTTTGTATAATACACAGGGGCATGGTTTGACATGTACAACTAGGTGCAATCATTTAATGGGTTATTTTACTTTACACAATTTAGTGCTTAGAGAATGAAATAAATCCCTTATGCTCAAGCTGTAGGATTTTTCATTATAAATCATAGCAATCATTGTGACGATGTCAATCAATGGATGGGAATTATAGAAAGGATGGCCTTTGGATTTTGTAAGCTGATAATGAGGATAGTAATGATTGGGAAACAAAGTAATTAGCTGATGATTGAGGAACGTGAATAGAATATCATGTTTTTTTAGCATGCTCATCGAAAGAAAGAATTTTTTTATGTTGGAGGACTTTACCCTCACTTATATGAGCATGTGCAGCACCTAGATTAGATTGAATAGGCTTGATATTAGGAACATCATGAGGCATAGAAAGAAAATGAATATGTGCATTGGAAATATCTTTGGATTTCAGCCTTTGACATATGTAATTTTAACATTTTTGGATTGAAGTTGATCTTGAAAATCATGGTGCAAAACTTGGATAGATTTTAAGATAGCCTTATGGGAGTTATCATCATTACTAGTAGAAGGAGTTGAAATACGACCCAAAATGGCATTCACGTGGGGGGGTCTCATATGATTAGGGATTTGGACAGTTGCTTCAACAATGGTGTAAGATTATCTCAGGATGATGGGTGTCATTGAAGAAAATGAGACAAGGATAATGTGGTATAGGCCATGAAGGAGAGATCCAATGTAGGCATGTAAGGGTCAAGTTCACCAAATGTTTTAATAAAATTTAAAGATATGTAAGGACATCGTTGATCAGATAAATAGATCATTATTGAAGCAAGATATAGCTAAAGAAGTACAAACAAGAGTGAAATATAGGAGATAAATATGAATCAACTTGTAATTTTAGGTTTGAACTGATTCTGGACTAATGAACAGGCTATAAAGGTAGAACCTGGATTATATAAGCTCTATGTCAGAAACTAGAATGTGACAACCTCATGGATAGAATCACCTAGGGGAGGGCATGGCTACCTAGGTGTTAATGTCCATTCTGGGCATTGATGTCTGTGGAATAACTTCGGTTTTGGTTCTTTTTGTGTCGTTTCTTGTTCATTGTATGTCGCATTAGATTTTCTATGCTTCTTCTTTGTCATATATATACATAAAAAATAAACCCTAGGTACCTACACAATATTCAAGTGTACATTAGATGAATAAAAATATGTATATGTTTGATTCGAAATGATTTCGAAAGTCACCCCAATGTGATTGTCACTGAGTGTTGCACTACATTTCAGACTCAATGTAGTTCTAGTGTGTGTGTGATTGGAATAATTCCCATTGAGCTAGGATGTCCTAGTGGCAGTCACACAAAGAATAACATACTACAACTACTTTGTCCCAATGAAAAATGTGTGGTATGGAATTCAAAATAGACCCTCTTATGCAGTGAAGTATGCAGTCCTTGATGTAGTAGATAGAAAATATTAGCTCCTTGTAGATGTGCATGCCTCTTGAATGCTTTCCCCTGATGAGGTTATATAAGATATGTATATATATATATATATATATATATATATATATATATATATATATATATATATATATATGATTCCTTCACTTGATTTTTATCATTAACAAGTGAAAGGTTGACCTAAGGTGATAAACAAAGACATGAAATATGTAACATCCAAAAACTTAGAAAAAGGGAGGAGGATAGAAGTGCCCAGAGGGGATAGTAGCGCACAGGTGCTCTTATCTCTAATGGGTGGTTCTGTACAAGGTGCCAAAAAGATAAAACTAAGGAATCATAGTTGAATAGGATGTCGGCTAGTGTGTAAAAACTGTAAGGTGTAAGTACATAAAATATAAGTAACAAAGACAAGAAGAGCAAAAACAAGATCAAACCAAAACAAGTATTATTAATGACTAATTATCTTGCTTATGAATCATACATATAAATGAAATATTTAGAGGTTAGATGTACATAGTAAGTGTGTGATTTAGTGACTACAACAACCAAATTGATAATCATGACCTTGCAACAATAAGATTGTACGTAATACTTTCCCTAGCTTGACTTGACCTTGGTAATGTGTCCTTTTGTACTTGCAAATATGAGTGGATGAATGCCCTATAATGAGCATGCAGAGTATATAAATATCAAGGGAGTCTTGGAGTATCTTTACTTGTGATTTCTCTTAGTATTTTCTCATTAGAATGTTAGGTGCCAAGTAGAATGAATGCCCCCCTTAATGAGAGATGATTAGTTTGCTTATATATGCATTATGGATATGGATAACTCAAAAACTACTAACTAAAAGTGTACCAAAAAGATTAAAATCAAGAAATTTTCCATTGGAAGGAAAGGACCAAAGTGGTTAGGTGGGTCTAGCGTATGGATTTTATGGCCCTTTATAAGCACTTTGGTCCCAAATGCATGTGCAAATGATCTGGGAATGGGAATTGCAATGTGCGAGGGAATAACCTGATTTGATGGAGTAATATGACCATCATGTGAACAACTAGGTTGTGTGTGCAAGTAAGGATGAGTGAGATATAGCCAGGGATAACATGTTTGGCCAAATTGAGCAAGTGTGGGCTAATGCAAGATTTGTGTACAATTTGTATTGTTGCAAGTCATGAATTACAGAAATGAGTGTCTACACAAAGGAGCTCTAACATGTGAAGCTAGCGGATATAGTTAGCCTAGTTGAAATATCTCAGAAGCTCAAATCCCTCCACCATCTATCAACGACCATGCAAACACGTAATCTTCAAGAGAATATATTAACGTGCAAACATATAAACAGGGGGTGTGAGGTTGTCTAGACACATGTACAATTAAAGCATTAGAAAGCAATGTTCAAAATCCATAGCCAAACAATTTTGATTTTATTTAATTTAAAATCTTTCAAACTTTATAAGGAAAATGTAGATTTTAAAAGCAAAAAAATGAAAACACAAACACATCAAATCAAAAGAGATATTCGATAATAAATTAATGTATGTGTCATCAAACCAATAATAAAAAAGTGATCAAATTATAAGTTGGACTTTAAAATAACTTTATTATTACCATAGTTGCATCATTTTGATGGCTTTTAACTTTTTGGGATTACGACAATTACATTATTATGTGTTTTAACAACATAAGTGTTTAACTAATACAATAATAAAATCTGTAAATGTAATGAAAATAGAAAATAACTAACAAAAAGCTTGGTATATTAAGAATAAATGTCGACACATCTTGTAAGCCTTGCAACAAATTCACTTAAAGTATTATTAATAAAATATAGGTGAGGTCATGCATACAAAGAAGAAAGAAAAACATGTGTGACCATCCAAAGAACTTACATAAATATTGTTGTAAACAAGCATTAAATATATATATTTCCGTTCCCTTGCGAGAATGTGCAAGATTTGTGAGAAATATTTTGCAGAGAAGTTAAATACAATAGTGTGTTCATCTTATATTTTTCCAATCCTGACAAAAACGCAAAGCAAGGGATAATGTTATTGCTGAGTGACACCCTTATGAGGGGACAAAATAGTTGGAGGACCTCAGAGGACCTTGACCGCAAGCCTTGGAAAGCAATGTCTTTTGTCAAAGATGATCAATCTAAGGGTTCAATTATCTGTCTACTTTACGTAGCGTCGTCCGCCACGAACTCCAAGTGGAGGGCAAAATTACCATGTGTATGGGACTTTCGCAAGGCACCATTTTTTCAACTGGGATACTATAATACATGCAATGGAAGATGCATCGCCACGTGGACAATTGACCTCCAACCAGACATCAACGCAAAAAACATTTGCAGTCATCAATCTCCTGTCATATGGCAAACCTAGAGAGGCCCTTAACTCTAATTAATATAACCCTAATCTAGTGTTAGAGATGATGACCCAAATTGCATTATTGAATTATTGGAAGGATGACGAGGTCCATGGAACCCACCCATGAATCTATGTGAGTGCTTTTGCGACCTTTTTACTCAAACTTTATACATACATTATTCAAATCTGTATGTTGGTACCGCTCGACAAAACGTTCCTCCCACCGACAACCAAACATTGAGTAAGATGTTCTTCCCTTGTCAACAAATCATAAGCACCCACGTACCCTCTTTCTAAAGTGCGTTATATCTCTATTAGGGACACACGTCGCTTAATCAAATTCAAATTATTTTGTGGCACATGGAAACATTAACGATAACACATAAATTTGTAAAGTGGAAATTTATTTATTTAAATATATATAAATCACATCTACTTTTGGGAAGGAATTGCGTATCCACAACATTTGTCTTTATAGAATTTGATTATTATTATTTAGACCTGTCAAAATCAGAAACCAACATTGAAGTTAGATCCACTAAATAAATGGTCGGTCATTATCATAAATTTCTAATAATTTATATCATTGGAATTTGGATTCCACACTCTTCTAATGGAGGCGTGGCTTCAAAACTAGGCCATCTTTTAATACCTTGTGGTGATTATGACGTATTTATTTAATTATCTAGTTTATATTTTGTTGGTTTTTTAAATTGTTATAATATATTTAAATTATTTTTTATATTTTAATGTAGTTTAAGAAGAAAAAGTGGCATTATTTTTAATTTGAATGCACAAATAAGAAATATTATTTAATCTCTAGGTTTACATACATAGTTCATGTACATAAGTTGACCATGTTTACCGTAGTTACAAGTGGGGATGTTTATTAGCTGATAGGCTATATTATGTGGAAAAGCTTTGTCCGGAAAATTGTTAGATGTCGTGAGATGTCTCATCGATGTTGGAATTGCAACATCTGAAAATGTTGTCATTGGTAAAACCATCAATATTTGTGTTTACTATTGGAACCACCTTTATATTGAATTATAGATAAAATAATATAAAGTGTTACATAGTAAGGGGTTGGCTCGCAAGTTCACAGCCTCAAAAAAGAATGAAAACCGCGTGGGCAAACAGAAGACAAGCCACGAGGGTGAACAAAAACAAGCCACAAAGGGCTACAAAAAACGACCAACATGTGAAGAGAGAGCCCTAAAAACTACATCAAGAGAAAACAAGATTAGGCACAAGGAGCCGCAACACCCGGAGGAGGAGGTGGATCATCTCGCGGTGGAAGAAAGTCGAGGGAGCGCGGCTCATCTGAAGGCGATTCAAGCAGCCAACAATCCTAGTCGGGCATCTGAACACTGAGCAGAACCATAATTCTCCATCGTCGGCTCGCCCACGACCCTTTTCTTTTGGAGTCGGTGTGGCCACTGGCTCTCCGCCTAGCGGGGCTTCCCAGATTGGTGGCAGTACTTGTGTTTAGATTTAAAGTCATGTATACTTTTTTCTTCTCGCCAAATAAAGTCAAAAGAGGCGGCTAAGTATTATTAAGCTTGATAATCATTGTTAGGAGAGCTGAAAGGAAATGCCAAGGAAAATTTTAATGGCAAATCTTCGTTAATTCACGAATATTCCATTTTTAAAATTTGAAATTGGAAAATTTTTAGGGTAGGAATTAGGACAAGGTCGCCAAAAATTTATGGGTACAAGTTAATTTTAAAGGTCAATTCATCATTCCCGCGAAATAGAAATTCACAAAATTTGCCTTAATGTTGTCGGTCGGTAGCATTTTTTTATGTTATTGGCCGACAATATAATATATGATGTCGACTGGTAGCATAAAATATGCTACCGACCGGTAGCATTTTTTATGCTACCGTCCGATAACATACTATATGTTGTCGGCCAGTAGCATAAAATATGCTACATGTTGGTAGCATTTTTTTATGCTACTAGCCAACAACAAAATAATGTTGTCGATTGGTAGCATATTTTATGCTACCGGCCAGTAGCATACAAAAAAGCTACCGTCCGGTAGCATTTTGCATGCACCATTTATTAAAAAAATGAGTATGGGATTTTTTTTGCTTGCGCTATATTTTAAGAGTACATATTTCTCATTGAGATGATCATTTTAACTGCTAACATAAAAAAATAAAAATAAAAATCCCATACAACATTAACGAAATATGTATTTTTTCACAAAAAATCATTTTTTGATTTTTTTTATTTGCGCCATATTTTGTGAGGACATATTTCTCTTCGAGCCAATCATTTTAACGGCTATTGTCAAAAATTGATTTTTCAAAAAACTACATCTATTATTTGCTGACATCATATACTATCAACAAACAACATATTTACATTTTCTTCATATTTGCCATTAGCGCGAAAGATAATTTTCACATATTCGCCAACAAATTTCTTCAATTTTTTTTTAGGGGGGGAGGGGGGGTCTTAAAAATTTCCCTGGGCAGTGTCAAATTCCTAAGAGTAGGTGAGATAAGTAAGAGAACCGGTACCTCATTTAGTGAAGTTGAAGGAGGCGGTCGCCATGGTAGCCTTTAAGTAAGCTATGGTTTAGAACAAGACCATGCATTTAACTTTTTATTTCCAAAGTTTATTCCTTCCACCTTGTGCATTGGGTACTCATGGAGGTGGCCATGAGAATAGTGTTCATGTTTAAGGGAGCTTGAAAATATGGTATCGACACACATCCAAACATGCTAAATAATGATTTTTTGTCTATTATGCATACATGCACCTGCACTCCCTAACCATGCTAGAAAGGGTGTTTTAGATTAGGCTATGGTTGTCCATCACAACATCAAGATTAGTGGATTTTTATCATTTGTTTTAGTTGTCTATTCGAATGTATATAAAAGGAATGTGGTCTGTGTGGAAAAATGCCTAGCAGATGTGGCACTCAATGGGACTATTGAAAACACCTTAGAAACTTTAGGGAAACGAGATTGGCAAGTGTAAAGGTTGTCCACACAACATTGACAATTATCCTTCCAACTTGCTTCATAATGAGAGCCTTATGATAGGACATGACATTCAACAATGTTAGGAATAATATTTGTCAGTGCTCCATTTGGTTAGTAAAGAATAAAGTTAATTAGAGATTGAGTTGTTACATGAGTAACAACAGTCTTGTAATAGGGAAGAGTTTTTATAGGAGTTTTCATAGCTTCCCTATAAACTAGGAGATGTTAGTCTAATGTAGCCAAATTCTAACAAACTTGATATTCTGCAAATAACATGAACTCAAAAAGAAATAAATCTCCTTCTTCATTATCAAATAATGAATTACAATGTTTCCTAAATAGGAAAACAACTCCCAACTCGAGTTGCCAAGCAAACTCTAACTAACTTGACTAAATCTACTCTAGGTGGCAGAAATTACTATTTAGTAGTTTACTAGAACCTGCTATTCTTAGTAAGTTCACATGCTTATTCGTACGGGCACAAAAATTGCCACGCATCTTCTACATTCCTAAATTAGAGGAATTTCCAACTTTCTAACTCATAATGCAACTAATAGACTAAAATTAACTAATGCTCAAAAATAGGAAAAAACTGAACTACAACTTAAATCCTAATTTTTGGCCACAAGATGGCAGATTTAAGGCCCGAAAACGTGCCGAAACTTGCCCCAACTGGTAGGGCTAGTTATCGCTGTGTTCGTCTCATCGAAACATGTGGTTTAAAAAAAAACGGACTCAAACGGACACCCGAAGCTCAAGTTATGACCATGTCAAGTTCCTGCTAATTCTGGTGCATCATACTCCTATATAATTGTAATATGTTGGGTGAATGAATAACAAAGAAATAATTTGTGTTAACTATGTCCAAATTCAAGATTAGCATTATCAAAAGAGGATTTTGTGTGATCTAATTTTTAGCAACACCCTTTTGGTCATGTGTTGACTTTGAAGCTTTGTAATAGGGAAAATAGGTTAGTGCTCAAGTAATGAAATATTTATCATATCTCCTTTAGGGGAATTTCATGTGGACATGTATGCCAAATGCAAGAGTTTAGAGGATGTTGAGAAAGTGTTTAATGGAATACCTCTGAGATACAAAGTTTCAAGGAATGTCACGATATTTTAGTTGTGCTCAAAATGGGAGTTGTAAAGATACTATCAAACTCTTGCATATAATAAGGCACTTTGGATATACCCTTACCATGTAAGCTTCATTTATATTTATTAGCGTGAGGCAATGTAGAATAGTGGATAAGGGTTGTAGATACTTCAATGTCAAGATATATATTTGTATTGTTTTAGGCCTTTAGTGAATCATTGTTATGCAAGGATGACCTCCTTGGTCATGTTGGCAATCTTGGAGGAGCTTTAGAACAACCATTAGACGTGTCCCTCAGACAGTTAAGTATAATGACCTACTCTAATTTTGATGGCATGTTGTTATTTGATGATTCAATGTATTTTTATTTTTGAAATAATTCCATATTTTTAATGAAACTTGCATGAAGAACTGCCATTATATTTGTCTCCATGGTAGTTTACGATACCATGATCCTTATGCCACTAGAGGTGAATCCGTAATGGAAGTACCCCTCTCACTTTAAACATAATACGTCAATAGGGGTTACGCCTCATATTTAGCTATCGGTGTAGCCATTGCACCTCCTTTTAATGCAAGTTCTATTTTCATAATGATGGTGATGGTTCAAATTTTAGCAAGCAAGAATGTTTATAAATGATAAGGGGCGGGTTCATATTTTATCATGTTTAACTTAGC
Source organism: Taxus chinensis (assembly GCA_019776745.2). Taxonomy (NCBI): domain Eukaryota; kingdom Viridiplantae; phylum Streptophyta; class Pinopsida; order Cupressales; family Taxaceae; genus Taxus; species Taxus chinensis. Next base: position 968,736,253 of record CM034147.1, read on the forward strand.
TGTAAATTGTGATAAAACTTAAAATGTTTTTATATTAATTTTTTTAAGGACTCAAACAAAATTTATAAATAAAATTAATTTTTCTTTCTATCTTTTTTGTAAAGTTTGATTTATAATTAAATTATTAATTTTTATGGGATTTGTATTTGTATGTGTTTAAGTTATTTCAAGATGATCATTATGATTAGCCAATAACAAAATGATATTTTCTCATATATATTTTTATAATAATCATAAGATAAGAAGACCCTCCCACTTTTTTTCTATCTATATTTGTAATTGTTTTCGTCGATGTTAACTTATATAAAATGATGTGTTTCTTTTATAACAATCTACTTGTATTAATAAATGTCATTTTTTCTATTCAACAAAAAAATGGCTTTATTTTTTAATGACCTTAACTTTCCATATTTGTGACATAATAAATCTTTACTATACTTCTACATTCTCCTTCCAAATTGGTTTTTTAGTAAAAACTTTCCACCTATTATAGACACTCCACCTATTATAGACACCTAATTTAGACTAGTTAATTACTACATGTTGCTGGTGTATTTGTGTATTTATAGATAATTATTCTAAATTGTGTTCCTAGTGGTGTGTGTTATTGTGTTGTTCAAAATTTGACATGTTTCCCTTAGGTTTGTGCAACTTTCAACACTTCATACTTTACATTATCATTTTTGACTTTATCTTATGCTTTTCGACTCTTTATTCTTCTTTGTTTAACCCTTTCTATTTTCATTTCCCCTTGTTTCTCTCTTCCCTTTTTCATATCTTCAACCTCTTTTTGACTTATCATGGACCTTGAAAATATCACCAATCAAATCAAAAAATTCGAAAAACATATAAAATGACTATTTATTTTCCCTTATATGACTCATGATGCTTATGGAATGTCAAAAAAATTGTTTTCCACTATTCTTGTTCCTTATTATATGGATCTAATCATCTATGTTCTAGGAATTTGTACCCCAAACTTGGGTTCCACAAGTTTTGAATCATTTATTTAAATTTTTCTCATGTTTCATATTTTAGGCACTTACACAAGCTAATAGGGTCCTAATTTGAATTCAAGAAGTCTATAAATGTACATAGGTTCATTAGTGCATTTATAGACATAGAAGGATCACACTTGGAATATATTAAATTTATAAGAGCAAAGAATTTATCTATTTTTGAATCACTTCTTTTGAAAAAGAAGAACTTAAGCATTTAGACATCATTCTACTACTTGTTGCATCCATTTGACAGAACAAGGATTGAGACACTTAAGTACACTAGATTGTTTGTTTATCGGTATCGAGTGTTGATGACATAAACACAATTAGGTTACTCAATGAAGAGTTTCCTTAGACCATACAACCCTTAGAGATTCATGTATAAATATACTAAGAAGTATAATAACACTGAATAAAATTAAGTAACAATAACAAAACGATTATATTTATTCAATTTAACTTAGATGAATAACACTCACAAACCAATGTTCAATGATAAAGTATCAAAAATACATTAATAAGGCGGGAATAATAAAAAGTTAATCCTCATCAATCTCAACATTTTTCCTTGGGATTTAGGATCACATCCCCCTCCTTAACTAATATGAAATTATATTAAATCCCTTAAGCTACTTTCCTAAGGTAATTAGGATATGGTCATATTGGCAGGCAAGCCACCCAATGCTACATTGAATTTAGTTACAAAATTCCTAAAGTTATGAAACAATACAAAGATAAGGCCCTAATGACCCATCATAGGAATCGAAGCATATCTAGTCAATTTATCTATGACCTTCATGGTGTCATCTCATTTTTGTACTTATTCATGGCTTCCGAACATACTTTTAGTATTCCAAAACTTCATGTAGTACTTCACGGCTTCCAATTAAGCTCATAGTGTTCAACGATTTCTCCTAGTACTTTGTAGTTTCAATGAAACACTATGAGTGTACATAATAAATATAGGAACATTATTGGTCAAAGGAATAGGCATAGAAATGTTGGGGAGTGGAGGATTAGATGCCCTCGATGAGGGGGGGATTGTTAATATATGAATAGTGGATGTAGGGATGGATGATGTATTATCACAAGAGATATGTGTTGGAGTAGGCTATGATGATGGAGGAGATACAAATTAAATTACCATAATTTTAACCACTTGATTGTTTTGAATGAAATTAAAACATTTGTGTAGTAATGAAGTTATATTCGTAAAGGTGAGAAGCCAAGAACAACCTATACTCATGTCACGTGATGTAAGAGAAGAGGTTATTAAGAATGTGAGATCAAAATTGGGTCCAACTATAGTGGGAAGTACACAATGTGTGATACATATACGAGGATCACCGATGGCATCCTTCTTAGTTTACCCAAGAGAGAACAATATTGTAAAAGTACACATATTATGTGGAGTAGTTCTATTAACCAAAATATTTTGAATAAGACATTGGTCGAATGAAGCAGGGATGTATATTGTATTGGAAACAATGCAAGTGCCATATCAATATTATAAAAAGTAATAATTGGAAAGTAGTCTTCAAACAAGTTATATAAACGTTGATAATGATCCATAAATTCGACACCATGATGTACCAAAACCAATTAAAGAAATAAAAATAAGAACCCTAGGGCCACTAGGGTTTAAGAAATATGTTTGATTCCAGATTCAAGTTTACCAAATGCTTACACCCTAATTAATTTCTATTCCATGGAAAGTACATAATAAGAATGATGTAAGGTCTAGCAAGAGGTAGACTTTATGATCTAATCAACTTCCAACATGAATTATACATGACTAGAATAATGCATTTAACTTGAAATAATTCAAATGATTGATAAATGATATGTGCTTACTTAAAACATGAGATGATAGATAGACTTAGTTGTTCAAGATGATTCTATAATGATACACGGTTTTCGGGTATTGGAATAGGAATATTTAGAGCTCTAGATTATGTATGAGAGATTATGGAACCATAAACTGAGTAGGTTCAGGCCCTTATTGATTCTGTACGGTTTAGGTAGGAGTTGTATTGTCTAGGGAATGGGCTGTATAATTTTGAACTTGGAGACAATATGGGTTTCTAACTTCATGTATACTTCATTTGTCTTGAAATTGTGTTTGTTTTATGTCGTCCTTATTCACACAGCTTCGGGATGACCTATTATGAGCTACAAAAAGCATAAACCCTAGCAACATGTAGAACCCTGCATCATAGCATTGGAAAACTAAAAGAGAAAAACATATGTGTGCATTTGAGGCTAGAATGTCATTGGTATTCAAAATCCTAGATGATAAACCAATCCAAGAGTTGTACTACATATCCCTATTGTGAAAATCAAGCCTCATGTAGCTCTCCTAAGTTCTTGTGCAAACATGTGTAGCTAACCAACCCCTTAGGGTTTCCCTTGTGTCTTTTGACACCACTATAGTGGGATAATTGTATAGTATATAAATTACCCAACAAAATAGTAGTGAGATATGGTGTGCCTTAGCTATGTGACCTAACCCTTATGTTGATTAAAACCCTTGTGTAATGTTTGGAGTGTTTTTACTCTTGATTTGGACATGGCTCTATGATCTTTATATGCTTGTAGATGGATGAAGATAGATACTTTGACCTGGTTGAGTGCTTCAGAATTTTAGTAGGTTTGCTCTAGATGTTGTGTGGATGATTTAGGAAACTTTTCAGTGCTCTTGGAATGATTTTTATAATAGTAGTTTGTGAGAATGTCAGACGAGTTACAAGGTGATAATGACTTGCTTATTTAGTCTCCATATGGGATATATTCTAATAAGGCTAGCCCTATGAAGATGAAATGACCCATAGAATTATTTTGAATCAAAAGCATATTAATTGATTGAGAAGGGGTTGGAAAACATAGGTTGGCCAAGATAGGACCCCATATCCCGACCCTTCCATATAGTTTTGGATATGAGAGAGAAACATAAAAACTAAAACTTGTGTCATGAATATCATATATTTTATGCTACTTTGATTTAATAATATTTTTAGATTTGATGACAGAGCATAGTATAGAGATAATCAAGTTGTAGAATGGTTAGAGAGATGAGGAGATTAGATTCCGAAATGTGAGCATTTGTCTTAGCAAGGATACAAGGTCAAACTTGGAACTGCACAAGGAAAACTAATCATATTTTATTGTATACACACTCTAATTGGCACTTCCTATCTAAAAATAGAAGATGTCTAATTATATTTCTAAAAATAGAATTTTACACTTAACCAAAAAATCTCCAAAAAATAAAAAACACAACTAAAAAATAATTCTAACAATAACTAATCATGTGCCCATATTGGCATCATACTCAACAAGAATTTTGCCTTCAGCTTCATTACTAGTTTATCCCATGTCTTAATCTTCGGCTTGCCTCTTTGCAATGTCTGTTTGGATATGCTCCCACCAAAGAGATGCACAACCCTTCAACTTTAGGCAAGAAAATTTAAATTTATCGGGATCTTCCATGTTGTCATAGTCAAAATAACTCTTGAGCTCAATTATCCAATCAATGATCTCGTCTACTTTCAAACATCTAGAATAACTTAGGCTATCCAATATTAGCTCACTCTTCACCCTATCAATTGTAAATAAAATCCTATCTTCTAGTTTGTTGGAATCTATATCGTCTTCTTCCTCATTTGTGGCATGTTCTCTTTATTACATGAGTTCTGCCTCATTGTCACTCTAATCTTCCACAGCAACACCTCGACATTGTGTAATTTTCATGGCCTTCAAACGAGATTACATGGTCTTCAATAATCTGACCAAGTCCTCAAGCCTTGTGCATTGGTCTTTACAACCTCTTACAACATTCCTCACTTGTACCATCATGTTTCCTCACAATAATGCATCCTTCGCAACCTTCATACATTTTCGTCAACAATCTCCTTACTATAAGATGTCTACAATGATTCCTCAATGCCCTTAGGTTGGACATGTCTAACACTTATATCAGAATTGTTTTCTCTAAATTATTTTTTATGATTTGGTGGTAAGTATAGTATTGTGATGATTTTAGAAGACAACCATGTTCTCTAAGTTGTTTATTATCATTTGGTGGTCGGTGTAGTCATGTGATGACTTTGGAAGCGAGTCTTGTTGAAATCAAGACTTTCCTCTTTTTGCTTGGTTTGATTTTCTAGGTGAGGGACCCTTCAACCCTCTACTTAGTCATTTAATTTTTTTGTAAATATACCATCATAAATAGACACAAACAAGGGTCAAACAATCAGAACCAGCCAATTTGGAATAACTTTACATGTTTTATATTTTTGTATCAATTATTTTACCCAATTGAAACACTTTCAAGAATATAGATTATAGGTCCCATAAGGGAAAGGACAGTCCAGTCCCTTCACTACAAGTGGTCGTGACTAAATCAACCCATAAAATTCAAAAACATCTCCCAATAAAACAAAATTACTAATACGTTGAATAAGGATTTTTCAGTCGTATAAGCGATTCCAAACACTGCGGATGACACTGATGGGAGGGCAATTAGTGGGATAATTACATGGTCACGATTTCATGTACATGTTTGCCTTCATAGTACTCACTATATGTTTGGAAATGTATTTAACTTTTGACACACATAATAGTTTTTATCTTTCAAATCTTGCACCCTCATGTTTTTCCACCCCAAATCCTTAACCCGCCTTATGGAAATGATTAGCACATGATATGCTTACAACTTTACAACATTAATCATTACCAATGACACCGCTTGATAAAAATTGTTAACTCGTCATCTTTTTCTCTTCATGACATTGAATTAGAAATCATCTCCTCCTCCTAATTCAAGATTTACAGTGTACATATACACCCTTTACACTACTATTTCGCACTAATAGTCATATCAATGATAAGAAATTCCTTCAAAAATACCCACAAAAACATTATTGAAGGTATAACCGAATAATCGTCGTATTTCTTATATTGACATAAGAGATTTATAAATTTTACATCTAACTACCCTTATTCATGTTTCCCATTTCTAATATCAAATAAATTTTAAAAGACATAAACCTATATGCTAATTAAAATATTGAACACACCCTCCTCAATTCTTTGATAAATATAATTACAAAAAAGTTTTTTTTTAATGAGCCATACATGAGTTTTCTACCATTTCCTCCTTCCTTCCTATTGGCGTGACACAATTATGTTGGAACCAAAAACACGTCAGCATTTGCCCAATTGGTGTTTGAATCTACTCGAATGCCGCCTTTTCACTCAACTTTATTCCAACGAAGTCCACATTGAATGGTGGCAGACAAAAACATATATATATTCTTTATTTAATCGTGAGGGACCACGTACCCACTTTCTATGGGTATCTTATAAATTTCAAATTACTGATGTTATTTAATACCGGTAAAACATAATTTGTTTTCCAACTATTGAAACTTTTTACTCATAGTCTTAAAGGATGCGTATAACTCTAAAAATATATTGATAAATAAGAGATTGAGGTTGAGGTTGTGTCTTGAGTGAATTTGTTGGAATGGATATCCTCAATACTTGTCACTGAAGTCCAAGAATTTTGTGCATCTAATCCGTACAAACTTAAAATTCAAAAAATAATATAATGGTTTTTGAAATTCAAATTAGGGTGATGATGGAATGATGTCATCCATTTTAATCAATTGACTAAGTAACAGAAAAAAGATTAGGAGATGATAAACCTAAAACAACTTTGTTAAATAGGTCCTTTTACATTGTAATTATTATTACAAATATATGAAGGAAAATGACATTATATTAATGACTACTCATGGTATTATAACAAATACCAATATTTTTTACAAAAATTAATATTCTAACTAAATTACTTGTGAAAGCCTTCAACTTAATATTTTATATAATTGAAGTAGAAAATATTTGTATAATCATTATATTGAGAGAAAAGAAAATATTTTTTTATGCAAAATATAACTAGTATATATATCTTAAACACATCTTTCTAAAAAATGTTAAGAGATACCAATCCTAAGGCATTCATCTTTGGTTTGTCATATAACATTGATTAAAATAACTCTCTTGCCTTTTTCGACAATTTCCTACTAAGTAGTGACAAAAGATATCAATAACTGTGTATTATTGTGTCATGCTAAAAAAAACTTTTCGGAAGAAAAAAAGGCTCCAAACTCCACTATATGACCAAAATATTACCATTTTTTGATATACTTTTCCAAACAAGAAGAAACAACTTCTAAATGTTTAAATTACTCTACAATGATGAAATGAACACCAAATTTAAAGTCAAAGCAAAAATTTAAATTACATTATAATGATGAAATGGATGTTAAATTTAAAGTCAAACATTAATTACCAACATCTCACATACACTATGGTGTGCCACCACTTATAGGATGCATCTTAGCATAATCATGTATAGAAATGTGATAAACCATGTAATTATGTTTATCAACAATCATATTGATAAAATATCAACCCAACTGTGAGACTAGAACTACTAAATGAATAATTAATCATGTTGGTAAGGATTTTTCTAAACAAGTAATTATTATTATTACTTTGATTAAAAGTACACAAATGTATTTATACAAATAAAAACATAGTACATGCCTGATTAAAAAGGTGGGTGCTATTAAAGCTCATCACAAACAAAAAGTATGTCAAGAGTAAAAATTAGATTTAAGATACCCGAACCAAGAATAAGCCATCAAAACATTACAATGTATTAAAAATAGCAAGTGCCACCTCCAAGTGCACAATGCACACTAAATAAAGATGCACCACATCATAGAATTAAGCCACTTGTACTACTAGCCTTGTTGAGGTAGGAGGACACATTAAACTATCAAGTTTTTCACCTCAATCACCATGAGAAGGGTGCGTAGTGTCAGGTATGAGGTTCCAACCATCTTGCTCAACATTTTTTCTTCATTCCCCTCTTCGATTTGTGTTCAAGGAGGAGAGATAGCTAGATTGAGGAAAGGCATCTTGCCTTGCCCATCCTAGTTCCTAGGACCATAATGACCTAATTGTGAAGATGACTAACCATCATTGCCACTTTAGTGTGAAATTACACGACATAGAGGAAAAATGGGAAAAAGAGATCAATTACGAGATCTATGTCATTCTCTCCCTCAATCCTTACATCCTTGGTCTCTCCCTAGATAATCATGCATAAGGGAGTCTGGAGAAGCTTTTCTAATAATATAGGGAGCACCACCCCGATGACCAATGAGGATGTGGAGGAACTCTACTAATAATATAGGGAACATCAAAAGCATGGCATATAGTAGTAGGGATATTCATATGAATCAATATGTCACCTACATGAAGACCTTGATAGAGAATATGCCACATAATTTGAGATTTTTTGGGTTCAACCACAAGAAACCAAAAAGTGAGAAATCTCACATTCAAAATGAAAGGGAAATTGTTGAGACTCCAACACTTTTTGATAATTTTATGTGGCCCTTTCTTGGAAAATGGGTAATTATTAAAAGTCGTTCATTGAATGTTTGCCATATATGTATTTAAATAAATTCCAACTATATGAAGGACGACTCGATATTGGTTAGAATTTTTAACAAGTATCACGTAGTGACTAGCTCCTACATCATAAGTTAAGTAGAAAAGACAAATAATATATCACTTCATTCAACAAAATTCACAATAATACAATGAAATTTATAACAACATGATTTTTTTAAATTATAAACATCATGATTCGTAGATAATTTCTAATATAATGTATAAATGTATATATACGAAAATGGCCACTTGGTATTTGTTTTGCATTTTTAAATAGGTTTTATACATGTGTATGTATACTTTGCTTAAAGCTAAATCAAATGAAACAAGAACTACCACCTAAAATAGTTCTACAATTTAGCTTAAACAAAGCATAAACACCATCATGATAAGAATTAAACAAGGGTTAGATGCTAGCATTCATCAATACAAACTTTGAAACTAACAATGCTAAATATCTAAACTCCTCTATTATCTAACAACAAATAAATGAATGGACCTAAGTAAGCTCCATGGCTATCAAAATAGTTGTCCTTAATGTTCCAAGAACCTAGGAATGGGGGCTAATCAAAGTTGGGCTACAAGACCCTTTTGACACCTCCCATATGACCCAAGCACTTTAAGAAAGAGGCTTAACTCTTCAAGATGATGAACTCTCAAAAGGGCAAGGTGCAAGCTCTTAGTCTCTTTGCTATATGCTTTGCATTTGCTCTCTTAGAAAGTTTAGGTGTAAGTAAAAAGGTAGGTGGATGGCTCTTTATATAGCCCAAAGGATAAAGGATTCAACGCATTCTCATGAATGTGGGATAAAGGTAAAACATGATTAGGAATGGATAAGGTTGCTTTATTAAAGGTAACCTTACTTTAGAAGGGTTTAATACATGTTTAGCAAGTCATGGGAGTTGGGGGTATTTTAATTAATTAAAGGTGATTAATTAATAGGTAGGTGTAAGCTTATAGAAGCCAATTAGAGAAATATTAGTGCGATTTAGGCTATTATAAGGGGATTAAATCAATTAAATATTGATTTATTGGTTAAATGGAAGGGAAAGCTAATTAATTAATAATAATTAATTAGTCTAGGTAGAAGGGGTGATTTATTAACGGAAGGTCGTTAATTAGGGTATTTGTTGGATAGACAACTTAATTAATTAGCTTAGTGTAATTAATTAATGATGATATGAGGGAAAATGAGTGCTTTTGACGATATGTCGTTGATTTGCGAGAAAGGGGATAATCAACACAATTTAAGTATTTAAATTGGTTGGGGGTAATTATAGGTGTCTACATTTGCCCCTCTTTGGGGTGGTGTAAGTGATGTCACTTCAAAGATAGTAGACAAAAGAGATTTTGAAGGGATAGAAGAAAAATTAGTAGGAGGGAGAGATGCCCCCTCGAGTGTCGATGGGGTGATGAAGGAAGCCGATCGACGATCAAAAAATATGAGAAGTAGGCAGAAGAATGGGGACGAGGCAGGATGCCCCGAGGAGAGGGAGAATTAGGGGTGAAAGGGAAGTCGTGTAGAAGAAATATGGATGAGGGGAGAGAAGAGCTTAACCTCTAGCCGCTTATTTGTTTGGAACAAATTTGATGTCATCATATTGCCATGGGAACTACATTATCGGTCCTTATGAAAAATATAAGCATACGACAAAGGTAGAATGACATGAAAAGCCATACTACGAATAATTGTCCATTGCTGAAAGTACCAACTCCACACAACATACAATAATGCAATGCAATACGAGAAGGAAAAAAGCTCATATAACAGGGAAAACAAGTACGGACGCACATATCTAACCCAACAACGGTCAAGACAGTTGTACAAATGTTTTGTTATCAGTGCTGAAGAGATCCACAAGTTCGTGATTGACGACAAGGGTTAAAAATGATGCCCCAAGCAAGGATACATGCAAGGGGAAATGAAAATGGACACGTGGTCCATGAAAAGCATTTATGCGCAACGAAACAGCACCAGGCAACCAAAAGTGCCCCAAAGTACAGACGAAGCAAGTAACTAGCTTTTGTGAATGGTTGTGAATCCAGTGATCCGCGAGTCGTATTAATCGGGGAAGATGTGAGACAAATCAATAGGATATGGAGAAAATACCATGTGCAAGACACAAGTTTCAACCGTAAGAAGCAAGTTACCATTTTGTAGGTGTTTTACTTTTTAGGAATTTTTTGAAAAATTTTGCCTTGTTTTTAGATTTTTTTGATATATATATATATATATATATATATATATATATATATATTGTTTTTGTTGTTTTCTCGAAACAATGTTCTATTGTTTTTGTGTTTTTCTCGAAACAATTTTCTATTGGTTTTGTGTTTTGTGAATAAATTTTCTATTGTTTTTGTGTTTTCTCAAAACAATGTTTCTATTGTTTTTGTGTTTTGTGAAACAATTTTCTATTGTTTTTGTGTTTTCTCAAAACAATGTTCTATTGTTTTTGTGTTTTCTCGAAACAATTTTCTATTGTTTTTGTGTTTTGTGAAACAATTTTCGAAAGCTATGTGCAGGTAACCAAGAAAGCATGGATGCCCCCAGCGTTAGGTGGGGAATATACAAGGGCAGAAGCCATGCGCTAATGAATAATAAGGTGAACTCGTTGAGTTGCCCCTAGCGTAAGATGGGAAATAACGAAAGACCACATCCCTCACAGATGAATAGAAGAAGGCAAAGCCAGATCAAGGCTAGACAAAATGGTGTGCACAAGGAAACTCGAAGGCAGAACCAGGTCTAGGCCAAAGATGACTACCCTTCTAATACAAAATGCTTGTGAACAACGAATCCTCCTGAGGTGCCAGAAACCGGTTTTCACCCAAGGACTTGTCCAAAGTGCCACAATTGCGTGGTTTTCACTAATGGACGACCTGTTTTCTCTTTTTCTTTTTTTTGATGTTTTTATATTTTTTTGTGATTTTTATGACTTTCTTGTGCCATGTTTAGGCATAAAACCTCTTAAGATGCATGGAATTCATGGGCTCCCAGAGCTCATCACCATTAGGGTGAGCCAACTTGTATGCCCCTGTGCCATACTTGGCAACTATGACATAGGGTCCTAACCAGTGTGGTTCAAACTTCCCTTTCTTTTCTCGCTCTGCTCTGGTGTTGAACTGGTTCTCCTTCATAACTAAATCACCCACCTCAAACTGGCGAGGGATGATTCTCTTGTTGTAGTTGCGGGAGATTCTGTGTTGATATACCTTCAGGTGATTAAGAGCGCGAATGTGCCTCTCATCCAGGAGCTCTAACTCAGCCAATCTTGCCACTCGGTAATCTTCATCCTTATCCAAATAGTCCCAAAGAGAAATTCGCAGGGATGGGAGTTCAATCTCTAAAGGGATGATAGATTCTGTCCCGAACACTAGGGAATATGGCATCGCACCCGTAGGAGTGCGAATTGATGTTCGGTAGGCCCAGAGGGCTGGGTGGATTTTTAGGTGCCAGTTTCGACCAGTTTTGCTAACCATCTTCTCCATTATCCTTACCAAATTCTTGTTTGTTGCCTCAGCTTGTCCATTACCCTGAGGGTAATATGGCGTGGACCATTTTAATCTAATTTGGAACTGTTGGAAAAGACCTTTCACAGTTTTGTTCTTAAATGACTTCCCATTATCTGTGACAATGGCTGCAGGGATACCATATCGGTAAATAATGTGATTCATGATGAATTTACAAATCTGTGCTCCTATGACATAGGTTAAAGGGACAGCCTCCACCCATTTTGTAAAGTATTCTGTAGCTGTGATGATATGTGTATGACCATCAGATGAGGTAGGAGTAAGCTTCCCTATTAGATCAAGTCCCCACTTGGAGAATGGCCACGGGGTAGTGATTGGTTGCAATGGTTGCGATGGAGCATGGATGAAATTTCCATACTTTTGGAGCAAAGCACACATTTTCTAACATAATTACAACAATCAGTTTCCATGGTGGGCCAATAGTAACCTACTCTTAACAGTTTCTTAGCCAAGACCATTCCATTTGTATGTGCTCCGCATACTCCTTCATGTACTTCTTTAATTGCCTGGATTGACTCCGTCACATCCAGACAACGTAACAGATTCCCATCGTAGCCACGACGATAAAGTGTACCTCCTAAAAGGGTGTAACGGGCTATCTGGCGAATCAGGCTTTGCTTTTCAGAATGGGAGATATTGGGAGGGAAAGTACTGTCCTTAAGATAGGTGAAAATGGGTTCATACCACGGGGAATCAGGGACCAACAACCTCACAAGCCAGGCAAGATTCTGGCATGTCATACGCGGGCTGGCGTAGATTTTCTACGAAGAATGGCATATCATTGTTCCCTGGCGGAATACGAAGCATAGATTCCCACCGTTGCCATGGCATCTGCCGATCTGTTCTGCGCTCTTGGGATTTGCTCAAAGGTGATGCACACAAAATACTCCTTTAGAGTTTCCACTAACTTTTTGTAAGGTATGAGCTTGTCATCCTTAACTTTATACTCATCATTAACCTGTTTGATGATTAGCTGTGAATCACCTACAACCTTAACATGTTGAATATTCCACTTGATGGCTAGCTTCATCCCTGCAATGAGTGCTTCATATTCCGCAATGTTGTTCGTGCAAGGGAAGGCCAGGCGGAAAGCCTGTGCGATATAGGATCACCCGAAGGAGTAATAAGGACCACTCCTGCACCTGAACCATGAAACATAAAAGATCCATCAAAATGTATCTGCCATACGACAGATTCTTCAATGTAGAGCAAAGATGCATCTGGCAGATCCAGACTCAAAGGTTACTGTGCTTTGCAAAGGTGCTTCCGCTAGCTGGTCGGCAAGTACTTGTCCTTTAACTGATTTTTGATGGACAAATTCTATATCAAACTCACTGAGTAGAATGATCCAATTAGCCATTCTACCTGTGAGGGCGGGTTTGGACAACAAAATACTTGAGTGGGTCAACCTTGGATATGAGCTTGGTCTTAGTATTTAACAGGTAATGGTGAAGTTTTTGAAAAGGTAAAAACAACGGCCAAGCAAGCCTTTTCAATCTGAGGATAATTAAGTTCATAGGTGATGAGGGTGCGACTCAGATAGTACACCGCTTTCTCTTTATGGCTAAGGTCATATTGGGTGAGTAGCGCACCAATAGTGTATTGTGTAGCAAAAATATAGAGCAAGAGAGGTTCCCATAGAGTAGGAGGCATGATGACATGTAGATTAGCCCAAGTATTGTTTAAGAAAAGCAAAGGCTTGCTATTGCTCGCGGTCCCCAAAGGAAAGCGACGTCCTTTTTAAGCAAGTGGATGAATGAATGACATTTATCTGCAAGCTGGGAGATGAAGTGGTGAATGGATTGAATTTTCCCCTGTAAGCTTGCACGTAGTTGATTGATATTCTCATGTGGAGGCATTACAGTAATGGTAGACACTTTAGCAGGGATCTACCTCAATATCTTATCTCGACACAATGAAGCCCAATAGTTTCGCGGATAACACATCGAAGACACATTTCTTTGGATTCAATCCTAACGTTGTATTCACATAGGCATTTAAAGATACACCGGAAAATGACAGGATGATCCTCTTTTTTTTTAGATTTTCCTAAGATGTCGTCCACGTAGTTTTCCATGATATCATGAATCATATCATGAAAGATCACTGTCATGGCCCCACTGATAAGTTTCTCCCACATTTTTGAGGACAAATGGCATCACCTGATAGCAGAAGGTGCCCCAAGGGGTCATAAAAGCTGTTTTGTGTTGGTCTTCTTCAGCGATCTTGATTTGATTATATCCTAAAAAGCCATCCATGAGTGATAACATTTCGTACCCTACAGTTGAATCACCAATCATGTCAATGTTGGGAAACAAAAAATTGTCTTTAGGGCAAGCTTTATTGATGTCCTTAAAATCTATGCAGATTCGGATACCGATAGGTTTTTTCTGGACAAGAAAAATGTTCGATATCCATTCAGAATACTCAAGTTGGCTTGATGAATCCTTGCTACAAGTAATATTTCCAAATCTTCTTTGACCAACAGGGCCAATCTTGGGTGCATCTTTCGGAGCTTCTGTTTGATAGGCTTTGCATCTGCATGCATGACTAGGTTGTGCTTGACTAAAGTTGGATCTAAGCCGAGGATGTCGTTGTAAGACCATGCGAATACATCAATAAACTCTCGTAGCAGTACAGTGAAACATCTTTTGTTCGCTAGCCGAGAGTGATGCTCCCAATTTTACTATCTTGGGATATTCTTCTGTACCAATATTGACATCAATGGTTCTTCTTCGACTAGCAATTTTGAGACAAGTACTCCATACGCGTAGGATCGAGAGGAAGGTTGAGATCTTCATCCAAGGATATCTCCACGAGATTTTCATCCTTAGCGTGGTCACTTTGTTTGTCCTTTTGATTTTCTTATTTGTTTGTCAGCCAGTGCCTCAAAGAGGTTTTCACTGTGCGACTTGGACTTTGATTTTTTCCGAGGACTTTTCTTTAGAACTCTTTTCCCTAGCATCTTTCTTTAAGTTTTGCTGAGCATGAAGTTTAGCGTCCTCACCAAAGTAGGCGAAGGTATTTAAGTCGATAAAGAAACCTTTCTTGTGATCTCCAATGGGAATTTGTATCCCTTATGACCATGAACTCTGCAATCCCCTGGTCATTCGCAAATAAATCTAGTGGCATGTGACATTGTTGGTCCCATGTAACGACGGAAAAGTAGACAAGGTCGAGGCTTGGGAATCTACAAGTGGGGGTCTATGGTTCGCACAACGTTGTTCCTGACCCAAGGTTCATGCCGAGGACAGATCCTCATATTGGGTACAATGGGAATACTGTGTCACTGTGCAGCAAACTAGTTAGAGCTAATCCTCGTGTCTTCAAAACAAGTAGCATCTAGTGGATCATTGGCGAATGCTCCAGGTAAGGGTGAAGGCCCAATGCCGTAACTTGAACTGGTGTGATAGATGTGGATCAGAGGGAATGGATGACTTTATCCTCGTTCGTTCCTCCCACATCAATATCGAGCCTCTGCAGCCCATGGAGTACATCGGTCTCCTAGGTTGTGGATATACGTGGGGTTCGATAACTAGGATAGTTTCATGTATATCTCTAGGGACCCAAGGTCATAGGGCGGATGGTAAGAATGATTGATTTCCTCATGGGTGATTATCAAGGCTCCAGGTCCAGAATGACCCAATAGCTTTGTTAGCATCTCTAGGTCTTTTGAAGCGATAACTGGTTCGACCTGATAGTATTGAGTGACAAGTGAGAGGTCTGAATCTGAATAGCGCTAGTTGTACATTATACTCCCAACAACCATATGTCAAGGATTTTCATTTCCTATGGGCTCAAATGGAGCTGTTAAAGTAGACGCCCTGTGGGCGCAACAATTAATAGAATTCGTATGTGTTGTGGTCATGCTATGGCCTCATACTAGCAAGGGGGATCAATCCTTATATCCCTGCGGAGGGATCCAATAGTCATAGGTACGCTTTTCGTGCAACCTCTATTTTTAGAGCTCTACAATGAGCACTGTGTGATCTTATCAGAATATCCTTATAGTTGTAACGTGTATGTTCCTGAATTCTTCAGGCTGGTATGCATTAATGAAATCTATGATGGCACGACCTCCTGCATCCGGCTATGGAATCCAAAGGATTGGCAACCAGAACGCATGCTCTCTTTCAGAACCCCTCCACTAGTATATGACATGGCACTGTGTTTGAGGGTAATATGTAGTTTGACCTGACCTCCATGGACCAAAATATATGGTACTTGTTGATTCGTCTTTCTATGTTGTAACCCGTATGCAGTTGGAAACTGATAATATGTTGACTCAAGATCTTCCTCCATATGTTCGGAAGACTTGGATCCTGAGATCTGATCTATGTCAGTTATGTTCTATGACGAGATTTTTTTATCCACATGCACTTGGCTCGAATATGTATTCTCTGCGGCTGACAACTAGGTCCTGTGATTGTCATACAGGGAAGCAACATGTATTGGATTAACTACAATAAAGTGAAATTTAACTACTGGTTGAATATATCTATATATGATTTCTCTATTTTTGCGATGTTTGCTGACTGAACTATTCGAATGAATGCTAAAAGAGTAAGTGACTTAACATATATAGGCAATTCCGACAACTAAATAACAATTTAAAACAAACAAAATAACCGAGTATAGCTATTTGTCTGTGATATCTTGTAGATCTATTCTAAACGATCGAAATCTTAGCTGACATCTAATTTCAAGTTGTTGTAAAAGACTATCGATACCGGTTTGCGGGGTCAGGCGGTGAAGGTTCCAGAATCATGAGTTTCTAAGCACACCTATCAATACCACAGCACAGTCCTTCCCCGACAATATCAGAAAGTATTAACACGAAATCAACAGCAGAGTTAACTAACTTTATCCAATAAGTGATTCATAATGATTAGTTGTCTCTTTTGGTGTAGCTAGTAATTCCTGGATTTCGTAGAACAGTTTGGCGATGACTCTCCCTGATCCAACTGTGTGATCTTGTCCGACTTATCATGCTTGGTGAATGGTTCTTCATATATCCTTCGTGTTCACGTGGATCCAGAAAAGCATGTAATGCTAGTTTTACACTCAACAGAAGTAGATATTGCGACCTCTAGGTAGCCCATTGATACAGACTGAGGTACAATGCGAATAGGAGAGACGATAAACGCAAGAGTACATTTAGCTTGGCTTATGCAATTCCTAGACGGGATTTTATTGTCACAATCATGCAACATGAAACATCCTTGAACCATGAAACTATTCTGGAGTGTTGAAGAACAAAATGGTCTACAACTTGTAGGATAGGCTCATCCTATGTGGGCTGCAACAAATTATTTTAGTCTGACTGACAATGGTTCATTGCGATGAGGAGATATCAGCACAGCACTTTGGCACAAGATGAATATGTGGCTTCCTTGGTCAGCAAAATAATGCTAACCTAAGCATGCAATGAAAGAACATGTAAGGAATCAGTGAAACAAAATGAAAGACTATATCTATTGTTTTTGTTAGAAGATCTTCAGAGGCAAATTTCCGTGGGCCATTTACTGGAGCATTTTGCCAACTATCTTATAGCATTTGCATTTACCCAAGGTGCCTTTGGCAAATGAGATATTCTTAAAACTATAAACAATGGCAAAACACTATTCTCAGGGAACCTCCTCAGAATCAGTGTGAATGCAATGCCTATGGCGGTGAAAAAAAGCTGGTGAATCCGGGTTGATTTTTGGGAATGAGTTTGCATTAACCAGAGCATTTTGAGGAAAATGCGTAAAGGAAGAAACTAGCTATCCTGAGCACCGGTGGCGGTTACAGGACTGGTGCCCTGTCTCATTTGCGGCGGTGCATAAGACACGCCACCATAAGTCTACCAGGGTGGACATTTCGTCACTATGTTATATGAGCAAAAGGCGCAAGAATCTTTCTGGGAATTCTGGCCAGGAAAAAAAAAAGCATCGCTGGGGGCTAAGCGGGGCATGCGCGATGTCCAAAGCTTGACACTTGGAGAGCTTTTTCTGGACCCACGAATACCTTGATGAGGTAGACTTGTGTCATCATATGGGGACACGTGTTGACGTTGTTTCGGCAGTGTAGAAATACCCTAACATGATCCCATGGATACGTACAGTCCCAGTCATACAAGTCGAACTTTGGTACACAAGGTCAAGGGTCGGTTTAGTGAAAGGGTTATGGTAAGGACAACATTGTTCATGTCAAAAGGTTCGTGAGGCATAGATCCTCATGTAGGCTATTTATGGGATGCTCCCTGTATCGCTATCTAGGTAAGCTCGCGAGCTATCGATTTCATAGACTGCAGAACAAGTGCAAGAATCTTGATCTCTATTGGGTGAAGCTCAGGGATAAGTAAATACGATGATACCCAATGCCATATCTTCTCCTTGGTTTTGAAATGATGGAAGTTCATTGATCTGGTAACTCTTTGTCCTTGTTCATTCTCCCACGTCCTAGTTTGCGTCTTTTTGTAGCCCATGGAAGTACTAGAATTATGCTAGATTTTTCAGCTTAGTCTACTGATTTGTTGTTTGATAACAAGGCTTGGTTGAGTGGCCTCAAGGACCCAAGTAGTAGGTGTCATCACCATAAATCCGGCACTTAGCTGATAATTCTTCAGGCGGGAATGACCTCAATAGTGTATGATTCCTCTACTAGGTCTCACTGAACTTTGGTAGTTTGGTGGATGTCTAGTCTTGGAAACGACAACAGGACAGGTCATAACACAATGAGTACTTGATAGTACATGTATACTCCCCGAACAAGCCATATTCCAGAATTTTCATCTCCCATGAATTAAATGGAGAAGTGTGAAGTGGATGCCCCATGAGTGATAAGAACTTAAGAGAATTTGAATCTACTCGAGATTCCATGGCCTCAAGAATGATGAGGAGACAGCTATCATCTGTGGAGGGACACTGTCTTAATGGCTTACCCTTTTGTGCACACCTATCAAATGATGGCTCTACCTTTAGCACAGGGCTCTGACTCATACTGGTATTGTCTCACTGTATGTTCCTCATGCTATCATGCTTGATGCAATGATGAAATGGTGATGGCTCTTTATTGCATAGGAATTTAGGCTTATCCATGGTTATCTCTAGAAGCATAGGATATGGAAATCTCTTCCAGCCAATCATATTTCATGCCGTGAAACTCTTGCCTTGATGGCAAGTGGGGCCCACCTCCATTGGCTAAGCATAATGGTGCCTGTTGATCTCTCTTTCCACGTGTTGTCGTATGACGGTGATAGTGATGATATGGGACTCAAGATATTGCTTCCGTATGTCATCACTCTTTGTTTGACTAAATTTAAGCGTGCATTTCTAGATTCAATCATGTAGATCCGTTATCCACAAGCACCCAACTTTGATTTTCCTACAGGTAACAACTACCTCAATGTATAAGGGAAGATTATGTTTAGGATTCTCGGTAGGGACCTCCCTATGGTTGAAAGTGAGATGCTCACTTGCGGTGCAATATTTGCCACTTCATGCACTGTTGAAGGTACTTCCGGATGCAACTTCTAAAGGCACTCCTGACCCCTGAAGAGATTTTGATACAAAATTTCCTTATGTACATTGGAAATCTTGAGAAGATATAAGATCAAAATCTTAGCAGACGTGTCTTCTCAAGTTGTTCTAAAAGGTTATACTTACTCAGACCTAGAGGGGTCTAGTGCTTGGAGAGGGTTCCGGAACTCACGAGGCGGGTTGATGCCTTGTTACTGCATCATAGTCCTTTCCCTTGATCCAGATGGTACGTTGACACGGTCAGCAGGGGAGCGAATACATTTGATAAGCGAATCATAATGATTGAAATATCTCTCTTGGTATAAAAGTAATTTCGCAGCTTTATAGGTTTGGGATGAGTCTCCCCTAGATCCGGGTTTGCACTTTTCCGACTTATCATGCTTGGGGAATGGTTCCTTATAAATCCCCATTTTCTCGTTAGGTGTTTGCATTTTGCTAGGGTTATCCACCTCATATCTCCCCATTATCAATGAGGTCCTGAATATAGTGGCGAAGCCGCAACATTTATCTGTTTTATGACCTTTAACGCGATGCATTTCACAGTATTCATGCTCCTTATACCATGAAGGTTTAGGAAGTGTTGTCATCAAATGGTTGCATTGTAGGATAGGTCATCATGTTGGCCGCATCCAACTGTGATTTAGTATGATGGACAATGGCTCATTGAGGGAGGTGAATGTTCGTCGCTTTGGTGGTGATTGAATTGGGCCCTTGTTTAGTTTAAAAGGTTGACTGGTTTGGACCATTTGAACACGTTTGGAATCAATGATTCCATCTCCCCACCATGTTTTTGTTTTTGTTAAAGATCTTCCTGTGCTTTTTAGCGGGTTTGACACTTTGGTTGTCTTTAGATTGGGTTTTGAGGGTGCCTTTGGCAATGAGAGACCTTTTCTATTTGAATCCCTTTCTTGATAACCTCCTCATCCAAGGTGTTTTCAATGGACACAATGCATTTGGAGGTGGAAAGCTATATCTAGGTTGAGATTAGGGACTGAAAATACTGACCAGCTGCTTCTCAGGGAAAGCACAAGGGAAGCTACAATAGCTATCCCTCTCCATTGTTGGAGGAAGCTGGTGAAGTTCTCATTTGGGCGTTGTTTTGTGCCACACAAATCTGCCATGGTGACATCACTCTCTATGTTATATGAGAAATGATCAGCATGAATCTTTCCACCAATTCTGGCCAGGTGAAAATTGATCCTTGTGGTAAGCGCGTGAAACCATTAACCAATGCTTGACCTCCGAGACACTTAGGAAAAAGTCTAATGAAGTAATTATCACTATAAGACACCTCTTAACATGCCATCTAGAAATCTTTAACATATTCCTTGGGTCTCCCTTTCCTTTGTATTTTTCAAACTTTGGCATATCAAATTTCTTTGGAAAGGGTTGAAGGGTCATTGTCCTTGTCAAAATGATAGGGGCATAGTTCTTCATATTGGTATTTCCTAATACTCCCTATATTGCTTTCTTGTATGCTCGCAAGCGTTGCTTTCATATATTGCACTTCTTGTGTGAGCAAATTTTCTTTAGTGGGATAAGCGGAGATGTGTAC
This sequence comes from Taxus chinensis, assembly GCA_019776745.2. Lineage (NCBI taxonomy): Eukaryota > Viridiplantae > Streptophyta > Pinopsida > Cupressales > Taxaceae > Taxus > Taxus chinensis. Next base: position 968,757,393 of record CM034147.1, read on the forward strand.
ACAATGATACCCTTTGTCTTCTTCTCCTTGGTTTTCTCGATGGAGTTCATGGATCCTAAACTTAGGCCTTGACGTTTTTAAACATTCTTGTTTGCATATTTCTATACCTAGGAAGTAAGCAAAGCCTAGTTGTCAGTCTTAGGTTACTGAGTTGTTGTTGGATTATGACTTGGTTTGTGTCTTCTTCTTCTAAAGGTTCTTCCTCTTTGTATTGTGGAGGTTCTTCCCCTGTCTCATGTTCTATCTTGTTTCTTCATGGCACTTTGATGAGGGGTATTCTATGCCCTACCACTTTATCATTTTCTAACGTAAGAAGTGGAAGCATGCCCGCCTGTTAAAATATCTTCCATATTGATAAGGGGACATTCTTCCTTAGTAGTGTCATTTGTAGGTATATATTGGTTCATTCTTCGGTGGGCAATTTGGCCCCTAATTCCATGACTCGTGCCAAAACTCTATCTTTATTTCTAAGGAGAAACTCATCTAGTAGAGTGGGGTCAAAATCAAAGTCTGCGTGTGGTGATTCTAATTCGTTTCCACTATGGTCGACCATTTCTTCTGTTTCCTTTTCTGAAGAAAACAGAGGTCCTAGATCGTGTCCGATAAATGGGTTTGACCCTTGTCTGTTAGAGGTTTCCCAAGCTTGCGCCTGTTGTTCCTCATATGTTTGTTTCTTTAAACCTAGATGTGTCTTGGGAGCCATGTTTTCGTGATAAGTTTCACTAAGGTAAGTTGTAGATTTGTTCAAAATTCAATGACTACCCCTAAGTGAAACACAAGATGTATTTGTTAAGAGTATGAATAAGTCAACAATGTGAGAATACCAATGTGATAGAGTGATAAATCACCAGTGAAACAAGCGTTTGGTATTAAAACTTAATCAAATGAATTACTTCCTAGACTACGTTTCACAAAGTAATTTACGACGCCAGATGATTAACAAGATGTCTCCACTTATGCCAAGTTCAAAGGAATGAACAAGATGTAAGTAAATACATGAAGTTAAATGCGATCTCCCAATCAAGATATACGATGAGCAAGCTCAAGTCTGATTAAGACCTATATCTCAAAAAGTGCCAATTATGATTTGTGAATGACACAACAATATCACCAAGATATGTTAACCCACTTTGCAAGAAAGTGAAGTATTGATATCGAGGTGTTATTGATATAACATTCACAAATGGTAGTTCCTAGCACCTTTTGAAATCGAGGTAATAATAAAACCGAACAAAAAAAATCTCAAAGTATAGCTAGGAATAGTTAAGAATGTGTGCAGTGTAACCTTACAATATAGGTATTTATGTCGAGTTTACAAGAAACAAGACGTAAATATCGAAATTGTAATGATACGAGACAAACAAGCTAACTCCTCTATGGAAGTCCGCGGTGATGAACCACGCCTAACTACAATGATGATCTTGACATGGGTATCAAGATCACAATGGCTACCAAATGACGTGAAAACGCCTCCACTCACTTTAGACGTTTAACTAACCTAGCCGCAAACATGGATGGGTGTAAACGGACATAAAAGTGAGAGAAACAGTCGAATGGAAACACAAAGGTAATCACACCTCTTTTGATCAACAAAGTGTCAAAAGAATATGAAGGAAATAAATCAAGAAAAAATGAAAAAAAATGCTAGCCTCACTTCGGCAGAGTTTCACCTCACCCTAAGGCAAGTAAAAACTAGGTGAAAGTAATACGTCACACGTTTCTCAAAAATAAGGTTCACAACTCAACACTATTTTAAAATGGTCAAAGTGGGCTCCTGGCCAAAGTATATTCTCCTAGGTGGTTCTCTCACCCTAGGTGTTACAAAGTTGCCAAGAGCGAGCGCGATTTACCCAAAAAGTCACACTGACTAGTTTGGGAGTATCTCGGCTTTACTTTACCCCCCCTTCAAGAACAGTAGGCAACTAGTGCATCTACGTGTACTATCAAAAGGGTCGCCACAATGGATAAACTTGTAACACTATCTCACAAAGGAATCACTAGTAAAGTAGGTAGTGCGGAGCACTTCCCGTTTCGTCCACAAGGTTCCCTCTTGCGTGGACTACTTTGGGGTTCCTGGAACCACCCCCATTGTTGTAGCTTAAGGCGTTATGCCAAAGGGGTTATGTTCCAGTTGAGCGGAGAGGGACGTACCCTTTTCTGAAACCTGCAATACAGTGTTTTGAATATGTTGTTCTTTTTATCTTGTTTAATTAGATGTGGTTTTCTTGAACACCTTTTGGCAACCTGTATAACAACTGTATTAGTAGTTTTTTATTTTTTTTTGGTTCCTCCTTTCTTTGACAAGCATTTTTAGGTCCTGCACTCAAGTGTTAGTAGTTATCCAAGAAAATCATATTATTTGAAAGAGGATTAAGAGTTTGCTTTTGATTCTCAAGATCATCCAAGGATGCAAGAGAACAACAATACACAACAAATAATTCAACTAAAAAGTAAAGAAAATATTTTCAATCAATTAACCATAAAAAATTCTTGATAAATGTTCATTCCCCTAAACCAAAAGTGAAAGATGAAGTTTCCAATTTACCAAATGTTATAAAATGAAGACTAAAGTTGCGTTTGATTCTCAAGATCACCCTAAGGTGTAAGAGAAGAGTATACAAAAAATTTATCCCAACTATAGAGAAATGGAAAACTTCAAATCAAAGGACCATTTAAAAATTCTTTGTAAAAGGTTCATTCCCTTAAACCAAAAGTGAAAGATGAAGTTTCCAATTTACCAAATGTTATAAAATGAAGACTAAAGTTGTTTTTTATTATCAAGATCACCCTAAGGTGCAAGATAAGAGTATACACAAACTTTATCCCAACTATAGAGAAATGGAAAACTTCAAATCAAAGGACCATTGAAAAATGCTTTGTAAAAGGTTCATTCCCTTAAGCAAAATGAATAATCAAACTTTAAAGTTTAATCCCAATGTTAAAAAGATATAGATCAAAGTTGTTTTTAATTCTCAATGTCACCAAAATTTTCAAGAGAAGAGTATACACATGCTTTGGTCTAAATTGAGTAAGCATGGAAATACAACATTCATCAAAACATTAGACATGTTAGAAAATGACCAGTTTTAAACTAATAGAAAAACCTGCAATTTCTGTAAGTATAAATCCCTAATTTATATTTTCATTACATATTTAGCTTCAATACCTTTCCAACTAAAAAAAAATGGATTCATTTCGAGTTTGGGAGCAAAATTTATGGCCTTCGGAAGATGGGTTACGCATATGCTCTTATGCTCATGGGTATGCACTCAAAAAATGTCTAAAAGAACGTCTCTTAATCTGCAAAATGGGCAAATTTTTCCAACCAAGATTCAATTTTGACAACAACCCATCTCATTAATATATGAATATAAGACTCAACACTATCAAACATTAACATACATGCTCAAGAATTTAAACTTTTCAAGAAATTGACAAAACTAGCATGTAGAAAAAGTAAGCTCTAAAAATGAAAACATGATGAAATATTGAAATTTTCTCACCAAGATTAAATTTTGACAGCAACCCATCACATTAATATGTAAATAGAAGACTCAGCACTATCAAACACTAACCTACATGCTCAAGAAATTGAAAATTTTCAAGAAATTGACAAAACTAGCATGTAAAATGTTGAAAAAGTAAGCTCTAAAAATGAAAACATGGAGAAATCTTGAAATTTTCCCCTCAATTCCAATTTTGACAGCACTTCAACTCCTTCATACCTACAAGGAAGACCCAACACATGCAAACTCAACAAAACATGTTAAAAAAAATAAGTTAGATCAACATGTGTAAAAGAGGGTTTGTAACCAAAAATAAAACTTAACTACAAAAACTTGAAATCAAGTGCAAAGGACAATGGAGTATGTCCCACTGGGCATGCCAAATGTGGGCATGTATACTTTGCTTAATGCTAAATTAAATGAAACAAGAACTACCACCTAAAATAGTTCTACAATTTAGCTTAAACAAAGCATAAACACCATTATGATAAGAATTAAACAAGGGTTAGATGTTAGCATTCATCAATACAAAATTTGAAACTAACAATGCTAAATATCTAAACTCATCTATTCTCTAACAAAAAATAAATGAATGGACCTAAGTAAGCTCCATGACTATCAAAATAGTTGTCCTTAATGTTCCAAGAACCTAGGAATGGGGGCTAATCAAAGTTGGGCTACAAGACCCTTTTGACACCTCCCATATGACCCAAGCACTTTAAGAAAGAGGCTTAACTCTTCAAGATGATGAACTCTCAAAAGGGCAAGGTGCAAGCTCTTAGTCTCTTTGCTATATGCTTTGCATTTGCTCTCTTAGAAAGTTTAGGTGTAAGTAAAAAGGTAGGTGGATGGCTCTTTATATAGCCTAAAGGATAAAGGATTCAACACATTCTCATGAATGTGGGATAAAGGTAAAACATAATTAGGAATGGATAAGGTTGCTTTATTAAAGGTAACCTTACTTTAGAAGGGTTTAATACATGTTTAGCAAGTCATGGGAGTTGGGGGTATTTTAATTAATCAAAGGTGATTAATTAATAGGTAGGTGTAAGCTTATAGAAGCCAATTAGAGGAATATTAGTGCGATTTAGGCTATTATAAGGGGATTAAATCAATTAAATATTGATTTATTGGTTAAATGGAAGGGAAAGCTAATTAATTAATAATAATTAATTAGTCTAGGTAGAAAGGATGATTTATTAACGGAAGGTCGTTAATTAGGGTATTTGTTGGATAGGCAACTTAATTAATTAGCTTAGTGTAATTAATTAATGATGATATGAGGGAAAATGAGTGGTTTTGATGATATGTCGTTGATTTGCGAGAAAGGGGATAATTAGCACAATTTAAGTATTTAAATTGCTTGGGCGTAATTATAGGTGTCTACAATGCACATTAGTCTAATATATGGACGAATGGTATGAATTTGGTGTTAAAAAAATGTAAGTACAATATTTAGGTTTGAAACCACCTTTACATGTCTCTATACAACCACCACAAATGCCTCATGTTTTCCCGAGTCTATGATCATGAACATCGATATGGTCCTGACACTGACATAGAATCATCCTTAAAGCCATGGACAATTTTCCTAGATAATTTTGAAATTAGGTTCATCTATGTTCGTAACCCACCTTTCTTATTTATGCATTAGAGGTTGGTCATGATACTTATTTTCCAAAGTTTAAAATTGTTTCATCTATCAAAAATAAAATTGATTGGGCTCATTAATAATCAAGTACTTATCACATAATTAGATATATTATACAACACTTCATTGTCAATGTTATTCTTATGCATTTTTTATTTTACAACTTACAATATATCATTATATATTTTGAGGGGTCTACAAACGAAAAGGGGAACTAATAACCCCATGATCTATAGGGATTGAGAAATACAATCCAATTATTCATCATGCTTAAAAACCCTAATTATGGTTAGCAAGGGGATTCAATCGAAGTATTTCATACATGATGGTGAAACCATCACTTTAAAGAGAGTGCTAATTGTGAGACCATCAAAAACATTTGCAAAACCAATAGTATATGCAGAATTCAATGATTTCAAAACTTCTAGTCTACATTAATCAATGGTTTCACTTGCATTATATATTTTGGTATAGTAAAAATAGGGTATAATGTTTCTCCATGTTTCAATATGGTTGGGGGGAATTTTGTTACACAAAATAACACTCTTAATGCATGTAAACTAAAGGGCATTATTGATCAAAGAATACTTGGAAAAGATCACACAAGTAGTCCACATGGGATAAAAGGCCAGGATCAAAGGCGCGGAAGAACAGGAAGGACCCTCGTATGGAAGACAAGTTTAAATTTCAAGACTTAGCCGATTTAGAGCATCAAGATCTATTTTTAGAAGATGGCATGCGGAACACACCAACAAGATAGAGACACACGCGCCATGCATTGTCTTTATTTGGAGAAGCGGTTCGAAGCGTTTATGCATGGAGATGAGTTAAGAATAGAATTGACACTTCAATTAACTGCAAGAGGACTATAGATAACACACTTGCATGTGTGGTTATGCTTGTAAACGACGTGTGGCTATCAATAGCATGTAACCTATTTATAGAATAGTTAAGCGGTGACGGGAAGTTCCCACCCTATATATATGATGTTCGGTGCATAGTAGATGTATGTATCACAGAGAGCAATGTATGTATGATTTTGGATGTATGAATGTGTGTATTAGATCCATATTTGATTTGGTATAGATTGACAATACTGTAAGGAGATTCTGTATTTAATAAAGATGGAGGATATTGGCTGAATCTAATTGTAATTTTGTGTGTAATTGAGTGGTACATGTTATTAATTCAATCATGATTACTAATTAAGCTTGTTCTTTCATAGATCTATGGGTAGAATGCATTATAGAATGATGGATTAGTTATGAATCTATATGCTTCTTCCTTCATCATGCTAACATCCTACTAGAACAATCCTAAAGAGGGACTTGGTACCTTTACACGCTTTGGGTGAGCACTTAGTTTAGGCTGAGTGATGTGCCATCGTGACTAGGGTGTTATCTGGTGAATTCTAGGCTGCATCATTGGTTCTGTTGTTGGGACCTCTTTTCTAGTTGCTTTTAGGATGGTTTGCGATGAAGACGTACCAGTTAACTCTAGCAAGTGTTGAGGAATGGATACATGATATGGAGGAAGAATATACATGGTGGTTCAGCAGTGGATCTGAGTTTAACGCACACACTTGGGTAGAACAAAACTTGTATGACAACTTATATGAGAGATTTTTTGCTATCTTTCCAGTAGAGCTATACGAGTGACTTACTGCTTATGCATCTTAGCGGAATTAGAGGTATCGTGCAATTGTCTGGACATAGGAGGAATTTCAAGCCCTTTATGATGTTGATCTGATCTGGACTCGCACGGTGGATACATGGTTTCATGGTGTTCTAAACAGTTATATTCTGGAATATCAAATTTTGACGTACTCTTGCCCGGAGATAGCTGAATTCCAGTTTTTGAGGTATCCAAGAGGAACATATTTTTAAGGTATTCCATTGGCGATCAAGATCTTAATGGTAACTTTGAACTTGGAAAATAAACCGATGGCTAACTAAACTTTACCACGTGCGAGGGCAGGAACAGGTTTGGTATTAAGATGGCAGACCTAGTGGTAGAGAAGCAGAGAGAGGAAAGGCGGCTTAAGTATAATGATATGCGTGAGAGGCAGATAGAGAAGCAACGTTCCATTGCAAAAAGTATGGCATTGAGGAGAGAGATGGCTCATGAAGGATTTACAACTCACGTAGAAGACGTGGAGCCAGAGCATTAGGAACTCCCCCATCTTGGAAAACATGATAGAGATCCCTTCTCGGTCTCACACAAAAGTGCGCCAGCAAAGACTACTTGGGCCGCAGGTGCGCATCTTAATCCACTTGGTGACCTAGCATTTGCACTTGGTTTTTCAGTATCTAGTACGACAAGTAACCATCAAACTAACTTGGGAAGTAGGAAAGTAGGAGTAAGTCAGGGATCAAGTACATCAATGGCAGGATAGATGACTTCAATATAATATGGATGAGCATTCTTAAGCGTATCATCCACATAGAATGTGAGTGCGTAGAATGTTGGATTCACCTCTAGAAGTGGAGCAACCTCACAGATTATAGGGGTTCAATATAGTACTACTGTTAGAGCATAGGGGAGTACATCTACAAGTCCTACTCCAACTACAGGTGGAGGATCAAGAGGTACAGGTGGTTCTAGTTCTAGTGGATCTGGGGGTTCTGGAGGTAAAGGGAACCCAAGAAATTCTGGATCAGGTGGTCAAGGTCCTCATCAACCACATAATATCTATATGAAGATGTCTCTTCATCTCCTGGAGTATAGAGGTATAGAGGAAGCTGTCAAACATGTGCATATGTGTGAAATCTTGTGGCACATTGCTGAGCAAAAGGCAAGTCAATTCACCACAACGTTATAGGGGCACACACACAACTGGTATAGGAAGTTTGACCCGGATCAAACTTGCGTGGATTATGCAACACTTAGGGATGCTTTCTTGAAAGAGTTCCATATCCCTGAGTTTTAGCAAAAGAGTATAAGTGCTCTCAAGGATATCAAGCAAGGCACTACTGAGAGTGTACGTGAGTATGATGCTAGTTTTAAGACACTTCTATCTAAGCTATCTTATGATATTCATGCTAGCCAGCATGCACAATGGTTTTTTGGAGGACTGATTACACCTTTTAGAAGGGAGCTGTCACATAAGACATACACTGATCCATGTGAAGCAATGGAAGAAACTTTGTGTGCTGAGAAAGTTGGGAGCATTGACACTGGAGTTATCCCATTTATAGAGGCACAAATTGCAGCTATGGAAAAGTAGTTAGAGAAACTATCAACAAATTCAGCCCATGAAACGCGCTCAGGAATTTGGTGTATAGATTATGAAGTGGAAGGCCACACCAAGGACAATTGCCCTCACAGAACTGTACGCTCATTACTGTTGGACTGTGAGATTTTCCATTTGAATCATGATGCTAGTCATTGTCCTTTGTTATAACATGTGATAAGGAAGAATGTATCTTACTTTTTTAATATTTACAAGTCCACAACCCATGATACTGAGGATTATCAGTTGATTGGTCAGATCCAGGGTGATATACACATTAGAGTACAACATACAAGTATAACAAATAATTCTAAAGGTAGGAATGAGAACTAGGATCAGGATCATAATCAAATGCGCTATGACAGGAATGAGGGGCATTTTGAAGGAGGTCGTGGAAGGGGACATGGATATCATGGTGGATATGGAGGACGAGGCCGTGGTGGAGGAAGAGGAGAGTTCCCTCGTGGATCATGTTATACGTGTAGATCTCTTGACCACTATAGGCGTGAGTGTCCTCAGAATATTGCATGTTATTTCTGTGGAAAGAACCATAGCTATGAAGAGTGCCCAAACTTATATGAGCATCTGAGTAAGCAACATAAGCAAGAAAACAAAGGCACCAAGATGGTTAGAATCCAGCGCATGGTAGAAGATCAGTGGATGCCCAAGATAGCAGAAGGACCTAAGCCATTGACAGTGAATATTACTACATGCATTGATGTTGCATGCGCAAGGAAGGCATTGCACCAGAAACCTATGATCACTAAGGAGGAGGTTTTGCATGCAAGATACCCAGATCTTGCTCATCAGAAGGAATTTTACCAGGATACCATGTAAGTGCTAAGGAATCTTCAGGGTGAGATACAGTACGTAAAGGAGAAGAAGAAAGCATCAGAGATAGTCCAAAATGATATGGATGATTTGCAGGGGGTGTGCAATATGTTGCGCCAGGAGAACATTATTCCACTATTAGGAAGTTGGTTAAAAGGGAACACTCCGTGCACAAGTCTTGAGACTGGACGACAGATTCTGATTGCAAATATTCCCCTTGATAGCATTGACTATGAAAAAGAAATTACTTTGAATGCTGTTGTGGATGGGTGGCTATTGAGCAACATATTGATTAATACAGGTGCGGAAGTAAATGTGCTTACATTAGATACATGGGTAGAAATGGGGAGGCCTCCATTGCCTCCATCATCTAATGTGTTATTTATGGGAAATTGGACTAAGGCCATGCCCATAGGATTTTTGAAAGATGCATCTATCACTATACAAGGGGCCAAGTTCACTAGGGATTTTGAGGTATTAGCACTTGCAGAAGCAGATAATTTTCTAGCCCTACTTGGACGCCCTTGGTGCTATATGAACAATGTTGAATTGAGTTTCAATAAGGGGTATATTAGCTTTGAAAACAAAGAGGAAAGGGTTGTGATACCTTTGACATATGGGAAGTCTACACCCTATGTTGAACCTCTAAGTGAGGAGGATTTAAATAGAGTTTATGTACGCGCTATTCAGGAACCAGAGGTCAATGCACCATCAAAGGAAGGCATCCTATAGTGGGAGGATTCTCATTCTATTAGTGATACTATGAGTATTACTTGTGACAATTGGGATCATGGTACATATGAATTAGTAGGATGCAAGGTGAAAAGCATGGTTGTGCGCAAGAATGAACTTCGTTCAATTTGAAGGATATGCGGCACAATACCTTGGTATATAGGGGTAGAAGATCTCCTTGCATTTTTGAAGGCCATGGAAACACAGTGGATAGATCAAGTTAAAAGGAGAGATATGTTAGTATATACACTGTGCGAGACAACAGGGCATTGGTGGGTAGTCCACAAAGATAATATTATAAACTGGAAGATATTTGAGTCACTTTATCTACAAGGTTTGTAAGGAACAATGCACCTACGCAGATCTGCACTTATCATGGTGATCAATCTGTTCAACATCACATTCAACAGTGTGAGAGACTTTGGACAACAGGACATGAAGCATTACCACCTTCACTCTGGGTGCATAGATTGTATTCTATGATACAAGGATGCGCACATGCTTGGTATGTATATGTAGAACTACATAGAGAAACAGGAAACTGGAAAGATTTGACTGCAGGTATGATCTAGACGTTTGACTACTTCTCGAATCAACCTCATATAGAAGAGGCATTAAAATTTTTCAAGCGCTTAACTATGAGAGATAGTACAAAATTTGAAGAGCATATTCAGGAATTATTTGGTGAGGCAGAGTTCGGAGCATGTTTTAAGAAGGAAGAAGAAATGGACTCCATACTACTTGAATGCGCTTACCTTGAGAAAGAGAAAGGAAAGATGGTCTACATCGTGGATGATGAGAAAGTTGAGAACCTAGATATAGAACATTCACAAGGGGTGTGTGAGGTCTTGGAAAGTGCAGACAAGGATACACGCGCCTACCATGAACCCATAAAGACAAAGAAGGTGAATATAGGTTTGGAGGCTGAGCCTAAGGAGGCCATAATTGGAGATTACTGGTCAGATTTGGAGGTAGCAAAAATCATTGAGTTACTCAGATATTATTAGGACTTATTCCCTCGAGGATATCATGGACTTAAAGGCTTGCATGAATCACTTGGGGAAATGAAGATCAAACTTAAGGACGGTGCATGACCAGTTAGAAAGAGGCTGTATAGAATGAATCATAATTTACACGAAAAGGTAAAAGAAGAAATTGATAGAATGTTTAAATTTGGCATTATCAAGCCCCTTGATGAGTCATAATGGGTTAGCCCAATGGTGATCAGTATCAAGAAGGATGTATGAATTAGAATATGTGTAGATTACAGGGATTTGAATGTTGCATGTGTCATAGATCCATTCCCTACACCATTCGCTGAGGAAATACTAGGAGTTGTAGGGCACAAAATATATTCTTTCACAAATGGATTTTTTGGGTATCATCAGGTTAGGATCGCTCAGGAGGATCAAGAAAAGAAAACATTTACTACTAAATGGGGTAGTTTTTCCTATACTGTGATGCCCTTTGGATTGAAAAATGTTCCTGTTGTATTCTCGCGCACAGTTGTTCAGGTATTTAAAGATTTTATTCTCAACTTATTACAGGTCTATCTAGATGATTGGACAATATATGGGCTTGTGAAAAATCATTGTGACAATCTGCGCTTAATGTTTGAACGATGCAGACAATTGAGTATCGCTTTGAACATCAAGAAGTGCATATTTGCTATGCTGTTTGGGATATTGTTAGGACATATAATATGCAAGGAAGGTTTACTAGTTGATCTAGCCAAGGTTGCAGTCATTTTAGGCCTAAACGCACCTACCAGTCAAAGTGAGGTGCACAAATTTTTTAGGTCATACAGGATATTATAGAAAATTCATAAAAGGGTATGCCAAAATTGCTGCACCCTTGGAAGAATTAATGAAGGGGAAAGGTACATTGTATTGGGGAGAACCGCAGCAGCAAGCATTTGATATATTAAAAGAGAAACTTACTACCGCGCCCATTCTGCACTTTCCCTCATGGGATAAACCATTTCATGTACATGTGGACGCTTCTGGTATGGCCATTGGCGATGTGTTAGCTCAACCTGGCAAAGGTATTGTAGATCATCCAATCTGTTTTTATAGTAAGAAACTAACTCTTGCTGAGTGGAATTATACAACTACAGAGGGCAAAGCTTTGTCAATGATCTATGCATTGTACAAGTTTCAACAGTACTTGTTAGCAACACCATTTGTGTTTTATACAGATCACATGGCGTTGAAGTACTTAGTAAATAAGACCATCTTATAAGGGCGCATATGTAGATGGGTGATCCTATTTCAAGATTTTGACTTCACAGTTGTGGTGAAGCCAGGGAAAAACAATTCTGGACCAGATCATTTATCTAGAATCAATTTAGGAGAGGATGCATAGTTATATAGGTTATAATGTGTGCCCATGAAATTAGAAGACATTATTGTCTTTCTACGAACAAGTATGGCACCAGAAGGAATGAAAGCATTAGAAAAGAAGCAACTTGCTATATGCATGACACCGTTTATGTTAATTAGTGGTGACCTTTACAAGCTAGGAAGAGATGAAGTATTATGTCGTTGTGTGTTAGAACATGAGCACAAGGATATCATGGAAGAAGCTCATGGTGGTATTGTAGGAGGCCATTATGTAGGTGGTGCAACTGCCCAGAAGATCTTAATTGCTGGATTACGGTGGGAAACATTGTATAAGGACTATAAAGACTATTGTAAGGCGTGTGATCATTGTTAGCACCTAGGAAAACTAGGGCAAAGAGATGAAATGACTTTGAGATTGATTACTAGTGCCGAACCATTTGAGAAATGGGCCATTGACTTTGTAGGACCTATTTCGCCAGCTGTGTGCAGGACTGGATTGTGCTATATCATTACTTGCATAGATTATCTCACACAGTGGGCATAAGCAGCACCTATAAAATACTATACAACAACTACAACAGCTAGGTTTCTATGGGAGAATGTTCTTACACGATATGGATGTCCTTTAAGCTTGACAAGTAATAGAGGTACACACTTTTTGAATGAGACAATAAAGACCCTATTAGATGAGTTTATCAAGATCCTATTAGATGAGTTTATGGTTGCACACCATAAAACTACACCTTATCATCCTCAGGCCAATGGAACTGCTGAGGATTTCAACAAAATTTTGGGCCAGAATTTGACAAAAGTATGTGATGTTGGAAGAAAGGATTTGGATGAAAAAGTGTCAGCTGTTCTTTGGGCATATAGAACAAATTACAAAAGATTTAACAAAGCCATACTGTTTCAGTTGGTGTTTGGCACGAAAGCTCTTCTCCCCATAGAATTTATGCTACCTTATTTACGCATTACATGCACTGGAGGTCTAGTTGATGAACAGGCTTTAGAAGAACATATTGAAAATATGATTAAACTAGATGAGCACCAAGCCATAGGATGATGGAGTCAAAAATAGGAAAAGGCCAGGCAGAAGGCATGGCATGATAGAAACATAAGGGATAATAAGTTTTTTAATTAGAAAAAAATTACTTATTTATGACTCAAAGTTCTTGTGCCATCTAGGCAAGCTCAAAGTACATTGGTTGGGGCCGTATGTTATCACTTCTATACTAGAATTAGGTGCTTTCCAGTTAGAAGCACTTGATGGAACACAACTACCCAGTTACTCTAACGGGAGTAGTATGAAGCCCTAGTATAAATAAGTCTTCTTGGTGTTTGTAATAAGGCAATATTGCCATTTAGATTAGGTTTTCAATTATGAATTTCCTTCATTGTCACTATGCTTTCTCAATTTAGTTATTGTTTTTTCTGTAATAAGCGTGCTTGTGCGCCTGAAGCTAATTACTAAATGCAAAATGTTTATGTGCAGAGGACTGCACATACTTTTAGTGTGGGGTGGTTGTCGTTATCCAAGAAAAAGACTGTGGGATTTGAAAGGTGAAAGGAATAAGATGCTACGGATGTGCTTTAAGTCAAAAGAAGATTGCTTCTCAAAAGTGACCAAGGATGGAGATGAATGAAAGAACAATATAACATGAGGTAAGCGGAGGCCATGTTAGCTACTGGGAGAAGGTACAGTGATGAGGTACTCAGGTGTAGGAGCACATGTTGAAGAGAAGTCTATGACTAGAGGGTAAGAAGGCACGCTAGAAGGTTATAGCTAGGGTGTGAAGATGTACCATGTGGAACAAATGGATTTGGTTAATGAATGAGGGGATATTTGGTAGGTGAAGGAGTAATAAATGCATCAAAATTTGAAAAAATTATATAAGGATGGGATGTGGATTCATTTTTACCATTGCAAACTAATAGTATTTGAAGAAGAGCCAAGTGCAAAGAGCCCAGTGATCGAGTTGAGGTGTGAAGGGTGTGAGACCAAGTGTTACAACCAAATCTGTGTGACAAGAAGCTTATGTCCCCAGTGGCGAAGGGTTTGAGTGAAGCAGGGAGACAGAAAATGGTTAGGTTATGAAGTTTCCACCTAGGGCAGATTGGATCGATCTAGGGTTGATTTGTAAAGTTGCAGAGTTGAAGAGGAGACATTTGCAAGGTAAAAATGGCACCGAAGAAGGCATCTGCAGTAGCAACAAAAGGAAAGAAGAAGGTGGTCTTCGAGGGAGAAGAGATGGCACCTATTGGGCCCCTGGAATATTGACCAAGTATGAAGGTGCGTAGGTGCATGGGATCCCAATTATAGAATGGCGCACAAGGAAAAAGCACGCAGGAGAAAGGTTTAAAAAAGCAAATATCGCGTGTGATGCACAAAAGGAGGTTTAGGACTTAGCCAATTTGAGTGCCAAGGGCATAACACATGGAAAACATGATCAGTTGCATGCGGATAAGATGACAGCCTGGCGATAGGCTGGCCCAAGAAAGAGCATGCCCCCGAATGGAATCTTCTAGAAGATCATCATGAGATGGAGTGGAAAGCTCAAGCTTGGAGGAGCATGCTCGCATAAAGGACCACAATCGACACTTGGCATCTGATCTGAGGTCACTGAAAGGTGAGTTGGCAGCCTGGGAAAGCTATAAATACAAGTGCCTGCAGAGTAGAAGATATACTGATATACACATATACATCTTCATAGAGAGACATGGAGCCATATAGACATATGAGGAGATATACATAGGGAATAATGGGTTAGAAAGTGAGCAAAGCTCTAAAAAATTACTGTGAGTGGATATTTTGGGTTTAGGAAGGAATTTACTAAGCATGGGAGTTGTTATTTTCTTTTTTTTAGCTTAGTTACATACGTCCAGTGATACGCATGACTGCGGTCTACTCTCTGTGACACTCTGTAATGAACCAATGAATATAATGAGGTTACATGTTATAAATAGACATGGATATCAAGGGTTTTAATGCATATTTCTCTCATATGAGTTCTCTGTCCTTTCATGCTAAGAATGGATGTTTGTATATTTCTTTCTGTTATAATATATGTTTTGGATTATGTTAAAAGCCTTCGGTCTGAGTGACTGGAAGGATCTGGAGGCCATTCTGAGCCCTATGGTTCTTGTTTGTCTTAACTTCCTAAATACTCTTATAGTAATCATGGATGATGCTTCCCAATAAACTCACATAAAAGAGAGACTCAGTACCCCCGCGCGTCGCCTCGGGTGAGTGCTCAGCTTCTGCTCGGGTGATAGGATGACACACATGTGGTTTATTCCTTTTTGTGATAGGAGTAAAAATGACTACATCTTGGTTCCGTTACCGGGACCCTCTTTTTGAAGTTATAGTGGGATATAACATACATCATGATCTGTTTAATGAGTAATGACAGAGCGGTTGACATTGGAAATTTTTGAATCATGGTTCAAGAGCATAGAGGATGAATTTTCTTGGAGATACAACACTGGACCTGAATTTAATACACGTAGATGGGTAGAAGAGAACCTCTACCATGATCTATAAGAGACCCTTCTTCTACTACTTCCCAGTAGAGTTATATGAATGGATTTCAGCCTATATGTCTAGATCAAGTTGGCGTTATGGATCGCATGTATGGGCCGAAGAAGACTACCAAAGGTTATAGGATGCAGATCTGACGTGAACCCATGCTGTCGATCATTGGTGGAGAGGAGTACTAGCTAGCTACACTTTGGAGTACACCATATCTACATATTCTTGTTTACAGGTTGCTGAGTTTGAATTTCTACGAGAACCTAGAGGAACATTTCTATGTGTTATTCCTCTAGCTATGAAGATATTGATGATTACCCATGAGTTTAGAGGCACTCCCAATGGCCGGCCTAAACCGTTCTGAGCACTAGGTAAGGGAACTTGGGTGGAGAAAGATGGAAAATATCATGATAGAGAAGAAGAGGGAAGAAAGATGACTCAAGTATAATGAAGCACGTGAAAGGTATAGGACCTGGTGGACCTGGTGGATCTGGCAGTGGAGGAAACATGAAGGGAACCAAGGCTTTTGTTTAGGACAAGGAACCCAGCCACCACCTCAAGTATTCTTTGAAATGTCTCTACATTTTCCAGATTACAGGGGCATTGAGGACACTATGGAACATGTTCACAAGTGTGAACTACTATGGCGCGCGAAGGGTATCACAACCCTAGAACAAAAGGCTAGTCAGTTTGTGACCACATTGCAAGGGCGCACACATAACTGGTATACGAAATTATGACCCTCATCAAACGGTGGTGGACTATACTACCTTAAAGAATGCATTCTTGGCAGAGTTCCACATTACTGAGTTCGAGCAGAAGAACATCAGTGCTTTGAAGGAGATTCAACAAGGAATGATAGAGAGTGTGCGGGAGTATGATGCACATTTTAAAACTCTCTTGTCTAAATTATCATATGATATCCATCCTTCTCAGTATCCACAATGGTTTGTTGGAGGATTGATCAGCCCCTTTTAGAAGGGCCTTTGTCTCATAAAAATTATACAGATCCATGCAAAGCATTGGAAAACTACCTTGCATGCCGAGGCTGTTGGTAGTATTGATACTGGTGTTAGCCCATTCTTGGAGGCTCAGATTACTGCTATGGGCTAAATAGTTGGAAAAATTATCTATGAACTCGGTCCATGAGACTCGCAGGGGTTTATGGTGTAAAAATTGTGAGATAGAGGGGCACGTTGAGGATAATTCCCCCCCGGAGGATGGTACGCAGTGTGACGGTAGACTATGAGATCTGTCATGGGGACCATGACGCAAGTAGATGTCCCTTGCTATAGTGTACGATCAGGAAGAATGTATCTTGTTATTGTAAAATTTGCACCTCCATAACCCATGATACTAAGGACTGTAGACTCATTGATCAGATCCATGAGGCCTTTGATCATGGGGTACAGCCAGACCAGAATGGTCAGTGGTTCTAAAAATGATGATCGCCATTATGAGGAGCGTGCAGATGGAGGTACACATGAGAGAGGTTTTCGAGGAGGATTCCATGGTCGAGGTAACCATGGAGGAGGAAGGAGTGAGTTCCCGTGCAGAACATGTTTCAACTGTGGATCTACAGAACATTCCAAGTGTGAGTGCCCAGACCTATTACAGTGCTCATGGTGCAGAAAGAAGCATAATTATGAGGAGTTCCTAGAACTATTTAAGCATATGAATCAGCAACACCAGAAAGACAAGGGCACTGCGATGGTCAATATTAAGAAGGTAGACTTACAGTGGATGCCTCAGGTAACACGAGATGAAGGTTTGGAGCCTGTATTGGTAACAACAAGGGAAGAAGCCATGTGCACAAGAGAGGTACCAAGACAGAAGAACCTGGTTTCAAGAGAAGAGGTCATTCATGGAAAGTATCCAAACCCCGTGCATCAGAAGGAGATATATCATGACACCATGGATGTTATTCAAAGCTTACAAGGGGAGATCCAGTGTCTAAAGGAGCACTCCAGAAGGGAGGAACAAGGGAGGAGAGTTGAGGCATAAAAGGATGACCTGGATGAGGTCAAGGAGCTGTGTAAAATGCTAAGGTAGGAGAACATCATTCCTTTGCTAGAATCCTTGTTGAGAGAGAAGGTACCACATGCTGAAGAAGAGCGCGAGAGAAAGGTCTTGCATGTGAACCTTCCCCCTCATAGCCTCGACTATGACAAGGAGATTACATTGAATGCAGTTGTAGATGGATGGCTCCTCAGTAATATACTCATTGAAACTGGTGCAGAGGTTAATGTTCTAACTTTGGATGCATGGCATTAGATGGGAAGACCTGCATTATAGCCATCTTTGAATGTGTTGTATATGACAAACAAAAATAAGGCAACGCGCATCAGTGTCTTGAAGGATGCAACTATTACTATCCAGGGAGCCAAGTTTACTGGGGACTTCAAACTCTTGGTGCTCGTCAAGGCGGATAATTCCCCAACACTACTTGGGTGCCCTTGGTGTTACAAGAATAATGCGGACCTTCGGTTCAACAAAGGGTACATCAGCTTCAAGAACAAGGAGGAATGGATCATTATACCCTTGGTTGATGGGAAGTCAATGCCCTATATTGAACCATTGGGGGAAGAAGTTCTAGACAAGATTTATGTGTGCTTAATTAGAGACCCTGAGATGATACACCCTACTAACGGGGTTATCCAGTTTGAAGATGCTTAGTCAGTAAGTGATACCACTAGTCTGGCATGTGAAAATTGGGCATATGGAACTTATGAATTAATGGGACAACACTTGAGAGGGTTGGTGACCAAGGTGACAAAGTCACACATGGTTAGGTGCCTTAGAGGAAAAGAAATGCCCAAGTATTTAGGAGGAACCTTCCCTAAGATCTTTTTGCAGGAGGTATAAGCTCAGTGGAAGAATGAGAAGGAATGGAGGGAGATGTTAAGTTATGTCTTGCTTGGTACAACATCTCGGTGGTGGGAAACAAATCAAGAGAGCCTTTTATAATGGTGCGAGGTAAGAATTGATCTCTCTGTTAGATTTTCTAGGAGTAATGTACCCACCATCATCAAGGACTACCATGGGAAGGAAACCACCTCTTTCCATATCTAGGAGTGTGAACAGGTCTGGAGAGAAGGTGTAAAAGCTTTGCCACCATCCCTCTTGGTGCACAAGTTGTATTCTACACTGTAGGGTTGTGCGCGTGAATGGTACATTCATTCGAAGACACGCTCCTAGACAAGGAATTGGTAGGAGCTCGCGGATGACCTTATTCAAACATTTGAGTATCAGAGTACCAAGCCATTGATTGATAAGGCCTTATAGGGTATCAAGCACCTTACAATGGGGGATAGTGCCAGGACAGAGGATAGGCTATTGGAATTATTAGGTAAACCAGGTGTAGTGACACGCTTTGAAGAAGTTGAGGAAACAGAAGAGTTACAGCTTGAGCACGTGTGTTTGGAAAAAGAGAAGGGAAAGTTGGTATATGTGATTGATGGAGAGGAATCAGAAAGCTTAGATGTTAGCCATTCTCTCGGGACACATGAGGTAGTGGACAGTACAGATGCTCGCGCGCGTGCCTACCATGAGCCTTTAAAGACAAAGAAAGTTAACATCGGTTTAGAAGAAGAACCTAAGGAAGCTATTATTAGGGATTACTGGACAAAGAAGTATCAAAGATCATTTATTTGTTGTGTGAATTTGAGGATTTATTCCTACGCAGGTACCATGAGCTCAAAGGTGTTCACCACTCCTTGGGAGAAATGAAGATAAAGATGAAGGATTGTGTGTGCTCTGTTAGGAAAAGGCCCTACCAGATGAATCCCAATTCGCGTGTGAAGGTTAAGGAGGAGATTGACAAAATAATAGCTTCTGGGATCATTGAGGCAGTGGAAGAATCAGAGTGGATAAGCCCAATGGTAATCAACATGAAAAAAGACGGTCAAATTAGGATTTTTGTGGATTATAGGGAATTTAATGCAGTTTGTGTCATTGATCCATTTTTGACCCCCTTCATTGAAGAAATTTTGGAAGGAGTTGCTGGGCACGAAATCTATTCCTTTACGGATGGATTTTCAAGATACCACCAAGTCCAGATTGCAAAGGAATACCAAAAGAAGACAAATTTCATCACCGAGTGGGGAAGTTTTGCATATATGGTCATGCCCTTTGGGTTGAAGAATGCGCTTGCTGTTTTTTCATGCATAGTGGTGTAAGAATTCCAAGACTTCATCCATAAATTTCTCCAAGTCTATTTAGATGATTGGACAATATATGATCTGGTTAAGGACCATTGTGACAACTTGAGATTAATGTTTGAGAGGTGTAGGCAGTTGAGGATATCGTTCAACATTAAGAAGTGTGTGTTTGCTACACCATTTGAGAATTTATTGGGGCATATAATAAGTATGGAGGGCTTGTTGGTAGATCCTAATAAGGTTGCAGTGATTGTTGGGTTAAGGGAGCCTACTAGCTAGAGCACAGTGTGTGGATTCCTTGGGCATACGGGGTATTACAAAAAATTCATTAAGGGATATGCCAAGATCGTCTGTGCCTTTAGAGGAGATTCTTAGACACAAAAGTGCCTTCCATTAGGGAGAGGTGCAGCAGAGGGCATTTGATACAATTAAAATATAGGATTATTATTGCGCTTATTTTATGTTTTCCCTCTTAGGACAAGCCCTTCCATGTCCATGTAGATGCCTCAGGGACCACCATTGGAGCAGTACTTACACAACCAGGTGAAGGGACTGTTGATCAACCTCTTAGTTTTGCAAGTAGGAAGCTAACACCAGCAGAGTAGAATTATACCACAACTGAGCGTGAGGCATTGTCGATGATCTACACACTCTTAAATTCCAGAAAATATCTATTGGCAACACCCTTTGTATTCTACACCAACCACATGGCATTAAAGTAGAGGAGATTGTAGTATTCTTAAAGGAAGGTGTGGCCTGACGTGCAAAGATGGAATTCTAGAAGGCATTGGAAAAAAAGTAGTTGGCCATATGAAGGCATTTGTGCCCTACATGTTAATCAGTGGAGACTTATACAAGTTGGGATGTGATGAAGTTTTACACAGGTGTGTCTTAGAGCATGAGCACCTGGCCATCATGGAGGAAGCACACAGAGGAAGTGTGGGTGGGAATTACGCAGGTGATGCCACCATGTGCAAGATATTAATGGCAGGATTATGGTGGGAAACCTTGTACAAAGATTGTAGAGATTATTGTAAAGCGTGTGACCACTGTCAGTGCATTGGCAAACTAGGAAGGAGAGATGAAATGCCTTTGTGCCCTATTCCTAGCGCGGAGCCTTTTGAAAAGTGGGTGATAGATTTTGTGGGACCTATTGCACCAGCAGTCATGCGCAGGAATGGGTCACGTTATGTCATCACTTGCATAGATTATCTCACAAGGTGGGAAGATAGGCAGCCCTAACTAAAGATTGCACGGTAGCAACAACAGTGAAAGGTTCTTGTGGGAAAACATTATCACAAGGTATGGATGCCCTTTGAGTCTGACCAGTGATAGGGGTACACATTTCTTGAATGAGACCGTGAGGATCCTATTATCTGAGTTCATGGTGGCTCATCACAAGACTACGCCCTATCACCCACAAGAAAATGGAACCACGAAAGCATTCAACAAAATACTGAGTCATACCTTGACCAAGATTTGTGATGTCAGAAGACTTGATTGGGATGACAAAGTATCGGCAGTATTATGGGCTTACAGGAAAATGTATAAAAGACTAAACAAAGCCACACCTTTTCAATTGGTGTTTGGTGCGGAAGCTATTTTTTCGGTTGAATTTATGTTGCCTTCTCTGTGAATAGCATGCATAGGAGGGTTAGACGATGAAAAAGTGCTGGAAGAAAGAATTGAGGAGCTAATGAAACTAGATGAGAGACGATCACTTTCCTGATGGATCCAAACAATGGAAAAGGCAAAGCAAAAGGCTTGGCATGATCGCCATATTAGAAACAAGAAGTTTGAGGTTGGGCAGATGGTGTTATTATATGATTCTAAGTTTCTGCACCATCCTAGGAAGTTGAAAGTCCATTGGTTGGGTCCTTACACAATCTCGTACATCCTCGATTTAGGTGCGTGCCAGTTACAAGCGCTGGATGGGATGAAGCTTCCTGGACACTTCAATGGGAGTAGGCTGAAGCCCTACTATAAATAAGTCTTCTTGGTGTTTGTAAATAAGGTAGTTTTTCCAGTTAGTTTAGAAGTTTCCTTTATGATTTTTTTCCCTTTTTTGTGTTTCCATTTCACGTTGTTGTTTTGTTTTGCACCTTGGGCACTGGTAACCTTATTTCTATTTTTGGAGAATTTGTGAGTGCACAGAGGACCACGCAGTCACTTTAAGTGTGGGGTGGAGAAAAGTGAAGAAGCGCGTGATTAAAGTACAAAGAAAGTTGTGTTGAAAATCCTTGTTGAATGCCCTGGGTTGAAAGAGGTATATAAAGAGAAGATAAAAGAACGGCTGGTGCCAGGGTAAAGAAGAGGTATATAAAGAGAAGATAAAAGAATGGTTGGTGCCAGGGTAAAGCTACTTGTAGATCCCATGTACTGAGAAGGAGAAAGTGCATTTGAAAACAACATAAGGTAGGCAAGAGCAAGGATTAGGGATAGAAGAAGTGCCTTTGGCACGGGTTACGCACAGTGCAAGAGTCTCTTGTCAAGTTGGATTGGTTGCGTGCCAGAAGGTTGGAAGAGTTTTCATGCAAGGTTGGGCGCATGCAAGTGAAGGCACTGAAGATGGGATTTGCTTGAAAAATACCACATTAAATGAGCAAGGTATGGTGGTAGGTGAAGTAGCATTTAATGATAAAAAAGGGAAAAACTATAAATAAAGGGTCGAGGCACTTTCATTTTCACTTTACAAATAGAGAGAAGCGATTGTGCATTTGTGGCAAACTAGGGCTTCCAAAATTTGATCGTGTGAAGAAGAATCTGCAAGGGTGAGGTGCGAGCAACTAAGTTTGAATCTACAAACCAGAAGGGATTTCACGGGTGTTAGAAGGATTGTGAGGAGGCTCCATTTCGTGGAAGTATTATCCCAAGTTAGGGTTTTGCGAAGCTAGGGCACGAGAAAAGTGATTTTCTTCACAAAATTGAGATCTGAGACTGGAGGAAGTTGAAAAGTAGAGTGACAAGGAGTAAGTGAAGGGGTAAGAGGACATAGACAATGGCACCAAAGAAAGGAAAGGGCAAGGGCAAGGCCAAGCAGCAAGAGCCTGAGACAAGTACAAATGAAGAGTGGTATGCAGAGATGCAGTACCCCGATGGGGTAATGATGGGTAAGGAATGGGAGTCTCACCTGAGGAACGTGCCTGTGAGTGATTACAACCATTGAACGAGCATGATCAAGAAGGAGATGGCACTAGAGTTAGTGTGCCCCAAAAATAAATGGACACCAGAAGGGTTTCCCATTTACAATGATGATGTAAAGGTCAAGATGGAGAAGGTGGGATTGCTGCAACTCTATGAGTTGCCCTATTTTGGAAAGCCAGAGTGCCTATATCAATGGCTGATGTCATGAGTACATGAGGATTACTTCCATTTTGTAAGGCACAAGATGTGCATTACTCCTCAACTCATCTCACAGTTCACGGGCCTCAAATGCCAAGGAGTCAACCTAGATGATGACCTGAGCGACAAGGAGGTAATTCAAGAAACCATTACTAAATACGCCTGCAAGAAAGGGTCAAGATACTACGACATCTCAGACATCAAGGACCCAGTGATGAAGATGGTTGCACATCTAGTAACAAAGCTAAATGGCTAGGAGAGATGGACTCAGGTCAATAAGCCTTGGTTACATGTCTGCAGGAAAATTACAGAGGGAACCATCTATAACCTACCTGCATACATCGCGGAGGAAATTGTCAATTGCGCAAAGGAGGGGGACAAAATCCTCTTCGGAAACATCTTGTTAACTATAGTGTTTTTAGAGATTGGAGTACCAGATGCGTCAGACAAGTTTGTATGGGAATACCTTACCAAGGACCCTTTGCCCGTGAAGAGGTTTGAGAAGTATGCGTGTGACACAATGTCAGCACCCCACAAGGCGCACCTAGAGAAGTGGTACATGCACCTGAGGAATGCATTCGGGGTGGAATGGAGGATTCCCAAGTAACTTCTGGCAGTCACTAAAGGAGAAGCCAAATTTGTGGTGTACCAACACTTTTGCCTGGGAAGGTTCAGACTAGTAGATGAGTCTTGGAGCCCATGGTGCAAGCTTCCCTTTGTGTTCACAGCTCAATACTTCCAAGTGGGAGTAAATAGATTCGTGGAGTCCAAAAAGTTGAGGTCTGGAGATGGGTAGTCTAGATCGGGAGCACAGAGAAATGCAAGAAGTTGAACTACCCTGGAGGCAAGCATGCATACATAGAGAGATATGTATCGCATGAGATACAAATGACAAGGCCAATACATGCTGCCCATTGCAGGAGGATCCACAGCATGCGTGTACCTCTGCATAAGGCCCAAGTTTGAGAAGGGCATGTACCTAGAGAATGAGGTCTCCATACCTGAATATCCCATGGGTAGGAAGGGGCCTGCACCCAAGAAGAGGGGAAGAGAAGGAGAAGCACCAAGTGTGCAGATGGCTTAGACAGTGAGCATGCCATCGACAAGTGCCAAGCCCAGTACTTACGTGTGCAGAAAGAAGTCCCTGGAAAAAGAGAAGACACCAGAGGAAGAGGCACCAGAGTAACCCCTCACCAAGAAAAAGTAGAGGATAGAAGAAGAAGCTGACTCGGAGGAGACTGACAGCTTGGAGAAACACCTGGGCAAAAGAGAGGACGAGAGTGGAGAAGGTGACAGTGGGGAGGACGAACTTGAAAGGGACCAGGAGCCACATGTCTTGGAAGTATACGACTCTGGAGAAGAGAGTGGAGAGGAGAAACAGGAATTTGTTTTCATGCGGCGAAAGAGTACACAGGGTGAGGAAGGTGCCCAAGACATGGGAAAGACTAAGGATAGCACAAAAAAGTAGGAACCCATAAGCTTCACAAAGGAGTAGATCACCAAGGTGGTAGAGAGAGAGGAAAAGAAAATGCTTGAGGCCTTGGTTGATCAAGAATTAGAGCGCAATGCTGATATAGTGCTGGAGGAAGGAAAAGAGGAAGATAGTGAGAGGAAGCAGGCCAGTATGGGAGGAGGTCCCAGCCTAACTGTAAGTTTTCTAAAAGGATCATGCTCAGGGAGAAGGGCTCTTGATGCAGAGCAAAGGCTAGTAATGAGCTATGTTGATGACTCAAGGAAGGTGTTGCGTGCACATGGTTCCAGAGCACTATACCCACTGAAAGGCTTCTAGCCATGGGGTCATTTGAAAAGGAGGGCATGCATACCCTAGGACCAAGAAGATGCTTTCTTGGGTATTCGAGTCCCACATTGATGAGCCAAACTTTGAAGTCTGCCAGAAAGTGCTCATCACATTGCCATAATCTAAGGGAGACAACCCCTTAGTGAATGCTCAGGAGCTCTCAGACGAGCAAGTATGCAATGCTCTTAATAAGGTCGACGGTTGAGACAGAGGCAAGGCTATTTGTGTGAAATGACAACATAAGGGCTCTAGAGGGGAAGTTAGCCAAGAAAAAAGAGGAGCTAGCTGAGATGGCCAAGAACTTGAAGCAAGAGGATTTGATCAACGCGCAGCTGAGGTGCGAGCTCAAAGATGAGAAGACAAAGGTGCAAGAAGTCTACAAGAAGGTGGAGTCGATCAAGAGCGCCATCATATTGAAGCACCCAGACCTAGCACCAATCCCTCAGAGGTACGCATCAAATTTGGAATGCTTAGAAGACCTAACATGCATCCTCACCATAGAGATATGACCATTGGCCCTGGAGTTCTGCGGAGGAAGTAGCAACGCGCTTGAAGGAAGAAGACAAGCTGAAGGTGGTAGTGCTCATTGCTGAGTATAGCAAGGTGCTCGCAGATGTAAAGATTGCTTCCCAATCTGCTAAGGCCACATATGAAAAATGTGTGGATAGGGATAAGGTAGCAAGCACCTTGGTTGCTACCCATGGAAGCAGAGCTAAAATAATTCCAGGAGAAGAATAAAGGAAATAGGGCAGAGAGGGATAAAGTCCTGGCAGATGTAGAAATAAAATCCAAGGATATTGAGGCACTAAGGGGCTCAATCAAAACATGACTAAAGGAGCTATACCCTTAGATCACCAGAAGGATGGACACACTTGAAGACCTAGGTAAGGAGATGGAAAATATTGTTGACACTTTGGGCACCCAGGGGATTGGCCTAACTTTTGATGAGGTAAACATCCTTGGTCGGCGACCTCTGCCAGAAGGTGAAGGGCGAGGTCGATGCATGGAACAAATTGGAGGCTGACTTATAGAGGGATTTCCCTAGCTTGCTAAGCTAATTCCCCCCCATTATTTCTTCTCTCCCCATTATTTCATTCCCTTATTCTTTTACAAAATGTAAGGCTATCGCTAAAATTCTTTAAGGCAGCATGCATCTTTATTGACCAAGTATGAAGGCACGTAGGTGTGTGGGATCCCAGTTATAGAATGGCGCGCAAGGAAAAAACATGTAGGAGAAAGGTTTAAGGAAGCACATAGCATGCACGACATGTGAAAGGAGGTTCAGGACTTAGCCAATTTGAGTGCCCAGGGTAGAACACATGAAAAGCATGATCAGTTGCACATGGATAAGATGTCAGCCTGGTGATAGGCTGGCCCAGGAAAGAGCATGCCCCAGATGGAATCTTCTAGAAGATCATCATGAGATAAAGTGGAAAGCTCAGGCCTGGAGGAGCATGCTCACATGAAGGACCACAATCGACACTTGGCATCTGATCTGAGGGCACTGGAAGGTGAGTTGGCAGCCGGGAAAGCTATAAATACAAGTTCCTGTGGAGTAGAGGATATACCGATATACACATATACATCTTCATAGAGATACATGGAGACATATAGACATATGGGGAGATATACATAGGGAATAGCGGGTTAGAAAGTGAGTGGAGCTCTACAGAATTGCTGCGAGTGGATATTTTGGGTTCGGGAAAGAATGTACTAAGCATGGAAGTTGTTATTTTCTTTTTTTAGCTTAGTTACATACGTCCAGTGATACGCATGACTGCGGTCTGCTCTCTGTGACACTCTGTAATGAACCAATGAATATAATGAGGTTACCTGTTATAAATAGACATGGATATCAATGGTTTTAATGCATATTTCTCTCATATGAGTTCTCTGTCCTTTCATGCTAAGAATGGATGTTTGTATATTTCTTTCTGTTATAATATATGTTTTGGATTATGTTAAAAGCCTTCGGTCTGAGTGACTGCAAGGATCTGGAGGCCATTCTGAGCCCTATGGTTCTTGTTTGTCTTAACTTCCTAAATACTCTTACAGTAATCATAGATGATGCTTCCCACTAAACTCACATAAAAGAGAGACTCAGTACCCGCGCGTGCCTTGGGTGAGTGCTCAGCTTCTGCTGGGTGATAGGCCAGCACATGCATGGGGTTTCTTCCTTTTGTGATAGGAGTAAAAATGACTACATCTTGGTTCCATTGTCGGGACCTCTTTTTGAAGTTGTAGTGGGATATAACATACATCATGATCTGTTTAATGAGTAATGACAGAGCGGTTGACATTGGAAATTGTTGAATCATGGTTCAAGAGCACGGAGGATGAATTTTCTTAGAGATACAACACTGGACCTGAATTTAATGCACGTAGATGGGTAGAAGAGAACCTCTACCATGATCTGTATGAGACCTTCTTCTGTTGCTTCCCAGTAGAGTTATATGAATGGCTTTCAGCCTATACGTCTAGATCAAGTTGGCATTATGGATCGCATGTATGGGCCAAAGAAGACTACCAAAGGTTGCAGGATGCAGATCTGACATGGACCCATGCTGTAGATCATTGGTGGAGAGGAGTACTAGCTAGCTACACTCTGGAGTATGCCATCTCTACGTATTCTTGTCTAGAGGTTGCTGAGTTTGAATTTCTGTGAGAACCTAGAGGAACGTTTCTACGTGTTATTCCTCTAGCTATGAAGATATTGATGGTTACCATGAGTTTAGAGGCACTCCCAATGGCCGGCTAAACCGTTCTGAGCACTGGGTAAGGGAACTTGGGTGGAGGAAGATGGCAGATATCATGACAGAGAAGGAGAGGGAAGAAAGACGGCTCAAGTATAGTGAAGCGTGTGAAAGGGAGATTAGACGACGCTAGATGATGTGAGGCTGCTAGTGTGATGGATCTATGGAGATAGACGTTGCGGGAAGGAGTTGAGGTTCACGCGGAGGATGTGGAACCTGAGCAGTCTGTGCTACCCCATCTTGGCAAGCGTGTAAGGGAGACCCCTTCGGCTTCTGGTGAGAGTTCGTCACATGG
Source organism: Taxus chinensis (assembly GCA_019776745.2). Lineage (NCBI taxonomy): Eukaryota > Viridiplantae > Streptophyta > Pinopsida > Cupressales > Taxaceae > Taxus > Taxus chinensis. The sequence goes on from CM034147.1 coordinate 968,785,564, forward strand.
AGAGAGGAGAGTCGTTGGCACATATCTGAACCCACCCAGTGACGAGCCCTGGTGCTTGGTTTTCCTGATCCAGGAAGAAGTGTTATTGACCCAGTTGATATAAGTGGAAGAGATAGATCCACGCCTAGGAGATATAATTTTTCAGTTCCTTCTTCTATGGCTGCACATATTCCAGTATTTGGAGGAGTCTTTGGACAAGGGGCAAGTGTACAAGCTTTCAGTCTCGCATCAGGGAGTGGCATGGGACAAAGTAGTGGTAGTGGGGCGCTATCACAGACCATCGGTGCACAGTTCAGTGGGACCATGGGGGTGCTTGGCACAAGCTCCTACAGGCCCTATTGGACCCAGTGGTTCTAGTGGATCTGGTGGCTCTGGAGGCATAGGACCTGGTGGACCTGGTGGATCAGGTGGTGGAGGAAACACTGGTGGGAACCAAGGATAAGGCTCGGGAGGACAAGGACCCCAGCCACCACCTCAAGTATTCTTTGAAATGTCTCTACATTTTCCAGATTACAGGGGCATTGAGGATGCAGCGGAACATGTTCACAAATGTGAGCTGCTATGGCGTGCGAAGGGTATCACAACCCTAGAATGAAAGGCTAGTCAGTTTGTGACCACATTGCAAGGGCACGCACATAGCTGGTATAGAAAGTATGACCCTCATCAAATGGTGGTGGACTACACTGCTTTAAAGAACACATTCTTGGCAGAGTTCCACATTCCTGAGTTCGAGTAGAAGAGCATTATGCTTTGAAGGAGATTCAGCAAGGAATGACAGAGAGTGTGTGGGAGTATGATGTGCATTTTAAAACTCTCTTGTCTAAATTATCATATGATATCCATCCTTCTCAGCATGCACAGTGGTTTGTTGGAGGATTGATCACCCCTTTTAGAAGGGCCTTGTCTCATAAAACTTTTACAGATCCACGCGAAGCATTGGAAGCTACCTTGTGCACCGAGGCTATTGGTAGTATTGATACTGTGCATTAGCCCATTCTTGGAGGCTCAGATTGCTGTTATGGCCAAACAGTTGGAAAAATTATCTGCAAACTTAGTCCATGAGACTCGCAGTGGTTTATGGTGCACAGATTGTGAGATAGAGGGGCACGTTAAGGATAATTTCCCCTGGAGGGACGGTACGTGCTGTGATGGTAGATTGTGAAATCTGTCATGGGGACCATGATGCAAGTAGGTGTCCCTTGCTGCAGCACGTGATCAGGAAGAATGTATCTTGTTATTGCAAAATTTACACCTCCACAACCCATGATACTAAGGACTGTAGGCTCATTGATCAGATCCATGAGGCCATTGATCATGGGGTGCGCCAGACCAGCATTGCCAGTGGTTCTAAAAATGATGATCACCGTTATGAGGAGCACATAGATGGAGGTGCACGTGGAAGGGGTTTTCGAGGAGGATTCCATGGTCGAGGTAACTGAGGAGGAAGAAGTGAGTTCCCATGTAGAACATGTTTCAACTGTGGATCTACAGAACATTACAAACGTGAGTGCCTGGACCTGTTGCAGTGCTCATGGTGCGGAAAGAAGCATAAGTATGAGGAGTGCCCAGAATTATTTGAGCATATGAATCAGCAGCACCAGAAGGACAAGGGCACTGCAATGGTCAGTATTAAGAAGGCAGACATATAGTGGATGCCTCGGGTAACATGGGATGAAGGTTTGGAGCCTGTCTTGGTAACAACAAGGGCAGAAGCCACACGCAAGAGAGGTACCAAGACAGAAGAACCTAGTTTCAAGAGAAGAGGTCATTCATGGAAAGTATCCAGACCCCGCGCATCAGAAGGAGATATATCAGGACACCATGGATGTTATTTGAAGCTTACAAGGGGAGATCCAGTGTCTAAAGGAGCAATCCAGAAGGGAGGAACAAGGGAGGAGAGTTGAGGGTGCAAAAGGATGACCTGGATGAGGTCAAGGAGGTGTGTAAAATGCTAAGGCAGGAGAACATCATTCCTTTGCTAGGATCCTAGTTGAGAGAGAAGGTACCATGCACCAG